>CM067272.1:1329389-2658778 GCA_033220335.2 Troides aeacus | reverse complement strand
TGCGAAATTTGTGCATATTTGGCTGTGTCTAATTGCACCGCAATTTTAGCTCGGAGCCAATAAAACGTATAAAAAATTCAAATTCGCACATTTTTTCTCGAATCCGCAAAACGGACAGTTTTTTATTCAGACTTTGATTTATATCTTCATATGGATCATGAAGTTGTGAAGATAAATTTCGTTTTGGGATTTCAATGCCCGATGTCCCGCTTCGGCTATTGAAGGCTGCGTGTTATTTATGACCGCATCAAGCTAATGTGGAGTCCCTTATTTTTACAACTTGATAAGTTATTTAAGAGGGCATATCCGTTTCTGCGTAGGTGATAAAATTTGTATTCCTCCGATTCGCTTTAGTTCGATTTCGATCTGCTTACTTTCGAGAACTTTAAGTTTATTAACGTATACCCACCAAGATGATGCTGGTAACACTTAAAACTGTATGACCTGTTACACATTAAGCAAATTGTGCTTGACCTTCTTAACCATTTCGTTTATTGGATTTAAAAATGTATTGGCTGATTTTCTGCGAGTTTGTCGTATAAAGAAATGCGTGTAATTTGAGCTGAGTATCATGTTCACATTATCTTTGTTTGGAAGTGTCGGTTCTAAAAAAATAAAAGCCTGGAACGGGTTGGTTCCATTCGGTTTTATTTTAGGGTCGAACATTAGCGACGTTGAGTCCAATGGTGCCCCAATGCTCTCAGCAATAATACCTTTATTGCCTCGTATTTATTCGGATGCACTCCCGCCGAACTTCTACTATCGACCAAGTTCAACGACAGCTGATTTTATACATTTTTAGAGAATATTTTCGTTCATTGCGGTCAGGTCCTCCTAAACAGTGTAAAATTATTCGCTCCCCACATTTAAATTATTATCGGGCTCTGTCGTTTCGCTCTCGTACTCGAATCGTCCGAGATCGTAAACTGTCGATTTTACTCTCACTATGGACCCAGTGAGGGTACTGCGATGGGGTTGATGCGTCCGGTTGTGCCTTTTAAATCCGTATCGCCCTGATTGAAGGGGACACCGCCCGTGACGTTTTAACCCGTCTACGGCGAATCGGTTAATTTATGTCAATGTTTCTTGAACTTGAAATTTGCGTTTTTTTTTTTTTGTTTGTTTAATTAACGTTTCCGATTTCGCGGAGATTGAACTGCAACGCAAACATAATTAGTGCGCAATGCGAATGTGCCCCCGGTGGTGATGGTGCGGGCGGTGTTTCTTTTTATTTTGCGCCCGCTGCCGTCTCTTGCGTAAGTGACGGCAGCGTATTTTGCGCGACGTTTGTTTTTTATGCGGAATAAACATTATGACATGATTGGCATATTTCCGAGACGGGAGCCGTATGCATGAAATAAAGCGAAATTAATATGTAATATCTCATGCAGTCATCGGCGTACGGTACTTTGTCCTGTTATTAATATTAACCCGTTTAAAAATACACTAACATTCATGGAATTACACTTTTGCAACGCATATACAAAAATTCATATTATATGCAAAAACCCTATAGGCAACTGTCTTTTATGTAAACTAAGTACCTACAATATTAAGTTCTCTCATTAAACAGTAACTTGCAAATATATCTTCCAGTTTTAATATAGAATAGGCTGTTACGTGTAACTACCACAAATCACTCCATCATCGAACATGAAGTGGAATCAGTTATCACTTAACTTATATAAAAAAATAAAGGTTCTTCCGATAAGTGATATTATTAGGACGAAACAAGTTATACAGTTATATACTTATACAGGCTTATCTGAACTATCAGGTGAACTTGCTGATCATATCAATACTTTTGCCGATATTCCATAGTTATATTATTCCAAGAACAAATTCAATGAAATAACTAAGTCGGAGCTATAAACAAATACACTATCAAATATCGCTTACATAAAACACGGAATGCCAACAATGGAAAATCTATACGATACAAGTTACAAAGCGGCCCACCTTTGCTTTAAGTCCCGGCGGTACCTTGATTGTGCTGATGCAGCGGAATGACCTTGCGGTGTAATGAGAGGATGCACCGTATCGAATATCCTTCCTTTATTACAGTGACGGGAGTGTCATACAATAGCACTGTTCGATTCATTTGTATCAGAAGCAACTACGAGTTCAATGAATGTATTGAAGACAAATGTAGCCAGCGTTTATCGTTGGTATGCTCCTCTTACTGCCGACAAATGGTAGTGTAACAAACATTGCTAGTGATTCGGTTTGAAAGACGTTGTAGCTAGTGAAATTATTTGGGTAACGATGCTTAACATGTTATGTCGAGCGTCGAGCATGTTGTCGCGCTGTGTAAATTCTAACTACCACTATGTTACAGGCAGAGGTATCACTTACCACCAGGTAAACGTTTTGCCCGTTTCGTCGTTCCAAAATAAAAAACGACAATTTTTCCATATCTTCCAATTAATCTTGGTGTCGTTCGCTTCGACTCCAATTCAAGTTAGGGTGGTGAATGAGTTCTTAATAATTTGTCTGGATAGCTACTGCTTTATAAAGCTACATTCATAATACTGCTGTGTTCCGGATATCAATGTACGGGAGAGAATCTTGGATGACGACGCTCTACCATTGTCACATATTGAGGACAGCGGATAGTCCATTGTCGCCAAAACCTGGCCTGGACTGATAACTTAAAGTACAGAAGTCGGTACACAGGTAACTTGTCACAGTCATTCAATTAGTATTTCGTTTGCCTGGTAGTGTACAGTCGGGAATCCCGAATGTATTACTAAAGCGATTACTTGTAATTCTAAGAAATGTTGCAATTTTTTTTTTATGTATTATGAGCATGAATATGAACAGTTTGTTCAGTGCTTAAACGGTTCGATCCGGCATGCTACTTCTTTCCTGAAATATCCAGTGCTCAGGCTACATTCACAACTGCCTCAGGTTATTAAGAATAGGATTAGAGTAAGCCTTGCCTGTCGTAGAAGGCTATTGAGAGGATCTTCGGCTCCGCTTACTTTGGGACTGTCCCTATTGGTCACTAAGCTAGCTTCTGAGCTACGAAATGGTTTGGTATTTATCATCTCAGGGACGAGGTTTAGCGAGATGGATAGTGGCACCAGTGCTTTTTATAAGTTGCCTCCTGCAACACACTGAGGATGACCATCGACAGGTGTATATTCCACGTAAATCTGTCATTTCCCCATGAAGTAGTAAATCTTTTAAAGAATCTGCCACTAAGAAAGGCTTGGTGGTGGATGGTAGTAGGGGTTTTTCCAGCCCACCTGTTTAGCTACCACTTTTATATTGTATAACTGCATTGGTATGTTATTCCGGTTGGCAACATATGAAAACCAAAGTGTCATAGTTAGGTACACTTGGCAATACAGTCTTGTTGTAACTTATAACGTTATGGTTAAGTGTTACCTCATTGTAGGTAAAAAAAATGTTTTTTTTTTTTTGTATAATGATAGTGTATGTCAGTTTGTTGTATAAGAAATATTGGTGTGTGAGTAAATCTCGTGATACAGGTTCCAACTTAAACGTAGTACTTGTATATATTAAAAGAACAGTTGCCGACAGTAGCGACAAATTAAAAAAAAATTGAGTACATTTAATTACTTTAATAAGGGAGATGTTACCGTGGTAATTATGCGGCACTTGTTTCGTTTATAGACATTTTTAACTGAATTGTTTGTTGAAAAATTATAGGGGTAAATTTGCTACCCAAAAATACGAATTCATATAGATTTAAAGATATTGTAATTGATCATATATTATCATCGTAAAAAGTATATACTTTGAATTTTATGATATGATAATACAATAAATAAAATATTCATCATCATCATCAGCCGATAATTTTTCACTACTGGGGACATAGGTCACCCCCAAAAATCTTCTATTTAGAGTTTATTGTGGGAAATTGGGCATTAACTTACCACACGCTCAGTATGGGTTTATGGATGGTTAGAGCCTCGTTTATTTTTCATCAGGGTGCACTGCCTGCAGCAAGATGTTAAGCGGAAACCCTTACACCCCAATAGATGGGGTAAACGATAAAGATGAGGTGATCCTCATCTATGTCGTAGCGTAGCATAGCGAGGGTGCACAGGACAATTACGTAGGACGTGCTTATCCGTAGTGCAGGGAGGCAGGGGTGGGTTCCTCAAAAGATCTCGGGTTTGTCATTTCCCCAGGAACCAAGCTATCTTTTACATGTCAATGCGACGAACACTGAGTGAAGTGTATGTTATCCTAATTACTGCCGCATTGTTATTGGCGTATAGGTAACTATCAGGTCTGACGGCAGAATAGGCTTTGCTTTTGTACCCAGATGGTCCTCAGTGAGGAAGACTTACTACTAATAAATTCATGTACATACATACATACATACATATATATCACGCCTCGTTCCCAGTGGGGTAGGCAGAGACTACCTCTCTCCACCTGCTACGATCCTGGCACACCTCTCTCGCTTCCTCCACTTTCATAAGCGTCTTCATGCACGCTCGTCTGTTGCGTGTGCTTTTGATCCGGCCTTTCTTTAGGACATCTCCGATTTGATGAAATTTGAAATTCATATAATATGTTTTATTTAGTAAGTTTACTATTCCTGGTAAGGGACTATGCTCGGGGTTTCCCTGCGTAATCGAATCAGAAATTAGGAGATCCGCAGGAGAACCAACATAGTCCAAAAGATTGCTAGCCTCAAGTGGCAAAGGGCAGGAGATATCGCTCGAAGGACTGACAGCCGATGGGGCACTAAGGTCCTCGAATGGCGACCGCGTGCCGGTAGACGTAGCGTTGGCAGGCCCCCTACTAGATTGATCCGACGATCTGGTGAAGGTTGCGGGAAGCAGTTCGATGCGGCCTATGTCTAGTTGTGGACGTTAGTCGGCTGATAATGATGATGATGATTATTCCCGTCTTATGTGTGGAGTCGGTGTGGATAAACATTTGAACCGACTAAGCGATTCAGTGCTAATAGACAGAAAAACCGTTCCGACCGCGAGCAGTTCCATTGCAAAAATCCTTTTTTGTGTCAATTATCGCGGAGCCGGCCATTTAGCGATGCGGTGACAATGAGGATATGCTAATAGAGCGACCGGCTCCGCTTTTTATGTCACCTTTACTACAAAATGCAAATTTATCTAAATTTTTTTTTCCGTTCCGAACATATTGTTATGACCTGTGCATCTTTTTTTTTAAATTCATACGTCCATTACACGTTAGCGATACAATGCTATTGTTTTTTTTATCTCGCTCTGTCTCTCTCTCTGTCTCTTCAACGTCGTTATGTATCTGTTTAGTCATTTGTCTGTCTGACATCACTCAAACGGTGACAACGACCTAAAATAATAAATTATTGAAATTTTACGGTGAAACGTTTTCGAATATTGGATTTTTTTTCATGCGTCTCGTTTTACGATTCCGTGCATAAATATTATGATGCTGTGCTCGTATGCGATATGTCTGGATCGCGCTGAGCTTGAATAATTAATATAAATACTACCGACGGCATATGCGATGATTGCAACCTCTACGTTATATATAATATATCAATAATCTCTACATTTACTAGTAGATCTCAGTTATCTGCGACCATCTTTGTAAATACCGCCGCAGCTCCTAATACTGCTGCAAACATTAATATGCAAATGCTTCTGCTTCCTGTTTGTAGGGCGTCGCAGTTAGTGTAACTAGTGCAGTAACGAAACAACATCTTATTACTTAAAGCGACTAGTACAGTGTGGTGTTGTGTATGTCATCCTAACAACCGCTACGATGTTTTGGGCACGAACTTTACTAACAGATGAACGACTCGATTGCGTCGTCAAATGAAAAAGAAAGTCTGAAGTATACTTCGTTAATGAAAATAACGATAATTCCTTAAATTCTATTATTAGAAGTTAATAATAAAATATCAAATAAAATGTATAACTACATATATAGAAGATTTCGAGAAGAGATTCATTGACTCATCATTATATCTCCGAAACTATTACTTAAACACTCAAAATTTGGTAGAGATTTTGCTTCTGCTATTTAAGAGTCATCTAAAATATATTTCGACAAATACCTTCCTCAAAGGAAATTGCGGAAGGGTTAAAATGGAAAGGGGCGGAGGGTAGCCGCCGGGCGGGAATATTTCAGAAAAATTTCTAGTCTAAATAACAAATCTAATTTTATATGACGGCCAGCAAAGACGGCGGGGGATAAGTAGTAAACTATTAGGCGGACCGGAAAGTAATGTCGTTTTCTTACGCTAAATACAAACACATACATTTTTAACGAGTCTTTATTTTTAATCAATGATGTATTCCCCATCATTGTCAATAACCTTTTGCCATCTAGTGAGTAAATTTTCAATCCCTGATCGATAAAAATTAATTGGTTTTTCGGCAAAATATCTAGAGATGGCATTTTGGATATCATCCAAATTTGCAAATGTTTTGCCACTTAAAAAGTGTTGCAGCGCTCGGAATAAGTGGAAATCCGATGGTGCAACATCGGGCGAATATGGTGGATGAGGCAGCACCTCCCACCCCAATTCATTAATTTTTTCTAGAGTTCGCCTTGCGCAGTGCGGTCTTGCATTGTCATGTTGGAGAATGACGCCTTTTCGGTTGACAATCGCTGGCCACTTTTCAATTAAAGATTGATTGACTCGCTGCAATTGTTCGCTGTAGAGGTCTGCAGTAACAGTTTCTCCAGGTTTCAGTAATTCAAAATGAACAATGCCGCGAATACTCCACCAAACACACAAAAGCGCTTTTTTGGGGTGTAAACCTGGCTTAGCAGTACTCCGAGGGATTTCATTTGGAGAGAGCCACTGCCTTTTGCGTTTTGGGTTATCATACAGGACCCATTTCTCATCTCCTGTGATCAAGCGATCAAAAAACGCTTCTGTGTTGTGTCGTTGAAGCAATAAGTTGCATGTGATTGATCGGTTAGCCTTATTCTGTTCGGACAGATTATGCGGGACCCAAACACCTGCTCTGCTTACTTTTCCAATCTGCTTCAAATGTTCTTGGATGGTCGACCAAGGTTTGTTGAGACTGTTTGACAATTCCTCGATCGTCTGACACGGATTTGCTTCCACTTCCGCCCTTAACACGTCGTTGTCTAACGCTGATGGTCTTCCTGATCGATACGAGTCGGAAAGATCAAAATTACCCGATTTGAACTTGGAAAACCACCTTTGGCATTTACGAATGTCCAGTGCATTTGGATAAACATCGCAAATGTTTTTGGTAGCAACTGTTGCGTTATTTCCCTTGCGAAACTCAAAGAGCATGCAATGCCGGATGTGTACCTCTTCTGGTATTTGGCTGGCCATTTTACCCAAAATTACAAAAAAAAATTGTAATTCAATTGTCTATAAGTAAAGAAATCACTATAACCTCACAATGTCTTTGGTACGCCTCTGAACAAAACAATGAGCTGACAAATGACAATCAAGTATTGGCATGCGCAGAAACGACATTACTTTCCGGTCCCCCTATTATAAACCCGAAAATCATTACTTTTTACTTTCCATTAAAAAATTATATAAAAAAAAAAATTCTTATCTCTTTATACAATCTAAAAAAGAAACTTGATACACGTCTCGTTTCATCTGCGAAACCATACTGTAGTCAAAGGTTCATCTAACGAATCTTGAGTAATTAATTTTATTTTAGTTTTTAAAAGTTAGGTTACCGATATAGCTTACAGCTAGACTTCAGTGACAATGGGCAGGGCACAATGCCCGACGGACTGGCGGTCTTTGGATACAGTAAGGTCTTAGAAAGGTGCACCAGGTACCGATAGATGTAGTGCTCAACCACTACTGAGATTGTCGATCTGATGGTTTCGGAAAAAATCTGGATGCAGGTAATACAGTACAGGAGTGGAGATGTTTGCGGATGGCCTAAGTCCATTGGACGTCTATCGAATGATTATATCATATTGATGATGATGGTAATGGCGATTTCAAAATTACCATTTGAATACACGATGTATTAACTTTTGACAGGTAAACATTACAAATATTCTTAACACCTACGATGTTGATATTAGAAAAACTAGTTTTTTTTTTTTTGTTCACGTTGAAAATAGTTCTTTTGTAGCTTCGTGCCATTAGATTTGTCTTTCTATATTTAAGTATGAGAAAGAAAAAAAAAACGTGCGATGCGACTTGTTCCACAGTCTTAATGGCGTGTTTCCGAATTTTTTTTGTATGCAATGATTAGTATCAGACGCGGAGTAACTGTATTGGTTATTATTTTAATGTATTTATGTGCTTTTAGCGTATTTAATATCAGCGTCGGTGACATTTAGACAATTTTTAATATGTTTTTTTTATTGTTTATTTTGTTTTTCGATGCAGCACTTGGTAACAGCGTCGTTTAAGTTACGACTTAACGTGTAGTCATGTGGCCGCAGATAATCAAGTAAGGTTGTTAAATTAGTCTTCATCTTCATCGTCGGTATCACTCTTGATACAGTGGTCGTGGTCATCACTTTAGGATTTGGTCGCAAGCTTAATGACACGTTGCCATTCCTCTCTGTTGGCCGCCTTCCTGATGCACTCATGTAGTGACAATGATGATGAGCCATTTATTGCCTTATTTATCTGGTCGGTACATCTCCTGAACCACAAGCCGCTTAATAGCTACCTCCCCTTGGTATAGCATGCGTGGCCAAAATATGGTGAGCATACGAGACTGTACCACAGATGATAAACGCTGCTTGATGCCGAGTTCTCGAAGTATAGACTCGTCTACATAACCAAAACATTGCTTCTACGTCATCGGCTGATAGTGGTGTACTGCTGGACAAAGTCCGGTCTTTGATATCTCCACACCGAACTTTCCTGAGCTGCCTACATCCAGCGGTTTCTCGGGACCACCACATCATCACCATCATCGGTCTACCTTGTTTCTATATTTGACTTAATGTTGAACAGTACTTATGTACTCTCCTCCAGTTATTGATAATAGAACGGAAATGACTATCGGTACTAATTTAAGAATGAGAACGTCCTACGGTAATTTCTATCATTAGCACTCCAATTTGATCTTACTGGAGATTTCTTTGTCTATTTGTATTATATACTTTATTAACACCTCATATTATACGTGAAGAGGGATTGATTGAATTATATCAGCACTTCAGTGTTGCTGGATCTTTTGTGGATTGAAGCAATTATAAAGCAAGTAGGTTAAAAGCTAATTAATTTTTTTTATACAGTAAATGTTAGACGAGTTCATTTCTTCCGATATTGGGCAATAACTGCATTAGTTTTTTTTTTATATATACATATACATATTTTTTGTTCCATTCGTCTGAAAGTCGACTATTGAATTTTAATTGAGCGAGTAATTAAAGCAAATTATTTCATCCAAAATACGCGCTAACGAACTCAGCAAAAATAAAAAAGTCTAAAATGTTTCTAGGTATTCAGAAATATTGATATTGATTGAATTATAGACAAAAAAAAAAAAAACATAAAGCCACCTCCACACTCGCGGTTTTTTTAATTAGCGTTTTTTTCTTTGCTCACATCAATTCGACATCGAAATGCATTAGCCGCACGTCACGTCACTCTGTGTGTTGATTGCCACTCACGCGCCGGTTGCTGATCGCTGTCAACATGTTGGGGCCGTTAGAAAAAAAAAAAAAAGAACTTAACTAAGCGCGGCAAGAGTGTGTCGGAGGTGATAGGTCGTCTAATGCTCTGCGAACAAGTTCATTATAAACATATGAAATTGTTTCAAACGTTCGGCAGATCCTCCGATCTGGTACGTACCTGTCGATATGAGTCTGAAAAAAAAAACCATCATCACATGTTTTATTTATTGCGCTGCAGGAATTTGTCTGAGCATAAATTTTGTTGTGAATATATAAAAACTCTTCGGTTGGTGTTATTAATATTTTAACCAACTAAATACCAACGCACTGATACCTTCATTGGATCTAATCGCTATTTCAATGTTATTTTTATCGACAGCTTTTCTTTAATTCCACTGTGTTGAAGTCAGTGATGGTGAAACTTCATCATCATCATTAATATCCTATTGTTTGGAAGTGAACATGAGCTTCACCAATTTTGTGTCACATTCGTCCGATGATTCCTTACACTTATGTTACTGTGGTGGTGGGAGGTCTCTGTTGCTGGAGACCGTCTAGGTATTCTAGTCTAGTCTAGATATGCCTATTACTGTCGCCAAACAGTAGACTGCAAACCTTACTGTGTTCTAATTTAAAGGACACTGTAGCTAGTGAAATTACTAGGATAACGAGCTTTAACATGGTCTAGAGCCGGTAGGTCGCTATGCTGCTTTAACGGCAGTTCCTCGATATGCTGGTGAATTACTTTGAAGTTGGTTTCTGGCTTATGCTTGAATTTAGATTTTGTATCTGGTTTTGACTTGTGTGCGAAGTTAATTTTATATTTTTCAGCTTAATTAAACTTATTTTTTGAAACAAGTAATTTGAAATGAAGTATTAACGGTCTTAAATGTTTCTCAAAAACTTTTATCCTTTGATGAGCTTTACGAGACAGATAAAATGCAGATCTTATAATATTAGTGTAATAAAGTCGACTGTACTGAATTTATTACGCCTTATTAGGGCATACAGAGGCTCTCGCGCGTTGTCACCTACCCTAATCCGATGTTAAGATTTCGCGATAACTTCCGAGCGAGCTTGTTACAGTGATATACCACAACAGATCCAAACCCGAAACTCAGTTGCATTACGTTTCTTCTTTTTTTCTGTAGAAAAATTTACATGGGATCCGCTTTCCGGTAGGTAGTAGGGAATAAAAAAATCATTGCAATATCCTTCCATAATGTCTGGGTAAAAAGACACGGTAATGAGACACACTTTATCGTTGCTATCACAAAATTAGGATTGGTATAATTCGAACCCATGAAAATGTTTGCGAATAGGTACATAGAATATAAATATTGTTTGCTATAGATTTTGATCTATTCTTCTCGCTTTGTCACTTTTAAGATTTATCTCTTTCTCATTTTTATGTAATGATCCTAAGATTTCTCCAACTGACCGCCTAACTTCAGTTAAGAGATGGCACTCGATGATAATGATGAATTTTTACTTAACCAAAACCCAACAAAAAGAATTGCAAAAATTTGTGGTGACCTTTGTAAATAATTATGTAAAAAAAGAGAAGAAAAAATACAGATTAAGAAACTACTTGACGAAGTTAAAAAAAATCTCTAATCGTTTCATAATAGTTATAAATAACTTAACGTTAGCAGAACACGAGGTAATCAATAAGATATTAACCAAATATTTACCACGCGTATCCGCTGTAGAACGATGCCCCTTCAAATTGAATCGGGGGAGCTATTTTCAGCTTACAAGTTCACGCTTCAGACTATCTTCCCTTTATGGCTTACCAACGAAACGTCTTTGAACTTCCCTTACACGTTTATTCTACGGAGGGAAGAGATGAGCAGGACGATCACTTGATGGTGATAATTCTACAACATAATTGGCGCTAGTCAGGATGAAGTATAACCTTACATATTTAATCAAACTATAACACTAACCCACGCACAGTAATTTTTAAACCTACAGTCTCTGACAATGCTTTTCATGTTATCGTATACTCTTCTTCTGGGAGAAAACAAGGTTATGTTTGTTTTTACCCTCTGAAACCCCCTCGGCGGTCATCTTCAGTGCGTTTAGGGAGGCTGCGGGATCAACGAAACGCATGCTTGAAGCACGTCCTACGGAGGGCTGTGCTAGGGTCCCGCCTAGGCACCCTCGCTTTGATACAACAGGAACTAGACCACTTCCTATTTGTCGTTCAACCCGGGCTCGCTTAGCACTAACCCGAAAATCTTTTTAGTCTTCTTTTACTACAGGCAGGGCGGGGGAGATTACAAAGCAAAATAGGGGTTTACCGTTAATATTTGTTACTGCAAAATGTTCATTTAATATTTAAAGGTGTTCAACTTTCAAAACAATCAAGTTTTAAATACAATTACTTCTAAATAAATATGAAATTACAAACACGAAAGTATGTTTACAACAAAATAAGAATCCCGTGGTCTCTTTTATGCATATGCTACGTACGTGAAATGAGGAAAGTAAGCTATATCTCAAAGTTCCGAAAAAGAAAAAAAAAACTATTAAATCTATTCATGAAATTCTACATCTGTCGTGGTGGTGCCACCCACAGCATTACACGTGCACAAAGTGCTGAATACAAATTCGGCGTCGTTTTTACAATGCATCGGCATTTCTGACTCAATTCTCCATACCTGTCATATAAACACTACAGCCGGTCCGCGCATGCGCATGCGCACACCGCGAATCACGAAAACAATGTTCTCCGTACATTATAATTTATTAAAACTTGCAACACCGACGCCAAAACAATTGACAATGTTTAATACTTACGATCCGATGCATGGTGTCATTTCTAAACAAATGCCACTTTGTTTCGGCACCGGAATACATAAATCCTGCAAATACTTACGTGATGGACGTTATAATTAAACATACAAACACACATACCATTGAAAACTTACAAGCATTTATTCATTATTAGATAATTTTTTTTTTTCTACGTGTATTTTATTCGTTATAAAAATGTATATTCATAGTTTAAGGCTAGGCGTTAAGTAAGCAATCAAGGAAGTTTTTGCTTCCAAGACACACCGACTTTACGACACCTTTAGTAACGAGCGAGCAATAAAATTTGCAGGTTAGCAACACGTGCCGCCTGCGTTTTTTTTTTCCTATCCACTATACCCCCCTTTTATTTATTGCGGGGTAAATCAACTCTCAATTACACTGATACTGATTAATAAAAAGCGTATCAAGTTGATCGGAACGAGGATCAATTAACAAGTGCAAAAAAGAGGGGATTAGTGGCGTTTGAATATGTCTAGTTTATTGCTCGTACGCCCTGGTAGACCATAGACCAGGCAAAGCTAAATGGTCTACTACACGAGTGCTTAAAAGCTACAATGCTTGAAGAATTAAAACGGAATGTAAAACCTGCCACTAATATTTACCCAAAGACCACGATCGCTCTGCTAATAGTATAACGAAGAAGAATTGTTTTCGTAGACCGTCTTGGTAAGTACTACCGCAGTGTCTATTTCTGTCGCCGAACAGTAGTATGGAAACATCACCGTGTTCCGGTTCAAAGAGCCTTGGAATTGCCGAAGTAACGAGCATTAAAATCTCATGTCTTAAGGCAGCGAATAAATTGTGAATAATATTTTTATCTTGAGGCAACAATGGATAGATTTATTACATACCATCAGGTGAGAATGCCTTGCTTGTCTTGTCGCTTCGTCATATAGAAAAGAAGTAGGTTGCTTGCATGTGTAATGAAGAATTAATCAGTGTTGTGCGCCTGCTTCAGTATCGCCTGCAAACATATTGAAGCGGCTAGCGAGCGGCGGCTGCGCAGGCGCAACCAATCGCTCTCATCCATTGCTTTCTGCCACGAGTCCTTGAACTGATAAAAGTCTAGACGTTTTGCGATTTACGAATTTTTCGCTTGCGCATTTCAATGATGCGTGCGATGCCAGCCAGGGTTCATTGGTCTGTTTGTATCTCGTCGCCGGTGCTGCTTAGTTTTTATTGCCCTCGTGATAGAGAGAGAGCCAGGACTGTGGCCGTGAATTGAAATTTTCAACGCACGAAGTTAACGCCGTGAAATATTTTTGCATCGATGCGAAAAGTCATTCTGGCCCCAATTGGCTTCAAATATAAATCGTAAAATGCTATCGTGGTAAATTTAACTGATCCTTAATGTAATCGGTTCACGGTACGAGTGATCGCACGACTGTTAATACAAGATACGAATTTTGCAAGGAAATCCATTCGGCCGATGGTTTTCTGCGCCGATTGAACTGTCTGTACTATACGCGAGGCAAGTTACAACAATACCATTATATCATAATGTAGAACAAAAACTGGAGCGACTTCACTAAGCTACCGATGAATGCGGACTGTAATTATTTCTAATGTTACCGCACATTAGAGCTCTTAAAACATCTCCCAAAGTAATACTTTAGAATGATCAATGATAAAAACGTTTCCAAATGATACACCGCACCGATAATTCGTGTTTGCTCATCAAAAAGTTATTATCATAGTTTTTTTTTGGCTCGCGAACAACAGCCAAAACAGATTCAAAAACTCCAGTCTAGACTTACGGTCATTGGCAGGGGATGATTCGTAACTTTTACATTATAAGTTTCTACGAATGCATTTTTTCATTTCCTACTCTCGACTTCATAAAATCGATTTCTTTGTTGGTTGTTTTTGAACACACTGCGACTGGCGCTGCCGTTGTGTTTTTATAATCTAGATCATGTCTTAGATTGTCCTCCGAATTGCTGCACAGTCACGCCGCGGACTTCATTGTCTGTGTACGAACACACTTTCCAGAGATCGTTATTAATGTTCAGTCTTAAATAAGACAAAACATTAGTAGTCTAGTTGTTATTTAATGTAACATATATTTATTTGCAGCAGTAAAAGCTGTCTGTGTCAAAAAAGCGTTCTCTCCAAATCTGTCCAAAGGTTGAGCAGAGAAAAGGTTTAAAGTGCAGTTTGCCGTTTATGTTACATGAAATATAACACATGTATGATACTAATTTAAAAATATATTACACAGACCTCTGATTGACGTTAACAATTGTTTAATCAACACGCAGCCCTCCCCCCTGTTATCTGATAGTTGTTGTGTAAAGTTACCAAATATGACGGGGACGTTGACTGACTTAGCAACGCGCGTTTGTATGACATTGAAATCATTCACTGCCAGTTCGTTAACTATTGTTGGCAAGTACGGTCTGCACCTATCTAACGTCCTCGCTTTTCAGGCTTTAAAAAGGTTCATTAGTCACTTCTTTAATGATTGGTATATACTGGAAAACATGTCAAAACATTTGCATCGGAATCACCGCGACGTATGTCGAGTTATGCACACGATTCGACAACGATATAAATTATTTCGAATTAGTCCAAAAAATTCTAGTTGTGCAAGTTATTAATAACATTGATTTTTATGAGACGGTTTTTTATCCCAATTAATATGATATCTGACGTTGAACACTTGATTACCTTCCAATATGAATCCTAACATCTGGGTTGATATTGCACATTGTATTTGCATTTTTACGACAGGTTTTTCCTATAAAACTACATGTAGTTTTTTCTAATGCGACCGATTCGTTTGCGCGCATATTTATTCGCTTTTATAATATTGAAGGGTAAACAACCTGTTTGAATGATCTACCAATGGCGCGGCTCCTGTGTCATCATCAGCTATTGAACCGGTCATCAGAAGTGCTCATCCGTGTTCACTCGGTGTCTTGTTTACAGAAACAACATCTACTGGTACGCGAGGGAATTTTGGCGAGAGGCATCTACGTGGCCTTAATTTTTTTTTATGACTATTTGCACAGCCTCTTTATTTGTGAATGCTTCTTGCCGTCGAGGCCCGGTAGGGTTACGTATGTTGACATTGTTGTGTGAATCGAATTAAGTGTCCGATCCGCGAGACTTGTTAGAGTACTTAAAGCTACTCGCTTTATCAAACGAATGATGAAAGTAATCGCTTCGGTGATTGTGAAAGTAAAAGAAAAACTAGATAAAAAAAATATAACGATCGTTAAAAAAGCGTCGTTGCGACAGATGCAATCAAAAATTTTTTTGTTAAGTAATAGCTTTAGGGACAATAAGAAAGTTGAAGTTACACGGAAGCTTGTGATAAGATGAGGTCACCAACCTCTCAGAAACAGACTGACGCATTTTCCGTACACTGATACGAGACACATTCAAATAAAAAAAAAAGTCGTGTCTGAATAAGATTTGAATGCCATTCTTCTATGCTAATATGCAAGTCGCCGATGACTTATGTCCGTCTCAGCCATTTGAATTCATTATCATTGTTTGTATGGGACGTAAAAGTTTCGTTTCATTTTAAACGAGTTCCGTGTTGGAGATTTGGTATTCTCTCCGTACCGTGCGCCTGAAAGGAGTCCTGAGAACATCTGCAGTGGTTTATTTTTTTATTGCAACACCTACAACGTGACCCGCTTACGGAACCATCCAGGTCACAAAATCTGCCATTCATTTATAGCGCCAATCAATCTGTTATCTCCGATCTAGTCACTAGTTGGTGGATTTCTAGCTTTTTATGCGTCTGCTGTCTGGGGTCGTTGAACTTTGGATTCTGATTGCTCATTCATCTTACATCATTGTGGTTTGGGTCGTATTAAAATTTTTCTTTTACCTTTTCTAAAAACGCTGTCATGTCATTACTTTAATATTCTCGTAATGCATTTTATACGCTCGCTCTTTCAGTTCTAATCTCAGCTCGTGTTATTAGTTACTTCACTATTATGCCTACATTCGTGGTCATGCTTTAGATTAGCTGTTATGTTAATGTTTGATTCGTTGTTGATGAATATATACGATTTATCTTCTTTTAACTTTCAAATTTTAGCGGTAGACTCTGTATTTTCAAAAACTTCATTTGATAGAAACGTACTAGGTTTATAAGTCATGTATATAACAGTTTAAAATCAAAGTATGCATTTCAATTTAAATTTTTATTCATACGCGCATGAATTATTTGCCGCACCAGCAAGCAAGACCTATTGTGGTTTAGACTGAGGTGTCGTCGCCACCAATTGTACCATTGTGCGATCAATTCAACTAATGTTTTTTGTCCATTATATGTGAATAAAGCAACCGGGAAGTAGGCAATTTGCTGTGTCGACATTGTTCACCAAACACCGCAAGAATATAGACGATGATGGCGACGGTCACGCTATGTCCAATCATTCTAAAGCGTTTATAACAATCTAGTTTTCGCGCTTGGAACTGTATGCAAGATGCTCATTAGCTTTTTTTTCCTAGCACTCAAAAATCTGTTGGGCACAACGAAACGTGTAGGTAAGTCGGATGGTAAATGTCCGAGTGTATCTACGAGCGAATAACGTGACTAACATTTAATGACTTAGAATATTCTGTACGCAATTTATTTGTGATGAGATTGTGTAAAAAAAATCACTATTCACCTAATCAAAACAACATTAGTCAAACAAATTGTGGAGAACCTATTCGAGTGGTATAAAAAAGCACCGAGTCTCATATTCATTATTTAAGCTATACGTTGATTTAATAGTTTGAATTTACTCGTTGAAATCTAACTGGACGAGCTGCGCAGTGTAATTACTGATTCTTTCGGATTCCGACAAGTAATAGACGAGATAAGGATCATCAGCAACCTGTCTAGACTTTAGCATTACATGTTCTTTACGATGAGAAAATTGTATAAAACGCGACGTTTCCCCAAAACGGTCACATCTCGAATCGTCACTATCGCGTGATCTCAGCGGACGGACCTGCTCGCGTATCCTTAAAACCAGTTGCAGTTCCCTGCAGGCGATTCTCGGCTTACGTAATGTGATGATATGCATTCGTTTTCAACAGTCCAAGGTCGTGGTGCCGTCGACCAGGTGGAGGCGTGGCGTTCAGTGAGCCAATATCTTCTTAAGTGGCAGTTGTGAATTAATCACCGTGCACAACCTGATGCACTTTCAATCTTTATATTCGTGCCGTTATCTTTCTCATTCATAGACTTTTACTAATGCGCTCCATGTGTTATTCTTTGGTGCCGGTTAAAAGACATTCTCTTTAGTTGTTTAGAGCGCTGTATCTTGTTGTGTTGCTCGTGAAGGCCCTTTTTTATCAGCGATATTTATGGTCTGTTAACATGTATGTTTATTGTGCACGCATCGTGTGTTTTCGGACAACGTAGGCGTCACAATCCAATTTTGCATTTGATGCCAACTAATGCGGTATACCCGCCGCGATATGTCTTTTATCCCTCGTCGTTTTGCTTAAACAAGGCAACCTTCGGCCGCACCACCGGAATATTCACCCACGCTTACGTATTCTATTCAACGCGAAAAAGGTCGAGCATTAGTCCAGCGTTGCTTACGGCGATGGCGACCCACGTCGTGTCCACGAAATTCTCAGCAGTTTTATGAAGGTGGTTATTCATCTAGATTACATTGGAGGCGCAATAAAAGCGGGGTTCACGTACTCCGCGACGTCGCACGTTACAAGAATTGTGCAGTTTTTGCAGTGAATTACACGGAATTCACCGTCAGGTCGGTCGGTGCGAAAATTAACGTTAAAAATTGTCAACGTAGCGTCGCTTCGGACGGCAATAAACAAAACATGAGCACGAGTTTTATGTCTTCATAAATAATTGTTCTCCGTATATTATTTTAGCAAACAGTTGTGCCATAAAGGGGCCCGCGCGAAACTACCTATTCAAATGCATTCTTCGAAGCGTACTGCTTAGAAATATAACGAGCGCTCTAGATACGTTATCAGTGGAACAGTGGAGCAAGTGCACGGACACTGTACAGCGATGATTAATTGAAAGGCTTCACGTTAAAAAAAATCGCTGACAAATCGAGACGCTATCAAACGGGCTAAGTTTGCAGCGCAGTTTTTTTAGATGTCGTTTTTTTTTTTCCGCTCCGCTCGCACAAAAGAGACCGGGTAGCCGAACCTTCAAGGACTGCGCTATTCCGCTTCAGCTGTTTGAAATGTTTCCTCTACCGATGTGTCTATATATATATATATACTAACTGTCGACCGCCCGCTTTGCTGGTCGTAATAGAAAAATAGACCGCAAATTACTTTCTCAAGCTACCGTTACCATAGCAACCGCATAAATAATCGAAATGAAAATGTTTATAAAATTATCTATGGAATTCAAAAAATAAATAGCCTGTAACCATCTACAAATAATTTCGCGTATGCTCCTCATGTTTCCATGTCGATACGATTCACCAGTTTTCACGTGAGTGGTGAACAAACTACTCATTTTAATTATATATACATATATATATATATTATCTTTACTTTTATATAACAAGTTAGTCTATTACAAAATTGTACACCATTTACTGAAGGTGGGTCTCTGTTGCCGGAGGCGGTTTCGATAAGTACCACCGCAGCACCTATTTCTGTCCCCAAACTGTACTATTCAAACGTTACTGTGTTCCGGTTTGAAGGTTACTGGAGTAACGAGATTTAACATATTATATAATATCTCACGGCGACGAGCGCAATGTAGTGCTGTGATTACCATCTTGACTGGCGCCACGTTGTTATGGGCGTATTACTTACCATCAGGTGAACGTGCTGCTCGTCTTGTAACTTAATTACATATAAAAAAAATTGCTACTTATGCTGCAGCACCTTCTGGTGAAGTTATCCATCAAGGGTGATAAATAATAACATCTATAAAAATTTCATCGGTGATGCACCAATTTTAATGATGATGAACCTGGTTCACTGATTTCTCTAACAAATCACGCGTTCCATAATTATATATATAATACATATATACGACAGTGTCCGGCGGAGATTAGTTGATTCAATTTGTCAAAGCTTTTTTTATGTTTTCTCCATAGCTGGTAAGCAATTTGTTCACTTTAATACCTCCGTGCCTAATGAGTGCACCATCATTTGTAACTTTGGCACTGTTTCTAGCGTTTTTTTTTTCTTATCATCCTTTTATTACTAATAATGTTTTATGTGCTACGACCACAACTCCCAACGTGCTCGAGAGGTTGGATCGGTCCACTGTATAACAACTTCAAACTTTAGAGTAGAGTCTACTCTAAAGTTCTACTCTCTATCTACTCTAAATAATGTATTAGTTCATTTATATGTCTACTCAGTAGACATATAAATGAACTAATACATTATGAATTAGAAATAATGTTTATCAAATATTGGAGAAATGTAGAAATCATCATCTCAACCGATGGACTTCCTCTGCCGGACACAGTCTCTTTTAATGTTTTCCACTAAATATGCTCTAACTCGGTTGATGGCAGATTCAATAGAAATAAAGACAAGTAAATATTAATTTATGTATACAATAATATTGTAAATAATGACCGATAATAAGATAGCGAATCACCTGGAAGCAGTTAGTCTCCAAAGCTCAGGTCTTTGAGAGAGCTAACTATAAACGTAGGCTGATGACAATTGACATGCAAAGAATGGTTGCATTTTTCGGACCCCAGAGAGGATTCCTTTATGATTTCCCGAGGTTGATCCTGAAGGGCAAAAACGTGCACCTGGTAGACAGCGCAAGAAATTTGACAACATAAAGGAGTGGACCTTGTTTAAATATTACTAGTAAAAAAAAATAGCTGCGGCCCAAATTGGATTTCTCAATCCGATCGCCAATATTCAGTTTGAAGAAGGGTTACCTGATGATGATGATGATAAGTAAAAGCATAGATAAAATTAATGTAAGATCAAACGTAACTTTAAATACGGAGAAATGAAGTCTTGTACAATCCTCCTGTAAAATTTAAAAATACTAGGTGTTCCCCGCCTGCATTGCAGGCTGTAATACAATTGCATGTCTCTTTGGGGAAGGTGTTTTGTAAAATCTGTTCTTAGGTGATCTCTAGCGGAAACCATATCTCTACCAAATTTTGACTGTTTACGTCTAATAGTTTCAGAGATCTTGTGATGAGACAATGAATCTCTGAATATCTCCTTTATTCATATATAGCGATTTATGTAGTTTCTAAGGTTTGTAAAGGGTTGCGCGCGCACAACAACTCACGGGGCCCAACCCAACCTCATCTGCTCGTGGTGCACCCTGCTAAACAAAAAACGAGGCTCTGGCTCCCACCAACTCGCATTGGGCCAGCGTGGTGGGAACTAGCCCAAATCTCCCCATATGAAACCCTACAAACGACGGCCCTTGGTGCCCGATGATGCGGGCGGCACCAATACCGATCGAAGGTGGGGATCTTTGGGGGAGGCATATGTCCAGCAGTGGACGTCTATCGGCTGATGGTGGTGGTGGTTTCTAATAAAAAATCTCTATGACAATAACGTGTATGGGTTAAACATAAATACTTCGGTACGGCTGATAAAGACAAAAAAAATAATTCAAGTGTTACGTATAGTGAGTGTGTTTGATTTAGCACAGCCGATAACTGGTCAAAATTTCAGGTACGGAACCTGTTCGTTAATGGGATCGCGTGTGCGGTGACACTTAGAAAAAAGACCTTGATACCTTCTACATTTAAAATTTCCCTTTTAATTACGTTATTTTTGGACTCAATAAACGCGCCCCATTAACTTTTTTAAGGGTACAACAAAACAACACGCGATCTCTCCGAGCCCGATGCGGCGAGGAAATTGATGAAAAATCGTATACTTCCGTTGAGATGAATTTAAGCAGTTTTATCTCGGTTATCTGTCGGATCGGTTTCGACGTGAAATTAATCAGCGGTTTGTTTACACAATTATTTTTTGAGGTGATCCTCTGAGGAGGATAACCGCGACAGCAGCTAGATGACCCTTGCCTTATCAAATAATCGTTTTATAAAGCGGCTCTATAGAAGTTACAGCATCTTGCCAACAAAGATACTATACAAAACAGAGAGTCGGTCTTCCTCATCATCATCATCATTATCAGCCGATAGGCGTTCACTGCTGGACGTCGGCCTCTCCCAAAGATCCCCATATCGATCGATGCTGCGCTGCCCGCATCCAGCTGCTTCCCGCAATCTTCACCAGATTGTTGGACTTCCTATGAAGTTAAATTCGTTAAATCTAAACAATTTTCATATGATATACGTCTTAAAGGAGGGATCACGGAATAGTTTAAATCTTAACCGCTTGGTTAACATTCTTAACTAAATCAACTATAAAAAAAAACTGTAAAAGTTTGAAATTTCATCCAATAAATCAAAAGGGTTATCATCTTTCATTCAAAGAAGCTATAAGACAAGTGAGAAGTTCATCTGATGGTATGTCATGCTGCTCATAACAACGTGGCGTTAGTTAAGATGATATACACTGTACCGCATTGTATTCTCCTTGAGACAAGATCTCTCTCCAGAGAAGTCTCTTCACCAGTATTTTACTAGCCACAATGCCCTCCACACCGGAAGACAGTAATGTTTCTACATTACTGTTTTTTGGGATAAATAGGAGGTACTTATCAGGGGAATACCTATCTAGATAGTCTCCAGAAATAGAGATGCTGTATTTTATAGGATAAGGGCGTAATTAATTTTTATATAATTTTTTTTTTTACTCCTTTAAATATTTTTAAGAATTGCATTCCTGATTGCATCCTTGATTGTCCATTGGCTCAACTGTTTGAACTACTCCGTTTGATTAAGTGATCCGGGTTGCAAATTATACCGGTAGGAAGCTCCTCGTATTGACTGCGGTAATCTGTCGTTGTCGTTGTCGCTGTCGGGTGCATACCGGCACGTTATCCCTTTGAGCAAATAAATAATCAAACGACTTTATATCAGCGGGTAAGATAAGAATGCACCGCAAATTATTTATTCACGATAACGTAACTTTGTATTCAATTGGTGTGGAGTTACAATGAGACAAACAGATACTGGTGGTAGGTCTCTGTTGCCGGAGACCATATTTACGTATTGTAACATTTCTGCCGCCAAACTGTAGTGTGCAAACATTACTGTAGTCCGGCTTGAAGAGCGTAGTAGCTTAAGATATTATTGGGGTATAAAGACTTCATGTCTCGTGCCTCGACATTGTTATAGGCAAATGTATCATTTCTCGTCAGGTGAACGTCAGGCTTGTTTCCTCACTTCGTTGAAAAAAAAAAAGTTTGAATTTTACCGGTAGCCTAAATATCATAGCAGCTCTGATTTGTACCAAGCAGGGTATGTGGTACGGAATATCATTAAGTTTTTGGGCACGTGAAACTTTGGCGATAACCATTACATGGTATAGAAGAGGATGATTGGATGAAAGCTGTGTAAACATCCTAATGAACACCTTGTTTATATTTTTTTGTAGGAGAACATCGATCCCTCGCCGTACAGCCTGTCGCCTGTGT
Source organism: Troides aeacus (assembly GCA_033220335.2). Lineage (NCBI taxonomy): Eukaryota > Metazoa > Arthropoda > Insecta > Lepidoptera > Papilionidae > Troides > Troides aeacus. Next base: position 2,635,872 of record CM067272.1, on the reverse strand, counting down.
CGGCGAAGTCTCAGAAGCTCCTACGGTCGCCGCGGAAGGCGACGCGGAAGATCTCCCGGATCCCGTTCAAAGTCCTCGACGCACCCGAGTTGCAGGACGACTTCTACTTGAACCTGGTGGACTGGTCCGCGCAAAACGTGCTGAGCGTCGGCCTCGGCAGCTGCGTGTACCTGTGGAGCGCTTGCACAAGTCAGGTGAGTTCAGGTGTTCTCAACATTTCATTAGCAAGTCAAACCTATCGATACTCATGATACACAGTATGTAATAAATGCTATATTGGTGTACATAAATACCGCAACATAACGCTACCGCTATTTATTTGTATCTCATTGTACCATCAATACCACGGTATTTTTTTTCATTTTCTTCTATAAAAATACTTCTAATCTACTCAAGTGGTTCTGTTCAATACTTAAATTCACACCTTAAGTAGTTCGGTTTTTTTTTTTTTCTAAGGACGTTCGCTTGATGGTAAGAGAGTAATACGCCTTCCTGTCAATGAGAATGTGGCGCTAATTGAGATGGTATACATACTGCCACATTGCGCTCGTCGCCTTGAGATATAGTATCTTAAGTCTCCTTGTCCCAGTAATTACATTGGGTACAAGACTTTCAATCCGGATTATAGTTAGTGTTTGCACACAGCAGAAATAGGAGTTGCAGTGGTGCTTGCCTAAACAGTCTCTGGCAACAGATACCTACTTACCACCAGTCGTGATCTCTCATAAACTTTCTTGCCGTCACTTTTACAAATGTTTACCATTCATGTTATAACACCATTAGGATAATCTGTTGTGTGATCATTGGAGCCTGAGAACAGATCACAGATTAGTGGTTAAGATCAACTAACATTAGGCGTTTTTATGCAGTCTGTAATACAATATCGGCCACTAGTGCGGAATGATTTAAATTCCTATCCACTGATATATGGACCTAGATTTATACCATACTTAAAGCTGGGAATTAAGTCTAATGTCAGTGTTTTTTTTTTTTTTTGTATCTAAAAATTTTATTAAAAGACGATACTTTTATTCACATCATTAATTTACATTTTTTTTCTATTCAAAGTTATAAGGTACATGTTTTGGGAAAAAAAGATAATACGGCTTTTCTGTAAAATGTATGGCTCATAGATAAGCATCATCGATAAGGATCTGTTCACTAGGTCTCTGTTGCCGGAGACAGTCTAGGTAGGTACCGCCGCAGCGCCTATTTCTGCAGTCAAATAGTAGGGTGCAAATATTACTGTGTTCCGGCTTAAAGGACAATGTAGCTATTGAAATTATTGAAGTAATTGAGACCTAACATCTTTTGTCTCGGGGCGACGTGCGTAATGTGATGCTCTCCTTACTGCCCCCACGTTTTTCTAAACGAGCGAAAATCTTACCACCAGGTGAACTCGCTCGTCTCGCCGCTAAAAAAATATATTAATAATTTGAATTAAACTTGTGAATTAATCTGAATGTTGTTATCTTCCCAGGTGACCAGGTTATGCGACCTGTCGTCTGAGGGTAACGCTGTCACCTCGGTGGCATGGAGCGAACGCGGTCACCTTGTCGCCGTCGGCACCCAGAAGGGTCACATCAGCGTTTGGGATGTTGCTGCTAATAAGGAGGTAAAAGGTTTTTTCTTATAAAGTAGGTCGTTTATTAACTGCATTACAGTATTACTGATATACTGCAATTTTTTTGGAAAAGTATACCACCAAGGTCTCTCAATATGTACCATCATTAGTACTAAAGGAACAGACAGTTTATTATCTAATTATGATATAAATAGTTGCTGCAGTGTATTTCAACGTATCGTGTAGTCCAGGGATTCCTAAAGTGGATCATGTCGGCTTGTTGCCGATTTCGATCACAACAAATTCACATCAACTACTTTCTAAGAGTAAACATAAATACTATTAAAAGAACTAAAGCCACCGACATAGCCTAAAACATTGCTAGACTTAAATGGAAGTAGGCGCACGGCACAGTACTTGAAGAACTGACGGCAGATGGGGCAGTAAGGTCCTCGAGCGATGCGCGCGTACCTGTGGACGTAGTGTTAGGAGACTCCCACAAGGTGGACCAACGATCTGGTGAGAATCGCGGGAATCCACTGGATGCGAGCAACGCGGGTCCAATCGACGTGGAGATCTTTTGAGGAGACCTATGTCCAGCAGTGGACGTCTATCAGCTGATGATGATGAAACATAAAACAATTTTTGGGTCGATAGGGGTCTTAAAATCGATCGTCTTTAACTAAACACAAGCTTCAATTAGCAACTTTTAAATTTTTTTGCCTGCACTTAATGATTTTATTGTCTTTCAATGAAAATATTAACTATTGAAATATTGTGATTGATGAGAAAATGACAGGATTAGTACACTAAATTAAACCGCAGTTTTTATATTGGTAATTTGTATTAATAGGATTCTAGATAAAGAATTTCTAAAATATTTCGGCTGTGGTGGCTTGTATCAGTTGACTTTCTAAAAAGGAGTCTCTTATCCGTAATAGTTTGGGAATCCCTGGTGTAATATATCTCGGAGGCGAGTCTATCCCGCGCGGGCGTCCGTATCATACATAACCTCTCCTACACGCTGTCCGCTTGACTGTTTGTACTTTGATACGATGTCTTGTACGATTATTTAGTGTACATGTTTAAGTCCTTTATATTTCATACAGATTACAAAATTCGATGGACATTTTACCTGATTTATGGAAACACACGCAAGACATACATACATACACTAACATTTGATACAGAAATAGAGATTAAGTAAATATATACATGTAGAGAACATTCTTCTGTATTCACTTAATATATTTTCATCATAATCATCAGCCGATAGACGTCCACTGCTGGACATAGACATCCCTCAAAGATCTTGACATAGATCGGTACATAGTCAGCATGGCTCTCGGTATCGTCTGGCACTAGGAACAGTTGCTTGTCGGTTCTTGTGGGGGCATTTGGGCCATTTCCCACCACGTTGACCCAATGCGGGTTGATGGGAGTCAGAACCTCGTCTGTTGATTAGCAGGGTGCTCCACGAGCAGATGAGGTTGGCTTGATTCCCGTGAGTTGTTTTGCGAAGCCCCTTCTACCCCTACTTTACTAACTACGTTTTGGTGATACAGGTGACGAAGTTGCAAGGGCACATCGCCAGGGTTGGAGCGCTCGCGTGGAACGGCGACATGCTCAGCTCCGGCTCTAGGGACCGACACATACGGCAGCGGGACACGAGGACACCACGTGAGTTTTATTTATGTTTTTCTTAATTTTACTGACCATATATAGATTTCAAAGTTTTTAGCTTAAAAGGTCTGAAGAAAGTCATGGCTTGTTTAGGTATCTTATAATTAAAGAACTAAAACTCTAAACATCTAGATTAGCCTAGATAGATTAATAATGTATTTATTGATTATGAACATACATTATAAAGCAAAGTATTTAAAAAATAACAAAATATGATCATATACCTAGCGTATCTCTGGTGGTAGATATCACCGAAACATCTCAAGTCACATTTGACCTTCAGTAAGAAAGAGACGATTTTAAAAATGGTGAACTGTAGACTTTTGCCTACTGCATGATGAATCTCCTTACCCTTACTAAATTGCTGAGAATAACTATTTACCTCAAGTGAGAAAGAAACTAAAAGGAGATATTTCTACAGATATTGATTTTTTCTCATCAACCCTTATAACAATGTAAAGATATCTTATTCATCATCGGCCGTGAGACTTCCGCTGCTGGACATAGACCTCCCCTAAAGATCTCCACGTACAGTCTGCATGACGGCTGTCGTATATTGGGGTTCATATGGGGGATTTGGGTCATTTCCCACCATGTTGATCCAATGCGGGTTGGTGGGTGCCAGAGCCTCGTTTGTTGATCAGCAGGGTTCACCACGAGTAAGTGAAATTGGCTTGGGGTCACGTTAGTTGTTGGTATTTTTAGCTAATTAATTGTTCAGAAAACATAATGTTAACTGTTCATACAAACTAGGTCTTGCGATAACAAGACCTAACATGTTATTTTCAAGGTGACGCTCACGATTTGTCATAGTGCACATACTAAAACCACTTTATTATGGACATTCGTATTAACTAGGCAAGAAAAAAAACTTGTTATGAATCATCCTTGATATAAATAAATTTAACATTTAAATGGTGTGTATAATACCTATTTTGTGTGGGCTTAAAACGCAACGATTGCACAAAGTGCAGTCCGCGCTGCAGTGGATGGGGACTCATTGAAATCTGATTACAAGCAGGAAGTGCTCATTGGCGGACGTCGCGTGGATCATTTGTATTGCAACGATCTATAGATGTATCCACAAATGGATATTTATGGCGTCGACGGATCATATTAAAGCAACCTATTAGTTACGGATAAAATTTCATATTCAGTATTTAATCATTATAACTGGTTATTAACCTTTTAAATGAAAAAGTGCATTTGTATATAGATACTATACTACGTGCATCATTACCGGCTTTGAAATAATTGATCAGTCATTATGGAAATGGGTGATCCGCCCCCTATTCCCCGCGAACAATATTAGACTGCAATATTGTCGGAAAGTTATAGATAGATAACAACAAAATATAATAGAGTTAATGTCAAGAAAAGACTATTAGAAATAGTGGGGAAGGAGATAGAGAAGATAAGAAAATGTAACAGACAAAGCGAAAGAAATATAACAGACAAATTGTGAAAAATGTAATGGGATAGGAAAGCATTCTAATAGAGTAAGAAATGTGGTGAAGAATGAGAGGCGATGTGTAGTAGGGAAATAAGACAAGACGGAAAGGAATGATATAAAACTGTGATGGAAGAAGAAGAGGAAAGGAATGAAAGAAAGTGTGACGGAAAAAGTAAGAACTGGAATGTAAAAAAAGAACTATTTAAAATGCCTTGCCCCACAAAGCAAAGAACATTTTTTTTTCTATTAGCACAATGTAGTGCTGTCTATGTTACTCTAACTACATCATTATGGACAAGCTTATCACTTACTATTAAGTGAACATTCCGCTCATCACGTCGCTTATGCATATAAAAAAACAGCATCTATTATAATAGTCCTTATTAAATTATTGTAAATTATGTTGTCTGTATTAGTGTACTTATTAGTACGTTTGTTTTCCAGCTCAACAGTCGTCCCGCGTGCTGCAGGGACACCGGCAGGAGGTCTGCGGTCTGAAGTGGTCACCCGACGGCCAGTCGTTGGCGTCGGGTGGCAACGACAATAAACTATTTGTCTGGTCTATGGTGAGTGTTTTTAAAAAAAATATCCAACATATTTGAAATATAAATAAAATAATGTTAACTCATTATTTCATATATCAGGTATGTGTAAAGAGATTTCGGTCAGCGTTCGAACCGAAATCTCTGTGCTTATCTATAATCATCATCAGCCGATAGACGTCCACTGCTAGACATAGACCTCACCCAAAGGTATCCACGTCGATCGGTCTCGCGTTGCTCGCATCCAGTGAGTTTAGGCGATTCTCACCAGATCGTGGGCCTACATTGTGGGAGGCCTCCCAATACTACGTCTGCCAGTACGCGGCCGCCACTCTAGGACCTATACTTAAAAATAAACTTACCAATTTAGCAATAGTCAAAGCATAGTTCTGCACTCCTGGAGCTACTTAAGAGATTAAGAGAACCAGGGTATGCAGTATACGCCCCTGCATGTAAATCGATGTCGTTTCTGTTATATGGTATTAATGCACTACATCACTGTGTGCAGTAGTTTTTATACGACGAAGCAAGAGGAAGAGCAGAATTATAAGCTGATGGGAAGTGATACTGGTTAAGATGATGTACACTGCACCACATTGTGCTCATCGCCTTGAGACATGAGATGTCAGATTTAGTCCCTCCAGTAATTTTACTAGCCACCTTCATATATAACATAACCTGTCAATGAATTAATAATTTGTTATCATCCTCCAGCACTCCACATCACCGGTGCAGACGTACTCGGCACACGTCGCCGCCGTGAAGGCGATCGCCTGGTCGCCCCACCAGCACGGGCTGCTCGCGTCTGGTGGCGGCACGGCGGACCGCTGCATCAGGTTCTGGAACACCCTCACCTCGCAGCCCATGCAGTGCGTCGACACCGGTATGTGTGACGAGATATCTTTCACTGAGAAATTACATGTGTAGCGAGTGACATTATATAAGGAGTTAGGATTGCTCATGAACTTCCTAAGAGGCACTGGCGCCGTTCATAACAATGAAGATATCTTAATTGGTAGAACATCATTAGTTGATAGACGTGACTACTCGATGTAGGCCTCCCCCAAAGATCCCTAGATTGAAGGATCCTGCGCTGCTCGCATCATATGGCAGGTTGCCCCGCCCAGTTCCTATGACAGGACTTGGGCCACTTCCCACCATGCTGACCCAATGCGGATTGGTGGAAGCCATAGCCTCATTTGTTGATTAGTACTGTACACCATGGGCAGGTGAGGTTGGTTTGTGTCCCGTGAGTTGTTGTGCGGGGACCCCTTACAACCACTTAACTCTTCAGACAAACCCTTGATCTTATAAGATCTTTCTGTCATATCCTGTCACTGAGGCACTGTAAAGAGCAAATGTCACCACCATTGCTGTATTAGTCAGCATTATTTATAGCCTTCTAGTTAAGAGTAACTTAATTCCAGAAGGTCCTGTCTCCTTCTTAATGTTGCTTTCACATATGTGAATCCATTATTTCAATGCTGTAATTATATAGTGTCTTCAGTAGCAGGAATCTTCTAGAAATATCATAACTGGTGCTATAGTGAAATGGTACAGCAGAGTACCTCTAGTGTCAATATTTTGAATTTGCTGAAGAATATTCAGCCATTAGTTATGGAGACAGAGACAGAGATATTTTATCTGATTCAGGCATATAATCTGGATGAGCACTTAAACAGTGATTAAGGATGGAATAATTTCATGGGAACAGCACCAGGTTTTTCGGTGATAAACATGACACATGTATCGGTTACATAAAATACACCTATTTGAGGTGGCGCATGGTTCACTAGTAGATGATGATGATGATGATGATGATGATCTGAGGGTCATTCATATAGATCGTCATGAATATTTTTGTGCCATAATTTATTAATTATAATCGATTATGCTAGAACAACATGCCGGCTATCAGAATATTTATTGGAGGTCTTGTTACAGGGTCGCAAGTGTGCAACTTGGCGTGGTCCAAACACTCCAGCGAACTTGTCTCCACACACGGATACTCGCAGAATCAAATACTCGTTTGGAAATATCCATCCTTAACTCAGGTAAGTCATAATTCATAATGCCTGTCTACTGGCATGTAGCCAGGAGTAAAAACCCTACCACAAACTAAACACCAAATCAATGTAGCACCAGAACCGAACCATAGACCGCCATATTATTTGACTATTGATTAGCCACTGCATCACTGACATATTAAAAAATCTTTAGTGGTTATGGTTACTCATGGGTTTGTTACCACGACATAGTGATAAGAGGACATCTTCCTGGAAACCATTCCCAAAAAATAATGTGCTAAAATTACTGTGTCCCGGTTTAAAGGGCGCTGTAGCTAATATAATTACTGGGGTAACGATTCTCAATATCTTATGTCTTAAAACGACGGGCATTACCTTGTGCTGTCATCATCCTAAATAGCATCACGTAGTTATAGACTGAGACATCACTTACCATCAGGTGAACATCTCGCACAAGCGAGATAGACTAGACAACTAGTCGCTTCGTAGAAAGAAAAAAAAGCTAATGATTTCAGATATAAAATAAAAAAAAATTACATTCCTGGTCAGCGAGTATTTCTTCACTAGACCACCACTTTCTTGGCAGAAGCCAGTTTTCCCCAATCTACTTGATGTATGTTATCCTATATCTTAGCTAATATTCTATAATGATCAAATAACTTCCTTGCGACCAAGATCCATTGTTGAGACTGCTGGTTGGACTTCCATTCGATGTTTTTGACACTAAATTCTGTCCGTCACCAGGTCGCGAAGCTCACTGGCCATTCGTACAGAGTGCTGTACCTCGCCCTGTCGCCGGACGGCGAGGCGATAGTGACCGGCGCCGGCGACGAGACGCTGCGCTTCTGGAACGTATTCTCTAAAACGCCGTCGCACAAGGAGAACAAGAGCGTCCTCAATCTGTACACCGCTTTAAGATAAACGGCCGCGAGTGTTGCCAGATATGTAACTATTTGTGTGGCATAGACAATAAATGTAAATTGAGTGAAATGCCTAACCAAATACTTTAATAATGTGTGCGATTAGAGATATATATATATATATATACATATATATAAATAATGAGATAATTAAAAATTATGAGTAAGTTATCAGATGTCTAATATATTGAAACTACGGACTATTATTTTATCTATGCCTGTTTATCTTATGCTTATACATCTGTATAGTATTTCATTGTCTATATAAATTAGCTATATTTGTTTGTAACAACTTTTTTTTTGTTTATGGTCGGTCTTAAGCGACCGGCGAAGTGTATTTGGATACTGTTATACTCTGTGGCCGGATGGTGATCTGTTGAAAGAATATGATTTGACATTTGCCTCTCCCGCTTTTTTGGTGGTGTTCGCCTGTCAAGTTATATTTTACTATACAAAGATGGAGGAGAACTTTCTTAGTTAATTTACAAGCTGGACTAATAAAAGTTTTAAGATATTATGTGAGATGATGAGTTTAACGAATTACCAAAGATCTTGCAGTTTTTGGCGGGGAGATCTTTGAACCCCATCGTGATCGAGATCAGATTGCACGTATTAAAAATTTATTTTGAAAAATCTTATATACAGAATATTTGTAATTTTGTAACAAAAACTGTGGGATCCTTGTTTAAAAGGGGGGGTACTTTTGTATGATTGTACACATGTTTGTGTATCTCGTATACAATTGTTTGTTAGCGATTTAGACAAAAAAATCATCAACTCTGTTCGTAAACGTTTTTTGGCGGACATCGAGGCAGTGGAGATTCACCCATGCGCTTTAGTAAGATCAAAATGACCTCTGTGAAAAAAAAAAAAATTTTGACAAAATTTATTCGGTTTATTTGAATGTAATCATGAAAGATTTGTAGTACACATATTTTAAATCTATTCTTCCTATTAATGTCAGTTTTCACTGCCTTGAATGTTTGTTTGCCTATATTTACAAATTGACTAATTTTATCGATGAATTTTATTTTCAGCTCATTAGCGGAAGTGCTTTATTTTTTTTGGAGAATGCATATTATTTTTTGCTAATAGTTTTTTTTTCTGTTCCAGCTTAATGAATAGGGGGTTTGTACTCGTATCTGGGGGAATGGGCTGGTATTGTTTAAAATATTTAAATTACCATCTCGTGTTCCCTTTGAAGGAGATTTACATTGAAAGGCGATTCCAATAGCCTTTATCATCGTTCACCATAAATCATGAAGATTTATATTATTTATTTAAAGAATTAGTGGTGTAAAAATTTTTGGGAAAAAGATTTTCTAAAAATATCTGCTAACCTAATGAAATCTACAATTAAAAGGTTTTATTAAAATAATACATTACTATAAATAACGTGGTAACGAGAAGTCTTACTAAAAAGGTTTGTAGCATAATTTTTTTTCTAGGCTAAAATACATAAGTTAATTGAGGTTAATTACATTGTAGTTGTTGGTTTTCCGATTTCCTTCGTGAACGTTTCCTTTCAATCGATATTGTAACGTTTCCTGTCATTGGCATTTAATAGTGTATTTGGTTCGAGCGCAAGGAGGTCGGAACTGTGTATTGTAAATAGTTTAACTTTTACTAAAACATGTAACTGTATATTAGAGGTACCTCTTATGATCTCACCGATGGCAGATGTTCTTCAAAAAAAAAAAACAAAAGATATTTTAGTGATACTACTGAGGTGTAAAATTTTGAGTTTTATTTATTATTAATTTATTATCTGAATATCTGAGTGGCGGCAATGTCCCACGTTCCTTTGCCTGTAGCTCGATCTATTTCGTTCTTCTCGTAAATCTTTAGTATATGAAATTCTCGCACTACAGACAAAAATTTTTCGAGGTACTCTCTAATTTTTATATTTTAATATTGCCCCATGTCCATTATTCCTATTAGATTAATAATTAAAAAAAAAGTAATTGGATTTGTGCAATGTAGGTTTATTATCTATATTACATATTATCTGTGCCGTGCCGTAATGAATACTTGACAGCTTTCAGTGTTCCCGCGCAAAACCAAGCGACATTTTTAAAATTTTCTTTGTCTACTATGTTGTTTTTTTTTTATTTGAAATCACTTTCCTTCTACATTAGAGGTAATATTGTTTTTTTTTTTATTAGTATCCTTTGTTTTCATTTATTACGGCACGGGACTGTGTGTGAGCTGTTTTAATTTCTCTGTTCGTATAAAACTAAAAAGAATCATCATTGAACTGAAATTAAGACGTCATTAGTTAGTTGTAAGGTTGATTTTATTGACGCCAAAAATTAACTCTTTCTTTTTTTTTGTTTGTTTAATTTTGCAAATAACTAAATTTAATATAGTGTTTATTTCGGTTTCCAGTGTACAACACTATTAGTCATTTGTTTGTTTTGGTTTACGCACGGCGCACGGGGCGCGCGCGCAGGGGATGAGGTGTGGGTAGATTTAAATGAGTCGCTACATAACAAGCACGTTAAAAGTTCATTCAATGAATTTTTAATATAAATTAATCCAAATATTGTGTAAAATTAATAAGAAATTGACGCTTTATTATGTTTCGCTTTAGATTTTGTACTTACCACCCGTCTAATGAACTCACCGCTCCTTACCCATTAGCAAATGTTATATTCAATAGTTTTACATATAAATACTAAATGAGTGGATGGCGTTGTTTAAAACAAATTATTTATACATAAAGAAAGATATATAATATATTTAAACTAATGCACTGTAAAGTAGACTGATGTAATTGTACACCCTTTTTCTGTTTAAACGTAGTCTTTATTGTGAATTGATTATATTAAAAGTGTGATCTGCATCCGGCTTGTTATTTGAACCGCTCGCCCGGAGCCCATCCGCCGTACTGTTACAGAGTGGATCGTCGTCTTATAACTCTACAGATAAAAATACAGTATGTACCTGTAATACTTAACCTGTTAACCGAACAGGACGTATATATACGTCCTTGAATTATATGTTGGGCCCTGCAACTGGCGAGACGTACTGACACGTCCTAGTGAAAGAGTTCGCACCCGTTATACTTTGCGCAAATAAAAAGGGAATTCCCCGGTTAACAGGTTACGGTTTCCACTGCTAGGACTCACTGTATCTCTTACAAGGGGAGAGTAAAGTTCATTTATTCACTACGCAGTGTGACTTGGTAGATGACACATTTCTGTTTCATCACGATGTTTTCGTTCACCGGAGGTTCAAGCTCACTGGGAATCGAACCCGAGCATCTCCAAGATATATAACGTATACGTTTTACGAACTGCATCCAACAATACATTTTTTTTTTATTAAACAAAACGACTAGACGGACGGGACTTTCATCTGCAGGTAAGTACCTACCCATAATAACGTGGCGCTAGTTAGGATGGTATACATGGCACCATATTGCGCTTTTCGCCTTAAGACAAGATGTTCCACAATAGCTACACCACGCTTCAATATGCGTTGCTTTGCTGTCTCTACCTAGATAGTATCCGGAAAGTCTACCACTAGTGTACACTGGCTTTTATTTAATAACATTAGTATCATTTAAGTATTAAAAACGATCATAAAATCATTTAGCCGACTGAAATCGGCTGATGTTTCAAAATAATAAAAGAAGTCCTTTATTTTTATTTAGGAAGCGTTGCTTTGCCGGATATGAAGTTTAAAAGCCAAAATCATCCGTGCAAAAATACGGTGCAAAAAGCACTGCAGTGCAATACAAAAACTTTAGCGTGGACGCGAAACAACGAAAAAATATTGCATTTTTCCATACATATCAATCCAATCCAATCCAATCAGCCGGAAGACGTCCACTGCTGGACAAAGGCCTCCCCCAAAGATTTCCACTTAGACCGGTCCTGGGCCACCCGCATCCAATGGTTGCCAGCGACCTTGACCAGGTCGTCGGTCCACCTTGTGGGGGGTCTGCCCACGCTACGTCTTCCGGTACGTGGCCGCCACTCGAGAACCTTTCTGCCCCAACGGCCGTCGGTTCTGCGAGCTATGTGCCCTGCCCATTGCCACTTTGCGACGGCGACCCTTCGAGCTATTTCGGTGACCTTGGTTCTCCTGCGGATCTCCTCATTTCTGATTCGATCTCGCAGGGAAACTCCGAGCATAGCTCGCTCCATCGCCCTCTCGGCAATCTTAAGCTTGCGGACAAGGCCCACAGTAAGCGGCCACGTCTCTGCTCCGTATGTCATCGCTGGCAATACACACTGGTCAAAGACTTTTGTCTTGAGACACTGCGGTATATTGTATATTCCATACATATTGGATTTTATAATTTTTTTATTTGTAATTAACGAGACGAACGGTCACCTGATGGTAAATGATACACCCACTCATAACGTGGCGTTAGTAAGATGATATTCACAGCACAACATTGCGATCATCGCCTTGAGACAACATGTTAAGCCTCGTTACCCCAGTAATTACACTGGCTACAGCACCCTTGAAACCGGAACACAGTAGTGTTTGCATACTACTGTTTTGCGGCAGAAATAGGATCTGCGGTGGTATCTGTCCAGGAGGTCTGCTATGGAGACCTATCACCAGTGAAAACAATGAGAACTAGTAAAGGTTTTGTAGAAAATTATCCCTTTTATAAAATAACCAGCTGTTCCTCGCTCGCCTTGCTGGCCGTAACACACCCTCAACTCTTTTAGGGTAGCAATTTTGTAAAACCCATTCTTAGCTGACCACTAAATGGCAGAAGCAATATCTCTATCAAAGTTTGAGTGTTTATGATTTAGTATAAATGTGTTAATTAGGTTGCTTACTAAGTGTATAAAAACATATAATATACAGAGAGGAAGAGTTGGTCGTCATCAGCAGATAAGTGTCCATTGACATATAGATTTCCCCATATCTTCACATTGGTCGCACTCCACGCTGTCCGCATCCAACAGTTTCCCGCGTCATTCACCAGGTCGTCGATCCACCTTGTGGTAAATCCTCCAGCTTTACATCTATCTTACTAACTCATTAGTCAAAACACCTTCGAGAACTGCCCTGGTCTTTGCGATTTAAGTCGCAACTCTTTGGGATAATATCGGTGATCTTAGTGGAGTGGGTTGGAGTGTGTTTTAGGTTGAACTGCACGAGGTCTTAAAAAACGACAGAAGGGTATGTAGATTGTTTTGAAACCTTTATCAGCATAGCGGTTTGGTTGAATGGTAGACTTAGTCCAGGGATGGTCACCAATATACCTTCTCAAATTCAATTTAGGAAACATTATTAAAAAGGTTTTATTATCAATTGTCTATGGTAGAGCTGTCGCGCGGCACCGCCGACGGTGTTCGATGGCGTTGCTCAAATATTTGTGAGGAGTCTGCGTGTGTTTGGTCGTGACCGCGAGTCCACAATGTCCCCACCCTCTCCCACCCCGACCAGCAGAGCTGGTAGGTACAGTTGGAAACTTGCGCGAGTTTAATTTTGGCAAGCGATCAAACACAGAACATCGCAGACAGGTGCGCTGACCCCGTCGCCGACAGGATGCACACACTACATTAACGGATCTATAAAAGTTTATGTTATTTATACGAGTGAAAAATAAAGGAATGTTTACTGTGGAGATGGTTTTATAAATAACTTCATATATATATATGTATACATATATTTAGTAAAAAACTATCTAAAACTGTCAACTAAATAGATAAAGTACATCTTTAATAATCGTACCGCTATAACAGCGTAACTGTGTTCTTGCTGACGACATTTTTTTTTAATTCAACAATGATACGAGCGGGATATTCATCATCATCATTATCATCATCAGCTTCAGCCAAAGATCTCCGCATCCAGCGGGGCATTCACCCGATCATAAGTGATACACCCATAACACCGCGGCGCTAGTTAAAATAGTAGACACAGCATCACATAGCGCTTATCGCCTGAGACAAAATGTTGTCTTGTTGCCCCAGTAATTATACTAGCTACAACGCCCTTCAAACTGGAACACAGTTATGTTTACATACAACTGTTTGTCGGCTGCTACAGTGATGGTATTTACCTAGACGGTCTCCGCCAAAAGAAACCTACCACCAGTAAGCCAAATACGGTGGACGACAAAGTTGTTACAGCTTCTTTCCTTTATCCTTATGCCTAATATTCCTGCTATTTTATGATGCACAGCTTTTGGTGATGATGACTAGATTGACACATAATAAAGTTCCACATCAGTCCGGACGCCTCCAGATCCGGATAAGACAGCACCCAGCATGGCACCAGAAGTAAGCTGACGTCGCTGTCTTTCATTACATCTACCACCACTAAACTGTTATCATACTACTGATAGGTACGCAGCGCTTATGTCTGCCACCGAACAGTAGTGTACATACATTATTGTATTCCGGTTTGAAGGTCGTTGTAGCTAGTGTAATTACTGGAGTGACGAGATTCAACATATTGTATCGCGAAATGTGCAATGTGATGCGGTGTATATCATACTAAGTAGTGCCATGTTATGGACGAGTATACCACTTACCATCACGTGAACGTCCAGGTAGTCTCGTTGCTTCGTAGAATAAAAAAAATATATATGTAATTTCCAGCCCCCTGTGCAGGATGCCTAGCGCCTCCGCACGGAGTCGGCTAATGAAGTTGCTTTCGCATCGCGTCGGTCTGATGCTGCGCTCTATTGAAAATCAATTCTATAATATCATTGAGATTTCACTTTTATATCAATAATACAATTTTATACTGATTATATCAATACATATATATATATATATATATGTTTAAGACGCCTGCCCATAATGTGGCGCTAGTTAAGATGGTATTCACTGCACCATATTGCACTCGTTGCCTATGACATTAAATGTTGAGTCTCATTACCCCTGTAATTACACTAGCTACAGCACCGCTCAAACCGGAACATAGTAATGTTCGCACAGTAGTTTATCGCTACTACCAGTAAATTATTGGTTTTTTATGTGGCAAATATAAGGACAGACGCTCTCTGTGCCGTTTAATGTGATATCCTGGATCCTGAGCTGATAATCAATTGCTGTCTATCTGTTCACTGCAATATGGATCCTGTCGCCGTTGAGTTGGAGCTGGTTTTTGATTTGGCGACCCTCAATGAGCTCACCGGGCACGCCGCTCACGCGTTCGCTTCCGCTTATTACTTGAACCAGTTATAATAATACTCACTAATCACAAACTGGTGCTGGGTCTACTGCTGGAGCTGCTGCCAGCGCTGCTCCTATTTTCGCTGTCGAATAGTAGTAGTGTGCTAATACTTCTGCTTCGAAGCGATGAGCATAACGCGGTGCAGTATATATTACTCTAACTAGCACCACACTGTCACGGATAGGCGTATCACTTACCATCAGGTGATTTAACCCTCGTCTCATTACTTTCGTAATTAAAAAAAGGTAAGAATTAATGTAATCTTATTTTTACTTGAACGTCAAGTATAAGTTGATGGAGCGGAGGAGGTACACTGCACCCCGCCGGCGGAGCGGCGAGAGGGTGGCGGGTCAATGACCCCGGACCTACTGCGCGCTCCGGCTACACGCGTGCACGAAAATGTTTTACTGAGCATCACCGTTGCAATATTACGTTGTTCACTTCCGTTTCTATTTAATTTCATATGAAACCTTATTACACTAATGTATAGACTGGTGATTAGTATTTACTGATAAAGTACCACCTAGTCAATAGTAAAGTCTAGGGTTTGACACGTTTTGCTATCGAAGACCGCATCATCACTTAACAACGGTAAGGATCATGGTTTAGTACTTAAAAAAAAAAAAAGTAGTAAAAACTTTTTAATGTACATAAAAAAAAATACTTTTTATCTAGGGGTGTATTTCCACCCTGGTGCTGGTCAGTATGTTTACTAGTGGTATGTCTCTGTTGCTGGAGATCTACTAAGTACCACTGCAGTGCTTACTTCTGCCGAAAAAGAGTAGTGTGCAAACATTACTGTGTTCCGGTTTGAAGGGTGCTGTAGCTAGTGTTATTTACTGGGGTAATGAGACAACGTTTTATGTCTCAAGCGCCGAACGCAATATGATGCAGTGTATATCATTTCAACCGGCGCTGCGTTATGGGCAAGCGTATGACTTACCATCAGATGAATGTTCTGCTAGTCTCGATGGTTGGTAATATAAAAAAAAAAATTAAACTCGACGGTAATACTGAAGGTTGCTTTAATGTCGCCAACACCGGAAGTCGCAGGCGGCAGTGGTGTACTTCCGTCGCAGGGAAAATGTCGAGGATAAAATAACTTAAAAGGAATCAGGTTAATTACTTCAGTAACCTATTAATTTACTAATGGTAAGTCTCCATTGGCAGAGACCGTCTAGGTAGGTACCATCACAGCGCCTATTGCAGCCGACAAACAGTAGTGTGCAAGCATTACTCTGTTCTGGTTTGAAGGGCGCTGTAGCTAGTGTAAATACTGGGATAACGAGACAGCATCTTATGTCTCAGGCGAGGAGCGCAATATGATGCAGTATATACCATCTTAATTAGTGCTGCGTTATGGGTATGCGTATCACTTACCATCAGGTGACCGTCCCGCTTGTCTCGTCAATCAATTGGATCGAAAAAAACTTCTGTCGCATAACACAGCAGGCTCAGTTTGATGGTGTTTCTGAATTCTGTAGCATCATTGCCGTGTTCCACCTGGCAACATGAGACCTAGGGTATTGACTGAACACAATACCATCAACGGCTGCGGCACCATGTGAAATTGTGGTGAAGTGTTAGCCATTAGATAATCCTGGTTACATGTATATACAGTGAGAATCAAAATCCAATAATTCATTCAAATACACCACTGAAGCGTAACACTTAATATTGAGTATTGAATGATTTTTTTTATATATGTTATTAGAATCTCTTTGTATATATATATATGTTGCGTTTGAAAAGAAGAGCGTCTCGTAGTTTCTATCTGATGGCTTCGCTTTGTTCCGCCGCGATAACTTAAGCACACTTCACTTGCAGTATCTCAAACGCAATTATCTCTGCAGCATCCCTGCCCTCGCTGCAGACGATCCACGCCGCAATCAATTTCATATATAGCAACACTGTCTAATTTTTTTTTATTTAATTAAGCTACTAGACAATCGGGACGTTCACCTGATGGTAAGTGATGACGTCCGCCTTCAACAACGTGGTGATAGAGTGATGCACTGCACCACATAGCGCTGGTCGCTGGAGTTTGTAGTTATAATTATATATAATTTTTCTTGATGCCCTCTTCAGAAGAATCCTCAGTTAGTGGGACTATGCTCGAGGTTGTGATGACCCCAGACGACCCCAGCCTTGACAAATTCCAAGAACAACAGCTTTCCAGGAAATGTAACGTCCACTCGTCTTTAGCAGGAGTGGGTATAAATAGTCTCAGTTTTCCTTGAAGAAGGAAAACTGAGACTATTTATACCCACTCCCCTCTCTCTTCCCTCATAGCACTGTCCTACTCTTCAACCCTTCCACATCCAATATCTTCTCATCTTTCTCCTTCCCCTCATACACGTTACTTTATCTACATATATGTGTATATATCAATTTATTTAGTTTAGCTCGCGGATACCGGATCCGCGAGCCCTGAGTCCGATGAAGCCGCTATAGTTGTCAATAAAACTGCGGCGAAAACATCACCATCAAAAAAAAATAAATGAAGAAGGAGGCTTTTAACAGCGAGGAAAATATGAAGGGTTGTTTATATTTTTATTTTATTATGGGGAATAGGATGTAAAGGGTTCCACAGATTAAGGAACGGAGCCTAAGGCTCACCTGATCGTGGTGCACCCTGGTAATCAACAAATGAGGCTTTGGCTCCCACCAACCCGAATTACGCCGGCGTGGTGGGAATTGGCTCGAATCTCTCTATGAATTCCTATCCGATCGACGTGAGAATCTTTGGGTAAGGCTTATGTCCAGCAGTGGACGTCTATCGGCTGATGGTGATGTTAAGCTTGATTACCCCAGTAATTAGACCAGCTTCAAATCCTTTCAAATTGATACATATTAATGTTTTCACAGTGGTGCCTACCAAAACGGTCTTCAGCAACAGAGACCTACTATCAGTGAACTCTTGGTTATTTAGTTAACAAACGTGGGAATCTTTGTTGGAGGACTATGTCCAGCAGTGGACGTCTTTCGGTTGATGATGGTTGTAATAATGAAACGACCATATGTCACATTACCATTATTATTGAATAGTTTAAAATGCATCGTTTCGCAATCGAGAGGTATCATTTGCACTTCTTCATCTAAACTTAGTTGTACTTAATTAAAAATTTTAATTATACTTACTCTCATTAAGGTGTAACTTAAAGTTATGAAGTATCCGTTGTCAGAGTACCATGCGTTTACTTGCTTCACAGATAATAAAGAGCGAGGTGATACTGAAATATGTTGAAGACGAACAATAAATAAATTACTATGAAATAAAAAAAAAAAAATCACAGCATAAGTTTCACAGTTAGAGCGGTGACAGAGGTTTTTAATTAGGATAATTGATCTACGACGACACCGGTGAGGTCCTCGAGCGGCGGCTGCGGGCCGGAGCACGCGCTGATGGAAGGCTCTCCGCAGTGGGCATCAAAGGTTTGGTGATGGTCGTGATGAGCCGTTGGATACGAGGCTTGTGTTGTGGTCCATCGGCGGATGGTGATGATGATGACAATGCCAATATGAGTAAACAGATCGAGATGGCTCCACGCGGCGATAAGGCGCTGCGGTGTCCAGTTCCTCTGCGGTCCACACCGCCGCCACGTCGGCCAGACGCTACGCACATTTAGAAAATCTACATAATTACAAACTTTCACTAAGAATCTAGACTTTTAGAACTTTTTAGCGGCCTCGAGTTCACTTGCATAGGTTTCATCTTTTTGCTTTTGTCTACGGCGTTGCTGATGCAGTCCCCGGCGGGTGCCGGCGGCGCGCTGAACACGGAGCTCTTGCAGCTGGGCACGCTGTTCCCGGGCGAGACGCCGCTGTCGGTGCTGACCGACGCCGGGCTGGGGCTGTCGCTGGCGCTGTTGCAGACGGTCAACTCCTGCCCCGGCACCGACACTATCTGACCGACCTGCTTCTGCCGCACGAGGTTTATACTTTGGCACACGTTCTTCGAGTCGCTGTCAGTCGCTTCTTTCTTGTGGTACCTGGTCAGCGTTCCCGCCGAGCCCGCCGAGTGGGGGCGGTACATCGGGAAGAATTGGGATTGCGGGTAGTACTGCATTTCGGGCGGCACCTGTCCCGATATCCACGGGGCCATGGTTGACACTACGGGCGGCCCATGAGTCCACATTGGCATTTGAACCATATGAGTGCCGTCCGGCAGAGGTTTAAACCCGGGCGCCACGGGCATGGGCCTGACTACGCCGACCGGGGTGGGAGCGCTGTGCGGCCTCAGAGCCGGATGGCCGTACTGAGCCGCGAGCTCCTCGTTCTCGTACAGTCTCGGTGTTTGTGAATAGTCCACGTTCGGGAATATCGTGTGGGGTCCCCTTTGCAAGTAAGAGTACATCTGCTGTTGCGCCTGCTTCATCGCGACGTACTGTTGCAGGTGTATCGCCGTTTGCTGCCGCTGCTGCGCCAGGTCCTGGGAGAAGCCGGCCGTCGTGTTGCCGTGGATGTAGTAGATGTGCGGCTGGTTGTTTGCTTGTGCTACCGGCGCCGGTTTCTGGCCGCTGTTGTATTTGTTGTCGACGTCGCTCGTTTGCGGGTCCTGGTATTCCTCCGGAGGCGCAATGAACTTGGGCGGCGACGGCGGCGTCACCTGCTGAGACTTGGGGTAACTAATTATCTGGGCGATGTAAGGTTGCTGACCCTTCGCGGAGTGCGCCGGGCTGTGGCTTTGGAATGTTGGATTATAAGTAATCTGCGATGTGTCTGGACTGATTTCACATTCTGTTTCCTTTTGGTTTAATCTTTGGTGCTCATTCGTTTCAGTCTTTTTGGTTTTTTGACCGTAAGGCGCGACCTTTGGATTGCTTTTCCAGTTGGCGCCAGCGCTTTGTGGTCTTTTTACCGGTGATTTGGATGGATCCTGCCAATTATCTCCGTTGATTGGCCGGGGGTCGGGTGAGTGATGAGATTGAGCGCTGTGTGCTCTTCTTGGCGGCGGGGACATGCCTTCTGGTATATGTTGTTGCCTGTAGCACCTCCTCACCGCTCCTGGGCTGTTCTGACGCTCAGGCGGCATCGGTTTAGATATACGTCTTCTGGCGGGAGTTGGTGGACTGGGCTGTGCTTGAGAGGACTGCGTGGACTGGGACGCGGATCGCCATTTTTCTATTAGCATCCGGCGTCGTTCTTGTTCTAAGCGTACTTCGGTTTCGCTGGACGAATCGTAATCTTTTCCCTATAAAAACATTTATGTTAATAACATTACAATTAAAAATTAACGTATGTATATATATATATATATATATATATGTATAGCGATTGGTACCTTTTCGATTTTTTCGTCCAACATCTTAAAGAAATCTTGCTGACTGGCTGACACCTCGCTGTAAACGAATGATTTATCAATTCCTGAAGGAAATACGTTTCATTGAAATAACTTTATGAAGATGAGATGAGATGAGAAAATGCTTTTCGTGATATTTTTACAGATATAAAAAAAACGTAACTATGGTGGCTTTTGGAATTAATATCAATGACTTATTTTTGATAAT
Organism: Troides aeacus; assembly: GCA_033220335.2. Taxonomy (NCBI): domain Eukaryota; kingdom Metazoa; phylum Arthropoda; class Insecta; order Lepidoptera; family Papilionidae; genus Troides; species Troides aeacus. The sequence goes on along the minus strand of CM067272.1, from coordinate 2,615,015 downwards.
CATTATTCTTATAAATGTATGAAAAGTGTATATTATAATATCAAGAGTAACAACAACTCCCAGTCCCCCTCACAAAAATTCACGGGACCCAAGCCAACCTCATCTGCTTGTGGTACACCTTGCCAATCAACAGAGGTTCTGACTTCCTACCAACCCCCATTAATTCAGCGTGGAAGGAAATGGCCCAAATTCCTCAAAATGAATCAGTATAAACGACGGCCTATAGTGCTCGATGCGAGCAGCGTAGGATCGACCGATGTGGGGATCTTTGGGGGAAGTCCATATCCAGCAGTGGACGTGTATGGGCTGATGATGATGATGATGAAGAGTAACATACATGATCGATGGATGCGCAGAGAGAGGTAGAATGTTTTGGCTAATTTCGGTTTCCTGTTGCGTCTCATCAGCGGGCGCGGCGCCCGCGCTGCCTTCCTCCTCATCAGCTTCCTTGTCCGCTGCGCCTGAACGGAAACGTGACACTTAACATACAAACAAATAATCCGTTACGTTAGGTATAGATTTTTAAACGTCCCCTAAATTTTCCTTAGTTTCTCCATTGAACCACTGCTCCCCTTCACTCGTGTATATGTAGATTTTGGTTGATGGATAATGAAGAACTGCTTCAAGTGGTATTCAATTCGAATTAGACATATTAAGTAATATTCAAGTAATACAACACTAGGCGACTTAGTATGGCTGCATGCGATAATCCATTTTAATATTATTCACGTGTAGACGCAGGGGATGATAACAACAACCACCCATATTTTGAATTGTTTGAAGCAGATAGTAACATTATGATACCTTTTAATTAGATATTTAAATTAATAATTATATAAATCTGTATTTTCAGATCAAACTAAGCGGTACAAAAAAATATTAAATGTATATTCAGCAGGGTTCATCTGTTGCCTCTTATTTGGAAATATTTCAACGAAACGAGGGGTATTTTTACCTAGTGGTAAGAGATACGCCAACTTATAACAACGTGGAGTTAGTTAGGATGGTATAAAAAGCACTACATTGTGCTCGTCGCCTTCATACAAAAGATGCTTAGTGTCGTTACCCCTGTAATTACATTACAGCGCCCTTCAAACCGGAACACAGTAATGTTTTTAAGTAACTGTTTGACGGCGGAAATAGACGATGTGATGGTATCTACTTAGACAGTCTCCAGCAATAGAGACCTACCAATAGTAAGATTAAGACTAAGAATTCGATTTTTTTAACCTTTTTCAGATTTTTAATGAATTTCTGTATAACACATATATAATATATGGAAAGATCCCTGCACTACATTTTACGGGACCCAAGCCAACGTCACCTGCTCGTGGTGCACCCTGTTAATCAACAAATGAAGTTCTGACTCCCACCAACCCGCATTGGGCCAGTGTGGTGGGAAATGGCCCAAATCCCTCCAAATAAACCCCTACATACAACAGCCCCCAGTGCTGACTGTATGTGGAGATCTTTGTGAGAGGCTGATGATAATGATATACATATAAATAATCCACAGAGAGTATTGCCAGATACAACTGGTTTAGTATATAATATAGTACATTTACGAATTGAAATAACATAAACATGTGTCCTTGTGAGGGTCATTTATTTTCTGCTGATCATCAACACGTGTCTCCAAAAAAGGATGGAATAAACTTTAGATTTGGATGTGTAATATAATGGATTGCCTTGATTGTAACCAATTTGATGATGGTATCAAGTTTTAATGGATGCGCTGCGAATCGATCTCGCCGAGAGATGGCTGGATAGTGTTCGGTTACAGATTGGAGATTGATGTATAATAGTAACTTGGGGGATGGGTTGTCGAATAATGTATATTAACATAGCTTGATAAGTTCATAGCTTGTGGTCATCATCATCAGCAGATAGACGTCCACTACAGGACACAGGGCTCTCCGAAAGACCTCCGCGTATATAGGTTTCGTATGGGGAGGTATAGGTCCTTTTTCACCACACTAGCCCAATGCAGGTTGGTGAGAGCCAGAGCTTCGATTGTTGATTAGCACCACCACGAGGAGGTGAGAGTGTCTTAGTTCCCGTGAGTTGTTATGCGGAACCCCTTACTCCCTATATGTACGTTCACATATATACATGTTAAACTGCTTCTGTGGCGCAATTAGAAACTTGGTGTCTTATGAAAAGGCTGACTTTTTTTTTTATACCATTTAGGTGATAAACTGGATTGGGGTCCGCTTGGTGTTGAGCGGTCACCGTAGCCTAAAACCGCAGTAACACCAGAGGTATCATTGCTGAGTGTCTTCTTGATTCAAAGGTCATTTGTTCGGTTCCGTTTGGCTAGCTACCACCCTCATACAGTTTCCCAATCAAACATTTAATAGCCAGAGTATTATAGATTTATGATTTGCTATTCCTACCCTCATTTTTCAGGGGTTAGGATCATTATCAGAGAATCGATTGCAATATCAAAAAGTTGTTACCATTTGTTATCGTCCGTTTATTTGAATGCGTCGTTAACATGTCTAGAAAGTTTCCGTGATATCCAATTAAAGTGTCATCTCCCTCTCCCTCGCCCGGGGGGAGACGGCCACGTCCGAGATGGTCCCCGCACCACGCAGCCCTATCTCTTAATTGGACTGATGCTTTATGGGCTAGATAAAAGTTTTAACCGACTGCGTTGGGTAAATGTCTCGTTTCCCAAAATGGCGGCGAAAACCCTCACCAGCGTTAATAGGAAACTTCAGTTTTATATACAAGACAGCCTATGTCCAGCAGTGGACGTCTATCGGCTGATTATGATGATCACATAAGATACAATTCTAACGTATTTTTGGTGTTTTACTGGCGGTAGGTCTCGGTTACTGAAGACCGTCTAGGTAGGTACCACCGCAGCGCCTATTTCTATCGCCAAACAGTACTGTGCATACATTACTGTGTTCCGGATTGAGAGGCGCTGTAGCTAGTGTAATTATTGGGGTAAGGAGAGTTAATACCTTTTGTCTCACGACGAGTGTAATATGATGCAGTGTATACCATTCTAACTAGAGCTCTGTTGTTATGGGCGAGCGTATTACATACCATTAGATGAACGTCCCGTTCGTCTCGTCGCTTATAAAAAGGGCATTATATTTGTTAGTCAACGATAGCCGATAGACGTCCACAGCTGGACATAAGCCTTCCCCAAAGTTCTTTGTAAGTTGTTGTACAGGGCCCCTTATACCCTCCATTTGTTGAACGAACATTTCTTTCAAAATAAACAAATAAACAAAGTGGAGTGGTAGTTCAAGTAATTATGGGTGTTCCAAGTAAAATTTCTCCATCGACTCGCGATACGACACCCCCGGGGGTTGGGATAGTTAAAGAACAGACGTGAATTAATTAACTGAAACCCCTTACCTACATAACAGGATTTATGTGCGTTCAGGCGCAGAGTTTATGTTACACGAAATCAAAAGTTATTTTGTACCGGAAGCTGTATTTAAGGACCAAATAGTATTCATATTTAACACATTTTTTTATTTAATGATGAGACGGACAGGACCTTCACCTGATTTTAAGTGATATGCCTGTCCATAATGACGTGGCGTTAGGATGTTACATACTGGACCACGTGCTCTTCCTTTTGGGATATAAAATTTCGGGTCTCTCTATCCCAGTCATTATACTAGCTACAGCGCCTTTCAAACCGGATTACAGTAATGTTTAGACTGTACTGTCGGCTGTAAGGGACGCCGTGTTTGTACCTACGCTGGTCTCAGGCAAAAGATACCACCAGTAAGATTCTCTACTAATAGTACATAGAGAGTGGTGGGCTGAAGAGTACTGTAACCGTCTCCTCCTAAGGATACCTGTCGAAGGTCTGTTGAAGAATAAAAGAAATACTTTAATATATTTCTCATAAGCCGTTTATGTGAGGATATTTAAAATCGCGCAGAAATAGATTAGTATGTTGCCTGTGGAGCCGCTTCCGTTTCCGGGCGGAAAATCCGTCTATCCGTTTCAGACAGGCGATTTTCTCAGCTCAGCGGCCAGCTTAATAATTCGGAAATGACGCTGACTCTATCAGTTTACTCTGTATAAAGAGTTTTACTGAGTAAACTGAGTCTAGTGGAGACTTGACTCTACGTAAATACCTTTCGCCATTTTCTTAGTAAGATATTTTTTTTAAATAAATATTAGTTGTTACTGTAATATCCTTGAAACTTTCATCACATCACTTGGACACAATCTGCTTTGATTCTGAATCATTAGACTGTTATATGATAAAAGTAAATAAGTAAATTTACTGGTCTTTATCATCATCATCATCAGAAGATAGATGTCCACTGCTGGACAAAGGCCTCACTGAAAGATCTCCACATGGATCGGTCCCGCGTTGCTCGTATCCAGTTCCTATTGTCGACTGGTCTGCCTATTTGTCTTTGGTCTATATACTCAAACAGTAGTGTGCAGACGTTGCTGTCCTGGTTTGAAGGGCGCTGTAGCTAATAAAATTACTGGGGTATTGATACCTAACATCCTATGTGTTAAGACTACGGCCACAATATGGTGGTGTGTACATTATCCTCTAACTAGACCCACGCTGTCATGAGCTGGCTCATTCACCATCAGGTGAATGTTTAGCTCGTGTCGTCGCTTCGTAGAATAAAAAAAGGAAGTTCTCTTCTTTCATCTGCTAAAGCCTTCAATTTAGCCGATGGATATCTACTGCTATTGTCTCTAAATTTGGGATACCAGGCAGGCGGAAGTAATTTGATGGTGGAAGTCATAGAAAAACCTGCTGTGTTTATCCTGAATATCCTGTCCATCTCTCATGGGGAATATGTGTTATGTTATATAAAGTATTTTTTTTTGAAATCCTTCAACATGTAATAATCGCTTTCACGACGACTTAAGTGTTCACGAACATTTAAGTGTTAATGGGGTTTTCGTGTGGGACTCAGTTATCCCATGGTTTATGTTATAAAAACCCCCAACTGGTTCACATTATGATTGCTTCCATTTCATTTCCAAGGCAATTATTAACATTTGTTTATTAAACCGTCGGTTTTCAAGAGGGGTATGATAAAGGGGTGGTATTTTAAAATAATGTCGGCAACGCAGCGGAAATATCTCACACAAAGTAATTACCGAAGCTTAAATTTTGCGAAACATTTCTTTTGAATTAAACAATTAAGGAAACTCGAATTTGCGGGATAAAGGGGGTGTTGTCTTGGCCCTATCTTAATAGGATTATTGTGAAAAAGATAAAATTTATCTTTTTTTTTAAAGATGTTTTATAAAAAACATATTCGAATAGAGTTTTTTTTTATCTAAAAATTGTTTGTTCGACGTACAGGATAAAGGAATTACTTCAATTAACCGGAAACAGACAGATGCAGCTCGTTAGTAGTTTGCGAAGTAATTGCTTTGTTCAATTAAGCGACGAAATGAGCGCGACGTTCACCTGATAGTAAGTGATACGCCTGCAACATATTACACTAGCTACAACTCCCTTCAAACCGGAACACATTACTATTTGTCATACTTATCTACACAGAGATCTACCACCAGTATAGTTCTTTCACCAGTGTGCATATACCTCAATATGGTATATCCTGTATAAGCCAACCTCACCTGCTTATGGTGCACCCTGCTAATCATCAAACCAGGCTCTGGCTCTCACCAATCCGCATTGGGCCAGTGGTGGAAAATGGCCCAAACCGCCATATGAACTCATACAATCGTGGAGATCTTTAGAGCGGGTCTATGTTCATCAGTGTTAGTCTACCGGCTGATCATGATGACGATGATTTGTGAAGAGATCTTTCAAATTGATCGTTTTGTGATTCTGCATTGCAACGGCGTCTGATAGTAAAGTAAGCCTTGTCAAGAGTATTGTGTAGCTGGTCAGGATGTATGAACGAGGATTGTAAAGTATAAGGAGCTCGTTAATGGCAGTGGAAAGTTTTAACGAGAGATCTTGGCAGACCTCTTTGGTGGAAGTTGGTTCGTATTTTATAATAGTAAATTATTTACGCTCCGAGCAGCCTCCAGCCGTGAACACAGCGACAGGGATGGGACGAGATTCGAGAGGTTGTAACCTTTTAACCCTTGTGACTCATGAAATAAAATTTTACTTCATTAAGGAATAGTCACTTTATCAGCAAGAAGACAATAAAGGTTTATGCTGAAGCGACGGTACTAGCGGGATGTTGTACCTGGTGGTAAGTAATCCCCTTGAGACAAATGATATTGAGTTTTGTTACCCGAGTAATATCACCAGCTACAGCGCCTTTGAAACCGGAACACAGTAATGTTTTCTTACTGTTTGTCGGCTGCAATAAGAGCTGCGATGGTACCTATCTTAACGGTCTCCAGGAACAAATACATATAAAATTGAGATGAGATGTCGGCACATCATCATCAATCGATAGACGCCCACTGCTAGACTTAGGGCTCTGCTAAAGATCTCCATGTTCATATGGAAGGATCTGGGCCATTTCCCACCACGCTGGCCAAATGCGAGAGCTAGAGTTTCGTTTGTTGATCAGCAGGGTGCACTAAGAGCGGTTGATCGCTTGGGGTTCTGTTAGTTGCTGTGCGGAACCCTTGATACCCCATCCGTATCAGCACATTATAGTTTAATAAAAAACATGAAAAGCCGCTAAAGCCTCTGAATGTGGAAAAAAGTTCCTGTAATAGTCTGGAAAGGTATAAATATTGCTGACAACGGACTGCTACGGGTATTTACGATCGCGTTCAGAGATTACACTTTTTTTTTCATTTCCAATTCCTTTACTTCGATGAAGAAATCATAAAAAGTGTTTACGTGTCACCTAGAAATGTGTGTGACGGGTAACGGATGAGATTCAGCGAGATGTATTTCAGAGATTACATCAAACATGATTTTGTGTTACGTCACATGATTCTCGAAGCTTTCAAAGATTCTACAAAAAAATTGACAAGGGTTTTAATAATTAGTTATCATACGAGACATCATCATCATCATTACCCGATAGACGTCCACTGTTGGACATAAGCCTCATCCATAAAGTTTATAAGGGTTGATATGAGAGGATTTGGGCTATTTCTCACCATGCCGGCCCAATGCGGATTGGTGGCAGCCAGAGCCTCGTTTGTTGATTAACCGGTTGCACCACTAGCAGGTGAGGTTGGCTTAAGTCCTGTAAATTGTTGTGCGGTACCCTTTACACCCCAATAAGGGTAAATCAAAATAACTAGCAGTTCCTTGTAACACTCCCGCATTTCTCTTTTAGAAAGGAATTTTGTGAAATCCGTCTTTAGCTGACCTTATCTCGGCAAAAGGATTGTACCTACCACGCTTAGTCTCCAGACCTTATCACTCCAGAGATATGGTCATGATTGTCGACATACATGGAAATTCTCCATAGTATATATATATATATATGTAGAATATGTAATGTATACGGAACTCCTTATCTCTCCCCCCATATCACTGTCCATCTCCTCAACCCTTCCGCATCCAATATTTTCTCACTTTTCTCCTCCCACATACAACTTTATTTACATATATATGTATATATTTATTTTTCGTGTCTTGGTTCATCTCGCGGATACCAGATCCGCGAGCCCTGAGTCCGATGATGCTGCAATAGTTGTCAGTAAAAGTTGCGGAGCGAACTTCATCATTATATACGGAACCCAATAAGTTTATAAAGGTTTAGCGATCTTAGTTCGGAAAAGATCTTAGTGTTACAGACGAAACAGATCTTCATTGAAGATAGGAACATTGCCAGTTAATTAAATTTGCTTTGTTAATGAAATTAAGGCTTTAAGATGATTGGATGGGTTTAAGTAGGAATTTCACTTAAACTTTCTTTGTGTAGAATAACTTTAAGCGATAAATATTACTTAATAGTGGATAAGTACATATATAATATATAAATTAATATTTATATTGTTGGCCCATGGATTAAAGGGGTCCGTCTTAAAAAGCCTCGTTGGTCAACCTTCAGGATGCACCACGGGCAGGTGAGGTAGGCAGTCAAAGAGTTGGGACTGTGACTTTACACCTCAAATGAATTAATGAAAATGATGATGATGATGATGATGTGGTAAGTCTCCCTTATCGAAGACCGTCCAAGTAGGTTACCACTACAATTCCTATTACTTTAATCTCTACAATCGTATTCCGGTTTGGAAGATGTTGCAGCTAGTTAAATTACTCTGGTATATAAATTTAGCAATTAAGTTCCTTAAGGGGGACAATAATAATCTGTTGCAGTTCACGTTATACTTAATAATTCCACATTGTTATGGGTTGGAGTATAGCTTTCTGTCCAGTGATTTTGCCTCTCGTCTCCAGTAGAATTGTAACTAATATCCTTCAGATCATGAAATTGAAGCATCTAATTAAAAGCTAGTAGAAAAATGTAAGGATGCATCCGCTTTGATGGACGAAGCTCTCCACCGTTTCCTTTGTAAAGACAATATTCTACTGTGCATATAATAATTCAAAGGACTATACTTTTGATGAAAGGCGCTCGTTAAAGGACAATTCTATCGAGGATCAGGTACTTGGAAATTGCTGCTGAGTTTCCTCATACTTGCCTTATTAAATATATACTTAAATGGAAACAGAAAGATTTACGTATAAGGAGTTACAGACGGTTACAGGTTTATTTACCTCTGCCTACCCCTACTAAGTACTACTAAGAGTTACAGACCACAGTATATGTTCAAAGAGATCAGACCGAGCTTTTTGGAACAAGAGACCTATGTCCAGCAGTGGTCATCCATCAGTTGAAATGATGATTAAAGAGTTGCCTACTTTATGTGTTACGTTATATTGATATTGAATGAAACAATAGACGTGTTCACCACTCACTTTAGACTATTAAGAAAATAGGGTTTTTTTCCACGTTGCTGATGGAAAGTAGGAGGAATAATTCCGAACAACTCCTCGGAACACTTTCCGTGGTACATTTCGTAAAGAATACCACGGGATATGTCTCTTCGCAAGGTCAGTAGATCAAGGTTGTTGGAATGAACTTGGCCGTTGACGATTCGAGCCGTTCTTCATGGTATGCGGTCATGGGAGAAGCTGGTACCGAGGTGGAGGTTATTAGCAATCATTTCATAAGCTATTACTTGGTGTCATAATGCACGTGTAAACTATTTTTTTTTTGTAATACAATGGTTGAAATTGATAGAGATCTATGGGGCATTTCTATGGGTTTGATGTCTGCCAGCAGTGTAAATTCAGTTAATAGCATTAGATTGGGAAAGCCAAGCAAATGCGAAAGTAGATTTACTCACACACAGTAATCGGATTCAGTTTTAGCGAATCGCCTAATCTCTGGGGGGTTACTAAAGGCCCGCATACGTTTTATTATGTAAGTGATGTATAAATATATGATGGTCATTAGTCGATAGACGTCCACTGTTGGGCATAGGCCTTCCTCTAAGATCTCCATATCGATCGATCCGGCGTTGCTTGCATCCAGTGGGTTGCGGCGATTCTCACCAAATCGTCGGTCCACCTTGTGGGAGCCTCTCAACATTACTTGCCACTCGAAGACCTTACTGCCCCATCGGCTGTCGGTCCATCTAGCTATGTGCCATGCCCACTATCACTTAGGTCTAGCAATCTTTTGGGCTATGTCTCTGACCTTAATTCTAACAAAGAATCAAATCTGAATTTCGACTTAACCTCAAATGACGTTGATGCAGTAAATTGGATCTCGTAATGCCCACATCAGCTCAAATTACTAAGTACTCATCACGCTTAACTTATCCGATATTGTGCAACATTAAACCTTAACTTAATAAAAGAAATTATATTGATACATTTTTAATATATATGTAAAATAATCGATTGTGTACGACTAATTTTACTTGTTATTGACATATATCACCATCATGATTATCAGCCTTTGTTTAACCACTGCTGGATATAAGCCTTACTCAATGTGGATGTGATTCCTTCCCCAAAAACGTAGATAGGGAAGAGGAACCTTCCTTCGCGTTCGTTAAAAAAGGTCCTGAAAAAGAGCTTCACTTTATAACAGTAATATAACTAAGTACGCAAATGTACAGTTCGCTGACCACAATGAGGTCCATTATTCAGTAATATGATGGTCTTAAGAGTATAAGAAAGTTTTAATAAATTGACATGTGATCCTCACCAGGTCGTAGTGCACCCTGCTAATCAACAAACGAGGCTCTGATTCCCACCAACCCGCATTGTTAGCATGGTGGGAACTAGCCCAAATCTCCCCATATGAACCCCTATAAACGACGGCTCCTGGAGCATCGCAGTACCGGAGGTCATGAGGGTTGCACCGATCGATCTGGAGATCTTTGAGGAAGGCCTATGTCTAACAGTGGACGTCTATCCGCTGATGATGATTTGTTGATGTTACATGGATGCAATAAATAATAATTTAGATGCTCAAAGAGTTTACTTTCATTTATCATCATCAGCCGATAGACGTCCACTGTTGGGCACAGGTCCTCCAAAGATCTCCGCCTCGACCAGCCCTCGTACACATTTGTGATTATTAATGTGTGTGTGTAAAATTACGTTAGTTTACGTGTGTGTTTGTTCGTGTCGGTATGGGAATACTTCAGTCCGGACGTAAGTTTGTGCGTAAGTGCTTTTTGAGTGAATATATTGTCGGCGAGCGGCTGCCGTTGATATTTACGACAGCGCGCGAAGTAAAGAGATTTATCTTGTAGCGACATATTGAGCGTGCACAATTGTATGGGCGAGGCTGTGAGGAGTTTTATCTCTGATGTAGTCAAAACGGTGTCTATGATACAAAGTGCTGACGTCACTTGGTGAAATCTGACTGTGAAAGATTTGTTTTTGTCGCTAAAGGAGCAAATAAGAAAGGTCATCCTCACTTCTTTTGATTATGATAATTCTTATCAATTGCATTCGTATAGTCCATGACTGGAATAAATGATGTTAATCATGAAAAACAAAAAAAATTACTCATGTTGTTGCAGTCTAAATCCCTTTTTTTCGTTAGTGGTAATCGACACGTTCATTTGATGGTGACTTTTCTTTAAGAAAGTGTCATCAGTTAGAATGTATACACAGGATTACGTTGCGTTCATGGCCTTGAGACAAAAGACGCTGCCTTAGTAATTTTATTACTTACTGATTAGAAGTAATATCGCATATAACTGCCAAGACAGTTTACGGCGAAAGAAATTAACTTTTAATTTAATGAAGCGACGAGACGAGATGAACGATTCACCTGATGGTGGGAGACACGCCTGCCCATAATATGGTGCTAGTTAGTATGGTATATACAGCATCACATTGTGCTTGCTTTGAGACAAATGGTATTGTCTTGTTACCACAGTAATTTCACTAGCTACTGCGCCCGTTAAACCGGAACACAGTACTGTACCTACCCAGACGTTCTCTCGCAACCTGTGTATATGTTGTGCAATACATTTATTTTTAACTACACTTTGAAAGTTAAATTCTTTGATGCTGGGGTCACATCTGTTAGTGACATCTTCAGATCGATGGTGGTACCGTAAACTTTTCCGAGAGGAATTATGAAAACATTAATTACCTCACTGTTACGGCGTGACGGGGAGATGGGGGTACCGGGAACGGAATATTGGACCATGGGAGCAGATACGAAGTCAGTTTCGTAAAGTAATACATTTAACTTTAAATTCCAAAAAAATAGGTTTTATATAAATAAAACACGAGGGTGTAAGGGGTCCTGTACAAAAACTCATGGTACTCAAGCCAACTTCACCTACTCGTGATATACTCTGATAATCAACAAATGAGGCACTGGCTCCCTCCAACCCGCATTGGGTCAGCGTGTTGGGAAATATCCCACATCCCCCCTCATGACACCCCACAAACGACGGCCCATAGGTCGCGAGAAGCCGTTGTATGCGGGTAGTGCGGGAACGATCGATGTGAGATCTGTGGTGCGAGATCTTTGGGGGCGGCCTATATCCAGCTATGACGTGTCGAGGGTTAACCTTATGAAAACGCCGAGAAGAACAGCTAATATTTTTTTTTATATTCTACAAGCGGGATATTCACCTGATGGTTGCTACCTAGCCGGTCTCCGACAACAGACTCCCCGCTCTAGCTTCCTGCCGTCAGTTTCCACATCCCTTTATGACCTAGGTAATTTGACGTATAGAATAAATAAGCTACCACTAGGCCAATGTCCTTAAACATTGATGACCACATCATTCCTTAACACCAAGTGGTAGCGTGGTTCACATAAGATCTTTTGTAATATCAACTGATTGCAAGACGGTTCTGTGTGTACTCATTACCTGTTCCACCCTGAGTAATGACAATACCTTTTTCAGTGGAAAGGACAATTAATTAAAGGAATAATGGGAGCGTGCTTCCGCGAGGAGTTTTAAGAAAATGGACCAGAGCTTTTTGTGATACCGAGTATATTTAATGTATCTCATCATCATTTAAAATATATCATGGTTTCATGGCGACCGCAAACCGGAAGACGCAGTGTTGGCTGGCCTTCCACTAGGTATTCCGACGATCTGGAGAAGGTAGCGGGAAGCAGTTGGTTACGATTGATGATCATGGCTTTCATTTGAAGATATACAAGTATTTTTATTCATATATGTATAAATGAAACCTTAGGTAAGACCACATCCTACTTTGGTCAGTGAGCCCATCGGACTTAGTCTGTTAGCTTAGCTTAGTTGTACTGCCGACCCTTTCCCCATTTGCCACTCGGAGGACGCTCCCCATACGCCGTGAGGGCTAGCGCGCCCCCTCCTCCCTCGGTAATCCTCGTCGTGGGTGATGTATCCACCGCGTATTCTTTATTCACAGCAAACTTACTTTTTTTTTCAGCTTACTTTTTTCTGGTGTCGAGGTGAAAAGATAGGGATCCTATAAAGGTAGCATGCTTTTGATATGCTATGATTAGATCAGATTTTTGCTCATTAAAACCGCCTCTGTGGTCTCCTTCAGTGCTTTAGGAAGGATCCCAGGAAATTTTACAGAACGCCACGGTGCCTCTCTGCATTTTTTCTTAACAAGTTTCAAGGAGGAGCCAAGTCCTCCTTAACATCATTGCCTAGCTACGGTTACCACTGAACCACACTGAAGCTGATTCCCTTACTAAATCCCTTGTCTCCTTCTACGGAAGGTAAATTTGACCTTAATCCTATTCTTACTAGCCCGTGACTAGAGGGCTGAACACTGCAAGCCTACTACAAATAATGAAATTTTTGACGCCGGATGAGTTTATTAGAACCCTCCTGGCTTTATTAATATTCACGTATGGTAAATCATGGTTAGCCATATTATAAAAATATAGATTTTTTTTACGAGAAGAGCGGTAAGTTTACCTAATGTTAAGTCTCATTACACCAGTAATCTCATTAGCTACAGCATCCTTCAAACTGGAACACGGAAATGTTTGCACACTACGGTTTAGCTGCAGAAGCAGGTGCTGCGGTACTACCTAAACAGTTTTAGATAGGAAGATCACCACTAAAATGTGATTTTTTCCGGCTCTTGAAGAATGAGGGTACAATTCACCATTTTAGCTATTACAGTCACTTAACGTTTTGGTATTTTAGGTTTATTTGCTAGCTCAATATTAAATTTAGTTGCAGTGTATTTCTACTGTTACCGTCATCTACAATTGACACTTACCGTCAATGTATACCTTTAAATAAAAAGATAATGTGTACCAGTTCGTTGGCAGGTTTGTAGCTTTAAATCCATTTAAACTTATATCCCTCATTTAAAAGGGGAACTCCCGGTACGTTTGAACCAGTCGGATATAAAATACGTGTACTACCGGCTCTTATTAACCCGAGTAGGCATTTATCCGGTCGCATTCAGCCGAGCCGCCTCGCACGCCCGCGTTATAGTCCCGACTCGAACTGAGTAGAAAAAAAAAACAAAGACACCCTTGGAGCCGGAAGTCGGCGCAGGCTACTGAATAAATTGATTTATTAAGACTCCATTTTATGACATTCTTTGTGAGTAATTGCTTAAAGCAAGATGGCTTTTTTATCCCCCTGTAGCTTTCAGATACATCGTCAGCAGATAGACGTCGACTACTGGATATAGGCCTCTTTCAAAGATCTGTATAACGCGTAATGATTTAAATGGTGGGATTTGGACCATTTTCCACCACACTGGCCCAATGCCCAATGCGGGTAGGTAGGAGTGAAAGTCTCGTTTTTTTATTAGCAGGGTGCACCACCAGCAGGTGAGGTTGGCTTGGGTCCCGTGAATTGTTGTGCGGGACCACTTACACCTCCAAAGAAGAAGGAATAATACGCTAACCGATTTTTTTATTATCTGTGTAGTTTAAAAATATATTTTTCTGTTAGATAGAATCTTTAATATATAAAAAGATATAATATCATGAGATTTCTTGTTTGCTTGTCATCATCATCATTTACCGACAGACAGACGTCCATTGCTGGACAGAGGCCTTCCTCAAAGATCACCACATCGATTAATCCCGCGTTGCCCGTATACAGTTGCTTCCCGCAGCCTTCACCAGATTATCGGACCACCTAGTGGCGGGCCTGCCAGCACTACGTATCCCCTTCCGCGGTCGTCATTCGAGGACCTTGGTTGTGCTCTATCGGCTGTCAGTCCGAACGATGTGTCCGGCCGATTACCACTGGAGACTAGCAATCTTTTGGACTATGTCAATAACCTTAGTATAATGTATAGTACTAAGACTGTAAAAATGATTTGAAAACCGGCAAGTTTAATTACAAGGACTAACCCCATTTGGTGATGAAGAGGTGGTAGCGAGGAACGCCCCGGTCATTCATATCTGTAGTCATAAGGTAATAGACGAGAGTGGTTTAAAAGAATTCTGCCGCCAAACAAAAGTGAAAACGTCACTATGTCTCGGTTTAAAGGATGTGATGTTACTGGCGTAATGAACTTAATGTCTAATATCTTGAGGCGACGAGCACAGTGTGCAGTGTATATCATCCTAACTAGCTACTATATTGTTATACGGAGAAATCAACAGATAAGTCTCCAAATGTTCTCAAAGTTTTATATAACTCAATCAATGCCGACTACATTCGTAGATATCAGTATAGCAATATTTCAGGCATTACATTTCAGACATGTTTCTAGACTTGTTATTAAAGATATAAATCTAGAATATTTGCTAGTTACAGTTATGACATTGTCTAGACTTGTTACATATTTGTGAGACATTTCTTTAGATTTATCATTGAAGGGAATTCCTTGCACTATAGAATTTTGAATCCAGCGTCAGTAAGTAATATCTACTTAATAAATAACAAAGAAATAATACATCATCATCATCATCATCATCAGCCGATAGACGTCCACAGTTGGACATAGGCCTCCTGCAAAGAAGAGAGAAGGGGTTCATATAAGAGAATTTGGGCCATTTCCAATAACTCTGGCCTAATGCGGTTTAAAGAGAGTCTGAGCCTAGTTTGTTGATTTGCAGGGTGCACTACGAGCAGGTGAGATTGGCTTGGATCCCATTAGTCGTTATGCGAGACCCTTTACATCTCCAAAAAAGAAGAAATATTACGTTAACTGATTTAGAGGGGGATGAGAGTTTTTTTCCATAGTTTTAGTGGATCGTAGTTGATTTTTAGGTTTCTTGACGGAGACCGTCTAGATAAGTTCCATCACAGCTCATGTTTCTACCACCAAACAGTGCTGTAGAAACATACATGTGTTCAGGTTTGAAGGGTGCTGTAGCTCGTGAAATATGTATTTTCACAGGCTACAGCGCAATACTGCAATAAGTAAGGAGACGACATCCTAAATCTCAAGGCGACGAGCTTAATATGGTGCTGTGTATACTATCTCAACTACTCTGATGGGCAGGCTTGTCATCATCAGGTGAACATCTGGCACGTCTTGTCGCTTTATTATAAAAGATTTCATCATCATCAGCCGGTAGAGGTTCACAGCTGAATACAACCGTTCCCCCTTCGTACGATGTCAACACTGATAGGTCCTACGCTGCCTGATGCATCAAAGTATGTTGTTAATGTTTTTTATATGCTCACTTATTGTGACCATAAAGGACACCAGGTGTTCCATTGTGCGCTTTAAGAAGACGAGGGTCGCTGTAGGCACGCCCCGCACGTCAATGGTGTGATCAGAAAATAACAATAGCGCCGCTTAAGCTTTGATTTTGAGACCCTGGATTCTATATTGGATATCATCTGATGTAATACCTTCAAAGCAGGTCAAAAAGACTAAATGTTTTTGGACTTTCTCTTCTTCTTCTTAACGAATTAGAATGACAAAAGAACTTAGTCTAAGTAGAGATAAAGATAAGTGGAGAGACTCCTTAAGTAGAGATTTTATTGTTTCGATTATTAGAAGCAATGTGGCGAGACGTTCACCTGATGATAAGGGACACGAATGCCCATAACAACGTAGCGCTAGTTAGCTATACACTCCATGTCATGCTCGTTGCTTAGAGCCGATCCTTCAAGCCGGAACACAATAATATTTGCACAGTACTGTTTGTCGGCTGCAATAGGAGCTGCGGTGGTACTCAGAAGGTCTCCGACAACATAGATCAACAAATAATGTTTCACACAGATCTTGCGATGAGTCCGATTTTAACACATATTTCTGTTACCGTATGGATCATCATTATCAGCTGATTGACGTCCGCTGTTGGAAATAGGTCTCCTCTAAACATCTCTATCGATTGATCTTGCGCTGCTCGCAACTCCGCCGGGCACTAGGCATCGTCGTTTGTAGAGATTAATATGGGGGAGATTTGGGCTATTTCCTGCCACATTGGTTCAATGCGGGTTGGTGGGAACAAGAGCCTCGTTTGTTGATTAAGAGAGTGCACCACGAGCAGGTGACTTTGACTTGGATTCCGTGAGTTGTTGTAGAACCTTTACACCCCTTCCACTCCATCCATAATAAAGAAAAAATTCAATTCAAAGGTTGAGAAAATTGGAAAAATGTTGTATCACTTTTGTTTTTGTGGATGATTGATGAAGTAAACATTCATCATCATCATCCGATAGACGTCCACTGCTGGACATTGGCCTCCCCCAAAAATCACTACATACGGTCATCATGGCCTCCCGTACCGCTGGGCACTAAGGGCTGTCGTATATAGAGATTCATATAGGGGATTGGGACCATTACCACGCTGGCCCAATGCGGGTTGGTGGTAGCTAGAGCCTTGTTAGGGTGCACCATGAGCAGGTTAGGGTGCACCATGAACTGGTGAGGATGGCTTGGGTCCTGTGAGTTGTTATGCGGGATCCCTTACAACCCAACATTTCATCAGTAGATATAGTCGATAGAGCGTTATCATCTAGTAAACTCTAGTTTTATCATTTAAGTTCGATTGTAAAAGGATTAAAACTTAGTAATAAAGTAATTCTAGACACTAAGCTAATATGAGACAAATTTTATCACCAGGGTTATGGCCGGCCGACACTCCCGCAACAGTTTCAATCAGAAGTAATAGCGCCTGGAGTAGATTATGATTTTGTTAACTCGATCATTTCGCTAAATGGCCGCCTCTAAAATTTTTAGTAGCTTTTTTATTAGCCTATAAATACATCGTTGTAGTTTCATTGTAAAATTAACATCCCTCTCAAATTTTCCACAAGCGAGACTGGGTCTTCGCTCACTAGGAGATAGAGAAGACAAGAGTTCCGAGTTAGTAAATGTCTCATGAAAGCAGTTGCTCTAGGAACGTGTATGTTTCATCACGATGTTTTCCATGTGATGAAGGGATCCAAAAACAGAGAGCGTGAGGATTTCAGATGGTGGCTAAGTAAGTAAGTGTAAGTTTCGATATCAATCTTATTCATATGCAGCTCAATAGTGTTTCAGTTTGTCGCCGACAGCTTATTGCTTTCTTGAATAACAGTGCCAGCTAATCATATTCAGCTTAAGTATGTTTCAGTTTGTCGCTGATAGCTTATTGCTTTCTTGAATAACAGTGCCAGCTAATCATATTCAGCTTAAGTGTGTTTCAGTTTGTCGCTGATAGCTTATTGCTTTCTTGAATAACAGTGCCAGCTAATCATATTCAGCTTAAGTATGTTTCAGTTTGTCGCTGATAGCTTATTGCTTTCTTGAATAACAGTGCCAGCTAATCATATTCAGCTTAAGTGTGTTTCAGTTTGTCGCTGATAGCTTATTGCTTTCTTGAATAACAGTGCCAGCTAATCATATTCAGCTTAAGTGTGTTTCAGTTTGTCGCTGATAGCTTATTGCTTTCTTGAATAACAGTGCCAGCTAATCATATTCAGCTTAAGTGTGTTTCAGTTTGTCGCTGATAGCTTATTGCTTTCTTGAATAACAGTGCCAGCTAATCATATTCAGCTTAAGTGTGTTTCAGTTTGTCGCTGATAGCTTATTGCTTTCTTGAATAACAGTGCCAGCTAATCATATTCAGCTTAAGTGTGTTTCAGTTTGTCGCTGATAGCTTATTGCTTTCTTGAATAACAGTGCCAGCTAATCATATTCAGCTTAAGTGTGTTTCAGTTTGTCGCTGATAGCTTATTGCTTTCTTAAATAACAGTGCCAGCTAATCATATTCAGCTTAAGTGTGTTTCAGTTTGTCGCTGATAGCTAATTGCTTTCTTGAATAACAGTGCCAGCTAATCATATTCAGCTTAAGTGTGTTTCAGTTTGTCGCCGATAGCTTATTGGTTTCTTGCGTGACAGTGAAGTGTCAGTCAATGGGGTGAAGTTAGCGCAGAATTCATGTAGTTCATATATATTACATTTATGCATAGATATAAATTAAAATTGATAATATTTAGATTCTAATGTATTATAACTAGAACAATAGTCAATTCTGTCTGGCTTTTACTAGTAGAATTTAAGTGGTTTAACTTAGGTTTAACCAGTTGACATAATTATAATACGGTTCAAACTACGGTTTACTAATCTAACTTGTAGTTATTTCAACTTCGTATATTATGGTAATATTTATACATACTTTTATACTTTGGTAAAGGTAAACACCCCGCTTTGTTCGTTATCATCATTATCAGCCGACGGACGTCCACTACTGGACATACGCCTCCTCGAAAGATATCCACATTGATCGATCCTGCGTTTCCTCCCTCCCGCTGCTTCCTGCAACCTTTTTGCTGTAATATAGAAATATTCCCGTCTGATAACAACCCGCTGCGGCTCACACCCCATTCCGTTATTGACTCCGCGATGCCATGTGGAGAAGTAATTTTGTATGATCCATAGCTGACCTATACTCGGCGAAAGGAATATTCCCAGTAAACTTCAAGTCTGTAAGTCCTACGGTTCCAGAGACATAGTGATTAGTTTTTTCTTCTTTTTCTTCCTCTTGTGCTCTTTCAACTGATGAAGATTGGACACAAGTTCTGCAAATCCCTTCCAGTTGAGCGCTAAGTGAATCAGCTACGCGGCTTGATCTTGGTCCATTCCTTGATATTCTCTGGCCATGCTTTGCTTCTGCGACCAATTTTTTTTCTTTCCAGTTACTTTCTATATTATTCCTGTTTGTGAAAGACTGTATATATGTGTACCAGTTTCATTCCTATATGTTGATAGATGGCCGTCCTGCAACATTGTGGATGACAGGCAGTATAATGGTTC
This sequence comes from Troides aeacus, assembly GCA_033220335.2. Lineage (NCBI taxonomy): Eukaryota > Metazoa > Arthropoda > Insecta > Lepidoptera > Papilionidae > Troides > Troides aeacus. Next base: position 2,595,439 of record CM067272.1, on the reverse strand, counting down.
CCTTGATCCCGTATCCTTTGCTATAAAACTTACTGAACGCATTAAACATTTAAATTAAAGCGCTTTTATGGCCGTTCGATACAGCGCGGTTTATTTGTGTAACCGGTTCACGCGGAGCGCGCACCAATCCGGTCGCTCCAATTTACGAATGCATCCACCGCGGCGCTGGTGGTGATTAAATTTAATACTTATGAAGTTTAATAATAAACTGCTTTATTTGTCAATGTTGCACGAGGTGTACACGTGAACTCGGTGTTAATACTTTATTAGTCGATACACCCCTGATCGGCCTCCCCCAAAGATTTCCACATCGATCAATTCTGCTCTGCCCGCATCTAACAGCTTCCCGCGACTTTACAGGCATCTTCCGGTACCGCCGGGCGCTACGAGCCGTCTTTTGTAGGGGTTCTTATAAGGAGGGATCCTGTCATCTTACGACACACAATTGAATGCTGAGTCAATAATAAGCTTCTTAAATGCGGTGTAAGTAGGTTCCACCGCAGCGTTTATTACTGCCGTCAAATACTATTGTGCAAACATTACTTTGTGTTGTGTAGTTACTGAGGTAATGACACTAACCATCTCATGTTCCAAAGCGACGAGCACGTGCTCCAGTACATAATATCATAATAACGTTGCTATGAGCTGGTATATTAATTAAAATCATGAACGTTCCGCCGCTAGTCTCATCGCTTTGTTGAATATAAAAAAAAAAATTAGTGCTGGTGCCGTCATGCACTTTTGTCCATCGTCAGATCAAACTCAGTAGGCATCGAAACACACTTCATCAACTTCTTTTACAAATTGAGCTATCACAGCTTCATGTGATATCTATCACTTACCACGTTATCCAGCTCTTCATTGCTGAAGTAATATAATACTTAAAAAACTTTTTTTACATTACTTAGTTGACAAACAGGCTTGCGGCCTTTTCACGCCCTTTTTGGAGAACTTCATACTGTAGCTCCTAAGGAAAAATTCGACAGGTAACTCGTTCCACAATTTGAGTGTGATGAATTCCCTGCTGATGGTGAGCGATGGTGAAATGTGCCCGTGTAAGCATTATCTTATATTTAAGAAACTTCTTAACTTTACGAACATCCTCAGTTTGTATTCACTTCATCTAGTACAATAGAAAGGTATGACCCTTAAAAAGGGGCAACGAGACGTATTAGTGCTAAATTACACCCCATTGTTCGATAAAGTCATATTTTCAGAACCTTTCCCTTTTGTCCGAGTATAATCGGGAGCATAGACTTAAGTATAATTTCACAGCCGTTTAGATTTAGTGCGCTTCATTAAAATACACAGGCGACCATCATCACCATCAGCCGATAGATATCGACTGCTGGGCATAAGTCTCTCCCATAGATCGACGAGCAGGCCGTGGAGGGGTGTAAGGGGTTTCTTCTAACATCTTACAGAGTCCAAGCTAACAGACGAGGTTCTGACCACCCACCATCTAGCATTGGGCCAGTGTAGTAGGTAATGGCCCAAATCCTCCCATATGAACCCCTGGAAACGTGAAGATCTTTGGGGAGGCCTATGTCGTATGACGTCTATTGGCTAATGGTAAGAAGAATAGTTTGGGCATCGCATGGTAGTATATGTATACCTGGACAAGATGCAGCGATTTGAGTAGCGGCTGAGAGTCTAGATTACTCGTAAAGCTAAGTGACGTTCCCTTGGGAAAGCTTAAATTCTTCCGTGGGCTGCTGCAAGCTGATCATGACGTATAGAACATATGACAATAAATATGAAATGTAGTAGAACAGAAGTAAATAATTCTTTCTCCAGAAGATAAACATGAACTCTGAGAACATCAATCGATCACCTGGATATGTAATTCAATATAATAACAATTGATTGTGGTCTTATTGGGGGCAGGTCTCTGTTGCTGGAGACCATCTAGGTAGGCACCACCGCAGCGCCTTTTAGCAGCAGGGAAACAGTACTGTGCTAACATTACTGTGATCCGGTTTGAACAATGCTATAGTTAGTGTAATCACTGGGGTAACGAGACTCAACATCTTGTCTCAGTAATTCGAGCAGAATATGGTGTAGTGTATAACATCCTAACTTCACGTTGTTATGAGCCGGCGTATCACTTACCATCAAGTGTATATAAAAAAAATTCCATGTATGCCTAGAGACTTAAAATTTTGTTGGAATATTCCTTTTGCCAAATACAGGTCAGCGAAGATGTTACGAAATGTTATCCCGGAATAGGGTTGCGGGGGTGTTATGGTCAGCGTGGTATGCGAGGAAACAGCTAGTGAGAAATTTGATAGGTATGCTGTATCGTTTAACTGGTGTAAAATCTATAAATTGTATTATATTAAAATGAAATTCGACGGAATACTAAAGTTGTCGACGTAGCTCTCTAAACCTGCAAGCTGAAGTGGCACTGGCCATGTCTGTCGTGTCAGTGACGGCTGGTGGAGGAGAAAAGTCTTGGAGTGAAGGCCGCGTTCAGGTCGCAGAAGTGTAGGACGCCCTCTCTCCAGATGGACAGACGACATCATCAGAGCGGTCGGTGGTGGATGGATGCGAGAAGCTGAGAATCGCATTTGGTGGAAAACATGGGGAAGGCCTATATCTAGCAGTGGATAAACAAAGGCTGATAATGACGATGATGATGAATGATTGCTGAATATTATACCCAGTAAATATATATATTTATAAGAAAGTTGTAAATTGTAATAAAATCGTCGATATAAAAAACTTTTTTGCCGGCCATTACAACTTCATCTGAGTCGGAGGTGGCGGAAGTGGGAATGATCATTACACCTGGATGGCATCTAGCTGAGAAATATACAAATAGCATGAGAGTATGCTCGTGCCGTTATATCATTTCAAAGATACCGTTTCATATTCTCATTGGATACGACCATCGCATTTCCCGCGCAGTCATCTCATTACCATTTGCAACAAGCAGATCTCGTGCAGTAACGGAGCTGCGGGGAAAATGTTGAATATTTAGATCAGCACAGCGTATATTGGAGATGATGTTCAAAGCTAACCCATGTGGATAGGTAGTTCCGTTCGCAATACTTGGATGATTGGCGGTCCACCACTATGCATTTATTTCAACGCGGCCGCGACCGCTCTGTAGTCTTGCGACTGTCCATGAGCGCCAATGATCACTGATCACTTTCCACCAGGTGAACTGTTCACTAGCTTCCTCTCTTCCTATATAAAAAAAAGGTAACCAGATGTTTTCTATTATTACTCGAACCTGTCAAAATTATTACTTGTAACAGTCGTATTCCAGGCCGTGTGATAGATAGACCAATTTAAGAAATGACTGATGAGCCTCGGCGTAAGAAATAAAACACTTTGCTATTATTTTTTTTTTTTTAAATGTATTATTTGAAAAGCTTGAATAGCTTATCGTCAGAGTAATATGGTGCATGTATAACAAAGCCAAGTGATACTCACATCTGTGACGGAAAGAATACAAACACTACATCCTTCAGTCACGCGACAGACAAAGCACTAAGAGGAACTAAAGCTGGAAGGAGCGCACAAACGAGCTCGTACTTTGTGGTTTGACGGGAGTTCACTTACTTCGCTCGTTTGATGTGACGTCACGAGAGACAACAAAAAGACCATTTGTATATAGTACATAACTGTACCCAGAAATGCTTTTTTTTGTGACGAAATCGTCCAGACGTTCATCCGATGGTAACTGATACGCCTGTCCATAATAACGTGGCGCTGGTTGGGATAGTGTATACAACACAACATTGCGCTTCTCGCCTCGAGACATGAGATGTTGATTCTGGATACCAGTGTAATTACAATTAGCTACAGCGTCCTTCAAACCGGAACACAGTTATATTAGAGACTGTTTCACAGCAGAAATAGACTTACCACTAGTATTTAAGTGAAACAGTAATTGATATACTTTGTAGCTGAGCGAATTCCTCTAAAGTGAAACTTATTACACCAGCTCGCAAGGTTATTGGCAAGTGTTGCGCTAAGATATTCATTGCTGAAAGATTTTTTTTTCATTTTACAAAGTTACGACACTGGTCTGCCCTTCACCGGATGCCAAGAAGTAGAGCACATAACCAATTCATGCTAGTTAGAATGATATACACAACACTATATCGTATTATGGGGTGTAAGGGGTCCCGCACAACAACTCACGGTACCAAGCCAACCTCACCTGCTCGCGGTGCACCCTGTTAATCAACGAACGAGGACCTGGCTCCCACCAACACTCATCCCTTACTACCAATGTCACTCCTTAATTTGCGAAACAGTTTTTTCCCTTATCTACAAGTTGTGCACAATACACTATTTACAGCGTCCTTCAAACCGGAGCACAGTAAACTGAGAGATTTGTTTGCATTAGAAATTCCCAACGTCTCTGTAAAATATAGAACGTAATAATTTCTCTACAAACAGTTGCAGTATATATTTCTTAACGTAACTTCTTTATTGTATTTAATGTACATAATTAACATACTGTGTAAATATCTAAAGTAACGTAAATTGCAAGGAAACCATCACTGAAGTGAAGATCAGGACTGTTCTTCTGTAAATCTGGTTTTCATCAAGCGAGAGTTCCGTAGGTGTATAATTAAGTAGCTTGTTATAAAACATACGCCGCTTATATATTTTTTAACTCGGGAACCCAAGCCGACCTCATCAGCTCGTGATGCACCATGCTAATCAATAAAGGGGGAATTGGCTATCACCAACCCGCATTGGGCCAGCGTGGTGGGAAATGGCACAAAACTATACATATCAATCTCTTTTTATTGTTTTACGTGGGGGAAATGCATTCGTATACCTACCCTCGCTCTGGCAAAGACAGGTGATGTCGGACTTGCACCGACTAAAATCCTTCATCTCTCTATAACATATATCCTGGGGGAGAATCCCCTTTTCATCTGCACACTGGAACATACAGCGCGCCCTCCTCTCCGCCTCTGATCGTCACCTGGGCAACGTATTTCCGCGAATCCGTCATCCAGAAGCTATAAGAGCCAAGAGAGGAATCTCTCCCCACTCCCTGTGGTGGATCTGGTCTTGGTTTCCGCCGCCAACCGTTCTACGGCCGCTGAGGATAGGGAGAGCGGCTGAACGTATTACAAATACTCCTCTTCCTCCGTGGCCGCACCTCAGCTGCAAAGGGCGGTATAAACGTGGCTGATGATGAAATCTAAACTTAATTTCTGCCCTGTAGTTCTTACATTGCTTATTGGTAGGTCTGTTGCTAGAGACCGTCTACGTCCACAGCTCCTATTTCTGCAGTCAAACAGTAGTGTGCAAACATTACTGTATTCCAGTATGTATTATGTAACCAGTGTAATTATATTAAAAAGAAAAAGCTAAAGCGTTACAAAGAAAGAGAACAGTATTTTATATTTCTTCCAGTTAATTAAGTTAAGTAAATAAAGCTAATTGAAAACTTCAGACCTTAATACTTCCAACATTCAAAGGGATGTATTGAATACCTGGAGAGTTTCTTTGAGAACTGCTCCAAAGCGTACCAGGCTGCTTCAGGCTTTACAGATCATGTAACTGAAAGGAGGTTTGATTTAAAAAAGGTATTGATAGATTTTCATACTTATTAAACATTACTATTTATTTAACCACTGACAAAAATAGGAATGATGAATGTTTACCACGCGATTGGATCTATAGTATATATTTTTTTTTTAATAGAGGGTAGGTGGGTTTTTTAGGAATAAATCTCGTAAATATACGAGGAGCTGGAGGCGGGCAGCGCAGGACCGATCGATGTGGAGACCTTTCGAACAGGCATATGTTCAGCAGCGGTCAACTGTCTTCTGATGATGATGATGAATATACGCATGGTGGGAAATGGCTTAAACCCTATCATATGAACCGCTACATATGACAGCCCATTGTGCCTAGCGGTGTCGGGGGCCCATGCTGACTGTATGTGGAGATCTTTGTGGGAAGCCTATGGTGCTTAGCCTCAGGGTGCCTGACGATGCGGGCACTGCAGGACCGATCCAATGTAGGAATCTTTGGGAGGGCCTATGTCCAATAGTGGAACTATCGGCTGATGATGATGATTTATATGTTACTTCATAGATATATTTCACTAGTTTGTGTTAAAAGTAATAAATACGCCACCATATTACCACTTTTTTGATACTCGACTTTTCTGATGGTAGGTCTCTGTTGCCGGAGACAGTCTCGGTAGGTACAACCGCAGCACGCAGACATTACTGTAATCCGGATCGAAGGGAATTGTAGCTAGTGAAAGTACTGGGGTAACGAGGCTTAACATCCCTTGTCCCAAGGTGACGAGCGCTATATGGTGTGGTGGTGTATGTGCAATAAGCGTCACGTAGTTATAGGCGAGTATATCACTTACCATCAGGTGAACGTCCCACTCGTTTCGTTGGTTCGTTGACAATTGTCTCAGAAGACCTTCAAACAGGACAAGGTTCAATAGTAGATATTACAGATCTATGAAAGATGTTTTCGAAAATGACGGTTTCCCGTTTTCGACCACATTTTCCTTCACCAGCATTATTTATAGAAATTTTTTTTACCTTTTTTTGGGGCTGTAACCCTTAGAGATATATCAGCCCCATTGGCTCAAAAATACAACAACACAAAACTACTTATGTGGATGAATTTATTATGACGATAATAGTGGTGGTACATGTCAAAAATGTCTCATGCTGTCGTGGGATTTGGATTAATATAATTCTGTAGCAAGTCCCTGCAGCGTGGCTTTTCCATCTCCATATTTGGTGCTTAGTACAAAGTGTCAAAAGTTCTAGGTGAGGTTTTACACGGGTATGACATTGTTGTACAAGTTTATGAAGCGAAAATTTCTAAAGGGACACGCGGAGCAATATTCATGAGATGAATCCGCTTAAAGCCTTCGCACCAGACCGCCTCCATTACCAATTTATAAAGTACATGAAAGTGACTTTTGTGAGAAGTTACTGTATATATTGTTATGTTTTAATACATCTTTTATTATCACGATTATCACTGGGCTATGCTCGGAGTTTCTCTGCGCGATCGAATCAAACTTGGCCCGAAAGATTGCTAGACTTAAGTGGCAGTGGGCAGGGCACATTGCTCGAAAGATTGACAGTCGATGGGGCAGTAAGGTCCTCAAGTGACGTAACGTTAGGAGGCCTCCCAAAAGGTGAGCCGATCATCTGCTGAGAATTGCGGGAAACCACTGGATGCGAGCAACAGTGGATCGATAGTGATGGAGATCTTTGAAGGAGACCTATGTCCAGCAGTGAACGTCTACAGGCTGATAATGATATCATTATTAAAGATCGGGAGTTAAACTTTTAAACCGGTTTGTGGCTGAGTCTGATGAAGCTAATGTGGTTGTCTAACTAGCGGCGCAAATTAAAAACAAAGAGTTGAAACTAGTGAAATTACTGGACTGACGAGACTTAACATCCTATGTCTCAAAGCGTCGAGCGCAATGTGGTGGATTATGATCATCCTAACTGGAGCCACGTTGTTATGGACAGGGTTATGCCCTGAGGAGGACATTAGCTGGGTGTGGTCTCCAGTCGTTGAGGTAGTACTCGCGAGGTTGGTAAGAACTGCGTAAAACAGACATTGGGACAGGGTATCCCAGCATAGCGTTACAGAGGCCGCGGTTATGTTCCGAACGAGATCCTGTGACATCTCCAAACGCCGAAGGTGACCACCTACGACGGTTTTAGTGGGTTCTCCACATATCTCTGATTTCCCCCAGAAGACGTAGTATCTTTTCGAAGATTCTCTCCCAAAAAAAAAAAGGAATAAGCATATCCACTTTCCATCAGTTACACGTCCCGCTTGTCTCGTCGCTTGTTTTACTGAAAAACAATTAAACTTGCCAACCAAAAAAACCTCCTACTTGACGTCGGTTAAAATCTATTGCATCGGATGATAGTCCTGTAAATAGGTCACTTTCCCATACAATGTAAGTACTACTCAAGTTCCAAGGCTCCATACATTATTATCACGTCGCTGTAATTGAGATTTACGAACCGAAACCGATGAGATATTCAACGCAGCGTTTGCCCACCCTCACCCCCGAGGATGCTCCTTTTGAGAGAAATTTGAATGGAATATCACTACTCCAGGCCGTTTTCAAGGAGACGCACCATAATTTAAAAGGGTGTCTCCACGCATATTGGGTAATCGTTTCGATACGTCTCTTACATTGATATATAATACTATATAATAAAGTGAAATATGAAAATGGATGAGGGGGTTAAGGGTTCCTGTACAAGAACTCACGAGATCCGGGCCAACTTCACCTGCTCGTGGTGCAACCTGCTAATCTACAAACGAGGCTCTTGCTCCCACCAATCCGCATTGGGCCAGTGGGGTGGATAATGGCCCAAATCCACCATATGAGTCCCTACCCGATCGTATGGGAATTTTTGGGAGACGCCTATATCTAGCAGAAGACGTCTATCGACTGATGATGATGATGAAAATTAATTAATTAGGGGTAAACGGGTTGGTGATCGCAGTACTTTACACCCTCTCCCCCTCCCTTCACTAGGCGTACAGAGGACATAAAAAGAATCGCTGGGAGCCCCTGCCACCAAAGGGGTTTTAGTGAGTAAAAATGTCACACTTTGATTTTCTGCCAGAAGCAAGGAATCTTTCCAAGATATTCTCCCAGAAACCAAAAAAAGGCCTTATGGTTCCTACACTGGTGTGTTATATAGGAGATAACGTGGCCTCTTGCAAAGCACTAAGGATCACCACCGAAGGATTTTAAATGGCCAGAAATCCCAATTAACTTGGTCTTTCCTCCTAGAAGCAAAATATTTTTTTTTTTAATTTTCTTTAATGTCTTCAAATCTCTTTAGTGATATCGTGATGACTACGTAGGTGGAAATCTCTTATTATATATCATCATCATCATCATCATCATCATTATCAGCCAGACGACCACAGCTGGACATAGCCTCTCCCCACAAAATCTCCAGATCGATCAATTCTACGCTGTTACCTTCCCCAGATCATCGGACTACCTGGTGAGAGGCCTGCCAACACTACCGTCTACCGGCATGCGCTTGCCATTCGGGGACCTTTGTGTCCCATCGGCTGTCAGTCCTTCGAGCAATGTGTCTTGTCCATTGCTACTTGAGGCTAGCAATCTTTTGGACTATGTCGGTGACCTTAGTTCTCCCGCGGATTTCCTCATTTCTGATTCGATCACGCAGGGAAACCTCGAGCATAGCTCTTTCTATTGCCCTCTGTGTGACTAATATATATATACATACGACTCTCTGATCGAAATATATATTATATATATGTGTGTATGTAAAATATAGTTAAAAACTCTCTTAACTATATTAATTTCTTTTTTATTGATTGACGTATTTTAATTATGATTACAGTTTGTTGAAATAAGCAATTTGGTTTTGGGTATGAGGGAGTTTTCAGTTTGTTACGAAGTGATTAATAATGTACTGTCGCGAATGAGGGGTTGAAAATCGGTTCATTGCTTTACAGGGTATTACGTGAACTCTGTTATTGTAAAAATATATTTTCCCCTGACCATTATGCTATATTACAAATTTTACTACAGCTTGTAATTGTGCTTTTTCTACGTTTAAAGCGACGATACCATTACTTAATTTTGACGTGACGTGTCTGCTCTTTATGAGATGTTAACGCGATGTTCAGCGACATTAAAACATAAATTTTTTATACTGCCGACTCTGGTTATTACTGTCTATAATGTAGAAAACAAATAGCTTCCGGTATTAAAATTCTTTAAGGGGTGTAAGGGGTACAATAACTCACGAGACCCAACCCAACTTTACCCGCTCGTAGTGCTCCCTGCTAATCACCAAAGGAGGCTTTGACTCCCACCGATCGCATTGGTCTACCTTGGTGGGAAATCCTTACCCGATCCTATGCGATTCTTCTTAGAGGCCTATGTCCAGCCGTGGACATCTATCGTGATGATGATGATGTCCAACCGTTTGGTAAGTTCATATAGTACTATCGAAGGCGGCAGGTCATTCGATGTTCATTTATAAAAACAATGTTCAGTACTCTTGTGAAGAAGTACTCCAAACTTTTCCTTTCTGGTACAATTGAGGACGTCGAGAGTTTGCGTTCTCCCTTTGTTACTTTCGCTTTGTATATATTCAGGATACGAGCAACTTGTCACAGACGAAAGAGGCCGGCATACCGCGGTTGTTTACACGACGGGTATAATCACTCAGTTTTATGCGTATTTTTTTTCTTTTGCTCTAGCCGCAGTCTACAGTTGGTTAAATTAGCAGATGTTATGATGGAATACACATTATTAATGCTAATAATACATAAGAATGAGATAAGCAGGACATTGATAGATGGAAAGTAGCACGCTGGCCTAATGGTTAGAGTGTGCGGATTTCATTCCGATGGTCGCGGGTTCAAACCTCGGCATGTACCGATGACTTAATATTTAAGTTATGTACATTTGTGAACTTTAGTTACGACAGCGAGATACAAAAACGGTGAAGGAAAACATCGTGAGGAAACCCGCACACTGATATCATCTTTGTGTGTGTGTGGTGGTTCCAATAAAGTGGCAACTGGCTCGCTCCCTGTTACATGGGACCTAATCTGACCACATCTGGCGAAACGTGGGTGGTTTATTCACCTCTGCCTACCCCTACTGGGAAAAAGGCGTGACAATATAAAAAAAAAAAAAATAAATAAATAAATAAATAAATTGATAGATGGAGATAGGGACAGAGAAAGGGAGAGTAAGTACAATTGGAACTGGGTAGTAGTTACACCAGTCAGTAGGTTTCGTTTACCATTAAACTGAGAAAGAAACGAACAAAGAAAGAATCAGATTAACGGCACAAGGTTTTTTTTATTATTAAAGCCCTTTAAATATTCTCAGGATATTAAAAAACATTCTTTTACCGTTTCCCCTTTTAAGGTAAAGTTGGCGGTAACTTCGTTCACCGGAGGCGCTTTGAAATTCAAATCGTTGGAGTAGTTCTTTTATTATTCTACTTAAATTTTTTTTTCGTGGTCTATAACATACGCGTCTGTTATATACTACTTTTTTTATTTTAACTTCTTTTAGTCGTTACGATGAAAAACCGTTTAAAATTAGATAACATCTTGGGCTAAGGCTTATAGGTAAACACCGCACCTATCCCACGGCAAAATGAAATCCTCTGTACAAAAAAAAATATATTTATAAACCAGCAGTTCCCACCTGCTTTGCTGGTCGTAACATCCTCACAACTCCTTTCAGGGAAAGAATTTTGTAAAGTCCTTAATATTCAAAAAATGGAATAAGCTTACCAAATTTCAAGTCTCCAGACATAACGAGATGTGTACATAAGTTGAAATCTCTTTAATATTATCATCATCAGTCGATAGACGTCCACAGCTGGACCTCCCCTAAGTATCCACCGGCTTCCGCGACCTTCAGCCGTTTGTAGGGGTTTAGATTTCGGCCATTTTCGGTCTCGTGAGCCGACGTGTGGGACCCCTTACACCCCTACTCAAATATATATTATATAGATAAAGTCTTTATATTAAACTTCAGTTGTGTGAAGAAATAAAATATTGTATGGAAGGGAATAAGTACGGCGGACACTTAATGATATGGAAAATTGTTTAATGTAGTGATAAAAATATATTGCATCCCCCACCCTCTCCAGAATATAGTTTGATGTCAGATGCACGAGTCTACGATATATTTCTCTTTCTTGTTTAAACTAACTTGAATCGTGCCTCGGTCGTAATTTTTGTTTTCTAGTAGCCATTTTTCTTTTATTCTACGCAGCGACGAGGCGAGTGAGACGTTCACCTGATAGCAAGTGATCCTTCAGCGCATTACAACGAAACGCTAATTAGGATGATACACCACCACACCACCACTTTTCATTCGTCATTATGAGAAGTAAGATAAGTCTTGTTACCCCAGCAATTTCACTAGTTATAACGCACTTTAAACCGGAACACAGCAGTGCTTGCACACTACTGTTTGGCGATAGCAATAGGAGCTGCGGTGGTACCTACTTAGATGGTCTACATTAACAATGACTTACCATTAGTAAAAACTTTCAGAATTGATATTAATGTATCTGATTATCACTTTGTGACGCAGGACAACGTATGCATGATGTGGCTGCTTCCGCTGTGTGATTACAAAAGCATCATATTAATGTTGCCAGTGGGATACAGGGGCTTCTCATAAAATCAAGGTATTTTTTAATCACCGAGCTTTCCATCAGCAGAATCTGAAACGCAATGGGAATCTAACCTAGGAAGCGTTTAATTTTCATCGCTGTTACAAACTGAGTATATACTCTAAACAATGTAAATAGATTTTTGACAGTAGTTTTTTATAAGTAGAAACGTATATATATATATATATATATATATAATATGTAGATGTGTGCCTATGTATATATGGTGTTACTATTATTTACATTGTTTTGATTTATAATTAAGCTGTCATCTACAACTGGACTACCTCACACCTCATTGAAGGATGGCGGGTAGAGAATCCCTACAGGCATTAAATCCGCCTTTTGTATACCTCGCTATAAGGGTTTACAAGGTGGTAGAAAAAAAATGAATAACTTATCAGTCATTGGTATTCTTCAGCCTCTAGAAAAGTTAAATATTCACAATAAACGTAAAAGTTTATTATATTAATATATACATTTATTATCACAGAGTTCATTTCCCAGATGGTGCAAGGAATCTATTTGGGAACCATCCCTTTGTTCCATTTAACAATTGTGACGAATTTTAGGGGAAGGTACCGCGGCTGTTTCGTCGCGACGGCTGCGTTTTTAGTGTACTCTAATATTAAACGCAGGTATTTTATATTCTTCGAAGCGACGAGACCAGCAAGTTCACCTGATAGTAATCCATATCAGGCCATATCAACGTGGCGATAGGATTGTATACACTGACATATTGCGTCGCCTTGAGACATACGATGTTACTTGTCGGTACCTATCTAGACAGTATTTGGCAACAGAAATCTACCACAAGTGGATTAGGAGCAGGTTAAACATGTCCGATCAAATCATAGATCACGGTTTTAATTCGCCATTACATTATTGTAACGTTTTAATTCAATACTAATATAAACAGCGCAAGACCGTTTGTGGAACACATTACAAGAGACTTATGCCCAGCAGTGGACGTCCAACGGTTGAAACGACGATGATGATAATATGGGTAAGTAGTAAAATATAACTCTCTTTTTAAATGAGTATTTACTTCGTTGTTAAGACAGTTTTAAACCAAAACAGATCCCAGACATTTACTGGTAGTAGGTCTCTGTTGCCGGAGACCGTCTAGGTACCACTGCGACGCCTATTTCCGTGTGTTTATATTACTGTATTCCGGTTTGAAGGGCATTGTGGCTAGTGTAATCACAGGAGTAACGAGACTCGTATATTATCCTAACTGACTCGTTTTGTTGCAAGCGTATCGCTTACCATCAGGTGGACGTCTCTCCCGCTTCATCACTTTGTCAATTTAAAAAAAAACGTAAATAGTTCTCTCTCCCTCGTTCCGTACAATACATTTTAAAAAGTTATCGCAATTGTGTTGGTATTTCCTAAAAAGCTTTTTTGGAATTTACACGATGAAAAAAAAATAAAGCTTGCCTACTTTACGTACTTTCATCAACAATGAATTTTAAGTTATTATCCATAAAATGCTTATTTAATGCGAAGTCGTTACGCCGTTTAATGGTCGACCCATAATCATTGTGAATTTAAATGATTCGTAAGAATTTTACGAAGTCCGGCTCGTATTACCTACAGCCTTTACCTTTATATTAGGGGGACCGGAAAGTAATGTCGTTTTCCTTACACGTACACTTCTTAAATACAAACACATACATTTTTAACGAGTCTTTATTTTTAATCAATGATGTATTCCCCATCATTGTCAATAACCTTTTGCCATCTAGTGAGTAAATTTTCAATCCCTGATCGATAAAAATTAATTGGTTTTTCGGCAAAATATCTAGAGATGGCATTTTGGATATCATCCAAATTTGCAAATGTTTTGCCACTTAAAAAGTGTTGCAGCGCTCGGAATAAGTGGAAATCCGATGGTGCAACATCGGGCGAATATGGTGGATGAGGCAGCACCTCCCACCCCAATTCATTAATTTTTTCTAGAGTTCGCCTTGCGCAGTGCGGTCTTGCATTGTCATGTTGGAGAATGACGCCTTTTCGGTTGACAATCGCTGGCCACTTTTCAATTAAAGATTGATTGACTCGCTGCAATTGTTCGCTGTAGAGGTCTGCAGTAACAGTTTCTCCAGGTTTCAGTAATTCAAAATGAACAATGCCGCGAATACTCCACCAAACACACAAAAGCGCTTTTTTGGGGTGTAAACCTGGCTTAGCAGTACTCCGAGGGATTTCATTTGGAGATAGCCACTGCCTTTTGCGTTTTGGGTTATCATACAGGACCCATTTCTCATCTCCTGTGATCAAGCGATCAAAAAACGCTTCTGTGTTGTGTCGTTGAAGCAATAAGTTGCATGTGATTGATCGGTTAGCCTTATTCTGTTCGGACAGATTATGCGGGACCCAAACACCTGCTCTGCTTACTTTTCCAATCTGCTTCAAATGTTCTTGGATGGTCGACCAAGGTTTGTTGAGACTGTTTGACAATTCCTCGATCGTCTGACACGGATTTGCTTCCACTTCCGCCCTTAACACGTCGTTGTCTAACGCTGATGGTCTTCCTGATCGATACGAGTCGGAAAGATCAAAATTACCCGATTTGAACTTGGAAAACCACCTTTGGCATTTACGAATGTCCAGTGCATTTGGATAAACATCGCAAATGTTTTTGGTAGCAACTGTTGCGTTATTTCCCTTGCGAAACTCAAAGAGCATGCAATGCCGGATGTGTACCTCTTCTGGTATTTGGCTGGCCATTTTACCCAAAATTACAAAAAAAAATTGTAATTCAATTGTCTATAAGTAAAGAAATCACTATAACCTCACAATGTCTTTGGTACGCCTCTGAACAAAACAATGAGCTGACAAATGACAATCAAGTACTGGCATGCGCAGAAACGACATTACTTTCCGGTCCCCCTATTATATAGTACAAGTCATCAGCCAACTGACGTCTACTGTTGGATGTAGGTGGGGAGAAGGAAAAAGTCATAGTTGAGTGATCAAGGAACGGACTGGCATGTCTAGGGCGTACAAATTGTTCTGCTGAACTAGAGACAGAAAGGACTGTATCACGCTGATCGCCAATCACTAGTTGGAGAGGCAGTTTAAGGAGAAGTTCGATAAAAAACTCTCCAAGATTTCCACATAGATCGGGCGCGGGCCTAATGCGAGTTGGTGGAAGCCAGAGCCTCGATTGTTCACTAGCAGGGTGCACCACGGGTAAGTGAGGTTGGCTTGAGTGCCCTAAGTTGTTATGCGAGAAACTTGGTGTCACTGTGTAAGATGTATGACCGTTTTTGAATAAGTACATATACCAACCGACAAAATCTGAACCTGTATACAGGTTCAGTTTAAAATCAGGATTAAATATTTATTTTATTCTGTCCTTGTCCATTTTGTGTATGTCCGCATCATCGTATTATCACTTTATATTATTTTTATGCAACAGGAAGCAAGATCTAAAGAATAACAGATTGACACAAAATAGATTTAGATCAATGATCAGGAGAGCCGACTTCAAGTAAAGATGGGACAAGGTCTAGCAAAAAGAAGGAAGAAGTACAGAAAGCATGCACGTGGATGTTTCAGTACTATATCAAAACCTTTATCCTTGTGTTGCAAAGTCCTCCAACGGTCCTCGCTTATCAGTAGCTGATGCCTGAATGACTCGGAACCGATCCGACATTTTGACGTTCATTCAGTGTTGTTATATACGAAATATTGCCAGATTATAATTAACTTAAAGAAGCGGCGATACTAGCAGGACGTGAACCTGATAGTAAGTGATACGCTCGTCCCTAATTACGTTGGGTCAGTTGGTATTCATAGCACCATATTGCGCTCGTCACCTTGAGACTATATGTTAAGTCTCGTTACCTCAGTAATTACACTAGGGGCCGTTGTTTGCAGGGGTTTAAACAGGGAGGAGGAAGCGAGCAGATGAGATCGGCTTGCCTCTCGTGAGTTATTGTGGGACCCTTTACACCCCAACAGATATAACATATAAAATAGGTAATTGTTTTACTACATACACCTTAAATCTACCCGAATGATCATTGATATAATAAAATAAAGAAGACGTAGTAATATATTCAATGGAGTGTGAATTTTTATGATTACTGGAAGCAATCATACGGCCTCTTCATGCCGCTAGATATATCACATGGTTTCAAGTGTACAGCGATCTCTGAAGAGTAATTACTTACTCCTCTGGCGCAGCGATCCAAAGTGAGTTTTGGCTTCCGACACAAGAGAGCGCTAGGGTTGTCTGTCCTGCACTGCCTCTTGCCAGTCCACTGCCTGAAGCTCGCGCAGGTCGAGCCCTACGCCACCCTTCAGATTCGCGGGTCAATTGAAGTTCCAAGGAGCACTTCATTGACTCTACAATCGTCTCCCGTCCTTAGCAATTGCGCCTTTAGGCCCGCCAGCGTGGTGGGTTACGGCCCAATACCCCTCAATGAACTTCAATAAACGACGTGGAGGTCTTTGGGGAGGCCTATATCTAGCAGTGGACGTCTTTCGGCTGATGATGATGATAATGATGGTGGCAAATGGCCAAAATCTCCCACATATGAACCTCTACAAATGACGGTCTGTAGTGCCTGGCGGTACTGGAGGCCATGCTGACTGTATGCAGCCAGTGCAGGACCGATCGATATGGAGATCTTCAGGAGAGGCCTAGATCCAACTGTGGACATATATAAGCTGATGATGTTGTAGTTTAAGGCATAATTGCTACGACAATCAGTTTAATATTTGAAGGAAAAGATTATATTGTAATACAACACATCAGTATATATAATAGGTATAAGACAAATTGACCTTAAACCTTTATACAGTAAGGACTATGATCTAAAACCGGTGCACAGTTCAAATAATCCCTGAACATGTGTATTTGCTACGACCTATACTGATCTCGTTAACTGTAACGATGTTTCTCCTAACGCGAAAGACTGTTCCCATTGGTATGATAATAAGGCTGCGGGGCTCGTGTGCGGGTGGAATAAGAAAACGAGCCATCTGTATACATGACGTCAGATATATGAGATGGTGTGACGGGGGGTTATCTCGCGGGGATCGCGAGCAAAAGGGTTGAAAAGAAAGAATTACTATATTAAACCGATATAACATTTCCATCGTTATTACAATCCCGCTGCTGTATTAGGATTAAATGGTTCCATGCTATGGTCACCAGGTTTAATTTGAAAGGAATTTTAACTGGAAAATAGAAAGTAACGAAATTTACTAATAACCATATCAATCTTCATCATTATTACCAAACAGACATCCACAGCTGGACATGTGCCTCTCTCAAAGATCTCCACATCGATCGCTTCAACTGCTTTTTGAAGGGACGAATGTGATATATAGAGAAAATATTCTTAAGGTGACGAGCGCAATGTGATGCTGTGTGTATCATCCTAACTGGCGCTACATTATGAGCAAATGTTTACTTACCATCAGTTCTTGCTCGTTTCGTCGCTACGTGGAATGGGAAAAAAATTGTTGTTTTAAGTTATGCAAGCCACAGATGCGGTCGAAGCTCACAAAAATCAAGTCGAGAAGCGAGATAAACCTCTATCTCTAGTGCAATGCTCTATGAATATTTCAAAGCACGTGCTTTCTGATGCTGTACTCGGAATACCACGAAGACATTGTGTATATTTTCGCAAAAATTTGTGTTTGAAAACTCGGGTATTAATTACGACAAAATGATATTACTTCTCTAGTAATTATGTTTCTAGCTTTAAGTTTAGTTTTTATCCGGGTTTGAACTTACTGACTGATTGTTGGAGTAGAGGGTCAATTTAATTTTACTGTCTGTCTAAGATCGTCTAAGTACTTGATACCATAACACCTCCTCAGCCACTAAACAATAGTGTGCATACATTA
Source organism: Troides aeacus (assembly GCA_033220335.2). NCBI lineage: Eukaryota > Metazoa > Arthropoda > Insecta > Lepidoptera > Papilionidae > Troides > Troides aeacus. Next base: position 2,577,377 of record CM067272.1, on the reverse strand, counting down.
CTGCGTACTGTTATTACTGTGACTGAAGCCGTAGTGGATTCGAGCAACTCAGGATCGATCGACATGGAGATCTTTAGGGTGGGCCTATGTCCAGCAGTGACGTCTATCGGCTGATGATGATGAAGCGGCAGTAGAGAGTACATTTCTTGAAGCAGCGACGGCCGATGGGGCAGTAACGTCCTCGAGTAGCACCCGTGTGGCGTTCGAAGGCCTCTCACAAGGTAAATCGACACAGAGTCGCGGGGATCCACTGGATGCGAGCAACGCGGGACTGATCCATGTGGAGATTTTCGGACGAGGCTTATGTCCAGCATAGGACGTCAATCGGTTGATGATGATGATACATTACTGTGTTACCGATTGAAGGGAATTGTAGTTGGTGTAATTACGAAGGTAAAAAACTCAACATCTCATGTCAGCAGGCGATGGACACAATGTGGTGTAATTTTTACCATCCTATGTCTCGTCCCGTTGTTATATGCAGACGTATCACTTACCATCAGGTGAACGTTCCGCTCATCTCTTAATTAATTAAGAGTAACAGTTGATTGATATATCATCAGCTCCTTTCGAATGAATTCATTAGATATATCCAGTACCGCGCGTGCAGTGCTTAGTCTGCATAGTGCAGTACTGATGATGGAGCTCTAAAGCTTCATGTTTGATCACTGAAATGAACCACAACTCCTCGCAGAAGTAAAACACCTTCTTTTAAATACTTATTAGTATTTATAGTAACACATACCCATTGATCATTAACATACTTGAAATAATACCGACCTGACTTTTTGGCACCGTTCCCCTTTCCGCCGTTTTTGTTCCTCCTGGGGTAAAGATTAATTTTGCTCTGACCGCACCCCATCACGGCTCCCCACTACTCTTCCATTATTATAAACGAAACTTTTTGTTCTCTTTAAAAGGTTATTAATATAAGTTGTCGTATATCTATTACGACATCTTGATGTTGATTATTATTAATTTACGTTTGTATTAATAACGATTGTTTTAGTCTAGATGGTGCAGTGTTGCGGTGCACTTCCATTTGTTTTTGTTCGATGAACGTCTCTTTTCAGCTGTTCGCGTTGATCGACGTGACCGGATCAGGTCCATAGTTTCCCTGTGAAAGAAAAAGATCATATTATAAATATTTAAACTTCGTACAATAGTAACTGACGAGAGAAGTGTTTAGATTCATTAGCAAAAAAAAAGGGTACATATAACATAAAATTTTAGGACATCGATAAATCTAGTCTGAAACGTAGTAAGTATATGCATTCAATGATTAAAAAATATATTAAATTTTGCGTAAGGGATGATAAATTCATATAAATTTGAACAATGAAGTTTGATCCATAATGATAATTTTCTCCACTACAAACTATATATATAACCATTCTGTATAAATATTTAACCAAAGGTTTAAACAGATCTTATAATATTCAATATGTTATAAATAATATGTATATATAATGGATATATATTTTTCTGTTACAAGTAACATAGTATTTATAGACAGAATTAATAGGATCACGCTGTGTAGCGTACTTTGATTTGGATCTGTCTCGTAAAACCTATGACATATACTAATTTTAATACAGATAAAAAATTTATAATTTTTTTTTTATTCTAGAAGCGACGAGACGAGTTGGACGGTTCACCTAATAATAAGTGATGCGCCTAACAATAACGACGTGGTGCTAGTTCGGATGCTACACACATGAACAAATTGTTATCGTCGCTTTGAAACGTATAAGGTATACCTTGTTACCCCAGTAATTACACTAACTACAGCGCCCTTCAAACCGGCGCACTGTAACGTTAGCGCATTATTTATTTACTAGTGGTAGGTCTTTGTTACCGGAGACCGTCTAGGTAGGTACCACCGCAGCTCCAATTTCTACTGCCAAACAGTAGTGTACAAACATTACTGTCTTTCGGATTGATGGAAGTCGTAGCCAAGCTAACGCCCTACAAACCAGAATACCGTTATATTTGCACTCTACTGTTTCGGGGCAGATATAAGCGCTGCATTGGTACTTACGTAGACGGGGGAATGAAACTTAACATCCTGTCTAAAGGCGACAAGCGCAATGTGGTGCAGTACATAACATCCTAACTAGCGCCACTTTGTTATGGGCGGGAATGTTATGTACCATCAGGTGAGCGTGCCGCTTGTCTCGTCGCTACATTGAATAGAAAAAAACTACTGTTTGTCAGCTGCAATAGGTATTGTGGTGGTACCTAGACGGTCTCTAGCAACAGAGACCTAGCTAAGTACAAATAAAATTTGTTATGGAACTCCACTTTTTCTTGAAATATCCAATACGAAGTCGGAAAGTGAAGCTGCTTCGTGTCCAACGACCGAGAGCAGTTGCAATAATATTAGTTACGATACCACCAGAGATCAAAGGGCCTGATAAATTCATACCGATGTTTATATAAGTGTCGCGGCACGGATCGCGAATTTCATCACGCTGAAATGCGTGCCAAGGACAAGTTTCATAAATAAATGGTGAAATCTTGTTGCTTATTTAATAGACGGTGGTCACAACAACTGGTACCACGTTGTTGTGGGCAGGCGTATCACTTGACATCAGGTGACGGTCACGTCGCGTCGCTTCGAAGAATAAAACAATATTCCTCTTAAAATTGCTGCACTGAACTAATTATTTAAAAACGGTCATTAACAGCTGTATACGTTATTGTTATTTAATACCTAGTATTAAATAACATTAACGTAGCTTCGAAATTGATTGATATCATATTAAATGAACCTGTTTATACAAACTCTATTCCCAATGCTACTTCATGTAATTCAACTTGAAGACTACCAGGTTATTGGAAAATAGCAGGATTGGGAACTATTTAATCGTGTTTCAAAGAAATGAGATTTTTTAGAAGAGTTTTGAAAATATTTTTATACACTTCAGCACAGGATATTAAATTGGAACTGAAATAACATGAAGAATATACTCTAATAAAGTGAGAAAATAGTTCATAAAATTTTATATGGACTCATAATGCAGTCGGACAGTTACGACTGCAGTAACGGAATTATTACGGTTAAAAGTCAACACTGATAGAAGTAGTGGGTATTTTAATAAAATTATTATGCTTAACAGCATATACAACTCTCAGATCAGCAGACGGTTTGAAATATACCAACCCATAAAAGGCGACTAAGAGAGAACGAATCCAAAGAAATTGTTTTCAGCTTCTGAGAAATACTAACTAGTATTCGCGTCTATTGTAGATAATTACTCCATTTGAGGAAGCTTGTGTTAACATTGGATATTGATAAGATGAAATGATCATCATCATCAATCGATAGACGTCCACTGCTGGACATAAACCTCACCCAAAAATCTCCACATCGATCGGTCCTGCATTGAAGTCAGCATGGCTTCCGACACAGCTGGACTCGTATTCTGTAGGCGTTCGTATGGAGGAACTTGGGCCATTTCCAATGAAGCTGGCCCAATTTGAGTTGGTGGGAGCCAGGGCCTCGTTGATTATCAGGATGCACCACGAGCAGGTGAAGTTGGCTTGCGTCTCGTGAATTGTTGTGAGAGGACCCTTATAACCCTGCTAAAATGATTTTTTTTTTTCGACGAAGCGACGAGACCAGTCTTCTGTTCACCTGATGGTAATACACCTGCCTATAATAAAATGGCGTCAGTATAATATACACTGCACCACATACCCTCGCCGCCTTGAAACATGTATTAAATTTTTTTACCCTAGTCATTTCATTAGTTACAGCGCTCTTCAAACTAGAAGTCAGTAATGTTTGCACACTACTGTTTGACGGCAGGAATAGGAGCTGCGGTGATATTTCTGTGGCTGGAGACCGTCTAGATAGATACCACCGCCGCGCCTAATTACAGTAGTGTGCAAATATTACTGAGTACTCGTTTGAAGAGCGCTGTAGCTAGTATAATTACTCGAGTAACGAGGTTCAACATCTGATGTCTCGGGCGAAATGTGCAATGTGGTGAAGTATTTATCCTATCCTAACTAGCGTTGTTATAGGCGGGCGTATCGCTTACCATCGGGTGAATATCCTGCTTTTCTCGTCGTTTAGTTTAATAAAGAAAAAAACGGTTTGGAGAAAGAAACAGGAGCTGCGGTGATATCCACCTAAACAAAGTCATATCATCAGGACATTTAAAAGATAGTAAAGATTTTTGAAACGAAAAAATTTTGTACTGAAAGTATTTCCAGTCGACAAATTGTTATTCAATGAAGCAACGACACGAGCGGGTCGTTCACTCGATGGTTGGTGATACTCCCATAACAACGTGGCGCTAGTTAAGATGATATATACTGCACATTACGCTCGTCGTTACCCCAGTAATTACACTAGCTACAGTCTACTACATGGGTGTAAGAAGTCCCGCACAACAACTCACGGAACCCAAGTCCACCTCGCTTGTGGTGCACCCCGCTAATCAACAAACGAGGCTCTGGCTCCCACCAACTCGCAATGAGCCAACGTGGTGGGAAAAGGCCCAAATCCCCCCATATGAACCACTACAAACGTGGAGATCATTGGGGGAGGCCTATGCCCAGCAGTGGACGTCTATCGGATGACGATGACAGTCCTCTTCAAACCGGAACACAGTATTTTTTGTCGGCTGACAACGTACCTACCTAGATAGTCTAACAAAGTTCAATCACAAGCAGAGGTACGGGTAAAATTGGCTATAATCAGGTTTATAAGATGCTGTAGTCTTACGCGTTTGTCCAGATGGTTCCAGTAGACATCTGGATAATGATCGACAAAGCTATTTCGTATACAATACGCCAATCTATTTTTAAGACAAAGCATCGCTTCCGCCGCATTCCGCGGTGCTTCCTAGCAATCGTAATAATAAGAAGTTAAAACATAGTTAACTATAAACCAGCGTTTGATCGCTGACTGAACCCAGACGCGTCTGCACGCTTTTACGAGTGAACGCGCTTCATAATCTCGCGAAATAGAAATAAACTTTGTCTTCCTTTCGACACGTTTAAGTGTACTTTATTATCAGTCTCTTTAATTCTTTGTTTTACGCATAGAAGAGTTATGGGTTTTTTGTCCATATCATCATTTCCCTCACCAGTACACTGGATGCTAGCTTTTCTAAATGCACACTGTCAAGCCTCGTCTTCTTCGTCCATCCACCTTCAGTTCTAATTAGATTCCTAAAGAATGAATTGGTTTTCATTATAATTTATTCGGAAAAATATAAAAATACTTATTATTACATTTTTCATCCCCAACTCCTATAAAGTATCTTCTATTGATTCAAGTTCTTAAAGTAAATCTTAATTACCAATGTAGTCATTCTCATCTTCCATCATTATCATCAGCCGATATACGTCCACTGTTGGACATAGGCCTGCTTCGAACATCTTCTTGTAGTGTTCACAATGCGCGTTGGTGGATGGTCAGAGCCTCGTCTGTTATTCAGCAGGATGCACCGTATGCAGGTGAAGTTGACTTGAGCTCCGTAAGATGTTAGGCAGAAACCCTTACACCCCTCTCTTCATTCAAATCCTTGCAATCTATTATATTTTAGTATGATTCTTAAAAATAATTTACGAGTTAGGGTATCGAGAAAAAGTTTTAACTCTTCACATTTTTCCATTTTGATCTTTAACTCATCATCGTCTTTTTAGGATATTAGTATCCACGGCTAGACAATAGTTACAAGGAAAGCTGATGACTTTCTAATAGCATTGGTTCACCCGTTTTTCTAGCAAGAATTCGACACAGGCAGTAAGAGATCAGGATTATAGATTAGGAGTAATTTATTACTTGATCTGGAAGCAAAAATTTCAGTAATTTAAAGATGGAAAAATCGATGTTATTTGATAGTTTTTATGTTATTGTCGGGTGCACAGACCCTTTATGGAACCTGACAACAGATCTAAGGTGTAGGTTAACATGCGAAGTGGGGCCACTGGCAACAGGTGGCGCATTCCTCAAAAGCCGTTACGATGCTTTAACTCTTCTTTTATTCGCCTGCTTCCGTTATCGATATGTTACAAATCCCAACAGAATCCATGTATCGCCCCGCTGAAGTTTGATATCGTCAAGACTTTTAGATCTTTTAAAATTTAAGGATAGATGGTTCCTGTACTTCAAATTTTGTATGCTTTTCAGTCGCAACGGGTCTTTAATTTAACAACATATTTGTGTATGATATTTTTTAACTATCAAAATTTCACGTATTTGTGTTTCATCTGTATTCGAATAATCGATTATATATAACTGATTACCGCGTAGACAGTGTTGGGAGGCCTCCCACAAGGTGAACCGATGACACGAGAACCCACTGGATGCGAGTAAAGCGGGACCCATCGATGTGGAGATATTTGGAGGAGGCCTATGTCCAGTAGGAAGACTATGGGTTAACGATGATTATATCATAGGAATTATATTCAGAGTATTTAAAATATAGTCTTGAATCCATATTTTTTTGCTGTAACAGATCTTGGGATGTGTTCATGTATTTCATCAATAAAATCTAATTAAATCATGTAATATACTAATTGATGACTATTAAACACTTTAAAAATATTTAATAAGTTTTGGAACTTAACGTATTTTTCATATTCTGTAAAGTACTTATATTAGCAGTTGACTCAATATCATCATCATTATCCTTTGCTTATCCGCTGCTGGATACAGGCCTTTCTCAATGTCCTCCACCAAATGCGATCCCCAGCTTCTGACTTCTGACTCAATATATTATTGTTAGTTGTATTAAAGTATCGAGTATAAATTGAATATCGAAAATATCGAGTATAAAATAAATACTTCATGATATATCACATATTTTTCAAGAGATTTGAAAGGAATGAAGGTAAAAAGGCAAATTAGCTTACATGTAGAATAATTCATAGCAAAAAATGATAGAACAATGAGATTTCATTAATCATATGTATATCAGTTTAATATATTAAGATGCATATAACGAACCCCCCACCAATCCGTATTGAGCCAGTATGGTGGAAAAAGGCCCGAATGAATTTCCTACAAACGACTGCCCCTGTTGTCCGGCGAACGAGCAGCGCAGGACCGATCGAAGTAAGGATTTTTGAATGAGGCCTATGTCACTGGACGTCTATCGGCTGGTGATGATGATGAGGGATTATTCTTCTAAAATCATAAGTTGACAAATTGTTTCACGCAGCATTGTATACTACAACGCTGCACTTAAAAATCAACCCTTTGAATGTCTAAAGTATGAGTGGAGTGCTCAGTACCCCTCGCTCGTCTTTCACAGGCGTACCCTTCAAAATCGAGAGCTCGGCGCTTTGTGAGGTGGTGTATCTTTTGACGATTCAGGCAATTGTTGAACCCTCTACGGGAAATGTAATCTATTGTTTGTGTTGTTAAGGATTAATTACGCACACACCTATAACCGTGAAGATATTGTTCTTTGTGTGTGTGAGGGTTTTTAAAAATTTAAAAACCGTTAGAAGGGTGAATTGAACCCTCGCAGCGGAGATGTAACACATTGTTAAACTACTATGTAAGAGTGCGTTATAAATTTATCGCGTGTGGATCGTAACTCTTAAATGGCTGAACAATTGTTCATCTCATTTTTCTTTATTATAAATTCTTCATTCATTCACTTAATTTACCTTGTTTCTATACAAAAATAGCTTAAGGTTATGACATGGTTTTTTTATTGTCTTCCTTTAGTCAAGCCGCAGGAGTAGATACTAAGTTATATATACTTGTTATGTGATCATCATAATCAGCCGATAGACGTCCACTGCTGGATATAGGCCATCCCCAAAGATCTCCACATACAGTTAGCATGGCTTCCAGTATGTAGGGCCACTAGGGGCTGACGTATGTAGGGGTTCATATAGAGGATTTGGGATATTTCCCACCACACCGCCCTAATGTGGTTTGGTGCAAGCCAAAGCCTTATTTGTTGATTAGCTGGGTGCACCGCGAGCAGGTGAGGTTGGCTAGGGTCCCTTGCGTTGTTGTGCGGGACCCCTTACATCCTCTGTCACCTTTTATGTTTTGTGAAATTTTTGAGAAACGTTACTCTATTCTTCTTAAAGCGCCTCTCCAACTAGTGAAGGTTGGCGATCAGCACAGTAGTACAGTGATACAGTCCTTCCTGCTTTACTACTCTAGTTGATAACGGTAATATATACATCGTTATTGTTTTAGACTATTGTACACTGTTGAAAAAGGGTTGACATGCGGTAACGGTCAACGTTTGGCATGAGGATTGAGACAAGAGAATGTAGACTTTCATAACATTTCACTATGTTCGTCATTTACGAAGCTATTATTAAATATTGCAGTAGTAGGTATTAGAAAGGCTGTAGCGATAAAGCTCGATGAACTTATTGTGCGGGAGGCGGTCAGATTGGCTCGTCTTTAAAAGGCTACAGAGCGAGCGATGAAAAGACACGTTATTTCTCCAAGGGATAAAAACTGGAACAGGAGAATTGAATGGAAATATCGTTGACCTAACTCTTACGTTACCTATATATAAAGGTTGGTGATGTACATGCTCGTCGCAATGAAATAAACAGATTCAGCAGACTTACTACCATTGATAAAAAATATTTATCTCTACCAATAAAAGAATTTAGAGGAGCAGAAGATTATATATTGTAAAAGATATAAGAGTAAATAGAAAACGGGTCGATTATGATAATCCTGAGAAGAGAGTAGCACAATTACATAGCGCATTACAATTTTGCATTACTTATGCAATTGTAAAAGGTATTCTGCTAAGTATAAACGGTAACAATAAAAATAAATAAATGTATAATAGAGGTCCGTACGCACAAAAGGTAGCGCTGAATCAATATAATGGTGTTAATTGTTTGGGGACAAACACAACACGCTAACAAAACGCGGAGACCGCATGATGTTGTTTGGTAAAGCCGCCTGTTTACACATTCAAAACATACAGTTAGATCGAAATTGGACCAGAGTGGTGAGGAATAGCTCAAAATCCCACTATTTGAACTGCTACTAAAGATTAAAGGGCGCAGGAAGCCGCTGGATGCGAGCAACCTAAAACCAATCGATGTGGAGATCTTTGGAGGGGGCCTATATCCAGCAGTAGACGTGTAACGACTGATGATGAGAAGAATAGTTTCCTTTGGGATGTTCATATAGACCATTAGAGTGAAGAGCTCGATTGGGCATCGCATGATAGTATAGGCATACCTGAACAAGATGCAGCGCTACGAGTCTAGATACATACTCGTAAAGCTAAGTGGTCGAGAGTTCTACACTGGAAGTTGTCGACGAATACGTTTACATGGGACAAACAATCCAACTTCTAGAAAGAGGTCAATCGACAAATCTAACTCGGGTGGGCAGTGTCCGGGAAGCTAATCAGCATCTTTCGCCTCAGATACCGCAGTGTCTGAAGACAGAAGTCTTCAACTCGTGCGTGATGCCAGTGTTGACATACAGATCCGAAATGTAGCGCCTTACCATCGGTGTCTCTGCGCGATCGAATCGAAATGTGAAGATCCTCAGAAGAACTAAGGTAACCGACATAACCCAAATAATTGCTAGACTTAAGTGGAGGGACCGATGGCCGGTAGGTTACTAAGGTACCGGTAGACTTAGTGTTGGGAGGCCTCCCACAAGCAGGACCGACGATCTGGTGAGAGTCGCGGAAACCCACTGGATATTTGGTTTGTTGTAATATGTATATATCGTTAAATTACAAACGACTCGAAAAGCCAAGCACCGAATTTGGTGGAGATAAATATAAACTGATGATGATGATGATGAAAGCCTACAGGTCAATTATTATAAAATAGTGCATTTGGCTAACTCGTAGTTGATTAGAGTGGTTGACAAATTGCCGACTTCACTCTGGAAGTTGTGGTAGAAGGAATCCAGTAATTTTATTATTTTACTGATGATCTTTGTTGGTAGTGAATGGTTCGGCGTTGTAGCTAGTGAAATTATTGGGGTAACGAGAAATGCTGTCTCAAGGCGACGATCATAACATGATGCAGAATGTATCGCTCTAACTCCACATGAACATACTGCTTATCCAGCAGCATAAATAAAAAATTACATCCATTTTAATCTCGCGAAAGAAAAAACTCATTAAAGATAAACGCAACGCGATGCCTATTACTTCATGAAACATGCAAACGTAATAGCATCCCCTCGTTACACGGGGACGAGTTGGAACCTCGTAGGGCGTGGGATTACCCTTCACGTGATTTAAAGGGGCATAAGGGGTCCAGCATAACAACGGGACCAAAGCCAACCGCACCTGCTGCTAGTCAATTGAGGCTTTGGCGCCTATCAACCCGCACTGGGTGAGTGTGGTGAGAAATGACCCAAATCTCCTCCATATGAACAGACGACGAGCCTTAGGGACCGGCGGTGCCGGAGGCGATGCTGACTGCAGCACAGGAGCGATCATGTAGAGGTTTTTTGGGGAGGCCCATGTCCAGCAGTGGATTTCTATCTGCTGATTATGATGAATTTTAACTGTGTGCGTGTTTTGATACATTGTCTAAATATTTTGCGGTGAAGTTAAATGGCGAGGGTTTTATGATGGTGCGCCCGCCGGCTCGTGGCGGCGTGTAAAAATGATTCACGGCTTAGGTAACGCCCGGGAGTGCGGAGTGAACGCAAATAAACACCCCCGTAAAGTATTTGGTTTTACATTGTTTACATTGTAAATCGCTTCTCGAGTATCTTTCAGAGCGGATGCTGTGAACGACGCGATGCGCCCGTTGTTACCGATGCGCCGGGTCGGAACGCGCTTAAACTTAACTGCGAGGTAGCATTCAATATTACCTCGGCAATGTTCATATAAAGAAAAATTAATTATTCTATCAATTATTTGTTGCTAATGAACCTTGGGAGACGGAACAGACACTGAAGAATCTTTCAATGAAAACGCACTCAACCTATTCCTATTAGTAAGTGGAATTTTCCTATGGACTCTAGAAACGTCAATCCTCTAGGACATTTAGGTGACTGGTGAGATATTAAAATATTTCGTTAGAGCAGAAAACCAATTAAACCATGTAAATTTACAAACTTCACTAACTTATCTGTCAGCAAATTATGTATGATTCATGTATTAGTAAAAAAAAGTATTTTTTTATATACATAATTATTAAAGTGACGAGACGAAGAAACGTTTACCTAATTATACACCACATTGCTCTCGTCGCCCAAGACATAAAACGTCGAGTCTCGTTACTCTAGTAATTACGCTAACTGCAGTGTCTTACGAACCGGAACACTTGCACAACAATGCACACTACTATTTGTCGGATGTAATAGTCGCTGGTCGCTGCGGTGGTACCCAATTAGGCGGTCTCCGGCAACAGGGACTTACCACCAATACAGACCACCAGAAGTTTAAATTGGTATCCATTGATAAGTAGGTTTAATTTTTTTTTTTATTCTATAGATAAATAAATGGGGAAATATTTTAACTTAACATAGAAAAAAAAATTTTAAAATTTTGATTTTAATCTTTGTTACATTCACTACATTTCTTGCTAAAACATTGAATCCTGAACAGTGACGTCACAATATGGGTAATCAGTAAAGGTATGTAAAAGTAGAATCCAAAAGGTTATAGTACATAATTAATATTTAAAATTTCAATTGTATTACATTTACTAATTCTCATTTACATAGGAACTTAATATTATAGGAATTATACGGATATTTGCAGCGTCCAGCTTCCGGAAGCTTCCATGAAATGTATCGACCGCTCCATGGACGGCGGGAGATGTTTCAGCGATTCAATGTTTAACCGCTGGTATTTATAGCACGTGTGGAATACTGTCACTCATTAAGTAAATAACGTCGCGGTTAGCAGTAAACTACGAGTTAATAACTATTGGGTTACCTAATGTATTGATAATGTACATATGGAATATATTCTACTAAGCGACGACACGAACAGGATATATCAACGTGAACGGATTGTAGGTGATAAGCTTGCAACGTGGCGCTAGTTTGGATGATATACTCTAGATCACATTGCGCTCGTCGCTTTAATACTATAGTCTCGTCACCATAGTAATTTCATTAGTGTCAAGGCTCTTCAAACCGGAATGTAGTATTTTTTTGCACTACTGTTTGGCGAGAGAAATAGACGTCGCGGTGGTATCTACCTAGACGGTCTCCGGCAACTGAGACCTACCACCATTATTACTGATACAAGAACTCTGTTGCTACCGTCTAAGATATTATACAACAGCCTATATTTCTACCTCGAAATAGTAATATATAATCATTACTATGTTCCGGTATAAAGGAAGTTTAGAGAAATATCTGGGCTAACAGAACAACATTAAATTTCAAAGCAACGAGCACAGTGCGATGTAGTGTTCATGCACTTAACTACATTACTAAGTGATAAGCTTGCAACGTGGCGCTAGTTAGGATGATATACACTGGACCACATTGCGCTGGTCGCCTTGAGACATAAGATCTTAAGTCTCATATGCAATGTATTTAGGTGCAACTTTTTTCAATCCTGAACACAGTCATGATTGCACACTACCGTTTAGTTGCAGAGATAGGCGTCGCGGTGGTACCTACCTATCCACCAGTAAATTCAATGTACAACGTACAACAACCTGGGCAACCTCAATTCGCTGGACATTCATTATCAGCCGATAGGTGTTCACTACTGGACATAGGCCACCAAAGATCTCCACATCGATCGTTCCTGCGTTGCTCGCATCCAGTGGATTCCTGCGATTCTCACCAGATCGTCAGTCCACCTTGTGGGAGGTCTCCCACAACACTGCCTACCGGTACGCGGGCACCACTCGACAACCTCGAGGCTGTTGGTCTTCCAAACTATGTGCCCAGCCCACTACCGCATAACTCTAGCAATCCTTTGGGCTATCTCGGTAACCTTAGTTCTTCTGCGGATTATGCGCTTGAAATTATTAAACTTTAAACTATATAAGTATATACCTTAGACGGGTAACTTATTAGTAAGTTATAAAAGCAAACAACAACAAAGACTTCGCCGCTTGATGATGTTAAAAGTAAACACAAGTTTAGCGGAAGTGGGACGTTTCTAGCGCAGTGTGAGGGTACTAGAAAAAATTCAGCACGCTAAGCGATTTTACAGCATCCGAAGCACAGATCTAGTCAACGCTGCGAATTATATTTGACTCAGGGGAAGAGAAATCAAGAGGCCTTTCTGGCTATTGCTTGGATTTTGTATTTGATTATATATATTCTTCTAACAGCTGTGTGTAGTATATATATATATACTACTACCAACCCGGAGTAGGCCAGGGTGTTGGGAAATGGCCCAAATCCTCTCATATGAATTCCTACTGGATCTATGTGAATCTTTGGGAGATGGCTATGTCCAGCAGTGTACACATCTATCGGCAGATGATAATGATGATGATGTATTAAGCGTTGGGTATAGTTCAGAATATATAATACCTAACTCCTACTGTATATTTACGTCGTATCATAAAAAGCGACTAAAGTGAGAAAGACCGGCGGCCGAAGCGGCAGTAACGTCCTCGAGTGGCGTCCGCGTACTAATAGATGTAGTGTTGGGAGGCCTCCCACAAGGTGGACCGACGATCTGGTGAGAATCGCCGGAACCCACTGTCTGCGAGCAACGCGGAACCTTTAGTGTGGAGATGTTTGGGGGAGGCCTATGTTCAGCAGTGTACGTCTATAGGCTGATAATGATGATGAAAGCGAGAATAATTTATTTTAACGAAATTTCAGCGAATGTAGCTATTATCGTCACTAGCATGATGCATTCACCAACATGCCAAGCGTTGTGGAGACTATTTTTCTGGCTAAAACTGCTATCGATGAAAAAAAAAAACTATACTAATATGGATTTAGTTGTTTGGGACTTATGACGGTACAAACTATAATCAACACTTTAGGCTCTAAATAAACGTGTATATTATACTTATTTGGACTACTGATAGGTCTCTATCGGAGACCGTCTAGGTAACCGTGTAGGTTCTACCACAGCTCCTATTTCTGCCCCCAATAGAAGCGTGCGATTACTGTTGCTTTCAAGGGCATTGTATTTGACATTAGTGAAATTACGGGGGTAACGAGGCTTAACATCTCAGATCTCAAACCGACGAGGTGTGCCGACAAATGTGGTGCTGTGTATCATCATAACTGGCGCCAGGTTGTTATACACAGCCGATACTACCATCAAGTGAGCATTTCTCCCGTTGCATCGCTATGTAGAACAAAGAAAATAAAAATTAAGACAGAACTTATTTGTTCCTACTGTCGCGTACTTGATATCGAAGTCTGATTACCATCCAACGGTTGTGAATCTTTCCATCATACTAATAATATAAGTTCAATATTAATGATATATCCCCTGGTCCAATGGTTTGTCACCTGCCAAACCCAGGATATGTAGAACAAGGGAACCAAATTTACTCCTACTCAATCACCGGTGTAAACTCATTAACATTGGAGCCGAAACTATTAATAGACTAAGTTCATACGCTTTCGACCCTTCACACTCAAGGTTTATTCATGACGAGCTAGCTCAATTAAGGAAATTTGCTGCGAAGCTGATTGCAATGGACGTGGAAAAGGCCAGCGTCAATTACTGCTAACTTTGCTTTTCATCTTATTGTTAGTCTCACCATTGAGATAGGCATTCGGAAGAAGTGGATAACGGGGTCCTGAATCCTTTTCAATTATTAGGGATATGACCGGAAAATTATCTTACGTATATTGTTATATTTTTTTTATTCTACGAAGACGAGCGGGAAGTACATCACCATGTGGCCATAGGTGGAATCGTATATACAGCACCACATTGTGCTCGCTTCGTTACCGCAGTAATTATACTAGCTACAACGCTCTCCAGACTGGAACACAATAATGTTTGCATAGGCAGTAGAAACAGACGCTGCGATAGAACTTACCTTTTTTATCGCGGAGGAAGTCTTCTTAAAAGATACCTTGCTTCTGGGGGGAAGACAAGGTTATGAGGGGGCTTCTACCCACTAAAACTCCCTCAGTGGTCTCCCTCAATGCATTAGGAGAGGCTTCGGGAATTCCTACGGAACACAACGATGCTCCTCTGCACTCTGGCTAAAACATCCCATGGAATGGCAGAAGCCTCCTTAGCACTCACACTGTGCTTACGGCACCATGCATTTGCCGTGCTTCTAGGGCTCGCTTGTTGATCTCTGAGGGTCCCCCCCCTTAAGTTCACGAACCCGAGGACTCTTTTAGTCGCCTTGTACGACAGGCAGGGAATACCTTAGTTCTTTTCTTAACAGCCCGAGACTACAGGGCTGCGATGGTGGTACCCACATAGACGATCTCCAGCTACAGAGACCAAAACAAAGTTGATTAACTATTTTGCAAGTGTAATAGCTAAAAGGAAATCCCATTAAGCACGTTCAAGTTTATATCACTTGTTTCTGCGCGTTGCAGATGAATCACAATTAACTGTGTTATTTAAACCCCTTTTCCAACTCTAAATTGTCAAACACTCTCATCCCCCGGACGTTGTTACAATTTCCGATTGCCCCAAAACTCGACTTGTTATTTCCCGATTAATAACATCTCGAAAGGTTAGAACAAGTCAAAGATTATCCCCTCTTTTCTCTTCAGTCATCTTAATGGAGTGGATTTGAAGAAAAAACGAAACTTCCAAATTGAATTGTAAAAGGGTTTTAAAGTAAAATATATTCCAATACTGATTGAAGAAGGGTTGAGTACTTATCTTTTTATTCGCCCTTCTCCAGGTTTAATATTTTTCATTAATCCTACCTCTCTCCTCTAATGTGTAGTTTTATAAAAATTACTTCCGGTTTAAATATATTGTTAATAGGTCTCTGTCGACGGAGACCGACATCATCATCATTATCAAGCTTTATTTATACACTGCTGGATATAGGTCTTCCCCAATGTATTCCACCAAATAGGATCCTCAGTTTCTTGCATCCATCCACTTCTGACCGCCCTGATGATGTCGTCAGTCCTTCTTGACGGAGTGCGTCTTACACTTCTGCAAACTGTACGCGGCCTCCACTCCAAGACTTTTCTTCCCTATCGGCCGTCACTGACACGACAGACATGGACAGTCCACCGCCACTTCAGCTTACAGATTTCGAAAGCTACGGATCTTCTTCGTTCCGGATTTTGTCCCTTAGAGAAATGCCAAGCATAGCTCTCTCCATCGCTCATTGTTCTACTTTGAATCGGTGGACTAGTCCGATCGTCTGGTGCTGTCTCTGCGCCGTAAGTAAAGGTGAGGAGGACGCACTGGTTAAGGACTTACTCTCATAAAGAAAAGTAGTGGTTATAAGTTTAGTTCTTAAAATTATTTATAATATATATCTCGTGCATCCATCACAACAAGAGTATCGTCGTGACGCCGCTCTGAACAGACGTTCTTTGTTATTCCGTCATTGTCTTCTCACCTAGCACTAGAAGACTAATCAATCGAATCTGTCGCTTATATTTATAACAAATGTTGAGTTATTAATTTGTTTTTTTTGTACAACAATCCGTTGAAGTAATCAAGAGCCTGGTGTCGTGTGGCGCCTTCAACTAATCAATCGACTGGGTGTCTTGCGGTAGAAATCACTTATATTCCTACGACAGCCGAGTTAACTGTAACTGCTAATATTTCATTTCTTTTACTATTGTAAAGTGAATTTTACGAAATACATGGGTACTGTTGGAACACGCGAATTATTTACAATAACTAAACTTCACAATCCCCACATTGGTGCCACGACTTCATCTGCAAAAAAGCCTATATATCCAAATAACTCATTTAGTATGACGCATGTGAAACTTCGATTCTTCTTTTTTGGAGATCTTTAAAAGATCGAAACGTAATATTAAAAGTAATCAAGGAAATAATCAGTCGCAGTAACCTCCGTAGAAAACGGACTAATGAAATAAACGTTAATTCTAAATACAACGCGCACGATCCGAAATAGATTTTAAACGCAATGGGACGCCATTGATCACATTTCCGGAAATGGCTATAAAAATGGAAAGGCTAAATTTAACTATACATAAAGGATTGGTTTTCTCAATCTGATCGCCAAACTTCAGTTCGAAGAAGCCACCTAATGATACGAAGACCTTATTTTAAATCACCAACGTCTTCCCTGGACTTTATATTTAAATTGAATTATCCTAATGTTAAGGGAGACCGAAGCTGGTCAATCGTGTTCTGACTCTCATTTCTATAGCCCATCAATGGTGTTATAACGGGTTTGAACAAAACACCATTATACCTGTGTGGCTCCGGATTTAACGAGGAACTCCCGTATTTTTCTCTTAAAGTACCACTCACTGGATTTAGCTTGCGGATACCAGATCCGTGAGTCCTGAATCCGACGAAGCTGCAATGGTTATCAAAGAAACTAGCGGCGCATACTTCATTATAAAAAAAAGAACACACGCTGGTACATCTGATGCTGGAGACCGTACCGCAGCACCTATTGCAGCCGACAAACATTACTGTATTCCGGTTTGAAGTGTGTCGTAGCTAGTGAAATTACTAAGGTATCGAGACAACATCTTATGTCTGAAGATTGCGAACGCAATGTGGTGTGGTGTATATCATTCTAACTAGCTTCACATTTTACTGAGTAGACGTATCACTTACCATCAGATGAACAACTTGCTGATCTCATCGCTTCGTCAATTAAAAAAAAAATCGCTGGTATTACAGCAGAGATAAATACTTGCAGTCTTGTCTTTGTCTCTTCTTCTTTATTTGTAAGAATTTTATTGAAATTTACTAGACAAGAAGTAAACCAGTTAGTTCATGAATTAGGTAGAAAAAGATTTCTCTCTTCTTCTTGATTTTTTTAATTTAAATTATAGCTGACAATAGAGTTACGTATAGCGATGTATTAACGTTTTATAGCGGAACTCATAGCGGCGGAAACGTTGTTTATTTACACGTCGCACCCCCGACGATCGTACTATTAACATTTTTGCTTCGCTATTGTTTACAGGCTACACTCGATTTGTTTACGTAAATTAGCACCTTTTTGTTGGTTACATAATTTTTTTTTAATTTTACTACTCCATTTTTTTTTAAACTACATCATAAATAATCATTTTATAATTCAATAGTAGTTGTATTGTTGCTAACATAAGTAATAATCGAAAACTAAAACTGATTTAAACCCTTATTGATTGAAATATAATTTTCGGGTATTGTAAAATAAACTGTGTATAAGGGATCCAGCAGGTCCCGTGAGTTGGGACTCAAGCCAACCTTACAGACTAATGGGGTGCTAACTAACGAACGAGACTCTGGTTCCCACCAACCCGCATTAAACCTACGTGGTGGGAAGTGGTCCCAAAAACCTCCCCGCTCCCCAACACCATCATATAAATCTCTACAAACGACGGCGTGGAGTGCCCGGCGGTACCGGACGCCATGCTGACTGTAAGATCGAGGGAGTCCGCTGAATACGAGCAGTGCAGGACAGATTACTGTGGAGATCTTTGGGAGAAGCCTATGTCCAGCAGTGCACATTTATCGGCTGGTAATGATGTAAAATAAACCAGTCGAGTTATTTTTTATTCAACGAGGCGACGGGACTATTATATATCATCCTAGCTAGTTATGGGTGACCTTATCACTTACCCATCAGGTGAACGTCTTACTCGTTTGGTCACTGCGTAAAAAAAGTTTTTGTTTGAAATTAAAAAAAAAGTATAAACTTATTACTCGTTTACCTCGTAACTTTGCCTTACCATTCTTCAATTTGCAGGAACCGGTTAAACTTAGATCGTTTCGTTCCGTCTTTCTTTTCAAAAGTGCCTACAAATTCAAATACGCCAGTCGGTGTATATTTTATTATATTACCCTCCAACTTTTTAATGGAATTACTTCTTTTTTTTTCAATATACATAAGTTTTGATTTTTTTTTAACTGCCAATCTACGTCCCCACTGTTGGGGCACAAGCCTACCCTCAATATGTGGGCGATGGGCCATGGTCACCACGCAGATTGGTGACTTCACACACACCTTAGAATAAATTCTAATTCATGTGCAGGTTTCCTCACGATGTATTCCTTCACCGTTTTTTCGCTGTTGTTACTAAAGTTCACAAACGCACGCTCTAACCATTAGGCCAGCGAGCTACTCTTTGCTCCTGGTTATATGACTCTATTTCCAGAGACCGTCAGGTAGGTAACACTGCAGCGCCTATTTCTACCGGCAAACAGTACTGTGTTCTAGTTGGAAGGTTGCTGTAGATAGTGAAATTACTGTGGTAACATGACTCAACATCTTATGTATCAGGCGGCGAGCGTAATGTGATGCTGTCCATAACATCCTAACTAGTGGCACGTTGCTATGGGCTGGTGTATCACTTACCATTATCACCGTGGGTTAATTGTATGTAAATAAAATCATATTTATTTATATCGCTACAAAATCTATATGAGATCATACCACCATAGCTGTTTAAATATTATGTTAAACAATATGGACAATATGGTTGAGGGTAGCAAGCCACAAGGAAGAACGACTAAGGGATGGACTGATCAGATAAAGGCGGCAGTGAATGGCTCATCACCATTGCCGCTATATCATGATGATGATGGAAGGCAGCCGTCAGCGAGGAATGGCGACGTATTGTCAAGCTTGCGACCAACACCTAAAGTGATGATCACGACCATTCTATCAAGAGTGATACCGACGAAGAAGAACGGACGATGCGTCGCTATACTTAATAACCTTTCAGGATAACAGTCAAGTTGGTTATTATAATTAGGTTTATTAGGTTAAGCGCTGCTTGGTATAGCTTAGTTGCGTTTGCAATAATCTTGCCGTCCTTAAGTAAGTCATTAAAATTTTCATTATTATGAACCTCCGGTATTTTTTATAGCCTTCGTATTTAAGCTATTTACGAAAAGATTAGGAATTGAATAAAAAAAATGTTAGCGTGAAACCTGGAATCTTATCACCAGTCTATAACAGACCTGATTATTAGGAGTATATCTCCGAAGACTTGTTTACTTATTTTTTTTTATTCTATTTAAGCCATACACCTTTTAGGTTGAGCCGGCTGTTTACTTATTTAAAAAATAATGAAATTTACATTATTAGTATAATTTTTTAAATATAGTAATGATTGCATACTGTTTGGCAGGAACAGGAGATCCGGTGTTGGTGGTAGAATTTTTTTTTAATATTTCAAATTTTCTCTGATTTTATTGTTCAGGCTTTACCTTATCCTATCAATTACAACATTTACTCACAACGTATTCACTACTAACTTATTTACATTTTGGTGGTATGTATTACTACTAATTAGATGAAGGTCCTCCTTCTCTAAAAAGCAATGTTTGGTTCCAGTCGTTTAAATTGGAATATATTTACCGATCCAAATGGGAAGGTAGGAATAATTCAAGATATTCACCAAAACGGTTGAATACCTAAGAACCGACTTTAATACTGAACTGTAATTTTGCTGAGTGTATTGGAAATAACAATTCAATAAAACCCGGTGGCGTAATGGTTGCAAGAGTTTAGTTCCTACGGTCAAATCCTACATTGCGCTCCTCCTCTAATCGTATTCCTCATCTGAGGCTAGTGACTATCATCTCCACTCATCACACTTGTTTTCATGTTTCGCCATCGCATACTATCTCCGCTACTCGGAGAGTATCGTACACTGCCGCTGCAGCCGCGCGGCTTTTTTCCTACATCCTTCTAGTAAGTATTTCAATACTCAAGTTTTACCTTATAATGTTGTTGTTATTACCCTATGTTTTAATTTTTTTTAAACAATAAAGCGACGAGACGAGCAGGAGATTCTTATGATGGTTTGTGATACGCCTGCCGATAACAACGTGGCGGCAGTAAAGATGGTATTCGTAGTCGTAGCACCACATTGCGCTCGTCGCCTGAGACGTATATGGTCGAGTCTCGTTACCCTAGCAATTACACTAAGTAATGTTTGCACGGTGCTGTTTAGCAGTAGAAATAGGTACTGCGGTGCTACCTAGACGGGAAACAATCCACATTTCATAACGTCATAGCGCTTCTTTGTATCAATCAAGTAATAAACTTTACTATAGGTAATGAGGCGCAGACATTTACTAGTAACTCTACTTTGTTTTAGGATTCTATTTCTTTATGTTTACCCCAACAACTTGAATTTTCATTTCAGTAATACCCGTCAAAGACTTGTTGATACACTACGTTATTATAAGTACAGGACATATACAGCCTATTTCATGTCCACCGCTGTGATTGATGGGACTACTCTCCAGGTAAATGTTTAAATCATAGCTGACAGGCGACCCAAGTGCGAGTATGCGATGGTCGCGTGTCTTTGAAAGCCATTATTCTTGAAACATATCCGTTCCTTCGTTTAGTCTTGACCGGAAGTGCAAATTCAATTATTATAGAATCTAAGTAACTAGGCGAATCTAAGTAACATAGGGTTTCGCGGGTCGTCAGCCCTGTGGTCTCAGGTTAGTAAGAATAGCACTAAGCCCTGTCTGTCGTAGAAGGCGACTAAAAGGGTCTAGGTGTTTCGCGGGCCTTGAGGGTGGGGGCCTTTATTGCTCAACAAGCGAACCTGCGTGGGACAGCGTTTAGCTCAGCAATGGTGCCTAGAAGGGTTAAACCCCTCTTCAGACGCGAGTTAACACCAAGTGTGGAGGGACACCGGTGCGTTCTAGTGAATAAGAATCTCACATAACCCTGACGTCCCCCTTTAAGGCAGGATATCTTTCGTAGATTTCCCTCAAAACAAACTTGGTGACGTATAGTGTAACGTTCCACTGCTTCTGACCTTAACAGTGATATCATTGCTCCGTAATAGGAACAGGATTTTTACCTACAGCTTAGTCATCATCCTGATCTAAAACAACGTCATGTACTCGGCGCAATATGTTTCTGAGGCTTCTTAAATTTCATCATTCCGAGACGAGTCTAAGTAATCTCTAGTACCAAGAAAATAACTTAAAATCTTATTCAAGTTTGCAATCTAGATGCTGTGAAGTTTCGCGTCGTCTGAAGCAATATCCCTCGGTAGCCGTGGTTAATCAGTTTAGCGGGAGCAATCTGCGGAAGCGGCTTCAGCACTTATTTCATTATTATAAAATTGCTATAGCAACCGGCTTAAACACAATTTTGCTATCTACCCTCCTGGGATCACTTCCCATTTTCTTTTAAAAAAATGTCCGTACTTTACGGCACGCAGTCGGCGCCACTGGTTTTAAAACAGTTGCGGCCGTTTTCGTCCTGGGTTTGATATCTTGACTATTTTAAATATTCTAGTAACAAAGATTTCTCCTTATAAAAATATGTGACATTTTATATTATTATATTCATACGTTGAAATCTTAGTCTCATTGTATGTCATACAAAGAGAAGTAAAATTTATATCTCGTTCTTACAAGATTTCGTCCCGAGATGTAAAACAAAATGGAATTGTATAACATTACTTTCAAATGAAATCTGACTGTACTTTTCTTTGTTCAAGTTTTCAGAATACGAGTCCGGACAGGCGTGCCGCGATGGGATGCGGAATAAATAGAATTAAGCAGTCCAAATAGAAAGTAAAAGCACATACTAAAATACTAAAAGTATTATAAAACATGTTAGTAGCGCCTTTTCTTTGACCTCAATTTACCGATGAAAATGTTAATAAAACTAACTACTAATATAATCCGGTCATGTTTTATCTCTTTCACCTCTTCTTTCTCGTTCTATTTCGCAGCAATGTGGGGTCAGCACAGTATGTACTTCTCTTCCATATGCCTCTATCAGCCGTCATATCTGAATTCACACTCTTCTTACACATGTCATCTTTCACACAATCCATCCGCACTTTCTTCGGTACTGCTCTACCCTTATATCCATCCACGTTCATTCTCATTACTATCTTTGTTATATGTCCTTCATCCCTCCGCACAACATGCTCGCACCACGCTAACCTCTTGCTCCTCAATTTCTCTGTTATTGGAGCAACTTAGTATTTCTTTATATCAACATCGATTACACTATTTTGTTATCAATTGCAGACACAAAGGGTAACTATTAGTCCCATGAAAGTGCAATGTTCCGAGTTCAATCTCACCTTAATCTAGAAAATACGTTATAATAGTCTACTCCGATATTACTACTGAAGCTATGAGTAATATAGTAAATCCGTAAAATATTTGATTTCAGGCTGGATTCAATAGTGTTATTACGTACCACAAAAGAGAGTTGCAAGATCAACAATGATTTCAGTTCTTTTTTATTATGATATTGAAATCCTTTTCCTTTTCGTGTCTTTGCTAAAGGAGCCCCACTTAGCCATTGTGTAATAAGCAGGCTTTCCGTCACGCCTATCCAGACACTTTCGCTGAATTTCAAGTGGGGCGATATCGATCCAGGGCGGCAAGACAACTGCCTTGAAACGGCAAATGGTGTCACATTATATGGTAATCCACACATTATTATTCTACACAACAATGAGTTCGGAAACCCATTTCAAAATTTCTCAAGGGAAGATTTAAACGTTCATAAATGATTTGTATTCTTACAGGAAACACAACAAAGATTTTGAAAGGTCATTAATAATGACAAAATGTAATACATAAGCCACATATAACTTTAAAAAGGTTTTCTAGTTTCATTGTCATCATCATTTCAGCCTATTAACATTTCTTGTTGTGCATATGCTTTCTCAATTGTAGGGAGTAATTGACGTAGTCATTACCCTTGATAGCAATTTGGTAAGCGCTGATAACAGTCACAGGTAGAGCTTCTGGCCCCTATCTTGAATTTTTCTCTCCATAGTGGCATTGAAGATAAAATATGATAACATAAGTAAATCATCCCGTCAATAACATTAAGCGGCTTCTCTCAATCATTACCAGACGGTAAGTTTACATTTAAAAAGAACCAATAATTCATCAGCTGTTATATCTACATTTTTCACACATTTATTTAGACCATATTAGATTTATAACCGAGTACCCGTTCAATAGCATGCAGGTAACGACTTACGTTTGTTCGCAGGATACAAACTACTGCAACTCTAATTGCAAATTAAGAAGTCCTCAGAGACGTCCTTAATTTGCTTTAATACAAATACCGCAAGGATAACAACAGGTAGCTGGAGATTACGTCGTTGTAGAGAATATGATTAAAGAGTTAACGAGATAGAAGTAACCGGATTGTATTAGCGGTTTAACAGATTACATATATACCAAGTTCTGGTAAGTTTATAGATTTAATTACAATATTACCTTGTCCATACATTATATGGTAGTTCGCAGGACAGAGCAATCCAATATTTAAAATTTAAAAAATTGTCCTTTGATTCATTATTGTTGTTAATAGTGTGACTAGGACAAGCCCAGTAGTACAGAATATATACGAAGGATCAACAAAAAAAATATTGCGAAAGCTTTAACTAGTTTCAAAATAGATTAGTGTGACTTACTGGATGAGGGATGGGGATATGAGTTTATGCGTTATAACAACAAATGGATATTAACGCCCCGGGAAAGGGTTGCTTAATGGATCTCCACACTTCTACTTCAAACAGCATTAGGGAGGTCGTAAATTAAAAATCCATACATCTCTCGATTAGTGTTATAAATACTATATAAATAGTAAAAAAAAAACTTTTACTCAAGCTGCAAATAATTCGCATTATATCAAGAATTACAGTAGTAACAGAACAATACTTTTTCTAGGAATAAAGTAATTACAGTCCTGTCGATTTGCTTTATCTTCGATTTCTAGGTCGAATATGCAATTTAAAACATTTCAAATCAAGTAAACTGTATTGTTCAGGTTTGCTGGAGGTCATCTAGGTCATCGGAGACCGACCCGGGGTTATTTCGACCGCGTAAAACTAACGTTGAATTTATATTCTAAATTTCTTTTCACTGAATGTTGCGAGTTCATAGAATCTACAGAAATTACTTTGATATCCACAAGCTTTTTATTTACCTTTATAGAAAAGATAAAAACAGTATCAATTCTATAGTAATTTATGTATATAGATATTAATTACTATATTTATGTTATCGTATCAAAATTAATAGTTTCTTAGCTTATCAATAGATGTACTAAAGTCTCTGATCTCGAGGATTGTTTGGTAGATTGTAATTTTTAAAAGTAATATTTGCTTATTAGAATCAAATCCTTACTTTTCAGTAATGTTTAACAATAAAGATAAATAAAAGTGATTAACATTGCCCGCTTAATTAATAAAACAAACAAGGAGTGAACACGGGCTTGAATTTAAACAAGGTCGTTACGCAACAAAGATCTAATGAAGTAAATTCACGAGCAAACAAAACCTCTCTTCCTTGATTACTTATCTGATTATCGCGGAAACACCTTGGCAGTGATAGATACTATATCATCATTTCAGTCACATGATGTCCACCGTTGAACAATGGCTTTGCCAATTTAAGGATTAACTGTACTGGTCGCGCTTGAGGTGCTTTTAATGCAGTTCTTTTCTTATCATCATTATCATCAGCCGATAGACGTCAAAATTTGGACCCAGGCCTCCCCCAAAGATCTCCACTTCGATCGGTCCTGCGGCCTTAGAGTCAGCATGGACTCCGGTACCACCAGACACCAGGGGCCATCATTTGTATGGTTTCATGAGGGATTGAAGCCATTTCTCTACACGCTGGCTTCGTCTGTTGATCAACAAGATACAGCACGAGGAGGTAAGATTGACTTGGGTCCATGTCCGACCCATTATACCTCTTTTCTACGTACTAGCTCGGATTTATTAGGTGTTACCGATTAACCGCATGGCTCGTAACGTGGAGGTAACTAGTTCGATTTTGATGTCATATGTTGTCAATTCGGTCTTACGATATGACCGCTACGACAGCATTTTTTGAGGTCTACATACATAAATATCACGCCTCACTCCCAGTGGGGTAGGCAGAGACCACCTCTCTAGGTCTAGGTATCAAAATTTGGAAGCCAGAGTATTTTAGACGAGAATGCTGTAAATGGTATATTTATTTGAGTTTATTGTCACTTGAAATTATGAAAGATTTAAGTATAAGTCTTTTGGAGCAATAGTTTCCATTGACATATTTCTGAGGTAAAAGTCAGTATTGTATTTATATGTTATAAAATTTAAACAAGTTTTAACTATTCTCTGCATATACACAGCCGGGTAATTTTATTCCATCATAGAGAGTGCACTAGAATCGCCGCCTATGCGTCAAATCCACGAATGATTAATGGCTCTACACATTTCCAATTGGGATGCGAAAATAGATAATTCATTTCCAATTTTAATCAAATATCAATCGTTTTACATTAAAGATTTAAAATTCTGCCTACATATCATTTTTTTTATGTAATTACGCGGCACGATCACCTGATGGTATACACTGCACCACATTACACTCTTCGCCCGAGACATAAGGTATTGTCTCGTTACCAGAAATTGCACTAGCTACACGCCCTTCAAACCAGAACACAGTAATAATTCCACACTACTGTTTGGCGGTAGAAATAGGCGCTGCGATGATGGTACCCACCTAGACGATCTGCGGCAACAGAGGAAAAACTGGTTGAAATATTCTCATTTCCGCTCTACCTTTAGTGTGTGGTAATAGGTCGCCTTTAGAAGGGATTGGAGAGGAGGAGAAAAGGAGTTTTCCTTGTACCAGCATATTGTGTTCACAAATTCGCATACCAAGCGAAAATAATTAAAAACATCACACTATATCTTCAAAGTTAAACACTATATGCTAATAGCACATAATCTGAAGCTTATAGTTATAATAGCTTTGAACCTGTAAAAAGCCCGAGTCTGATCGTGTCTAGAGTACTGCTACCATATTTGGCAGATGCTGAGAATTACCAACTGGTAATTCTGGACTCGATAGAAACGCACGCTATGAAAACTGGATAGCATGAGTAACTGACGAAAGGTAGTAGAAAGTAGTGCTCAGAAATTACATGGTTTAATACCGCCCTCGCTCTTTACCATCGGACACACGTCAGATATTCATCCCTTCATTGTAGATATTCCACGCATTAGGACAAAGAACATAGACTGGCCTTATTAGGACAAAGAACCCAGGCTTCCACTGTCTGTGACAGATATTGTGTTTCGTCCATCGATGACGTGGAAGTTTTCAAGAGAAGAGTGAATAGGCTTCTTCTAGACTGTTACGTTTTACCATCTAGATTATAACTCCGCTTTCCATCAGGTGGGATTAACATAACATGGATATAACATAGAAAATAAGATCGGTATTCGATCGATGATACTTCAACACGAACACCCTCATCTGGACTACGTAAAACTCAGTTCGGTACTGCTGCCAGCTGAAAACTCCATTATAATTTCGGTACGCAAAACATTAAAGAATAATTTAACTAATGGCAAAAAACGTAGAATCTAAGACGTAAAAAATTACGAGAAGAACGTTTTAACGTTTCCTTCCGTATGCTGCAGTAACGGATTTTTTTTATTTTATGAATGATAATTGAATTTTTTATTACTGTACCGAAATTATCCCCCATTTTGTACGTACATTTCTTTGATTTCCTCTCTCTATGGGAATACTTCTAAGTACAACAGTCATTATGATATATTTATTGAACATATAATATGTATAAAACGAGTAAGAGATTTATATATTTATTTAGATGTAAATTTGCCTCACACATCCTTGATTGAACTAGTATTATCATCGAAACGTTATCAGTATAATAAACATCATCATCAGCCGATAGACGTCCAGTACCGGACAGTCTTCCTCGCGCTGTCTCCATCTAGGCGCTTCTCGCGACCTTCGATATATCTACTGGTACGCGGTCAATACATTCACCAGCAATGTTTTGGACTATGTGGGTGAATATACATACATCCTGAATATATGTAAAGTAACGTTTTTTATATTTTAAGAATATTATAACTAACACGAAAGTAAAAGCGATTATTTTGAGAACATCTGTAAGGTATGGCGACAAAACGTTATTATGTCCGTGGTGCTGTATGGACCAGATTCATCTCGTGAGACCATACAATAAAAAATTACTACTGGTTTAATCCACTAGATTTTATAAAACCAATTTTATAGTTTCTTTTATATAAAAACGAAACTGTGCCCTTTACAGTAAACGTTAAAGTTTAAAGAAGTAGCTGGAGCTTAATAAACTCTATCCTTACGCAAAGCTGCGTGAAGTCGCCGGCGACTATTAAAAGAGCCTTTGTAAACATGTTCTTATTAAGTTGACCGCGCGCAACGGAATTTCATCCTTAATACTATTTTCAGAAGGTCGTATAAGCAATTACAGTTTTTTTTTTAAAATAAAATATTTATACTTAATCAAGGGATATATCGAAATGTTTTTTTACTTTTTAAAACTAACTTCAATGCTGATCCTTGGAGACACTCCCTTTAAAAATATAGAATGTATAATCATCTGTATGAATAGTTTAATACCACTATATATAGTAAGTCATCATGATTATCATCAACCGATATACCTCCACTGTAGGACACAGGTCTACCCCAAAGATCTAAACATCGATCAGTAGATTCCCGCGACTCTCACCAGATCATCGGTCCACGTTGTGGCAGTCATCCCAACGCTACGTCTTCCGGTACGCGGACGCCACTCGAAGACCTTACTGCTCCATTGGCCGTCAGTCCTTCGAGCAATATGCCCTGACTACTGCCACTTAAATCTAGTAATATTTTGGGCTACGTCGGTGACCATAGTTATTCTTCAGATTTCCACATTTCTGGTACGTTAGCGCAGAATAACTGCGAGCATATCCCTCTCCATTGCCCTTTAAGTGACTTTGAGTCTTTTTATAAGACTGATAGGAGCCACATCTTGGTTCCGTAAGTCAAACCTGTCAACACTACGCACGAGTTGAAAACTTTCGTCTTCAGACAATGCGGTATCTGAGACGAAGAGATGCTTAGTTCAAAGTAAAGACGCTAAATAAACTGAGAAGTTAACTTCATTAGGTTATATTAATTTAAACCTAATAATAAGTGAACATTGACAAAATTCAAAACAGAACTGATGGAAACCAATTCGAGGAAGTTAAAGTTTACTAAAATGAATTTGTATCGGGTTTTTACTAGTAAAAACTCTTTGATGTCGGTGAAATAGACGTTGTTTATTGTGTTGTCTAACAAACGACGTGTGGTTTATAAAGGAAACCATATAAAAAAAAATGATAATAACGTTCAATAAAAAAAACGAACAGTTTACAAGTTAGATAGGTTGACCCGCTATAGAAATATAACAAACCCGGTAGGATAGGTTTTAGAAACAAAAAATATAATGAGTAATCATAATAACAATAAAGCCGTGATCTTCAACACCTGCAGAATAGTCCGTAAATATTTACAGACTGATAACGGTACACTTGGCTTAGGCTCGTAGATCTCTCCTGAGGAGGAGAATGTCTGGACGTGGTCTCCGATCATTGAAGTAATACCCACAGGGCTGGTAGGGACTGTAAAACAGACCCCGGAACGGGCTATCCCAGCATAGCGTTAGTGGCTTCACCGCGGTTATATCCCCAACTGAATTCCCATGACCTCTCCAAACATCGAAGGTGACTACAGGAGATTATAGTGAGTAAAAATCTCCACATAACTCTGACTTTCCTTAAAAGGCATAGTATCTTTTTCAAACTTTCCCCTCCAAAATCAAAATAAAAAAGGTCCGTAGACCTCATTAAGTACAAAAAATACGAGAGTTAAACTAATTAAAAAGAAATCAGTTGGATCTTTGGGAGAAAGAATTACTTGTACTTCATCATCATAAGTCGATAACTGATATTTGTACTTATTAATACTTTACTATTGTTACATATAATATAAACTATTTATTTGATATATGTTTCAAGTATGCTCTATTATAATATATTTGCAGTTACCTACAGAATCTCTTCTTTTCCAAGGTTGACTGGAATAGAATACATTAAGTCCAACCTGAGCCCTAATCCTGTACCTTAAAGTAAAAATAAATAGAGTAACCATGTCCTTGTCAAATCTGTTGAAGGAAATTTTCGTATCCATTATGCAACCTTTCAAGGATCAGCACTGCGCAGTCACCGTTGTTATACCGCCCGAACAATTAGTCCACCTAATTTAGGATACGCACAAAGGGATCCGGGAACTTTGTTTGCCTTAACTGGCTCGTTTGAACGTCATTTATACAGAGCTTTCTTTATTTTTAGTCTACTTTCCAGTTCTATTAGATTCAGTACATAACAAGCAATCAGTACCCATCGCTTAGAGGTAGAAATACTATTTTTTTGATTTGCTTTAACTTGTAAAAGGTTAAATGTTATTTAACTTCAAGGATATTTCATCAAAAGGTCATAATTGAAGACGATATGGCTTTGGCTTTTACCAACCCGCATTGGGCCAACGTGGTGGGCAGTGCCGCAAATCCCCTCATATGAACACTTATAAACGTGGGGATCTTTTAGGGAAGCCTATATCCAGCTATGAACGTCTATCAGCTGCCGATGATGATATTTCATCAAGAATCACAGTACAGTGAATAAAATATATTATAGTTCTAGTACAGCCACATTAATGATAACAAAATAATATTGAGAAAATTTAGAGTTTATTACTTTTGCTACTTTGTCCTAATCAAAATACAGTTTGTATCTCAGTGGCGCAGGACTTAATCTAATCACGGATGTCCCTAATTCTATTCCAGGGCGAAATGTGAGTATGGTGGGGACAAGAGTAAAGTATATTTGAGGCCGGCACGTTAGCAACCTTCATCGTTGTTTTTGTCCTTCTGTATTTAAAATTGAACTATGCCAAAAATGTTTAAATTGTGTATATCGTGTTTTTTTCTACACGTAACAATATGTATATATCATCATCAGCCGATAGCCGTCCACAGCTGGACATAGACCTCCTCCAAAGATCTTCACATCGATCGGTCCCACGTTGCCCGCATCCCGTGGGTTTCCACGATGGACATATCACAAAAAAGTAATTTCATGTCAGTATTACCGATCGCAGCCGTTCGCAATTTCACTGGATCCGAGCGAAGTAAATCGAAGATAGCTTTTGACAAAACGTGCCCCACGAGGATCCGTGTAATGTATTGAGATATCGGACCTTGCATTTTATAC
Source organism: Troides aeacus (assembly GCA_033220335.2). Taxonomy (NCBI): domain Eukaryota; kingdom Metazoa; phylum Arthropoda; class Insecta; order Lepidoptera; family Papilionidae; genus Troides; species Troides aeacus. Next base: position 2,546,239 of record CM067272.1, on the reverse strand, counting down.
ACAACTTCGGTTATTTTTATAAGCTACTTGTTTACTAGCTTAATAGATTTTTGGATTTACCAGTTGCAAAAAGGTTCAACGATGTAAACAATTGCCTATATTTTTTTGATACATTTTTTATATATAGACTATGTATTATAGAAGCGACGTTATTATTGATGAACGAGCTACCTTTATCTTGCAAAATAAAATTTCACGACAATTTTATCTCACGACACAGCATCAAAGAATTTATTTTCGTACGAACGAAATTGAATAGATTTGTCCATAAATTCTAAACAAGCAACAATTTATTTATATTATAAGAAAGTTACATTTGTAAAGGTCAAGTCAATCATTGGTTCATAGAAGATAATTTCGGTCCTATTCATTTCTCCAATTAAGAAAACGTCAAATACGAAAGATAAGCTCTGTGTCTATTACATTTTGGTACTGGTCTAAATTGTCTTTATCACAGAATGGCTCCGCAGAGGGCGGATCGATCGGAGGGCATATGGCTGCGCTCCCACGAAATATTCACCGGTTCAATAAAGGAGTCGTCTTTTGTTGTTTCCCTCTTGATAAGATTTGTTTCTCTAGAAGTGTTTGCATTATTAATAATACCCACTGTTCTCAACTTCCTAGCATTTTATATATTAAACAAACATTTCCCCTACTGTAACAGTTTTTATCTATGTATAGATATAGGAGATATCAATAGATTAGTAATCTACTAGCAGAAACTATATTAAACGTAAACACTCATTATTTGGCAGGCAGACATTGCTTTCCTCACTTCAGGTCAGCTGAGAATAGATTTTACAAAATTCCTCCCCCAAATTGAGTTGCGGAAGTGTTAATAAGGGAAATTGGCCCGGGGAGCTGTCTGCCGTTGGGCGGAAATGTTACTGACAAATTTCAAGTCTAATTCTAGTAAAGAGGGCGGGGAACAGCTAGTCTTACATGGAGGTAGATTTGAAACTATTGTCTGTTATTAACTTTGTTTACAATATTATGAAAACAGGAAACAATCATAATAGTTCCATATACAAGCAAAGCAATATTGGTATTTTGTCAATCGTTATAAATTTTGAATATTTCACTGTCTTTCTTTATTAAGGTTGTGATTCGCATAAAAATTTATTTATAGATAATAAGACTGTCCAAGTTTTACTGATGAATTACTTAAAGTGCCAATTATAACCAACTTAGTTTGAAACAATCTTAATTATATAGCAATATTCATATTGCTGACTTTAGATCTCTCCTGCTGAAAGTTAGGTTAGTTAAAGTTAGTTTATAACATTACAAGAGTCTATTTCCATCGACAAGAAGCAGTCGACAATAGTTTATTCCGATTCCAAGAGTTCTATCGGTAGCAAATACACTGGACTATACAAAATTTGCCATTTTGTCTTTAGAAAGAAATTTTTTATATGGTACAAATATTATTTTTAAGGCCAAATTGGAAATGTTGGAAATATGCCGTCTTATCACCAGGACAACGTTTGGACAGACGGGTCTTTGTGTTATAATCTGTAGTCGAAGTGTAAATGTGTTGATAAGAAACGGCTTCACATAATTATATTATCAAAAACGTACTTGTTCGCGAATATGACTGAAATGAATGCTCATTAATCTAAATTTACCTTCAAATAGAGACGTGTAATGTGTGATGTCTCACATAAGACCATCGATAGAAAAATGAATTACAAGGACTTGTAGTTTAAAATATAAATATGAAATTATTCTACCCATTATATTATATATAGTAATTTGCGCCTATTAACATAACTAGTTATAATTGTACTCTTGATTAGAATAACTCCTATTAAAAGTACAAAATAGTAAGTGTAACAAATTAGTATGTTACTTCAAAATGCCTTAAAAATATGACTTTCCTTAAAATTTATTGTATATGTATTGTCTGTAGTTATTTGTGTTATGACAGATTGATGAAGATTGCATGATTATTTCTTGAATGTTGTGTTTGTTATAAGTTATGTATATATTATACTTAAACTGTACCACCTGCTTTAGACTTTATTTTAAAATTTGGGTACACCCAATTTCGTAGCATTCGTTCCAAAATTTACAAATACAATTGTAAACCTCGTCTTTTTAGGATTCTTCTGAGTTAGAAACATTTACATACACTGCGGTGAGTTGTAGTTTATCTAGTGTAAGGAGAACATCTGTAAGGATACGTGTACGATGTAGTATTTGATTTGAAGTACGGCCTACGGTACAACTTTGTCGTTAATTTGCTTATCATGAACCCTAAGGACAAGTTGCCGAATACCCAAATAAATCGTTAAATTTGGCTACAAATCCAATACTGAGAAGTTTGTAGCGTCTATAATAAATTTAATTAACATAATCCGATCAGCAAACTCCGGAATTTCGCCTTAAGTCGTCTGACCTCGCCGTATTGTGTAATATCAATTAGGCGTAGGCTTTGACTGTTAGCAGAAAACAGTTTGTTGGAATAGCAATAAACAATATTGTCGACTTAAAGCAGACTTTTATTCTTCTGGACTTCGAGATCTTAATCTAGTAAAATGTTCTAACATTTTTATATCATAACATAAAAGATACTTTTACGTTATGCGGTTAAGAGATTCTGCATATTATTTTTGACCACCCGCTTCGCTACGGAGATAGTAAAAGGGCAAAATAACGTTAATGATTCCGGCCTTTACGAATCCTTTTCCGTTTTATACACCGTGTATTTAGCAATTTTCTGCAATAACGTAATGGAGATTTACCCAGACGGCGGCATTAGGCTTTACAGAGCTGGAAGTGCCACGGTCAACGTTTTATCTCAATAGACTGTTCGTTAAGGGTCAACTGTAATAATCATAGCCTGAAATCAAAAATCTAGCAAGTTTTTATTTACATCTAGTTAATATACATTTGTGCCTACTAACTTAGATGAATTTATGAAGTAATATATTGGATATGACATTTTTCAGTTCACTCCGGAAACATTCCATTAATAAGTAACTCCAATTCATACATTAAACTAAAAGTTTATTAATGCTTCATATCGTTATATACCCTTAGACTCATTGAAGCTTCCTAAGGCTCAATAGTATGCGTAAGACTCGAAGAGGCGTGGGTTCTATCCCCTCTGAGCTTGCGGTGAGAGAAGACATTGAGCAAATTAACATATCGCAAGTACAACAGCTACCATGACAAGCTTGATGGATAAACGGCTTTGACACCTTTCGTGTGAGAGAAAGCCTCGAGTTCCAACATTGAGAACATTATGTGGGCTGATTATTATAATTATACTGATAATTGTATACCATCAATATTAGTCTGTCTATAGGGACACATCAATAATTTATGTAAATGTTCCACACGAGTCCCACATGTGAATCAATGTTAATTAGCGGAAAACTCATCTGGTAAGTGTAGAGCATTTGCTAATTGGTATGAAACGTACCAGTTGACATGCAGTTTAAAACATTTCGAATGTAAATGTAATGGAGTTCGTCGAAATTCTATTTGCATCAGCCAATTCCATTACTAGCTACACGTTCTGTGATATTTTATTTGCCTAGCTTCCGGGTTTGACCTCAAAAAAGGAAGATTTCACATCTACGAAGTTATCAAAAGTGATTTACTCTCAAGAAACCTAATGGTGATGACTATTTACTAGTTGTATATTCATGATTACCTTTCGTTCAGTGCAACCGCAAAATACGAAAAAAGTAGCTAGCATAATTATGTACGAAAGAAACTGTATCTAATGAAATTACAGAGTTAACGACACTTGGCATCCTATTTAGAAACGACGCCAATATAACATTTAGCAGGTTAAACACTAAGTAGCGCTATACTGCAATCTGCAGGAGTATCATTTTCCATCAGATGAACACTCTGTTCAAATCGTAACTAACACTTAAATAAAAATAATAACATTGTAAAGTCTTAAACTGAATTACTCTATTGCCGGCTATGTCTATTAATTTTCTGCTGCACGAATAAGGAAACATCTCTGTTTCAAAAAAGGTTCATAAAACTTCAGTTAAATTGAAAAAGATCAAAGCAAATAGTTTTTTCCTAACCAACTTTTACAATTTTTATTTACAATGAACGAGAAGGAAGAAGGAGAAGGAAGAAGGAGAAGGGAGAAGGAAGGAGAAGTTTATATGGTTATAATGGATATCTGCCAAATTCAACCTGAATAAATTTCATGTAATTTATCATAAAATATAATCTTATGTACTTATCACGAAGCCCATATGTCTCTTTTAAACTTCATCCGTGGCATAGATTGTCTCTGGTTCCAAGCCGCATATTGTGGAGTTAGTTGACAAACCTCACCACTTGCTTGGTAGCAAGTGGTGACCGTGGTACGGGCATGTTGTCCGGAGGGATGAAGGACATATAGCAACGAAAATAATGAAAGTAGTCGTGGATGGTTACAACGGTAGAGGAAGACCAAAGAAAGTGCGGATGGATTGTGTAAAAGACATGTGTAAGAAGAGTGTGAATTCAGATATAACGGCTGATAGAGGGATATGGGAGAGCAGTACATTCTATGTCGACCCCACATAACTGGGAATAAGGCTAGGAAGAAGAAGTAGGTTGATAAACCCTACCGGTTTATTTGATAACGCCAGGCTGGTATTGTTATGTTCCAGCTGTATATGAGAGCCAGATTTATATACCAGTTTCTTGTCACTCAAGGTGTGAAATTGAGACGAAGAGTATGCCGATTCAGATGTAAAAGAAAATGATATAAGTTGAGTTGTTTCCTATTCTACTATAACGCAGAATACCGAAATAGGGAATCTACGCGAGAATCCACCCTACAATAAAATTGTTAGATTGTATATTAAACAAGAAAATAAGTACACTAAATCATAACCCCACCGACGAAATCACGGGGGCAACTCGTTAGACATTCTGTATACGTTTCACGTGACTCTCTAACCGTGTAATAGTATCGCAAAAATCCGAAATTGATATCTCGCGAAGTAACCTATACGGTTCATACATCATCGTCATCCTGGCACGTGGTTCAGCTTCGCTTTTTACTGAAACCTAGCAAAATAGCAGCGTCGTTTGATATCGTTTATTTAACCAACGCATACTTTCTGTTCCGTTATAAATTCTTTTGTTCACATCGTATAGTATTATAACCACCTAGATACGAAATTTAATTAAGGGTAAGTTAGTTAATAATGTTTAATGGAGTATAAGTTAAGTTGCGAGTTCAACAAACAAATTATTTATTTAATTATACAAAAGTTTTAATATTTTAACTGTAAACTCGACAAGTGGTTTTCAGATGGAAGGAAAAGCTTCTGATACCGAAGAAAAAATATTTGATATTAGGAAATATCAGGAATTATAAATACTTTTATAATTTCACGAAGCGATTAGAAGAGCAGGATACTCACTTGATGTTAAGTGTTACGCCTGCCATTAAAAAAGTGGTGGTAAATAGGATAATATCCATAGGAACACATCGCACTCGTCGCCTAAGACATAAGATGTTAAGACTCGTTAGCTCCGATATTTCCACTAAGTTTAGCACCTTCAAACCGGAACAAATTTATGTTTACATACTCCTGTTTGGCGGCTGCAATAGGAGATGCGGTGGTACCTATCTGAACTGTCTTCTCCAACGGAGACCTATCACCAGTAATTAATGTACTTACTGGTAGATCTTTGGTCCTATATACGTATGGGACGTATGAATACTCCCCGTAATAAAACGTAGGTTAATATGCCACTATTATTTATATACGTTTTAGAGGTTCACGTAGTAGTAAGTGTGCCTTCAAATAAATATTCTTGCGAATCCCTTATGATATACGATCTAGAGTATAGAAATCGATATGTAAATCTTTTGTTATTTAATTCGGCGAATGCTTTTAGCAGATGGTGGACTATGTGTATAAATAACTACTCTCGAGTAAAGTACAATGTTCGCGCTAAGTGTTGTTATGACTTGTGTTTACAATTTCCGGCGTTGATTTATGTCGGAACGAAGTATACCTTCACATCTACACCACCTTGAGGGGTAGACAGAACAACGATTTCAATGCCGAATATACTTCTGCGTTTTATTTGTCAATATCATTCTAATAGGTGGACCGGAAAGTAATGTCGTTTCTGCGCATGCCAATACTTGATTGTCATTTGTCAGCTCATTGTTTTGTTCAGAGGCGTACCAAAGACATTGTGAGGTTATAGTGATTTCTTTACTTATAGACAATTGAATTACAATTTTTTTTTGTAATTTTGGGTAAAATGGCCAGCCAAATACCAGAAGAGGTACACATCCGGCATTGCATGCTCTTTGAGTTTCGCAAGGGAAATAACGCAACAGTTGCTACCAAAAACATTTGCGATGTTTATCCAAATGCACTGGACATTCGTAAATGCCAAAGGTGGTTTTCCAAGTTCAAATCGGGTAATTTTGATCTTTCCGACTCGTATCGATCAGGAAGACCATCAGCGTTAGACAACGACGTGTTAAGGGCGGAAGTGGAAGCAAATCCGTGTCAGACGATCGAGGAATTGTCAAACAGTCTCAACAAACCTTGGTCGACCATCCAAGAACATTTGAAGCAGATTGGAAAAGTAAGCAGAGCAGGTGTTTGGGTCCCGCATAATCTGTCCGAACAGAATAAGGCTAACCGATCAATCACATGCAACTTATTGCTTCAACGACACAACACAGAAGCGTTTTTTGATCGCTTGATCACAGGAGATGAGAAATGGGTCCTGTATGATAACCCAAAACGCAAAAGGCAGTGGCTCTCTCCAAATGAAATCCCTCGGAGTACTGCTAAGCCAGGTTTACACCCCAAAAAAGCGCTTTTGTGTGTTTGGTGGAGTATTCGCGGCATTGTTCATTTTGAATTACTGAAACCTGGAGAAACTGTTACTGCAGACCTCTACAGCGAACAATTGCAGCGAGTCAATCAATCTTTAATTGAAAAGTGGCCAGCGATTGTCAACCGAAAAGGCGTCATTCTCCAACATGACAATGCAAGACCGCACTGCGCAAGGCGAACTCTAGAAAAAATTAATGAATTGGGGTGGGAGGTGCTGCCTCATCCACCATATTCGCCCGATGTTGCACCATCGGATTTCCATTTATTCCGAGCGCTGCAACACTTTTTAAGTGGCAAAACATTTGCAAATTTGGATGATATCCAAAATGCCATCTCTAGATATTTTGCCGAAAAACCAATTAATTTTTATCGATCAGGGATTGAAAATTTACTCACTAGATGGCAAAAGGTTATTGACAATGATGGGGAATACATCATTGATTAAAAATAAAGACTCGTTAAAAATGTATGTGTTTGTATTTAGCGTAAGAAAACGACATTACTTTCCGGTCCTCCTAATATATGGATGTTGTTTACATTTAAATCACGATAACAGTGGTAACATTTTTTTTTTATTCATTACAGCGACGGGACGAGCAAGACGGCCTCCGGTACCGCCGGGCACCAGAGTCCATCGTTTATAGGGGTTCATAAGGAGGGAAAAATTACGAAATAATTCTATAAATGCTTTAAATAACATCACTTTATAAATCTTTGTAGTCCACGCAGTGGTACAAAGTAGTGCGTCTAGATATTTTGTTTCTGCGTGATTTGTACTACAAATACATAAAACTACAACATATGAACAGGTATAATACACTAAAGCTACAATAATAATAATAATATTATATAAAAAAAACTCCGATTATTAACTTACAAGTTATTTTTCTTTTCTTTCCTCTGACATTGAGATCTTTTCTATCGAGACGATTAGTAACTTAGAGGCTTGGTTCTCTCACTTGACTTTGTCAAGGCTAATACATTGTTGGCACTATGACAAGTCATGAGTGCACTATAGTGTATCGTAGACTAAATATAAATAGAATAAACATAGTACGATTATTGGACTTTTCACTTGGCACAAACGGAACTCCTTTGTCGGCATATGGCGATTCCCACGGCGCATATGTTGTGGAAAACACAACACTTGAGAATATTAATATTTCATAGAGCCCCGACTGAAGAGAACCACAAATTTAGTTCCTCATGAAGTTAGAAAATAGTGTGTTTTGTCAATTAATATTTTCTACAGTTAAATTACAAATTAACCTAAGGCCTTTACTTCGGAATAATGTGATAAGCTTTCACTTGCATGTACTCTCTTAAGAGGAACATCGTAGGTATTTACTACAACGCCTATTTATAGCCCAAGCAGCAAACTACTTATTTCTAGTTTTAGTGCCGCTGTACTTAGTAAAATTACCGAAGGATCATATTAGTCACGAAGCAATTAGCAAAATATGATACTATGTAAGCACCTTAACTAATACCTCATCATGGATAGCCGTATTACTTAGCACCTAGTAGAACAAGTACTAATAAGAACATACCACCTATACCATACGCCTACAGTCAATATATCAACGTGTTCAATAGATTTTTTATGGACACTAGAGTTACATAGATTAACAAAGATAATTCACCAAGCTCGCCTCTAATATATTAACATTTTCAATATAGCTGTAATATGTTAGATTTACAATATAACGTGGTACCTAAACCAGGTAGATTTAAAAAAACTACCATCATAGGAACTCCACTATAAATGGCCTTAGATCTGAACGCTCTCCTTATTGAAGGCAAACGCGCCCCTACGTTACAAAGGTAGTACAAATCACGAAAGTTATTTATAGTATTTAATACATATATATTCACTGATGATTAAACATATATATATTGACCGTACAACGTATATTTACTTAGGTAGCCCTTTAATGTGGTCACATAAACAAATATGTCGCACGCGTCATCGAGTAACTTTTGTACCGAAATAAATCCCATATGTAATTCTAAAGATTTCCGAATGGAAAAACTAGTGGACCCCGCTCTTTATTTAAAAAGGTTCGAGGATAAAGACTTAGAAGGATTTTCTGAATAAAAGAAAGAACTTATGTCCGCAGATAAGAAATCACGCATTAACGAAATATTTATGTCCATGTCATTGGGTACGCAGAAAATCATTCAGATGAAATGTTTGCTTTGATCTATTACATTTTATCGTATACTTATAGTACTCAATTTAGTCACTAAACTTCATTCTAACTGAACTGATATTCACCTACGTTTGTTTCTTGGTATGTCTTTAAAAACTTTAGTTCGACGAAATTGAAGTCCTTTACTTACGTTAATTACTGTGAAGCAATTGTTACGCTAACAATGAAATATACATCGTTAACCGCTTTGTGTGTGTTACATAAATATTTTAATATTATGTTATTTTTGTGAACAAGTAGAAAAGAATATTTAACTAAAAACTATAAAGGGCGTTGGTTGAAAATTAAAATTAATTAAAGTTGAAGTTACAGAGCTGTGAAGAGCAAAAAGCATGAAACGGCCGCCGCTCTCTACCTAACGATCCTTTTTCAAGTAAAATTTCAAAGAGACGCGGCGAGAAATTGAAAGAAAAAAAATTTTAGAAGTAAATCCATTGTCGTTTAGTTGTGTAAACTTTACTACAACCGCTTAATTTTTTTTTTTTTTATTTGTGTGTAAGAAAACTGCTATCGTTGAGTTAGTTTCAATTAACACGCTACATATCATGTTTAAGTTGACTGATGATAACTAATTTTATCTCGCAGCGTTTTTAACTGATCACAAAGAGTGAATCTGTCTTACTTTCTATGATTATGTACGGCAGTGGGGAATAAACAAGCTAGAGCTATCGTTACAGGTAAAAGTCTATGATGACTGAGTAGACTCACCACAGCAACCTTTTATAGACAGACCATATGGTAGCGTAAACCGTAGACGGGTGGCTGCTGATATATAGGGTTTAATTATTCACTTCACAAACACCGGTTTCATAAAACCCAGAGGTCGAAGAAACCGCCAAAACCGAAAAGGTTAACGTCACCGTACATCATAAGAGATTGAAAATATTATTTAGGAGTGGACAATTATTTCTCTCTAATCCAATCTGATTGAAAATAGATACCGAAACCTCTAAAGGGGCCTCAACCAATGGGACGTAAATAGGCCAAAATCTTACAGTTAAACAATTAGGTCAATTTCGTATACAAGCCGTCAGTCTCCGTAGTACACTAATTATTTTTTTTTATTCCGAAGCGTAGCTAACTAGGTTCTTAACCCAAATTATCGCAAAGAGAATCCAATATAGGTTTGAGTTTGTATTACTTTGTATTTTGATTATTATTTATAAAACTTTGGGATGAATATTTTATGAATATGATAATTACTGCGTATTGACTATCTACATCATTATTAATAATAAATTATAAACCTCAAAGAAAACCTAATCCTATACGTTTTTCAAAAAAGAGAACACGCCGTCTACCTGTCGGCTTGCGATGGACCTAACTTGTGATGTTAGGATGATTATACATCATCCCAGACTTGTGGTCAAATTTTAACAGTAATAACGTAAAGTAATTAAAAATCCCTTGTCCACAAAAAGGGTAATTTTCAACATTTGCATAATTTCACTAGCTACAGCGATCATCAAACTGCAATACGGTAGTATTTGCACATTACTGCTTATCGGCATAAACAGGCACTGCAGCAATACTTCCCTATACGTCACCGGCTATAAATCTTTTGGAATAATTGACATTTTCAAATTAACCTTTTTTTTTATGTGATTATAACAACACGTAAGCAATGATATCTTAACCAGCAATAGAACATTATAGGTAACTTAAATTATATAAATTCGTTGTGGTTATACCCACACTGCTTGGTCTCGACTATTTCCCTAGATAATGGATGAGTAACTGCAGAGGAATCTGCGATGTTTATTCGTTCCCACGTGATATAGACAGCGGGATAATTTAGAAAAACCGCAGGAAATTGGGCGAGATCTTGGAACAATGGATCATCGTATTTAGTTACTTTTAATTAACAATCAAAATGTTATAACTTTACTAGTAATAAAGATGATTATAAAGTTAAATTTTATTTCCAAACAAAAGCCAATTCAGTCAATCCGGAATTGTAATTGCGGATATTACGGTACTTATTCAAACAAGTGTTCCTATTTCCGCAGCAACGTTGCGATCGTTGCCTTCATGCATGATGATGTTGATAATACTAGTTATAATATTTTTTTTCTCTTTCATAAGAAAATCTGATTTAAGCATAACATTTTCTTTGTCAATCGTAACACGTGAGATCATAATCAAGGACAATCCGCCCGCAAAATTGCTGATCGGAAAATATCGTTTGCTGTCTCCCACTGATTTGATCGTAACCTAGGTGAGCGACAATATATTTTTATACATATAGAGAAATAACCGTAAGGTCGAGCTGAAGATCAATGGAATTTGTGAAGAACGCTTCCAATAGATACAATTTTCCAATAAATTACAATCGCTGGCTTACATTCTCTATATAAATTGAGGTTATAACGTTTAGATTCAACATAAAATTAACGCTTGCTTTGTAACAGGTACATAGCAGGTTCATTTCTGGAGCCAAATGAGGGTAGCTTTATTAGATGATAGGCTTTTTTTTAAACACTGGTAAGTGATTTTTTAAGTGTAGGTATATACGAGCTATACGCATCGAGAACATGCGGATTCCATTATAAAAGAGCTCGAGTTTCTGATGGAAAAAAAATGGATATGTGACATACGCCAACTCGCACTTAGCCAACACGATGACCTCTATTCTTCTTGTGAGAATAGGCAGAGTAAAATAGCTTATTCATTGTACCCAGTAGTGGGTATGTTATGTGGGTTGTTAATTTTTAGCCTTTTAAACAGCTGCTCTCATTTACGTGGACATATAAAAACTATCATACTGTTAACATAAATTTATCAATTTTGTTTAATATGCTTTTCTTTTAATTATAGCAGAGATTATTGTCTATTGAGTTATTTCATTATGACTAAATGCAAATTCTATAGACTTAATAAGCAACTATGCCAGAGGCAAACGATGACATACATATACAAACATTCTTAAAAATTCCTCCTGGGGGCGGAGATTAGAAACTTTATCAAATGACACGATATAGTAATCTATTAGATTAATCTATCATGTTACAAATTACGGACAGGGCAGGTAATGAACTACCTCACTGAGGTCAGTGTCATAATCTTCGAAGAATTTCTGATTGCCAGAATTAAAAGAAATTCCAATATTTTTAGCATCAATTCGTAATGTGAAGACCGTAAATATTTTCGAAAACCAAAACTAGGTTACCCGGTAGTCGATAGAATGAAAAAAAAAAGAAGTTTATGCACAGTGCTAGTTAGGGAATGACGGAGGGTTTTCGGCTTGGAGAGTCTCTGCAAATTAAACTCTTGACCCAACTAAGCCACTACAGGGCGGGTCGTTTCAAAACTTGTACTTTTCCAATGGTTTCTTTCGGATTGGACTTGTAAACTAGATTTACAGTTAACTGATATAAATGGGTCAGCCTGTCCGATAACAACATTGACATAAATATTAAACGACCTAAATAATAAAATTCAGTCAAAGATATCCAAGTTTTAATTAATCACCAATCAGTAACAACGCGATGTATCTACCTCAAAATAGAAATATGTAACCATAGTAGTTGCAGATTTCAGCAATGCTGTATCTAATATAATTACCAAAGCATCCAGGCTTTCAAGAGAACCTGCAATGATGGAAAAATCAAGAGTACAATAAAACGGCGGAACAATGAATGGAATTTTTATTTGCATATCAAACATTTCCATGCTTTTTTTATCGCACATATAAAAACTAATGTAACGTAAAATCTATTGTTGTTCCGTCTGCAATGCGCACAGGATGTACAGGTACAGTGAAACGTAAAAGGACAATCAGCTGAAGCGCTCGTTTACGTACTAGTCATTTTTAATTATTATTTCATTGCTCAATTGTTCATATAATCATCATCATTAGGTGCTCTCTTCAAACTGAAGTTTGGCGATCAGACAGAAAACCAATTCGATCCTCAGCTATTTTCAACTGATGGCATTTAAATCCGATTGACACCTTTGTGTCGTCAAACCATTTGTTCGCGTATTGTATAATTATTATATATATTCTTTATACCCAAATATATATATTTATTTAATATAGCCACTCGTCATCATCGGGTTATAAAGTCATGGTGGTCATAGGCCTCATGGTCACGTCACTGGGCAAGATTATCGGTCACTGTTTTTTACCACTCCGGTTAGGTAGATCATTGCTCCGTTTTTTCCACTTAATATGTATTTTTTAAATATGTTTATAATATAGATTTATACCTAAATGTGGGACTTAGTTTATGTTAGCAGGTTACCAACCTTTTTATATACATATTTCAATGTACTAAATTAAATCGCCTTCAAGTGTTTCTATTTGAAGGACTAAGTTATACGGCTCGTTTGATATTGAACCGTCACCTTACATTACCACCTCATATGCCTATTACACCGGAACTATCGCTTGCTTATTGCCAACCCCAAAATTATTGGACCAACCCCAAAATTATTGGACTTGATAAAACCTTCCATGTTAATAGGGGGACCGGAAAGTAATGTCGTTTCTGCGCATGCCAATACTTGATTGTCATTTGTCAGCTCATTGTTTTGTTCAGAGGCGTACCAAAGACATTGTGAGGTTATAGTGATTTCTTTACTTATAGACAATTGAATTACAATTTTTTTTTGTAATTTTGGGTAAAATGGCCAGCCAAATACCAGAAGAGGTACACATCCGGCATTGCATGCTCTTTGAGTTTCGCAAGGGAAATAACGCAACAGTTGCTACCAAAAACATTTGCGATGTTTATCCAAATGCACTGGACATTCGTAAATGCCAAAGGTGGTTTTCCAAGTTCAAATCGGGTAATTTTGATCTTTCCGACTCGTATCGATCAGGAAGACCATCAGCGTTAGACAACGACGTGTTAAGGGCGGAAGTGGAAGCAAATCCGTGTCAGACGATCGAGGAATTGTCAAACAGTCTCAACAAACCTTGGTCGACCATCCAAGAACATTTGAAGCAGATTGGAAAAGTAAGCAGAGCAGGTGTTTGGGTCCCGCATAATCTGTCCGAACAGAATAAGGCTAACCGATCAATCACATGCAACTTATTGCTTCAACGACACAACACAGAAGCGTTTTTTGATCGCTTGATCACAGGAGATGAGAAATGGGTCCTGTATGATAACCCAAAACGCAAAAGGCAGTGGCTCTCTCCAAATGAAATCCCTCGGAGTACTGCTAAGCCAGGTTTACACCCCAAAAAAGCGCTTTTGTGTGTTTGGTGGAGTATTCGCGGCATTGTTCATTTTGAATTACTGAAACCTGGAGAAACTGTTACTGCAGACCTCTACAGCGAACAATTGCAGCGAGTCAATCAATCTTTAATTGAAAAGTGGCCAGCGATTGTCAACCGAAAAGGCGTCATTCTCCAACATGACAATGCAAGACCGCACTGCGCAAGGCGAACTCTAGAAAAAATTAATGAATTGGGGTGGGAGGTGCTGCCTCATCCACCATATTCGCCCGATGTTGCACCATCGGATTTCCACTTATTCCGAGCGCTGCAACACTTTTTAAGTGGCAAAACATTTGCAAATTTGGATGATATCCAAAATGCCATCTCTAGATATTTTGCCGAAAAACCAATTAATTTTTATCGATCAGGGATTGAAAATTTACTCACTAGATGGCAAAAGGTTATTGACAATGATGGGGAATACATCATTGATTAAAAATAAAGACTCGTTAAAAATGTATGTGTTTGTATTTAGCGTAAGAAAACGACATTACTTTCCGGTCCCCCTAATATATCTTAAGACTGCCGCCTGAAATGCCTTCGTAGCGTAGTGGCTATCTGCTTTCCTAGTAATACTGAGGTCTCCTGGTCGATTCCGGGACCATTCATAACAAAAGCGAACCTGTTGGTAGCAGGGTTGTTTTGAATCCGCCTGGCTTGTTGCCACACTCCTACTATAAATCTACCGCGATAAGAGCAATGCTCTGTTCCGATTTATGACCACAGCTTCATTGTCACAACCAATTGTAGATAAATAAAGAGAATAAATGTGATCTATATTAACTTATTATTAACATCCTAACATAAATCTCTATAGCGTTATCAGAGGGCGTCAGGTTCACTGTCACTTTAATCAAATCTCCCAACCATATGCCTACTGGAAAAAAATTCATATTGCAAGACGTACTGCCTTTGCACTTATTTCTGTGTTATACTTTCTTTATAATATCTTGTGCATAAATAAATAAATGACGTATATTAGTAATATCAGTGATTGACCACTGATACGTTCTTTACATAGGTCCAATATTGAAATAACTAAATGTTATTTCTATGAATATTCGCTCGCCATACATGGCAGTATGTTTGTGGATTTAATGAACCTGTTTTGTATTTGTACCATATTCTAACAAATAAATCATTTTATTTGATTTTAGTCGCTATAGATTGGTGTATAATTTACCACCAGGTCAACGTCCTGTTCGACTTGACGGTTTTTCGTATGTAAAAAAAAAACGAGTACGTCTACCCGGTAAAAAGTTTCGTCATTTGCTCTCGCCGAAACAACTTGCGCCTGTTTATTTATGCTGAACTAAGCCGGTGTATGCAAAGTAGTTTTTGAGACGGTCTGGACTCTTGTCTAGACGGGTGTGACGCGAATGCACTGCATTAGAGAGACTTATCACTCTCTGCTAAGTGAACAGATGTACAACCGTACTGGAAATAGTACTATCAAATACTATTGTTTAGATGTACAAAGCGAATCAATTATCTTATACACGACGCCTATATCTAAAAGAGAATATCCATTAAGGGTATAAATGTTTTTTTTAATTTTCGCCTCAATCAATATGGCATTTATATAAGTGATAAATCTAGTATGACGAATGAATATTGGTTTATTCACTTATCACTAAATAACCGACCTGCACGTAATAACACTTCTCCATATAACAAATTCAAACTAGTATCTAACATGTCGCAATACAAAATATTTATGTTCTTACAGTGAGACAGAAATATCTGTATATGTAACCAAGTCCACGTCATGGGAGGCCTAACGAGGACGATTTGTCCTTGAAATTAAAGGCACTCACAAAATTTGATATCACTAATACGATACCATCGAAAGTAATTTAATTAACAAGTCACCTTAGGTGTACTTAGAATTATAGGTTAATGGGATTTGCCGACAGCGACCCTCCGACAGGCTTCGGGGTTGGGCGTCTAGACTTGTTTTCGAATGGTATGACAACAACGGAAATGAATTAATAATTAAAGAAATCGATACTATTAGATATTGTTATTCTTCTTCTTCGTCGGTATCACTCTTGACAGAGTGGTCATGGTCATCACTTTAGGTGTTGCTCGCAAGCTTAACAACACTTCGCCATTCCTCTCTGATCTCCACTTTCCTAGTGTATTCTTATAATGGCAACGACGATGACTCATTTACTGCCTTTATCTGATCAGTCTATCGCATAGGCGTTCTTCCTCGTGGCCTGGTACCCTCAACCTGTCCCTAGACCATAAGACAGTTATGTATGTTAATATTTACGTATGAAAACCATTTGCGGAAACACATTCAAACAGCACACATTTTCGATGGAGTGGCTGATGTTAGTTTTATTGACTTTCACCGCTTCATCGGACTCAGAGCTCATGACCTGGAATCCACGAGTAAAAAAATATTTGTTGATGTAATTTTTAAACCTTTATGAGGGCGTATTCATTTTACATACTTTGGCTACATAATTGGATTAGATTATTTTCCTAATGCAACTGGGCTAACGCTTCTAGTGGGACTATGAACTCATTTAAGTCTTATCTTAATTGAATTAGTCTAAGTAATTGTTAAACTTTTTATCAATTATCAGTAAATAATAGAAATTCATTATGTGAATGAACGTTTTCTGATAAACTATCAGTACGAAAAATTGTAGGACTATAAGCATTTGCACAAGAACAGACCTGATAACTTAGTATAAATTTCCCCAATTTAACAATCGGGGAATTCAAAGTGACGTTCATTATGAGCATCGTCATCCACCACCCCTTTCTCATCTGACATGGGTACACTTCCAATCTTTCAAATACCATCCAATAACCTTTAACACTGATGCTTCTAAATTATTGAAATTTACTTAAATTCTATAACAACTGTTTGAATATTACTCTATAAACGTTCATAATCATCATTTCAATCAATGGACGTCCACCGCTGGACATAGATCAATAAACTTTATCTTTCTATTAATCTAGATAAATGTTTAATATGTAAGAAATAGAAATATCACATATATACAGCTGATGCGTTTGTCTAGCTTTTGTGGTTTAAGGATGAGCTGCAGCAAAAGGTTGAATATAGATTACAAAAGGTACTCAGAAGTTATATATCATCATCATCAGTCGATACACGGCCACTGCTGGACATAGGCCTCCCTCAAAGATCTCCACGTTGCTCGCATCCAGTGAATTCCCGCGACTCTTACCAGATCATCGGTCAACGTTGTGCTACGTCTACCGGTACGCGGGCGCCACTCGAGGACCTTACTACCCAATCGGCCTCAGTTCTTC
The DNA here is from genome assembly GCA_033220335.2 of Troides aeacus. NCBI lineage: Eukaryota > Metazoa > Arthropoda > Insecta > Lepidoptera > Papilionidae > Troides > Troides aeacus. The sequence goes on along the minus strand of CM067272.1, from coordinate 2,528,660 downwards.
GAGCAATGTGCCCTGCCAACTGCCATTTAAGTCTAACAATCTTTTGGACTATATCAGTGACCTTAGTTCTTCTGCGGATCTCCACATTTCTGATTTGACCGCACAGAGTAACTCCGAGCACTGCCTTCTCTATTACGCTTTGGGTGACTGAGTCTTTTTATAAGACCGATGGTAAGGGGCCACGTCTGGACTCCGTGTCAACCCTGGCAACACACACGAGTGCCTCTCGCTCTCCTACCTTAATCTTGTGTATTTGGCAGATATATCAATACCTACATGGGTTACATTATTATCTTCAGCGAAAGGAAGTGCACGGCTGATACATAAGCCTCCCTAAGAGATTTCAACACCGACCGCTCTTGCCTTGTCCAGGGGCGTTGGTGAAAGATTTTTATACAAAAAAAAATTTAATTAGATACATGTACGAGTAATGTTACACGCACGACTACCAACGTTAAGGAGCAATCTTGTTACTTCCGAATAAGATGCGAGGTTTGTCTGACGGAGCACACACATAAAACCTGTATATAACATACTAGCTATTCCCGCCCCCTTAATTTTCCGTGACACCTCTGCGACTCACTTTGGGGAAGGAATTATGTAAAACCCATTCTTAGCTGACCTCTAAATGGCAGAAGCAATATCTCCACCAAGTTTTGAGTGTTTACGTATAATAGTTTCGGAGATCTCGTGATGAGTAATCGAATATCTGGATATTTCCTATACATACATATAGATTGAAATTCTGGGTGTAAGGGGCCCCACACAACTCACGGGACCCAAGCCAACCTCACCAGCTGATGGTGCATCCTGATAATCATCAAACGCGGCTCTGGTTCCCACCAACCCCTATTGGGTTAGCATGGTAGTAAATGGCCTAAATCCCCCAATATGGACCCCTACAAACGAAGATTGCAGTTAACAGCTGGATGTGAGCTAGGCCTATGTCCAGCAGTGGACGTCTGTCGGCTGATGTTGATAGATTGAATACGCTTGTGTAAGCTAGTGGAGCTTTTTGTAATTTATTCATATTTTAATACTGTTCCGTTTTTTTTTTTTTACAAAAAGTTTTAACTAAGTGGCATCAGCTGAAATTGTTTCCAAACAATACTAAGTAAGGACTTTAATTTTTTTAAGGAAACAATTTACCCTAAGGTGAGATCTTAAATTTACCATAAAAATTACTATATACTCGATACAATTAAACACAATTCACCATCACGTGACTTTCTTTTTTATATTATATAACTGAGCGACAAGACGAGGGATGTTCATTTGATAGTATGTGGTTCGCCCGCCCATAAGAGGCGTTAGTTAGGATGTTTTACCCTGCACCACAATGCGCTCGTCACCTGAGACAATATGTTGAGTCTCGTTACCCTAGTAATTACACTAGCTATAACATCCTTCAAACCGGAATGGAGTCATGTTTGTTTACTACTGTTTGGCGGCAGAGATAGCCGCTGCGGTGGTATCTACCTAGATGGGCTCCGGCAACAGAGACCTACTACCAATACAAGAGTGCTTGATTTTTCTTCCTGCTTCTCCTTGATGCTATATTTATAATGTACCGTAAAAAGTATAGGAGAACACATGTATACAGTAATATTTACTCGTCCATACTCTTATTGTTTACTACTTGCTTTGTAGAATAAAAAAATTGCATTATCCTTATAAATTAAATGAAATATCTGTATAAAGAACGATAAATCGAGAGAGGAAATCAAATCGTTACAATTGTTGCAGAAACGAAGCGGACTTAAACATTGTGACGCATGGCATGGCATCTCCAACTCCTGGGCCCCATCCGGCTCCCGTACGGAAGCAATTTTTAATTTCACGCAGAGCGGCACACAGATGCAATTGAATATTCTGTAGGATGCTTACACGAGTTAATAACTTGCGTGTTTAATGGGGGCAACCGGTATTTGACAGGATATTCAACCAAACGGAAAAGCGTTTGCTAGTTTACTTAACGTCATCGCTCTGTGTACTGATGGTAGGTCCCGTCACACACGAACACCGTCTAGGTTCACTAGGTAACATTACTGTGTCCTGGTTTGATAGGCGCTGTAGCTATTGTAATTATTGGGGTAACGAGCCTCAATATCTTATCTCCTAAAGCGACGAGCGAAGTGTGTAGTCCGAACTAGCCAGTCACTTACCATCGAAGAACAAAAAAACGTCAGCCTCATAGCTAAGTTTGTAGGAAGTGGGTAGACTGATATTTTCCGATAAGTGCCTTTCCAGGACATCCGAACAAAACAATTGACCAGCAGGGTGGATAATTAACAATTAATCTCTCCTTCTAGAGATAGTCCTAAGTCCTAGCCCTAGAAAAATTAAGAAGGCTTTTAATGTTATATCTATTGGCCGTTTTTAATTGAAATACCTTCCTGTGGACAAATGCTTTTTTTTACGTTAAAAACTACTATGCCTTTTTTTTTTGTTTCCGTGAGAATTTTTCGACAGATACCCTGCTTGAAGAATGTCAGGGTTGTGTGATATTTTTCTTATTAAAACCCTCAGGGCTGTCTGCAATGTCGCAATGCAAGACCCACCAGTGCCCCTCTACACTATGTGTTAACACTCCTAGGGATGAGGGCCCTAACCCTTCTAAGCATCACCGCTGAGCCTTACTCTGACCGTTGGTTCGCTTGTTGAGCGATAAGGGCCACCGCTCTCAATTCCGCTAAACTCCTAGACCCTTTCAATTGCCTTCTACGACAGGCAGTTCTTATCTTAGTGCTATTCTTACTGGAGTAATGAGACGTGTCTACAACGTACGAACGCTGTGATGCGTAATAAATATACAAAACTAATATAGATTAGCCTACGATCGAGATTATCTCTTAATGGTCATTTAGACTTATGTAGTAGGAACATTACTTACCACGCTCAAGAAAACATAAGCGTAGTAAAATTTAGACGCTAGAATTTAATATAGTACTATGAGAAGGCGCCACGTTGACTGACAATAGCGTTGGTCGCATATAGGTTTGCGGAGGCTGTGAAAGAATGCCTCTCAAGTTGGAGCCTTATGCGAACGGGCGCAGTGTGGGAGACACCCCCCCCCCCCCCTCACACTAGATAGAGCAACGACCTCGAAAGAAGTGCGAGAAGTGGATACGTGCAACTTATTAATATACTTCCTTGTTAAACCTTCGGTAACCAAGAAATTCTATGTTTTTATATACGGAACGACGATACTAGCAATACGTTCACCTAATCGAATTGCGCTCGTCGCCTTAATACGTAAGCTATAAAGTCTAGTTACCCCAGTAACTGTACTAGTTATAAGGCCGTTCAAACCGGAACGTAGTAATATTTGCACACTACTGTTCGGCGGTAGAAATAGGCACTGCGGTGATACCTACCTAGAGGGTCTCTAGAAACAGATAACGCTGGTAGAAGAACCCTGCGGCTATAAACCGTATAAAGTAGCAGCAGCATCTGTTTCTACCGCAAAATAGTAATGTATAGTCTAGGTTCCGGTTTGAAGGAAGTTGCTGAAAGTGAAATATCTGGGCTAACGGGAAAACATTATATCTTAAAGCAACGAGCATAATGGGATATAGTGTTCATGATCTTGACTAGCGTCACATTGTAAAGAGCAAGCGGATCACTTGTTATCAGGTGAACGTTTTACTTTTGCGTATTGATTTCGTCATAAATAAGAAAACGAGACATTTTTAGTTTAATATGTTGTTTAAGTATTTTAAATCGAATGAAATTCACATATATTCATAATAAATATAGACGTCCACCGCTGGACATAGGCCTCGTCCAAAGATCTTTACGTTTGTATGGGTTCATATGGAGGGTATTTCCCACCACGCTGGCCCAATGCGGGTGGGTGGAAGCCAGAGCCTCGTTTGTTGATTAGCAGGCTGCACCACCAGCAGGTGAGTTTGGCTTGGAACTCGAAAGTTGTTATGCCAAATACCACATAAATAACATTTTTAGTTATATACCTGAATAAGTTATGGAATTGTGGTTTAACCTAATACATTACTTCAAGCGATTAAAAGTATGTCCCATTAAGTGTTTAACTAAAATGTAGATAAACATACAACAATATAGGGTATTATAAAGGCGTGGTTCTTCCTAAGCAGTCATGATACTTATAGCTTATATCCATCAGCCATAAGAACTACTAAAAAGACAAATCACTCAAGCTAAATAAATAACGTCAAAAATTGGTCTATAAGGATCAACGATTGGACTTATTTATATTACATATAATTCTATGTTTTGTCTTAACAATTAATCCTTAATTACAAACGTAATTAAATTTGAGAAATGTCTTAACAAATCTCTACTCTAGTTTTTTTTTTAAACAACTATATCAAAGGCTACGTTAAGTTTAAAAATAACATACACGATATTTCTTTAGAAAAATGATATATATCTTAAAAACATTTCACACTGTTCTTACTGAAGATCAATAACAAAATTGGCGATTATATATAAAAAAAATGAATTTAAATTAACAATATTACCGATCACGTACCATGTAGCCCTTGACATTGAACAATCCGATCAGATAAATTGTTATCATTATCACACTAGTACTCACACAGCATCACCGATATCACAAATTATCACTAAACAACAGAAAGTCAATAGCGGCCGCTAGCGAACAGCGATAAATTAAAACATAAAATCATCGGCCATTTTATTGAAACTACACCGTCACCCGATATTACATCTTCGGTTGTACTCCGCACAATTGGCGGGATTATTGGAGTTTATTTTTTTTTTAAAAATAATATCGCGCATTCGGCCAGCACGCTCGCCCCGTTCCCACGATATTCCGCGACTGAACGAGCGAACGGAACAGCGGAGAGCGGTGCGAATAGGTACGAATACCTGTTATTTTTTAAGGGGTAGCGCCTGCGTACAGGGCCCCATAATAGGGCTGTCAGCGGAGCTTTCAAATTACGCGCACAATGAATAAAAGAATCGTGAATAGCGCATCCCCTATTTCATTTATTTGTTTTCTCACTGAAGTCTCTTGCCTGAATAGAAAAAATTTAAAGTAAAGAAACATTACTTTAAGAAAATTTTAATTACTTTAAATATATTATATTACGTTTATAAAGAGCTTACTGTTATCTGACCCTCTTTGCTGGCTACTTCTCTCTCTACCTTTGGTAAAAACATTAAAAAAAAATCCCTTGCTTAACAACTCTTAGTAAAATCCAGTATAAATTGACCCATAAACGGCAGAAGCAATATCTGTACCAAATTTTAAATGTCTTCATGATGAGTCAAGGGACCTCTAGATATATTTTATATATATATGTAGATAATCGGTTTGGTTGAGATTTTTTAATTAATTTATATTTTAATTAAAGTTTATAAGTGTTGAAGTTTAAAATATTATTTTTTACTAATACTTCTGTAATTCTCTTTGAACAAAGAATTCCTTAATATTCTCTTCTACCTGGTCTTTACCTTGCAAAACAAAGAATCGCACAAGATTTTAAGTCTACAGGAGCTAATGTTAGACAGTTTAACACCCCCGCAGTTCCCTTTAAGGGAAAACATTTTTAAAATAAGTTTTTAAATATTAATTTTTTTTTTAAATATTAAATATTAAATAACTTCTACAAGGTAAACAACATAAAATATCAAGTTCAAAGGAGCTACTGTTTAAAATATTTTTTTTATCAATAACGCTCACGCAATTTTCATTAGAGAAGGATTTTCGTTAAATCCAACATCATCGTCATCAGCCGATAGACGTCCACAGCTAGACCTAGGCCACCCCCAAAGATCTGCATGTTTGTAGGGGTGCATATGGGAGGACTTGGGATATTTGCCACCACGCTGGCCCAGTGTGGTTTGACGGGAGCTAGAGCCTCATTTGTTGATTAGCAGAGTACACCACGAGCAGGTGAGGATCCTATCAATCTATATACTTATCTTTTCGTCAAGTGCTTATTTCCACAGTCAGTAGTGTGCAAACATTATTGTGTTCTGGTGTATAAGGCGCTGTAGCTAGTATAATTACTGGAATAATGAGACTCAACATGTCATGTCTACGCGACGAGCGCAACTTGGTGCAATGTATGCCAACCTAACTAATATAGCACTGCTTTATTATGGGCAGGCGTATCACTTACCATCAGGTGAACATCCGGTGCGTTTCGTCGCTTAATTGAATAAAAAAAAAGTGTTCATACAAGTGAATAGTAATATAGTTATTACTAATACAATGAACTTAACCCTAATATAAGCAGACAACCCTAAGTTAGATGGGGAAGGAGTGGGGTGCGATTTTCTCAGTTTGTTATTAAGTTTGCATGATTATAGTCATAAGGAGTTTACTCGGGAAAATAGTTATGGTTGGCTCCCATATCCTTCCATACCAGTCTTTCTGATTTCTATCCGGTCCTCCAAAAGAGGAAGAACAGGTTATAGAGTTTATTTGTCGCCGCCAGCAAACAGCGAGGCTGATTTTTTTTATCGCAGGGGAAATCTTATTAAAAATACCTTACTTCTGGGGGGATATTAAGTCAAAGTTATGTGGGATTTCTACCCAGTAAAGCCCCCTCGGTGGTCTCCGTCAGTGCATTAGGAGGGCCTCTGGGATCTCTTACGAAACGCACCAGAGCCCCCTTCACTCCTCAACATTCACGCTGTGCTACGGCAGATACAAGACCACTATACATTTGCTGTGCTCCTAAGACTCGCATATTGAGATTTGAGGACCCGCACCCTCAAGGCCCACGAACCTGAGGACCCTTTCAGTCGCCTTGTACGACAGGCAGGGAATACCTTAGTCCTTTTCTTAATAGCCTGAGACTACAGTGCTAAGGGTTACCACCAACGATCAGGTTATCGATAAAGAGTTACGACCCTCAGCATTGAGGTACCGACTTAAAGAGAGAGAGACTATAGTTATTACTTAGATGCAACTTAATTAAGTAATTAATATATGTATAAGGTTGGCAAATATCTCCCTTCCGCTTTTTTGCTCTTTATTCAATGCTTTATAAAAAGTGTTACAGTGATCGGATTTAGTTCAAATATGCGCCGTTTTGTTCGATAATCTGTTTCCATCTAGACGGCAACTTCATAATACCTCCCTCGTAGAAGCCCCCCTCCTTATTTGCGAAGAACTCGGACAGCCACTTTTCATAAGCCTCTTTTGAGTTCAACTTTACACCACCAAGGGCGTTCACCATGGACAGGAACAGGTGGTAATCACTTGGCGCTATGTCCGGGCTATATGGTGGATGCGATAAAACTTCCCATCCGAGCTCCCGTAGCTTCTGACGAGTCATCAACGAAGTGTGTGGTCTGGCGTTGTCCTGGTGGAACACTACACCCTTCCTGTTGACCAATTCTGGACGCTTCTGGTTGATCGCCTGCTTCAAGCGGTCCAGTTGTTCGCAGTAGATGGTAGAATTAAGCGTCTGGCCATATGGGAGCAGCTCATAGTGGATGATTCCCTTCCAATCCCACCAAACACACAGCAAAACCTTCCTGGCCATCAATCCCGGCTTGGCCACTGTTTGGGACGATTCACCGGCCTTCGACCACGACCGTTTTCGCTTGATATTGTCGTATGTGATCCATTTTTCGTCGCCAGTCACCATCCGCTTCAAGAATGGGTCGAGTTCGTTCCGTTTCAGCAGCATATCGCAGGCGTTGATTCGGTCTAGAAGGTTTTTTTGCGTCAAATCATGCGGCACCCAAACATCAAGCTTTTTTTTGTATCCAGCCTTCTGCAGATGGTTTAAAATGGTTTGGTGACTAACTCCCATCTCCTGGGCGATGTCACGAGATGCCACATGCCGGTCTAACTCGATGTAGTCCATGATTTGATCGGTATTTGTCGTCACAGGTCTTCCGCCGGCTGGCTTATCCATGGTGTCGTTTTCACCGGCTCTGAATCGTCGAAACCATTCCTCCGCGGTTCGAAGTGATAGAGTACCATCCCCCAAAACACCATTAATCTCACGGAACGTTTCTCTAGCGGATTTGCCTTTAACGAAGGAAAACTTTAAAATAGCGCGAATTTCGGCGTTAGTGAACTATATGTTTACACGTCTATAACTGTTGAACGCAATATCCAAACTAATTATGCATAGCGTCGTTTTGTAGGTTATGTCAAGACCTTTCAAATTATGTATAGTATTGCCAGATACGAGCTCTGTAGCGCTTTGTACATAGCCGCGAAATTCAAAAGACAAAAAGGCGGAAGGGAGATATTTGCCAACCTATTATATCTTAATATATTCAGCCGAAAATTATTTCTTTCAAGCCACAAGTATCTCCTCAATATACATATATATTTGACATAGTTATTTACTGTTTTTTTTTACCAATTAGGCTATGAGACGAGCGGGACGTTCACCATCAGGTGGGCAGGCGTATCACTTACCTGATGGTAAGTGATACGCCTGCCCACAATAAAGCGGCGCTAGTTAGGATGGTATACACTGCACTACATAGTGGTTGTTGCTTCGAAACATGAGACGTTAAATCTCGTTACCGCAGTAATTTCACTAGCTGCAACGCCCTTCAATCCGGAACAGTAATGTCGCACGCTGCTGTTGGGAGATGCAAATAGGGGCTGTGGTTGTACTTACCTTTCTTTTATTTATCGAGTTGAAATCGTTTAAAGACATACCTTACTTCTGGGGTGAAGACATGGTTATGTTTTTACCCATTAAAACCCCTCGCTGATCATCCTCAGTACGTTGGAGAGAAGGTGTGAAGGACGGGATCTCTTACGGAATAGATCAATGTCTTCCGACTCTACTCCTAATGCATATACCAGGGAGGACTGTTGCCTTCCTCGACACCCTCGCATGTGGTGGTACCTACCTCCGCGGTCTACCATCAGCGATGTGTAATTGTTATGTGCTTGCAATAAGTTCGATTAACATGATTGCAATAACTTACATAGTTAACTTTACGGTTAGCTTAGATGTCACGCGATCCGTTTATACATTGTATATTATAACTTATAATGGACCATGCACACTTACCAGATAAAAAAATCACATTTTTTTTATACCACCTACTTGTCAAACAGGCTTGCTAGCCGCCTGATGTTGAGTGGTCACCGCAGCTTATGACCACCGGTAACACCAGGTAGGCGTATTGCCGACCGTGGAGAAACCTTTTCACGCCCTTTCTGGAGAACTTCATACTGTAGCTCCTAGGGAAAACCTCGACAGGTAAATCGTTCCACAACTTGAGGGTTATCGAGAGAAAACATCTCTAGAACCGATCCGTACGTGACCACTTCAGTTCGAGACTGATGGCGAGGAGTGCGATGATGAAAAAGTCACATCTTTCAGTTAAGTTAAAATTTTTAGTAACCGACTCAGTGGCGTTGAGGTTAAGTGCTTGCTTTGTGATAAGGAGGTCCATGATGTCCCGAGGACACAGGTCGCAGAGCTTCTTTGGTGGTTTACTACGAACACGCCTGGTCAAAACTTCATCATCATTACCATTATCAGCCGATAGGCGTCAACTGGTGGACATAGGCCTCCCTTAAAGATCTCCACATCGATCGATTCTGCGCTACTCGCATCCAGCTGCTTTCCGCAACCTTGGTCAGATAGTCGAACTACCTGGCGGAGGGCCTGCCAACACCACGTCTACCGGCACGCGGTCGGCATTCGAGTATCTTGGTGCCCCATCGGCTGTCATTCCTTCGAGCGATGTGTCCTGTCCATTGTCACTTGAGTCTAGCAAACTTTTGGACTATGTCGGTGACCTCAAAAACTTAACTATAGTAAAACAGACTGTTATATATATTATTAGAAATAGAAAAATGTGTACTAAAATAAGTTAAAAATATAAGTAGAATAGAGATGCCTTCATGATGAAGAGTCTCCACTTGCGAGAGGTATGAGAGAAATAAATGGGATGCATAATGATAGAAGAAATGGAGTGTGATAGATGCGCAGAGTATGACAGAAAGGAGAGAATGAGTTGAACAAAACAATGTAAATATTATATATCAAGAGATGGTAAACCATAAGCAGGCAATAGCCCTGACCCACCACACGCAGAGTAACGACAAAAAAAAAAGTCTCGCCTGGTCTGCTACCATCCTCATACTATCAATACTACATGAGCTCGCTTCGTTATCCAGTCTCATTATCACTTAACACCAAGTAGAAGTTAAGTATTCCATTGAACATAAATTACAGACACTGTGGGCGGGTACTTGTAAAAACGTATTTATTATCTACATTTAAAAAAAAAACCTATCGCTATGATTAGTCCGCCCTTTGTCTTCCCACACGACTTAAAACATAGCGAGATCGCGTGGGGGAGAAGAATGGATATTGATTAACAGCACCGACTGGTCTGAGAGCAGTGACGTCATAGGAGTCATCAGACGTCATTGCAAGTGTGACGTCAGCGTCTTACGTCTTACACTTGGTTAACTTTTACTCGATATTAAGCATTCAAACCGGAACATGAATAAATCATTACATACTTCGTAAATTATACTGTATATATAAATATGTACCCCGTGTGGGCGTCAGCTTAGAATTTTTTTTTATACGAAGCGACAGGACGAGCGAGACGTTCATCGTCATCATCATCATCATCAGTCTTTGCTTAACCACTACTAGACGTAAGCCTTACCCAGTCTTCCACCAAATGCGATCCTTAGTTTCTCGCATCCGCCCACATCCGACCGCTCTGATGACGTCGGTCCACCTGGAGGGAGAGTCCTCTACTCCAAGACTTTTCTCCCCCAGCCGTCACTGACACGACAGACATGGCGCTCTCACTCGTCGCCCTGAGACAAGAACATCCTTCAAACCGGAACAGTAATGTTTACACATTAATGTATGACGGCGGAAATTGGCGCTGCGGTGGTACTCAGAAGGTCTTCGGCAAGAGAGACCTACCAGCAGTTACAAGAATATCCATTCCATCCATTACCTCATTTAAAGAGGATGATGGATGGAGGATGATTGGACGTGGTCTTCATCATAGCACAGCTTGCGAAGATATTGAACTAGCCATAGTCATATTTTGAATATAGATCCAGTTATCTGTCCAGACGATGAGGACAACCAGGGAGTAGGGTATTAGATAAAGATCTCCACATAACCCTAACTTCCTCTGAGAAGACAGGGTGTCTTTACGAAGACTTCCCTCTCGACAGTAACAGAATCCCTACTGTTTTTCTACCCTCGGCTTGTAAATGAGCAGCATCTTCATCATCACGCTGGTTTATTGGTGTCGGTTTTCTGTTCCCGGAGACCATCTAGGTACCACCCCAGTTCCTATTGCAGCCGACAAACATGCAAACATTACTGATTTGTAGTTCGAAAGGGTTTTAGCTAATGGAATTACTATCAGGTGAAGGTCTCGCTCAAATTGTCGCTTCATCATTATCATCATCAGCCGAGAAAAGTCCTCTGTTGGAGCTAGGCCTCCCCCAAGGACCATGTTCGTAAGGGTTTCATGTGGGGGAATTTGGGCCATTTCCCACTACTCTGGCCCAATGTGGATAGGTGGGAGCCAGAGCCTCGTTTGTTGATTAGCAGGGTGCACCAGGAACAGGTGAGGTTTGCTAGGGTTCCCTGAATTCATCTCGAGGACTCGTTACCCTACCCCTTTGTTGGATGAAAAAGAAGTCAACTCACCAAGAGTGACGAGCAACGACTATTACCCACGTGTTCATGAGACCAAACGTTGATATATATCATCAGCCGATAGATTCCCATTGCTGGATGGAAGGTTTCTCCGAAGGTCTCCACACTGATCAGTCCTCCACTGCTCCAATCAAGCGGACCATGGATCCACCTAGTGTATACTGTATACGACCTATTATAATAATAACTATAGAGATAAAAATAATATGACCTAGAAAGTGTTCAGTTCGTTTCAATTAAAACAATTAGCCACCCTTTAACCCTTAGCTGATGAAGTCCCCGCGGGGTTAATTACACCCTCTGCCTATTATGTTTTATTACGATATACGTGAAATGGAAAATTAATTAGAGCGTAATGAATATTCGTTGAACAAACTGTTTGATTAAATCTATGATACCTATCATCATCATCAGATGGACGCCCACTGCTGGACATCAGCCCTGTAGTCTCGGGCTAGTAAGAATAAGAATAAGAATAATGTAAGCCCTGCCTGTCGTAGAAGGCGACTAAAAGGGTCTAGGAGTTTTGCGGGCCTTGATGGTGACTAGGAGGCTTAGGCTCCTCCCCAGAGACGTGTAACACAGGGTAGGAGGCACCGGTGCGTTCTATAAAATATCACAAAGCCTCTCCAACTACACTGATGCAGACCACCGAGGGTGTTGTAGTGAATAAGAATCTCAAAAACCCTGACTCCCCCCCTCGATACAAAAAAAAAGACAACGGTCATAAGCCTCCCCTCACATATGGAGGCAGTTGGTGGTAGGTCTCTGTTGCCAGAGACCGTCTAGTAGGTACCACCTCAGCGCCTATTTCTGCCGCCAAATAGTAGTGTGCAAACATTACTGTGATCCGGATTGAAGGACGCTGTAGCTAGTGTAATTACTGGAGTAACGAGACTCAACAGTGCATACCATCGTAACTAGCGCCACGTTGGCCTTCTCCAATAAACTTTGCGACTAAATGGGGGATATAGGTCATTTCCCACCGCACTGGCCCAATACGGGTTGGTGGGAGCCAGAGCCTCATTTATTGATTATCAGGTTGCACCACGAACTGGTGAGGTTGACTTGGGTCCAGTGAGTTGTTTTGCGGGAACGTTTACGTCCCTTCAGAACTTCGGCATCAGGTACCTACTATTAAAAGGGTACAGAATAGAGGATTACAGTAAACTTGGGATTGTTTATATAACCATAGAAGTTAATAATGAAGTTAAACCATAGATTTTTAATTATTTCAGTGTGCTGTAATCTAAATTATTCTAGATACCGGCGCATGAGATGGAAACTGCGGAGACCTCGTCCGTCGGCGCCGGCGCCCCGTCCGTTGTGCATGCTCGTGTAGTTTGTTATTGAAGCGATTTTTCAGATGAAACAGGATGAATGGGTGACCGGCGCACAAACAATACCACCACTTCCCGCACCTTACCCCCTATCCCCCCCTTGTCGCCCGCAATCGCTGCCGGCTACAGATTATTTCGGGAATCCGTTCTCGTCCTAATTACAACGTACATACTACAAACGTAAATTGAAATTTCATTTCTTTTAGTACACAAATTAGATAATACGAGTAATTTTTTTTCTTACCGATATATACAGGGTGTTAGGAGACCGCTTAGGAAAACGAAGACATACGATAGTACTAATGACACCTTTGATGATAGAACAGAAAAAAAATCGATTTTGATAAAAAAAACCATATTTTTAAAACGTTTTATTAGCATTATTTACGCTGTAGTATGTTAGTATAGTTAAATGAAACGATATTTCCATAAATAATACTAAAAAAAAAACCTGTAATGAAACACATCAAAAACAGCTGATGCTCGGATCAACGTACACCCGAGCGCGCAATCTAAATGGTCCGTGGCCCTATGAGATAAGGTTCAAATTGAAACCAAATACATCTCTAGTTACAACCGCGAATATGCATATATATATATATTTGTTATAAAAAGAATGGATGAAAGAAGATTAATGGAAGAGGTATGGTAAGGTAAGAATGATTGGACAAATCGGTGCAGGACCTAGGCGGACATATTCCGATCAAGAAACTCATGGAAGTGGAGGAAGCGAGAGAGGTGTGCCAGGATCGTAGCAAGTGGAGAGAGATGGTCTCTAACTACCCCACTGGGAACGAGGCGTGGTATATATGTATGTATGTATTTAATAATGTATATTAAAACAGTTTTGTTTTATTATTCAATTAAACGATGAGTCGAGCGGGACGTTTACCTGATGGTGATACGCACGCCCGTAACAACAATGCGCTCCTCGCCTGAGACATAATATGTTGAATCTCACCACTCCAGTAATTACACCAGCTACAGCGCCCTTCAATCCGGAACACAGTAATGTTTACACAGTAGTATTTGTCGGCTGCAATATGCTCTGAAGTGGTACTTAACTAGACGGTCTCTGGCAACAGATACCTACCACCAGTAAATTACTTTCTTTTATTCACTAATCACGTGAAAACTAGTGAACATATCTACTTGAGAACATGCCCACGCGACGCGGAATGATTTGTATTAGTATAGTATTAGTATTAGATGTATTAGTAGTATTAGTATTAGATGGTTAGAGGCTATTTGTTTTTTTTAATTTCATAGATCTTTCATCGTTATATATTAGGTGTACCGGAAAGTAATGTCGTTTTCTTACGCTAAATACAAACACATACATTTTTAACGAGTCTTTATTTTTAATCAATGATGTATTCCCCATCATTGTCAATAACCTTTTGCCATCTAGTGAGTAAATTTTCAATCCCTGATCGATAAAAATTAATTGGTTTTTCGGCAAAATATCTAGAGATGGCATTTTGGATATCATCCAAATTTGCAAATGTTTTGCCACTTAAAAAGTGTTGCAGCGCTCGGAATAAGTGGAAATCCGATGGTGCAACATCGGGCGAATATGGTGGATGAGGCAGCACCTCCCACCCCAATTCATTAATTTTTTCTAGAGTTCGCCTTGCGCAGTGCGGTCTTGCATTGTCATGTTGGAGAATGACGCCTTTTCGGTTGACAATCGCTGGCCACTTTTCAATTAAAGATTGATTGACTCGCTGCAATTGTTCGCTGTAGAGGTCTGCAGTAACAGTTTCTCCAGGTTTCAGTAATTCAAAATGAACAATGCCGCGAATACTCCACCAAACACACAAAAGCGCTTTTTTGGGGTGTAAACCTGGCTTAGCAGTACTCCGAGGGATTTCATTTGGAGAGAGCCACTGCCTTTTGCGTTTTGGGTTATCATACAGGACCCATTTCTCATCTCCTGTGATCAAGCGATCAAAAAACGCTTCTGTGTTGTGTCGTTGAAGCAATAAGTTGCATGTGATTGATCGGTTAGCCTTATTCTGTTCGGACAGATTATGCGGGACCCAAACACCTGCTCTGCTTACTTTTCCAATCTGCTTCAAATGTTCTTGGATGGTCGACCAAGGTTTGTTGAGACTGTTTGACAATTCCTCGATCGTCTGACACGGATTTGCTTCCACTTCCGCCCTTAACACGTCGTTGTCTAACGCTGATGGTCTTCCTGATCGATACGAGTCGGAAAGATCAAAATTACCCGATTTGAACTTGGAAAACCACCTTTGGCATTTACGAATGTCCAGTGCATTTGGATAAACATCGCAAATGTTTTTGGTAGCAACTGTTGCGTTATTTCCCTTGCGAAACTCAAAGAGCATGCAATGCCGGATGTGTACCTCTTCTGGTATTTGGCTGGCCATTTTACCCAAAATTACAAAAAAAAATTGTAATTCAATTGTCTATAAGTAAAGAAATCACTATAACCTCACAATGTCTTTGGTACGCCTCTGAACAAAACAATGAGCTGACAAATGACAATCAAGTATCGGCATGCGCAGAAACGACATTACTTTCCGGTACACCTATTATATATATGAAATTTCCACCTATGTAAAACCTTAAGGTAAGAATTAGGTAGAAATATTCCTTTTGCTGAGTATTAGGTCAGCTAAGAACGGAGTTTATAAAATTCTTTCCCCAAATGGAGTAGAAGAGGTTTCACGGTTAATAAAGCGTAAGAGAAACAGCTTGTATATTATATTCAGAATAATGATGTGTAGTGAAATTAATAAAGTTATCGTTTATACATAATTGATGCTAGTAAATAATAAAATGACAAGTTCTCGTCATTTCGTAAATGTACGTAATATATCTATGAATGAGACACAGCATTCACTTGTATAATCGTTGATCTCCTAAAAATCTTTGGTAACAAGCATGTAATGGCACATGCTTATTACCAAAGATTTTTAAATAATTATCATGCATCTATACTATCACAAACAATCCTTAAGTAAATCATTCCTTCTTTCTATTAAACGGTCATTGTTAAAAACGGCGACATGTTCTACATCCGTAAAAAAAACTATCGCTTCATCACACAGTACTACGGGAAGAGCCGTGAAAGCTTTCCGACACAGACTGGATTAACGATTCCTCTCCCCTTCTCCCCACGTGCCCTCCTCTTATCAAACGCCCTCAGCCCTGCGCTCCCCTCGCTGAAAAGGGGATTGTAAAACCGAAAAGCAATTTCAACGCTTTGACTTGCCGGCACCGGACGGAATCACCGGCTACGTCCGTATATTGATTTTGGAGTACACGGAATATTGCATTTTTATTTTAAAAAAGGGCAGCGGCTGCGTTTTAAATATTGATAGCTTTTATTGAAGGTGAAGGACTGACCTTTCAATACGTTACCACCGACTGTCTCTAATACTTATATGAAAAAATATAATACTATAACTATACCAAGTATTAATAAGTCTAGACTCTACAGCAATATTATCAAGTAAATTTTTGTATCGTGATACATTCATAAATATTTAAAATTTCGGTATAACTTGATATTTATTATATAAGTTCTATTATATTTAGAAGATATCCTGAGATACATGGACTCTTGACTAGATCTCCGAAAGTATATTATATGACGTGAACACTTAAAATTTTGTAGAGATATTGCTAGTTCCGTTTAGAAATCGTGATATATAGTAATATGAATAAAATTATAATTTTTATATATAACTAATGGTAGTTCTCTATTGCCGGACACTGCGTAGGTAGGTCGTCTATTATAGCTACCGCTGAACGGTAACGTGCAAATATTACTGTATTCCGGTCTTGTCTTTTCAGCGAGTAGTAATCGTTAAATTGAAAGAAACATTTCGTTGTTTCGAGTACTAATAAAAAACCACTACCAATGTCCGACTTAAACTGAATATTCAACTTAAGTCACAAACATCACTATAATTTAAAAAATGTTTGTTTTTTTACACAAAGCTGAGACTAAAAATTCCTTGCTTCTATAGCTCAGACAATGCATAAAATTATATTCCCGCCATCTAGTTAGCTTGATGATAAATTATTATAGCACAGATTGATTTGAAGTTATTCAGTAATGACAACAGATGGCGCTATAATTAAATTTTTTGTAAAGCAAAAGCTTTTATACGTAGATATCTTTGATGTTCTAAGCGTTCCTTAGATTGTGTTAATCAACCTTTTTATCCATAGTCTAGACGTAGTGTTGCATGCAGTAAGTTATTTCTTATTCGCTAATTTCATTTTATTGTACCGTAAACGAGTTCATGGGAGTGTATATTTATTGGGGGGCATAATTTAAAATGGTTCTGGCTGACCGAAGTTAGTGTATAGCAGTCTCACTTTTTAAGATAGCAAAATCTTTTAATCTACAATTTTATTGGGTTGGGCCCGCGTGGTGACTATGGCCCAATCGCCCTCATATTGAGGGTAGGTCTATGCTCCAGCAGTGGGACTTAAATTGGTCGTTGTCATTTTTAACCGGTCCTAGGAAACAAAACCTACCAACTACAGAAATAGTATTTTGCTATACCGGTACTATATTATTACCTGGTGCATAGATAGCACAGTAATAATCTAAGAACTATTTTGTTTAGACTATAAGAAGCTAGGTTTAGGCTGTAACGAGCTTTGCTCTTCCATTTCCCCTTGCAGCTGAAAGGTTTCCAATCAAATAAAGTGGAATTAATGAAAAGCCAGATATTATACAATTAATGTTTTATTGCGCCTAGCCTTGCTTCTGCGCCAGCTCGCGCGCCCGCGCCTTCTCTAGCTTGGCGATGCGCGCGTTGGACTTGTTGCCGAGCACGCCGCCGCCCCAGTGCTTGCGCAGCTCCTCGAACCGCTCATTGAAGTTCGTCCTGATCGCCTCCACCAGTTTGGAGAACGCTGCTCTGTCACCGGACTCCACCTGGCTCGCGGTAATTGCTTAGATGTAGTGCATGTCTCAAGTGTATGAATGAAACAATTGATCATAATGGCACATTCAGATCATCTGTTTTGGTGGTAGAAAAGTTATCCGCATAGCGTTTGGATAGCAAATAAATCATCATCACATGCTTACGTAATAAAAGGTATTAAACGAAAATGAGGGGCTGTGGAGAAAATGAGGGGCTGTGGATAGTCAATCATGCAAAATACTGTGGCTGTCTGTTATGCCGTTGACTAAATATTTAATAAAAAAAAAATTATATCATCAACATAAATGTGAAGCGAAAAAAATGTTGAACAGCTTTGAAGCTTGTTCTAGGTAAAAAGATATTCCAAAAAAACTTTCTTAACATGCAAAAAAAATTGACGCCTAACTATACTCAGCTGATGTTAAATGCATCAAAAGGAAATTGAAATATTCAATATACTTACATGCGTCAGTGCTAAGCATGTGCAAGTCTTGCGGTGTACCAGGGCTCCCAGCCTAGACTTGCCCTTGACGATGCAGTATGGCACCCCCATCTTACGGCAGAGGGCGGGCAAGAAGAGCACAAGCTACGACACAAGATATCATATAAACTTTGGATGAAACCACAAGATGTCATTAATATCTCGCTATCAGCGTCTCAGAGTCAACAATCTTCATGCAGCTTGGTAAAGTTAATTTACAGCCTCAGGTGAAGAAATTCTTACATCATTGAAAGTATTCGTGAGGTATATAACCTTTAACCCTTTGCACTCGGGGACCTTTGAGATAGCATACTCTCACTCACCATAGGTGAGTGAGAGTCACCGCTCGAGTGCAAAGGGTTAATATGTTTAAATTCATAACCTCACTTATCTCTATCCCGAAGCAGTACACAATTCACTTCCACTTGGCAGCAGAAATGGGCTTAAAATTATTTCTTTTTTTACCTGAAGTATAAGAAAATATATTTACTTCACTTCATCTCCATAAAAAAGTTAGGATGTGTACACTGCATGTTGGTCACCACATTATCTTTTATGACAGAGTTCAATATAAAAAGTTTAACGATTCTAATGTGTCCTACCTCAATGGGGTCAACATCATGAGCGATGACTACCAACTGTGCCTTCTTCTTCTCCACTAGCTTGGTGACAGTGTTAGTGCCGGCACGGACAGTGTTCGGCCTCTTGGCTGGTGGCTCATCTTTCTTGGCAATCTGGTGCAAGAAGTTGATGTATAAGACATTGCTACATTGCAACATAATAGAAATTTTTATTTCTATCTATTGTGATCAGAGATCTTGGTGGTTAGAGGTCTTCATGGCCTTCTGAATTGTGTTTTATGCATCATTTACAATGTTTCTAGTTTCCATGATTTTATCAATATCACCTAAAAGACGTCCACTGCTGTACTTAGGGCTCTCCAAGATACCCACATGATCGAGTAGGGAATCACATAGAGGGATTTGAATTGTTTCCAGCCATGCTGGCTTAATGTAGGTTGATGAAATTCAATTATAATGATGCTTTCTTAGCATGCTGCTAATCAACAAGAGATGGTGGCTCCCATAGATCTGCATTGGGTCTGCGTGGTGGGAAATGGCCCAAATTCCCCCACCAAACTTGAGTGATCTTTGGGGAGGCTTATGTCCATCAGTGGATGTCTATCGGCTGAAGATGATTGAGTTATGATGGTTAGCACCTTGTGAAACTGACAATTTGTACAAATGAAAATAAATTTGTTATATATATGAAGACACTTATGAAAGTGGAGGAAGCGAGAGAGGTGTGCCAGGATCGTAGCAGGTGGAGAGTAGTGGTCTCTGCCTACCCCTCTGGGAACGAGGCGTGATATATATGTATGTATGTACAATAGTTAAAAGAATAATCGTTAGATAAAATCGATAATATTTATCAAGTGTGCAGTAGATTACAACTATATAGAGACAACAGAAAGAGAATATTAGAGACAAACCTTAGCTTCAGCAGCTTTTCTTAAACGCTCTTTCCTGACTGCTTCAGTCTCTGGCCTGTACTTCTCGAGGATCTTGAACAGACCTTTGGCTGTAACAATTTTTATGACTTAGTATCACAGTTAATTTTAATTCTATTTTGGAAATGACTTGAACAATATCAGAGTTAAAAAGCTCGTATCATTTTTAATAATCATAGAGATTCATAGTTGCATTTGATGTTCATCATTTTGAAATTGTCTAACAACAACCTAGGCTTTTATATCTATTGTTGTATATCTTTTCTAGACCAAAACAGAAGAATTAACAACGCTTTTGAATGATGAGGATCTTAAAATATTTATTAAGGTTGTTATATTCGCAGATATTTGACTTGTATGTGATATTGACAAATATCTACTAAATAAATATTCACATGTCACTTTAGGAACAGCAGCTACTTAGCTGCTAACGCCACATGGGACCTACTCATGTGTCTTATCATATATTCAGTACATGACAATAGTTAACAACTATTTTATTATTTCTCTCGTCTTTCATTATTAATGATAAACATGACCATTACAATTGATCCACTGGATGCAAGCGACACGGGACTGATCAATGTGGAGATATTTGGCACAGGCCTATATCAAGCAATGGATGTCTATCGGCTGATGATATCCATTAGAAAAATGTATCATAAAATATTTAATTATACAAGTGACAAATAGTTATCAACTATTTTGTCTTTTTGCAAAGTTTAATTTTATAATTTAACTGTACTATTGTCAAAACTGTACCTTTTTCAATGTGTTTTTGTTTTTTAAATAAATTTGCCTATAATAATTTTGGTCTTCAAGATATAAACATTATTATATTAATTTTCTAAAATAAAATGTTCCTAAAAGAGTAATTTGGAAGTTATAACAAAGTTAAACAAACCTGTTGTCTTATCAAGAGTCTGAGTGAACTGGTTGATTGGTGGTGGAACCTTGAGACGGCGCTGGAGCACTGCCTTTTGGCGCTGAATGCGGATGTACTTGGGCCATCTCACAAAACGGGACAAGTCACGAGTAGGCTGGATATCCTGACCTTAAAGAGTTGGTATTTAGTTATCTTAAGTGTGAATAATTTTTAAAATTAACAAATCATCATAATAATCATTTAAATAACAAGTTTCTATAATATTTTCTTATTGTAAAGTCAGCATCAATAATAATTGATTCACAAACACACAACTGATTTATGTTCACAATTCTAAATGTTGCACAGAAAAAATACTTTCTTAATGGTTAGCAATAATTTAGGTTGCTTATTGAAAATTACTACTAAACAATCAATAAATTCTGTACAATAAGCAGTTAAATTAATAATAGACCTTTGTCAGTGTTAAAAAGCTCGTGTATTTTATACCACATGGTATTTCAGTAAAATATTTTTTACATCATATGAGGTCCTTTAAATTAATTTGTTAATGTTAACAATAAAGAGTTTTTCTCACCAATAGCGAAATTCTTTGTCCTCTTCTCGAAGAGTGGGTTTACAATCTTCTTGGGTTCAACTTTTTTAACGACTAATGGAGCCGCTGCTACCTTCTTTCCTACCTTCTTCTTAGGCTGCAAAAGCGCGTAACACGTGAGATAAAAAAAAATAAAAATCTAACTATACAAAAGGAAATAGTCCGATTTCATTCCATCTTATATGTTCACTGTTCTCTTGTCAACACCATGCTCTATAAGTAAGGTTATATTTTTTTAAACAACTCGATCAAAAACTTTATAAAACATTTTTAAATGAAATTGAATAGTTAATTACATTCAAAACAAATAAAGAAAAATAAAATTTGTTTCTATCATACAAAAACAAGGAACGTCTTGGCTCTGGATACAACACAATGTCAGCAATAAACTTACTTCTCAAGTTATTAGAATAAAAATATAGTATTTTAATAAACGCACATGGTTTTTACCTTCTTCTGCACCATCTTGAATGAACTTTAAATAAGTGATCTACGGGACACGAAAAGATTCGTGACCCAAACAGAACACAACACTTTCGGCGAAAATGGCCGAAATAAAAGAACGTTAGTGATGCGAACAGAAACGTCAATGATGTTCACAGATAAAAAAGCGAACTATGTACAGAAAATTAAGTATCATACATGTATCGATTATAGTCAATACAGGAATAAAAAAATCCAAATTATCGTCCTCAGATTATTTAAAGAAAGTAAAATGCCTACGTGAAGTCATTTTAATAATACTTTAGAAATAATATTTACGTAACAAATTAATGTAGGTCTTTTTACAGAAAATTTTGAAAATATTTTTTAATGTTATGGTATGTAAGTGCAAACAAGTAATCATTTTATTTACATATATACTAAGTTTAATGGGTACGATGAGAAAGAAAATTACATTCATATAATTTAAATTAAAGAAGGATGGTTAATAGGGCGCTTTTAGTATAGTTATATGTTTTATATTAGTTATATCTTCTGGCGCATTTTATATATAAGAAAAGAAGATATAAAAATAGGTTTTAAAAAACGTAATAAATCATAAAATTGTACAACGCAGCGTGAACCTTTTATATTTGTTGATTAAAACATTATTTATTGTTAGGCGATCTTAGCAGGTATTACTAACTATAGAAAAAAGAAGTGTAATATTTTATATCCATTTTAATTAAAAGTAGGTTTATATGATTCTTTGCCAAATCTTGTTTTTGCTGTTTTGTAATCGATCGCGTCGGTTGTAAAAGCGTTTCGACGGAAATGTGATTGAATTTTTTATTGTAAAAATAAATCAGATTGGAATTGGAAACAGCCAATAAAATGACGAGTACTTTACGGAAAATGGTTTGTAAAACAATTATATTTTTAATCATAGGTAAGTTTTTTTAACAGTTTCCAGTCGACATGAAAATTATTTAGCATCTTTTTCAGACATTTCACGGCATTGAAAGCAATTGTTTATACAATATTATTCGATGATAGAAATAGAATTGTGATGATACTGTATTTTAATATTCCACCAAGCCAATTTACACAATTTGCCATCAAACTACTTGTAGTGTAACTATTTTTATAGTCAATAATAATTTTAATTGTTTTTAAGGTTTAACAAAATGTGTTTCTACAATAAAGGTAAACCTGCATGGTCGAATTACGCTCGGTCAAGAGGTTATGGAATCCATATCTCAATATATTGAGCCAAGTCTTGTGGCTGGTAGAAGATCAATGACGTCTAAACACGAAAACGATATTGCAAAACTAATTACATCTAAAGAACTCTGTAATGATATACCAATGTGCTCTGGACCTCTTGGTTCGTTCGTTGATAATTATCTTATAATACTAACTACAGCCGTAGACAATATTTTCAAATCATCTTCTTTTAAAGATAATTTTGAAAAGATATTCTTTGAACAACTTGAAAAAATATTAAGGGACGTAAAAAAAATTCTTAAAAGTGTCAATAATAAGATAAGTGAAGCAAAGGAATTTTACTATTGGAATAAGATATTAAAGAGAATAAGTGCCAAGTTTCATAATCTAATTACCCTTACAGTTGGTAATAGTTTTAAAGGTGCAGAGCAGAACAATGAAACTAAAATTTTCGTTCAGAAAGTTATTACAGCGATTGTTGTGGTGGAATCAAAATATGAAAACAAACTTTGTGTAGAACACAAAATTTGCATCCAATCATACGAATGTACTAAAGCAGTGCATCGAGTTTTAGAAAGATTAACAAATCTTCCAGAAGTGTACGTGAGGTCTTTTGTGAAAAGTTTTTATGAAGCTTTACTTGCAAGTACCTTTTATTCCCGTTTGAGTGACGTCACCGCTCGTGAATTTCAAACGATTTTAAACGATTTAGCACTATCCAATAACGTATCCGTTAGAGAATTACTCTTATCTGTTCAAAAGACTGTAGAATCGCGCCTGGACCAAATCAAAAACCCCGAAAACAAACAGGAAGGCTATGACGTTTTATTGATTAATATGATCTTGTCCGATTTAGATCACTTCTTTAGTACCCACAAAGAGCAACCTTTTCGAGATTTTGTTAAAAAATTCACCGATTGGACGATAGACGGTCGTGTTGGTAAACATTTAAGAAAGGTTATTAGTGAAATTGGAAACGAAGTTTCGGTACAAAAAGATGAAATATCTACTAAAATTGAAAATGAAGTGCGAGTGTTTTTAGAATTAACAATCGATCCAGAGTAGCGAGAGAAGGTCAATTTAATTTTCACATGAACGTAAAGTAAGCCAATATATTTATCGCATTAAATATCAAACGGAAAAAACACATCAATTTTAATTTATAAAATATCCAATAATTTCAGAAAATTGAACTTTGGTGATTTTAATTCTATGAAAACATAATTCTAGACTGCGAATTATCATATTGAAATAGTTCTAATAAAACATAATTTTCCTTTTGAATTAAAAATTCTTTAAAAGTTAAAATAGTGCCATCTGTTGTAAAAATGTTAAACTAAATCAAATTACTGGAAAAAAATCATTGTTAGCGTTTAATTATTTTGCAATAGATGTCAAACTTCAACAAATATTATTTATGTACTTTAAAATTCAAGAGAACGACATACGTTGTATATAAAGTTAGAATAATATTTGACAGTAATACGAAACTACGATTTTGTTTAAAAAAAAAATTGGAAGTAGTTTGAAATATATTAAATAATGGTAACAATTCATATGAATAATCGGATCTATTAGGTCAAAAGAAATTCTCAATGAGTCTAAAAAGTAATGAATTATAAACCGGTCAATGGTATACAAAATATTTAAATATGTTCAATGCTTAAACACACATCTACATTCTGGAACTGTAGGTAGGTAAACAAATTGGTTTGAGTGTAAGGTAAAGGTAGTTAATAGTTACGGATCCCACACCGGAAGCCATTGGTTGAATAGAGTTAACTAACAAACTATGAGCAAAGCAATTAAAATGCTTCATAGACTATAAAGGAGCTTCCGCTTGGTGGTATGATAATAATGCCTTAGTGACTACCGATCTTACGTAACAAAAATATGCGTGTAGTTTTTATGCTATAGTTAAAGCAACATATGATATTAAATAATTAATAATCTAAAAACTAAAGTTGAGTATTAAGAAAAATCCGTTCAATTCTTCGTTCATCTTAAATCTATTCTTATATAAGATTAAAAGTATTCGTATTAGATTTAAAGTAAAATCTAAATTTACTGGCGGTAGGTCTCTGTTGCCGGATAACGTCTAAGTAGGTAATACCGCAGCTACTATTTCTACCGACAAACAGTACTATGCAAAGATTACTGAGTTTCTGTTTGAAGATCGCTGGTGTTACCGTAATTAGTGAGATAACGAGACTCAACATCTCATGTCTCAAGGTGACGACCACAATATGGTACATCACTCATCATCATCATTATCAGCCTTTGTTTATTCACTGCTGGATATAGGCCTTCGCCAAAGTCTTCCACCAAATGCGATCCTCAGTCTTTCGCACCCACCCACTTCCGACCGATCTGATGATGTCGTCGGTCCATCTGGAGGGAGGGCGTTCTACACTTCTGCGACATGTATGCAGCCGTCACTCCAAGATTTCTCTCCCATCGGCCGTCACTGACATGACAGACATGGCTGGCCCACTGCCACTTCAGCTTGCAGATTTTAAGAACTTTATTCTTCGTCGAATTTCTTCGTTCCAAAATTTATCCTTTAGAGAAATGCCAAGCATACCTCTCTCCATCGCTCGCTGTACTACTTTGAATCGTTGGACCAGCCTGATGGTCAGGTGTCATGTCTCTGCGCCGTAAGTAAGGGTGGGTGGGTGGTGTCGTACATACCATTCTAACTTAAATATAATTTCCTGAATGCACATTTCTTCAACCGCAATTTACTAAATAAAATACAAGCGGGCTAAAAAATATGTACGGTGAAAGATATACTCATTACTTGATACCTCGACTTATAAACCAACTACCCTCTATAGTAAAAAATTCACCAACCCATTAAAACATCAATTATAAATCATATTTCCTTCAAACCTAATTATCCTGAAACGCAGTGTATTACGCTTATCTAGCTCTTGTCTCCTATAGATTATTGTATGACGATATTATATATTGAGTGTGCTCTACGTGATTTAAGAGTCTCGACGACTGATTCTAATCGTAACATTGTTGACAAACCTTTGTGGCTTTTTTAACTTTGCTAACTATATTATTTTTGTTGTAGTGATTGATAATTGAAACGATAAATAAATAAAAAAAACTAGTGCCACGTTATGGGCATGCGTATCGCTTACCATCAGGTGAACATTTTACTAGTATCGTCGTTTCATCAAATATAATAAATAGATATATATTAGATTAAATCTTTTATTTTACGAATTTATACAAATTATATAAACACTTTTTATATCAAGCAAGTTTTTTTACGCCTTTTAAAATAAAAGAGCAAAATTTTAATGCTTCGTATTTGCTGTTAATAAAATTTTCAGTACAAATTTAATTAAAAAATTTGACTTTGTACTTTCATTGGAAATTTCATAACATACTAATAATACTACCAGACATTTTAATTAATATTTAATAATATTTAATTAAAATAGTTTCAACAAAGGAAATTTTAAATATTACCAAGCTATTCGTGTGTCAATTTCAATGCAATGTAGAGGTTGTTGTGATTTATTATTGATCTTATGTTGTGTTATATGTTATTTATCTCTTTTCGGATAAGGAAAATATAAAAAAACGATATGAACTTATAATTATTATAATTGGAAAAAAATAAGAATATTTCATGTTGAAGTAAGATATATGAAGATCTGTGAACTAAGATATTACGTTTTCCCCAGCAGATTCCCGTTTTGTCGTGGCGAAGCAACTTACATTTAACATTGGCGCCCATAGTGAAGGGAAGAGGAACCTACCCGGCCGCCTGAGGTGTAGCACTGGCCCGAGACGGCCGCTGCTCCAGGTTAGAGCTCACAACGGATGCGCGCCAGGGGCTGCAGGGGCGGTTTCACACTGCCCCTTGTAGCCGAGATGGAGTCGCGGAGGGACTATCCTCTGCGACTAAGCGCTGTCGTCGCACCGATGAAGCGGCGGCGGTGGGGCCGCGGGGGAAGAGGAGTGTCGGTATTGCAATTCGCCGTTCTCCCTATCTTCCGCGGATCCCCTATCCTCGCCTCGGCGAGGACGGATATGCGCAAGCATTTCCCCCACGTTAAACAAAAAAAAAGAAATTACGTTTTAAGTAGTAATTTTTCTTCTTTATCTAAAAAACTAATTATGAATTAAAACAGTTGAGTAACTAAAAAAACACTCCTTTTATAGAACGTGGGAACTCAAACGTGTTTTCATGCAGTTTTCTTTATCGTCCACTATATGAAATGCGACGATGAATGAATTGTTAAAACAATGTTTTGAAATGTCCTGTCGCAATAATAGATAACTTACGTTTTGCATTATGTATATAAGTATTGTTTTAGAGGTCATTTATTTATAATAAAAGAAAACAAAAGGATACAAAATGCAAATACTTGTAACAATATTCACCTTTTGCCTTATTTGGGTAAGTTATTTTTTTTTTTTTTTATATAGTCACGCCTTTTTCCCAGTAGGGGTAGGCAGAGGTGAATAAACACCCACATTTCGCCAGATGTGGTCAGATTAGGTCCAGTGTAACAGGGGGGCGAGCCTGTTGCCACTTTATTGGGACCACCCCACACACACATACAAAGATGATATCAGTGTGCGGGGTTTGCTCACGATGTTTTCCTTCACCGTTTTGTATCTCGCTAGTTTTAAGTTTATACACAAATTAAATACTTGATATCATGTTCATTTGCTCTGATGTAGATTATTGTCTTATCCATTAGTAAGTAAAGTTTTACTTTTATCAGTTAAAATAGTTTACTATTAATTCTGGTACCAGCTGAATTTATCTTTCTGCTAGTTAATGAGAATTATAGCTAGTGAAATTACTGGTGAAATAAATCTGTATTTAATGGCCGCATTTCGGATGTGGGAGACATTAGTAGAGTATAGTATAGTATTAGAGAGAGGACTATCAACGATTTATAGCTGTAGTTAGTACATGAAAAAAAAACTTGATAATACTTCAGAATGTACATTGCCTTCCGTCGTGTCAACTCTGCATGTTGGAACCGATCGGACCGGACATGGGACCATGCGATGTCTACACATACAGCTGTCCGAATGTTTGCCAATGCGGTGTACCTGATTGCGGATGCTCCACTTGTTCACGAGATGTTTGTCCACCGATAACGTCGCCTGTCTGCTGCTGTTCACCAGGATGTGAAGTCTCACAACCAGGCTGCCAAGCAATTTACTTTCCTGAAGTTGTATATCCAACGCCCGTGAATACAATTAATACTATTTCATATCTTTCTTGTTGTAGTTAGATTTAAAATTTATTATATGTGGTTTACTTCAATAGAAACTTAATTTCAATAGGAAACTAATAGGTTTATTTAGACATACATACATACATATATATCACGCCTCGTTCCCAGCGGGGTAGGCAGAGACCACCTCTCTCCACCTGCTACGATCCTGGCACAACTCTCTTGCTTCCTCCACTTTCATAAGCGTCTTCATGCACGCTCGTCGGTTGCGTGTGCTTTTGATCCGGCCTTTCTTTAGGACATCTCCGATTTGATCGGAGTATGTCCGTCTAGGTCGACCTGCACCGATTTTTCCAATCATTCTTACCTTGTATATTTCTTTCGTTAATCTTCTTTCATCCATTCTTTCGACATGGCCGAACCATCTAAGCATCTCTTTCTCTATCCTTGTCACTACATCTTCAACCACGCCGCACCGCTTCCTTATCACACTGTTCCTCACTTTGTCCATCCGTTTCACTCCAGTTGTACTTCTCAGGCTTCTCATCTCCACAGCATTAATCCTACTTTCACGTTTCTTCTGCCATACCCAACATTCACTACCATACATCAGTGTGGGGACCAACACGCCTCTATGCACAGCCAGTCGTGCACTTTGTGAAACGTTCCGGCTATTCATGAAGTTATGAAGTGCCCCATTGACTTGATTCCCTTTTAAAACTCTTCTTTCAATATCACCATCACACTTGCCATCTCTCGTAAACTGTGAACCCAGATATACAAATTCTTTCACTTGTTTCACTTTTTGTCCCTCAATCATAATGTCACAGTTTGTCATACATTCTTCTCTTTCAAAAACCATTACTTTCGTCTTGCTTACATTCACTTTCATTCCTTTGCTTGTTAAAGCTCCATGTACCATGTCGACCATCGCTTGCAACTCCCTCTCCGATGATGATAATAAAACTTGATCATCCGCGTATAGGAGGCACTCGACGGTCAACTCATTCATTCTTAGTCCATACTCACTATCTTTCAAATCTTTCAAGCAATTGTCTAAAAATAGGTTAAACAGCCACGGCGAGGCCACACATCCCTGGCTAACACCCTTCTGGATGCTAAACCAGTCTGAGTAAGCTCCGTTTATCCTGACACAAGCACTAGAACCCTCATAAAGTGATTTCAATGCTCGTATCAGCGTACTGTTTACCCCATAAGCAGACAATATGGACCACAATTCATTACTCACCACTCTGTCATAGGCTTTTTCCAAATCTACGAAAGCGCAATAGACCTTTTGATTATATGCCAAACATTTTTCGGTTATGCTACGTAAGGAAAAGACCTGGTCCATGCATCCCATTCCACTTCTAAATCCTGCTTGTACATCCCAAATTTTCTCTTCAGTTTCATTCGTCACTCTTTTAATCAGTATCTTTGCATACAGTTTGCCGACGACGCTCAGTAAGCTAATGCCACGATAGTTTTTACAGTCTTGCTGTGACCCTTTTCCTTTATATACCGGAACGATTACGGCTTTGCACCAGTCATCTGGCACTTTGCCGCTCCTCCAACAAAGATTGAAAAGGTAGTACAGCTGACTAGCTACCACGCCCTGTCCAGCTCTCAGCATCTCGACCGTAATCCTATCATATCCTGCAGCCTTACCCAACTTCATACTATTCATTGCATCTAAAATCTCTTTCATACTAATGTTACTTTCACCCCCACTCTCAGTTTGACCCCTATCGGGGTTTGGCACATGCATATAACTATATATATGCATATAACTTTCAAAATATTCCCTCCACCTCTTTAGGATACATTCTTCACCTGCCAGAAAGCTTCCATTCTGGTTCCTGATTTCGCCATGTGAGCTTGTATTATTAGCTCTGGCTATTCTTATGGCCTTCCAGAAAAACTTAATGTTCGTCCGGAAGTCCTCAGATAACCTTCTTTCAAATTCATCTGTATCATTCATTTTCTTTCTTTCCACCACTTCCTTTGTTACGGTCTTACGTCTTTTATACTCATTCTTCGCATTTTGTACATCCTCTATCGTTGCCTTGTCCATTCTATGATTGGCTTTTGCTGCCAACCAATCCTGCCATGCTTTCCTCTTTTCAGATACCACCTTCCGAATTTTTGCACTTGCAGTCTTCAACATACTTCTTTTTCTTCTCTTGCTCACACCACATACATCAGTGGCCGCATACACAACTCCATCCTTGATCGACTTCCATAACTCTTCAACCTCACACATTCCTTCTAATCTGTCAAACTTATCAGTCAATTTACTCTTATACTTCTCTCTCATTTCATCATCTTGCAAAACCTCGACTTTCTAGCACACTAATGGGTTCCCGAACATGATGCCGCCATCGCCTAAAGATCCCCCTTATTCGGCATAACACCAGGAAGTTATCAGTGTCGATGGCAGTGCCACGGTACACCCTGGTGTCTAGCACTTTCTTTCTCAATCTCTTATCGACCATTAAAAAATCAATCATACTTTCCTGGTTTCCTTCTTTTCTTGTGTACCTGTGGATCTTTTTGTGCTCAAACATTGTGCTTGTTACCACAAGATTCCACTTCAAGCAGACCTCAAGCAGATTCTTTCCATTTTCATTCACTCTTTCATCACCGAATTTCCCTAACACAGTTTCATATCCATCACGCTGCACTCCAGACCATCCATTAAAATCTCCAAGCATTACAATTCTTTCATTACGCTTTCATTCATTCAGAACATCTTTCAGACTATGCCAAAACTCTTCCCTTTCGGTTTGGGCTCTCGAAGACCGGTTCCATCCCGCATCTTGTGGAGCATATACCCCTAGAATGAAGATGCGGGTAACGCCAACCTTCAACCTCACCCACATGAGTCGAGGACTCACACACCCAAAATCAGTCATACATTCGTTCATTCTAGCAGAAAGCAATACACCAATTCCTTGACAGTCTCTGCTGGTTTTAGGGACTCTTGACCCGTAGGCTGTGTAAGGTCCATGTATGGTGGTGTCGCATCCTTTCCGCTTAGTTTCATTCACACATAGAATATCAATTCTTCTTTTCCTCATCATATCACATACATCATCAATTTTATCTTTCATTTCTCCTCTGACATTCAAAGTAGCAAAGTGGCTATCGGCAGCCCACTTTTCGCTCCCCCGGGAGACGAGACGTGACGGGTTGCGAACCTCGTCGCCGCCATTCTGGTATGAAAGGTGTTTCATCAATCTTGCAAATCTTTTCTAATCAAAACAAATCTTTTCAAAATCTTGCAGCGTTCCCACGAGCAGCAAGGGAAAAATTCGTCGACCCAAACAGAGCCCCGCATGTTTGGGCAAGGTTAGCCTTTTTCTCGGGTCACCTGGTCCCAGGGCAATGGCACGCTAATCCCAGACTCGCCTCTGGGCACGCAGCACTTGGGCACGGCCTACCACTGACTTGGCGGAGGGGAAATGAGAAGGATTAGGTTGGGAGATGTGTAAAGTAAGGGAATGCGGACTTTGGGAAGGGATTAACAATAAGAAGGGATACTACTGACCCGGAAAGAGCAGAAAGGAGTCAGTAGTAACTCGGGAAGCCGGGGTCGCGTACCCGTTACTCAAAATAGTGCCGGACAGATGGCTGAGTACTCCCGGACCGTTTATTTAGAATTGAATAGAATTGTGTATTTAAGTGAATATATATAGATAGATAATAAACTGGCTGTAAGTTTCCTCTATTGGAAGTTGTCTAGTAGTATAAGTATATAAAGACCTAATGTATATTATGTATAAAGTATATAGCATATAGTATACAGATATTATTAATGTATGGAGAAATCTTCTATCAATACTAAAGATTCTAATTAATTTATTACGTTGTTGGGCAATGGTAGCGAAGTTTTGAAGGAATGATAGCGACACAGTTCTCTTCGGTCTATCATGGAAGATAGAATCAGTCTATTATAGTATTTTAATGTATTGTATTAAAAAAAAAATAGCAAAGTTTGTTTGGGAAAGATTTAAAACATTCAAACAACACGTACAGATTACATCTCGTGTCGAAAGCCCTTTAGTTTCATTTTCAGCAATTTATCTTCGTCTACATCCTCAGTAAAAAATCTTCCCTTACGCAATCCCATGGGGTAGGATTATAGCGCCATTCCTGAATGTTTGAGTAGGAAATATAAAGTTGATGCGGGACTACCCTTTAACCCGGAGTATGGCTTAATGTTTGTACACTAGTAACGGAAATCGCCGCGTGGGACAGAGTTGTAGTATCACCACCGCCATTTTGTTTTGTTTGTCGTAAAATGCGTATAAAATGGATATGTTTTCGGTGTAAGTATAGCGATCTACGACCATTACTATACTGTAAATTCCCATGCCAGGCATGAATACAGAAAATGTTTTTTTTTTTTTGGTAGAACTCAGAATTTATCGAAGTATAATAATAGTTTCTTGCGCAAAGTGGACGAGTTCCTCCACGGATATGATGGCGATCCACTCCTATATATCCAAGATATATCTTTGCTGGCCGTAACACCCCGACAACTCCTTTTCGGGTAACGTATTCTAAAATTCGTTCTTGTCTGAACTATACTCTGCAAAAGGAATATTCCTACTAAATTTCAAGTCTATAGGCCTTAGAGTTTCAGACATATCGTGAAGAGTCTCTACATAAGTCATCATCATCAGTCGATAGACGTCCAATGCTGGACATAGGCCTCCCCCAAAGATCTCCACATCTGTACTTGTACTAATCCGTACTTTTGTACTCCTGTTAACATGTCAGAGGAAAATGTTATATTGTAGTAATAAGTAAAACAAGTTAAAGCTATTAAGGAACTTAACATTGGAAGATAAGTTCGCTCTTATATAATTGGCAATACATGGTTTCCAACCCCCGTCCGGAGCACTCCCGAGCTTATAAGCGTTATTAAGTTATTGCTCCCGTCAAAGAAATTGCTTTATATTTCAGACTTTGTTAGAATGTTTTTTTTTTTTTATTAAAAGCATATAAATACATTTAGTTATTTTTATATTTATATTCAGAGGTGCAAAGTGTCTTGCACAACTCACGGGAGCCAAGCCAACTTCACCTGCTCGTGGTGCAGCCTGTTAATCAATAAACGACTCTGGACAAGAGGCTCTGGCTCCCACCAACCCGCATTGGGCCAACGTGGTCGTGATCTTTGGCAGAGGCGTAAGTTCAGCAGTGGACGTCTATCGGATTTAGCAGGTGATACGCAGCATCACATTACGCTCGTGTCATTCTGACATATTCTGTCTTCTTACCCCAGTAACATCGCAAGCGACAGCACCCTTCAAACTAAAACACAGTAATGTTTGCACAGTACTGTTTGTCGGCTGCAGTAGGAGCTGCGGTGGTAACTACCTAGACGGTCTCTGGAAACAGAGACCTTTTTTTTATCGTGAGGAAATCTTAAAAGACAGCTTGCTTCTGGGGGGAAGGCAAGATTATGTTGGGCTGCTACCCACTAAAACCCCGTCGGTGGTCTCCCTCTCGTGTTTTAGTAGGTGCTCCGGGATCTCCTACGGAATGCACCGGTGCCTCCCAGCACTCTGGCTAAGATGCCCCACGGAAGGGCAAAGCCCTCCTTAGTACTTACGCTGTCGTACGGCAAATACAAGACCACCATCCCTTTGCCGTTCTCCTAAGGATCGCTTTTTGAGCTCTGAGGGCCCTTACTCTCAAGGTCTACGAACTCGTAGACTCTTTTAGTCGCCTTGTACGATAGGCAGGGAATATCTTAGTCCTATTCTTAACAGCCCGACACTACAGAGCTGGGCAATAGAGACCTACCACCAGTGACAGTATTTCATCATCGTCATCATCATTATCAGCATTTGTTTATCCAATGCTGGATATAGTCCTTCTCCTATGTCTTCCACCGAATGCGATCCTCAGCTTCCCGCACCCACCCACTTCCGACCGCCCAGATGATGTCGTCGGTCCATCTGTTTTTAGAAGCAGTAAAATTAATATTTCCTCTTTCGTAACACAATAGTAAAAATGGCGCACTGTTTTTTTTTTTAATTTACATACCTATATGTTCGTGAAAGGTTCGGTTTGTTTTCGGTCGCTTTGTGACGTTCCGCTCGATTTCATCGAACTTTTTAATTGAACAACGATTTTAATTAACTTTTTTTTTTTATACAATAAAGCGACTTTCATTCACGTAATGGTAAGTGATACGTCCATAACAACGTGACGCTAGATAGGATAGTATACACAGCACCACATTGCGCTCGTCTTGAGACAATACGTTGGGTCTCATTACCGCAGTAATTACACTGGCTACAGCGCCTTTCAAACCGGAACCCAGTAATATTTGCACAGTACTCTTTGACGGCAGAAACAGACGCAGCGGTGGCACCCACGTAGAAGGTTTCCGGCAACAGAGACCTACCACCATTATAGAGTAAGGCTGGACAAGTCTTTGGAGATTCTCAGCAACACCTTCAAGATATGATCCATCCAAAACCATCACTACCCTCGGCCTGTCATGTGAAGGAGAACTGAGGAGGTAATAATTACATATGCTGTGCTTCACCAGCACACTACTATCTCAAAGTACTATGTTCAGCAAGGGACGTCATTAGACTGAAATAATGACAGCACCCAGTCTTTTTTTTTTTAAAAAGCTTTAATATTTCAAATGTAAATGGCGGAAATGAGAATATTTTTTCATTACAACAAAGAGTTTTTAATGAAAATAGTAATTCATAGCGAATGAAAGCGTTGTAGCGCAGACATTTTGTTTTTTGTTCACTTTTAATTTATACACTATTGTGCGTGGAGCAGGCAGAGGAATTTTTTTCTTTGCTATCAGACAGAAGGAGAAGCGAAGAGAAGAGAGTAAGTAAATGGCATTAACATCTATTTCCGTCTTCGAAAAGTTGCTGTGAAAGCATTAGCTGCTGTATTCCGGTATGAATAGGCAGCAAAATTGCTTCTACTGCTTTGACAGGAACCGGTGGAGGCAGATTGTCCTCTTTATACAGCAAGTCTATCGAAGACCAGGATCCTCAGTCATGAAGACACGACTCTAAATAGAGAGATGTTTTATGGTCTCTCAATTTTTTGGTGTTGTGTCAGCCAGCATATCAGTTAACAACTGTTCATCCTGCTGGACTTGTTCCATCATTACAAGTGATGATAAATGATTGTAATACTGATTTGAGATATAATTTAAAACGAGATTATATTAATAAGTACCACAATTAAGAAAAAAATATTGTAGTGGTTACTTTTCTAAAAGAAAACAAAAAAATATTCTTGCAGCCTCAGGCATCTCAGGATGTTACATTTTACAGCAAGCGGATGCTGTCCCGGGATTCAATCATGGGGAATGACGAGGGTGGAAAATAAAAGTGAATTTATCAGACGTCAGTTCTACTACGAACAAGGTTACGTAATGGAAATGAGGACAATTTAATTCCTATATAACCTCTTAGCTGGATCTCTGTTCATCTAAGTACTAAGTCTAACGGCTTGTGGTCTCGGTATATGAAGAATAGTATTAAAGAAACTCGTTGTGGGTGACTGGAATAAGCTTTGGGGTTCGAAGCTTTCAAGGTAGGACTCTCCTTTTCCAGTAAGCCTGTTCGAGGACGATAGCAGAACCTGAATAATCAAGGATTTTATTTAGTACTTTTAAATAGTTGATGTGTGATAGACCAAGGAGCAACTAAACAAGCGCGACTTTCACCTGATGGTAAGTGATACGCCCAACCATAACAACGTGGCGCTAGTTAGAATGATATACCCAGCACCATATCGTGTTCGTTGTCTTGAGACAAGATGTAATTTCACTAGCTACAACATCCTTCAAACTGGATTAGAGTAATGTTGGCACACTACACTTTAGGGGGAGTAATAGGAGTTCCAGTGGTACCTAGATGGTGTCCGAGACGACGGTGACGAGTAATATTTTAGATATTATAGACATAAGGTAAGACACCAACCTGCATTGGGCCAGCGTGGTGACTATGGCCCAATCGTCTTCATATTGAGGGTAGGCCTGTGCCCCAGTAGTGTCCGATGAAGCCGCTATAGTTGTCAATAAAACTGCAGCGAGAACATCACCATCAAAAAAAAAAAGCCCCAGCAGTGGGGACGTAAATTGGCTGTTATGGAGACATAAGGT
This sequence comes from Troides aeacus, assembly GCA_033220335.2. Classification (NCBI taxonomy): domain Eukaryota; kingdom Metazoa; phylum Arthropoda; class Insecta; order Lepidoptera; family Papilionidae; genus Troides; species Troides aeacus. The sequence goes on along the minus strand of CM067272.1, from coordinate 2,492,248 downwards.
CTCTGTTGCCGAAGACCGTCTAGGTAGGCACCATCACAGCGCCTATATGTGCCGCCATACATCATGACCATCAGCCGTCCGATAAACAGCCACAGCTAGACATAGGCAGCCCCCAAGGATTTCCACAACGATCAATCGTGTGCTGCTCTCATCCAGCGGCTTCTCGTAATCTCACAGCCAACATGAGCCGGATACTAGGGGCCGTCGTTTGTAGGGGTTCATATAGCGTATTTGGGTCATTTCCTACTACACTGACTGGTTGCACCATCAGCAGGTGAGGTTGACTTGGGTTCTTTGAGTTGTTGCGGGACCCCTCGCACCCATAATTCAAACAACTGTATAAACATTACTGTGTTCCAGTTTGAAGGGCGCTGTAGCTAGTGTAATTACTGGAGAAACGGCACTCAATATCTCATCTCTTCGGCGACGAGCGCAAAGTAGCACAGATATTATTATTATTATTATAGGCAGACGTATCACTTACCATCAAGTGAACGTTCCGCTCGTCTCGTCGCTTAATTGTATAAAAAAAAAATGTTTTGTATATCCATAATGAGATTAATTAAAAAATGGCGACATAATAATAAATACAATTTAGGTACCAAGGTTTTTTCATACTTGCGTGTTACCAAGTAGATGTCTTGAAGTTGCTTTTATCTTAATTTGCAGAAAGCCTCCGAGAATATTTCGCCAAGTTTATCTTTATACTTTCAGATTAAATATGGACGTTATTTTTTTTTTTTGCGTAGTTAAATATTGTTAAAAGGTTTATTTTGTACATAAATTTACATCAAAATTGAAACATATAACATCGACACAGGAAACCAATAATCAATAACGTGACCGGCGGTTAATATCATAGTAAATATAACTACTCTGGTGAGATACCTGGTGCCTTTGATCTGGTCTTCCAATCAAGCGGTTTACGTACAATCATCGTTTTGATTGTCCACCGTCCATCTGTCAAATAGTAAAATTATTATACGTCTAAACTAAACGATCATAACACACATATCTACTAGCAACGCGACGCTACGCATACACTTAGTCGGGTTATACTGTTCATTTGTCCAATCAAACAAATTTGATCTGTGTAATTTAAATAATAGAGTTCATTTTAATAAGTGTTTCAAGTAGAACAGTATTCCGCGATACTACGCTTGTAGATAAAACGAATTAGCTTCAAGCGAATATGATCTTTATAACTAGAAAGATACAGTTGACTTTGTAATAGTGAAGTAGTGAGTAGCATAAATGAACATTAGATAGTACTGTGCGGGATTTGGAAGACGCTTGTGAATTGTGACGAATTTAACTCCTTGATTAATCGATAAGCTATAATCGAGAGTATAGACTCGTTAAAGGATATACTTGTGACCCATCACTAGTAGGTACCAGCAGCTCCTATTTTTATAGTACATCAGTAATAAGGTTTAAAGAGAAAAAAGAAATATTGGAGATAATATCTCATGTCTAAAAGCTATAGATGCAATAGGAAGTTGTGTAAATATATTAACTGGCGCCACATTGTTCACAACATTAAGTTAAGATTCTAATAGTTTCATTGTTAGGGAAAGCCTCTGCTCTTTATATAGATTTATTACCTTTTTAGTAGTCAAAAAATTTATAATAAAACTAGAAAACTTAATTGAATAAGTTATCCGAAAGTGAAGGGCTGTGGGAGGGAGAGGAGGTCTGTTCTCAAATTGTATTTTAAAGTTATATTGGTAATTAGGGGATGACGTAGCCGGTTAGAATGTTTATACAACAAAGCTTTCGACGCGGTGTCAAAGTTCGTTGACGGCGGTGAACCTCCGTCGAAATTTGTCAGACTTAGTAACGATATTCGCTTCGTTACACGCCGCCATTTTAACCCGCCATTTTCATTCATTAAACTACGATTTATTTATAACAATAACTAACGCGGAGGGTTGATATCTGGGTTTGATTCCTGAACCACACGTTGTGGAGTTGTTGGTTGTGGGTAGGTTATTTTGGAATCCGCCTGGCTAATCACCACCCACATTTTATAAATCTGTCGTCATAACAGCGGGTGTGTAAGGGGGTGTAAGGGCTCTGCAGAACAACTCACGGGATTCACGCCAACCTCACCAGCTCCTGATGCACCCTGTTAATCAAACCAGGCTCTGGCTCCTATCAACCCGCATTGGGAGCAGCGTGATAGGAAATGGTCAAAATTCTCTCAGATGAACCCATACAAACGAAGGTCGCGGGAAGCCGCTGGATGGCGGAAGAGGAGGACTGTTCGACGCGACAATCTTTGAGAGACGCCTATGTCCAGCAGTGGACGTCTATCGGCTGATGATGATAATCTATACAACAAATATGTTTATATTATGTGCAAACATTACTGTGTTCCGGTTTGAAGGGCGTCGTAGCTAGTGCATTACTGAGTAACGCACTAGAGCGCAATGTGGTGCAGTGTCTACCATTCTAACTAGCGCCACGTTGTTATGGAAAAGTGTAAGTAACACTTACTATCAGCTGAAAGTCCGCCTCGTCTCGCCGTTTGAAAACAGCTGATGGACGTCCACAGTTGGACATAGGTCTCCCCAAAAGATTTCTACAACGATCGGATAGGGGGGATTCAGGCCTACTGCGGTTGGTGGAAATCAGAGCCTCGTTTGTTGATTAGCAGCTTGCACCATGAGCTGGTGAGGTTGGATTGGACCCCGTAAGCCGTGCAGGAACACTTACACCTCTTACACTCACTACCAAGTGAATGTTTTGTTCGAAGGCATAAAGGAATCGAACCTCCTATATCGAGGAACGATAAATTTTACTTACAGCTGCATTTGAACAATAAGAGAAATCGCGTTAAGGAATCGCGTATGAGCCGTAAATCCTTCCATTACGGCGTCTAATGTAACGGGAGTGAAATATTACCGCGGTAATTAACTCCGAGATTTACTGGTGCAGTAAATGGTAACAGGATAGAGTTTACGTATTTACGAGCTGTTCCATGATTGTTTGTTTCCCAACACCATTGTTCGATATCTGCTTCAGATGTATATGCTTGAAGTTATGCTGTTGGTAATTATCTAAATGTCTGGATAGATTTTTAGGTCACCTTCATTGGTCGAGCTGAAGCTTTAGAGCTTGATTTAGGCTACCTTTTTAGAGTTATAAATTCCGTGGAACTTTAGCACTAATAATCATAATATCAATAATGTAATTAAAGATCATCATAGGTCTCTGTTGCCGGAGACCGTCTAGGTAGGTACCACTGCAGCGACTATATCTGCCGCCAAACAGTACTGTGTTCCGGATTGAAGAGCGCTGGAGCTAGTGTATTTACTACGGTAACGAGATTCAACATTTTATGTCGTGCACCACATTGCGCTCGTCTCAAGGCGATGAGCACAATGTGGTGCAGTGAATACCATTCTCACTAGCGCCAGTTTGTTATGGGCAGGTGATCATCCGGCTCGTCTGATCGCTTAACGGAATAAAAAACAAAAAAAAAGAATAACATGCTATCAGTTGAAGGTTAATCTTATATTGTACCTTCCTCAAAAATAAAAGATCAGACTGTTTATGAAGATCTTTCTTACACTTCATCATCATCATCAGCCGATAAACGTCCACAGCTCTCTTCTCCCCATCTTCTTATGGGTCTTCGACTCTAGGGTCCCTGGGATGTGCTTTAAACGTAGTACCAGGAGGCACTGGTGCGTTTCGTAGGAGATCCCGGGGCCACCTATATCGTAATGAAGATGATCACCGAGGAGGTTTTAGTGAGTAATATTCCACATAACCTTGCCTTCTTGAGGGACGGTATCTTTTTATATCTTTTTATGTCCCCCTCCTCATCCATCAGGAATGTCAATGACTGTATTTTTCTTGAATATCGGCCCTTGGTATCCTGTCTCCAAGTCTACATTCTTGTACACTCCGTTCCATTGCTCGTTGGCATCTTATCAATTTCCTTTTTTTTGTAAAAGACTAGGTCTCTTATACATAGAATATATTTGTCTTTTGAATTTCGCGGCTATGTACAAAGCGCTACAGAGCTCGTATCTGGCAATACTATAAATAATTTGAAAGGTCTTGACATAACCTACAAAACGACGCTATGCATAATTAGTTTGGATATTGCGTTCAACAGTTATAGACGTGTAAACATAGAGTTCACTAACGCCGAAATTCGCGCTATTTTAAAGTTTTCCTTCGTTAAAGGCAAATCCGCTAGAGAAACGTTCCGTGAGATTAATGGTGTTTTGGGGGATGGTACTCTATCACTTCGAACCGCGGAGGAATGGTTTCGACGATTCAGAGCTGGTGAAAACGACACCATGGATAAGCCAGCCGGCGGAAGACCTGTGACGACAAATACCGATCAAATCATGGACTACATCGAGTTAGACCGGCATGTGGCATCTCGTGACATCGCCCAGGAGATGGGAGTTAGTCACCAAACCATTTTAAACCATCTGCAGAAGGCTGGATACAAAAAAAAGCTTGATGTTTGGGTACCGCAAGATTTGACGCAAAAAAACCTTCTGGACCGAATCAACGCCTGCGATATGCTGCTGAAACGGAACGAACTCGACCCATTCTTGAAGCGGATGGTGACTGGCGACGAAAAATGGATCACATACGACAATATTAAGCGAAAACGGTCGTGGTCGAAGGCCGGTGAATCGTCCCAAACAGTGGCCAAGCCGGTATTGACGGCCAGGAAGGTTTTGCTGTGTGTTTGGTGGGATTGGAAGGGAATCATCCACTATGAGCTGCTCCCATATGGCCAGACGCTTAATTCTACCATCTACTGCGAACAACTGGACCGCTTGAAGCAGGCGATCGACCAGAAGCGTCCAGAATTGGCCAACAAGAAGGGTGTAGTGTTCCACCAGGACAACGCCAGACCACACACTTCGTTGATGACTCGTCAGAAGCTACGGGAGCTCGGATGGGAGGTTTTATCGCATCCACCATATAGCCCGGACATAGCGCCAAGTGATTACCACCTGTTCCTGTCCATGGTGAACGCCCTTGGTGGTGTAAAGTTGAACTCAAAAGAGGCTTGTGAAAAGTGGCTGTCCAAGTTCTTCGCAAATAAGGAGGGGGGCTTCTACGAGGGAGGTATTATGAAGTTGCCGTCTAGATGGAAACAGATTATCGAACAAAACGGCGCATATTTGAACTAAATCCGATCACTGTAACACTTTTTATAAAGCATTGAATAAAGAGCAAAAAAGCGGAAGGGAGATATTTGACAAGCTTATATTTTCTATAAAAGTAATTGTTAACTAAGTACATATAGTTATTGGTGTGGGTCCAGTGCTTTCTTGTTTCTATAGACGACTCCGTGAAAGCGATCAGAAGTGGATACGAAAAGCTGATGATGATCTAAATAAAAAATACGCCGACGGTAACGACAGGATCAATAGTTTTATATGCTACTTGGAAAAGCAGTTTGTGTTTGATCGGTTTCTTTTTTAGGGTAGATTTTGTTTAATAGAAATATTTGTAAACTTAGATCGTTAATGTTAAATTAACGAGTGATTAAAGCCCGAAAAACATTGGAGAAGTTCTGATATTCCATCGGGCGAAGTCTCGAGTAATTGCAGGCAATTTTCTTTCCTAATAATCCGATGAGAGCTAAAATTTACTCCGGCGTATCGCGGAGGTGGAAAATTCCTGCGAATAATATTCAGGATTAAGTAGAGAATGTAAATTTTCAACGGTTTATTGTGCCATGAAAAATGTATGATGTCGTTAAGGAATTACACGTTGCGCACTTGAATTTACTCACAACTCTCACATATTAATACAAACAGTATCGTCATATATATGTTAAAGTAATGAGTGGTAGAAAGGTAGGTGCGACCGCGGCTCCAATTTCTGCCCTCAAACAACGGCGCTGTATCTAGTGAAATTACTGAGGTAATTAGATTTAATATATTATTTTAAATCCTATTACCCCTCAATATAGTGAGCATAATGTGGTGCTCAAACGAAAATGTCCTGTTCCTCTCCTAGCTTCGTTATATATAAAGAAACAAAAAGGACGGAACGAGGAAAGAACAATAAGCATTCATTACACGAACTCTTATCTTTACATACGTTGAACAAATGAGTTTCTCGTACGAAACCAGCCGACAATAAATTTAATTAAGAACTCAGTTAAGATGTTAGTTAAAACAGCTTTTACTTTCACTGTACGTAAGATGAATTATTAAATAAACTAGTTTAACCTTGAAAACGTAATTATTTATTTAACTAACAGAATCTCATTATTTCTTAACCGGTTGATAGACGTCGCAGACATAAACCTATTGTCATTAATCTTCATCTATACAACATATGAATATTATAGTCGAATGATAAAAGAAACTTTATAGCTTCAAATGTGTACTAAACGACCTTCTAGATGTTCCCACTATTGGGATGGGGCGTAGAGGTGTCTCTTACATGACACTCATACAGAGATTCAATGCTGTTTATGTACCACAGAGGAGTGAATAAGTATCTTCTGTAAGACAAGTAGGATTCCGTTAAAGAATACATCGCCGCTTACCACCAGATTATGTCTCTTCGTGCCTGAAGGATAGATGCTATGATAATAGTCTTTGGACAAAGGTGGAACAGTTCCTCGATGGATGTGATGCCGGTCCACTCCTATATATCCTAGCTGTTCCCTACAAGCTTTGGCCGTAAAATCCTCGCAATCCCTTTTAGGAGTAACATATTGCAAAATCCGTTCTTAGCTGACCTATACTCAGCAAAAGGAATCATCATCATCAGCCGATAGACGTCCATTGCTGGACATAGGCCTCCCTCAAAGATCTCCACATCGATCGGTCCCGCGTTGCTCGCATCTAGTGGGTTCTTATTCTCACCAGATTATCACTACCAAATCTCAAGGCTGTAGGTCTTATGGATCCAGAAATATCGTGATGATTATCTACATAGGTCATCATCATTAAACCATAGACATCCACTGTTAGATGTGTCCTTACCATAATATCTGCTCATCTATCGGTCCAGCGCTACCCTGGTTGTGGCGCTTTACCAACGACCGTCACAGTCAGCATGGCTTCCGGTGCCGCTGTGCAATTGGGTCCGTCATTTGTAGGGATTTACTTAGGGGTTTAGGTCATTCCCTACTACGCTGGCCCAATCCTGGCTGGTGGGAGCTAGAGCCTGGTTTCTTGATTAGTCGCGAGAGTAGTTTTGCGAGACCCCTTACATCCTTACTTGATGATGATATATACAGATAAAAGGTATGAATTGCGAGGCTACATATATATATATATATATCTAGTATGTATGTAGTATATCTCCTCGCTATTAACTATTGTAATCAAATTGTTGACAGATTAATTAAAATTCTCTAGTGTAACATAATTTAACCATCTAGTACAGGTAACTAGTATTAATAACAGATATTAGTTCAAAGGGTTTATATACAACCATATTTATTATGTCAATACTTTCACGTGTTGTTAAGTGATGCTCATTCTCATAATATTGTATGGATAGTTAGGATGATGATGATGTATCAAGCAGCGTTTATCATCTTTGGTACAGTCTCGTATCCTCAACTTTTTTGGTCACGCATGCCGCTAAGAGACAGCTATTGAGCGATTTGTGGTCCAGGGAAAGGTTGAGGGTACCAGGCCACGAGGAAGAACGCCTATGAGATGTACTGACCAGAAAAAGGCGGCAGTAAATGGCTCATCATCGCCACCACTATACGAATGAACTAGGAGGGGGCCATCAGAGAGGAATGGTGATGTGTTGTTAAGCTTGCGACCAACACCTGAAGTGATGGCCACGACCACTCTGTCAAGAGTGATACTGACGAAGAAGACGAAAAAGTTAGGATGATAAATGAGACTTAACATCCTATCTTACAAGACGACAAGAGCAATACAGTGTTGTGTATACCATGTTTGAACACTACTGTTTATCGGCGGAAATAATAGTTGCGGTGGTAACTAGTCCAGCAACAGCAGCTCTGTAGTTCTGGGCTAATAAGAATAGGACTAGGGTATTCCCTGCCTGTCGTACAAGGCGACTAAAAGGGTCCTCGGGTTCTTGAGCTTTGAGGGTGGGGGCCTCCAAAACTCAATAAGCGAGCCTTAGGAGCACGACAAATGCATGGTGGTCTTGTATTTCCCACAGCGTAGGTGCTAAGGAGGGCGCAGGTGCGTTCCATAGGAGATCCCGGAGCCCCCTTCTAATGCACTGACGGAGCCAACGAGGGGGCTTTAGTGGGTAGAAGCTCCACATAACCTTGTCTTCTCCCCTAGGAAGTAGGATCTCATTTAAGGAAATATTTTCCTAGATACATTACAAACATTTCGATTGTGGACACATTAGAGCCGGAGTATACTAAAAGAGTGCTTCATCAGTGTTATTGTTATTGTCACCTAACATAGCGTGATGTTGCGGTAAAACTTTAGCTTGTTATGTAAAATTAAATATAAGGTTGGAAAATATCTCCCTTCCGCTTGTTTGCTCTTTATTCAATGCTTTATAAAAAGTGTTACAGTGATCGGATTTAGTTCAAATATGCGCCGTTTTGTTCGATAATCTGTTTCCATCTAGACGGCAACTTCATAATACCTCCCTCGTAGAAGCCCCCCTCCTTATTTGCGAAGAACTCGGACAGCCACTTTTCATAAGCCTCTTTTGAGTTCAACTTTACACCACCAAGGGCGTTCACCATGGACAGGAACAGGTGGTAATCACTTGGCGCTATGTCCGGGCTATATGGTGGATGCGATAAAACTTCCCATCCGAGCTCCCGTAGCTTCTGACGAGTCATCAACGAAGTGTGTGGTCTGGCGTTGTCCTGGTGGAACACTACACCCTTCCTGTTGGCCAATTCTGGACGCTTCTGGTCGATCGCCTGCTTCAAGCGGTCCAGTTGTTCGCAGTAGATGGTAGAATTAAGCGTCTGGCCATATGGGAGCAGCTCATAGTGGATGATTCCCTTCCAATCCCACCAAACACACAGCAAAACCTTCCTGGCCGTCAATCCCGGCTTGGCCACTGTTTGAGACGATTCACCGGCCTTCGACCACGACCGTTTTCGCTTGATATTGTCGTATGTGATCCATTTTTGGTCGCCAGTCACCATCCGCTTCAAGAATGGGTCGAGTTCGTTCCGTTTCAGCAGCATATCGCAGGCGTTGATTCGGTCCAGAAGGTTTTTTTGCGTCAAATCATGCGGCACCCAAACATCAAGCTTTTTTTTGTATCCAGCCTTCTGCGGATGGTTTAAAATGGTTTGGTGACTAACTCCCATCTCCTGGGCGATGTCACGAGATGCCACATGCCGGTCTAACTCGATGTAGTCCATGATTTGATCGGTATTTGTCGTCACAGGCTTTCCGCCGGCTGGCTTATCCATGGTGTCGTTTTCACCGGCTCTGAATCGTCGAAACCATTCCTCCGTGGTTCGAAGTGATAGAGTACCATCCCCCAAAACACCATTAATCTCACGAAACGTTTCTCTAGCGGATTTGCCTTTAACGAAGGAAAACTTTAAAATAGTGCGAATTTCGGCGTTAGTGAACTCGCATGTTTACACGTCTATAACTGTTGAACGCAATATCCAAACTAATTATGCATAGCGTCGTTTTGTAGGTTATGTCAAGACCTTTCAAATTATGTATAGTATTGCCAGATACGAGCTCTATAGCGCTTTGTACATAGCCGCGAAATTCAAAAGACAAAAAGGCGGAAGGGAGATATTTGCCAACCTATTATTACTGCCGGTGGTCAAAACAATTTGTTCGAAATATGATCATAATCTTTGCAATTTCCTATTCCTTGTGTATGAGACAGTTTGAAATTAATAGGATGTTTTACAAATTGCTTTGAGGGTCATGCCTTGATGAGATTTGATGGAATCTAAAATAATGAGAATGCTGGTGATGTTTCTATTGATTTATGATGAAGGTACCATCGAAGGACGGATGGGGAAACCTTTACTTGATTCCTTGACATGATGATTAAATATATACTAGTATATCTCTATTGTTGGAGACGGTCCTCTTACCACCGCAGCTCTAACTTCCGCCGTCAAACTGTAGTGTGCAATCATTATTGTGTTCTGGATTGAAAGGCGTGGTAACTAGTGAAATTACTGTAGTAACGGAATTTCATATCAGCGGCACGATATAGTGCATTGCTTATTATTCTTCATTACCACAAGTTAACCTTTTGTTTGTCTTGATAAAATTCGTTAGTGTGAAGTTACGTCAGTAGTCATCATCATCAGCATTTCAACCGATGGAGAAGGCGGTGGAGTAGTCTTCCATAAATAATAAAAATGCTTTTGAAGCTTATTTAATATTTAAATGTGGACAAAGGTTCGTATGAGAATTGACAGCAGATTACTTTAGTCCATTAATACTTCTGTAAACACAAATTACATTCTTTTTTAAGCTAGAAACAAAACCTATTATTTATAACAGATTGTCCGTAGACATTTTGAATAGTTTAATACTTGTAAATAACTGATGATATTATAGTATATAAAATGCTTATGTGGAATAACTACTTGATCATCTCTATACTTCTAGACTGATAATTAATTATCATTATGAGTATTGTAAGGTTTGATAGGAAATACGTAAGGTATCATTACTTTAGTCTTTTTTATCATAACAACGTAGTGCTAGTTAGAATGATATACACAGCATAATATTGCGCTCGTAGCCTGAGACATAAAATGTCCTGTTACCCCAGTAATAACACTAGCTGCAGCAGTGGTACCAATCTATACAGTCTCTATCAACGGAGACCTACCACTACTTAAAAAAGAAGTCTTGAATGTAGATATGAATCAGACGGTTTCTAGCAACGTAGCTATCACATCAGGTAAAAGCTTCGTAATTATAAACGATATATTGTTATCTTTTATATAATTTAATCTTTGATATATGTATTCGTGTTATCAGTACAGTTCATCCGGGAATAGCTGCTCCACTGTTTGCAATCCAACTCGTTAACCAACTGCAGACAGCGGAAACTTTGCCGAGTTGCTCTGATTTACATTCCCGCTTTGTTGATGCAAACTGAACTCCGCGGTTAGATATAAAGTTATAATGTGTTATCTTCAGAAGAAAGCGATCTTCACTTGCGAGAGGTATGAAAGAAGATAATGGAATACAGAATTATTAAAAGGTTTGAAAGAAGAGCGGAGAATGAAAAATGAAAGAAACCTAGACGGGAGTGGGAGAAGTTCAATAATATGTAAGAAGATAGAATTGATCGTAAATGACTGATGAATAAATGGACCTGACACATAACTAGTAGAAAAAAAAAAATTGTTATCTTCGTAGCAATTGCAACGTCTTATAACAATAAAGTTATGTATATATATGATATATCACCCGATAGATGACCACTGCCGACATTGTCTTCCCCTAAAGATCTCCCGTTTGTAAAGGTTCATATGAGGAGGGTTTATCATGTGGGGTGTAAAGAATCCCGCACAACAAATCACCGGATTCCCTGCGTCGGACGAAATGTCACAAATTCCTCCATATGAACCCTTAGAAACGTGGAGATCTTTGGGAGAGATCTATGTCCAGCAGTGGACGACTATCGGCTGATGATGAGGTAAAAATGTGATTGAAGAGGTATAAAGAAAAAATAAAGGATAAAGAAGTCAGAAGAAGATAAAGCCAAAGAAAAATGTAAACAAAGAAGAAAATGTAAAATAGACAAAAAATTTCATTAACCTAAGAAATTGTAGAGAAATTAAAGAGTGACTTGTTTAATCATTGTGGTGATGGATTGTTTATATAAGAGTGTGAAAGAAGAAGAGGAAGTGGACTGAAATGGTAGAAAGAAATAGGAAGAAATAATTGAAATAGAAAAGGAGGAAGGATAAAATAAAGCCGTACCCGAGGAGTGGGAAAGGAACAGTTTAGAAAGAATAATGTAATAGTTAAGGTCACGTTCTCAGTGAAGATTTATAACTGTAATAACTTAACTACATCCAAACAGAATGGTGACGCCATTAAGTGAAATGTATGTTTCTTACTTGAATGAAGAAGGACATGAAAGGACACCAAGTTATACAAGGATAATAATTTATAAAGTTAAATATGTTTTGATTGAAGATATAAGTCTTGAGGTTATACTTTGTTAGGTCAGGAATCAAAATATGAAACAACACCGGTTTAAATATAAATGATTTGAAAGTGGAGGTAAGGGTATGGAGACCGTCTAGATAGGTACCAACACAACTCCTATTTCTACTGGAAACCACCGGTGTACAAACGTTAGTGTTCCGCTTTGAAGGGCGCTGTAGCTGATGAAATTTCTGGGGTAAAGAGACTTAAGATTATATGTAGTATTTGTATATCATCTCAATTAGCGCCATATTATTATCAGTAGAAGTATCACTTACTATAACGTGATAGTCCAGCTTCTCACGTCGCTTCGTCTAATAATTTTTTTTTTAAGTGTTGAAGAAAAATCTAAGGTTATACACCATTTGTGGATATAATCATCTAAAATATATATAGGTGATATCCAAAGATTGACTTGACTCATCAAGGGATGAATGAAACTAAACTGAAACTATTGAACACTCACAATTTGGTAGCGATATATATTAGTTCTGCTAAATAGCAGAACTATATCGCTATCATCGCATCGAAGATGACATCTAAATAGATGTCATCTTCTTTCTTCTTCTAACTTCTACCTTTTCCTTGCTATGTGGGGTCGGCACAGTAGGTACTTCTCTTCCAAATCCCTCTATCAGCTGTCATATATAAATTTACACTCCTCTTACACATGTCATCTTTCACACAATCCATCCACACTTTCTTCGGTCTTCCACTACCCTTATAACTTTCTACTTTCATTCTCATTATTTTCTTTGTTATATCTCTTTCATCCCTCAGCATCATCATCTAAGAATGGATTGTACAAAATTCCTCCCAGTTATTTAAATTCTATGTTTTTACTATACTTCAGAATCATCCCTCACTTTATGTATAAATTGTTTAACATTCAAGTTTTTTTTTTTTTTTGCGGAGAACAAAAGAGAAGTTAATGGTTCATGTTTGCGTAAGCCGTAAATTAGGTCCTCGTTCAATATTCAAAGTAAAACAAACACGGACTAAATTTACCTTAATATTTTGTATGAGAGGCATAACGTTGAAATTATAAATGTACAGACATAACACTTTAAACGACATTAACACTGTATTTCAAGTGTATATTATATTTATAGATAAAAACTAAATAAAAATAAGGACGATATATAACTAAAGTGTAGGAAGTCCCGTATAGCAACCCACGGGACCCAAGCCAATCAGCTAATGAACAAACAAGGCTCTCGCTCCCGCCAAACCGCATTGGGCTAGAGTGGTTGGAAACAGCCCAAATCCCCCCCCATATAAACCCCTTAGAAACGAGGAGGTCTTTAGGAGAAGCATACATCCAGCAGCGGAAGTTTATCGGCTAATGATGATGATGAAGCGACTAAATGAGTGAGACCTTCACCTGATGACTTGAGAACTCAGTAACGTTTGCATATTACTGTTTGTCAGCTGCAATAGGAGCTGCCGTGTTACCTAGATGGTCTCCGCAAACCTCCATGGTACCCTGATGGTCACAGAAAACCGACACCAGTAAATCAGCATGATGGTGAAGATGCTGCTCATTTACAATTCGAAGGTAGACAAACTGTAGGGATTCTGTTAGTGTCGAGAGGGAAGTCTTCGGAGAGACACCCTGTCTTCTCACAGGAAGTTAGAGGTATGTGGAGTTCTATATCTAATACCCTATTCCGTGGTTGTCTTCATCTCCATATAAACCCCTATATACGACAGTCCCTAGTGCCCAGCGGTACCGGAGGCCATGATGACTGTATGCGGATGGATGGGTTGATGAGACCTATGATCAGCAGTGGACGTCTATCTGATGATGATGATGATGATGATATAGCTGAATATTTTCTGATTTTAAGTTATTTAATTTTCATGAGACCAGACTTAGGGTTTTTTTTATACAACGAAGCGACGATATTAAAGGGTCGTTCAGTTGATGGTAATGATGGTATTCACATTAAGTCTCGTTATCCTAGTTAATTACTAGCTACAGCACCCTCAAGTCTTGAGACAGTACAGTTTGTCGGCTGCAATAGGGGCTGTGGTGGTACCTACCTAGACTCCAGCAACAGAGACCTACCACCACTTAGTTTTACCAGTTCTGACTTTATTCTTAGTGGGTTCAAAAGTAACAGCTTTAAAGCTCATATTAACTTAATTTCTTAACTTAAACCACGAAAGATTACTTTAAATATTTAATAAGTACTAATGTACTAGACTGTAAGTAACTGCGATAAATAGGATGAAAGTATTATTGTTATTTTCTATATAAAAATGGGGAATATTAAGTTTTTTTTATATGTATAGTTTATCTTAATAATATAGCTTGTACTTAGTAAAATCACTTTAAGCACTCATCTCTTAAGCTGCTATATATGGTTCATACTAATACCACGGCTGCGAGGTGTGGACAGTGAAAGAAGCGGATTGAAGCCTTCGGCACCTGGACATATCAGCAGCTGGGTACAGAAGATGACTAATGAGGAAGTTCTGCGGCGAGTTAAAGCGGAACGACAGCTTTTCCTTACCATGAAAAAGCGGAAGCACATCTAGGATATGCGGATTGGAGAAATGGGGAATGTAGCCGGAAGGAGAAAGGTCGGTCGCAGAAACAAGGCATGGATGGAGAACATGAAGGTGTGGACCGAAATCAAGAGCGCCGCGCAGCTGATCCATCTAGCAGAATGGATCCGCAGAACTGGTTCAATCTTCATTAAATGGAGGGGCAGAAGAAGAAGACTAAGTAAAACAAACTTCAATATTTATGTTACTAATGTAGTCATTAAGCAAAAATTGATACTAACTCACTAACACTATGGCACTAGAAACCGAAATAAAGTATATTCATTATTATTAACATTGATATTGGGATTTTTTTTTTTATTTATTTAAGTGACTATACAAACCGGATGTTCACATGATGGTAATTAATACGCATGCTCTTAACAAACTGGTGGCAGTTAGGATGACACACAGGACTACAAAACGCTCGTCGCCTGTTACATATGTTTGGTCTCCTTACACTAGTACACTAACAGTTCTCTGTAAACCGGAACATGGTAAAGTTTACACTCTACTGTTTACAGCAGAAACAGGAGCTGCCATGGTACCTAGACGGTCGCCGGTAAGAGAGACCTACCACCAGTATAGTATACTAGTTAGTTTTGTATATAACATTTTATATATAGTAGATAACAAAAGTTTTCGTGTAGCCATTATCAGCAGATCGATTGATCCTGCTGCCTCTGGCAACCTTCACCAGATCGTCGGACCACCTGGTGGGTGGCCTGCATTCGAGGACCTTAGTGCCTCATCGGCTGCCCGTTGCCACTTGAGGCTAGCAATCTTTTGGACTATGTCGGTGACCTCAGTTCTTCTACAGATCTCCTCATTTCTGCTTCGATCATTTAAGGAAACCCCGAGTTTTCGTGTAATGCATTGAAAATATATCATATTACCAAACCGGAACCCCATCAAGCCGAGATAAAACGGATATCAAATTTATTACCGTTTCGAGTGTTGCCTTTGAAGATCGGATGTCGTATTTATCGAGGAATGGGTTCACATAAATCATTATGTATTTACTTAAAGCTATCTCTGATGTTCGTTATATATATAAGTAATATGACTATATAACGTATTAGATAACGATCTGTTTGTATGTAAATATATTTGAAATCGTACTATTATATAGGGGTGGGTTTTTGTTGTGGTTCTCTGTGTGTGCGAACGTTAGTTTCGTATCGAATGGTTGTTGTATTTAGTTAAATTACTGAAGTAATAACACATAACATTGTTTCAATGCGATCGGTTCGAGATAGTTCATTGTATATCGAAATGAATATATCTAAAACCCAACAGGGGAAATCTATGAGATATCTAATGGATGTTGCGAGAGGGTTGCAAGTTTTTCGGCGTTTTAACTTATATATAGATGGCTGCTATCCGCCGTAACATCACCTATAGAATATTCAATAAGTCTCACCCGTGTCACACGTCAGCTTTAGTCAACTTCTGACGTATCGGTAGGCGTTTTATTCGACGATAACGTTGTACGTCGGAATTTCGACACCTTCCATCTACAATAGGAAATATGCGATAAATCGGAAGGGTCAAACATATTCGTTAATATTCCAAAAAAATCTTGAATTTGTCTAAAACCTGAATATCACATGGTAAAGGTGACTACAGATGTATTGAAGAAGCTTCGCCTAGAATACTATGTCCTTTATAACTTGACAAAGTGATATAATTTAGTGGTAGATTTAGAATATGATAGTAGTAGGGAATGAGTTTAAACTGTACAGGATGTAGCTTCGGAATCGAACTATAGAAAACAATGTTACAAGGCAACGATTAACCAAAGCACTATGAAGTAAGTTATCAATATTAATATATATATGTTAGGAACAAGGTATAAGACTGGGTCTTGCAACATGTAGCTTAAGTATCTTGATAGACGTTATACTCGTAGTTTAGTATTTAATAATTTATCAGGAGATTATTAACTTTTCTAATTTTAAACAATAACTATCTACCATAGAGAATGTCTAACAAAAAATTTTAAAATGTATCAACTTATAAGTTAGAAATAGAAAAGAATAAAGGCAAAGTGCGTCTTATCTAAGCTTACACTCCGCAGTAAGGTTATTGTTACACGCGCCGTTTCTCCTCAGGGTGAGAAGGAAATTAAAATGTATCCCAAGAAAATAATTACGCTTTTACACAAAGAAAAAAAAACAGGAAACTTTGCCTTGCCACTTAGTGAAATGTCTGTGCATTTAAAATGGAAACCGGAACACCTGAGTGGGAAGTAAGAAAGTTTCAACATCCGTCTCGGCGTAAACAAAGAGTAAGATTTATAGAAATTCTTCTTCAGCTCCTGCTGTAACATTTATCCTTAGTTTTCACTTCTGACCACCATTTCATATTAGTGGTATTAAACAGCTTTAAAAAGTCACAAATGGAGGGGTTGTTTATATTTAGTTTCTTTTTTTTATAACTTTGATTACAGATAACTTTTTATTTATAGGCGAGTATACTTCAAAGTTTTCCTCTAATAAGATAAAAGCAAGAAAAGGATGATAGAAAGAAACCAATTTGCGCCAATTAACCATTTTCTGAATATACTGTGTTTACTATGTGTTAGATTTCTTGGTATATATTGTTTATAGATTATATACATATAATGCTTATTGAAGTATTGATACAGTACATAATAATATTACACAGATTTATTGTATGGGAAAACATCAAGTTAAACAATTTCTTTTTATTCTACAACCAGATATATAAATAAATATCGTTTTCTCTTTATAGTGAGAGAAATATTCTATACTTATATATTTAATTAGCGTTATACCTGTTAATATCAAAACTTTAAAATATCAGCAAGGGAGAATAGAGTTTGTAATCTTCAAGCGGCTAAACCTATTTTATATTAAGTCATAACTTAAAATTATCGAGTGTTAACGTATAAAAACATTACATAAAATAAGGTTTAGTAGTTTTAGAATATATTTGTTACAGTTACAACACTCCTTTTGATCATAGGTTAAAAATACGAGTACAGTAGAATTGCAGAGTTGATGTTGTTAGTTAACTCAGCATGTTATATGGAAAACGCGAGCTCTTTGATACAAAGCGTGTTCACGTAGCTTATGATGTCGAGCTGTTATGACAAGCTGACGTGGAATATGACATGAGGTGTTTAGTCTTTATGATAATAATATAACAGTTATATATTAAACTAGCTGTTACATGCCTAATTTATTAGCCATAACACCCCTGTAACCCCCAAAACGAAAACATTAAACATTTACATACTTGCAAGGGATTTCCACCTATGTAGGGACTGATCCGGATATATTTGGAATTATAAGGCCTAGAGATTTGAAATTTGGTAGAAATATTCCTCTTTCCAAGTATAGATCAGCTAAGAACGGATTTCTCTAAATCCCTTATCTTAAGAGAGTTGTAGGTTTCTACTGCTAATAAAGGCAGGGAACAGCTAATCAAATATAAAAGCGAAATATTGTGAAGAACAGAATCAAAGTTACGTTGAAATAAAAACGATTTCTTGTCCATGAATATGTACTGCGGATCCCTAAAAGCGAGCCTCGATCGCTGAAATATTCGGGCTTGGTTTTGGGTCGACTTGATTGGATTCCATTTTGAATATCGGAAAATTTCCTTTTGAAGTGCAGTTTGTGCGGATCACATCAAGTCATACCCGTGTCAATCTTTATAGAATACCTGTCCATACATTACTCTCATATAGAGAAAATTCTTAGTAAGATTTTCATTGAAATAGAAATAATTTTTTTTGTTAATGTACTAATATTGGGCCTCAATTTTGTATCAAAAGTAAATCACAATGAACCTGTGGTAAAGCATGCTAGCTCAAAATATTCTAGCTCTCTATCTTGACAGAATTAGGACGATTGGTGCTAAAACCATCTGAACATCGTGTAACTCAGGAATAGAACCAGAGTCTTCCGTATGACAAGCGGTCAGCAACCGATACGAAGAGGTATTTAAATTTACCCGCATCCACTAATCATCAGGTTGGATCGCAATCAGGCTGTAGTGTAAATAATTTAAAAAGTAATGAATTATATTATCATGTCCATATCTGTGGGGTGTCAGGTTCCGTATGAGATATTACGGGGACCCAAGTCAACCTCACCGGTTCATGGTGCACCCTTCTAATCAACAAACGAGGCTCTGGTTCTCACCAATCCGCATTAGGCCAGCATGGTGGTAAATGGCCGCAATCCCCCATATGAACCTCTACCAATGTGGAGATCTTTAGGGAAGGATTGACGTCCATGTCTATCTATCACGTTATTATTTTAGGCAACACATTGTTTTTTTTTTATATTTACAACCCGAAAGATTCACTGAAACAGAATGCTTTGTCTATCTCTATTTCCATTGTGTTGTTTTCCTACTCCCGTTTACTATATAATTTCTTTTTTTATATATGTAGATAAATGAATATATACTACATATATTTCATTGTATACTATGAGTAATGTATTTAGTTGAAAAGATATAACATATTTTCAAACTTAAATAGCCCGGCGCTCAAAGGAATAACGTTTATCAGGCTCTCTATTGAAACGTCCGTATTCAATTCGTCCGGACTTTGTATCCATTCAGTTCGGATATTACGGCCTAATGTATCCGAGAAAGGTGTTTTTTTTTATAACGACCGAACTGAATTGTAAGTGTAATTCGATTTGAACTGTTATTGTTAGGTTTTATCGTAATTACTTCACAAGATTTAAGTGCCAAATGGGTTTCATTGAATTGGTTAGTAATGGGTGAAATCTCGGACGCCATAGTCACGGGGGCCTGCTTCAAATAATCGAAAAAGTTCATTTATGTATTGGGAAAATGATTTTTTTAATAATATCGTCTGATTATATACAATTTCTTCTAATATATACTAAAGTTAGGAATAATAGCTTTATCATTATATACAAAATTATAAACTATACGGGAAGACTACAATTAGGCTCTCCAATCAAACCACACGCGTCTGGATGTTTTTATAATAAACAATATCTTCTATAATATATTCATTACTATAATTAAAACAAAATTTTATATATTATATCGCAGTATGTTTAATATTTATAAATTTACTTAGAACTGACTATAAGGATTTTATTATAAATTAAGACGTCACTACATCTCTCAGCTCAGTCCAAACGTAACCGTGTCTTCTGCAAAAAACTCAAAAATGGGAGAGTAAATATTTAACTACGATACAATAAATATTAATTAGTATTATTATTAAGTATTATTTGATATAATAATGTATGTAATATTCGCATTAATAGAAGTAATCGTTATGCTTCATTCATTATTGTTTATAGCGTCCGTGAGTCATACTGTTCATATAAACAACCGTACTATTGACGCTTGCGTTATAATTATAAAATATCTTTGATAATTGTAAAAAAAAAAATTATTATACAGTAATGCTGGATATGTTATAAGACAGTATATTTAATATTTTTTTTCGCTATTGTTCAATATAGAAAGACGAAGTTTACTAATAAGACAGGCGTTCAATAAGAGGCGAAATAAAAAGTTTCCCCACCGGTAGAAAAGTTGTATCCTGGCAACGCAAGGACATTGGATTTTTATTCTCAGGGCCGTCCAATTCTTCAGCGGCATTAATTCCAAAATTGAGAGGAAAGTAATAAAGTAATTAGTCAGTTTAACTTCCCTTAACTTATTCGTTAAGGTAACGTAAACAGATTTAGGTTAGAGTAAAACTTTTGCATGAAATTGATCCTTTGAAATGTATAAGAAGAACGTGAAAGATCCTTTTAAGTACACTGGGAAGAAAAACTTCTCTTTAAGAAGTCTAGGTATAGACTTAAGACTTGAGACATACAAACATGGAGGAGATCTACCTGATGATAAGTGATACGCCTACCCATAACAACGTGGTGCTAGTTAGGGTTGCATGTACTGCACCACATTGCGTTCATGGCCTTAAGGCCTTAAGTATGTCTCGTTACCCCAGTAAACCGGAACAGTAATATTACACAATAATGGGGATGTGTACTGTAATCATAGGGTGTAAGGGGTCACGCATAGAAACTCACAGGACCGAAGCCACCCTCACTCGTGGTGCACCTTGTTAATCAACAAACAAAGCTCTGGTTCCAACCAACCCACATTGGGCTAGCGTGGTGGGAAATGGCCCAAATCTCCCCCATATGAACGCCTATAAACGATCGACTCTAATGGCCGCCGCTACCGGAAACCATGCTGAATGTAAAGGTCGTAGGAAGCTGTTGGATGCGAGCAGCACGAGATATTTGGAGGAGGTCTATGTCGAACAGTGGACATCTGTCTGCTGATGATGATGACTATACTCATGATGCAGTCTATTGATAAAAGCCATGAGAAAAACTGCTGAGTTTATTATAGAATGATATCTTATTAGTCGCCTTTTAGGGTATATGCATATTAATCTGTTAACGGGGAATTCCCTTTTTAATTCCAAACCATATAACAGGCGTGAGCTCTTTCCCAATGACGTGTCAGTACGTCACTTCCGGAGAACGTACGAAACTATACGTCCCATTTGTTCCAGGATTGTCTATTATTTCAAGGACGTATTTATACGTCATGTTAGGTTAACAGGTTAAGGTCTTTACTTGATTTTTTGTTGCTTTACAGCTTCTTTTGTTAGATATTGTTTTGTATGAACAAAGATGTTTCACTCCTCTTCATCTCAAAGGTCGTTGGTGTATCTTCGCCAAGAAATATCGCGAACGTTGCTTGGAAACATAACTTGGGCTGCATGTTGCTCACGTTTCAAACATTTACGACATTTACGATCGCGTCTCGTTCCCACCCTCCGGAGGCAGTACGTGATCAAAAATACCGGAGGTAATATTGTAACTTCACATCTACCTCCCTCGCTGAGGGTAGATATAGAATATTTTTCATGATGATGAATTGACAGGCAGCGCGGGACCGATTGATGAGGGGATCTTTGGAGATCTCTGTCCAGCATTGGACGTCTAACAGCTGATGATGATAATGATGTATTCATCCTTGGCTTAATAATGAATGCCTTCAGACTTAAATATATACAATGAAAAGATATTTAAATCAAAACTTTACAAGTGGCCCAAGAAATTCTACAGTACTAGTGGACGAGTAAGGGTTTGAGGGTGAGAGGGAGATCCAAGCCGTCTTCACCTGCTCGTGGTGCACCTTGCTGATCAACAAACCAGACTCTGGCTCTCACCAATCTGCATTGGGCCAGCGTGATAGGAAATCCCCCAAATCCCTCCCCACAAATCCCTACTTGAAGTGGGAGGCCCATCCAGGACATCTATCGGCTGATGATGATGACTACTGCATTCTTTAATCCTTGATTTTTTTTTTCTTTTTCTATAATATGCTGTCAGGTTTGCATGTCCTTTGAAAAACAACTGTTTGGGCAATAAATAAAAAAAATAGTTAATTCTAAGATAATATCCTGACTCATACCTTGATAGCAGCAACATAACAATGCTGTTACATCATCATCAGCCGAACCACTTCCACTGCTGGACATTGGTGGTTATGGACGGGAGTATCACTTACCATCAGGTGAACGTCCAGCTCGTATCGTCGCTAAGTTAAATAAAAAAAATCTCATATCTTCAGTATTTGGTCTTAATATATCCTTTCAGAACACAACCAAGGTCGCAACAAGCTCAGGTTCCAGTATCCAATGAGGGATTTCTACGTTACCTCACTACTGTAGACTTTAAAGTGTCTCATTATTGGACTTTGGACTCAACACGTAAGTCTGATGATTACGAGCACACTTGGCGTATGCTTTAACGGAGACGCTGCAGTGGCTTTCGTCTATTTTATTTAGATCTTACACATCACAGCGTTAAAGGAGAATGGTCCTTACTGCTCTCACAATTGGGTTTGATTTGGAGTAGCAGCTTCAATCGGATGTCGGCGACTGCATTTCGATTTCCCGTGTCGGGGTCAAGGTAACAACCTCCGGCAAGGTACCCTTGTCAACGAGCTCCATTTTGTCACTTCTCAAAGGGAATTAGCACATGAAGTGGGAACGGATTATTTTGAGGATCTATCACCACGTTCACCACCGGCGGCGACATTTAGAGATTTTATCTAAGTATGAATAATTTTAAATGTTCTGCGTTTACTTCATTATCCTCAGGCAGGGCCGTGTGGAGGCAGTCCACATGGCAGCATATGTCAGTACCAGTATTCCAGGAAAAGCACAACCTTCAGCAAGATCACGAAGGAGAAGAACCTTTCGAAGGAATATCAATATCATCATTCATTCATCATTATCAGGCTTTGTTTATCTACTGCTGGATATAGGCCTTCCTCAATCTCTTCCACCAAATATTGATGATATGAAATAGGTCTCTATTAGTGGAGATCGTCTAGGTGGGTGCAACTAGCATCGTTTCTGAGCTCCGATTTGAAGGACGCTGTAGCTAGAGTAATGACGGTAACGCGACTTATCATATGTCTCAGGCGATGAGCGCAATGTGGTGCAATGTATAACATGGAAACTATCGTCACGTTGCTACGGGCGGGCGTATCACTTACCATCAGGTGAAGGTCCAGCTTGTCTCACCGCATAATTACAAAAAAAAATATTAATTGAGCTATTTATTTTATCTGTATCAATGTTAAAGTCTAGAATCTCAATAGCAACGCACTGGAATAATGCAGAGGGTTGATTTCTTTGGTCCTTGGCTTCGACTCCTGTGTCAGACGTTGTGGAGTTTAGTTGGTTGCAGGCAGGTTATTTTGGAATCCGCCTGGCTAATCACCACCTACATTTTATAAATCTATCATCATAACAGCAGGTGTGTACGGGGGAGCAAGGGGTCCCGTACTCACAGATCCCAAGTCAATCTCACCAGCTCGTAGTGCAGCTTGTTAATCAACAAACAAGGCTCGGGCGCCAGCCAATTCGTTTTGGGCCAGCGTGGTGAGAAATAGCCCAATTCTCCCCACATGAACCCTTACATATAATAGCCCTGAAGCCCAGCGGTACTGAAGGCACTGCTGACTGTGTGTGGAGATCTTTGGGGGACACCTATGTCCAGCTGTGGACGTCTATTGGCTGATGGTGATGAACAGCGTTACACTGTGTCGGTTGATAATATATGAGTGAAGCTATTCTGGACGAGTATGCAAAACCATCCATGGCCTCGGTCTTACACAACTCTATTTCTTCTTCTTTTTAGCATTTGCCCCCTCTTATGACAGAGTTTCCTTTCTTACTTCTTTCACTCTACTTCGCTCTATTTGGAACACCATTTCGCTGTTACTTGGAGACCAACTTTGAAATTTTCTTTCTTAACGCTTTTTAAAATGGAGATAAGAAAAGTCTATTTTTCGTATCATATCTACCAATCAATTGATAGACGCGATGGGTAGTAGACCACATCAGAAATACTCGGTTATTGTCAGTTTATACAATATTAAATGATCATCATCATCACATATCATCAGCCAACAGACACATCGTTTGAAAGATTGACAGGTACCAGGGTTCTTGACTGGCGGCCGCGTATCGGAAAACGTAATGTTAGCAGGACTTAGGGCTATGGTGTCTAGGAGGGTTAGGCTCCTCCTCACAGACATGTAATACAGAGTGTTGAGGTACACCGGTGCGTTCTATATGATATCCCGGAGCCTCTCCGAATGCACTGATGTAGACCACTGAGGGGGTTTTAGTGAGTAAAATATTACATAACCCTGACATCTCCCCAGAAGCGCCTTTCGAAGATTTCTTCCCGAAACAAAGAAGACCCCGAAAGGTAGTCCGACGATCTGGTGAAGGTTGCATGAAGCAGCTGGATGCAGTGGAGGCCTGTCCAGCGGTGGACGTCCGTCGGCGATATTAAATAACCGTTAACAATTCACCGTTCATTTCTATTCGCTACAAAGTTCCCATTGAACGCGCATTGCCGCTCAAACTCAATTTAACTTGTCCCCTCCCCTACGGCGCGTTGTTGACTTCACTAACATTGTTATTCATTTTTAATATCAAATCAAATATAAAACAATAAAAAAAAGTTACAACTTAATAATACTATAAAGTTAATACTAAGTTAAAACAGAAACTGTAAGGATAAAACAGAAAAGATAAAATTCTTTTCCTAGTTACTATATTCCTAGTAACTTTTATTTCCCAGTAACTATTTATTTTCTAGTTACTATATTTACTACATTCCTAGAAACTTTTATTTCCTAGTTACTATATTTACTATATTCCTAGTAACTTTTATTTCTTAGTTACTATATTGACTATATTCCTAGTAACTTTTATTTCCTAGTTACTATATTTACAACATTCCTAGTATCTTTTATTCCCTAGTTACTATATTTACTATATTTCTAGTAACTATTTATTTTCTAGTTACTATATTTACAACATTCCTAGTATCTTTTATTCCCTAGTTACTATATTTACTATATTCCTAGTAACTTTTATTTCCTAGTTACTATATTTACAACATTCCTAGTATCTTTTATTCCCTAGTTACTATATTTACTATATTTCTAGTAACTTTTATTTCCTAGTTACTATATTTACTATATTCCTAGTAACTTTTATTTCCTAGTTACTATATTTACAACATTCCTAGTAACTTTTATTCCCTAGTTACTGTATTTAAGTTTACTTGTTATTATTATGTTTAAGGAATACTCTTGCAGATCTATTATTAGAAACATAAAATCTACTACCTCGGCCATGCACTCCGTCATCAGCGATATGATCTTCTGCAGCTGATTATAATAGGTATAGTTTCTGGAAAATGAGAGGTGGGGAGAAGGAAAAAGTCATGATAAAGGATATTCTAGGAGCGTCCGAATTGTTCCGTCGAACCAGAGACGGAAAGTGCTGTACCACGCTGTTCGCCAACCGTCACTAGTTGGAGAGGCACTTAAGAAGAAGAAGACATATATGATATTATCAGCTTTGTAGTCTAGGGCTAGTAAGAATAAGCTACTAAGCTACTAAGTTAAGCCCTGCCTGTCGTAGAAAGCGTCTAAAAGAGTCCAGGAGTTTCGTGGGCCTTGAGGGTAAAGACCCTTATTGCTCAACAAGTGAACCTGCGATGGTGCTTAGGAGGGTTAGCCTTCTCGTCAGAGACGTGTTAATACAAAGTGTGTGTGTTAGATCCCGGAGCCTCTCAGAATGCACTGATACAGACTTTCCCCCAGAAGCAGGGTATCTTTCGAAGGTTGCTCCCTCGAAACCAAAAAAAGGAGGACATATATGAATGTTTTACAAAACGATAATTATATTATAGTTCAGCAATAGGTAATAGATAAATACCTATATATAAAAACCTTTTAAAACAAGTACATCATACAGAACAATCTAGATCATAATTCATGTCCATATATCAGTTGTTACGATGATACAAACGAAATGTTTGTAACTTTCCCTTTTTGCTGGGTGGTTAAAAAAACTTTTAACGTCCTCATAAATTTCGGTTTAACTCCGCAACCCCGGTTTCTAAGTTATCGCTTACCCGACACATTTGTATGCAAATAGGAAACTACGGTGTACACAACCCCTTATTTTGAGTGTTGGGTCTGAATGTAAGTGGAATTTATTCGGGGTGAGAGGTAAGTGGTAGTCGTGGTAAGTGGCAAGACTACAATTATTTTATTAATGAACTTAATACATAGTTTACTAGTAAGACTTTAGTGACGACTTTCTTTAAACTGATGTACTGGATATTGTTCTTCATCAGGTATTTAAGTTATCTTGAAACTCTGGTCTCTTTAACTTGATAAAGTAGTATATATTTTAAGTAATGAACAGTTCCTCGGTTCAAATATACAGGATCTAATACCAGCGGGTTTATGGTTTGCAATTCCTCGGTACGGCAATGGAAATTAATCAAAACGCCGAAGCAGCCCGTACGTACCGTAACGAGCCGGTTCGTTGGTTCAACCCTTAAATATGAATGTAACCGTAACATTTAACCGCGCTCCGCTAACCGGAGCCGTTCCGAAATATTAATTAATTCAGACGAGAGTACTTGGAAGTAACTTAATTTATTGAATCGCTTTTATGCATAATATTTTATCATTACTTGTTATGTATAAGCCTCCCCTAAAGATCTCCACGACGATCGGTCTTGTGTCGCTCGCATCGGGATTCTCACCAGATCGTCGGTCCACCTTGTGGGAGGCCTTCCAACACCACGTCTACCAGTACACGGGTGCTTGAGGATCTTACTGCTCCATCAGCGGTCGGTCCTTCGAGCAATGTGCCCTGCCCACTGCCACTTAAGTCTAGCAATCTTTTGGGCTATGTCGGTGACCTTAGTTCTTCTGCGGATCTCCAAATTTCTGATTCGATAGCGCAGGGAATCTCTGAGCATTGTCCTTTGGGGGACTTTAAGCCTTTTTATAAGGCGGATAGTAAGGTCGTGCGTGGCTCACTAATATTTTTATAAGAACAGGTATATTAAGTATAGTTATTAAAGTGACTAATTAGAATATTTGGATAAGCAGATTGTCCTAACTGTAGATTTAACTTTATACGACGAGGAAACCTGCACATGAATTAGAATTTATTATAAGGCGTGTGTGAAGTCACCAATCCGCATTGGGCCCGCGTGGTGACTATGGCCCACACATTGAGGGTAGGCCTGTGTTCCAACAGTGGAGAAGCAGTACGTCTATCTAGTACATCGATGAGGTGGGTAGATGACCTTATTATCTTAAGCCAAATATATTCTGAAACGTTGCAGTGTAATGAGTCTGTAGGTGGTGAGGCTGAGGTTATTTCGGGCTTATTATTAATGCACGTAGCCACGCGAGATGTGTCGCCGTAAATCTCCTTCGTTACAGCATCATAAAATCTCTGTAGAGTACTGATAACAGTGAGATGCTAGTTCAGATGTACAAACTACTAATAAGTAGTATCATTAACTACGGCGTCATTCAAGTCTAGAATACTAAGAAATAATGTTCGATAATTCCTGCTTGGTGGCAGGTGTAAAGGATAAATGCGAAAGGGCTCGACGTTGAGTCTCGTTACTTCAGTAATTAAACTAGCAACAGCGCCCTTCAAAACGGAACAGTAATATTACATAATTAAAGGGATGTGTGCTATTGTGTCTTAGCTACCCTCGTTTGTAGTAAACCCTGTTAATCAACAAACGTGGCTCTGGCTTCCAACAACCTGTATGGGCCAGCGTGGTGAGAAATGGCCCAAATCCTCCCCCTTATGAATACCTACAAACGACGGCCCCTAGCGGTAGTGGAGGACATGCTGACAGTAAAATTGCTGATGGTAAGTCATACGCCCCTCTATAATAACGCGGCGCTAGTTAAGATGTTATACACCACACAAGATTGCCCTCATCTTGAGACATATGATGTTTGGTCTCCGCCCCAGTCATTTCGTTAGCTACAGCCCCCTTCAAGCCGGATCACAGTAATGTTTGTACAGTACTCATTCTCGGCTGCAATAGGCGATGCAGTGATATTTACATAGATGGTCTTCAGCACCAGAAACCAGCAGATATAAAATAACATTTGAAATTTTTAGTGTATTAATCTTCCCTCACGATTAATATATGATCTTAGTTGGATGCTGTGGCAGTATAAATTAGGCTTGCTTGAGAATCATCTATCATCTTTAGGTGTCATCTTCAAGCTGAAGTTTTGTGATCATTGAGGAAACCAATTCGATCCTCAGCTATCCTTTTTAACTGATAGTAATTAAACCCGGTCCATTTCTTTACGTCGTCAAACCATTTCTTCTGCTGTCTACCAGGTGCACTTATTCCAGGACTTTTGTCCTCCAGGATCAACCTTAAGTCATAAAGGGATCCTCGTTGAAGGTATGAGAATATTATATTAGTGAAATATTAAACGAAAGCGTTTTTACTTAAAGAAGAGAATACAGAGTATTGCTATTGAATTTTAATGCGAAATATTATAATAAGTCAATCTCCCTTCATGTTTTATTCATGGAGTACGCTGGGTCAATTTTATATTCTAATCAGGTTTTTTTTTTGGAAACAGGTCTCCTATTTTGTACTGGTGGTAGGTCTATGTTGCTGACCGTCTGGGTGAGTACTACCATCCCCGAACTGGTTGTAGCTTGGTGATCCACGGTGAAGCCAAGAGGAAACAACCGATGCTGATGAGCTGCGGGAACAGATTTGTACTGCTATTACAACCGAGGTTGGAGTCCCGGAGGGAGAGGAGTCGATGTTGCGTTTCGCCGCTCTCCCTGGTCTGGGCGGAACCCAAGACCCTATCCGCCGCAGGGAGTCAGGAGTGTTTTCTCTCTTAGCTTCTCAGCCCTCTGGATGACGGATTCAAGGGGATCGGTCGCCTAGGTGACTAAGAGGCCGGGAGGAGAGCGCGCTGTAATTACAGAGGTGGAACTGAAGATGTGTCCTCCGCGAGGTGGGACTGCAGGATGCAGCTGGCGCTGACGGATTAGCAGATGCGGTACTTCCGCCTATTATAATGTATAGGGTGGAAAGTTCCAGTTCCATCCTTAGATGCGGCCTCATCAAGGCCCCTCGCTGTCGGTAGAATCATCACTGTGTAAATATTACTGTATTCCGGTTTAAAGGGACTCCTAACTACCACCACATTGTTGTCAGTCGTATCTCTTAACATCAGGTGAACATTTCGCCTATTACACTGCTTAGTTGATAAAAAAAAATCTATTTGATCTATTCGTTTATTACCAGTTTTACTGATGATAAGGATTCTAAAAAAAACTATTGATAGTTACTACTGTCATATCGTAAATCTATCGACATATAATTATTACTGTGTTCCGGTTTGAAAGGAAAAGCGTTGGACTTATGTGGTGCTGTATACATCATCCTAAATAACGCCATATTGTTATATGGACATGTCACTTATCCGGTGAAAGACCTGTTGAATAAACGAGGCTCTGGATCCCACTAGCACGCACTGGATTAGCTTGGTGGGAATTGATCTAAATCCTCCAATATGAACCCCTACATCTTCGGGGGTAGCCCATGTCCAGCAATGAACGTCTATCGGCTGGCTATTACCCGCCCGCCTAGGAAGTAACTTTGAAAAATCCAGAATCATCATCAATCTTAGCTGACTTCTAAATGGCAGAAGCAATATCTCTACCAAATTTTGAGTGTTTGTGTATATTCTTCTTCTTCTTAAACTGCCTCTCGAACTAGTGATTGGAGATCAGCATGGTACAGTCTTTTCTGTCTCTGGTTCGGTGGAACAATTCGGACGCCCCAGATATGCCAGTCCATTCCTTGATATTCCTCAACCATGACTTTCTTACTCCCCACCTTTCGTTTTCTAGAAACTTTACTCATACTTTATATATATAATACTTAATATAGTAAGTAGCTCGCTGGCCTAATGGTTAGAGCGTGCGGTCTTCGTTCCGAAGGTCGCGGGTTCGAATCTCGGCATGTACTGGTAACTTTAATATTTAAGTTATATACATTTGTGAACTTTATTTACAACAGCGAGATACAAAAACGGTGAAGGAAAACATCGTGAGGAAACCCGCACACTGATATCATCTTTGTGTGTGTGTGTGTAGTGGTCCCAATAAAGTGGCAACAGGTTCGCCCCCTGTTACATGGGACCTAATCTGACCACATCTGGCGAATTGTGGGTGTTTATTCACTTCTGCCTACTCCTACTGGGAAAAAGGCGTGACAATATAAAATATATATACATCGTTCCAAACTAGAGTACAATATGTTTAGACGTACGCACATATATTAAGTTTTATTTGTCCCAAGAGCAAAAGGAAGGTACAGATATATAAAATAATAATTGACGTGGAAAAAACATAAATTACATGAAGCACCATATTATTTAGGACACTGAAATATACGTATCGATATATTACTATTCGACAAAGCGACCCGTTCACCTGATGGTAAGTGATACGCCGGCCTATAACATGGCGCTAGTTACAATAATACACACAGCGCTGATCGCCCGAGTCATCAAATGTCTCGTTACCCCTGTAATTTCACTAGCCACAACACCCTTCAAACCGGAAAACAATAATGTTTGTCCATTACTGTTTGTTTGTGTTGATTGCAATAGGCGTCGCGGTGGTACCTACTTAGACGGTCTTCAGCAAGACCTGCCACCATTCAAGTGTCTGGTTATAATACCGAAATAACAGGTTTCGTACTTAGTTCGTATACTAAGTATTTATACTTGAAGAAAGTAATAAATTTAAAAGTCACTTTCAAACTTGTTTTAGATTGAAGCTTAAATGATTTAATAAGAGAGATATTTATGAAGTTTGTATATATGTATATATATTCATGTATATACTAGTTGTTTCCCGCCTGTTTTGCTAGCCGTAATATAAAATTACACTTTCAGTACTAAATGAAAATGTTTATAAAAGTTAATTAGAAATAAAAGGACGAAGGATCTACTAAATTAAAAAAGTATATAGCCTATAATCATCTAAAAATGATTCCGCGTGGAATGCTCACGTTCCCATTTCGATAAGTTCACTAATTTTCGCGTGATTGGCGAATAAAAAGTGGGAAAGGGCTATGATCGGGGTTTCCCTGCAAGATCGAATCAGAAATGAGGTGATCCGCAGAAGAACTAAGGTCACCGACATAGTCCAAAAGATTGCTAGCCTCAAGTAGCAATGGGCAGGACACACTCGAAGGACTGACAGCCGATGGGGTACCAAGGTCTTCGAATGGCGACCGTGTACGGGAAGCAGGTGGATGGGGGCAGCACAGGATCGATCGATGTCGAGATCTTTGAAGGACGCATATGTTCAACAGTGGACGTCTATCAGCTGACAATGATATAGTAGTTAGTATATATATGTATATATATACAAAATTTGATAGAAATATTGCTTCTACCATTTAGAGGTCAGGTAATAATTGATTTTACAATTTCCCTTCCCCAAAGGGAGTCGGGGGGTTGTTACGGCCAGCAAAGCGGATGGGGTGCAGCTGGTTAAGATATAAAAGTAACGTTTACGAACAACTTGGAACTTGTTATACGTTACGTTGACAGCGGCGGTAGCGGAACAGGATCGATTGCTCCATTGTCTTGTCAAACTTTCGCTTTCATTTTTATTTCTTATCTATAATCTATCCGGTGTTGATTGTTTTCACTTGAGAAACTTATCGACGGTAGGTCACCGTCGGAATCCGGCTGATCGGAGAAACTGTTCCAGCAACTACTGTGCTGTAATTACTGGTTTAAGTCGTGAATACCAAAGTCCTCGAATAGCGACCGCGAACAAGAAGTCGCAGTGTTGGCAGACCCCTACTAAGTGGTCTGAAGATCTGGTGAAGGTCGCGTGAAGCAGCAGGATCGATCGATATGGAGATGTTTGGAAGAAGGCTATGTCCAGCTGTGGACGTCTATCGGCTGATGATGATGATATTAGTTAAATTAATATTATAGTAATCTTACTTTGGATGAAGGATCTTCAATCATTGCTGAATATGAGCTTCACAAAATCATACCCGGAGCGTGAGAACAGACGCCATTTGCAACGTACAGAATAAATTGTTGTATTTTTGTTTATTCAACGAAGCAACGAGACGATAGGCACGTTCACCTGATATTAAGTGATACACCAGCTCATGATAAAGAAGCTAGTTAGGACGTTATACAATGAGTCACATTGTGATCGTCGCTTTTATACTTATTACGTCAGTGATCACTACCTACAGCGCCTTTTAAACCGGAACACAGTAATGTTTGGCGGCAGAAATGGCCGCGGGTTTATACACAGATAATAAATAAATTAAAATAATTTCTTTTTCTTTTCTTATAAGGACATTGTAGTGGAAAGTGATGAAGTGTACTTAGCCAGAATACTCTGACTGATGCAATGATGGATTCACTACGCCAGTCAAGGTCTGAAGATGCACCATCGCTGCGGAACAGCATCAAAGATTTAGTACTTAATATACTAGATCGCTGCGATATTAATGATATAACAACTATATGCATAGTCCATGTACGTCAGCAGTGGACGTCTATCGGCTGATGATGATGATGATGGTGATCACGAGATCTTCGAAACTATTAGATGTAAACACTCAAAATTTTGTAGAAATATTGCTCCTGCCATTTACAGGTCAGCTAGTAATGGGTTTTAATAAATTCTTCCCAAAAGGAAGCTGCGCTGATGGTCATCAAAGAACACAGGGAACAGCTCTTTCTCTTCCTAGTGATTATGATGGTGTGGTCAGCTTTCTATATTATTCTCCACTTCATTCCATCCTCGACATCATCGTCAGTCACTTGACACTACATTTTTCCACCTTGTTTTAGTTCTCCCTGTGGGTCTTAGATCAGGGAGTGACAGCTGCTGTGCAGGACGAGGAACAGTTATAATGTTAATATTCCACCAACCCAATAAACTTAACATTACATACTAATTAAGTTTCTTTTTCACTCTAATTGGTCCTGAATGGCTACAGTCCACCGGAAGGCGTAGTGTTGACAGGCCCCCCCACTAGGTCTTCTGAGGAGGCCTATGTTCAGATAGATCGACATCATGAAGGCGGTCGGACGTAGGTGGATGCGTAAAGCCGAGGACCGCATTTGATGGAAGATATTGGGAAAGACCTCCAGCAGTGGATAAACAAAGGGTGATTACAATGATGATGATGTCCAGCGGTGGACGTCTATCGAATGATGATGATGACTCTGATTGTTTGTAATATACTTAATAGTAAACTATTAGTTGATAAAAAAAAAAGATTAAAAATACTAAAGTGACTGGAGGTAAGTCTCTATAACCAGGGACGGTCCAGATAGGTCCTCTACAGCGTCTATTGCAGCCAACAAACAGTAACGTGTAAATATGTCTATGTTCCGGTTTGAACGGCGCTGTAGTTAGTGAAATTACTGCGGTAACGAGACTCAATATCTTACGTCTCAGATGATGAGGGCAAAGTGGGCGCAGTACTTACGATCTTCACTAGCGCCACGTTGGTATAGGCGGGCATATCACTTACCATCTGGTGAACGTCCTGCTCGTCTCAGCGTCTGACTATTGTTCTAAGTAATAAAGATCGTAGTTACTTACTTAAACATTAATTAACTTGGGTGGAGGTAAATGTCCTGCTTGTCCTGGGTCATATATATATATATATCTCACATGCATTACATTGGTATATAACTTAAAAGTTATCTAATTATAATCAGCTCTAGAGTCGGATTAAAACGTCTGCGGTCGGTTTGACTAATTCTGTATAATAGGATTACTGCGTCCAGGTCACTTGGGACCTCTGTCTAGATGCTGATAGAATGTTTAATTGTAATGAGGCTAACTATAATCAATTAGTATTTTTTTCAACGTGTTCTCTCCGGGCAATCTTGGGCCTGGGCTTACATTTCTATTATTACCTTTCTTATTTATTTATAACCTTTTCTCTTTCTACTCTTCCTCTCTCTTTCTTCTTTCTTTTAAATCAATTAGTATTAACTAACATTACATATATTATATATCCAAACCATCCAAATCAACCTCACCTGCTCGTGATCAACTCTGCTAATCAACTATCGAGGCTCTGGCTCCCACCAACTTGTATTGTGCCAGCGTGGTGGGAAATGCTCCAAACTCCCAACATGAACTTCTACAAATGTGGAGATTTTTGAGGGAAGCTTATGTCCAGCAGTGGGCGTCCATTGGCTGATTATGATGATGAATGATATATAATTTAAGCTTTATATATACTTTTAACTACATCGCAAAGTATGAAGTATATAATCTGTCGTAAAATTAAGTGGGGATAAATTAGTCGATAGTTTTAGTAAAAAAAAGGAGGTTTGAAGTTATAAGAGTTTAGTATATGCTGATGGATATTGAGAAATTTAGGACATCGGAATATGTCTAAAGGTACAATGAGCAACCTGATAAAATCTTGACAGAACCGAAAGGTCTCCAACAATACCAAAAATAGACTTAGTTTTACCAATTGCTCTATGGCTCCGGAGAATAGACAATAAGAAAGAAAGAATATAGAATCCTTTGATCATATAGTTGGAGATGGATGCTTCGTATGCCGTAGACCGCCAGAGGAGCTAAAATCTAGATCCTAAAGCAGCTGCGTATTAGCACCAGTGTCTCGCCGCTTCTGATAATTTAGTTAAAATTATAACTTTAGATAAGAAAGAGATTTCAAAGTCTTCTAATCCCTGGTATGTCTAGATGAAGTCTATCAAATGATTCCTCAGGAAAGGAACGGAATGTGGGAGACAATTCTGAAGACATCGTTAATAAAGAATTTGGACCTTGGGAAAGGCATGTAGATATAAAGAACTATAATACTGATAAATCTAAATCATCATTGGATGAAGCAACCAAAGGAACAGGTTTAAATAGGATTCAGGTTAGATTGGGGTTCAGTTACTTTATTCATCATCTTCAGACGATAGACGTCCACTGCTGGACCTAAGCTTCCCCTAAAGATCTCCACATCGATCGGTCCCGAGTTGCTCGAATCCAGTGGTTTCTCGGGATTCTCACCAGATCGTCGCTCCACCTTCAGGGAGGTCTCCCACGTCTACTGCTGCTACGTCTACTGGTACGCGGCAGCCAGTTTATGAATTACATATTATGAATGAATAGTTTACTGTATGGAAATAAATCTACGATAAAGACTTTGCCTTTTCATGAGCTCGACTTTAAATTTACAGGAGTTTTGAAAACTTGCATCTTCATAAAGTGGAAATTATTCACATCGCCTTCGGCGTTGGCTGCACAAAGGGGTTGATTTTCTCTGTACATAATGTAGCGTGGATTGCTCTTAAGACAATTGCTTGTTGGGAATATTCTTCGGAATCTTTAGTTTTTCCGCTATTTATCAACAAAGGAAGTGAAAAAAAAATTTTTTTTATAGTGGATTTCGTTTCATTACTTAAATAAGGTAATAAATAATTATCTTTAAAATATTCATAGGACAGTGTAGTGTATCAACTATTGTTTCAGCCTATTAAGGAGGATGATTATAAGAGCAGAGAAAGACCGAAGAAAGTGTGGATGGATTGTGTGAAAGATAACATTTGTAAGAAGAGTGTGAATTCAGATATGACGGCTGATAGAGGGATACGGAACAGAAGTACTTACTGTGTCGAACCCACATAGCTGGGGAAAGGGCAGGAGGAAGAAGTTTCAGGCTATTAAGGATAGGACTGTGGTAAGCCTTGCCTGATGTAGGAAGCAACTAAAATGTAACCCTGGGTAGATGACAAATACGGAGTGGTCTCAAGTTTGTGATAGCATATCTAGTGTAGCGAAGAGGGCTACAGCTCTCCCTGAAGACGAAGCATTGAAGACGACCATCAAAAGTTTTAATTAGCATAAATCCCACATAGCTTTGACTTGCTCTAAGAAGAAGTGTCTTTTAAAGATTTCCTCCACGACCCTAAAAAAAGTTACTATACTTCTATTCGTAAAATCAGATAGTATAAATGTAAGCCCCACACAGCAACTCACGGGACCCAAGCCAACCTCACCTGCTCGTGGTGCACCCTGCTAACCGAGGCACTGGTTCCCGCAGACTCGCATTGGGCTAGCGTGATGGGAAATGGCCCGAATCCCTCCATATAAACCCTTATATAAGACATCCCCTATTGCCTAGCGGTACCGGAGGCCATGCTGACTGTACGTGGAGATCTTTGATAGAGGCCTGTCCAGCAGTAGATGACTATCGGCTGATGATGATGATGTAAATGTAAACCGATATGACTGCAAAGTATCAGTAAGTTTTAGACTTATCTGTTTTAAGTGGATTAAGTAAACAAATCATATTTAATTTGGAAATAAAACTAATTAAGCATCAGAAACGGAGTGACGGGCACCTCATCAAGTTTGAGTTTCAAGTTACCAATTAGAGATGGTGCCGTAGCTTGATAAAATCTTTTTAAAGCAGAACAAAGAAAAGAAACATGATGGACTAATCTCTTTTTTTTAATGTTTGTGTCATCGAGTCCACAAGTGGGAATCAAATTACCCCAAATAATAGTTTCGCTGTAGATAGACACCACTCTTAGCGCATTATGACATTACTGACATCTCATGTAAATAAGAGATGATGATGATGAAGTTACACAGCTCCCGTGATAACTTGTCTCTAGTTAGGATGATATACACAACGCCACATTGTGCTGGCCTTGAGACGTAAGTTGTTGTCTCCCTACTTAAGTAATTTCAATAGTTACAACTCCCTTCAAAACACAGTAATGTTTGCAGACTACTGTATGGCTGTAGGAATAGGGGATGCGGTGGTATCTTCCTAGAGGGTAGTAACAGAAACCTTTCAGTCCAACAGAACTGATCAGGATATCCCAAAGGCGATCTTGGTGATTTTAGTCTATTGTATTCAGATTCCTTCATTGTGATAACTGGAAGAGGCTTCGATGGAAGTCTATATATTATATATTATAGAAGGAGAGACATAGAATTGTTAACTTTAACTGTTAAACCG
Organism: Troides aeacus; assembly: GCA_033220335.2. Lineage (NCBI taxonomy): Eukaryota > Metazoa > Arthropoda > Insecta > Lepidoptera > Papilionidae > Troides > Troides aeacus. The sequence goes on along the minus strand of CM067272.1, from coordinate 2,455,104 downwards.
GAGTCACTTAATGTGTCGGGTCGTTAAGTAATAAATCTTATTCTTCGTAAGTTAGAAGCTTCTGGTCACAAGTTAAAGTTGGCATAGAGATCTACCGAGTGTTAAGGCGGGAGTTCAGGATTAATGTCTTCCCTACTTAATGTTATGTGCTTAACTTACTAATCGCTTACCGACGTATACTACGTGAATAAGTTACATTACTTTAGGTATTCTGTAGTAACTTAATAATTCCCTTTACGTGTATCGGCGGGGAAGTCATCCTCACACCCTTGAACCCCAGTGGTCACGTATGGTGCGATTCCAAAGATGTTTTCTCCCGAGAACACTCAAATTGTGGAACGAGTTGCCGTTCGAAGCTTTCCCTAGCAGCTAAATTATGAAGGTCTTCAAAAAGGGCGTGAAAAGGTTTCTGTAGGGTCAGCAACACACCTATCTGGTGTTACTGGTGGTTATAGACTGCGGTGTTCGCTCAACATCAGGCGGGCCGCAAGTCTGTTTGCCAACTAAGCAGTATAAAAAAAAATTGTATGGAGATATACTTTAAAACTGTCTAGTATTTTTTACTGTCTACATTTACTGGTGGTAGGTCCCTATTGCCGGTGACCGTCTCAGTACCACCGCAGCTGTTATTTCTGCTGCCAAACAGTAGTGTGCAAACATTACTGTGTTGAAGGACGCTGAGTGTCAAAGCGACGAGCACAATGTGCAGTGTAAACATCCTAGCCAGCGTCATGTTATGGGCAGGCGTATAATTTACTATCAAGTGAACATCACTATCGTTGTTACAAAAGGCTACATTGTAACCTTGTACCTGTCGTATTATATGGGAGCTGAGCGTTGGGCCACCAAAGGTTCAGATGAAATGAGATTACATGTGGTAAAGATGCGAATGTCAAGATGGATGTGAGGTGTGACGAGGACGGATAAAATTAAGAATGAGTATATTAGAGAAAGCCTGAAAGTTGATCCAGTGACTGAGAAATTGAAGAGCAAAAGGGTAGCGGTACGTGATTGTTATGCGGAGGGATGAAGGATACATAACATACAAATTAATGAGAATGAAGGTGGATGGTTATAAGGATAGAAGAAGACCGAAGAAAGTGTGGATGGTTTGTGTGATAGATGACATTGTAAGAAGAGTGTGAATTTAGATATGACGGCCGATAGATATGGAAGAGAAGTACATACTGTGCCGACCCCACATAGCTAGGAAGAGGCAAGAGAAAGAAAGAAAAGCTACATTTATATATATATATATGTATATAGTATGTAGCTTTTAACGTTGGATACAGGAAGTAATTAAGCAACGAATGCATTTCAACAGGTACAAAGGGGTTTCCTGCAGACGGCCCACACGCGCCTGTCGGGGGCTTCAATGCGGCCATTAATTAAAGTTACCGCCCACACGGCTTCATTAGAGACGGGTCCTCTATTACGGAGTCTGCTTCCTGGTCTGCACCGAATTACCAGTAATTTATATACTGAACAGTAAAATATAAGTATCTATTATTCAACAAAACGTATGAGATAAGCGAGATGTTAACCTGATGCTAAACCATACGCCCCTCAATAATAACATGGCGCTAACTAAGTTCGGAATCGTTACACCTGTAATTTCACTAGCTCCAGCCACCTTCAAGCCGGAAGACAGTAATGTATGCGACTGTTCGGCGGCAGAAATAGGTGCTGTGGTGGAACCTACTAGACAGTCTCCGGCAACAGAGATCTACCATCAGTAACGTTTAGCCATCGTTCTCTAAATCGTATAGAGGGCGATGAAGATCCGCACCCTTAAATTACGCGACTCTAAAGGCTCTTTAATCTAAGGGTGGGAAAGTTTCGTCGAAAAGTAAAAGGTTCTGGTCCAACTTAACTGAAGGAACGAGGATAAAAAAAACGATGGTAATTCCACTCAGGCTTATACCTTTGTATATAGGTGCACTGGTGGTAGGTCTCCGTAGCCGTGTACGCAAATAGTACTGTGCGGTAATAATACAGTGCAAACATGACCGTGTTCCAGTTTGAAGGACGCTGTAGCTAGTGTAATCACTGGTGTAACAAGACAATATTTTATGTCTTACGACAATAATATATTGCACTGTATGCCATTCTAACTAGCACCATGTTATGAGCTGGTGTATCACTTACAATTAGGTGAAGGTCACCCCCGCTTCATCGTTAATTTACTTTTAACCCAATTTTCTCATATATATGTTCTTCGTATGAGTATAAACAAGTTAGCTCGTAAAGCGCGCAACTACTTTCAAGTTAACGATCCGAGCGGAGCCTGAAGTTTTCCGATTTCCTCCTCAACAGCGTTTATTTCAAACATTACAAGAAGATTTTTATCTCATCTGTACCTTGTTGTAACTACTAGCCTCTCCACCTTCTCCTTGTATCCTCTCATGACCTGATGATACATCTCCGTAGCCGGAGAGACCTTATTTAACCATTGTCCGTCTAATACATTCACCGGAGACTCTCTAGGAAGATACCACCGCAGCGCTTATTGCAACCGATTAACATTACTGTGTTCCGGTTTAAAGGGCGCTGTAGCTGGGTTCACAACTCCCGGGACCCAAGCTGGCCTCACCTGCTCGTGATGCACCCTGCTAATCAACAGACGAAGCTCTGGCTCCCACTAATCCACATTGGGCCGGAGTGGTGGGAAATTGCCCGGATCGCTCCATATACCTGATCGATATTGGAATCCTTGGCGGAGGCCTATGTCCAGAAATGACTGTGATCATTACCCCAGTCTCTTTAGACTGAACATCACGTCTCAAGGCGATGAGCGCAATGTGTTGGAATGTATACCATTCTAACGCTACGTTGTTATGGGCAGGCGTATCACTTACCATCATGTGAAAGTCACGCTCATCTCGTCGCTTAATTGGAAAAAAAAATCAAATCTATTAAACAGAGTAAATAATGGCGTGCTAAGTAAAGTCGATGTTGCTTAATCAAGATAGATTCGTGGTATCTTATTCAGTCAGACAAAGGTCAGCATCATCAGATCGATAGGATCTCCACACAAACAAAGGCAGTTCAGACTACCTACAGATTGCATGAACCTTCCCCCTTCTGATAAACTATTGTGCTAGAACTAAAATAACTTAGCCCACTTTACCGTTCTAGATATCGATTCAACGTTGTTAGTCGCTCTTAATTAGTTATTGCAATGAAAACTTTTTTTCTATACCACGATACGACGAGACGTTCAACACAGCGCTAGTTACGACGTTATACACAGCACCACATTGCGCTCGTCGCCTGAAGCGTAAGGTGTTAACTCTTGCTATCCCAGTTATTACTGCTACAGCGCCCTTCAAACTGGAACACTATCATGTTTGCACACTGCTGTTTGTCGGTAGAAATGGTCATTGCGGTGGTACCTGTCTAGACGTTCTTCGGCAACAGAGACTTACCACCAGTTACCACAGCACATGATAGCAGGATGTGTAATTGACGTCAAGCTGATAGTAATGCTGTCCCCAAAAATACTTCAGAGGTGTCATTGAGACAGATGGTGAGTGGTCTCCAGAACAAGTTAACCAGGTTCCTGATAATGGTTGCTCAGCCTTTTTCTCTTAATGCAGAGTTATCTAATTTTTTTATGAATCGTCGTCCTTATCCTGTACAAAAGAAATTAAAAAAAAAATCTCTTTTATATATATATAGGTTATGTCCTAATAGAAAAGGCTTATTAAATATAATATTCTCCTTCTCTTCCTTTACTCCTAAACACATTTTCAACGGAATCCTCAATTTTTCTTCTAATAAAGTACTCATTATCTTTTTCACAACTACTTACTTCTTTATTTGTAAAGATAAGGTGGAACAGAGATGGCTCATGCATGCTCATGCCGTCAGCAGTGACCGTCAGTTAGCATCGCAGCGACAAACAGTAGTGCGCAAACATTACTGTGTTCCGGTTAGAAGGGCGCTGTAGCTATTGGAATTAGTGAGTTAATGAGACAACATTATATGTGTGTGGCGACGAGTGAAATAATTTTAGGAAACTCCGTCACATCGTCACCTTGCAAATACCCCAATGTCTCAGAGCGAAAGTCCTCCTCACCCTTACGGCGCAGTGATGTGGAACCTGATAATCGAGCTGGTCCACCAATTCAAAGTAGCACAGCGAATGAGGAGAGCTATCAAGCTGCAGTGGCAGTAGGCTGGCCATGTATGTCGCAGCTGATGGGGGAGAAATGTCTTCGAGTGGAGGCCGCGTACAGGTCGCAGAAGTGTAGGACGCTCTCCCTCCAGATGGATCGACGTCATCATCAGTGCGGTCGGAAGTGGGTGGATGCGAGAAGCCGAGGATCGCATTTGGCGGAAGACATTGGGGACGACGTATATCCAGCAGCGGTTAAACAAAGGCTGATAATGATGAATGACGATGATGCGACGAGCACGAGGTGCAGTGTACATCATCTTAACCATCGTAATATCCGGTCAAATAAAGGTTTGAAGAAAACAGAAACGATTTGTTATAAGTATAATTATCAGCATTTTGACTATTAATAGGAATGAACAAACATTGCAAGCGATCCGAAAATATTCCTTATATATATATATTTATATATATTCAAGCGATCTGTATCATTTATTAGCTCACTAATGATATGTGGGATATAATAAAAGAAATCCCTCACTCATGCAGGAGATACGTAATTCTGAAAAGATTACTATGAAAAATCGCTAAGTCTGTGGGAATATTCGAGAAGCTTACTAATAGAGACTTAAATCTATGTAATTGGCACCAACATGTGTACATTGAATCATTTAAATTGTCTACATACATATATAAATAATTTCTTTTTTTTTGGAAATATAGTAAAGAATATTTTGGAGAATCGAGGAATCTATCTGAGGAATATTTTAATGATCTATATTAGTGTAGGTATAACTATAAATGTTTCTCCAATACATATATATATTACAACATCAATCTGAGATAAATGTAACATCTATTATCTATACATATATATCTTATGTGTAATAAAACGAAATTACTCTTAAGAGATTCTGACGCATCACAGTAAAGCAGTATTTTTTTTTTATTTGGAAATATTGAAAAAATATTTTTTTTTTTTTTACTATTAAAATCCACAAAAATATTTAACATTTGACTTAGGTATTGATATATATAAATAAATTCCAGATAGTTGTGTAAATGGTGGCGTACCTTGGAAGTGGGTTATATCCAGCAGTGGACAGCTGAGGGTTGATGATGATGAGCTGGAAATCGATTGATGGAGTATTTGATTCAGCATTGAGCAATACAATGGTGATGATGATTTTTATCATCAAATTAATTACTTTGAATGGGGAATTGTAATTGAAGGTAGTTTTATATTATACCACAATGTCTACACACATAATTTACACTGAAGGTGTAAGCGACACAATAAACGAAGGTCTGGCTTCCACCAACCCGCATTGGGCCAGCGTGATGTATAATTGCCCAATTCCCCCCATTTGAACCCCTACAAACGACTGAACCGATGAGCGATCGAGGAGAGGATCTATGAGGGAGACCCATCTCCAACAGTGGTCGTCTATCAGCTGATGATGATGATGACGATGATGAATGTATACAATTCGATAACAGCAGGGATAACTACGCCGCAGCCTTAGCCGTGGCTGTTGCAGTGTAAAAATATTATATAGAAATGTATTTACAAAAGTTGCGATATCAAGAATATTAGAATCATTTGCCCACTATACGTAAAGCCTAATTAATTACACTAACTACATCAATAAAGGTACGTTGAATTATTCCTGATGAGAACAGACTCTGATGAAGGATGTCAAAGAGCCGCACTCCCTTTCAATCTTCAATATCTACTTCAATCTCTACTTTATCAGGATTCGCAAACTTTTAATATTAATAAGCGATTTTTCAATAGAACAGATATTTTTCAATATTTAGGCCAATCCAGTAACGCAGTAGAACCGGACTCACTGATAGCTCACGATAGATATACTTAAAAGGAACTTTGATGAGACTTAAGCATAACTCTGCGAGTGCTCCAAGGGTATACTGGACAGCTTGTTCCCTTTCTCCACCCAATTTTTTAGCCGTCCCCTCAACTCCTCCAAACTCTTCGATTTCGCTTTGTTTATGCGTTTGTATTTCACGTCCTTCGGTTTCGTTACATTCCTGTGGTTGGACATGACTCGGTTGTAGGTCACCACGTGGTTCGATCTCTGCTCCTGCTCACCTTCATCGCTGTCGGCGTTCGATGTCACTTCCTCGTCAGAATCGTTCGCCGGCATCATTCTTTTTGGCACGTAACTGTATGACCAGACTTCTTTAGCTTTCGGCTTCACTGTCTCTTTATCTGAATCTATGCTCTTCACTTCAGCTGTCAATACGACGCTCCTCATTCTGAAGTTGTCGCGTCTCTGGGCTAGCAAACTCGTTTCTTTATATTTTTGTTCATCGGTTTTATTCATGCCTTTCAGGTCGTTTTCGGTGCTGTTCTGAGCGCTCAAACCCTTTGTAGAATCTCCGTCGGCCTCTTCTTCCACACTGTATACTGTCTCAAGTATTTCGGGTCTTCGCAGAAAACCGTTCGATCTTCTGACGACGTTATACTTGATGTTTGGATCTATGGCATCTGAGATGGAACGAACCACGGTGACGCTGTCGGGGTTAGCGGACCTAAATCTTGGGACAAGTGGCAAGTTACTGCAATCAGAATCAACATCTTCCATGATGACGGCGGAGTCCGAGTCGTTCAGAGAATCAAAGTCTCCTGTAATATGTGTATCTTGGAGCATATCGCGAAAATCTGGTATCTGTTGAGCGAGTTCGATGCCATTTTCGTGAAGTTTTGATTGCAAAGATTCAATAACCTTTTGCTGCTTGATTATGATCGTTTCTCTCAGTGCGAGCATGTTCGTGATTTCTTTCTGCTTTCGGACCAACCTGGACTCGAAGAGCAAGAGCTGACTCGAAAGCGATTTCAACTGTTCGGCCTTCTCCCGCTGAAGACGCGTCAGCAGCTCCTCTTGAGTGCGGTGAGCACGTCGCCATGTCATTAATTGGTGTGCTTGAGCGCGGTACTTCATACGTAAATCTCTGAAAGAAAATTTAAACAATCATCAAAGTCTTATTTGTAGTAGATTAAATTAAATTCATTGGCCTGATTCCTGAGAATGATAAGAAGGACTTGTTTGATTGTTGAATGGACACCCTGCAGAGGAAAGCGTTAATGACTTTAGTGGGGTAAGCATGTATTCTATAGTGCTTAAGCTTACTTATTAACATGATGCAGAAGTATAAAAATATTTTATCGTAAGCAACATCTGTGAGATATTTTGTAATAAATAACTTAATAATAACCAGATAAAACAAGGGGAGTAAAGGATACCGCACAAAAACTCATGGGATCCAGACCAACATCACCTGCTCGTGGTGCAGCCTGCTAATCAATAAACCAGAATTTGACCTTAGATTCGCATTGGCCCAGCGTGATGTGCAATGGCCTAAATCCTCCCATATGGTACCCTACAAACGACGACTTCTAATACCTGGCGTTATCAGAAGCCATGCTTACTGCTTGTTCGATGAGCTGGTGAACGTCGCGGCAAGTCGGCAGTGTCGGCAGCGCTGGTTCGATCGATGTGGAGAGGTTTATATCCAGCAGTGGAAGTCTATCGGCTGGTGATTACGATAATGAATTAGGTAATCGTTTGTGATCAATACCTGATGGTTCTTCGAGCCTCATCTAAAGTGTGAGCTTCGAGTGGATCGGTGAGAGAGGCCGCCAGTGAGACGTCCGGCTCCGTCGGACTGTTCAGAGCCGACTCGCTGCGACTGAGGAAAAAAAAAAAACATATTATATCTTTATCACGAACAATGAACTGAAAGTAAGTATTGTATCACATAAAATTATTTATTTAGTCTTGTATTAAGAATTCTAGATATTGCAGCAGTGACCTTCAGATAATAGTTAAATTTACTGGCGGTAGGTCTCTGTTGCTAGAAACCATCTAGGTAGATACCACAGCATTTATTTCTGCTGCCAAACTAGAGTGTGGAAACATTACTATGATCCGGTTTGAAGGGCACTGTAACTAGTGTAAGTACTGGGTTAACGAGACTCAATCTTATGTGTGATTGCGTCGAGCACAATGTGATGCAGTGTATACCATTGTAACTAGCGTTACCTAGTTATGGGCCGGCGTATCACTTATCATCACGTGAACGTCCTGCTCGTCTAGTAGCTTTATGAAATTAAAAAAACCCTTAGAATGCCTTACTTGCTGAACTAAGGGATTTTAGCTTTTACGTCAGGAATCAATTTACAACTATCAAGTGAGTTTTGTTAATTAATCATAATGTTTTTCTATGCCAGAATTAATGCAACGCTGGACCGATCGATGTGATCTGTGGCGGAGGCCAGTCCAGCAGTGGACGTCTATCGGCTGATGATGATGATGCCAGAATTAACCAACGGATAAAGAGAAGGCCTATGTCCAGTAGTGGACATTTATTGTCTGATGATGATGATGAAAGAGAAGTTTTCAAAATAGATATTTCGAGAGTAATCCTCTTTTTTAATTTCTCTCTTCTAGAGCGGAAATTATTATTCTAGTACTCAGTTAAGGGTACTCGTTATTTTCGTTATAATAATTATTTAAATTGGATCTCTCTGTAAAAAAATTATGCGTAGGCATACCTTCTCCTGTATGAGACGCATAGGATAGTCGACTGTTTCGTAACACGTCAGTTCGATTCCGGAACCACATGTAGTGGAGTTGAGTCGGTGATAGGTTTATCAACGTTAAAGATCTCTCTTCATAAGAGTATTATCATTTCCGCTTTACAAGAACTTATACCTATGAGTCGAAGTATCCTGGGAAAGCTTGCTTTAATATCTACAAGCATTTAGGTTGATGGTAGAACTCTCTAGTCGGAGCCTAGGTTCTCGCTAGGTTCCGCTGTTCCTATTTCTACCGCCAAACAGTAGTGTGCGAAGAATACTGGGTATCGGTTTGAAGGGCGTTGTTGCTAGTGAAATTAATGATGTAATGAAACTTAAAACATATTTTTGTTTCCGACTTCCTCGACTGTCCTCCTCAGAACGACGAAGGGCAGGAAGAAGATTTCTCTGCTATGTATCATAGTTAGAGTGTAGACGGATTTGTTAGATGAGTTGAGATGTACTTGTTATAGTTTTCCGTCCGTCTGTGCATAACGTTGGGAGAGGTTATTCAAATTTCAATCGTTGGCGGTTGGTAGCGCTCGAGCTTGACCGCGGGCGCGGCAGGTGGTCACCGGATACTTCCGGCGCGGCAGATGGGGATTGTAACGAATATCGCATGTTCAACGGAACACAAAGACCGACAAAGAAATTATTGCATTGGCAATGAAATAAACATTCGACGTAGTTCCATTCAAATTATATTCATTATTACTTGGAATAACTTGAAATTTCTTTCCAAGTTATTCCATATTAATATAGAAAATTATTAATAAGCAAATAAGAGTCGACGTTTACTAGTGGAATAATTCAAATGTTCTCAAAGTTTAAGTACAGAAAACTTTTAAGCGGCTCTTTTTATAGATCTCATTTTCAAAGTTTATACATAGAGCTTACGGACTACAAAAAACTTCTACAAATTTACATAGAATTCACTTTCATCGAATATATATATATAATCTATATATCATCGTCATCATCACCATCAGCGGGTAGACGGATATATGTACAAAAATCTAGAAATTCATTGGTTTGAGGAATCAAAGAATCTCTGGATTTTTCAAGATCTCCGAAACACTTGGAACTTATTAGAGATGTTGCTACTGCCATTTAGAGTTCAGCTAAGAATAGATTTTACAAAATCCCTACTCTAAAGACAGTTGAGGGGGTATTACGACCAGCAAGGCGGACGGGGAACAGCTGGTATATTCAAAAGCCTGTGGTAAAATTTTCATGGTTTACCTTAAACAGAATTAACTCATCGTCCTCATCAGTCAATAGACGCTTATTGATGAAAACTTCTCCCAAAAATATCTATACCAATCGGTCCTGTGGTATTCGCATCTAGCGGTTTCCTTCATCTGATTGTCGGACCGCATTGCGGAGATCCTTTGAGGACTTCGTCTATCAGTCGCTCGTCTATTAATACTCTATGACCTTACTGTTCCATAAACCAATAATAGATTAATATAACCAGACATACAAATGGATGCATAGATATTGTGTCTGTTGCTGGAGACCGTCTGGATAGGTACCACCGCAGCGCCTGTTGGAGCCGACAAACTGTGTTCCGGTTTTAAGGGTGCTGTAGCTAGCTTAATTACTGTGTTAACGAGATTCAAAATCTTCAGATTCGAGCACAATGTGGTGCAGTGTACATCATACTAATTAGCGCTACTTTGGTTTATGGGCAGCCGTATTACTATCAGGTGAATGACCCACCCGTGTCGTTGCTTAGTAAAATAAAAAAAATATATTTGGTTACTTATTTATACTACATCTTGATACTGATATAATTATCCTGCTCGTCTCGTCGCTTGATTGAATAAAAAAAAATGTTTATATGAATAATCTTACATCATTAAATTGTATAAGGGAATGAGATAGAGGTCATCATTTCAATTGGTATCTAATGCCTTATGCCAGTCGTAAAACTTGGTGTACCAACCTTCTACTAAATAGATTTTTTTATTATAATACATACGCGCAGAGGTCCGTAATTGCCGACATAAAAAAAAAACAAAATTCCAACATTTAATAACCTAAAGAGGTAGGGGTACATATATTCCCGTCTCCATTGTTGGCATTGTCTACTTTATGTTCGCATAAAAATAACGTCTCAAATAGAAATATGCGAGCCGGCTGTAAAAGCTGTTTATGCTATTTGCATCACCTAAACCAGCGTGTTCGTGATAATATATCAATGACACTTATAAAAAAAAAAATGAACATCATTGGCAGAGTGGTAATAAGGTATTGATGTTAACTGTTTGATGGCTGGTATTAAAACTTTGAGGCTCCAGGTTCGATGCCAGAGCGATATCAGTTTGGATGCTGCCCTACCAGCATCCTCTCAACAGCATAACAGCATTACCTTGTTCCTACCGTCAACACTTCACTGGTGGCAGGTCTCTGTTGTCGGAGACCGTCTAAGTAGGTACCACCGCAGCGATCATTTCTGCCGCTAAATAGTACTGTGCAATCATTTTTATATTCTGGTTTGAAAGGCGCCATAGTCAATGTACTGGGGTAACTAAACTTATAATGTTATGTGAGATTCTTACTCTCTAAAAACCCGTCGGTGGTCTGCATCAATGCATTGGGAGATGCTCCGGGATCTTTTATAGAACACAACGGGGCCCCTCTACATTTTGTGTTACAAGACTGAGGAGGAGCCTAACCCTCTTTTAGGCACCATATCTGAGCCATACACTGTCCCACGCAAGTTCGGTTGTTGAGCGATAAGGGCCCCCACTCTCAGGGCCCGCGAAACTCCTAGACCCTTTTATTCGCTTTCTACGAGGCAGGGCTGAACTTAATCCTATTCTTACTAACCGGAGACTACAAGACTGTTTAGGAGAGGCCTATGTTCAGCAGTGGACGTCTCTTGCCTGATGATATATAATAGGGTTTTAACTATGAAAAAATTCAATTTTTTCAAGCACAAAAACCGACTGTCTGCCGCAAAGCAGTTTTTTTTATATCTAGATAATATATATAAGAGATATCCAGAGATTCTTTGACTCATCACGAGATCTTCGAATCTATTATACGTAAACAATCAAAATTTGGTAGAGATTTTACTTTTGCCATTTAAAGGTCAGTTAAGAATGGATTTTATAAAACTCTATCTTCAAAGCGAGTTACGTGGGTGTTATTAAGCGGACGGGGAACAGCTAGTGTATTAATATATAATAGTTTTAATAGTATGTTATATAAAATATTTGAATTATTCGTGGTATCAGATGCGACGTTACCTAATATAAAATCATCCTAGTCATCATCATCATCAGCCGAAAGACGTCCACAACTGGACATATGTTTCCCCCAAAATCTATTCATCGATCGGCCCAGCGCTACAGTTAGCAGGGCCATCGGCACCGCCGGACACTAGGAGCCGTCGTCTGTAGGGGTACATATAGGAGGATTTGGGCCATTTTCCATCACGCTGGCCCAATGCGAGTTGGTGTGATAGGATATAAAATATTGTTATTTTACATCGCCAACAGCGGCTCCCGTCGTTTTGAACGCGACGCGTGTCTTCGCATCGCTTCAGCGACAATAAATTACCTAGACATGTTTTTATAACGCAAAGGATATTCACTCTGTTTCCAGTGATTTTACGGTGTATACGTGATACGAAAATTTATTATTTTATATATATATACATGAACGTAACATAAAAGGAAAACCTAAATATAAAAGAAATGCTCCAGTTCTCCTCAGCTTCTCCTTCTCCATCCTCTTGCTATAAAGTATTTTTTTAATCTACGGAGCGACGAGACGAAAGAGACTCAAGAAAAGAGTTCATCTCATGGTAAGTAATAAGCCTGTTCATAGCAACGTGGCGCTATTAGGATGATGTACACTGCACCACATTATACTCGTCGTTATATGACATAAGATGTTAAGTCCCGTTACGCCAGTAATTACATTGCGCGCCTTTCAAAACGGAACATAGATATGATTGCACAGTACTGTTGGCGATGGAAGTAGGCGCTGCTGTTATGCTGAGGAGGAATCTTGTAAAGAGATACCCTGCTTCTGGGGGGAAGACAAGGTTATGTGGGATTTTTACTTAAAACCCCCACGGTGGTCATACTGAGTATGTTGTGGGAGGCTCCTACGGAAGGAGGATCTCCTACGAAACGCACTGAAACCTCTCTGCGCTATGTCTAAAGCATGTCCCAAGGGAGGGCTGTAGCTCTCCTCGGCACCCTTGCTTTGGTACGACAAAGCATTACCACCCATCCATCACTGATCACCTTGTATTTGTCATTCATCCCGGGCTCGATTATTGGACAATGAGCGCGCCTCAAAGTCAACGAATCCGAAAACCTTTTTAGTCGCCTCAAACGACAGTAAGGGTTTACCTTAACCCTATTCTTACTAGCCCGAGACTACAGAGTAAGAGAGACTAACAACCAGTAAATAATGTAAAATAATTCTGTTATGACGAACTTCTAATGTGAAACAAGTTTATATGTTATTAAGGGGTTATAAAAATTCAATAAAACATTGCTTATTACTGGTAATTTGCTTGCAAAAAATCATACACTCATAACAAGCATTACGCTGTCTTGAATAATGCATCGTGTGCCTAATGGCTAGTATAGATAGTTCAAGTCATATTTGCGCGCGGCGCTGTGTGTGTTAAACTTGCATAGATACAATCGACGTGTACATATGACTTGTCGCGTTACTATCATACAACGTAAAGCTTTTTTTTTTCTAAAAAGGAATGGGATGATCACCTGATTGTAAGTGATATGTCTACCCATACCGTGACACTAATTACGATGTCATGCATCTAATTGTGCTTGTCGCGAGACATAAGAGAGTGAAATTAGTAGAGTAACGAGGTTCAATGTCTCTAGGCGACGAGGACAATGTGGTGCAGTGTATACCTTTCCAACCAGCGCCAAGTTATGAGCAGGCGTGTCGCTTACCATCATATAAACGTCTCCCTGTTGTAATCGCTTCGTTGAATAAAAAAAAAATTGTGGACTCTCCTTTCACTAGTAATTACACTAGCTATAACGCCCTTCAAACCGGAATATGGTATTGTTTGCACAGTACTGTTTGTCGGTAGAATTAGGAATTGCAGCGGTGCTTAGTGGATCTCCGACAACGGAGACGTATCAATAGTAAAGTGTAGCCATCGGTTTCCTCGATACCTCCTCCTCTTTTAGACGGCAATGAGCACCCCCATCGTTAAACCACACCACCCTGAAGGTTCCGTTAAGGTAACGGAACCTGAACTGTACATGGTCAACCAGTAAAGCTGCTTGCAAGCACACGCACACATAGAGCACGCAAAGAATATATAGAGGTATGTATGCGGGTGTACAGGTTGGCTGTGTGAGCGGCGTGCGATGTTCGATTCCGGGCACGTACACCGGGCGCAGCAGGCGGCGCACTTTCGCCCGCCAGTTACCCCATACGCGGAGGCGTTCCACTTCATAACGAATCTTTACATATGTTCATATTCAGATTGACATTTTCGGACGACTGAGTATCAGCTGAGTAGATTATCTTGTGATACTAGTACTGGGTTTGAATCCGGGACCATTTGTGCAGAAGTTTGTTTCTACTTATTTCCGTTGTCGGAGACAGTCAATACACAGCAGTTCTTATTTCTGCAGTGCGCAAATATTACTTCGTTCAGGTTTGAAGGGCGCTGTAGTAAATTAAATTACTGAGATATTGAGATGAGCACAATATGGTGTTGTATACCATCCTAAGCAAAGCCATGTTATTGGCGGGTGTGTGACTTAGCATTGGATGAATGTTCCACTACTCTCGTCGCTTAATGGAATAAAAAAAAACTTGGTTACTTATTTATACTTCATCTTGATACTGATAGAATTATTCTCGTATCGGAAAGGGTATTACGTATGGCTTGTAGCAAACTTAAACAATAAAGGCGGCGCTGGTTGCCCGCGCACTCACCGGCGCCTGCGCACGCGCCGTCATTGCGTCATACAGCGACAGTGGCATTGATTTTATTTATTTCCCATACATCATTTTTTTTATCGCTTATATATAGCTTCGTTACTTCTATTTGAAAAATATTGTTAGATCAAATCTAGAATTTTTTTATTTACCTGATGGTAAGTGATGCCCATGAAAATGTAGCGCTCGCCAAGATGATATACAAAGCAAGACATAAGATGTCCGATGTCTTTACCCCAGTGATTACAGTAGATACAGCGCCCTTTACATCGGAATACAGTAATGTTTGTACACTACTGTAGCCGTACAATTGACGTGTATACTGTACGGCAGAAATAGGTACTGCGGTGGTACCAACCTCTAAGTAGGTATCACCGCAGTGCACGGTCTCCGGCAGCAGAGACCTACCACCATTAATGTTTTTTTCCATTCCAATGAATTCTTTGTTTATTTTTTTTGGACATCAACGATGGTCGGCGACCTGGTAAAACCGGTCAGAATAGGACCGATTGGAGTGAACTATCTTTGGCGGAAGCTTACATCCACCAATGGACATGTCAGCAAATTATCATAGTGAGATAAAATTATTTGATAACTAGCTGTTACTGGCTGTAACATCCCCTTAACTCGTTTTAGGTGTAACATTTAGTAAAATCTATTCTTAGCTGACCTATACTTGACTTGGATATTCCTACCAAATCCCGTCTCCAGTCCTTATAGTTCCAGAGATATTGTAATGAGTCTCCATATGGAGGAAATCACTCATATATACGAGAGTATTGTGAATGAAGCATATATCATTTTAAATAGTCCAGTTAATGGCATTGAAAAGTATTTTTTTTTCATATATCATTGCTCTAACTGAAAAAGTCATGGTGACGAATATCCGGGAATGGACAGGCATATCCGGCGCGTCCGAACTACTCCGCCGAACGAGAGACAGAAAGGACTGTACCACTCCAACCTTTACTAGTTGGAGAGGCACTTTAAGAAGATTGTCCTAATTGTGGACTTAATTTTATAAGTGAAAATAACTTAATAATATAATTGAGATAATTCAAGTGTGATTATTAATTATTTTTAAGTGATTATGCTTAAAGCGTGGACACCCTACAATCTCGTTGCCCAGTAGCCGGGGTGCATATCAACATAACGTTTCGAGACGCCGGTGACGTTTATAGCGAAAGTAATATACGGACACTGTATAAATGTAGTTTACGTAACGATTATTAATTTGGACCTGTTACGCGTAACACAATTAACTGATATATATTAAACGTTCACCAGATAGTTAACTTAGCGAACGGAACGTACAATGTTACAGCTACGATGCGGAATACAATAGACTCGCTGTATCATGTTAATTAATCTATGTTCTTTGTTGAGCGGTGATAGTTCGGTTCGGTAAGCGGGTTCGATTCCAGTTCAGCTTGAGCAGCCGGTGAGGGACAACATCGTGAGGGAACAGACCACTGATGATAGGTCTATGTCGTCTGGAGAGAAGAAAGATCCCGTTTGAAAACGAAGTCTTCGTGGCGCTAATGAGCGTCATCAAGTGATACCAGTGATTTGGTATTCCCCTACTTTAATGAGGTTTTTGGGGTCGTTGGTGGTCAGGAAGTGGGTTCTCATCCCCCATGTTCCGAATACTAGGACTTGAGACAATTCACAAGTGTGTAGTCTAACTCATCTATCAACAATGTCATGATGATAGATACATATATTGTTTATGGCACATAACCTCTTTTTTACAATTCAGTTTACCTGATGGTAAGCCTGCCTATAACAACGTAGCGCTAGTTAGGGTGATATATATACTGCACCACATTGCGCTCGTGGTGAGACGTAAGGTCTTAAGTATCGTTGACCCAGTAATCACACTAGCTACAGCTCCCTTCAAACCGGAACACGGTAATGTTTGCACACTGCTGTCTGGCGGTAGAAATAGACACTTCAGTGGTACCTACATGGTTTCCGGCAACGGTGACCTTCCGCAGGAAAATATATAAGCTTAATTATATGATAGTCAATACAATGTTTTATATAAGCTTTGTTTATATTTACATAAATCGTATATCTTTCTCTAATGTAACCAATAACTTTCAAATCTATCATACCTATTAATCAATACAACCGTGTCTCGCCGAATGACTATTCTTAGTGTTACCAGATAAATCTAGGTCATCAACGCTGTAGACATCTATCTCTGTTTACTGCAGCACGTTTCTAACATTTACGTTCATAAATTGCTGTATTAGTGTTACCGTTGAATGTGACCATTTGACTATTATATGTTTCTGGCTTACTGCAGTACGGTCAGATAAAAATGTAGCTTTAAAGATAACATACGTGAATTTCATTCGTAATTTGTATTCGAAATAGAAAGCACTGGACTGTCTGAGAGGGCCGACTACACGGCGCCGTGTAATTGGGATCATCTGAAGTTACTACGTTTAGTAACTTTGAATTCAAATCATTAAAGAGATAAAAAAAAAAAAAAAATCCCTTTTATTAATATAAATATGAAATTAATGTTTTACTACTCATCTTTAATATATATATGCAAAAAGAGCTTTTACACAATAAAGAGATAATTGGATATTGAGTCGGGTCTAATTGATTTGAGTCGTATTTACTTTCAACAACGAAAACTACTAGAGATACGTTAGTTTTTTGTAAAAATTATGTTACTGTGTGACTGTTAGTTAATTTTTTTTTATTCTTCGAAACGACAGGACGAGTGAGAAGTACACCTGATGGTACATAACAATGTAACCATATTGTACTTTTCGACTTGAGACAAGAGATGTTAATTCTCGCTACTCCAGTAATTTAATGAAATTAGTTAGCTAGTTAGCCACATCGTCCTTCAATACAGGGTAATTGCAAATCCGTGAGGCGGAAATAGGAGCTGCGGTTGTATCTATCGCGAGGGAAATCTTCTTAAAAGATACCTTGCTTTTGCGGGGAAGACAAAGTTAAGTGAGGCTTCTACCCACTAAAATCCCCTCGGTGATCTCCTTCAGTGCATTAGGATGGGCTCCAGGATCTCATAGGGAACGCAGCGATACCTCCTGCACTCTGGCTAAAACATCCCACGGAAGTGAAAAGTCCTCCTTAGCATCCACGGTATGCTACGGGAAATAAAAGCCTGTATGTATTTTACATTCTTCTAAAGCTCACTTATAGAGCTCTGAGGGCCCTTACCTTCAAAGCCCGCGAACCCGAGGACACTTTTATTCGTCTTCTACGACAGGCAGGGAATACCTTTGTCCTATTCTTAACAGCCCGAGACGATAGTGCTGACAGTAGTAACTACCTAGATGGACTTCCGCAAGAGAGTATCTCATATTTTATAGTATTATAAAATATAATGAATTTCGTAATCTCAGAATGGTGTAATAAAATAAATCAAATGTGAGCAAGTCAATGTTGTAAAAAAATTTTATGTACGCAGTAATTTATTTAAACCTACGGACCCCGAGCGCATGTAGGCGGACACGACGCGGGAGCTTTATTCGTATATACAGTAATGCAAACTTAATTCGAGTCATAAAGCTCCAACTGGAAGCTGAACTGACGCAACGCCCTGTTTGTAATTTTAATGGATTTCATCAGCATTTTTTAATTAATGATTTAAAAAATCATTGCGCCGAATACTGAAATAGCTATCACGCCACTGTGGGGTCACCCGTGGACTCCTGTCGGTTATGGAATCCTTTAGGAACTTTCTTCCTTATTATATAATACGACGAGACGGACGTATCGTTCACCTGATGGTAAGTAATACGCCTGCCCATAATAACGAATCATTAGTTAGGACGATATACACTGCACTAAATAGCACAAAACCGTGCCTTATGAAACTTATTACGAGAGACGTCCTGCAGTGGACGTCCATTGGAATGATGATGATAATGACAATGCACCACGTCGTGCTCGTCGCCTTCGGTCATGAGATATGAGGTATTGTTACCTCAGTATTTTCACTAGCTGCAACGCTTTTCAAACTGGAACAGTAATGTTTGCACACTAGTATTTGGCAGTGGAAATAAGGGCTGCAGTGAACCTTACCTAAATCGTCTCCGGCAACAAAGACTTATCACTAATGACAAGCAGAACACTCCTCTTACGTGACGATGAAGGTTCATTGAAACTACTGATTATCATGAACGTGCACAGAGATTTCATGTATAGTATGCAAACCAAATCGGAGTTCTCTGTGCTTATCTACACTTAAACGTATCAATTAAGAAAAATTGTTAATTTAGCAATAGTAGTCATGGTTGAGGAATATCAGAGAATGGACTGGCATATCTGGTGCGTCCGAATTGTTCCGCTGAACCAGTGACGGAAAGGACTGTATCACGCTGATCGATAACCTTCACCAGTTAGAGAGGCACTTTAAGAAAAAGAAGCATTAGTAATATCATAGTAAACCTTTTGAGTAATCAGAGATTATCGTTTAGATAGGTTTAGGGAGGAGGGTGGTTTATGCAATGCTTATTTGCTTGTACTGAGAGCAGGCCCCTGCTGATTATGATCACATTATCCCTAACAAAGACCTATACAATGTCACTCTTTAAATTTTCCAGATGCCATTGTATTGCAAAAAGCGCTTCAGTTAACGATGTCAATCATATAGTTAAATTACGTAACGGTAACTATTTCTATTCGACGTCCAGGTCCGAGCCATTGTCATCGTGTCAAGGCCGGAAAAGAGTTTAACGTTGCTTGTCCAGATTTAATTTTAATATAGGTTAAAAACTAAAAAATTGTGTTGTATACAGTAAATCATCTTTTTGTACTGAGATGGAAATCTTTAAAAGATACCCTTCTATAGTCATCCCTGATTCCCCCTCCAACTCGCATTAGACCAGTATGGAGAGGAATGGCCCAAATCCTCCCAAACTGAACTCCTACATACGACGGCTAGTACCCAGTGGTACTGGAGGCCATGTTGACTGTATGTTGAGATCTTTGAGGGAGAACTATGTCCAGCAGTGGACGTCTATCGGCTGATTATGATGATGACGATTTCATCTCTAATGTCATTGTTAAAGTGCATGTGATCTACGGTACACACAGGTGCTTCTCTACACTGCGCCTAAACAAGTCCCACGGAATGCCGTAATTCTGTCCAGCACCCTCTCTTTGCCACTACACTTGCGTCATCACTTCATCTGTGTTAAGCTCATTGAGTGGGAGATGAGAGCAATGAGGGCCTTTCAGTCGTCTTCTACGACAGGCGGGGCTTACCTTTGTCCTATTCTTAAGCTTGAGACTACGGGGCAGATAGTAAGCCGCCTAGTGTTCAATGGCGTGGTTTATTTATATAATAACTCTACTTAATACCTTAACCATAGTATGATAGAAAGAAACAAATGCATTAGTTGAGAAAAACTGTAAAGAGTAGAAAAATGTAAATGAGATAACAAAACAAGTGTGAAATACAATAAATGAATATGTACTGACACCCAATCTGAGAGAGGATGCTATATAGATAGAAAAGTAAAGAAATGGAAAGAGGAAGAAATATAAACGGAAATAGAAGAAAATATAAATGAAGAGAAAGTAAAAGGATGAGTCCAATACGCTGGGAAGCTATAAAAAAATCCAAAAAATATATTTTGTCAACCTTTGATGACTGCGTTTACCAACAAAAAACCTCAACCTCCTTTTTATGTAATAGTTAATTATACCAATTTTGTATCTGCTTATTATCCATCAATAACAGTAATATAATAAAGCTCCAGCACCCACTAGGGGATGTACAACAACCGTTAGGATCCAATGCCTTAATTAAGGACATGGCTTACATACCATAGATTCTAGGCAGCCAATTTAGAAATGGAAGCTAAATTTGTTCGTGAAAAGATTTTCATAACACACTCTTATAAGTACT
Source organism: Troides aeacus (assembly GCA_033220335.2). Lineage (NCBI taxonomy): Eukaryota > Metazoa > Arthropoda > Insecta > Lepidoptera > Papilionidae > Troides > Troides aeacus. The sequence continues at coordinate 2,434,521 of CM067272.1, read as the reverse complement.
AGATTTATACAAAAAATATGTATATATATTATCTATAGATATACATATAATTAAGAATGACTTGATGTATATATTTCATGTGTTTGATTTCGGAAGTATTAAAGATAAAGGTAAAGCGATACAAAACGGTTTGTAAGGGTCAATAGTAACACATTCGTTGCCCTCGCAGCGAAAGGGTATCCAATTTGTGATTTACCCAACAAAAAAAAGGAAGGTAAGCGAACATAGAAAGTTACAGTAAGTATTCGGGACAAAGCTTAATCTTGAATTCGCAATAAGTTATAGATTAGAGATCAAGGTGAAATTTCCATTTGATGTACTTGTTAAAAAAGTCTAACTTTAACCACTTACCTTTAAGATGTTTTTGTTTGTGATGATGATGATGTCTTTGGTAGTAAATGTTCTAGTTAATATATTAAATAATACATATTTATTAAAACACTATACTTGATGATGCATCCTTACCTTTCCGAATCCATCGCGTCCTTTATTTATGAATCCAGTTTTATCCCAATTGTACACAGCGATCTGAAATGACCAGAGACAAAATTTACAATTAGTATTTTTTTATTTATTTATATTACTAACATAGAAACAAAAAAAAAATATTAATTAATATTCGTATTTAGGTGAAAGACGATTAGATGTAATAATAGAACTAAAGGTAGCCGTACTTTGCTGGTAATAGGTCTTTGTTGCCGGAGACCGTCTAAGTAAGAAGAACCACTGCCGCTTCTATTTCTGCCTTTAAACATTACTGTTTAAAGGGTGCCGTAGCTAGTAAAATTACTGTGGTAACGACATACAAAATCCTATGCTTCAAGGCGGCGAGCACAGTGTAGTTCAGTGTACATCATCCTAAATTAACATCATGTGAACGTCCCGCTTTTCTCATCGCTTCGTAGAATAACAAAATAATACACGTCTCAATATATATATAGTCTCAGTATATATCAAGAAAAGGACTGCTATATCTAGGGCGTCCGAATTGTTCCGCCGAACCATAGACAGAAAGGACTGTACCACGCTGATCGACTCTAAGAAGAAGAATAAGTCTCAAGGCGATGAGCACTGTGATGCAGTGTATATCATCTTGACTAGCGGCGGGTGTATAATATACCATAAGGTATAATATATATAAGCTGTATAGCTCGTCTATTCGCTTCGTTGAATAAAAAAAAATGTTCACAGTGAACACTAAATACAAATAGGCTTTTATTATAAGAGCCATTAAAAGCTAGAGATTACAGAATTGGAGTCTGTAATAGTTACAGCTGAGAAGCAATTTTCTAAAACGCTGCAATTCTGCACAAAATGACTCGCTTCCGACGTGAAAAGCGAATATGGACGCCAGGGTCACGGCGGTCAAGTCACAGGAGTTAGCGTTGCGAAACAATACATTAGTACGTATTAATACTTTATGTACAATTGTATTATCTCGGGATGTTAATAATAGGAAATCAATGTCTGTCGTAGGAGGCGACTAAAAGGGGTTATCAATTTCGCGGACTTCGATGGTGGAAGTATCATTAACTGCTGAGTCAGTCCAGCTTCGATAAGAGAGACGAGGTAGTGAAGCATTTGTCGTAGCAAGGCGGGGATGCCAAAGAGGGTAGCGTTCCGCAAGAGATCCTGATACCCGAGACAATGATAGACTGATAGACGATGACCATACTGAGATGATTCCAATTGTTGAGGATACGTCTCCCATGTCCAAACCGGTTGGTTCTGCGCTCCCCGCATCCAGCAGATTCCCCCTTTCAACAGATCGCTGTTCCAAGTTTTTTGAGGCCAACATAAAGTCTCGGCCCTATCGGTCTTTCGAGCAATGTTTTCAGCTCATTGATGCTTAAGGGTAAGACTTTAAGTCTATGTCGGTGACTAGTTTTGCTCCCGATTCGACTCCTCAATATACGAACACACGGGAAAACTTCGGACCCTTTCTATTTGCCTTTGTTCGACTTACAGCTAGGTCATGAGACCCAGTTTAAGCAACTGCGAGTCGATTTCTAAAGTTATATAAAATCATTTAATGATTTATCTACCATCAAGCAGATTATGGGGTGTAAGGGGTTCTGCTTAACATCTTACGAAACACAAGCCAACTTCACCAGCACGTGGTGCACCCTGCTGAATAATAGACGAGGCTCTGATCACCCACCAACCCGCACTGAGCGAGCGTGGTGGGCTAAGGCCCAATTCCCCTCAATTAATTCTTGGATGTGGAGATCTTTGAGGGAGGCAGTGAACGTCTATGGACTGATAATGATGATGAAGCAGATTATAAATTTGATTTCCTTCCCGCCATACAAAAAGTACTTAATAAATGTTAAGTTCTATTTCCACTAAGTTTGGGATTTGGCTGACAAGATGAATAGACTAACTCGCTCCTCGGAGAGAAGATTCCGATTCCCAGCAGTGGGAACATTATCCCAGCAATTTTAATTACAAATAATTGCCTAATTTTTTTAAAATAGATAAATTTGCTTGATAAATGTAGTTATCGTGTAAACTGGAACATTCGCCTTCGATCAATACAACAATGATAGATGTTTACCGATTTATAATCGCGCGATACGTACAACTATCGCCTTTATTCGGAGGCGATATCGTCATAGAATCGCTTAACAGTTGTACAATTTGATTTATTCCCAGTAAAACAAACTATGGGAACCGAGCCAGTTTCTCCTACGTTGCTCGAGTGGATAGCAATAAGAAAAACAAAGACAAATATGTGAAAATCTTTTAGTGGCTTAGAAATATTTTTACGTGAAATATGTGGTGAAAATTTCCACTGTAATACGATTGTATGATGGAGTACCAGAATTAGATAACTTCTTCTGGAAACATCTGGAGGACAATCTAAAATAATGTAATAGAAGAGAGATCGCATTTCATATAACCATTAGCTCTCTCCCTCCCGCTTTATTGGCAGTAATACCCCCGCAATTCTCTTTAGGGGAGGAATTTTGTAAAATCCATGCTTAACTGACTTATACTCGGCAAAGGGAATATTATTACCAAATTTCAAGTCTCCAGGAATTACGGTTCCAGAGATCTAGAGACGAGTCTCCACATAAGTGTAAACCTCTCATACATAACAGATAACGTTTGTGTGTAACGGGACCTTTACTTGATAGTGAATTATATTTATATATATTTATACATATATATGTATATTTTACTATCAAGTTAAAGTACGTCTCGGTATCTTAATATAAAAATGAGAAAACAATTATTATACATATCTCATTATCACTGTCTATAATAACGTGGCGCTAGTTAGGATGGTATCAACAGTACCAAATTGTACTAGTCACCTTGAGAGATGAAATGTTAAGGCTCGTTACCATGGTAATTTCACTAACTATAACGCCCTTTAAACAGGAACACACTATTGTGGCAGAAAGGTACCACTGCGGCTACTATAACGTACTATAAAGTTTTGAGTTGACATCCAAAAGTGCGTATATTCCATACACGTATCCCTTTCATTTAAACACTAGGAAACATAGACTTTATAAAGTTTTAAGCATTAAGTTATAAACCAACTTTAAAATACGGAGAGGATACTTAAAATGTGAAGAATCGTAAAATTTTATCATCCTGGAAGTTTAAGGATGTAACAGCTGTTTATTGCTGTGGCTCCTAAGGACGAACTGAATACATTAAATTTCACTTCATAAATAATAAACTGGTCCATATTTTTTACGGTCTATGGTCAAATTTCTGGTTTTCGTAGTGATAGGAGATCACCTTATTTCTGGCAGCGGACGTCCATCGGTTGAAATGATGATGATAGATCAATATGTATATTGGCGTAAACGTCTAATTAAGTATTAAATATAGTTTCAAACATTTCTAAGATTTAGACTTTACGTATCAAATTATTATATTGATATGTTTAGGTTCCCACCAACCAGTATTGGGCCAGCGTGGTGGGAAATGACCCAAATCATCCCATAGAAATTCGTACCCAATCGAGGTGGGAAATGGCCCATACCCACCATATGAATCCCTACAAACGTGGAGTTATTTGGAAGAGGCCTATATCCAGTAGACGTCTATCGGGTGATGATGATGATGATGAGGTGGGAATATTTTGGGGAGGCCTATGTCTACCTGAGGTTGTCTATAAGTTGATGATGATGTTTCGGTTTCTTTATAAAAAAAAGATTTACAGGTGGTCGGTCTCTGTTGCAGAAGACAGGATCCATCACAGCTCCTGTTCATCAGTCAAATAGTACTATGCAAACTTTACTATGTTCCGGTTTGAAGAGCGTTGTAGCTAGTGAAATTATTGAGGTAGCTACATCTTATGTCAAGGCGGCAGACACGAGGTGGTGTAGTGTTATTATATTGACTAACGCCAAATCATTACGGAATAGGGTACCATCAGGTGACCGTCTTAAGTCTTATTGCTTCGTCTAAAAAAAAAAATGACGTTTAGCGTTAATTATGACTAGAAAGCTCTGGCTCTGATATACATGACCTAAAACACTAACCAGAGCCAGACGGGTTCGTAAATCCTTGACCTCTATCAAAACTAAATCATTAATGCGGCCTCGGGACCGGAAGGACGTCAATATTACAAGGTAATCACCCATGCGCCGTGTCTCCACCTTTATTTATTTAGCGTACCTGTATTATGATATCGGTGGTAGGTTTCATTAGGCATCCTGGACACGAAAGCAGGGCCGGTACCGTTACTGACCTTTATTTGTTCATTATTTCAACCTACCCGCGGCGGTACCGTTAGCTAATGCTACATTGACTCCCCCGTAGACCCTGAATCGATTTCACGAGCTGGTATAAGTAAATATATATTTTTTTTAACACTAAACAAAAAATATTTTTTAAAACTACCCGCACTAATTAATTTCTAAGCTACTAAGGAGTTATCAAGAAAAAATTAAATTGAGAGCTCCTTTTTAATGTAAGAAGTTTAAAAATATGCCTTCCTTTTTCTCTTTTTTATTTAATTAGGCGACGAGATGAGCGGAACCTTCACTTGATGATAAGTGATACGCCTACCTAACAGTAGCGTGGTGCTAGTTAGGATGATATAGACTGCAACATTGCGCTCGTCGCCTAACATGTGTCGAGTCTCGTTAGCACAGTAATTACAATAGCTAGAGCGCCTTTCGAAACGGAACATAGTAATATTTGTACATTACTATTTGGCGGTAGAAATATATGCTGCCGTGGTACCCGCCTAGACGGTCTCCGGTAACAGAGACCTACCGATGTGTGGAAGAGGAAAGGGAAGAACGAAGGATAGGATAAGGAATGAGATCATTATTAGAGTCAAAAACAAAAGAAAGACAGGGCCCCAGCTTAACCTAACTGGGAAGAAACCATATAAAAAAAAAAACAGACCTACCATTACAGAACACTAAGCGTCTATCGTATATCATCATCAGCAGCTGTAGACTTCCACTGCTGGACCACCATAACAGCCAATTTACGTCCCCACTGCCGGAGCACAGGCCTACCCTCAATATGAGGGCGATTGAGCCATATAGTCACCACGATGGCCCAATGCGGGTTGGTGACTTCACACATACCTTAGAATAAATTCTAAGTCATGTGCAGGTTTTCTCACGATGTTTTCCTTCACCGTTTGTATCTCGCTGTTGTAACTAAAGTTCACAAATGTACATAAATATTAAAGTCATCTGTACATGTCGAGATTCGAACCTGCGACCATCGGAATGTAGGCCGCACGCTCTAACCATTAGGCCAGCGAGCTACTTTCGGACCACTACTGGACATTCCATCCTATATATGCTGTGTAAACACCCTAAATAGTACTCACATTGTTACAGGCGTTGACTATTAAATGAATATACTATCCGTTTTTTGATTTTCTAAATAATCCATACAACCATATGAATGTATAGATCGCGACCGTCCATGACTTGGGCGGCGATGGGAAGCGTCAACCCGACCGGGGCCCCTATCGGGTGTCAGTCACGGCTCCGCTTCCCGGTGTGGGCGCGGAAGTGGGCCTTTGATGGGATGCAGTTAATAGGGTTCGGCACGATGCGTTTAAGTGCACTGTTCAGTACCGTGAACACTGTTCCTTATTAGGGCTTTGTGGATTGCTTTAACGTGACAAGTTTATTTATAGGGTTTAAGTTAAATATTAGTGTTATTTTAGTTTGTTAGAACACCAATTTCATGTCTTCTTTTTCCTCCTGCCCTATTCCCAGCTATGTAGGGTCGGCACAGTGTCTACTTCTCTTCCATATCCCTCTATCAGCCGTCATATCTGAATTCACACTCTTACACATGTCATCTTTCACACAATCCATCCACACTTTCTTCGGTCTTCGTCTACCCTTATAACCATCCACTTTCGTTCTCATTACTTTCTTTGTTATGTTTTTCATCCCTCCGAGTAACATGCCGGTACTACGCTAACCTTTTGCTCCTCAATTGCTCTGTCGTTGGATCAACTTTCATACATACATATATATCACGCCTCGTTCCCAGTGGGGTAGGCAGAGACCACCTCTCTCCACCTGCTACGATCCTGGCACACCTCTCTCGCTTCCTCCACTTTCATAAGCGTCTTCATGCACGCTCGTCTGTTACGTGTGCTTTTGATCCGGCCTTTCTTTAGGACATCTCCGATTTGATCGGAATATGTCCGCCTAGGTCGACCTGCACCTATTTTTCCAATCATTCTTACCTTGTATATTTCTTTCGTTAATCTTCTTTCATCCATTCTTTCGACATGGCCGAACCATCTAAGCATTCCTTTCTCTATCCTTGTCACTACATCTTCAACCACGCCGCACCGCTTCCTTATCACACTGTTCCTCACTTTGTCCATCCGTTTCACTCCAGTTATACTTCTCAGGCTTCTCATCTCCACAGCATTAATCTTACTTTCATGTTTCTTCTGCCATACCCAACATTCACTACCATACATCAACTTTCAGACTTCCTCTAATATACTCATTCTTAATTTTATCCATCCTCGTCACACCGCACATCCATATTTATATTCGCAATTAGGAACAAACGCAAAAAAACTACTATTTCATATGTAAACACTAATTATATTACTACTTCTTCCTCTTCCGCTTTGCTGGCCGTAGCACCCCTGCAATTACCTTTGAGGAAAGAATTTTGTAAAATCCATTCTTAGCTGATCTCTAAATGGCAGAAGCAGTATCTCTATTATATTGAGTGTTCACGTCTAATAGTTTCGGAGATCATCACAACGTAGAGTTCCGTTCTTACCACCTGCATGACTGGCGATCCTTTTTTTTTTTTTTTTTTTTTTTTTTTGATATCGGTGGTGGAAATGCTGTTAACGCATACCCAGCGTCCTTTTCGAGGGGGGGGACGCCGGGTTATGTGGGGCTCGGGGCCACTGAGATGTTGTGCGTGACCCCCATACCCACTAAAACCACCACCGCTTGTCCCGCCACACGCATACTGGAGACGCCCGGGTTTCAGCCAAGCAACTCTCCGGGCGCCTCCGCGTATAAAACTCCTCTTGGTGGGTACCCGCGGGGAGCAAAGGCACCCACCTGCCGTCCCGTACCGGCCCCTCGCGGGACCGGCACGTTGGGGCCCCCCGACCCCACAGACGACCGCGCGCGCCCACGACGGAGCGCATGCTCGGCCGCCGCCCTCCCGTGAAGGAATTGGGCGGCGGCCTCCTCCCTCCAGACTCCCCCCCTCGTCGAAGTGGGAGGGGGGGGGACAAAAACCAAGACTCCCCCGGGGGACGCACCCCCAGGGGAAACACGACAAAAGGCCCAAAGGGCCACGCCCAACGGCCCGAACGCCCCATCACACCGTGCCCGGCTAGGGGCCCATCGCTCACGGCGGGAGGAAGCGGACGGCGTGGTTCTGCCGCCGCGCTCTCCCGCCGGCCCGCCGCCGCCTGCAAGGTGCGGCAGCGGCGTCGGCCTCCCTCGTGCGCTCGGCGGCCTCCTTCTGACGCATCACTGCGCCGCAGAAGGAGGCTACCGCCCTCCAAGACCTCTCGCTGCTCAACATACGATCGATTACAGTCGGCAGCGAGAGGTCACTGCCGACTTGCGCGACGAGGGCGTGGCGTTGCGGCCCCCATGCCGGGTACTCCGCCATAGTGTGGTGCGCCGTGTCAATCGGCGCACCACACTCGACGCATTCCTGCGTCATCTCTCTACGAGCCACCTGGTGCAGGTACTTGCCGAAACATCCATGGCCTGTCAGCACCTGCACCAGGTGGAACGTCAAGGCCCCGTACCGCCGGCTCATCCACCGGGACAGGTGGGGCCTGATGGCCTCCACCGTGTCCCGGCCGGCGGCAGGGTTACCTAACTCCGTCTCCCACCGCCGGATCAGGGCGTCATGGGCAACGCGCCTGATCCGGCGGACCGTGGCCGGGTCCGGCCGACGCTCTCCGGCATCCCGCAGGAAGAGGTACACTTCCGCGAGCGACTGCGCCTGTAGATGCCAAGGCGCATCGCCCGCGAGAAGCGTACCCGCCGTCCAGGACACCGTACGGTACGCCCGACAGGCTCGGTTCGCCAGGATACGTTGGGCCCTCTTCAACACGGGCCCGTTCCTGGCGGTCTCGCACCTATCCACCCATACGGGCGCTCCGTACAGTGCCATACTCCGCAGGATGCCAGAGTATAGGCGCCGACACAAATGACCCGGCCCCCCGACATTGGGCAGCAATCTGCCCAGCGCAGCGGCGGTGGCGGTGAGCTTCGGGAGAAGCCGTTCGAAGTGCTCCCCGAAGCTCCATCGCCCGTCCAGAGTGAGCCCTAAATACTTGAGGGCTCCCCGCACTGGGACCCTCTCGCCCCGGACGGGGATGATCGCGCCCCGGGGTGGACCCCTGCGGGGTCCGTGGAAGAGGAGGGCCTCCGTCTTCGTGACGGAGACCCTCAGACCCAGCTGCTCGATCCGGTCCACCACCAGCGACGTGCTAGTGGCGGCCAGACGAGCAGCCTCGTCGTAACTCCTCCCCCGGGCCGAGACGAGGGTGTCGTCCGCGTAGCATAGTACCCTCGTCCCGGGGAGGACCGGCTGCCGCAGCAGCCAGTCGTACGCGAGGTTCCACAGCAAGGGGCCCAAGACCGACCCCTGTGGAACCCCGCTCTCCACGCGCCGCCGATGTAATTCGCCGCTGCCATCAACCCAGACGATCGTCCTGTCCTTGAGGTACGCCCCCAACAGCCCGACCATGTAGGGGGGGAGCCGGAAAAACTCCAGCGCCCCCCTGATCGTCGCGAATGGCAGGCTGTTGAAGGCGTTCTCGATATCTAAGGACACCCCCAGGACCACCTCGCCGTCACCGAAGGCCTCCAGACAGAGGCCCTTCAGGTCGAGCAGGGCGTCCAACGTGGATCGCCCTGCCCGAAATCCGTACTGGGCCTCATGGAGGCCCGGTCCCACCTCATGACTGGCGATCCTCCACTATGTGGCATCAGTTATCTCCAGCGGTATTTCCGAAACAATACAACATGGAAGGGGGGGGGGGGGATTCTAGTAATGTCTATGCTCATCAGTGATCACTTTCCACCAGGTGTACTGTTCGCTCGTTTGCTCACCCTTCCTATAAAACATAAAGATCTTTTGATGAGTCAATGAATCTCTGGATATCTCCTATATATAGATTTCCTTGTCAGTGCAATCGCAACGGAGTAAAATAACCAATTCATATAAATAATATAAATAAACAGACATTCCAATGGCGACTGCAGGGCGACATAATATATATATAGGTACCTCGGCGTCGCATGACCTCTCGTCTCGGTCGGAATAGAGGCAAAAGCTGTTCAGACATCTAATAGGGAAAATCTTCGTAGCATAAAATTTTCCTTATTTCGAGCCAATTCTATTCTATCCAAATGATATTGTATTCTTCCTCCTCCACCTCTTTTACTCTTAGATGATAGGATGTTGCTAGAACAATCAAGCAGAGAACCATGTGTGATATTTGGAGGAGGCCTTTATCGAAATACAGACAGGATATTAAGAGTTCACATTGACGAGGATCACATGTCCTATACAAAGAAAACGATTAGACTTAAATAGTTATATGTCCAATCTAACCTAATTTAAACTTTACAATATAGATTTTAAAAAGGAGTAGCTCGCTGGCCTAATGGTTAGAGCGTGCGGCTTTCATTCCGAAGGTCGCAGGTTCGAATCTGGGCATGTACCGATGATTTAATATTTAAGTTATGCACATTTGTGAACTTTAGTTACAACAGCGAGATACAAACGGTGAAGGAAACCATCGTGAGGAAACCCGCACACTGAAATCATCTTTGTGTGTGTGTGGTGGCCTCAATAAAGTGGCAACAGGCTCGCCCCCTGTTACATGGGACCTAATCTGACCACATCTGGCGAAAAGTGGGTGTTTATTCACCTCTGCCTACCCCTAGTGGGAAAAAGGCATCATGATATTAAAAAGGTACAGTTAAATATCGCCGAAAGAACAGTTGCACAACGTTTGATGACCACCAGAAATTCCGAGATGGTGTAAGTGCCATTGTGTTAAGCAAACGGCCGGGCCACGCCGGCGCTGCGCCATAAAATTTAATCACCCAATCACCGGTGTTGCGCAATGTTTGTAAACAATAATCGTTTGTTAAGAACTAACCCGCGTGGGTTTCTTTTAATCGACATTTATTGTTCACATATGAAATTTAATTCGATTGCGTCGGCGGCGATTGCACGTAGACGTCGTTTACATCAGGGATCGACAACCTTTTTTTTTGTTTTGTCGAAATCAAATCTTTATACATGTTACAGGGTAGTGAAATTACTGGGGTAACGATGGACGAATCATGTGTCAAAGCGACGAGCGGAATAAGGGATTGTGTAAATCATCTTATCTTGTCGTATACTATCGTCACTATGAGAGATAAAACTGAGATATTTGGAGCAAAGATACTTTTATTTTAGTACATACTAGATTTTTTTTTTAATAAAGACAACGTGTATTATTAGAGTTACTTAATTAGTTAATATATTTGTAATAATTTTACTGGTGGTGAGTCACTGTTGCCTCAGCCATGAGTTTTGAACTATTAAGAATAGTACTAGGTATTCCCTGCCTGTCGTACAAGGCGACTAAAAGGGTCCTCGGGTTTGTGGGCGTTGAAGGAGGGTGCTCTCAGAGCTCAATAAGCTAGTCTTAGGAGGACAGCAAATGCATGGTGGGGTCGTTTTTGCTATAGCACAGCGCGGGTGCTAAGAAGAGTTTGCCCTTCTGTGGGATGTTTTAGCCAGAGTGCAGGGGGGCACCGGTGCGCTCCGTATGAGATCCCAGAGCTACTCCCTTAATGCACTGACAGAGACCACTGAGGGGATTTCGGTGGGTAGAAACCTCTACATAACCTTATCTTCCCCCCAGAAGCAAAGTATCTTTTAAGAAGATTTCCCTCGCGATAAAAAAAGGTTTCTGTTGCCGGAGACCGTCCAGGTAGTTACCACAACAGCGTCCATTGCGGCCGACAAACATTACTGTGTTCCAGTTTAAACGGAGCTGTAGTTAGTGAAATTACTAGGGTAACGACTTAACATCTTATGTCTTAAGGCGACGAGGGGAAATTGGTGGTATGTATACTATCTTAACTAGCGTCACGATTTGTGGTGCTGTCACTTACCGTCAGGTGTATATCTCGCTAGTCTTTTCGCTTCGTTGAATAAAAAAATAGTTGTAAAATATATGACGCCACAGGTTGTCGACCCCTGGTTTATATAGATAACGTGCACGTTTGTTTTACGAGTAATATATATATTTAAGTGTGAATAATAAGTTATAGATAAATCTGCCTGTACAAATGTATAAGTCAGGGTTAAGTTATAGCTGTTTCTTTTATTGTAATAACCTCTTTCTAGTCTGTTAGATCTCTTCAAAGTATTGCGTTTTAATTTTTTTTTTTTATTATCAAAAGCTTCTTGTGATAAATTGCTAGGTAATGACCCCCCGAAGCGATCTAATTATAATTCATCGTTTCCGCCGCCTTACTCTTCCTTTCTGTTATATAAATTATAATTGTCCTCGAATCAATTACAAAGCTTTGTTACTACCCTTTAATAATTTAATTAGAACTGTTAGCAGTAATTGTAGATATTGTAATTTTTTTTTATTTGCGACGTAACGATCGAGGGATGTTCTGGCGTTAGTTATTGGTATAGTATCGGTACCTCTGAAATTTCACTAGGTACAAATCCCTTCAAACCGGTATATGATAATGTTTGCTCGTTAGTGTTCGACGGCTGCATTAGGATCTGCGGTGGTACTTAAACGGTCTCCGGCAACACAGATGTCAAGTCTTGTTACCTCTGTAATTTTACTAGCTACAACGCCCTTAAAACCGGAACACTGTATTCGCACAAGCGTACAGAAAAGGGCTACCACGGTCATATTGCAAATCTGCTGACATAACAGCATTGCTGTTCCGGCTATCAGAATATGAGAGTCAGAGTTCTTTGTATTCACTACTCATCATCTTACTTCCGCTTAACATCATTTTGTAGTAAGCAGAACCGAGACAGGTTCTCTAATTGAAAATCTTATTATTATTTACTTTGTAACAAAACTTTTTTTTTTTAATTTCTTTAGTGATTAATGTGTTTTTCTTGTAACAAGGTCTTGGCACATTTTTCTTACGGAGCAAAATCCCGGTCCGCTTCTGTCAAGTTGCATTGTTCGTTTAATAGATGTAGAGGTAACCAGATAACGCCGCTGCTAATAGCTTCTGTGTAAATTGGAAATGTATAATTTTTTTTTATTACCAGAATACTCTGGAACAGTGTAGTTTAGATCAAAGCTTGAAAACCTTTATTCATTCCAGTACCTCAGTAAAATCTTTCATTTAGGAGTGCGTCTAATATTCCATACCTACTCATAACAATGTATCTCGTGAAATGTACTCTCTAAGGAAAGGGGTGCTTATTATATATATATATGTAGTACACGCCCGTAATGGTACTTACCTGATGATCTTTGGTAACAGAAACTACCATTAATTATTTTTTTTCTTTCATTAAGTTTTTAGTAATATCCAAAGAAAATATGTTTTGAACGAATATTAACAGTGTCTCAAGTTTAGGAGTGATTATATTGATTACAAGTTTGCGTATTGTATGTTTTTTAGTTCTCGAATATACTACACTAATACACGTATTTAAAAAAAAAAACAAGTGTACCGAATGACAATAAAATAGTCGTAATCGCATCCAGCTCGTTACGTAATGCTGCGGGGATTCAATTAACGGCGAGTGCGCGTTGCATTGTACGTATCCGATGTGCATAATTGAGATCGGATAAAATTGCACCGCGATGGAATTTACTAAAGCACTTGAAATATAAAAACCAATGGAAAATTAACATGTGTAACGAAGTGTTCAACCAACTCAATAGATGGCGCCACAATGAACAATAGATCACACTATCGTTTCTCATAGCGGAAATCCTTATAAGGATCATACATCTTTGTATACATTGCCTTTGGCCAACGAGTTACTACGGAGTATACAATTGTATCCATTAACTGGATCTCTCTCGATCTCTTGTAACGTCAAGCTTTTGGTCAACAAGTCCTAACGAAGTATACAACTGTATCCATTAACTGTATTTCTCTGGATTTTCGTAATACTAAGAGGGGTGCTACTATTATCATAAGTATTAGTTTTTGATCTCCGAACCTCATTACAAGACTTCTAAAGTGGACCCCACTCGACGATAAGACTAAACATATAAGAGACCTCTGCATATAATAATTTTATACTGGTCATGTTTTTCTTATTAACATGTAAAATGATGAAAAAACTGAAATTAATTATTTCTACAGGTATCTGTTCCTAACGACCACATAGACCCGTGATCTAAGTTTGTATATATGTTATATACAAACTTGGCCTACTACTACTTGCTACTTGTATATATTATATTGTGTGCATGTCCAGCATTGGGGACGACTATCGGCTGATGATTATGAGGATATGAATATGGTATGGTATATGTTATATATGAGAATGTGATACGGATTTAGATAAAATATCACACAAAGCTTCTCTCTATCCGGGAACGCATAATAAGGTAATAGAGGAACATATACGACTCGCGGAGCGTAAAATGTAAATGTAGCGAGGGTATTATCGACTTCCACGTGAAGAATTCTGTGAAAAGCTAATAATGACTAAAATATTCCTTCATTCTCACATATATTCTGCTCCTATATTCTAGATATCTTATCTATTCTACACCACAGAACGAGATAAGGAAACAAAACATTTTTATTACGGCAGTAAATCAAACTAGGCTCTGTTGTCCCGCGCCAGGAAGAACAGGACTACAGTATAGTAACATAAATAATATAGTGACATACAGTAGATTAAGAAGATATTCAGGTTCTCTCTTAAGGGTCAGGGTTTTTAACGCTCTATAAGTCTCTCATTTGTAGTAGTATAGCGAGGATGTCAATTAGATCCTTGTCCTTCCTTGAGCGAAAGTGAAAAGATTTAATATATTACTAAAGGAGTTTTAATAAATGAAAATATAGCATAACCCTAATTCCCATCCACAAGTCGAGTATCTAATAGAAATCCGCTCCATTACATGAAAAAAATTCAAGCTTTTCATGACAATGAGGAGCTTATTAGGATTCTAATACTGCGGCGCTTTGCTTTCGGTCTCTTAATATATAATATTTATGAATTGTATGTTATTTGTAAATTATTGTATGCTTTCGGTATAAATACTTTCAATTAATTAATGGTAGATGATTCAATATTTAAGTATGTATACATATATAAGATATATAGCGTTGCCTTATTCAATTTCAAACCCTAGATACTAAAGGAGAATATTAATATCGAAGGAAGAACAAATTATAGCGTAGATAAAACAAAAATAAATAAATAAATAATTAATGTCTAGACTGCGACATAATGGCTTCCTCTAACTTCCTAATAATCTTATTCAGGATCAAATCATCAGCGTTACAACGCTTGTTATATCTCAAGCAGACCTAAATCCCTCCCAATGAAAAGCTCTAAATAAGCGTTGATTTAGAAAACCAGGTTTCCTAGATTAAGTTCCGTGCTAGTGACAAACATAAACAACATTGATAATAGATAACACGTTGACTCATGAACTTCTCTGAAATCATACTAATCTGTGGTCCGATCGGTAAGGGGCGCGGGGGTTGCGTTGCGGTCTCACTGTGTTTCAACCCGCACTGATTTTGACAGCGAAATTTACTACTGCGGTAAACATGCAAATTATAACCACGTAATTTAACGTGTCACGTAACGTTTCACGCAAACAGTAGTTTATTTCTAACTAATGTTTTTTTAATTGAAATTCTGCTCTAACGAATATTGCGATACATACGACAGTCCCTAGTGCTCAGCGGTACAGGACGCCACGCTGACTATATGTGGAGATGTTTGGGGAAGGCCTGTGTCCAGCAGTGGATGTCTATCAGCTGATGATGATATGTGAAAGAAAAAAGAATAAGTTCTTTCTTCTCCTACATATATATACACAGACTAGCTGTTTGCCGTCCGCTTTGCTGCCCGTAACATCCCGTGTCTCCCTTTAAGGGTAGCAATCCATAAAATCCATTATTATCTGATCTATACTTCACAGAAATCGTGATCAGTTTTTATATACTTGAAAATTTCTTATTATATAAATAAATAGATGAAGATACACACTTTTGAGCTACCAGTGGTATAAGGCTACAGCGGCCTTCAAGTTTAAATAACTACTTATAATTCTAGACCAGAAGGCAATTGGAAACTACTGCTTACTTTTATTCCTTAATCCAGTTTAAGTTAGAAAAGTCTAAGAAGGTAACGTGTCCGAGTTTCAGGCGTGCCTTAAATATTTAATGCTGATATAGGTCTCAGTTGGCATGAATAGTATTGTGTAAATATTACTGTGTTCCGATTTGAAGGGCGCTCTAGCTAGTGAAGTTACTGGGGTGACGAAACTTAAATTCTTAAGTGTCAAAGCGAAGAGCACAATGTGGTGCTATCTATTATCTCAACTAGCGCCACATTGTTATGGACAGGAGTATCACTTACCATCACGTGGACGTCCCGATCGCCTCGTCGCTTCGTAGAATATAATATTTTTTATTTTATAGAAATTGCGTCAACCATTTCGCTTTGAGATTATCCAAACATTGTGACCGCAAAATGTACATTATCTGCATGTTTCAGCTCGGCCGCGCGGGCCCCTACCCCTTTAATGCTAATTAATACGCAAGTCATTATATTACCATTAGACTTAGGCAGTAACCAGTTTTCGATAACAGCTTTAGCGTACACGCTATCTTTTCCGGTTTCGTTTGCGTCACCTATTCTGTTTAATTTCCGGTCAAATGTAATTGGGTCGGCTTAAAATTTGAAGACAACGTGTATGATCATAGTAGTCTAAATAAATATAACAAACAGATATAAAAATTGTATATTATATCATCATCATTATTATAAGCCGACAGTCGTCCACTGCTGGACATTGGCCTCCCCCAAAGAACTCCATTTTAATCGATCTTGCGCTGCCTCCATCCCGCTGCTTCGATCGTTGGACCAGCTGGTAGAGGTACATATTATATTTTTTTTTTTATTATCGACGAAGCGACAAGACGAGTTAGACGTTCACTTAATAGTAAGTGATATACCTGCTCATAACAGCGTGCGGTAGTTAAGGTGATATACACAGCACTACATTGTATTTGCATTGAGACATAATATATTAATTCTCCTTACCCTAGTAATTTCACTAGTTATAACTCTCTTCAAATCGGAACAACGGTGGTGCTAGGTCTCTTACCGGATACTATCTAGGTAGGTACCACCGCAGCTTCTATTTCTGCCGCCAAACAGTAATTTTCACATAAATGTGTTGCGGTTTGAAGGGGGCTGTAGCTACTGACGACACACCATCCTATGTCTCGACTTCAATGAGGTGCAGTGTACAACATCCGACTAGCAATAACAAGGACTAGACTATAAAAAGGTTTGTTGTGGCACTGGTGGTACCACCGCAGCTTCTATTGCAGACGACAAAGTTGTATACAAACATTACTGTGTTCCGGTCTAAAGGTAGGTAGAGAAATTACTTGAGTAACAAGACTACATTTTATTATATGTCCCAAGGCCACGAAAGTCAGTGGTTGTAGTATATATCATCTTGACTCGCCCGACGTTGTCATAGGCAGGTGTATCACTTACCACTAGGAGAACGTCTTGTTCGTCTCGTAGCTTTGTCAAATAAAAAAAAAAAATTATCGCTTTTCAACCTCGCTGCGAGAATATTACATGTAGACGTGTGAAAGAGACGAAACAATGTCTCCGCAATGCGTATGTCCTCGCCCGATACAACGGACGTAGAGGACCTCGCAATTTATTCATTGTTTCCATATCCTCGCATTTTTATTTCCTTCGAATCCTTATCGGTAAAAATCTCGCCTAAATAAATATTTCGATTTGTTGCGTTATATATCTACATAATATAGAAGTATTCCTTGAGTTACTATAGCGACCGCTTAAATACCAAATGAAAATGGTCATAAAAGTTAATTAAAAATAAAACGATGTAGGATCTATGAATTAAGAAAATATAGCCTATAGCGAGAAACAAATCACACCGCGTCGAATAGTCAAGTTGTCATGGCAATACGGTCACTAGTTTTCACGTGATCGGCGAACAAACAAAACTTATATATATATATTATTTTATTATATTATCACGCCTTTTTCCCAGTAGGGGTACGCAGAGGTGAACAAACACCCACTTTTCAGCAGATGTGGTCAGATTTGGTCTCATGTAACAGGTGGCGAGCCATTGCTGTTGCTATTATATATATATATATATATAGATACATAATTACGTACAACGGTTACAGTCCCTTAGATGATATACACTGCACCTACAATGGGCTCGTCGCCTTTAGACCTATGATGTTAAATCTCATCTCCCCAGTAAACAGAAGTTTAAGAGAGTAGGGAATAGGCTACTACTAGACTATAGCGCTTCACCACCAAGGACTGCATCGCCACTTACCATCAGGTGGGATTGTAGTCAAGCACTAGTCTGTACTATAGAAAAAAATATACAGTTCTAGCTACAACACCCTTTATACAGGAACACAGTAATGTTCGTAAACTTTTGTTCTTTGTTAGAAATAAAGCTGCCTAGATGGTCCCTATATGATACCTAAATGGTCTTCGGCAACAGATACCTACCAGTGTACATGGCACATTAGCCATATTCAGATGAATATCAAAGTTAATGCAATATTTTACATAATCCACCATAGTACGTTTAAAAAAAATGTGGGACGGCACAGGTAGTAATGTATCACATGTATTGATCAAATCCACACTCGTATGAGTGTATAAAATATCACGTCATAAAATTGTCACGCCGTATTGAGTGACGCAATAGACGGCATCGATTATAAATTACCCGATTCAGATACGGAAAGTGAAAACAATGTTGGTAACATTGCATTCTTACATACGTTGCTCAATAACAGTAAAACACTTTACTGGTGGTAGTTCTCTGTTTCCGGAGACCGTTTAGGAAGGTACCACTGCCTCCAGAACAGGCTTCCACTTTGCCGTTGCTGTGGGCTCAGTAAAGACGAGGTGGAAGCCAAGATCACTCATGGTGAAGCCAAGTAGAAGCAATTTTTTGTTTTGATTTCGGGAGAGAAATCTTCGAAAAATACTTTGCTTCTGGGGGAAGTCAGGATTAGGATGTCATTATGTAAGATTCTTACTAAAACCCACTCGATGCTCTGCATCAGTGCATCCGGAGAGACTCCGGGATCTCTTATAGAACGCACCTATGCCACTCTGCACTTTATATTACACGTCTCTGAGGAAGAACTTAACCCTTCTAGGCACCATCGCTGAGCCATACGCTGTCTCACGCAGGTTGGTTTGTTGAGCGATAAGGGCTCCCACCCTTAAAGCCCGTGAAACTCTTAGACCCTTTTAGTCTCCTTTGACGACAGGCAGGGCTTATCTAAGTCTTATTCTTATAAACCCGAGAGTACAGGACTGAGTTAAGAGTAACCTACCCCCCAGCCGGCCCGAAGCGTAGGGCCGGTATATGGTTGCTACAGGTGAGCTCATATCAGATTTATCGGGGGGCCGGGTCATTTGTGTCGGCGCCTATACTCTGTCATCCTGCGGAGTATGGCACTGTACGGTGCGCCCGTATGGGTGGATAGGTGCGAGACCGCCAGGAACGGGCCCGTGTTGAAGAGGGCCCAACGTATCCTGGCGGTCCGAGCCTGTCGGGCGTACCGTACGGTGTCCTGGACGGCGGGTACGCTTCTCGCGGGCGATGCGCCTTGGCATCTACAGACCCAGTCGCTCGCGGAAGTGTACCTCTTCCTGCGGGATGCCGGAGAGCGTCGGCCGGACCCGGCCACGGTCCGCCGGATCAGGCGCGTTGCCCATGACGCCCTGATCCGGCGGTGGGAGACGGAGTTAGGTAACCCTGCCGCCGGCCGGGACACGGTGGAGGCCATCAGGCCCCACCTGTCCCGGTGGATGAGCCGGCGGTACGGGGCCTTGACGTTCCACCTGGTGCAGGTGCTGACAGGCCATGGATGTTTCGGCAAGTACCTGCACCAGGTGGCTCGTAGAGAGATGACGCAAGAATGCGTCGAGTGTGGTGCGCCGTTTGACACGGCGCACCACACTCTGGCGGAGTGCCCGGCATGGGGGCCGCAACGCCACTCCCTCGTCGTGCAAGTCGGCAGTGACCTTGCTCTGCCGACTGTAATCGATCGTATGTTGAGCAGCGAGAGGTCTTGGAAGGCGGTGGCCTCCTTCTGCGGCGCAGTAATGCGTCAGAAGGAGGCCGCCGAGCGCACGAGGGAGGCCGACGCCGCTGCCGCACCTTGCAGGCGGCGGCGGGCCGGCGGGAGAGCGCGGCGGCAGAACCACGCCGTCCGCTTCCTCCCGCCGTGAGCGACGGGCCCCTAGCCGGGCACGGTGTGAGGGGGCCTTCGGGCCGTTAGGCGTGGCCCCTTTGGGCCTTTTGTCGTGTTTCCCCTGGGGAGTCTTGGTTTTTGTCCCCCCTCCCTCGTCGAAGTGGGGGGGGAGTCTGGAGGGAAGAGGCCGCCGCCCAATTCCTTCACGGGAGGGCGGCGGCCGGGCATGCGCTCCGTCGTGGCCGCGCGCGGTCGTCTGTGGGGTCGGGGGGCCCTAACGTGCCGGTCCCGCGAGGGGCCGGTACGGGACGGCAGGTGGGTGCCTTTGCTCCCCGCGGGCACCCACCAGGAGGAGTTTCATACGCGGAGGCGCCCGGAGAGTTGCTTGACTGAAACCCGGGCGTCTCCAGTATGCGTATGGCGGGACAAGCGGTGGTGGTTTTAGTGGGTATGGGGGTCATGCACAACATCTCAGTGGCCCCGAGCCCCACATAACCCGGTGTCCCCCCCTTGAAAAGGACGTTGGGTATGCGGTAACAGCATTTCCACCACCGATATCAAAAAAAAAAAAAAAATATCAGATTTATGCAGGTGGGTCGAGGTGACAGGCATGCACTGCCCTTCGTAGCCGTGGTGGAGTAGTGTAAGAAGAGGAGTGTCAGTATTGCGGTTCGCCGCCCTCACTATTCTAAGCGACTAAGCGAGACCTCATCGTTACGAGGGAAGAGGAATGTTTCTCCCTATCCTCCGCTGCCCAATAATGGTTGTCGGCGGAGCCCAAGACCAGATCATAGGGAGTCGGGAGAGAGTGAAAGAAGGACGTGGTGTATGTTCCAGCGCGCCTTTACAGAAGTGGAAAAAGGGAGCTCTACTACCGAGATGAAGCTGAGCAGTGCAGCCGGCCCTGGTAGTGTCGCGGAGGTGTACAAAAGCGTCCCGTCGTAAAACGACGACCGTGATACATCCTGGTGATTTTCGTCGGTGCATGTCCGACATAACCTCTTTTTTCCCTCCCAAGGACAGGCAGGTAAAAAGGCATTTCCACTATATAGAACAAAAAAAAGATGGGTACAACTGATGCGCCTTGTTCTGCCGCCAAACAGTAGTGTGCAAAGTGTTTGAAGGGCGCTGTATCCATCTTATAACGTACATACATTTAAATAAAAAATAGGCAGCTATTAGAAATTTTATTTGATTAGTCGCAAAGTATCTAATATTCAATTTCCCTGAGATGTAGCCTATTCATGGTTCGCAAAGCGGTGTACATGTTTCAAAAGCATGCACTAGTTTCGCTCTATAGAAATCCATTCGTTACATAGAAGTTTGACTTTGAAACGGCAAGTTGCATCAGTATGTGAAATATCAGTTCATATGTAAGTTTATCTATTACTAGCTGATAACCTGCATAACCTGCTTCTGGAAGGAACTCAGGGTTATGTGAGATTCTTACTGAAACCCTCTCGGTAGTGTAAATCAAAGCATGCGGAGAGGCTCCAGGATCTCTTATAGAACGCACCGGTGCCGCTCTACACTTTGTGTTACACGTCTCTGAACAGCCAAACCCTCCTAGGCTTCATCGCTGAGCTATACGCTGTGCCACGCAGGTTCGCTTGTTGAGCAATAAGGGCTCTTACCCTGAAGGACTGCGAAACTCCTACCGGCTGTACACAATCTGCCTATGATCTGATGAAAGTCGCGAGCATCGCTAGATTCTCGCAATCTATCTCTATTCTGGTTGTTGGTCTCTATCGCCGAAGATTTTATAACCTACCTACCACACCAGCGCCTATTTCTGCCGCCAGACAGTAGTCTGCAAACATTACCTTGGTTAGGCATGAAGGGCGCTATAGCTAGTGAAATTACTGGGGTAATGAGGCTTAGCTTCTTGTTTCAAGGCGATGAGCACATTGTCTTATTCCATGTTGTTAATTAGCACTAAGTTACAGTTGGCGGGTGTATCACTTACCAACTTAACAATGTGATAGCTTAGTGCATAAAGCGGCCACGGGGAGGAGCGGGTTCGATTCCCAATGAACTTAAGTTTCTGGCGAATACATCGTTAGGGAACGGATATGTTCTAAGAACATTAGCTTTAAAGAACCTGGTGACTGCGATTTGGTCAGCGTTTCCTCGTTAGTAGCTCCCGAATCTAGGAGTAGAAACATTAAAGATGCTGTTTATTATTTATTAAGTTTAATACAACTGTTACGAGCTTCACTAAAAATAAAGTTAGAAGTTCTATGGCGCTGTGCAGCTCTATATCATGAGCTAACGGCCTTAGAAATTTATTAATGAATATAGCTCGCTTTCGCTGAAAGAAAGTACCTCTGCGGCCGGGCCCCTGCCGGAGAGGCCCTGGGCTATCGGAGACCTTTATGCTTAGTTCACTATTAAACCACACTGCGGTTTCTCGTGCAGCTAAATTGCAGGGTGCTTAATAATAACTAGCTGCGGGAAATCGCATGAATACAATATCATATAATATACAATATAAGCTCTGCGAATATTTTTTTTTATTCAAACAACGAAACGGGAGAGACGTTCACCTGATGATAAGTGACACGCGTGCTCATAACTATGTGACGTTGGTTAAGATGATATACACAGCACCACATTGTGCTCATCGCCTTGATACCTACCATACCCTACCTACCATCAATCCATTATTATTTTATCTCGACTATGATTCGATTTCGTGATAAAAAAGCTTTTAAAATTTTAGAGACTCTAAAAGCTTTTTACAATAATTAAGTTCTAGACAATTCTTTCTAATAAAAGTTTCTAAAGTATTATTTTTCTGGACTATAAAAATTTGGAGTGTGACTGATGGTAAATATATAACCACAGCTAAGTCTGCTAATCAACTGATAGATGCCCAGTGACGTAGCTCTACTACTTGCTCTCCTCCATCTAACTATACTATTGGAAGTAATTAAAATGTAGCAGTGTTACTGGTAAAGGTCACAAGTAAAGTAATGCTTTCCGCTTTTCTACTCCTCAGTGTCCTAATACGACCCAGAGGTCACAGTGAAGACGATTCTTCTAACACTCTCGCACAAAGTATTAAATATGAGAAGAATTTGAAGGGAAATTTCTTTACAGACAATGTGAATTAGATTTTATGAAACGAAAAGGAGACATCTGTAAATGTTATAAGGTTTATACTGTGAGAGAATGAGATGAAAAGCGTTTCTATATACTCGTAGATTCTCTATCCTTACTCTCCTTTGTGTTGTTCGTACATCAACAGAAGGAACTGGATGTTGGAAATATATAAAATAAAAAATATGGTTGTATTCAATCGAACAATTTCTATCCTTTCTCAGATGTTTCTCACATGCTTCTTTCGTATTTCAGTCTTTAAGAAATATTGTCAATCAATCTTTCTTCATCGTTCTGATTACCACCCTCAAATTGTATTTATATCATTCTACCCGCTTGTGAACTTTAATTGATTTTTTTCGTGAAGCAACTAGACGATTAGGTCATTGACCTACACATTACTTTGGGCTAGTTAGAATGATATATAATGCACCACCTTTGAGACATGTTCAGTCTTAATACCGTAGTAATTTAACTACTGACGAGGAGCTTCAAACCAGAATAAAGTAATGTTAGTTTGGAGGCTGCAACAGAAGCTGCGATACGTACCTATAATACCTAGACGGTCTCCGGCAACAGAGATCTATCCACCGGTCAATCGTTCACGGCACCAGTTTCTTTGCTTCATACAATTATAATATGTATATATATATACATAATATGTATATATATATACATAATATGTATATAAATAAATATCACTGTTTCCTATAAATATGCAAATATGCTATATCAATCGCTGATGCTACGGGGAAACCAGTTTATAAACATCGAGCTGCATAATCATACGGAATTTATTGATATCGTTATTTTGCGTTGACAGTAAAATTTACACTATCGTTAATTCTTGTTTTAACCTAATAATACATGAGATAGACCTTTGGGGCATTTCCATGTCCAGCAGTGGGAGTAATTGGCTGATGATAAAATGTGTTTCTATGAACGTTCTATTGATGTCAAGTATATTTATGTTTCGCACAACTCACGGGGCTCAAACCAACCTCACTTGCTCGTGGTGCACCCTGATAATCAACGAACAAGGCTCTGGCTTCCACCAACCCGCATAGGGCCAGCGTGGTGGGAAATGGTTCAAATCGCCCACATGAACCCCTACAAACGTAGAGATCTTTGAGAGGATTGGGTGCAGCAGTGGACGTATAATGATTGAAGATGATGATAGTTGAGTTCCTTAGTTATTCCTTGAAATAAAACGATACATCTAAAACCTATATATATATACTTGTGTATATATATAATATATACATACAAAGGTTTCTATTACACATTATATAACGTTTAATGAATTAATTAATCTGTCTGTATATCGAATTAATTTGTTTAGGAATGTTAGAGTGGACAGAGAAAGCGGTTTTTTTTAAAAAATCATATAACAATTATGATGATGAGACGAACGGGACATTCACCTGATGTTAAGTGATACGCCCTTCCATAACAACGAGGCGCTAGTTAGGATGATGACACAGCACCACATTGTGAACGTCGCTTCAGATATGTCGATAAGTGTCGTTACCGCAGTAATATCAACGCAACGCTTACAACTGGTGGCAGGTCTCTGTTGCTGCCGATCATCTGGGTACTACCACATCTGTCACAGCCGACAAATAGTAGTGAGCAAAGATTACTGTGTTCCGGTTTGAACGGCGGTCACCTGATGGTAAGTGATATGCATGCCCATAACGATGTGGGGTTATATGTTGTACACTGTACCACATTGTTCTCGTCGCCTTGAGTCATAAGATGCCTCTTTATCGGCTGCAAAAAGCGCTGCGGTGGTACCAACCCAGACCGTTTCCGGCCACAGACACCTACTACCATTATTAATATTATGGTAGTTGGTTTTGGTCTGTTGTTAATAAATGTTAATTTTATTATAACAAGTTTCCAGTTCTACTCATGTAATTTAATTAAAAACACATGAATGTTAATTGGAAACAAATATTCTAAGAAATCGGACTGGTTTCAGTATCAGCAGTTGCTTTAGCTTCGTCTTTTTTTTTAGTTACATCATTAATTACTGAATTTTCAATGACACCACCACAACGTCGGAATTTTAAGGTCCCTTTGAAAGTATAATTGCTTTACAGATAACAAGCTATACTGTGTTCAATTTATATCTTTACCTTATACCTTTAAGTAGTTTTTCCCCGCCCGCTTCGTTGGCCGTAACACCCTCGCAACTCCTTTTTCGGGAAGGAATTTTATAATATCCATTGATAGCTGACATCTAAATAGCAGATGTATCTATGTATAATAATTGTATATAAAATCTCTACGTAATTTTGAGTGTTTACGTCTAATAGTTTCGGAGAACACGTGACGAGTGAATCAATCTCCTATATACTAGCTGCCTCCCCGTCCGCTTTGCTAGCCATAACACATAACTCCATTTGGGGGTAAGATTTCGTAAGATTTTCGATAAAATCCGTTCATAGCTGACCTATACTCGGCAAAATGAATATTTCTACCAAATTACAAGTTTTTAAACCTTACGGTTTTAAAGATTTTTTTTATTCAATTAAGGGTAAAGATGATAAGCAATACGCTTGCCTATAGCAACGTGATGCTAGTTAGGATAATATATACTTCACCACTTTAGCGCTTTTCGTCTGCGACATATGTTGAGTAACGTTACCCCAGTAATTACTAGCTACAGCACCGTTCAAACCGGAACAAAGTAATGTTTTTAATCTCGTAATGGTTTTATCTTTGTAACTTCATCAGCTCGTGGTGCACCCCACTAATCAACAAACAAGGCTCTGGCTTCCGTCAACTCGAATCGCGCCAGCGTGGTTACAAGTGGCCCAAATCCCCCTAAATATACCCCTACATACAGCAGCCCTTAGTGCCCAGCGTTATCGGAGGCCATGCTAACTGTATGTGGAGACATTTGGGGGAGGACTATATCCAGCAGCGGACGTCGACTAATGATGATGATGAGGGTCTTACTAATCCATACACTTTGTTGGTTAAAATTAAACTATTAAAGTGTGTATCTGATTAGTATTCTGTTAAAGTTTTAGTTATGAAATCGATATTTGTTATTAAGGTTCTTCCGTAGGCCGATGAGCATAAGGAATGTTAACAAACTACCATATTACACCACCACTTGTTTTTGAATGTTTATAAACAATTCAATTAAATCAAAACATCTAACATGTCCCACTGGCCGAGATTAGCAGTCATAATCAAACGCTTGTTTAGTGAAAAGCTAAATCATGTAATCGCTTGTTATATTCGTCTACATCACTACTTCGGCATGTTTAAGTCCACAGGTGGACAAAAGACCTAGTTTTTTTTAAACGACGAGACTAGAGAGATGTTTACGTGATGGGAAAGGATCCGCTTGCTTGCGCATAGATGCGCTGGTTAGGATGATATACACAAGTCATTGTACTAGTCGTAGAATTAAGCATGTTGAAGTCTCGTTACCCTATTAAATTCACCAGCTAAAGCGTCCTTCGAGTCGGAACAGGGTAATATTTGCACACTACTGTTAGCGGTAGAAATAAAAGCTTTGATAGTACCTGGACGGTAGCAACAGAGAGGTAGCATTGGAGAATGATTGAGAAACAAAAGGGAAAGTAAG
The DNA here is from genome assembly GCA_033220335.2 of Troides aeacus. Taxonomy (NCBI): domain Eukaryota; kingdom Metazoa; phylum Arthropoda; class Insecta; order Lepidoptera; family Papilionidae; genus Troides; species Troides aeacus. The sequence goes on along the minus strand of CM067272.1, from coordinate 2,407,869 downwards.
ATAAAAACGGTTAGAAGAGAAAGAAGGTAATAAACCAAAGGAAATAATGTGAGAGAATCGAAGCTCAGGCTCACAAATGCCCGGAGAACACATGAAACATGAAAACCTTCGTGAATTGCAGTACTGCTAGTTTGGTGTGGTGGTCAATAGAATTTTGGTTAAGGTCTAAGAAAAAGATTGACTCCTTTTCCTTATTTCCTCTTAGTTTTTAAAAATGATAAACATAAAAAAAAGGTACACACGTATACTTAACGACCCGTCGAGATGTTCGCAAATGAAAACATTAGTTAAACGTTTAACTGTTAACGTTTAATTTGTAACGAGTTGAACCCCCGCTGAGTCATTCAAAACTAACCGTACAGTGTGTGGCTTGGCTTACTGGCGGGTCAGCGACACTCCGCCGGCCTGTTCCGCGGGCTTATTATGTATGTACCTCGCGAACTGCTAGCGATAATCGTGCAATACAAGGTCAAGCATTTAACGATTTATCTACTTTGACTTTCACATAGGGGTGTAAAGGATTCCGCATAACAACTCACAGGACCCAAGCCAAGCGTACCTGCTCTTGGTGCACACAAACTAAGCTCTGACTAAGTGTGGTGGGAAATGGCCCAAATCTCCCCCCAAATATAATAAATCCTTACAAACGACGGCCTCTAGTGTTCAGCTGTACCGGAAGCCATGCTCACTGTAGTGAAGGACCGATCGATGTGGAGATCTTTGGGGGAGGCGTATGTCCAACACTTGAAGTCTATCGCCTGATGATGATGATGATGATGATTGCTTTGACATTACCGTGTTAATGTTTGTTTGTCTTTTCTTTCGAAGAAGCAACGATTGGGACATTCACCTCATAGGTATTAATATTCCTGCCCATAACAAAGTTGGCGATTATTACCATTATATACACAGCACCAATTCGCTCAAGTCTCGTTAACCAATAATATCACTAGCTCCAGCGCTCTTAAAACCGGAATACAAAAAGTTTGAATACTACCGTTTGGCAGTAGAAGCTACAGTAGTAACTACCTAAACTATTTCCGACAGCAGAGATCTACCTTTAGCTACTGAGATAACGAGTACAACATCCTATATCACAAAGCGGCGACCATAATTTGGTATAAAATGGTGCTGTGTATATCATCCTAATTAGCGCCACGTTGTTATGCGTATGACATCATAAGTATAATACGATTTATGTCTAACGCGCGATTATCGCTAATTGTATTTAACTGAATAAGCCCGCCGGTTATATAAGTCGCAGCAGGCGTTAACTTAACTTTAGTAATTTATTATATTTTTATTACACGTAACATGTTACTGCTTGTTCCGATGTGACTCTACCGGTTATAACGCTGTGTCCCAGTGACCTTATATCAATGGATTTTCATTTTATATACTACACTAGCTGGTCAACTCCCCCCCATCCTCCATTGCTTTGCTGATCGTAATATAAAATAAAACTTGAAATGTTTTCATATATATTCCTTGAGAGCGATCGCAACCGCAAATGATTTTATCTACCAACCGTTACTATAGCAACCGCATAAATACCAAATGAAAATGTTTATAAAAGTTAATTAGTAATAAATTGAAGGATCTATAAATTAAAAAAAAATGCATTTATGTTTGTATATCTTTATATGTATATACATATGTACATATTAATATATTCATTATCAGCCACAAAATTTTCCACGTTCATAGGGATTCATGTGAGGGGATTTGGGCCATTTCCTACCACGCTAGCTCAATGGGGGTTAGCTGGGGCCAGAGCCTCCTTTGTTGACTAGCAGGGTGCACCACGAGCAGGTGAGGTTGAGTTGGGTCCCGTGAGTTGTTGTGCGGGACCCTTACAACCCTTATATATATACATATACATATCTATATATATATATGGAGTAAAGAACCCTTTCTTGTTATTTTTATATCAAGCGATGTGAGGCGATCTGGGCGTTGATCTGATGTTAAGTAATACGTATATTCATAACTATGTGGCGCTAGTTAGAATGGTATATTCAGCGCCATATTCTGCTCGTCGCTTGTTTAAAACGTCATTCGAACCGGAACACGATAATCATTGCAAACTAACGTTTGACAGCAGAAACAGGAGCTGCAGTGGTATGAACCATCTTTAGCGTGTTAGTCCAGCATTGGATATTCCTCTGCTGTGGGTGCAATAGAAAAGGCAAAGACCACCTCTCTCCACTTGCTACGTTCCTGGCACACCTTTCACTTTCTCCACTTTCATGAGCATCTTCATGCATGCTCGTTGGTTGCGAGTACTCTTCATTTCAACACACTATCATACTCCATCATACAACCGTGATACCTACAGCGAAAGGCCTTCTAGGTGGAACTGGAGTTCTTCGCCTCATTTAACAGTTAGGTTAGAACATACTGCGAGTGCCAACAAGGGCTCTCCTCTGGAAGTGGAAGGGCGTGGAATATTCTCCAACGTCCAGCCCGTGCTCAGCGACACCCAGGTCCCTGCCTGAGGATTGAGAAATTGGTATTTTTCTCTCGCTGCCGATTTACGTGCTCTCTCTGCAATAATATAGTTTCGCAGACGGCTACTTGAACGGCCCACTACCATACTACGGACCATCGCTTTATTAAAGCCAAGAATTGAGTGCTCATTCCACACAACATTGGATCCAACGCTGAATAGTGCTCCAGGGTATGCTGTGCCGTACCTTTGTCGCAAACGAGTCATAGCACTCGGTTTTCGATTCTTTTCGGGCTATACGACACAGGTATTTACCGAAACACACATAACCAGGAGGTCAGTGACCCATACCGCTTGCCCATGCACTCAAGTAAAGAAGGAAGCTTGGAAAGTCCTGCTATCTGCTGGGTTAGTCTTCTACTTTATAAGCATTGACTATTCAATCTTTTTTTTTTGATAAGGTTAGTCGACCCCCCTGGTGTTAAGTAATGATAAAGTCTGTGGTGGTAAAGCACTAACCTAGTAACAGCCTAATCCCATTTCTTTTGGAAGAGCTCCACGTCACATTTGTATGGGAACACTGACGCTGGCAAGTTGTTCTACTCCTTTGTTGTTCTTATGAGGAACGGGGAGCTGAACCTCATTGTAAACAATCTGGAGGTGTTCACCACGAAAGGATGGATGCGAGGGATGACTCGCCGTGCGCGTTGTGGTCGGATGGTAAAAAGTCGGACGGTGGAACTTAGACGTTATATATAATACTTTATATGTGGTACGATTATAAGTAATCTTCACTTTTGTCATATCAATGAAGTATCATCATCAGCTGATAGAGGTCCATTGCTGGACATAGGCTAAGAAGTAATATAATGAACCTTAAAAAATAAATCCTTTTCCATACAATCCCTTACATAGCACGATGCAAAAGGTTTAATATAGAGACCGAATGAATTCCCTCACATTTTTAATCCCGCTTCCGCCCGTAACTTGAGAGCCTGTTATGGGCTTAAGGCTTAAGCGCTTTCCGATGGCTCGAAGCTGTAAGTATAATACTTATAAAATCTCATGTACCCATGTTAATTTTGTATAACATGTTATTAATATTTTTACGACATGTTACTCATGCGAGCAACGCGGTACCGATCGATGTGGAGATCTTTGGAGGAGGCTTATGTCCAGCAGTGGACATCATCGGCTGATAAGGGTGATGATGATGCTCCTCATGTATTAGTAAATTATTTCAACTATATCCAAGTTTCATTACTACCGTAGTCTTACTAACTACAACGCCCTGTAAACCGAAATACGGGAATGTTAGCACGAGCTGTAAATTTTTTTTTATTCTCACAACGAGAAAGGAAGATTTAAGAAATAATCTTATATGTTAGTTTTAAAATAAAGTTATTTTCAGTCTTGAATGACCAAAGGCGCTATTTTAACACTGTGACCATTTTTTTTGTGTTTGAGGAGGAAATCTTCGGAAAGATATTCTGTATTCTGGGCGGGAGTTATGTGGAGATTTTTATCCACTAAAACCATCTCGGTGGAGACCAACGTTTGGATAGGTTACGGAATACAACTAAGGCCTCTAACGTTATTCTGGGATACGCCGTCCCGAAGTCTGTCTCATGCAGCCCCTACCAGCATCGCAAGTATTATTAGGGGGACCGGAAAGTAATGTCGTTTTCTTACGCTAAATACAAACACATACATTTTTAACGAGTCTTTATTTTTAATCAATGATGTATTCCCCATCATTGTCAATAACCTTTTGCCATCTAGTGAGTAAATTTTCAATCCCTGATCGATAAAAATTAATTGGTTTTTCGGCAAAATATCTAGAGATGGCATTTTGGATATCATCCAAATTTGCAAATGTTTTGCCACTTAAAAAGTGTTGCAGCGCTCGGAATAAGTGGAAATCCGATGGTGCAACATCGGGCGAATATGGTGGATGAGGCAGCACCTCCCACCCCAATTCATTAATTTTTTCTAGAGTTCGCCTTGCGCAGTGCGGTCTTGCATTGTCATGTTGGAGAATGACGCCTTTTCGGTTGACAATCGCTGGCCACTTTTCAATTAAAGATTGATTGACTCGCTGCAATTGTTCGCTGTAGAGGTCTGCAGTAACAGTTTCTCCAGGTTTCAGTAATTCAAAATGAACAATGCCGCGAATACTCCACCAAACACACAAAAGCGCTTTTTTGGGGTGTAAACCTGGCTTAGCAGTACTCCGAGGGATTTCATTTGGAGAGAGCCACTGCCTTTTGCGTTTTGGGTTATCATACAGGACCCATTTCTCATCTCCTGTTATCAAGCGATCAAAAAACGCTTCTGTGTTGTGTCGTTGAAGCAATGAGTTGCATGTGATTGATCGGTTAGCCTTATTCTGTTCGGACAGATTATGCGGGACCCAAACACCTGCTCTGCTTACTTTTCCAATCTGCTTCAAATGTTCTTGGATGGTCGACCAAGGTTTGTTGAGACTGTTTGACAATTCCTCGATCGTCTGACACGGATTTGCTTCCACTTCCGCCCTTAACACGTCGTTGTCTAACGCTGATGGTCTTCCTGATCGATACGAGTCGGAAAGATCAAAATTACCCGATTTGAACTTGGAAAACCACCTTTGGCATTTACGAATGTCCAGTGCATTTGGATAAACATCGCAAATGTTTTTGGTAGCAACTGTTGCGTTATTTCCCTTGCGAAACTCAAAGAGCATGCAATGCCGGATGTGTACCTCTTCTGGTATTTGGCTGGCCATTTTACCCAAAATTACAAAAAAAAATTGTAATTCAATTGTCTATAAGTAAAGAAATCACTATAACCTCACAATGTCTTTGGTACGCCTCTGAACAAAACAATGAGCTGACAAATGACAATCAAGTATTGGCATGCGCAGAAACGACATTACTTTCCGGTCCACCTATTACTTTAATGACTGGACACCGTGTCCAGCCATTGTCCTCCTCAGGTTCGTTTAGAAGGCGATGACAAATCCTAACCTGACTAAGGCCTCATTAACAAATGGGAAACACCAATCACTGGTGTGATGTGACGATAGCCATTAGCGTCACTATGGCTTCGTCTCCGAGTGAGAGCTGTCTCCTCTCGATCCTACTCCGCAGTTGATACTGTAACCAAACCGAAGCTAACGGATTTCAACATTGTTTATAAATATGTTTATTAATACAATACATTGAGAAATCTAGTTAGACAATCTATCTAGGTATTACCTTACCGAAGTCTATACCGTTATATTTGCGGTTAATGTTGATGTAAGCTCGTCGTATTCAATTTAACCATGCTCATGTACATGTTCTATATATATATAATATTATAAGAGATAACTGGTGGTAAGTCTCCGTCGTCTAAGACAGTCTAGTTTCCACCGCTGCTCCTATCAGTATATCCTATAGACAGTAGTGTCCATTATTGGGTGTATTAAAGGGTGTTGAAGCTAGTGAAATTACTGGGGTAATGAGACTTAACATCTTACATCTTCCACGATTGATACAAAGTTAAGACGTTAATATGCGATGGCGTATCACTTACCATCAGGTAACCATCTCTCTAGTCCCGTCGCACTCCAAATTAAAAAAAATTAACAACGTGGCGCTTTAGACATAATATGTCAAGTCTAGTTAAAAATTACATTAACTATAGCGCCCTTGAAACCGGAACACAGTAATGTTTGCATACTACTGTTGGTCAGCAGAAGTAAGAGCTGCGGTGGTACCTACCTCAACAGTCATAAGCAACAGATACCTACCACCAGTAAAAGTAAAACGTCCGCTTGTAGTAGTAATTAGGATGTTTATACAACACCACGTTCCGCATGTCGATTTAAGATCTTGTTTTAATGAAGCAACAATACGAGCAGGACGTTCACCTGATGTTAAATGATACGCCTGCCCATAACAACGCGCTAGTAAGTATGTATACACTGGACCACTTCGTGACCATCACTTTAAGACATAATATGTTGAATATCGTTACACCAGTTACACAAGGTACGACGCCCTTCAAACCGGTACACAGTAATATTTGCACAATACTGTTTGGGGATAAAGCAATAAAATCTTACATCTTACGTTTTTTATACATAATTTCTTGTTTATATAAGGGCGAGAGATAAAACTGAACTTTTCTAATATCGTAACAGAAAATTTACTCTGATTATTAAATAAATTGCTTTTAGTCGACTATTACAAAGGAAAGAGAAAATAAAGTTTTTTTTTTTCTTTCACATGAGAAGCGAATTGAGATTTAGAAATGAAAGCAAGCTCAGGGGATAAAGGAAACTCATCGACTCGTTTCCGAGGCGTTGCTGAAAGTAATCCCGAGAGTTTTTCACTTGAAACAAATGAGTTATGTTTCGTAATAATGGAGAGAAATACGATTCAAAATAATTATTTAAAAAGTGCTGTTCTTCATCATGATCATCATCTTCGTCTTTATCATAACCATCACCGTTACCGTTATCGTCCTTACCTACAGCATTCATATCGTCTTTGTTATAGTCACCGTCAACATAGCCATCGCCTTCGACACCGTTATCATTACAATAGTGAACATTGTCATCATCATCCTTGTCACTTTAACAACACCTATATCATCATCAGCCGATAGACGTCCACTGCTAGACATTGACCTCTCCCAAAGATCTCTATATCAAACGGTCCCGCGTTGCTTGTATCCAGTTCCGACGATTCTTACCAGATCATCGGTCCAGCTTGTGGGAGGCCTCCCAACGCTCTATCAGTACACGGACGCCACTCGAGGACTTTACTGCCCCATTGTCTGTCAGTCCTTCGAGCAATGTGCCCTGACCACTGCCACTTAAACCTAGCAATCCTTTGGGCTATGTCGGTGACCCTAATTCTTCTGCGGATCTCCACATTTCTGATTCGATCGCGCAGAGAAACTCCGAGCATAGCCCTCTCCATTCCCCTACAAAACAAATAATATTCCAACTTAACTGTAAGTGCGAAAAGCTACTAGTGTTAGGTGTCTCATGCCGGAGACCGTCTAGAAAGGTACCTCCACAGTTTCTGCCGCCAAACATTACTGTGTTCCAATTTGAAGGGCGCTGTAGCTAGTAAAATTATTGGGGTGAAGTAACATAATATATCTGATCTCAAGGCGACGAGCACAAGATGTGTTTCAACATACCTAGCGCAATGTGTTTCACTTACCATCAGGTGAACGATTTGCTCACCTCCTTACTATGAAGAATTTAAAAAAGAGTAGAATTTTTGTACGCATAGGTATATAACATAAAAAAATATCGAAGGCTTTAATTTCTTAACAGCGCCTTTATTGAGAAATACGCCTATAAAAGTTAAGAGCTTAAAAGACCTCCGATGGACCCCACCTCATCCATCAGCCAACGTTGATTAAAATTGGCTTATCTATTTTTTTTTCCGACGATGCCACAAGACGACTAAGACGTTCACCTGATGGTAAGTGATACGCCTGTTCAAAACAACGTGGCTCTGGTAACGATGACATACACAGCATCACATTGTGGTCATAGGCTTGAGACATAAGACATTCAGTCTCGTTACCCGTAGTACTTTCACTAGATACAACGCCCATTAAATCGGAACACAATGTTTGTACACTACTGTTTGTCTGCGGATATAAGAGTTGCGGTGGTACCTAGGCGATCTGCAATAATAGAGTACAACCACCAGTGGGTATACTTTGATGGAGGCTTGGAACAGGTATAAGTATAAACAGTTTCACCAGATCATTATATCATAATCAGCCGATAGACGTCCACTGCTGGACATAACCCTCCCCAAAAGATCTCCACATCGATTGGACCCGCGGTGCTCGCATCCAGTGCGTTACATATATTTGTGTATCTACAAAAGATTGCTAGACTTAAATGGAAGTGGGCAGGACACATTGCTCGAAGGACTGACGGCTGATGGGGCAGTAAGGACCTCAAGCGCCCATGTACTGGTAGACGTATGTAGTGTTGGGAGGCTCTCACAAGGTGAACTGACTGATTTGGTGAGTACCGCGGGAACCCACTAGATAGGAACAACGTGTGACCGATCGATATGGAGATCTTTGGGAGAGGCTTATGTCCAGCAGTGGACATCTATCGACTGATGCTGATGATGATGATTATTTCCAGCCTTTGTTTATCCGCTGTTGAATATAGTTCTTCCCCAATGTCTTCCACTACGATCAACTTCTCGCATCCACCCACTTCCGACCGCTCTGATGATGTCGGTCCATTTGGAGGGAGAGTGTCCTACACTTCTGCGACCTGTACGCATCCTTCACTCCAAGACTTTCATCCCCTACCAGTCGTCACTGATACGACAGTCATGGCCGACCTACTGCCATTTCAGCTTGCAGATTTTGAGAGCTACGTCGACAACTTTAGTTTTCTGTCGGATTTCTTCGTTCCGGATTTTGTCCCTTAGAGAAATGCCAAGCCTAGCTCTCTATCGCTCGCTGTGCTACTGCTCCATGTTTACATACATAATTTAGATAACATATAATAAATATAACAACAAAGACGCCGGTTCTTAAGAAGTTTCGGCAGTAATCGTCGTCACCGTTAAGAACCTGTCGAGCAGTCGTAAAACATACATCGTGAGGCATTTTTATCACCTTTTAAGTTAAGTGATAACTTAACATTTTCGTTACACCGTTGAAGCTTTAGCAGCGACAAAAATCCCTAGATTTTTTGTGACGATTCAAGACATACTTTTTCGTAGAATTTTTTTTTTTATTCGACGATGCAATGAGAAAAACGTTTAACTGGTGGTAAGTGATAGCCTTGCCCATAACAATGTGGCGCTAGTTCAGATGATATACACTTCACCATATTGCGCTCATCGCTTGAGAAATAAGATTGAGTCGCGTTACCCCAGTAATTTCACTAGATACAGCGTCCTTCAAACCGGAACACAGTAATGTTTGGCGGCAGAAATAGGAGATGCGAGGGTACCAGTCTAGACGATCTCCGGCAATAGACGAAAAACTGGTTGAAATATTCTCTTTACTACTCTACCATCATCGTCATCATTATTATCAGCTGACAGATGTCCACTGTTGGACATAGGTCTCCCTCAGAAATCTCCACATCGTTTGTTGGAGTTCATTAAGGAAATTGGACTGTAAATTCACCACGCTGGCCCAGTGCGGGTTGGTGGGTGATCAGAGCCTCGTCTGTTATTCAGCAGGGTGCACCGGGTGCAGGTGAGGTTGACTTGGGCTCCGTAAGATGTTGGGCGGAACCCCTTACTCTTACTTTACCTTCGGCGTTTGGTAAAAGGTTGCCTTTAGAGGAGGATGAAGAGAGAATATTCGCCTTGAGACATGAGATGTTGTCCCGTTACCACAGTAATGTTTGCTCAATACTGTTATGCGGCAAAAATAGACGCTGCGGCGGTAATTACCTAAGCGGTTAACTTTAACTTAGTTAAGTTTTCAATAAGTTCTTATGTTTAAGTTTAATTAACTCTTATGTAGAGGTCGGGAAAGCTAGGCACCATTTAAGGCAATTGAAACAGCTGTTAACTACCTTCTCGAGTGGGTACAGGAAAAAAACTGGTCCCTGTTCTACATCCTGGGGAAAACCTTGTGCGAATACCACCACCACAACTTGTATGGTAATTTATTTGAGTAGTGGTTCCGTATAAGAGAATATGGTTTCTTGTTCACTCAGAAATCTTGTATCTTAATTATTTTTAGATTACTTTTATATAACCAAGCGATGAGATGAGCGAGACTACTGATGGTAAGTGATACGCCTGACCATAATAACTGGTTATGGTGGTTCCACTGCACGACATTGCGCTCATTACTTTAAGATATAAGATGCTGAGTTTAGTTACTCCAGTAGCTAAAATTTCCTTCAAACAGGATCACAGTAATGTTCACACATTACTGTTTGTAATACCTATCCACATGGTCTTTGGCAACAGAGACATACCACCAGTATAGTTTCAACCTCACCTGCTCGTGGTGTAATTTGCACCTTCAATCTGGAACACAGTAATGTTTGCACACCATTGTTTCTCTGTAGAAATATTAGGTACAGTAGTGCTTACCTAGACAGTTTCCAGGAATAGAGAACTACACCTACCACCAGTTAAGTGGTTAGTCAGTCGGTGTAAATTGTGGTCATTCGAGTTTAATTTAACCATTTAGTAATACTGTGTATTTTAATAAACAGATTTGATATTTGAATTGTAAATTCCTAAGTTTATAATAAACTTCTAGGTTTATCATAAACCGTAATAACTTAATGGTTTAAATAAACAGTTAAATTTCAAACCATTTAACTGAACCCAAGACCAATTGGAAGACCTCTAATTATTCATTATTAGATACATTTACGTTGTTGTTCCCACGATAAGTCTGAGGTGTCTGTTGCAGGAGGTGCCACCGCAGCTCTTATATCTGCCGCTAAACATTACTGTGTTCCGGATTGAAGGATGTTAAACCTCGTGAAGTAACTGGGGCAACAAGACATAAAATCTTATCACTCAAGGTCACCAGCATAATTAGGCGCTATGTATACCGTCTTAGCTAGCGTTCTCTCTCTAGGTCGGGCTGAAGATCCTACGCATGATTTTCCTCTCGATAACCAGGAGTATCCTCGATAACTCCTCTTGTTTAAGCGTTAGTGTCCAGGTCTCGCAACCGGACATCAGGATCGGTCTTAACACCGTCTTGTAATACGAATTTTGGTCTTTCTGCTCAGAAGGTTGAATGCCAGCACCTTGTGGAGAGCAACACTACAACAGAGGGCATTTTGAATCCGGATATCGATTTCTTTTTCTCGTGTGTTTTTTGTATCACTTACAATTAGGTGAATGTCACTCTCGTCTTGTCGCAGAATAAAGTTAAAAAAATAGTAATATACAAGGATTATGTTATAGCAACCTTCGCAAAAATTTATCTAACCTAACCCTAGGGTTCAACGGTTAGTCCAGTATCCGTGGAGGTGAATTTAAAAGGCGCTTGGGACGGGTAGGGTAATTCGATCCGATCTTTATGGGCTCGATGCCGGTTTGAAGGCTGGTTAGTTTGGATTCCAGCGGGTACACTACATTATAGTGTCATCTACGCAAACGTTTGATCATAATTATGTTTGAAGTATGCTCTTAGTGTCGATTGGAAAGTTGCGCTCTACCGAAACGATTGGACTAGGAATATGTTCACCTGATGACGATAACATACTTATTAAGATGATATACACATCACCACATTGTGCTCATCATCTTGAGATATGAGATGTTAAAAGAGTGATGAAATTTTGTTATATATATATGTATTTTATATTGTAGTTGGAACTTTATGGTAATAACATAAAAATTATTAGCATTAGCTATATACTAACGCAAAACCCATATAAACTTAATCTTTTATAATATAATCATGATGACAAGTTACTTTCTTAACCTCCACAGTTATTGTTAAAAGAATATGCAAGTATCCTAAATCTAGTATAATAAGCTAGCATCCACAAGCTAAACTTAGTAAGGATCAAACTTTCGCTTCCGAGTCGTTTAGTGGGTAGTTTGATCGCACTCGTATTTCCAATTATCCTCGTGGTCAAAAATTGACTTTACTGGTACGGTGTCTCCTCACCTTTTTTCGCTTCCCAACCCCCTTAATAAAACTTCTTATTTTTGTATAACTCTCCCCGGATAACTCCTTTACTTAATCCGTAATAGTGTCCAGTTTCTCTGGAGCCCTATATAAAATATTAACTTTGGAAATCTCTCTATCTCTCTCTTTATTATCTAGTACTTTAGTAACTTATTACATACGAGCTTCATTTTAAAGTACGTAATATATTATAATAACGTTAATTATTAACTATTATAACTTCTCAGTATTTCCGTTATGTATATATGGGAATATATTACCAATAATAGGAATCGCCTTTGTAATATAATCAGAGTAGCTGTTCCTTACCCGTTTTGCTGGTCGTAACACCCTCGCAACTTTGAGGGAATATGAGAAATCCGATCTTAACTGACCTAAGAAGAAGGTATATTTCTATCAAATCTCAAAACTCAAGGCCTTATGGTTCCAGATATATCGTGAAGAGAATGAGAGACTCTACATATGTATTGTTTAAGTGTGTTCATAACAGATCTATTACTGATAAATTTTAACATAGTTCAACTATAACATCAATTTTAACCGTGTATCAGGCGAGTTCAAAGCACCTAACGATGCATGATGGAAGAGAACCGTGTCAGGGGAGTGTTATACAATCGAAACGATTTCAATGAAAATTACCTTTTGAATTGAACCGCTTGACCGTACAGTGTGCTGATGCATTCATTATTTCAATATTCAAAACAATTTGTTATACAGGCAATGCTTGTGTTTCGTAACGTTTTATTAATGTACTATAATGTTTGAGGATACCAGGCCACGAGGAAGAACGCCTATGAGATTTACTGATCAGATAAAGGCGGCAGTAAATAGGTCATCATCGCCACTACTATACGAATGCACTAGGAAGGCGGCCATCAGAGAGGAATGGTGACGTGTTGTTAAGCTTGCGACCAACACCTGAAGAGATGACCACGACCACTCTGTCAAGAGTGATACCGACGAAGAAGAATGGTTTAGAGCTTAATTTGCTCATAGACAATATATTCTTGTCATGAATAACAAATTGAAATGTATTGTTGCTTGCTAGATAAATTAATTACAGCTTTGGATCTAGATGCTTTAATATCTAACTTGTGAATATATTCTCAGTTAGGGTTATATTCAAATTAGCCATGTTCTCTTGCTTAGTAATGTAATCTGCCTGTCGTAGAAGGCGACTAAAGCGAGTTCAAATTTCGCTTTATCGCTCAATTAGTATAACCACGTGGGATAGCAAATGTGATGTGGTTTCGTACTTGCCGCAGCTCAGCAAGTCTTAAGGAGAGCTTGGCTCTTCTTTTGGACGTGTTGCATTTATTCGACGAAGCAAGGAGACGAACAAGACGTTCACCTGATGGTAAATGATACGTTTGCCCATAATGAAGCTCTAGTTAGGATATATACACAGCACCACATTGCGCTCGTCGATTTCACACTCCACTTCGAAACGTATAGTGTGTTGCAAACTGAGCTGGTCGCTTTTCAATTGTGACATCATGTGAAATTGAGGTGAGTGAAAAACTTTTTTTTTAATTTGCGAAGAAACAAGTTTACGGGATGTTCACCTGATGGTAAGTACACCCGCCAATAACATGGCCCTAATTAGGATGTTATACACAGCACCGTATTACGTTCGTCGCTTTGAGGAAACATGTTAGGTCTCATTACCCTAATAATTACACTAGCTACAGCACCCTTCAAACCGAAACACAGGTGCTGTGATGGTACCTACTTCGACGATCTCCGGCAACAGAGATTTACCATCAGTGGAGTGTTACGGCAATTCAATCAACATTTCATATCTTACCGCCTGTAACGACTGCCTTTATAGACGTCATTCACCACCCACCTGTAACAAATGATAATAATTAAACACCCTTCATCCGGACACTGTGAAATTGATAATGGAATGAGTGGGCGGGTACAGATCAAACGATAGTTTGACGATTCCTAATCTTTAACCATTATTATCCATTTGATTCATTGATACTATTAATTACCCACCAACCTAACGACGAGGAGGACGATCAGCTGTTGTTAGGTTATACGCCTACACATAACAACGTTACGCTACTTAAGATATTATACACTGAACCACTTCGCCTTGAGACATGAGATGTTGAGTCTCGTTACCCTAGTAATTTTACTAGTACTAACATTTAGCTGCCGTACAACATATTTAAGAACTTAACTAACACTAGCGTTATCATTATTATATCACCTGTAAATATAACCGTTAATGTTCAATCCGTATGCAAGTGACTTATAATCTGAATTTAATATACTGCTTACTACAGCTTTTGACGTAACATTCTAGCCGACGTCAGTAAGAAACTTTATATGAGGAAATTCATATATATTTGTGAGCAAAATTAAAAATTGTAATTTCAGTTATATGTTAAAGTTGGACCGCACTGCAGAGTTTCGGAGTAACTCTCGCGAATTTTAATAGAGTTAAAACTTTTACAGCAGCGGGAAATTCCAGTCTATCTCTGTAGCTAGTTTATTCGTCATTTATTAGGCTAAAATATTGCTTCAAAATGCATATATGTCAAACAAAGTATTTTTTTATTTTCATTCAAATAAGCGACGGGATGATCGGGATGTTCACCTGGCGCTAGCTACACCAAGTTGAGCTCATCACCTTAAGATGTTAAGCGGTATAAACAGACGCTGCGTTGGTACTTACCTGGACCATCTCTGGCAAAAGAGTTGTCATCAATTTATCAAACATACGATATTATAGTTTATGAAACGAACGAAGAAATCCTGCTTCACAGTAGTAAGAGTTCAGTGCTATGTTTGGGTTTGCCCTATGAACAAAGCCTGAATTTCTTCCATGTGTCCAAGCTTCCATCGGTTATAGAGTAACCATCTCGTGTAAGATGATAATTTCTTAAAAAAAAAACTCGGTCGCCAGGTTAGCGTGGCAGGAACGCTAGCAGCGCAATAGGCGTATCGGATACAGCCGCTAGCCGACACCGAGCGGGGTTCGGATCGTACGCGTAATATCTATTGCACTCTATCATGGCATTTGGAAATATCAACGGGTCACAATTGCTTCACGGTTCGAACCCCGGACCTCGGCTTCAAAATTCACGCTTTATGCAAATCTAATTGTTCATACCAAACGCCGATAGCTGTTCGGGTAGAAGACCACGAATCATATAGTAGAGTGTCCATTTAAAGAACTTAATTCAAACTAACAAAATATAGGAAAAACTCTAGTTGAAAATGAGGACGATGGCTGGACGTGGTCACCGGTCATTGAAGTACTCCCGAAGCATGGCTGGAGGAGGCTGGTAGGGTTTGCTTAAAAACAGATCCCGGGACAGGCTATCCCAGCATAGCTTTAGCAAAGCCGTTGTTGTGTTCCGAACGGAGACAAACTCTCCAAACGCCGAAGTTGACCACCGTAAGAGTTCTAGTGGGTAAAAATCTCCCCCTAGAAGACTAGAGTACCTTTTCGAAGATTTTCGCCCCGAAACCAAAAAGAAAGGAAGGAGGAACTATCGTTATGAATAATGGGCAAAGTATCGTTCCTTGGGACAAGCCTATGTCCAACAGTGGATTACCGCGAACTGATGGTGATAATATTATTATGTAAAAGTCCTTAAACAGTAATGTAAAAAAAAAATGAGGTATTTCAACCTACCGAATTATATATACGCGATAAACAGAATTCTAGATGAAAATGGAGGAAGAAAGGAAATCCAAAAAGAGTAATATGACAACCTATCAAAATAATAAATAAATTGGTCTTGGACTTGCTTTTACGCAAACCAAGTCCTAATTTTGCAAAAGTGCAAGACTGAATACTCAAGACCAAGACCGAACAGACAAGACCAAAACCAATACCGAGATTGTTCAAGTCTTGGTTTTGATCTTGCTTTGTCCATCACTAGTAACGTATAGACCGTGTTATCACCTTATCAGTTAAATGGGATGATAATCGTTCTACATGAAATACAAAGTTTAAATGTTCACTAATCAATTTGATTAATGATAAAAGCCTCGACTAAAGCTTATCGCAGATTGGAAATTAACCTTAATAATTGGATGCTGTGGAGCCTTTACTTAATGTTGCCGCTACAGGCGAGGTCATTCTCGTTAAGATATAACAAAAAAAAAAAGCTATTTGTAAACCGCCGTCATGGTAATTCCGATTGACCTAAGTATCTATGTTACTTATATACTATCTGGGGCATCCGAATTGTTCCGCCGAACTAGAGACAGAAAGCCTGATCGCCAACCTTCACTAGTTGGATAGGCACTTTAAGAAGTAAAAGAAGAATATACTATATAAATATTCTATATCTATATTTACAGAATCTAAATCTACTTGAATCATAATTTTTTGGTGATCTGCTGATCTGGAGATCTGCTGCCGGTTACCGTCTAGGTAGGTACTGTGCAATCATTACTATGTTCCAGTTTTAAGAGCGTTGTAGCTAGTGTAATTACTGCTGTAACGAGAATTAATATCTCTTGTCTCAAGCTACAACTCCCTTCAAACCTGAACATTTTCATTTGCATACTACTGTTTGGCGGCAGAAATAAAAGTTCCGGTGGTACCTACTCAGACGGTCTCTAAAAGACCTTTGACTTCTTCTAACATTATGTCAGTTATGTTGGACCTACTTAAACCTCTTTGATGATCAACCTCTGTGGCTGATAGCTTTACGACCAAACATATACCAGGCAGAAGCATCTTTCAAAAACAGCCCGAATTTTATTAGTAGTTTTTTTTTTTTTTTTCGAAATTTTTAACTTTAACTCCGATAAATTCTGAGCATTACAAACTTCTCACTTTGAACAAGTTTCTCACTAGTGAAGTCATAAAAGCAATCTGAAATTGGCACAGCTTCAGATTTCAGTTGAATAGCTTCGTTGTTGAAGCACTCTTCTAAGTTTGTGGTTTGCGGTGATAGCGTTAATTTAATAACAATCTATTGATACATATTATATATATACATTAAGTTGAGTTTTGTTAGTTTGTCAATCACGTGAAAACTGGTGAATATATCGACATGAGAACATGACCTTTAGACGCCGAATGAATTGTAGATGGTTATAGGTCATTTATTTTATGAATTTACTAGATCCTTCACAATTTTATAAATATTTTCATTTTGTATTATTTATGAGGAGTGTAAGTGGTCCCGGTTAACAAGTCACAGGACCCAAGCCAGCCTCATATGCTCGTGGTGCAGGCTGACTCCCACCAACCCGAATTAGGCCCGCAAGGTGGCAAACCACTACAAACGACAGCCCCTAGTGTACGGTGTTGCCGTAGACCATGCTGACTACAGGGCTGGCCTGAATGATGCGGAGATTTTTGGGGAAGGCCTATGTCCAGCAGTAGACGTCAATCGGCTTAAGATGATGATGATTATTTATTCTGTTGCTGTAGTAACGGTTGGTATATAAAGTCATTTGTGATTGCGGTTGCTCTCAAGGCATATTTCAGGCACACTTGAAGTCTGTTACTATCTGCCAGTGAAGCGGATGGGGAATAGGTAGTATATAAATAATATTATTTATTGTTTAAAGTGTATAATATATTGTACTGTGACCATTTTCAAAGGAACTATATGTGCTCGGAACGAGGTTTAATTATAGTAGGTTAAGGGTCCATTCTCACGCGCGTTCTCAAACCGCACTAGAAGCGGGTCATTAACAAACTTTTGGTGTATGCTTCGCGCATGAGAAACGCGACTTATATGCTAACATTTAAATCAGGGTCTACATTCACGAGTTTCCTGATAACCAGAATGGTGAAGTTTTACGGATTCATTCGGTCAACTGTTTGTATTTCAATCTACTGTATACAAAAGAAACTATGAATATAATTAATATATTAACATTCTAGCTTCTCCCCTTTCGCTTTGATGGTTGTAACACCCCCGTAACTCCTTATGGGGAAAGTATTTTTTAAAATCCATTTTTAGCTGACCTGTAAATGGTAGAAACAATAATCATCAGCCGATCGACGTCCACTGTCCCTCAAAGATTTCCACACGTCACGTGTTGCTCGGATTCAGTGGGATTTCGCGATTCTCACCAGATCGTCGGTCTACCTTGTAGGAGGCCTCCCAATACTACGTCCAGCGGTACGCGGGCGTTACTCGAGGACCTTACTGCCACATCGGCCGTCACTCCGAGAAATGTGCCCTGCCCACTGCCACTTACGTCTAGCAATCTTTTGGGCTATATCGGTGACCTTAGTTCTTCTGCGGATCTCCACATTTCTGAATTGATAGCGCAGAGTAACTCCAAGCATAGCCTCTCTATTGCCCTTTGGGTGTTTGAATCTTATTATAAGGGCGACAGTAATGGATCACGTCTCGGTTCCGTATGTCAACACTGGCAACACGCATTACTTGTCTTCAGTCATTGCGGTATCTGAGATGAAAAGATGCTCCGTACCTTCGGGAACGTTGCCCATCCGAGTTAGATTCGTTGATTGACCTCTTTCTGGTAGTGGAATTACTATAAAATTAAAAATACTCTACGTCCACTAAGTTTGAAGATCTCGTGATGAGTTAATGTATCTCTGGATTTGTCTATATATAATATGTATATATGTATCCGTCTATATATGTTTGAAATGATGATAGTTTAGTTTGTAAGTTCGGTAAACACGCTATACCACTCAAAGGAACGTGGATTCGATCCCAATTGAGTTCGAGCTTCCGGCATAGAAAAACATCATGAGGAGACGGGCATATACCAAGAATAACAGCTGTCGAAAACAAGCTTCTTGTGAATCCGTACTTGGCAAAGGATACCTTGGAATTACACTTTGTTATCCTAATCATCTTATGAAATATAGAAGTCCCGAAAGTATAATTTTTTTCATTATTTTCGCAGTAAATACGAAGCTCTGTTTTAATATTATCACTATCATCACCGTAGTCAGCCGATAAACGTCCTCTGTTGGACATCGGCCTTCCTAAAAGATCTCTACACTGTTCGGCCCTGCGCTGGTCGTATCCAGCGGCTTCCCGTGAACTTCACCAGATAGTCGGTCCACTTTATAGGGATCCTAATAGCACTATGTACGCGGCCACAATTCGAAAACCTTACTAATATTATATTAGAAATGAAATCCACATAGATCCTTCTAGTGGAGATCTAAGACCTAGATATCTATAAATACCTACATGGCGTTACGCTTATGTGATTACAAAGCCGGTGAAGAACTGGTGATAGGATTCTGTTGCTGGAGACCGTTTAAGTAGGTACCTTCGCAGCGCCTATTTTTACAGCTATACAATAATATGCATATTTTATTATCTGTTTTAAAGGGCGCTCATCATCATCATTACCAACCGATAGACGTCCACAGCTGGACATAGGCCTCTCACAAAGATCCCCACATTGATCCGTCCTACACTGTCCTCATCGTCGGACACCAAAGGCAATCGTTTTTAGGGGTTTATTTAAGGGGATTTGTGCCATTTCGCCATTACGCTGGCTCAATGCGGATTGGTGGTATCCAGAACCTCGTGTGTTGATTAGCAGGGTGGACTACGCGCAGGTGAGATTGGCTTGGGTGTCGGAGTTATTGTGTGGAACCCCATGTACCCCCTAAGCACTCAAGCTGGTATAGTTACTAGAGTAACGAGACTTTACATTTTATGTGTCAAGGCGAGGAACACAGTGTATCAAGCGGTGAACGTTCCGCTAATATTGAAGCTTTAAATAAATAAAAAAAAAGGCGATGGGGTATTTTAATTAGCTCGACTAATAAACTCGAGTTACCATTTATACACAACTAACAAACTAACTACAGTTCCAGTTTATTTGTTATTTGTTTAACGGGAGTTTTAAATTAACACTGCAAGTGATAATTAGACTCTTTGAACGTTTCTTTGTTCATAGTTTGTTCTGACGCTCGAGTATTTATAACGCCCGGATGTTGCGGTACCCCACTTTAATACTGTGGACGTAAACTTAATTTTCAAGTCATTTTACTTTGATTACTTAACATGTAAAATGTTCACTTAGTAAACTTTACATTTAATTTAAATAATAAATCCGCAATTTAATTAACAATCAAGAATATTGATGGTAGGTCTCTGCTGCCGCAGCTCTGTAATCTCGGTCTGTTACGAATAGGACTAAGATATTTATTCCCTGCCTGTGGTACAATGCGACTAAAAGGGCTATTAGGTTCGTGGGCCTTAAGGGTGATGGCCCACAAAACTCAAAAAGCGAGCCTTAGGGGCACGGCAAATGAATAGTGGTCTTATATATATCGTAGCGCAACGTAGGTGTTATGGACGCCTTTGCCCTACCGGGGAATGTTTTGGTTAGAGTACAGGGGAGTACCGGTGCGTTCCGTAGAAGACCACCGAACTGCTCCTAATGCACGGACGGTGACCACCAAAGGGGTTTTAATGGGTAGAAGCTGTTTAATGAATAGAAGCCCCACCTCGTCTTTCCCCCAGAAGCAAACTATCTTTTAAGATTTCCCTCGCGAAAAAAAAAACTCTGTTGCCGTAGACCGTCCAGCCAAGTACCGTCTCAATTCAGGAACAGTAGTGTGCAAACATTACTTTGTATCAGTTTGAAAGGCGTTGTAGCCAGTGAAATAACTGGGGTATCTTAACTTAATTTCCTGTCTCAAGAGGATGAGCATAAAGCGGTGTTGTGTATTCTATCGCCACGTTGTGGGCGTATATCTTTCCATCAAATGAACATGCTCTTTTTATCGTTTCATGGAATAATAAATAAAATATAGTTTTTTTCTTCTCTAACCTCATCTTTTGTTTCTTTAACGGTATTGGAATTGCTAGAGTAACTCTACTTAATATATTAAGCTTTAAGGAGACGAGCACAATATCATTTAGAATCTGATTACGACAATCATAATATAATAAATGTTTTTCGGACATGTCTTATCTCTATTTCTCCATTCCTTATCATCTCTTTTCGCCTGCGTTCAAACTACTGTCAGCAGATATCGTCGTATTGTATTATAAGGTGTGTCTGCTATGAATATCATCTATCAACCGCAGTGACACCTGTGCAAGATGCCCCACTATGCGATCGCCAACCCACTGGCCTGGTAGTAATTATGGGCAAACCTGCTTCACTTCATGTGCCCATCCAACTAGTGAAGATTGGAAGTTCTGCGAACCTCTAAATTTCTCATGTAGAGCGCCAAACATAAGCGACCCCCAGGTCCCTGATCGGCTCTATCCTTACGATTGCGGTAATAATGCACGGGTATATGTATATATTAAAAAATATTAATAATTTTTTTATCCTTTTATTGTTCGCAATCAGGACGAGGACTCGAAAGTAAGTTGAATATAAAAAGAAGGCTTTTAGCAGTTAACGCGGGCGTTAGCGATACGATGGCCGCGTTACCTTACCAGATCACGTAACCCAATGAACATAAAACGATTAAGCTGTAAATAAAAAAAACGATTCTACGTGTAAACGTTAAAAGTGATTTAAACTACCTTTAGTTCAATAAACCCGTTTTTAACCAGTGATTAAAGACAATTAGATCGTAACTTCCGCATATATAATATGTTAACAGCCGGAACAGAAATGCTGATAAGGCTCCAGATTTTCAATATGAGGATGTTAAATAAAGCAATACCAGCATCTAAACTACACATGTTAGTGCTTAAAGTAATTAAAGTTATGAGCATGACTTTTAATTACAAGTTTACTGATGGTGGGTATCTGTTACCGGTGAGGAAGAGGCCACCTTAGCGAGCCAGAAGTGAACAAGTACGAGGTGTTCTCGTGCTTGTTGTAGCAAGGAGATGCTGGGGAGAGTTACGGGATTCCCCAGGGATGCTTAGGCGCAGTTCAGTGAATCACTGTTGTGTTCCGTAGATCTCGAGGTCTCTTGCAAATCACTAAGGATGACCGTAAAGGGGTTTTAGTGAGTATAAATCTCACATGATTACTCTTTCCCTTTAGAAACAGTGTACCTTTTGAAGATTTTTCCCTCAACAAGAGTCAGAACACTGACTCTAGAAATTGTCTCACTCCTTTGCTGTTCTTATCAATAACGGGAAGTTAAATCTCTGTTCAGGTAATGGGTATCACAAAAACAAAAAAAAACTTTTTTCTACGATATGCTTCCACTTCAATTGTCGCTAACAGACTGTCGGGAATAGAGCGAACATCGTCCGAGGAAATATTTTTCCCCCACCTAAAACCAAGCTCGTATTCTGATTGGTCGATGGTCCCCCCCAATCCCGACAATAACAATTAAATTAGTCAAAAAGTGATTGATTTTATATTTTATTTAAATACATTAAATAAGATTCTAAAATTAGGCTTTAATAGCAACAGTAAATAGGCAACCTTTTTTTTTTTATTCAACTAATCGACGACACGAGCGGGATGTTCACATGATGGTAAGTTATCCGCCCGCCTATAAAAAGCGTTAGTTAGGATGATAAGATGTTGAGTCTCATTACCTCAGTAATTACTAGCTACAACGCCTTTCAAACTGGAACGTAGTAATGTTTACACAATACTGTACGGCGGCAGTAATAGACGTTGCGGTGGTACCTACTCAGACGATCTCCAACAAAAGCAACTTCCACCAGTAAATTTACTATACTAATACGCTTTAACTGTTTAAATTGAAGTCATAATTAAGTTAGAAATTAAATCTATTATCAGCCGATAGACGTCCACAAATGCACATAGATCTCCACATCATCATCTTCAGCCGATAGACATAGGTCTCCTCCACATCAATCGGCCGTTCTACGCTGCAGTTCGCATGTCATCCGGCGCCGCCGGGCTCTAGGGACCGTCGTTTATACGATTCCTAATGGGGGGGGATTTGATTTCCCACCACTCAGGCCCAATGCGAGTTGGTGGGAGCCAGAGGCTTGTTTGTAGATTAGCAGGCTGCACCACGAGCAAATTAGGTTGGCTTGGATCTCGTGAGTTGTTGGGCGGGACCCCATAGTCCTCCACTACAATGCCTATTGGGAGATTTTTTCAACATATTCGCTATCTTAATATATTTAAAAGGTAATGCTCATTAAGTAAAACGTTCTACATAAATGGGTCGGCGGCACGGGCGCGATCGTGCCGCGTTATCGCGGATTAACTACGTAAACTCGTTACACATACGTGTAATAACATTATTACGCTACTTTAGCTCGGTTCGTTGCCGTTAAAGTAACAGGAAGTTATAACGTTTCGAGAGCAGCAAAGAGCGATTCGGTTGTAAAAAAAAAATACAAGCAATTATATCGATGCTTAACAATCGATTATATAGACATATTTAAATCATATTTTGTTTTTTTTTTTATTCGATATAACTTAAGTTGTACACTACAGCGGAAACGCAATGTTTAGTACTGTTTACCGTTTCCATTTTTTATTATAACTCTTTCTCAGCCGCTTTTATGGTCGTAACGTCTCCCCATCTTCCTTTGGGGGAGGAATTTTGTAAAACTTAATCATAGCTGACAGAATCAATATCTCTACCAAGTTTTGAGCGTTTACGTCCAATAAATTAGGAAATCTTGTGATGAGTCGTAAGATCTCTGAATATCTCATATATATATAGTATCCATTTATATACTTAAATACTTAAGTGCTTGAAGTGGTGATTGCTCAGTTCGTAAGTTCGGTGTACACGCCATACCACACAAAAGGAAGTGGATTGGAACCCAACTGAGTTCACGACGTAAGAAAACATCGCGAGCAAGCCGATAGGTTCTAAAGCAACAGCTTTCATCTATATGCGCTATGTCATTTGGAAGGTCGTGGATGCGATCCCAATTGAGTTTCAGCTTCCGATGTAGGAAAACATCATGTGGAAACGGGCATATTTCAAGAACAACTGCTGTTTTGGAGATCTACTGATAAATCTCTGGATATATCCTATCATCATTATCAGCCGACAGACGACCATTGCTGGACACAGGCGTTCACCAAAATCTCTACATCGGTTGGTCCGGCGCTGCCCGAATCCAGCTGCTTCCCCTTCACCAGATCGTCGGATCACTTGGTGGGGCCTGCCGATATTAAGTCCTACTATATACATATTTTTCTTTTTTTTTCCATCGTAATTATTTATTTTTTATATTCGCGTGAATATGTTTTATCATTAGCCTAAGTTTTTGCATAGTAAATATAAACAATAGCTTTCAGAAAGTGTCATTCAAATTCCAAAGACATTGTCTAAAAGGCAACCAAAAAAGACAATATGTGCCGTCATCCCTTAATAATTCTACAACAATACCGAATTTTTTTTATATACTTTTCACAATAATCATAGTGCATACAAACACACGATGATTTTTTACTATTGTTTAGAAATTAGAAGACAATGGTGCTGATGAAGTGACATATACAATCAAGAAAACAAAGATGGAATAAATATTTGCTGCAGATCATCGTGTAAAAAAAAGGCCGAAGAACATCCAGACTAAAGAACCTACGCTTTCTTTTTTATACGACAAAACGCGATGTTCACTTGATGGTAAGTGATACGCCTGCTCATAACAACATCACGCTAGTTGGGATAGTTCACAAAACTACACTGTGCTCGTCGCCCTAAGGAAAAGGATAAGGGCCGATATCATAGGAATTTCGTTAGATACAACGCCCTTCAAACCGGAACAGCGGTGGTATTGAAACTGTCTCTAGCAACAGAGACCTAGCATCAGCGGTTTAGTAAAAGTACCCGTACAACCACTCACGAGATGCAAGCCAACCTCACCTGCTCGTGGTGCATCCTGCTATTCAAGGAACGAGGCTCTGGTTTTCACCGACCCGTATTGGGTCAGAGTGGTGAGAAATGGCCCAAATCCCTCATATGAACTCCTACAGACGACAAGCCCTAATGCCCGGCGGTACTGGAGGTCATGATGACAGCAGCGCAGGAGTAATCGATGTGGAGATTTTGGGGAAGGCCTATGTCCAGCAATGGAAGTCTGTCAGTTGGTGATGATGATGATGACCCATACGATATTCGTAGCTGCCGTATGCAAAGGTCGTTGCTTTAACGCTTGGCAACTATCGTAAGATAGCACTTTAAGAAGTGAAGAACATGTAACTCAAACATGACATAACTGGTGGCAGGTCTTTGTTGCCGGACTGCGTAGGTAGGTACCACTGCAGCGCCTACTTCCGCCGCAAAAAGGTTGTGTGCTGATATTACTGTGTTCCGGCTTGAAAGGAATTGTAGGTATTATAATTACTGATGTAACTAGATTCAATATGTTATGTCTCAAGGCGACGAGCACAATGCGGTGCTGGTGTACATCATCCTAACTAACGCGACTTTGCTATGGGTAAGCGTATCACTCACCATCAAGTGAACGAATTGCTTGTCTTTCTCGCTTCAAAGTAAAAAAGAGGTACCACCGCAGCCGTTATTTGCGCTGCCAAATGGTAGTGTTCTAGCTAGTGAAATTACTGGAGTACTGAGACAACGTATTTTAAGGCAATGTACAGTGACTTTATATACCATGACTTTATATGCCATCGAATCATTTACCATCAGGTGATTGTCCTGCTCGTAGAGTTGCTTCATTAAATAAAAGAATATATATAAAGAGATGTATAGTATTATTTTTTTTGTGTATAGGAATAAATCATTAAAACTAGTCTTAAAACAAATGGAACCAGTTTCGCAACCGCATCGGTTACGGATCGTTTCGATTCGTTATAAACTATAGCAGCGCGATAGACTAAAGGTCAATTGCATTATAAATGTAATCAATTGCTGGTAAAAAAAAAAACACCAAGTATCCAACTCCGTAACGAATTAGGCACTAAACCGTTTTAAATTCAAATATTTAAATTAAAATACCTGTGCGGTTAGAGCGAAATGCAAAACAAATGATAATTAGCACCAGACAGCAGAAGTCTAGACTTGAAACCCAATATTTGTTGTCTACGTCTACGTAGCTTTATTGACTTGTTGACCTATAGATTTTTGATTTTGCCATTTACAAAGATTTAATCATCATCATCAGCTGATAGACGTTCACTGCTGGATCTAGGCTTCCCACAACGACCCTCAATGTTTGTAACGGTCCATAAGGGAGGATATGGGCTATTTCCCACCACGCTGGCCCAATGGGTTGGTGGGATCCAGAGCCTCGTTTGTTGATTAGCAGGGTGCACTACGAGCAGATGAGGTTGGCTTGGATCCTGTGAGTTGTTGTGCATAGATATTTTTTTTTGAGACGAGCTAGACGTTCACTTGATGATAAGTGATATCTGTCCATGACAACGTCACGCCAGTTAAGACCACATACATCACATTGCGCTTGCCGCTTTCAGACAAGATTTTAAGTCTCGCTACTCCAGGATTTTCATTAGGTATAGCGCCCTTCAAACCGAAACACAGTAATGTTTGCTATGTATTGACTCTTACAGCTCATCTGATTCTAGGTTCGGGAACTCGAATATATACCCTTTTTGTTGGAGTGTAGTTATCCGACAGCGGATTTTCGTAGTGTGTATCTGGATTTTTGCTTTTTGGTGAATCTACTCGGTCGTCGAAGATGTACTCTGGACTGTCCTCCGACCACTTTCGTCTGTATCGGATGTACCTCGTGTACGCGGAGTGTGTATGAACACTACTGTTTCACTCATCTAGACGGTAAGTGGCAACAGAGATCTACCATCAATGAATAAAATTATATATGTAGTAATTATACAAATATACATCTATGTAGAGACTGATCACATCTCTGGAACTATAAGACATAGGAGACTTCAAATTCGGTAGAAATATTCCTTTTGCTTCCACAAAGAGAGTTGTAGGGATATTAATAACGGAAAGGGGCCCGAGGGTCAGCGGGTAGCCCCGCCGGGCATAAATATTCCTGTCAAATTTAAAGTCTAAATTTCAAATCAAGTTATATATTACCGCCAGCAAAGCGGGCGGTGAACAGCTGGTATTTATCAATATATTTAGTTTGTTTAAATTACTGATTATCATCATATTTGATGTATCTTCTTCCTCCTGCCCTTATCCCTGCAATGTGGGGTCGGCACAGTATCTACTTCTCTTCCATATCCCTCTATCAGCCGTCATATCTGAATTCAAACTCTTCTTACACATATCATCTTTCACACAATCCATCCTCACTTTCTTCGGTTTTCCTCTACCCTTATAACCATCCATTTATTAGCAGACCCGATAAAAGGAAATTATTCAATTGGCTGGGTACTGTATTTATTAATAGAAATCATAATGTTCCCACAGCTGGGACACGGAGGAAGACAAAAGAGAAAGTCAAGGCAATTTAACGATAGCCAAGTAAGTGTTGGCGGATGTTACATGTCCACGAAAACTGTTGTTCTTTGAACATATAAAGTATGACTGGACAGTCTGTATATAATCTACATATTAATCTATTATAAGATTTTTTTTATTCAATACAGCACCGAAACGAGGGAAACATTCACATGATGGTAAGTGATACGCAGATAGCACATATCACGCATATAGCAAATATCGTTTCATAAATTATAAACTTTTGTATATAAGCGAATGCTGTAACGCTGAACAATGGTAATGTATTTCGCTGTGCAGTTAATAACAGCTACACTAGCAATTTGAAATGAAACGAGAAGCAAACAGTGCTGCTAACGAGCAATCAGCTGTTCACGACAAAATGAACAGTTTACACGGCGTCGGTAGCAGGCGGCATTGTGCGCCGATCTGTAGAACAGATCGGCGCTTTGTGTACAATTACGTTGTGTAACCCTTTGTGTGGGGAATCGCCACGAGCATAGCGATAAATAATTTTTTTTAATCAACATACTAAGCAGCCGTTCGCTTACTATCAAATTATTCCCATGGCACTAGGTTTACTGGTCGCAGGTCTCTGTTGCCGGAGATCGTCTAGGTAGGTACTACCGCAGCGCATATTTCTGCTGACAAACAATAATGTGCAAACATTACTGTGTTCGGATATGAAGGGCGCTGTATGAAGCTAGTATAATTAATGGGGTAACGAAACAACGTCTTGTCTCAGGCGAAGAGCGCAATGTAGTGCAGTGCATACCATCCTGACTACCTCCACGTTGTTATAGGCGGGCGTATCACTTACCATCAGGTGAACGTCCTGCTCGTTTCGTCGCTTAATTATATAAAAAAATAAAAGGATAAAAATCATAACCGCCGTTAATTTCACTACATATAAAGCTCTATATGAAATATATGTGATAGACCTCCACAGCTGATCACAATTCTCTTCTAAAGATCTCCACACTTATCAGTTCTCATCATGTAGTAGGCCTCCCAGTACTACGTCTACCGGTAAACGACCGCCACTTGAGAACTTTACTACCCCATCGATCGTCAGTCCTCTGATCAACATACCCTGCCCATTGCCACTTAAATCTAGCAATCCTCAGGATTATATCGATAACCTTAATTCTTCTACGGATCTTTTCATTTCTGATTCGATCGTCCAAAGATACTCCGAGCATAGCCCTCTCCGTTGCCCCCTGGGTTGATTAGCGCCAGGTTATGGACAAGCTGCTTATCATCAGTTGAACTCAAAATAAATTATAATTAATTTATCAGTTCTGTATAAATGTTTTAAGGGTTTACATAGAAATTTAAGATAAAAAAAAAAAAGATTTGTTCGTACCCACTCACTGTCAATTGAGATGAGAGAGTATCTTTATCGAGCCCGAAACAATCCTCTTTTGTGAAACATTTCAATTGACAAAATTTAATGGAGGCAGTCGGAAATGTGGTCTTCATTCACTTGGGGAGCGGCTCAAAGGAATGCCATCCCGTTCGCTTCCAAGCAATTAATTTTTTATCTCATGCCCCGGCGAAATCTCGGAGCTGCTTGTTTACCTGTTCGTTTCGTCTGATCGGCCACTCTAAATGTCGTTGACATCACTTCCTCGTTTGTCACACGAGACCGTATTTGTAATGATTACAGTTAAACCGTATACGATTAACGATAAAAAAATTACACAGTTCTTACCTTCAGGATTCCTTTTCCAATGTTATCATAAGTCTGAAGACAGACTATTAAGATGTAAACATATTCATAGATGTTTGTCATCGTGATTGGGGTAAATGGCTTTATTAAGAGATCTATGTCCAGCAGTGGACTACGTCCGGTTGATGTCGACGTTGATACGTTTTTTTTAATAAACTTATAATCTTATGATGACGTTTACCATGCATACCATGCATTGCTTTACATAAAAATTCATTAATGATTAACTTCATCATCATCAACTGATAGACAGACGTCCACTGCTGGACATAGGCCTCCACAAGATCTCCACATCGATCGGTCCCACGTTGCTCGCATCCAGTGGACTCCCGCGGTTCTCACCAGATCGTCGGTCCACCTTGTTGAAGGCCGCCCTATACTATAACTTAGTACAGTAATTTTAATTACCAAAAAAAAAACAATTTCCCGTCCAAAATTTTTTTTAACTCGAAGAAGCGATGAGATAAGCGAGACGAAAAAGAAGTTTACTTGAGTTTAAGTGTCATCTACCCATAACAACGTGGTATTAGGATGGTATACACAGCACCACATTGTACTCGTCTTGAAATAAGATGAAGAATCTCGATTCCCCGGTAAGTTTACTATTTACAGCGCCCTCCAAACCGGAACACAAAGTTGACTATACCTAGACTATCTTCAGCAACAGAGACATACCACAAGTGTATTTTAAACGTGAGACAGTATATACATATATCTATATATACACTTCTACCAATCCTAAATGTACCATAAAAGAGGAGTCGGTTGAACACAATTTTATAATTAAGAAACAAGGAAAGCGAAATTAACAACACGGGTTAATTATCCGGCTACGTAGTGAAAATATTTCCCCAGGGCCCCTTCTGATGGAGTACAAGATAACTTAAGTCCACGGAGATTAAGGAGGGTAATCTAGCGGAGTTGACAATTTAAGTAAAAATAACAAGAGCAAGCACACCGCGCCGCTCATCTCGCAGGAAAATATTTTTATATGGAATTACTGGGGTAACAACACAATATCTCACGTTTCAAGGCGACGAACACCATGTGATGCTGTATACACCATCCTAACTAGCATCACGTTGTAATGTACGCGTATTATTTACCACCATATAAACGTCTTGCTCGTCTCGCTGAATAAAAAATAACTCAATATAAGCCTCAACTGATTTCGCTAACTTCAGCGCCCTTCAAACCGTAACATAGTGATGTTTAGACACTACTGTTTGATCTTATAATTGTCTAATATTCTAAGACTTTTAATAAAATAAAAAAAATACTTTTTATTTTGTTACCATGAAAGTAATACTCTTAGTATTCATTTACTGAGACCATTACTGGTGGTAGGTCCCTGTTGCCACAGACCGCCTAGTCGAGTACCACCGCAGCAACTATATCTGCCACCAAACAGTAGTGTGCAAATATTACTGTGCTAGTACTGTAACTATTGATATAAGTGAGGTATCGAAACTTAACGTCTCGCAGCGACGAGCACAATGTGATGCTTCGTATATCATCCGAACTAATGCTATATTGTTATCACTTACCATTAAGTACCCGTCTCCACCATCTGGTAGCTATGTGAATACAAAAATGATTTGGTGGTGTAATTAATACTGCCCTATAACTCGCTGAACTCTTTTTTGCTGTTTGGGGGGGGGGGGCCTCCAAAAGATACTCTGCCCTTTGGGGGGAAGTCACAGTTATGTGGAGATTTTTACCCACTAAAACCTCCTCGGTGGTCAACTACGGCGTTTGGTGAGGTCGCGAGATCTCACGGGACCCAAGTCAACCTCACCTGCTCGTTGTGCACCCTGCTAATGAACAAACGAGGCTCTGGCTCTCACCAATCGGCATTGGGCCAACGTAGTGGGAAGTAGTTCAAATCCCCCCCATATGAACGCCTACATACGACAGCCCCTAGTACCCAGCGGTACTGGAGAGCATGTTGATTGTATGTGGAGGTTTTTGGGGAAGCTACTGTCCAGATGATGTCTCTGTCTATCGGCTGATGATGATGATGGTGGTGGTAAGATTTTCATTTCTAAGCATATGAGGGAATATTCTGCGGTCAAGTTGTAACTAACTATTATAGATAATAAAGATTATGCTGGAGTTGTAGTAGAAGCGCAATGTAGCTGTAATAAAAATGAGTAGGTATCTTCGAGGACAGAATATAACAGTTTACGAGTCTTTAATCTATCTCCTTGTTCCTGCTCTTGTTTGTCTGCGGCGGACCTAGTTTCCTAATATAAGTGTGCACGCCGTGCAAACTTTATCTGGTATACGTGAGCCGTCTACAAAGCTGGCCCGTGTGTCGCAACCGTTCACCGATTGCGAAGTAAACAATACGCCCTGACAGCCTCGTGACTTTACACTACTTGACTTACTATTGCAACGGTTTCGATATATCATACCTAATATTTTTTTTTAATTATCTACTACTAAGTACCGCAGTTATGTGCATACATTACCAGTAAAAATATGTATATATTAGGGGGACCGGAAAGTAATGTCGTTTTCTTATGCTAAATACAAACACATACATTTTTAACGAGTCTTTATTTTTAATCAATGATGTATTCCCCATCATTGTCAATAACCTTTTGCCATCTAGTGAGTAAATTTTCAATCCCTGATCGATAAAAATTAATTGGTTTTTCGGCAAAATATCTACAGATGGCATTTTGGATATCATCCAAATTTGCAAATGTTTTGCCACTTAAAAAGTGTTGCAGCGCTCGGAATAAGTGGAAATCCGATGGTGCAACATCGGGCGAATATGGTGGATGAGGCAGCACCTCCCACCCCAATTCATTAATTTTTTCTAGAGTTCGCCTTGCGCAGTGCGGTCTTGCATTGTCATGTTGGAGAATGACGCCTTTTCGGTTGACAATCGCTGGCCACTTTTCAATTAAAGATTGATTGACTCGCTGCAATTGTTCGCTGTAGAGGTCTGCAGTAACAGTTTCTCCAGGTTTCAGTAATTCAAAATGAACAATGCCGCGAATACTCCACCAAACACACAAAAGCGCTTTTTTGGGGTGTAAACCTGGCTTAGCAGTACTCCGAGGTATTTCATTTGGAAAGAGCCACTGCCTTTTGCGTTTTGGGTTATCATACAGGACCCATTTCTCATCTCCTGTGATCAAGCGATCAAAAAACGCTTCTGTGTTGTGTCGTTGAAGCAATAAGTTGCATGTGATTGATCGGTTAGCCTTATTCTGTTCGGACAGATTATGCGGGACCCAAACACCTGCTCTGCTTACTTTTCCAATCTGCTTCAAATGTTCTTGGATGGTCGACCAAGGTTTGTTGAGACTGTTTGACAATTCCTCGATCGTCTGACACGGATTTGCTTCCACTTCCGCCCTTAACACGTCGTTGTCTAACGCTGATGGTCTTCCTGATCGATACGAGTCGGAAAGATCAAAATTACCCGATTTGAACTTGGAAAACCACCTTTGGCATTTACGAATGTCCAGTGCATTTGGATAAACATCGCAAATGTTTTTGGTAGCAACTGTTGCGTTATTTCCCTTGCGAAACTCAAAGAGCATGCAATGCCGGATGTGTACCTCTTCTGGTATTTGGCTGGCCATTTTACCCAAAATTACAAAAAAAAATTGTAATTCAATTGTCTATAAGTAAAGAAATCACTATAACCTCACAATGTCTTTGGTACGCCTCTGAACAAAACAATGAGCTGACAAATGACAATCAAGTATTGGCATGCGCAGAAACGACATTACTTTCTGGTCCCCCTATTATTACGTCTCAAGACGACGAGCACAAAGCGCTGTAGTATGTATCATCCTAACTAGCCTCACTTTGACAGTAGTGTAGTTTTTTAAGTCCTGCGTAGTATATTAGTTGCTCCCGTATAAAACTAACCGAAGTAAAGATTTTATTCCATTAAGCGATGAGACGAGCAGGACGTTCACCTGATGGTAAGTGATACGTGCCTGCTCGTAACAACGTGGCGCTAGTGCGCTCGTCGCTTTGATACATAAGATGTTGAGTCTCGTTACTTTAGTAACTACACTAGCTACAGCGCCCTTTAAACCGGAACATTATAATCGTCATCATTAGTTGCCCTCTTCAAACTGAAGTTTGGAGATCAGATTGAGAAAACCGCTTCGATCCTCGGCTATCCTTTATCACTGATAGTATTTCAACCCGGTCCAATCCTTTGTCTTCAAACCATTTCTTCCGCTGTCTACCATGTGTACGTTTTCCAGGAATTTTGCCCTCCAGGAACTCATAAAAGGATCCTGTTTGGAGATATTCGAAAACTACAATCTTTCTTTGTATTACACACAGTAATATTTGGCGGCAGAAATAGGCGTTGCGGTAGTACCAGTAATTAGTTGTTTCATTAATAATTTCTGTTATAATATTATCATCATCATAATCAACAGATAGCCGTCCACGGCTGGACATAATCCTCCCCCGGAGATCTCCCCTTTGACATAACATATGATATACTACTGATATTACTAACAGACAAATGGTGCTCTTGTGTATCGATTTTCGATTTTTCTCCCTCGGAAAGTATTCCGTTGTGAGACGTAACAAGTGTTCAGTAAAGGCGGAGGGTAGTAAAAGAAAACGTCTCCCACATCCCCGAGAACAATTGCCCGTACATTTGTTGGGACATTTCAGTTATTGCGGCCTCACATTTTCTTATCCCCTTTCATATAGGACACTTTCGTAATAAACCGGGCACCAAATGTTCTTCATATAATTCAATCATAAACGTAACGTAATATTGTCTCTTGTAATAAGTAATTTCATTTGTATAAGAGGCTTATTAAGATTTATCTCATTCATTCTATTATATGTAGAGAAACCATATATATTTGGGGTGTAAGGGATCCCGCTTAACAACTCACGGGAACCAACGCTACATCACCTGCTCGTTGTGCACCCTGCTAATCAAGCCGCATTGGGCCAGCCTGGTGGGAAATCTCCCAAATTCCCCCTATATGAACCCCTATACACGACAGCTCCTAGTGCGTAGCGGTACTTGAGGCCATGCTAATTGTATATAAAGATCTTTGAGCGAGGCCTATGTCCAGCAGTGGACGTCTATCGGCTGATGATGATACATATTTGAATTAAGTACCATAGTTAAAAAGGAATATGAAGAATGTATTTATTTTTTTTAAGCGAGAGAGGTGTGCCAGGATCGTAGCAGGTGGAAAGAGGTGGTCTCTGCCTACCCCACTGGGAACGAGGCGTGATATATATATATATGTATGTATGTATGTATTTATTTTTTTAATTTGAACGTCAAATTTCAGTTTAAAGAAAAGCACCTAATGATGATGATTTTGAATGTAGAGTGGTTAACATATACAACAGTTACGATATACATACATTTATAAACATGTACGTATACTAGCCGTTCCCCGCTCGCTTTGCCTCCGGTAATACAAAATTAAACCGCAAATGACTTTCAATAGCAACCGTTACTATAGCAACCGCATATATAATACCAAATGAAAATGTGTATAAAAGTTAATTAGGAATAAAATTATTAAACGATCTATTAAATTCACAAAATAAGTAGCCTATAACCTAGAAATAATTTTCTCGCTTTGTCTTATGTCGGTGCATTCACTAGATTTTACGTGATTAACGAAAAAAAAAAAAAAAAAAAACAATTTTCATTATATATACATATAAAAAGATACATGACTGAATAAGAATGAATAAGCTATTACATAAAATAATAAGAAGGGCGAGACGTCCGCCTGATGGTAAGGTATACCATGACCATAACGTGGCGATAGTTAAGATGGTATTCACAGCACTATACTGTACTCGTCGCGTTGAGACAAGATGTTTAGTCTCCTAACGGCAGTTATTTCACTAGCTACAACGCCTATCAAACCGGAATACAGTTTGTACATTACTATTATATTTAGCGGCTGTTGTAGGTGTGACCTACCTACACGGTAACAGACCTAACATCAGTATTAACTGGAAGAGGCTTCAGATATAAACTTGTTAAACATACCGCACACTTTTATGCCGGAAGTTAATAGTAGACTTTATTGTAACAACTCCGAGGGTCGATTTGTAACATGGTAAAGCATAGACAGCACTGAGTTGGCAGTCGCCACCGGAAGAGTATTGCAGCGGTCGATATATTGCATCGTTACACCGCTACACCAGATAAGAATGCTAATGCCCTTGTAACCTCGCGTGGGACTCGGCTTTCTACTTGTCGTAACTTTAAGTCACTACTTGTTCATTGTTTTTATAGAAGAAACATAACATTTGAATGGTGGTAAGTATTTGTTGCCGGAGACCATCTAGATAACACCGAACCTCCTCCTGCCCCCAAACATCAAAGTTTGCAAGTGTAGAAAAATTACTGTGTTCCGGTTTGATGGCAGGTGTAGGTAATTACTAGGTTATCCAGACTTAACATACAATGTATTTCATACTAAGTAGAGCAATGGAATTGTGGGCGTATCACTTACCATCAGGTGACCATGTTGCCCGTCTAAATAATAACGAAACTTAATGCAGTAGGAATAGTTTAGATTTCTCCGTTTTATATTAAACAGAATTCTAGCGCACAAATTTACACTTAGATTTCTGTGTCAATAGATATCTTTGGATACCACAAATACTTGTATCGTACGTGATACGAAATTGAAACACCTAAGTTATCCGCTATAACCACATTTCTGTGTTATAACTAAAACTTGAAGTTATACCTAGAGTATCGGCAAAATACATACATGTTATGAATCATTTGTAATAAGAAGTCGCCGAATAGAAGAGGAGAGAGGAATGTGAAGCATCTTAAGCAGAAATTGGTTTACTTTCTACCTATAAATATTCTAAGCTGAACGCTTAAAGTTTAAGCGTTAAGATATATTACATGTACTGAGATGAAGATGTATGTTCTACGGAAACAAATTGTTACATTTATCACGGGCATTGTAGCATACATATATAATACTAGAATATGTATGAAGATAAAGTAGTAAAAAACTAGTACTAGTAGAACTGTAGATTAGAAGGAAAACAAAGGGTAAGCTGAACACGTCATCATATGTGATACTATTTTGAATTATAGGTTGTATGTTTTGATATATCGGATGATGATTAAAAAAGATATATATATCTAGCTCTGACCCACATAATGTGGTTGGTAGAAAAGATTTAAATAAAATTCTCTTTTTTTTGTTCAATGAAGCAACGAGAAGAGCCAGAGGTTCATCTGATGGTAAGTGATGGGCAAGTGCCATCGCGACGCTTTACAATGGTATACACTGCACCACATCCACATTGTACTCGTTGCCTTGAGACAGAAGATGTTAAGTCTCGTTACCGTAGTAATTTCACTAGCTACAGCCCCCTTCAAAATGTTATACGTTTGCACACTAATGTTTGGTGGCAGAAATAGTGGCTGCAGTGGTACCTGCCCAGACGGTCTCCGGCAAGAGTGACCTACCGCCAGTGATCTTCCCTGTTTTGTTCGTGTTCTTAATCATCATCATCATTATCCGCCGACTGACGTCCACTGCAGGATATAGTCCTGTTCTTGAAGAAACTAACATTTACAGAAATATTTACAGCAATATACGAGAAAGTAGATTTAGGAATTGATTAATATTTTGTTTTGTCCACATCCTACAGTAGACTTACACGTCCACTTTATCAATTTCTTTTGAGAACAAATATTTTTAACATGTAATATATAAGAGATTGTGTATTAAATATTGTTGATAATTGACAAAATTTAGCTTCGACATATCCTTCATAGGTGACTAGTACAAAATTTATTATTTAAAAAATTGAAATTGTATTCAAACGGGCTATAGATAAAATTCCAATAATGCAGAGCATTGTTAAAAGACCTCTCGTATTAGATTAAAGAGAAACGTGATAGAATTTAAAAGGCGAAGATAGTGCATGATCGCGTTTACAATCTATACGTAAAATTTAAGTAACTACATATAAACTCTCCATTCACCTTTTGGGTGACTTTCAGCCTTTTTATGAGACTGATAGTAAGGAGCCACGTATCCCAAAGTCACCCAAAGGGCAATCGAGAGAGCTATGCTCGGAGTTTCTCTGTGCTATCGAATCAGAAATGTGAACCGCAGAAGAACTAAGGTCACCAACATAGCCCAAAAGATTGCTAGGCTTAAGTGGCAGTGGGCAGGGCACATTACGCGGAGGACCGACGGTCGATCTTTGGGGGAGGTCTTTATCCAGCAGTAGACGCCTATCGGCTGATGATGATGATGAAATATAAACTTATTCTTCCTGTTATGAATTATAATAAATCGTAACTTAGTTATTAATACATTTTATATTATTTAACCCTAATTTTCATACATGAGACACTTACCTTAAAACACAACAACCATGGTTCCATGGATTCCAGGGTCACCATATTGTACTCTTGGACTTCTAAGAATAGGACTAAAATAAGCCCTGCCTGTCATAGAAGGCGACTAAAAGGGTTATCAAGTTCGTGGGGTTTAAAGATGGGGCTCTCACTACCCACTGAGCGACTCCGGTGACCAGTACAATGTGGTCTCGTGTTTGTCGTAGCAAAGCAAGGGTGCCGAGGAAGGTTACGGGACTAGACCCTGGAACGTACTTAAGCGTATTGCAGTTGATGCCCCAAGCCCTTCTGCAACGCATTAAAGATGACTATCGAGGGAGTTTCAGTGAGTATAAATCCCACACTACCTTATTTGCCCTTAAAAGCATGGATTCTTTAGAAAAATTCACCCCAGATAACAAAGAAGGGTGCTACAGTGTTGTAGTTTTTATGGTTGTAGGGTTAGATCGGATCAGGTGGATCCTAACCTAGCTACTTGAGACATAAGATGTTTAATCTCCTACTCCAGTCATTTTGCTAGCTACTGCGCCTTTTAATCTGAAACACAGTAATGTTTGCACACTATTGGTTATCTGGAGAATGGGCTGCGGTGGTCAACCAATAATAATATTATAAATATAAATTAATTGCTATAAGAAAAGCTAATTACTGGCCTAATAGCTATGCTATTTAACTTGGCTTTCCCAGAGTTACACATCTGCCGGATATTAAGTATGCACGCTGCTAAGTGGCTCACATCCGACTTTAGATTCGATTAATATCCCGTTCAGACGCTACTGAAATATTAACGAGGCACGGGCGGTTGCAATTATGGAGAGAGCTTATTGGTTTACCTGCACAAGGTAAGCAAGGGGGGTGTAAATCTCATTACATTATACTAGCTGTACCCCGCCCGCTTTGCTGGCAGTAACACTTTCGCAACTCCCTTTGGGGCAAGATTTTGAAAATCTATTCTTAGCTGACCTCTAAGTGGCAGTAACAATATCTTTATCAAATTTTAAGTTTCGTACATCTCATGAGTCAATGAATCTCTGGATATCTAGAATAGATATGTAGGACGTGAATGTTAGGTTTAATATATACACCAATAATTCTTCTTCTTCTAAAGGTGACTCTCTTACTAGCGAAGGTTGGCGGTCAGTTCACTATTTTCGCCCGATCTCTTGAGAGGCGGTATAGTTGGGCGGCACTCGCGATCCCGGTCCATTCCCTGATGTTACGCAACTTCGATTTCCTCCGACGACCAACACCCTTTTCACCCGCCACTTTGCCCATCAAGACGAGTTGAAGCAGTTCGTACTTATCGTGCCTAAGCACGTGGCCAAGATATGAAACTTTTCTCGTCTTGACGGTTTGCAAAATTTCGCGTATTTTCACCAATAGCTTCTATTCCTTATAAGGATAGTTATGATCTATTAATGTATAGATTTCTAATAACAAAATTTATAGTCGAGTAAAATTATTAAAAGTGATAATTGCAAACGAAGTCTCATGAGAACCGTTATACAAAGATCAGTTGCGTTTTACGGACCGCTTCAAGGAGGATCTCTATACGAGTTTTCAAGTGTTGATATACAGTTCAATTGGACAATTAAATGGTTATGATTTTACTGCAAAATTTTATACAGTTGAAGTATACAACAATTCTCTTTAAATAATTCAATACCAACTATCCTCTATTTTCCACAGATAATTCCTGATTGATTCGAAACAGACCGCTCGGTAAACATTCTGACTTATTCAGTGTTTCCATATTAGAAATGTTGCCATTATATAATTATTGACGGTAATTTTACCATCATCATCATCAGCCAATATACGTCCACTGCTGGACATAGGCATCCCCAAAGATAAATCATTTATCCAACATAAAATATAATATATTTAATTATTCTTTGATAACGCTAACGCAAGGATTGATCTAGGAGAAGAAATATCAAGAAAATATAATCCTGGTGAACAGTTGCAGAATGGATTTTACAATGTAAGGAAATACCTATTTATCTAGTGCTAGGTATCTGTTTCCAGAAGCCATCTGGGTAACTACTGCTATTGCTGCTATTCCTCCTTCCAGATTGTAGTGTGCGAACATTGCTGTGTTCCGATTTGATGGACGTTGTATCTAGTGAATTCGCTCCGGTTGCGAGACTTAAGATCTTAGGATCTCAAAGCTAACAATTGGTCCTGTGTATATCTTCGTAACTATCGCCATATTATTATAGACGAGTGTATCCAGTGAACATCTCGCAAGTCCTCCAGCATCTGATGATGACTATTTTAGAAATATTGTTAGTAAAAATTAAAGCAGTAACTTTAATGTTTGTACCACAGTCGTTAGTCACAGCAAGTTTGAGATATTCACCTCATGACAAGTAATACGCCTGCCTTTAACGCGTGGTTTTAGTTAGGATGATATGTACAGCACCATTATGCTAGTCACCTTGAGGTATATAGTATTCTGTACAATCAATATGGATATTTTTTTTCTATAGTGTGTAGGAAATAACGTCTAAGTTCGTTTAAAGGCGAAACACATTCAGATATTAGCCGTAACAACAATAAGTTCCCATACACACGGCGTGAAATTTCTTTTGCTTTCTTTTTTTCGTTACTTCTGTAAGTGATTACTTTCAGTACAAGTTTTGCTTTTGTTGAGCTCTTACGTCATTTGGCGTAAGTGAGCAAAGTTTAGAAGCGATAGATCACTATTTTAATGCTTCGGAATTTAACGCTTTAGGTCTTTTGATTTATGTTGGAATCCCAGCTTAAGAGGAAACAAACACAATACCCACAGTTTTCGAAAGCAAGCGGAATCCGCCAACCTCCACTTAGCCAGCGTCGTAGATAAAGGCCTATCCTTGTTAGAGATCCTAAGTCCCAGCAGTGGTCTTAAGGGAACTGTTTTATGTGTAACAAATCAAAACGTTTTCTCCTTATCTAAAACTCAATAGACTTTTTGGGAAAATTTTATCCCTAAAGCTTAAATTGTACGTTGCTTTTTCTTTTACTATTAAATACTTTTATCTCTCGAGTGAAACATTTTTTTTGTTTTTCCTTCAAACTGAATTAAGCACAAAGAAAAGGTTCCCTAGAATGTTGTAATGAGATATTTCTTACACAAATTGCAAAGGGCGAACGCAACGCGTTTTTCCATAGAAAACAATTTAATAGACTAAATGCGAATTACAAGAAATTCTTAGACAAACTTTGTGTTAGAAGTAATCCAATTAATGTAATGGAAACGAGAATCCGATTAATTTAATACGAATCGATTTTTCATTTAAGAAACTTTCGTTTTCGTAGAAGATCTTACATAATTACATATCTTTCTTCTCATTCAACTAAGGGGACGAACAAGACAAGGTCCTGATGTTATGAGAGGCTAGTTAAGATGATATACACAGCATCAGGATCTACTCGTTTTGAGATATAGTACGTTAAGTTTTGTTGTATCTTTAATTACAGCACCCAACAAATATATTATCAATATAATAGAAATATCGAAGAAATTTGATGGTGTTAAGTCTTGCCATCTCCTTCAATTCCCCAACGATAAAGAAAATGCGAAACCAAAAGTATCTTCTACATTCTATCAGGAGTAAGTAGTTGAAGATACCCGTCGTGTAAGCCATATTTCTTCAAGAACTGTTAAAGTACTTAGGAACTTTACACCGTACCCTATCGCTTTTCCGACTGTCTGTTCAATAAGGACACGGTAACTATCTAAATCGCGTAGGGATCCTTTTGTTCCATATTAACGCTATCTAGTTACATTTACACAAAAACAGACTTTGTTACAGTGGAATTAAGTGAAAGTCCCGAGCTAAATGGCCCATTGTTTTGTCATACCTTCACTTTCTATTCGATCTAGACCTGTTTGCCTGACTGTATGTCTGCCGATGTGGCCTTTATCTATATTGAAAGTTGCTTAGTAACCATCAATTATTACTTCTAACGGTTAGAGATCACGATTTCGTGGTAGTAAAAAGCTAAATTTACGAGTAAGAAATCCCTTCTATTGCAGCGCAGCTCCCAGCTGAACAGCCGTTTGGCAATAATCGATTCGCGTAGTTTATTATGAGCGATTGTCTACATGCAGTTACATTACGCCGTAACTCTTAACGTTCAATTATCATAAAATTTCATGAACATATTTTAACTCGCACGTCTTCACAATTTAACAGCTCGTTTCTGACAGAGATAAACCACTCTAAGCAATGCTTATACTGTCTTCAGTTAACAATATTATGATTATGGTGGTATCATAAAGATAATAAGCAATAGACTTTAACATCGTTAAAGTTAACTCTGCAGTATGTTGGCATTTTTATAGATCGATATAGATGACGGAAGACGCGATCTTAAAAATTAAAAGAACTGTTCCTTTATGCTATGAATTGATTATATATATTGATGATCGGTCGCAGAAATAAATCATGGCTAAACAATATCAAGAAGTGGACCAATATCAAGAGCGCCGCGCAACTGACCCACCTAGTGCACAACAGAATGGGATCCCCAGAATCGATGTCCAATCTTTACTAATTGGTGAGGGAAAAGAATAAGATAAGATGAACAATAAATTACAAGCCAAATAAAACTTTGGTACATTCATCAATTCAATTTCATGTGATCTGAATGTATCCGTACACACCGCTACATATTAACATGTAAAATCTGATGGTAAGACACTTTTGCCTGAAACTAACTGTGGAGGTAGATAA
The DNA here is from genome assembly GCA_033220335.2 of Troides aeacus. Taxonomy (NCBI): domain Eukaryota; kingdom Metazoa; phylum Arthropoda; class Insecta; order Lepidoptera; family Papilionidae; genus Troides; species Troides aeacus. Next base: position 2,365,677 of record CM067272.1, on the reverse strand, counting down.
TTAATAAAATTATTAGTAAAATAAGACTTAATATCTTACGTCTCAAGACGACGAGCACAATGTGGTGCTGTGTGTATCATCCTAATTAGCTAAACCACGACTGTAATAACCTTAAATGGCGTTACCATCTGTTCGATCTCTCAAAGGACCTCCATTTAGTTCTTATTACATTACATAGGAATCCACTATAGGCTTTAAGTTAAACTTCTCATAAATAAAATAAATAAAGACTGTTTATAGTATCAGCTTTTTATCTAATTCAGATTAATATTTAAATATATGTTATATATATATATATCTAAGTATATAGATTCATTGACTCATCACGAGACCTCCGAAACTATAAGACGTAAACACTCAAAAGTTAGATATTGTTTCTACCATATAGAGATCAGGTAAGAATGGAATTTACAAAATACCTTTCCCAAGGTGAGTTGCAGGCGTGATACGGTCAGCAAAAGAAGCTGGAAATAACTATTTCTTTATATAATCATCCGTCATAACAGCAGCATCGCAGCTCCAATTCCTACCACCAAACAGTACTGTGCAGTGCCTATCTTAAATTGATTAGCGCGATGTAGTACAGCATCCTACCTAGTACAATGTTGTTACGAGCAGGTATGTCACTCACAATTAAGTGAACTTCTCCATAGTGTAGTTTTAATCGAATAAAAAAAAAATATGTTAAATAGATTACGTACACGTATAACTTGACGCTCGCTGATCGTCGTAACTGTACTCGTGATACATCTCACGTCTGATCGAAACGAGGTAAGTATTGACCCAGTTCTAAACTTATGGATACTGTGAAAAACCTAACATATAAATACTACGTCACCTAGAACAGTCTTTTATGGAGACAGATTTGTAAAATGGCGGCCGTGCTGGTTTAAAAGAGTATACCATGAATTTAGATATAGTTCACGATATGAACCAAGTGTTCACGAATTGAAATTTAAATGGAATGAAGTGTTCAGCCTAAAACTCAGTAGTATGTAAAAGTTACTTTGTTCCGGTTTTAATGATGTTGTATCTAATCACTAACTAACCAGTTTTGATTTTATTTGATGATAAGGAACAACATCATAAGCGTTAAACGATGGGGCACAAGAAAATGAAAAATAGCGTGTGAAATTATTAGAGTAACTAGAGTCAACATCTTATATCTCACAGCAGCGAGCAGAATGTGGTGCTGTGTATATCATCCTAACTAGCGCCACATTATCATGAACAAGCGTATCACCTATTATCAGGTGATATTACATACCTAGTTAGACGACGTATTACGGACTTACCTGGACGGTCTCCGGCAACAGAAATTTAGACGTAATGGTGAGAACGATGGATATATTTCAATGCGCTTCCACAGTTTATAAAGCTCGTTGTTTCCGTATCCGCCTGCATAACGAACGTTGCTAAATTAACAATGCAAAATGATATAATTCAAACAAACGCGAATGCATTGTCCCGTTGCGACAGTTGACGAATTATTCGCGCCTTTCGGAGCTGCAACAATGGATAGTTTAGCGCTGTGCTGAAGCCGGCGGCGGTGCGGTGCCTCATTATAAAAACGCGCGGATACTGCGAACTGGGGCACGGAGGTTGTGTATGGAAATCATTCATTTTTTTTATATGACGGCGGACTTCATTTCCATTGCATAGTCAGAATTTACAAATTTTTTTATACAACTCGACATGAGTGAATTTAGATATGACGGCTGATGGATATGGAAGAGAAGTACATTCTGTGCCGACCCCACATTGGTGAGAAATTAGCAGGAGGAAGAAGAAGTTCGTCTGATAGTACCATAATAACTACGAGACATTAGGAAGTTAAGCTATGTATGTGTATATACCCTTGTAATTATCCTAACTACAACGCTCTTCAAACCGGAACTCAGTAATGTTTACACACTATTGTTCGGCGGCAGATATAGAAGCTGCAGTAGTACTTGCCTAGATGGTATGACAAGGTGACGAACACTATTTGGTGCTGTGTATATCATCCTAACTAGGGTCACGTTTGCAAGGACTGACGAGTTACTATCAGGTGAACCAGGTCTGTCACTATTCATAAATAACGTCAACTTTAAAGACTGAGGGGTGTACGTGGTCCCAGACAACAACTCACAGTACCCAAGTCAACCTCGATCAACAAACGAGTCTTTGGCTCCCGCCATCACACATTGGAACAGCGTGGGGGAAATGGCCCAAATCTCCCCATATGAACCCCTCCATACAACAGCCCCAAGTGCACAGCGGTACCGGAGGCCATGCCGATAGTATGTGGATGTCTTTGGGGTGGGCATAGTCCAGCAGAGGATGTCTATCGGCTGATGATAATGATTTAAGGACTGAACCACATCGATGGTATATAACAATGGTGTGTGTTGTATAACATACATGAAGTGCTTTTAATTATGGATTCCAGTAACTTTAATTTACTTAGACTTCAAGATACAAGGTAGCATCTGATATTAATCGTATAAGGTGACCAAGTTAGAGCTACAGTCAACTTTAACTACGTAACTTGTTAATGGAAGGAAACCTATACGCAAAGGAATTGCAGATTAAATTAAAATAACAAGCTTAGAAATTATTCTAGTTTGTGTTAACCGCATTATTTAACTGTTTAATTGTTTATATAACATATGTTTACTTCTATGAATAATAATTTTTTTTTTCAATGAAGCGACGGAACGAACAAGACGTTCATCTGATGATACGCCTGCCTGTAACAACGTGGCACTAGTTAGGACGATATACACTACACTACATTGCAATCGTGGCCTTGAAACATAAGATGTTAAGTCGCGTCACTTTTTATCCTATCGGCAGATACATTTATGGTAAGCCTATTTTTTTATACCAGTAATTTCACTAGCTACAACTCCCTTCAAACCGGAACACAGTAATGTTTGCCTACTAGGCGCCGCGGTAGTTACCTAGAAGGTCTCCGACTACAGAGGCCTACCAACCATATATATATATATATATATATATATATACATATACATATATATAATATTAGGTTGGGGAAAAAAAAATCCATTATTTTTCCGGTAGATGGCTGCAGTGATAAATTTCTCGTAAAGTATCGATCAAACAGTTTCAGATTTATGCTCGTTGGAAAGGTGACATTTCGCAGTAAAAAAATTCTTTTGCTGTTTTTTGTTTGGTGCATTCAATTGTGAGTTACAGGGTGTTAAAAATGGAAGTAAACAAAGAGAAAATTCGGTACATTTTACAGTTTTTCTTTGACAAAGGCGAAAATGCATTTATTATGAGTTGTTTCCATATGGCCAAGCACTAAATTCTGATCTCTACTGTCAACAACTGGACCGTGTGAAGATAGCAATTGACCAGAAACGGTCAGATTTGGCCAACAGGAGAGGTGTCGTGTTCCACCAGGACAACGCTAGGCCACACACGCCTACAGTTACTCGCTTCTTGGGAGCTTGGTTGGGAAGTTTTAATGCATCCGCCATACAATGCGGACTTGGCACCAAGCGATTACCATCTTTTTCTTGCATTACAAAATTTCTTTAGTGATAAAAAATTGGCATCTAGGGAAGATTGTGAAAATCGGCTCTTTACTTTCGGATCTTTAAAATGGCAACAAATCATAGAACAAAACGGTGCATATTTGACCCAAATCGGACAATCCGAAGCATGTTAAATAAAGTCCTAAAGTTTATATAAAAATAATGGATTTCTTTATACCCAACCTATTATATATATATATATAAATATATCAGAAAGTCTGTAAAAGCAGTAAATAGGGAAAATTAAAAAACAGTGTCGGAGTTAACATAATTGACTGTACTTTGAACAGGTATCATCATCATCAGCCGATAGACATCCACTGTTGGACATAAACCTCCCCCAAAGATCTCCACATCGATCCGTTGCCTCTCCACATCCGTCGTTGCTCGCAACCAGTTGGTTCCTGCGATTCTCACTAGATATTCGATTAACCTTGTAGGAGGTCTCCAGGTAGAGGAACGGGTACACAGTTAATAAAACTACAAAGTTTTTCAAACTTTTTTTTTAGATGAAGCCACGAGACAAGCGAGACTCATGAAATACGCCTATAAGAACGCGGCGGTAGTTAAGATACATACACAATGTCCTAAATTAAATGGACATTCTCTAATCTAAGAGATTGAACAGGTAGTAACACTGTTTAAGGTTATTGCAGTCACATTTTATTGATGACCGTCTAGGTAGGTGGTACCATCGCTGCTCATCATATTTAAGCCGCCGAACATCAGTGTGCAAACATTACTGATTTCGTTTGAGGGGGTGTGAAGCTCGTGAAATTATTAAAGTAACGATACTTATTATCTATGCCTCAAGGCTACGAGCACAATGAGATGCTGTGTGTCATTATAAGTAGCACACGTTATACTAAACTACTATTGTTCTATTAATTGGGGTAACCAGACAACATCTTATGTCTCAGGTGATGAGCGCAGTGGTGCAGTCTACTTCATCTTGACCATCGCTATGTAATAGTCGAGCATGTCACTTACTATTAAGTGAACGTACCGCTCGTTTTTTTATGTAATTAAGCGTCGAGACGGTAAGTTGTGCTCGCCTATAACAACGTGGCGCTAGTTAAGATGGTGTGCACTGTACCACATTGCGCTCGTCGACTGAGCCTTAAGATGTTGAGTCTCGTTACCCTAGTAATTACAGCAATTACATCGTCTCGTCGCTTCGTAGAATAAAAAAAGATACGATTGTAATTGAAACATTCGGCTACATTTTTATTGAATTGCACATACACACACAACAGCGGTCTCCGTGTTAACATAACGGTTTCAATAACGCTTTTTGTATTTTAGTTATACAAGTAAATCGATCATAATCAAGCATTTTTTTGTATTCAATCAGCTGTTCACATTGACGCCGAAGCGACCGTCGGTTAGCCATTATAGGAAGCGGCGTGCCAGTCGTGTAGCTTTTTTGTCGCCTCGCTCATAGACTATTTAGATCACCTTGTACACCATTTGAGTAAAAAGCATCAGGACTTTACCACCAATAATAATATCGGGATTTGATACCAAAAGTCAGGATAACGAGAAAATAATATTTCCTTTATTGACAAACGGTCATCAATCATTTGTCGGAAGAGGAAGTTAGGGGATATGATAAAAAAAGGAAACAAATGTAGAGTCCTTTTCAATGAAAATTTTTCCGATTGAAAACGCGCTATGGCTGGCGAAGTTATGAGGTAACGAAGTTTAACGTCTTGATATTGTGCTGCAGTGTAAATATTCTAGATATTCACTGTCTCTATGTGTACTATTATTTAATAAAAAAAAGGGAATATTTATCCTTTCATAAAGCACTAGATGTGTGGGGACCCTAAAGGTAATGAAATTTTATGCGACATACCACTTCTGATCGTAACATGTATTCAATTGTTCGCACGCTTAAGGCACCATATTTATATTTAGTGCCTCTTGTTTACGTTCCTTGTTTAGACTTTTTTTTTTGCATTAACTTTTGGCCGCAGTAAGTTGTCTAAAGAGGTAATACACAAATAACAAGAAAATGCTGGTGGTAAGTCTCCTTTTTTAATTAATGTACTCGTTCCCAAAGGTATTAAGGGTCTGAGCTTCGTTCGATCAATCGTATACAATTTCTGTTTTCTATATCCGTTTCTCCTTCCATCCTCTTCTTCTATTCCGTTCTAGTCTTCAATTATTATTTCCCTTTTATTCTCCTCTCATCCTTGCCTTAAATGATTTTAGCCACATTATTTTATTTACATCATCCTTATTTTAATTTTTATACATTTTTTTGGGGTTCGTCTTCTATTGACAGAGACCGCCTAAGTAGTCACCAAAGATTAGTGTGCAAACATTACTGTGTTCCGCTTTGAAGGGCCATGTAGTTACTGGGGCTACTACTTGGCTATGTAATTACTGGGGTAGCGAGCCTCTTCATCTTATATCTCAAGACGACGAGCGTAATGTGGCGGGCGTATCACATACCATTAGGTGAACGACCGGATCGTCTCGTCGCTTCATTAAAAAAAAATACACATTAAACGAAGAAAGGTAAAAGGAGGACAAGAACCCACTACATGAAGACTATGACTCAAAAGATATTTTTCATTCTACTAAATATAACGCTAGCTAAGATGATATGCACAACACCACATTGTGTTCGACGCGACGTTAATGATGATGAAATGAATAATGACTAACGAGGCTCTGACTCCCGCCAACCCGCGTTGGTGCAGCGTGGTGGGAAGTGGCCCAAATCCCCCCCCCCCCAATTGAAACCCTTCAAACGACGGCCCGGTGAAGCGGGCGGCACAGGACCTATCGATGCGGGGATCTTTAGGGGAAACCTATGTCCAGCAGTGGACGTCTATCGGCTGATGGTAGTGGTGGTAGAACATTCCTCACATAATCGCATGAACTAGTTTAAAACACTGTACAGTATAGATATGGGAGTTTGTGTGCTGCAATGGTACAAAAAGCCGTAACACAGGGGATTATTCACCTACTGGAGGTGGAACACTGATCATCAACTACCGCCCATGGTGCGATCGTGATCAAGGAGAGATCTAGCTCCTATAGCTAACTTGTCATTATCTCATAGTCAGGAAAGAGCGCTTAAAAAAGGGAAATAAGCACTGCGGCCGGTACGTGATTCACTTGTTAGCGTATGTGAAAAGCCTTGAGATGCTTCTGTGCGACTTTAAAAGATGGGAAGCTCCTGCTCCACTCTGCAGCGTAACCCTGCTAAGGGTCAACAGCGTTGGGACTGCAGAATTAAGCGCAAGCGCTCCCTTAGTTCCCACCAAAGGGTTTGGAAAGGTCACCGTGAGGATTTAGCCGGTAACAGCCTTGCATAATTCTTGCTGTCCCCTCAGCAGTGGAGCATCTGATGTATGATTCCTCCTCTTCCTCAAATCGTAATCGTCATGTCTGAGGGTCGAGATTATCTCCACTAATGTTGTATAATTACCACACAAAAAAATGGAAATAAAGTTTTAGGGTACGGTATGTACCTTGCAGAAATCTCTATGCACGCCCATGTTGATTTGATGGTTAGTTAAAAAAAATCCTCAATATCTCGCAGTACAGTTCTAAGTACTAAGTGGACATTAGGAATTTTATTGAAGCTAATAGCATAGTTTTTGCCGTCCCTCATCCTAGTCGAGACTGCTGACAGTTTGAAAGCGTTCCCATGATGGCGTCCCGTCCATGCCGTACCCAGTCACTTGCGATTACCAGTTTTGTAACGTACCACGAGGTTCATGTCGCTTTTTATCCTATCAGCAGATACATTTATGGTGAGCCCATTTTTTTATACCTAGTATGAACATGTATTACTACTATTTTCTATTTTTTTTTTTCAATACAAACATAACCATAGTCAATTCCGTATTACGATAAATATCTAACAGTAAACTAGAATTGATTATAATTTCAAAAGAGTTAAGTGATATATTTAATTGATGGTAAGTGTTACTTACTTAAGTGTTGGTAGCTCGCTGGCCTAATGGTTAGAGCGTGCGGCTTTCATTCTGAAGGTCGCGGGTTCAAACCTCGGCATGTACCAATGACTTAATATTTAAGTTATGTACATTTGTGAACTTTAGTTACAACAGCGAGATACAAAAACGGTGAAGGAAACATCGTGAGGAAACCCGCACACTGATATCATCTTTGTGTGTGTGTGGTGGTCCCAATAAAGTGGCAACAGGCTCGCCCCCTGTTACACTGGACCTAATCTGACCACATCTGGCGAAATGTGGGTGTTTATTCACCTCTGCCTACCCCTACTGGGAAAAAGGCGTGACTATATGTATGTATGTATGTATGTAAGTGTTACTCCATCCCGTAACAATGTGACGCTAGTTAGGATGATATATACTACACCTTATTGGCTTAAAGCCGGGTTACGCCAGTAATGTCACTAGCTACATATCCCTTCATAATGGAAAACAGTAATGTTTGCACATTACTACTTGCCGGTTGAAATAGAAGCAGCAGTGGTACCTAGACGGACCTATCAGAGCTAGACTACAATCCCACCTGATAGCAACCAGTAATGTAGTCTAGGTAAATCTTACTAGTCCAGAAGCCTATTTATTCTAGTCAAACAAACACCCACAACACTCCAGGACGAAGTGAAGCAACGAATGCAGAACTTCCTTTTTTGCTATCAATTTCTTCGTGGACTGGAAGTCCGCTAGTATCCGTGCGAAGATATTTTCTCGCCCAGATCCCGTCAACGTTTCCAATAGGAATCTATTACTGAATACTCTCTGTATTACTGAAGTAATAGTCTGTTAATCCGCACAATCTCGCAGCCTATTGTTTATGTGGTTCCCCCGTACCGTTGCTGCTGAATAGAAAATGATTCTCTAACTAAACCTCACAATGTTCCATAATGGTCATCCGGATATTAAATACCTTTATATGGCTACTTCAATAAGAGATTGTTTTTAAAAAATCCTGATGTCTCCGAGTCTGAAAAAATCTGTCTCTGATTGTAGGTGTCTCCTCGCAGACCATTCATTATAGATAATGTGCAAACATTAATGTGTTCCGATCAGAAAGTACCTAGTGAAAATATTGATGTAACGCGAAATCTTAAATCTCAAGGCGACGAACTCAATGTGGTATTGTGTATATCATACTAACAAGCGCCAAGTTGCGTATAAAGTAGACAAGTATAAGCAGACTTATTACTTACCATCAAGTGAACTGGTTCGTGAGTCACGATCTTATCGTCACAGAACAAAAAAAAACTGATCTGGTTTTAGTGAGTTTATTTCTGCGCTAAGGAAAATTGCTATCCTTCTATATTTTCTTCTTTCACTATTTCTGTGATAATATTCTCCATAAACACAGTGATACCACGCAGTCAAAAAGTAATTTTCGTGGCGAACCCGACGTGACCAAAGAAACTTTTGTTATTGACTTCGTAACGATTTTTTTTTTAATAAAAAAATTCACGATCCTAATTTACTTGAAGTACACTTTGAGAATTTCAAGCAGTTCTTTATAGTTTTTCTTAGTTACTTAATATGGATGAGCAATAAAACTTTAGCCTGAACGCGAGCACGTTAAATTGGATAATAACAGGCGTCACGGTTACCGCATCGTCTGCTCGTTACTGCTGTAATAATTGAACGAGCTAACTATTTTGAGACAGAAGACAGTATGTAACGATCACTTTTTTATAATCCACTACGTCACACGGTCACCATACAGTAAATGATTGTAGTATTCTGATGACAATGTGCCAATTTTCTTAATGTAGAGATATTCTTAATAGAAGAAGTGTGCTTAGCCGAAACGTTCTGATTTACGCAATGTTGGATTCACATCACTCTCTCTTCTATCTCTCTCTCTGTTTATATATATTATATATACATGTATGTGTATATATATAAATATACACATACATATGTATATCATATATATAAACAAAATGGTTTTCGTTTGTTCATCGGTCACGAAAAAACTAGTGAACGTATCGACATAGACACGAGCATTCAAATCGAATTTATACGTAGATAGTTAGCAGGCGGATGCGAGAAGCTAAGGATCGCGTTTGGTGGAAGACATTAGGAAGGCCTATATCCAGCAGTGTATAAACAAAGTAGCTCGCTGGCCTAATGGTTAGAGTGTGCGGCTTTCATTCCGAAGGTCGCGGGTTCGAATCTCGGCATGTACCGATGACTTAATATTTAAGTTATGTATATTTGTGAACTTTAGTTACAACAGCGACATACAAACGGTGAAGGAAAACATCGTCAGGAAACCCGCACACTGACATCATTTGTGTGTGTGGTGGTCCCAATAAAGTGGCAACAGGCTCGTCCCCTGTTACATGGGACCTAATCTGACCACATTTGGCGAAAAGTGGGTGTTTATTCACCTCTGCCTACTCCTACTGGAAAAAAAGGTGTGATTATATATTATTAAAAAAAAATATATATATATTTAAACAAAGGTTGATAATGATGATGATAATGATAACTTTTAGGCACATTTCCATTACGTAACATTTATGTGGTTGCTATAGTAACGGTTGCGATAAAAAATCATTTGCGGTTGCGGTTGCTACCAATGAAAATTTTAGACAAATTTAATGTGTAATCTTATATTACGGCTAGCAAAGCGGCCGGGGTACAGCAGTAAATACCGCACATATATATTATATATATGCGGGAGATATCAATATATTCATCGACTAATCGCGATATCTCCGAAACGAGACGTAACCACTCTAAATTTGGTAAAGAAATTGCTTCTGCCATTTAGAGACTAGTTAAGAATGGATTTTACAAAATTCCATCCTCAAAGCTACAAAGAAATAAAATTCAATATATTGAGGTGTAGTCCAATTATTTCTTGTGAAATATCATCATACAAATTCGTGAGAAAAACATCTACTTAGTTGACGTGAAGTTAAATTGCATTACGCCTGCACTTATCTGAGAAACTAAGAGGCTGCGTAATCTTGTGTGGGTAGATAAAGTCAGAGGTTTGTTTGGTTAAATAATTAAATCTTAAGAACCCAACGGGTATTGTCTTATCCGAGGTTTATTCACACTGATATAAACATCTCTCACAACGGATGTTAAGAAGCCTTGTGTATTTTAATTTTGTTAAAAAGCAACTTATTTATTCTTCTGGCGCACAAACCCAAAGTGAGTCTTGGCCTCCGACACAAGAGAGCGCCAGCGTTGGTCTCACGGCGTATAGGAAGTGTCCTCCGAGTGGCAGATGGCGGAAGGGTCGGCAGCATATCTAAGTTAAGCTAACCGGCTAAGCCCGATGGGATCGCTGACCAAAGTAGGGTGTAGTCCTCCTACAATATAGGGGTTGTGTGGCGAGCTCACAATCCGCCCATGTAAAAAAACTCGTGTTACGAAACCGACAATATAAGAAAAACGATCCGAACCCAATCATGGCGAACATTGGCAAGGAACACTGGATACCCGATAAAAAAGGACACAGACAATAAGCAACAAGTATTAAAAAAACCAGAGTACTTCGAGACTGCATTATTAATTTCAGGCTTGATTTCTAAGACAACAGATTCCAATTATCAAATTGTTATTGAAGAGATCACAGTTAATACCTTTGAAAGAATAGACAGGATTTTATTCATTACATTTATTTCAAGATGCCAAGGGGACGTCCTCCAATCGTCTTGTATATCTCATGGCTCCATTTCAATGTTTGTCCCTCGCGGCCGGGCGCGGGTAGAGGTCCTGCGCCCCCATAAAATTATGATAATACTGACCTCAAAGATAAAAAACATATTTTTTTTTGGTGAATTAAAGTTAGTTTATAATAAAGGTTGGCAAAGCAGAAGCTAGCCTCTGGTATTGCTACCGTCAATGGGCATCTGTGATCACTTTCCACCAGGTGAACTGTTCGCTCATTTGCCAACACTTCTTATAAAAGAATAATAAAATTAAGGATACATAACACTAATGATCACACAATAAGAGATACAGCATCTTAACTATCAGGTAAAACTGATCAATGACTGTTATATTATACAATGAATAGAGCCATCGTCATCAGCCGATAGACATCCACTGATGGACAAAGACCTTCCCCAATGACTTTCACATACAGTCAGCAAGGTCTCCGGTATCGTTGGGTACCAGGGGCTGTCGTATTAAGGGGTTATATGGGGGGATTCGCGCCATTTCCCACTACGGTGGCCCAATGAGAGTTGGTGGGAGTCACAGCCTCGTTTTTTGATTAGATGGGTGCACCACGATCAGGTGAGGTTGGCTTGTGTCCCGTGAGTTGTGCGGGACCTCTTACAACCCACTGAACAATGGATAGAATACTTAACAATAATTTTAATTAATATTACACAATTAAGTAGAGCATATAGAAGATAATCATATTAAAGTTCAATATTCCATGTTCAAGTCGCTTACTATCCTCGGCCGTGTGTTTCAAATCCCGCCGGTCCTGGTAAGCCTTATTAATGATCAGAGATAACTTTACGCGATCCGGTATAAACATCCAATTAAACCTGCTTAGGTTTTGTTATAAATTGCCGTACACACGACTCTACCGGTCAGTAGACTGTTAATGTACTAAGATTTAGAAAACTATCACATAATAACATTTTATAATGGTGGTAGGTCTATGTTGCCGGAGACAGTTTGAATAAGTACCACCGTTACACCTATGACAATATCTCTGGAACCATAAAGCCTAGAGACTTGAAATTTCATAGAGATACTCTTTTTACTAGGGGTATCAGAGGTCCCGCCGAACAATTCGCGGGACCCAAGCCAACCTCATCTGTTCGTGGTGCACCTTGCTAATCAACAAACAAGAGTCTGGCTCTCACCGACCCGCATAGGACCAGTGTGATGAAAAATAGCCCAAATCCCCTCAAATGAATATGAACCCCTACAAACGTAGCGATCTTTGGGGAAGGCCTATGTCCAGCTGTGGACGTCTATCTGCTGATGAAGATGATGATGATACTTTTTACTAAGTATAGATCAGCTCGAGCCGGATTTTACAAAAGTTATGTTGTAATGTTAACTGTACGAGAGCTGGTGACCTCGCTATCACCAGCTGATAGAAGTCCACTGCTGGACGTAGGCCTCCCCCAAAGATCTTCGCATAGACAGTATGGACTCCGACATAGTTGGAAATTAGGGGCTGTCGTATGTAGGGATTTGGGCCAATTCCCACCACGCTGGCCCAATGCAGGTTGGCGACAGCCAGAGCCTCATTTGTTGATTAGCAGGGTGCACCACAAGCTGGTGAGGTTGGCTAGGATCCCATGAGTTGTTGTCCGGGACTCTATACACCCCACTTTTCGCCAGATGTGGTCAGATTAGGTCCCATACAACAGGGGGCGAGCCTGTTGCCACTTTATTGGGGCCACCACACACACACAAAAATGATTTCAGTGTGCGAGTTTCCTCACGATGTTTCCCTTCACTGTTTGTATCTCGCTGATACTTAAATATTAAAGTCATTAGTACATGCCGAGATTCGAACCCGCGATCTTCGAAATGAAAGCCGCACGCTCTAACCATTAAGCCAGCGAGCTCTCTCTCTACTGTAATTTTAATTATTTATTAATATAAATACTATAAATAGTATTCATATTAATATATTATATATTAAACGAGATCTGATGTAATTAAAGTTAACCGAATGAAGTTACGTTAAGTTAATTACATGAAATAACCAATTCGCTCGCGCGCAGCGTATGTACAATATCTGACGTAAGTTCATACAAGCCAGTTAAATGCAATTAGTCGATAATAATGAACCGTGGTTTGGGGGCAATCGTGTCAATTATATACGCCAGCGTCGCTATAATTCAATAATAACTTTAACAGTGCATAAATAATTTTTCAAGAGACCATGCAGCATATTCTCGTCCCAACTCCCGCAGTGTCCAAAGACGAAGGTCTTTAATTCGTGCGTGATGCCAGTAATGACTTATGGCACTGATACGTGGCCGCTTGCAGTGGGCCGCGTGAAAAGGCTTCAAGTCGCACAGAGAGCAATGGAAGGACTCTGCACGGGGTTCCACTGCGTGATCGAATCCGAAATGAGGATACATAGGAGCACTAAGGTCACCGACATAGTACAAAAGATTTCTAACCCCAAATGGCATTGAGCAGGAGACACAACACTAGAAGGACTGACAGCTGATAGGCACAACAACTAATTAGGTTTGTTAATTCTTCTTCTTATCCATCCGGAAAACGCCCATTCTTCCAGACCTCAACCGGTGAGGGAGAATTGGGCCTTAGCCCCACTACCCTGACCTAGTGCGGGGTGGGTGGTTAGTGCCACGTCTGTTGTTTAGCATGATGCACCGCGTGCAGGTGAGCTTGATTTGAGTTTCGTTAGATGCTGAGCAGAACCTCATACACCTTTGCTCTGCTCATACTCTTATATTACAAAAAAAAAAAATTATTATATATGTAGGAAGAAATATAAAAATGCAATTTATTTCAATGTCAATAGCGACTCGCAAAAACAATTAAATTAATAGGAACAGGAAGTGGGAGCGAAATAATAACAGCGACGTAAATTTATTACACGCTTTTGTAACAGCTTTAGAAAAGAGTTATATCTTTTTTTTTACTTTGTTCATAAACAAATTTTGATTTTCTTTTCACACGTTAAAATTAGCTGTGGTTATTGCGAATTTATATGTATATGTAAATCTTACGGCAATCAAATAACAAAGCCACCGTTACCGGAGTGGTGATAGTTTTACCCACGCGGCGTATACCACGGAATTAACTTAAGTTAATTATTTCTTAACTCTCCAAGTTATTACCATGTGAATTAGTTTCGTTTATGGAGAATGTTTAATCTCTTACATCACCTGTAAAATGGAGTATACACATTTCATAAAACCTAAAGTGATTTTTTTTTGTATTTGTTCTACGAAGGTCACCACATTCCACCACACGAACTATTTACTTCCAGACCTAAGTTTAACTTGAAAATTAACTAAGTAACTGTTCCCCGCCCGGTTTGTTGGCCATAATATAGAATTACATTTGAAATTTAGACTTAAAATATGTCAGGGACTCCTTTCCGTTATTAACACCCCCGCAACCCCCTTTGTGGAAAGAATTTCTGACCTCTAAATGGCAGAAGCAAAATCTCTATCATAGTAGTTTCGGAGATTTCATGATGATCAATGAATCTCTGGATATCTATTATATACATCGATGTGGAGATCTTTGGGAGAGGCCTATGTCCAACGTCTATCCGCTGATGATGATGATGATGATATATAATATATATACATTGATAATGACGAAAGTTATTTAATATAGATGATAAATGAATCTATAATATTTATATTTTTGTAAAGCATAAAGCACTTACGAATGAAAAAAAATATCAGCATCATCATCAACTGATAGACGTCCACTTCAGGACATAGCCCTTCCCCAAAGATTTATACATCGATCGGTCCGACGTTGTTCACATCCAGAGGCTTCCCGCGTCTCTCACCAGATTCCTACGTCTACCGGTACACGAGCGTCATTAGAGGACCTAACAGCCCCATCGGCCACAGGTCCTTCGAGCAATGTGCCCTGCCCACAGCCACTTAAGAGAAATATATAGAAATATGATTGGGTATATTCAAGACTTGGGTCTTAGGGTACAAACTATTCTACTTTTTATAATAAGTTTAAGTTATTTTCAATAGAAATCACAATAAATATTTTAAACAAAATATGACATAAAAACTATTTTTAACTTTTTTTAAACACAAAATGGAGTTCGTCGGAGGGTAGCTGATCGCCTGCTTGAAATAACATAGCGCTAGTTAGAATGATAAACACTATACTTCATTATGTTCGGTGCCTTGAGATATGTACTTCTTATCAGCCTGATAACGCCCACTGCTTCACACAGACACACTCACAAGGATCTTAATTGAGGGGGAATTGAACCTTAGTCCCATTACGCTGGCCCAATGCGAGTTGGTGGGTGGTCAGAGTCGTCTGTTGTTTAGCAGAGTGTACCACGTGCAGATGAGGTTGACTTGGGCTCCGTAAGATGTTAGGTGAAACCCCTTACACTCCTTAAACCTCTGTATATAAGTAACTGCACCAGCTGCAGCACCCTTCAAATTGGATTACTACAATTCGGTTGCAGAAATCAAAGTCGCCGTGGCACTTAAGTTGAGTCTAGCAACAGCCGCTTATATTCCTAATTAGGTAGTTATATATTGTTAATTTCTATTATGTTTTATTACTAAACTGTTTCCAGTACATAAGGAGCGATTGTATAGGTCCGATATTAATCAATTTTACGAGTTTATTTAACAAACAGCGGCTGCCGCGTCTGTTGACTCCGGCATGGCGGAGGGCCATCGTTCCCGTTCCGCAAACACTCGGCCAATTTAGAATATATTAAATTGTACTATAAACAAATACTCTCTCGAGCTTCTAATTAAATTCTATTTTGTATGGGAACGTTTATTTATTAAAGATATACGTATAAAGTTGTAATACTTTTTGCAATACATGAACCAATTATCAAGCAATCATCTTTACTTAGCGATGAAGTCGCTATAGGCATAAATATGTAAAATCATGATAAACAAGTAGTTTTCTGAAGTCATAAGTATGTAAATACATGGTATAGTTTATAAAGTAAACTTTGAATTTACGAACTAATCTGATGGTAATTGTAACAACGTGGCGCTAGTTAGGATAATGTTCACAACAACAACACATTTTACTCACTTTAAGACATGTTAAGTATCTATACCCTAGTACTTGCATTGCTGTTTTGCGGCAGGAATAGGAGCTGCAGTGGACAGTCTTCGGCGATATAGACCTATCACCAGTAGACAGTAAAAAGCTCAACGTTTTAAAGACGAAAAATCTACTGAAGCTGTCAATACTATGTAAAGGTGGTGAAAGATAAATCATACACCACAGTATCGCTAATTCTAGTTAAATTTTAGTATCAAACATTTATTCGCGTGAACCTAATTTAGTTAGTTTCGAAGGCTTTTCGTTAAGTCTCTAAGTAATTTAGATACACTCGGCATAATCTTATACTAACTAGAGGGTTTCTCTGCGTATTATAATCAGAAATTAGAAAATCCGCAGAACTAACGTTACACAATTAATTAGGGTTCACTGGTGGTAGGTCTCTTTAATCGAATCCCGTCTAGGTAGGTATCACCGCCAGCCCTATAGCCTCGGGCTATAAAGAATAGTACTAAGAAATTCCTTGTCTGTCATTCAAGGCGACTAAAAGGGTCCACAGGTTAGTGAGTCTTGAAAATGGAGCTCTCAGAGCTCAATAAGCGAGTCTTAGAAGGACAGTAAATATATGGTGGTCTTGTATTTTCCATAGTACAGCGTGGGTGCGAAGCAGGGCTTTGCCCTACAGTGGGATGTTTTAGCCAGAGTACGGGGGGCACCGTGTGCTCTCCGTAAGATATCCTCTCCTCCCTCATTCACTGAGGGAGACCACCGAGGGGATTTTAGTGGGTAAAAGCTCCACAAAACCTTGTCTTCCCTTCAGTAGCTATCTTTGAAGGAGATTTCCCCCACACAATAAAAAACATAGTAGGTACCACCACAGCTTTCATATCTGTCTTTAAACAGTAGTGTACAGATTTTACACTGCTCCGGTTTGAAGGTGATTATAGCTTATGGTTACTGAGGTAACGACACTTAAAATCTATGTTTCGAACCGACTGGTCTAAAGTGTTACTGAATATAACGTCATATTTAGCACCACGTTGTAATGGGCTAGTCACACTGATACCCATTAAGGTATGTCTATGTTCAGCAGTTAACAGTCATTCCGAAGGTCTACAGCAGGTCAGCAAAAGCTCAAACACTATAAATACTATACAAAGGTGTTAATTTTAATGACCTTTACACTCGAGTCGACATTTCTCCTCAGCATAGGTACTCCCGTCTGAAAACTTGTACAAGAATAGCCTCGCGAACTGAAACCCGCCGACTCGGACACCTTGGTTTTTTTTCCCTCAGATACAACTCGTTGACCCAATTATTTGTTTCGGGTCAGCTTTAAGCATTCAATGACAGGCGGCTAAAACTGGTTACAAAATGCGAGCCGGCGTCTGACTATTTTTGGGCACCGCAAGGTTCCTTACAACATTGGTGTTCTGCAAGATGAATATGTATTGAGGTTTCACTTAAACTGTTGCGATTATGCATTTGCCAATTGTACATCGATTGCATATAGCTTTATTTATATAAAACTAGACAACGTTAAATCTATTAATATCATAATTATAATATATCTACTATGTATATATAATAGTTTTTTTTTTTTGTTTGGCAATCACGTGAAAAATAGTGACTATATCGGCAAGGGAACATGAGCATTCAACGCGGAATAATTTGTTGATTGTTATAGGCTAAATTTATTAACTTTTAATGCGGTTGCTATAGTAATGGTTGCTATAGAAAATCATTTTTGGTCTCGGTTGATCTCAAGGAATACTTTTAGTGCAATTTTATATTACGGCCAGTAAAGCTATTATAATACAAAAATCTGATCAAAACTAATTGACACGTTATTTTCGGAACTTTCAAGTTTAGTCTTTATTGGCCTTAGGTCTCTGTTGCTGGAGACGGTCTAAGTTTCTGTGTTCCAATTTGAAAAATGCTGTTGCTAGTGTAATTAATGGGGTAACGACACTCAACACCTTACGTTTCAGGCGATGAGCGCAATGTCGTGCTGGGTATATCATAATAACTAGCGCAACGTTGATATGGGTAGGAGTATCACTTACCATTACATAAACGTTGCGAATTGAATAAAAAAAAATTAAACACAACGATGCTATAAAAACATTATATTACATGCGATTTACTGTCCTTTATAAGAGCTGTATGATTTAATTAAATATTGTAGTTTAAAAAATTTAGATTTTTATCTTAAATTGTATACATTTCTAGAGCAAAGTAATCAAGGAGGCTATTGTAACGTTTCCCCCAGACATCACGCCGCTCGTGTATTTCAGCGCCGCTGAATATGAAATCGCAATAAAAACAAAAACAGCGTTGAGGGAGGATATGGGGAGAGGGTGGGTACAGTAAGAGAGTGGGTGTTTTGTGTTTTATATTCGCAGTTACCAGAACAGAAGGTACCGTGGCGAGCTGGTTGAAATCGGTTGTTCGAAACTACTTCATTCAGTATTCTCAGTAGTTATCGACTGCTTATAGCATTCGGTTATGCAAATGAGGGTAGTGTTCGGGTTAACAATCGCTGGTGATTGTTTGTTAGGCGAAACAAACGGGCGTTAATTATACATACGGACACCTCTGCACCATAGAGACATCACATGTTGATTCACTGTTAAGCATAATTACTTACTGATAAAAGTGCGAACAATGTTTCTAGCACTAACTGTTATCAAATAAACTAGCTGTTTCCTGTCCGCTTTGCTGGTTGTAACACCCCAGTAACTCTCTTTAGGGGAGAAATTTTGAAAAATCGATTCTAAA
Organism: Troides aeacus; assembly: GCA_033220335.2. Lineage (NCBI taxonomy): Eukaryota > Metazoa > Arthropoda > Insecta > Lepidoptera > Papilionidae > Troides > Troides aeacus. Next base: position 2,346,653 of record CM067272.1, on the reverse strand, counting down.
TTGAGCTGTACTCGGCAAAAGGAATACTCCTACGATATTGCAAGTCTTTAGATCGTACGGTTCTAGAGATATCGTGATGAGTCTTCACACACATGGAAATCTCATATATAGGTAACGTGTATTGACTTTAACATAAACTAAAGTAGAAGAAATAACAAAACCTCAATATATTAATCATATATTTAAATTAAAATAATTTATAGTATGAAAAGGAAATAATTTAAAAAAAAAATTACTTCAACACAAGAAATTTTGGATCATGTTGGTGATTAAAATATGAGAAAATAGCAACGGGTTAAAATAACATAATTTCGGCTCAAAGGACCTTATTACTAAGGTAACGAGAAGTTACTACCTTATATCGTGAGGCAGTAAGTACAATATTGTGCTCTTTGAACTTGATATCATAAGAATAAGCATGCGAGCTTTGGTCATCCTCCATGTTCCTCAAACTGTTCAACGATAAATACGACGGTTACGTATTTGTGTAACATAGTCAGGATACTGGACACCTAGTCCAGGTATGGTCCTCCCTACGATGTGCTTAGGGAGGCATAGGAGCATCGAGGTTCTAGTGGATACAAGACCATAGACAGATTTCTTTCGAAGATTTCCTCATTAATAAAAAAAATTATGTATATGGCATAGAGGTAAAATTACCACCTGATGAACTTATCTTCTTATATGAGTTTCTTTATACTTCACTCATAACCATTCTCAGTTAAAGGCTGTATTACTAGAATTTTATAACCTTAACTTTCACGAACATAGTACTTGAAACAGTAGTAGTTTGGTATTTAAACCGAACATTGTTAATACACAAATTGTGCCAGTTAACTGTGATCTTTCAAGTTTACTGTCTTCTTGCTAGAGCTTGTCCCATCTTTACTTTGGGTCGGCCTTCCTGGTCATTCTAATCTATCTCTATTTTGTTTAACTTCTGTGCAATTTGTTATCCTTTAGATCTTTATAGATCATCGTCAACCAAGTAGTCGAGGGTCTCCCAAGTTTACTCTCCGTTCACAGATTCGCGACAGTCTCGTATTTAACTACGTACGAGTTTTCTTCTCGTAACTGATTAAGTGCGATTAAGACCGGATTCTTGGTAAAAGTTTAAAACAACCGCCGATTAGCTTCAAACGTTGAATAGAAATTATTTACGGATTACGGTGGTAATTTGTCAGAGTTGTAATTGATAGGGGTGTAAGGGGTACCGCACAACAACTCACGGGGCTCAAGTCAACCTCACCTGTTCGTAGTGTACCCTGCTAATCAAAAAACGAGGCTCTGGCTCCCACCAACCCGCATTGGGCCAGCGTGTTGGGAAATGGTATAAATCCCCTCCATTTAAACCCCTACAAACGTGAAGATATTTGGAGGAGGCCTATATTCAGTATTTTACGTCTATCGGTGATGATGATGATGTAATTGATATAAAAAACAATCTAATTTAAAAATCTTTGAATGTATTGGCGCAGTGGTTAGCCGCTTCGCTTTATAACACAGCGGTCCTTGATTCTATCCGTGCCACTTGTTGTTTGTTTGGTGATCGGATTTTTTTTTATCTGATGAAGCTGCGAGACGAGCGAGACATTCACTTGATAGTAAGTGACATTTAATTCACATTCTACTAGTCGCTTTGATAGATGATGTTATGTCGGTACTTCTATAACCATACTCGCTAAAACGACCTTCAAACCGCATAAAGTAACATTTGCAAACCACTGTTTGGCGGCAGAAATAATATCTGCGCTGGTACCTATTACTAGTAATAATATAAAACTGCATTTAAAATAATTGACCGCTAATAAAATTTCAAACGATTATCCGATAGTATCGAGTATCACATCGATAACTAATCGTGAGTTAATCCAATACTTAAGTGATAAAACAGAGCGAGTTAACCGATCTGAGCCCGAGTGGTTAGTGACATTAATTTCATCACTAAGTTATTCTACTATTAAATTAACTAATAATAGTAGTTTGGTTATTTGTGGGGTACGCAGTTTATATGAAGTTTTAATCTCTAATAGAAACGAGGTGAAAGTTCAAACTTTTTATATATACTTCCTTATATTGTTTTGTGTGTTCTAAGTATGTCTATCAACAGCCTGTAGTCTCGGGCTGAAAAGAATAGTACTAAGGTATTCCCTGCCTGTCGTACAAGGCGACTAAAAGGTTCCTCGAGTTCGTGAGTTTTGGGGATGGAGGTCCTCAATAAGTGAGCATTACGAGGGCATCAAATGCATGGTGACCTTGTATTTGCCGTAGCACGGCGTGGGTGCTAAGGAGGGAGTTGCCCTTCCGTGGGATGTTTCAGCTAAAGTGCAGGAGGGCATCGGTGCGGTACGTAGGAACCCAGAGCTCCTACTAATGCACTGACGGAGACCACCGAGATGGTTTTAGTGAGTAGAAGCCACATAACATTGTCTTTCCCCAGAAGCAAGGTATCTTTTAAGATTTCGCCCGCGACAAAAAAAAAGGCTGACCTAAGTTTGATCCTTTATCTTTATTTCTGGCTCTACAAAGTATATTTATATTATCTTTATAACGAGAATCCATAATATCTCTATTTAGTTTATAACCCATTAGACATTTGTGCAGTCCTCGTCCCTCAGCATCTACGTTGCATACTCTGAGGCTGATGTCTGATGTTAGTGATTAAAATTCAAAAACAACTAATTTTTATTATTTCTTTATCTGCTTTTTTTTGTCGGATTATCTTAAATTTAGTGTTATTCATTTTAATTCACAAACTGCGACCCGCCTGATGTTGAGCGGTTACCGCAGCCTATCAACGCCAGTAATACTAAAGGTATCGCCAGGCTGTTCCAGACTTTAAAATTCATTCAGACCCTAGTCTCCATTTTGTAGCTTCAAGGGAGATCAGGAGGAAGCTCATTCCATATCTTCTGACGAGATCATTGCGGTTCGAGTGTCAGAATGAACTCCTAGCCGATGGCGGGTGGCGATAATAAAATGTCGCTATGGTCATGTTAAATAGGTCTTCAGAACCCAGACGCCGTAGAAAATACACAGAAACGCAAACACATCGATTATACAAATTACTGGTGGTAGGTTACCGTTACCGCAGCATCATATTCTGCCGCCGAACAGCAGCGTACAAATATTACTGTTCCGGTTTGAGAGGCGCTGTAGCTAGTGTAATTTCCAGAATAACGAGATTGAAGATTTTACGTTCCAAAGCGACGAGCACAACGTGGTGCAGTGTATACAATCCTAACTAGCAGCACGCTGCTATTGGTAGCCGTATCACCAGATGACCGTACCGTTCATATCATCACTTCATTGAATAAAAAAAAATTATTCGCCTGAGAGGAATCGGATAACTAAAAGGATATGATTAACTATCATGATTATTAGAAAAAAAGTTTTTTTTTATCGCCTTCCCCGGGCATTTGTAGGCCTGGGCTTCGATTCTCATTTTTCTTTACGGTTTTGTTTTGCTACTCCTTAATCTTCTTTCATGCTCTTCTTTCTTAACAGTCTTATCTTACTTTCTGTTTTCTCGCTCGTTCTCCATTCCATTTCCTTCTATCATACATTGACGATGACGAGAGAGACAGTCAGTTCTTTATTTATTTATCCATTATTCATCAAACTTATACTTACTACATCTCGTATTTTCTACATTACTCTTATTCTTCTCTTCTTTTTATTCTTAAAATTTCATCTTATTTATACATTTTTACTTCTTTTGTTCTTACGTTTTCTTGAAAGGTCGGATCAAGAGTACTCGCAACCGACGAGCATGCATGAAGACGCTCATGAAAGTGGAGGAAGCGAGAGGTGTGCCAGGATCGTAGCAAGTGGAGAGAGGTGGTCTCTGCCTACCCCCCACTGGGAACGTGGCGTGATATATATGTATGTATGTATGTTTTCTTGGATTCTATAGTTTTTGTAATTATTATTTTACATAATTTTATGTGTTTGACGACTTTGGTCGTCCCAAATGAGAGAAGTTATGGTACTATCTTCTATCCTTTCTCCTATTCGAATCTCCGCTTCCGAGTATCATTGGATTAGATTACAATGTGATTCGCTTATGAATTAGTAACGCCACAAATCCTTAACTAACAATGCGAAACCTTGGCGAATCGAAAGGGTTAACCTTTTGCAACTCGTTATTTTCAGTTTATAATGTCAAATACGCTGGTGTTCGTGACGCAATCCAGACACGGAGCAGGCTTCGTCTGTCTGTCTGTCTTTTTATATTGATGACGTTCATTTGATGGTAAGCGATACGCCTGCCTATAACGTAGCGCTGATTGGAATGTTATAAACAGCACCATATTGTACTGGTCGCCTTGAGAGGTAAGGTATTAAGTTTTTTTACGTCCCTAATTTCACCAGCTACAGCGTCCTTCTAACAGGAACACAGCAATGTTTTCACACAGCTGTTTAGCGGCAGAAGCAGGAGCTGCGGTGGTACCGAGACTGTCTCCGGCAACAGAGACCTACCACCAGTAAAGGTAGTTGGAGTTGCTTTATAGTTTATGAGTTATTTACATCATTCACCATTGTCTTAAATTTTAATAACATTGAAATGTAAAAAAACTATAAAATTGAAAAAGTGTTAAAAAAATATATAAATTCATCATGAATCATGTCAACTAAATCAGGACAACTACGAAGATCTCCTCACCAATCTGTCCTGCACAGCATCGAACGGTTTCCCATGACCTTTACAATATTCGCGAATCAATTCCGGAACGGTCTTGATCTTCTAGTACGTCTAATATAACTCGTTTACCAGACCTTACTACCTAATAAGTAGCAATATTATGATAATTCTCTTTCTTCGAAGGTACTTGACGACCGAAACGATCACTTGATAGTAGTAAGTGATACACCATCACATAACAATGTGGGGCTATTTCGGACGATATAAACAGCGCATGAAAGTGGAGGAAGCGGGAGAGGTGTGCCAGAATCGTAGCAAGTGGAGAGAGGTGGTCTCTGCCTACCCTGCTGGGAACGAGGCGTGATATGTATGTACATACGCTAAAATTCCCGTTACCCCGGTAATTTAAATAGAGGCATATATATATTATAGATAATAGAGATTACAATGATTGTGTCTGGTGTTTTACTTAACACAACATCCAAGTATAATATCCGATGGCATAAAGATCGTTTCGGTTGCATAACTTTGGAATAATATTCATCATCTCGCTTGCACCACGTCGCGAGTTCGTGTTACCGCGGTATGGTACATAATTACCGTTTTCAACAAAAGCGAGTGAAAGTTAAACAATTCAGCGATACATCTAATGCCGGTGATTTGAGCAAATTGTGAGGTTTATTTTTTTTTTATTTCACGATACCGATCATCGAATGACTTTTGGAATGTTACTAGTGTTTTGTTATGAGATAAAATCTAATACAGCATCTTTTTTACCGACTTCGAAAAGGAGAGGTTTATATTTTTTTGTTTTTCAAAAAAGCTAAAGACGAAGGGGAAGTCCAACTGATAGTAAGCGATACGCCTGCCCAAAGCAACGTGGCGCTAGTTAGGATGGTATACACTGCACGACATTGTGCTCATCACCTGATATGAAGTTTCATTACCCTAGTAATTACACTAGTTACAATTCCCATCAATCCGGAACACAGTAATGTTGATGAGTGAAGAGGACAGTCGTAAAGTATTCCTGGAATTGTAAGGGAGCTATAGTTGTAGTAATTAAGAGATATAAAAATACAGTTTGTGATAGTAGAATATAAAAATTGTAAGAAAAAAAAATTGAATAAGACATATATATATAGAAAAAGACGCATGAGACGGTTTTCGCTCAGGACAGGAATAAAAGAAGGAAATGGGATGTAGAATGTCAGAAGAAAAGAGGTGTGCAAGAAGAGCAGAGAGGGAACCCATATACGGGGCATATGGTTTCTGTTGCCAGAGACCATCTAGGTAGGTACCACTGCGGCGCCTATTGCAACCGAGAAACAGTAGTGTGCATACATTATTTTGTTCCGGTTTCAAGGGCGCTGTAGCTTGTAAAATTACTGTGGTAACGAGACTCAACACCACATGTCTCAGGCGACGAGCGTAATGTACAGTAAATATCAACCTAATTAGCGTCACGTTATTATAAGCATGCGCAACACTTGCTATCGGGTGAACGACTGAACGGTATTGTCGTTTAATCAAATAACAAAAAAAAAGGAAAAATCTTTAACAGTCAAGCGTGACTTGTCTATAAAAATTAACCTTACGCAAAGTTAATAAAACTGTTATTATCTACTTTTGATGTTATTAAGTAAATAGAACTGGAGTAATAAAACGTGAATGTTAACGATGATGTAAGACTCAATGGATTTTACTGCCTCCCTGACGCAACGATTAGCTGCCTCATAACAGTAAGGTTCGGGGTTCGGTTCCTGACGACACGGATTGGAATTATCAATCTGCTGCCACAACACCATTGCATTATTTAGCGTAGCGACAGGACAAGTTAGGATTATATACACTGCACTACATTTTGTTGTCACTGAGATATTAAGTTTCGTTACCTAAATAAATTTACTAGCTGCAACGTCATTTAAACCAGAAGTCTCTACTGTTAGGTGGCGGAAATAGTGGCTGCAGTAGTAGCTAAGGGGGTCACCGGCAACAAAGACCTAGCACCAACAAAGGTTGGCTTGGATCCACTTGAGTTGTGTTCTGAACGGAGATCCTGCGACCTCTTCAAACGCCTGAGATGACCACCGAGGGGGTTTTAGTGGGTAATAATCTCCACATAACTCTGACTTCCCCCCAGATAGCAGAGTATCTTTTCGAAGATTTCCCACCTAAACAAAAAAAAAGGGTCTCGTGAGTTATAGTGCGGGAACGACTTACACACCAAAAAAAGTTACCGGAAGTAATTAAATAACTGTATGTATGTATTTTTTGGGATTAATCATCATCATCATGCGATAGACGTCCATTGCTGGATATAAGCCTTAACCAAAGATTTCCACATCAGTCAGTATGGCCTACGGTACCTCTGGCCACCGAACGCTGTCTTATGTAGGCGTTCATATTAAGGGGATTTAGGCCATTCCCCACCACGCTGGCCCAATGCAGGTTGGCAGAGGGCTCTCCGCATAAATATATGAAAAAAAAAAAATTACATAATTTTTATTGGTTAATTGCGAATGATAAATGTAGACAAGGATAGTTTAATCGCGTGTACAGAATTGCCTTGAACATAAACTCGTATGTTATAACATGGACTAGTAACCAGGGAGGGATATGATTAGGGTTATGTTATGATTAAGTATACCTATTTAATGTCCATCGCGTGTCACCATAAACAAGGTATACATTAAAGGATTGCTAGATTTAAGTGATAATGAGCAGGACAATAGTAGCTCGCTGCCCTAATGGTTAGAGCGCGCGGCCTTCATTCCGATGATCGCGGGTTCGAATCTCGGCATGTACCGGTGACTTTAATATTTAAGTTACGTACATTTGTGGACTTTAGTTAGTAATACAAACGGTGAAGGAAAACATGGTGACCATGGGCCCATCGCCCTCATATTAAAGGTAGGCCTGTGTCTCAGAAGTGGCGACGTAAATTGGCTGTAATGGAGCAGGACAGTTACTCGAACGATGGAACATCTCCTCGGGAGGTAAACGTAGCTGGAATGCTCTCTTTATGTTAAACTGATGATCTGATAAATTTCGGGATACCACATATATAACCCGACAGTGAAGTATCCATCGCTGTGAAGATCGTTTGGAAGTTACAGAAGATATTCAGCAGTAGAGACGCCCGTCAGCTGATAATAATTTTTATCACTATACACAACACTACATTGTGCTTATGGCCTTGAAATGTAAAATGTTAAATAACGTTAACACAGTAATATTTGCACAATACTGTTTAACAGTAGAATTAGGAGCTTAGGATCTTAGACGGTCTCCAGCAACAGAGACCTACCACCGGCGAGATGCAGATGATATGCATTCCACAGTTTCTACATTACTAATTAGTATTATAGTTCCTTTCTTATAATTACCGTTATTTAACTAGTATATAGATCAAACACAATTACCAATAACAATAACATGAAATGTTTCAAAGAAACAATTGGAATTTTTTAATTGTTGTTTTACTAATAACTGCTCTTTATACTTCAACACAAATAAATACTATTGTAATATGGATTTGTAATATAAAGCAATCTACGATATATTTTTGATTAACAATACAATAAAAAATTTTGAATGTTATCTTTGGGCTAGTATATAATTAATCAGTCTGAGAAGTATTAGGGGGACCGGAAAGTAATGTCGTTTTCTTACGCTAAATACAAACGCATACATTTTTAACGAGTCTTTATTTTTAATCAATGATGTATTCCCCATCATTGTCAATAACCTTTTGCCATCTAGTGAGTAAATTTTCAATCCCTGATCGATAAAAATTAATTGGTTTTTCGGCAAAATATCTAGAGATGGCATTTTGGATATCATCCAAATTTGCAAATGTTTTGCCACTTAAAAAGTGTTGCAGCGCTCGGAATAAGTGGAAATCCGATGGTGCAACATCGGGCGAATATGGTGGATGAGGCAGCACCTCCCACCCCAATTCATTAATTTTTTCTAGAGTTTGCCTTGCGCAGTGCGGTCTTGCATTGTCATGTTGGAGAATGACGCCTTTTCGGTTGACAATCGCTGGCCACTTTTCAATTAAAGATTGATTGACTCGCTGCAATTGTTCGCTGTAGAGGTCTGCAGTAACAGTTTCTCCAGGTTTCAGTAATTCAAAATGAACAATGCCGCGAATACTCCACCAAACACACAAAAGCGCTTTTTTGGGGTGTAAACCTGGCTTAGCAGTACTCCGAGGGATTTCATTTGGAGAGAGCCACTGCCTTTTGCGTTTTGGGTTATCATACAGGACCCATTTCTCATCTCCTGTGATCAAGCGATCAAAAAACGCTTCTGTGTTGTGTCGTTGAAGCAATAAGTTGCATGTGATTGATCGGTTAGCCTTATTCTGTTCGGACAGATTATGCGGGACCCAAACACCTGCTCTGCTTACTTTTCCAATCTGCTTCAAATGTTCTTGGATGGTCGACCAAGGTTTGTTGAGACTGTTTGACAATTCCTCGATCGTCTGACACGGATTTGCTTCCACTTCCGCCCTTAACACGTCGTTGTCTAACGCTGATGGTCTTCCTGATCGATACGAGTCGGAAAGATCAAAATTACCCGATTTGAACTTGGAAAACCACCTTTGGCATTTACGAATGTCCAGTGCATTTGGATAAACATCGCAAATGTTTTTGGTAGCAACTGTTGCGTTATTTCCCTTGCGAAACTCAAAGAGCATGCAATGCCGGATGTGTACCTCTTCTGGTATTTGGCTGGCCATTTTACCCAAAATTACAAAAAAAAATTGTAATTCAATTGTCTATAAGTAAAGAAATCACTATAACCTCACAATGTCTTTGGTACGCCTCTGAACAAAACAATGAGCTGACAAATGACAATCAAGTATTGGCATGCGCAGAAACGATATTACTTTCCGGTCCCCCTATTATATCTGGATAGATCAATATGTCTAGAGGAGGCCAGTCCCGCCTCCGCAGTAGCTAAATATTTATTGCCTCGCCTCTCGCTTGATTTATTTAGATTTCAATATAATCTAATTAAGATAAAGAGTTCATTTATCATCAAGGTATTAACGTGATAAGTGATAAGTCAAAATAGAATTAATAATAACAAGTTATTATTACAGTTTACGAATGATGAAGCGTCGAAGTATACATTGGATCCTTAATACATTTATTTCGTACAAACACGCGAAGACAAGTAGACAATAGGAATAATATAAAAGAGCACAAAGGGCCAATCAATTTCATACTATTCTAAAAATAACCAATCGGATCTTAATAGGTAGAGATTTCTCTCAAAATGCTTATTTGAACTTTAATTTGATTCTACTTGAATGCTGCTGTAGCTGATAAATTCTATTTAGACCTGTGAAATGATTTCTCGATGCTCTACAGCTTTTCAGAGTCAATTTTAAACCTTTTTATTGTATATACCGTTAGTAAATGATAGTGACCCAAGCCATTTACCTATCATTTATTATCTTGATATTAATATAATTAAAAACATTGAATTAATCAACATCGTGTCCATATACCTAATAATATAATCGTGAAGCGTAAAGCCTTTATAGCAACAAAAGCAATAGATCAGGGGATTAGTAGAATCTCTTAAACCAACAACATCGTACAATGTTAGCAAACTCGCTCACCAACTGTGCTGGCGGAGACAAACGACCCATTTTTTTTTTAAAGAAAAAAATATTCTTTTCATATGATTTGTTTTAAATTAAGCTGCCGCCAATCCGCATTGAGTAAGAGTAGTAGGAAATGGCCCAAATCTCCCCATACAAACCTATACGACAGCCGTTAGTGCCCAGTGGTACCGGAGGCCATGCTGATCGTATATGAAGATCTTTGGGGAAGGCCTATGTCCAGCAACGGACGTCTATCGGCAGATGATATTCTATGAAACGAAAAAGTGTAACGAAGAAATGACAATTATAAATTTATTTTTCGTATAGAGGCTGTGAGAGAATCAGAACAAAAGTGATTATACTTTCCATATGCTCCTACTTTGTGTTATGGTTTGCAGTGTGCTCGGTACTATACTACTGTCCAGCGCATGGACAGATCCAACCGGATGTTAAAAAAATATTTTAAGTACTTCAATCTATCTCTATCTTCCGTTCATTATAACTGCAATGAATAAAAAATTATTTATCGAAATCCCTCACTCTCGTATTTGTATTCATCCCATTCTCTTACAAATTAATCATAAAGCTTATACTGGTTTTCTTAATATAACGAAGCTATCAGACGATCAAGGCGTTCATGAAGATAAGTAAATTCCTGCGCATTACAATGTGGTAGTGATTAGGATGTCCCCACAGCTCCACGATACATGTAACTAGCGAAATTACTAACGTTATGAATCTTCTATCCTGCAGGTTTCTACCAAGGATTGCCTGCTGTATGTGACTGAAAGCATGTTCAAGTGTGTCGGCTTTGAAGATAGCCTCCAATGCCCAATAAGCTCGAGGTGGACAACAAGTAAATAGTTGTCCCGCACAATTCGAACAAACGAAGCTTTGGCTCTCACCAACCCTCTTTGGGCCAGCGTGGCGGTAAGTGATCCAAGTCTCCTCGTATGAACCCCTGGTGCGCAGCGATGCGGGCAGCACAAGACCGATCAATGTGGGGATCTTTGGAGAATGCTTATGTCCAGGAGTGGACATCTATCGGCTGATGTGTTTAGGTATAGTGCACGGAGGCACGGTTAAGATATATAGATCCCGGGCCCCCCAAAACATACTGAAAATTACCAAGGGAGTTTAAATATGTATAAATCCCATATAATGTTGTCTTCCGCCAAGACCAGTGTGTTTTGTGAGTGTGGTTTCCGGCTTAAATATATGTCCACGTGTGAAGATCACAATGTAGTGGCTGTGAAAACGTCTACTATTGCAACAATGTCAAGAGTATAACCATCAGGTGAACGTCCTGTTCATCTCTTTCCCCTTTGCCTCGTGGACGACAGACCTCGGCAAGTCATTATCTGACTGTCGCTACTATTCATAAATAAAATCATAAATAATTCATCACTTAACAGTTACCTTACCACCATTACGTGATGACCAGTTTGATCGTGTTCCGTGCAAATGCGACGGCGGTGAAAGGACTTATTTAAAGTGAAAATACTAAGCAAACATCGCGTTAAATTCTAACATGCAATGATCTAGTCTTGTTGCAGTCAGTTAAAGTTAACTAGGAAGTTTGAAATTGAATCAATCATATGCATAACACTTGGACTCCTGTAACAAAATGTTAACGGGTTATATATCGATGAATATATCGATTAAATTAACATCAACGTAACTATAGTGGTTATACTTGCTATACTTTGCGTAATATATTACATGGAAGCAATATACATTTTCTTTTCGTAATATCTTTCAGGGGTGTAAAGGTTCCCGCACAACAACTCACTGGATCCAAGACAAACTCACCCGCTCGTGTTGCACCCTGATACTGAACAAACGGTGCTCTGGCACCCGCCAACGCGCATTAGGCCTGTGGGCATTATGGGAAATAACTCAAAACCTCCCATGTGAACTCCTACAAACGTGGGAGTGTTTAGAGGAAGGCTATGTCCAGCAGTGGACGTCTATCGGTTGATAATGGAATTTCTTTCAGCGGAAAATATATTTAAGTAGCTTTTATATTCATGAGTTAGCTTCATTTTTAAAATAAATAAGGAAGATGAAATGGCAACGGAAACAAGGAAGTCTGTATAAATAATTAACTTAAGTAAATCTGTATAATGATGGACAAACTTTATGGTAACTTGGTGTTGTCGTGGAATATCATCAGTAAATTCTGGAAATTCTTAAAGCCTGTTTGATTGCTTTTACAACAGGATACATTGATATATCGCACCTTAATAATTCCTTATAACTCTTTTTTAAACTATGTATCTAAATATAAGTGTAGGACGACGACATCGGGACGGTCGGAAGTGTGTGGTGGGATGCGAGAAGCTAAAGATCACATTTGGTGGAAGACTGGGGAAGGTCTATATCCGACAGTGGATAACCAAAAGCTGATAATGATGATGACATATATATGACTAGATAGAAAATGGCAGCAAGTACTAGTGATAGGTCCCTATTGGATCCTATTTCTGTAGCCATATAGTAATGTATCGGTTTGAATGGCATTGTAGCTAGTGAAATTATTGGAATAAAGAGATTTAATATCTTCTCTCTCTCTCTCAAGGCGAGTACAATATGGTGTTGTGTATATCATCCTAACCAGCACACTGTTATATGCAGATAAATTGCTTATTAACAGGTGAAGATCTAACTTGTCTAATCGCTTTGTACAAAAAAAATCGAATTTATAACATTTTAACAATATACGTTTACTATTGAAATGTTTATGGGCGCAGAAATAGAATATCAAAAAGATTAGGGGCAACTTCATAAAATATGAAGGGTAATAAATGCTTACGACCCCGTGCCCTTTCTAAAAATGTCCCGACGGAGTGTCTCCGAGGATGCTGAGAAACAATAACATTGCTTCTCTAGGAAAAATCTTAACGTTTATTATATTTTCATTGCAATTCTGCGAATGGAATGATTTGACTCTTGAGTATGTATCTTCTTCTTCTTTGTCGGTATCACTCTTAACAACACGTTATTCCTTCCATTCTTCTCTGATAGCCGCCTCCTAGTGCATTCATATAGTGGCAATGATGAGTCATTTACTGCCTCCTTTACCTGGTCAGTTCATCTCATAGGCGTTCTTCCTCGTGGCCTGGTATCCTGAACCTTCCCCTGGACCACAAGTCGGTCATTAGCTTCTGTCGTCGTTCAATATATATACAGATTAACACCTTGTCTTTTTAATACCACCGCAGCGCTTATTTCTGCCATCAAACTGTAGTGTGCTAACACTGCTATGTTCCGGTTTGAAGAGCGCTGTTACAAGTGAAATTATTGGAGTAACATCTTATGTATCAAAACGGCGAGCATTATGTTGTACTGTACCATCTTCACTAACGCGAAGTTATGAGCGAGGACGTATCACTTATTATCAAGTGACCGTCCTGTTGTCAGCGCATACTTGAATAAAAATAATTAAATATATTGATATACAGTTTTAACGTAAATGAGATATTTTTGCATGGAACTATGTCACGTCTGATATTAGAATAAACAAGCTAAACCGGAATCTAACGCCGGCGTGGCTTATCAAAGGAAACGACTGGGCCAGGACGCGGCTACACTATCAATATCTCACATCTAAATATATATAGACACGAGTAACTTAAGACTGTAAGTCTAAGTCTAAGTCTGAACGCTGTAATCAATACTTAAACCTTTAGTTTGTTGATATGAATATCGTATCGAAGCAGCAACGAGACGAGAGAGAGTTTCACCTGATGGGAATAAGATACGCTATCCCATAGCTATAACAACGTGGAGCAAGTTTGGATAACAAGCACAGTCGCATTGATGATGTCATATCTCATTACCACAGTAATTTAACTAGACACAGTAATGTGACAGTAACTGTACGTCGACAGAAATAGGAGCTTCAGTGGTTCCTAACTAGACTGTCTCCGGGAACAAACAAATGTATATAAATCAAGTCGATTGTAGCTATCGTAGTAGGTATGTGGGCCTTGTCTCTCCTGTGTCTCGGTCCCAGAGTCCCAACAGTGGGAATAATAAAGAATCTATTAAATGAGAAATTGTTAAGCTACGTTGAGTATATACCGACAGCCGCAGTGGAAACTTTTAGACAAATAAAATTATAGTGTATGTATATATGTTTGGGGGATAGCTATGTCCAGCAGTGGACGTATGTCAGCTAGCACAAATAATTGAAAATAGATAAATAAAAACTAAATTATGATCGTTTTCGAATGTTAAGCATAGACAAAAAATTATCTGCTATGAGACGATCACAAACGTCTGAGTTAGTTGAAGCAATGAAACAATTGAATGCCCTCCGACAATCTAGAGCCCTAAATAAGGACATGGTATTCGTACCCTGGTATTAATTTCCCCGCAGCCGAGTATTCATAATATATAATTGGTATCCTGTCACCCTTGTATTACCTGGTAGCCAGGAGGTCTTTTCTTAGCCTTTTCAACGAGGCATTAGTTAGGATAATGTATACCGGACCACATTGCTCTCGTCGCCATGAAATATGCGATATTAACGTTCGTTACCTCAGTAACTTCACTATCTACAGCACCCTTCAAACCGGAACACATCTCATATATATTGTGAGAAATCTTTTAGTAAAATCTCCTAAGGCAGTTGTGCGGATTTAAATTATTCATTACAATATACTTGTGGAAGATTTCTGTTGTCGGACATCTAAATAGGTACCACCGCAGCTACTATTTCTGTCCGAAAAACAGTAATGTGTAAACATTACTGTGTTCCGGTTTGAAAGGTGTTATAGATAGTGAAATTACTGAAATGTCTATGTGTAGACATTTCAGTCTTAAAGCAAAGAGCAAAATTTTTTGTAGTGTTTATCATCCTAACTAATGCCACATTTAGACAGGTGTATTACTTATCATGTATTTGACCTGTCTCAACGTTTCTTGAAATAAAAAGAATCGAGACGGAACCAACACTAATAATAACAAAATTTAATGATATGCACAAAATTTTGACACTTACTAGCTGTGTGTGGGTAGTGTTAATGTTTACTTGAACTGTTACTAAAATAACCTAACGAGGAGTATTTTTTCGTAGATTATAAGAGGATTCATTATCATACAAATTTTATGTGTAGTAATAAATATACATGATGAATATTAAATACGATAGCACAGTCACACTTACCTTTGTGTAGACTCGGTGTAAATAAGCCGATACAAAGAAACATAAAAACTGTGTCTGATTAGTATCCAATAAGCACGAATACTAAAAAAAATTATCTCAGCAGCACTTAACAATTTTCCCACAACAATCGCCGATTCCTCGCGGGTAACAAACTTTTAGTCCGATTAGCAAACAAAACTTTTTTTTTTTACTGTAAAACTAAAAATGTGCACGACAAAAATTTTAAATTTTACACAAATAACAATCACAGTGTAATTAATGTTAATAACATGAGTAATTTGTAATGTTATTCACAATGTTTTCATTCGCGAACATTTTGGCGGCAACGGCCATATTGACACGTTCAACACGGCACGCTAGTCTAACTGGACTGGAGCGAAAATGGCGGCGCGGGCCAAGTCGGCTGGCGAACGGCGCCGTGAGGCAAAGATCATGCGTGATAATTCCCAGGTGAAGGAATATGTTGCACACCTTGAACAATATAAAACAAATACAAAAAAATTATAAAAATTTATGTAACATAATTATACATGATAAAAAACGAGTACAATAAACATATATTTTACTGTCGATATAAAAAAGGTAAAAAAATACATAAGTTTTTTTTTATTTAAAAAATGACGAGACTAGTGAGAAGTTCACCTGACGATAAGTTATACGCCTGTGCATAACAACATGGCACTAGTTAGGATGGTATATACTATACCACATAGAGCTCGTTGCCACGAGACGGCGTGTTAAGTCTCGTTACCCCAATCATTTTATTAGCTACAGCGCCTTTCAAAGTGAAACACAGTAATGTTTCCACACTGGTCTTTGGTAGCAGATATAAGCGCTACAGTGGTACCTAAACGGTCTGTGGCAATAGAGACATACTACCAGTGGTAACAATCATCATTTTAATTTTCTTTGGAGTACTGTCAAATATTTAGTACATGATTATCAACAAAGTAATTAGAACAATAGTCTTATTTATCTAAATTTCAAAATATCGGAGTTACCGAAAAATTATAAAATAAAATAAGGTACAGTTTTACTTTAATAGTTTAAAAAGTGTAGTCTATAACAACTGTAGTCTAGCTATTTTAGATGAGCGTTAAGTTACGTTCTTAAGTATATACAAATATAAATCAGTTAAGAGTCCATTAAGCTACTTTTATCCCGTATTCCTTCTTACATATTATATGAACCTATTCTCCCATTAAGTGTATAGACATATTTATCTATGTATATCTATATTTTTATATACATATATATGTGTGTTTTACTCGTTCATATGTATAGTTATACATAATTATTTATACTTATATGTATTTATTAATACTTATTACCCATGTATGTGTAGCTCTATTTTTGTTAAATGTTCTTTCTCGCCTACCACAGCAAGACCTCTATTTCTAGGTTGACTGGTAGATAATGCCCATAGGCATTAAGTCTGCCTAGTGTAACCTAATTATAGGCTTCATAGTGAACATTTTAAATAAATACAAACAAAGATGTGACATTTAATGTTAATATCGAACTGTAATGATGTAACATGAAGTAACGTTGAATCATATTCTTTGTTTAAAATTCTTCATTCAAACAAAACTTAGATATTCTCTACCCCTTAAAAAACCAAGTATTATTTGTTTGTATTTTCAAAAGTTTCTCTTCTGAGCGCTAAACTCTTTGAAACACACAGTGCAGAGCTACTGTGAGGTGGGAAAACCGGTTTTAGACAGTATAAATCTAGCAATTTTAAAAAATCAATAAAACGACGTCATATTGTACTAATCGACTACATAAAAATTACCTTTCATATACACGTGCAAACAATAAAGCTATGTTGCTATTTAATAATCTACTAAAGAAATACACCTTTTAAACTTATGACTGCTACCTTAAAATAGAATAGATTATGTTAGTTTAGCAGAAATAGGCGCTGCGGTGGTACCTAACTAGACAGTCTCGAGGAACAAAGACCTACCACCAGTAGTCTATGTTTAATTTCATTGAAAAAAGAGTTAAGTGAGTGATGAATACTATGACTATTTACTTTAAAATGTAGATACAATCTAGATGCATGTAGAAATTTTTATAATTGCTGACTTCTGTTGAAATCTAAGTTATCACTGTCCTGCATCCGATTACAAGAGGAAATGCGTCAACATTAAAAATCTACGCCTATACTAAAAAAGTAACAATAAACTTAAGTGTTTAATTTTATAAAATCAATTTTTAACTCTTTTAACTTGAAAATTAAATGAGATGATAAAAACTATATTTACGGATTTTTTTAGATCAATGGCAAGAGGCGAAGATCACATAGCAGGACCTCTAACTAAATAGCTTCAAGTTTATTATGTAAGAAAATATTATAGAAAGAGAATTAATGTCAAAAATTTGTCGACAAGGCAAATAAATGTACAAATATAGTTTTATATCTGCTTTTTAACTTAACGAATTAATAATATTGTTCGTTGTTTTTGTTGTACATTCGTTAAAACAATATTATAACTAACTCTGTTAAAGTATAAAACCTAATAATTATAGATTCTGTATTATTTACATGTGTTACTTAAAGATTTTTATTATCACCTACATTGTATTACTTAAATAAAATTATTTATCCATTGTTCATAGATAAAACTAAGTTACTGTAGCAGATGTAATCAAATGGGCTAAGTGAAATCTAATATACATTACAATCAATCTGCGATGGTCAAACGTGCTCTTCCATAATTCTCTAGCATCCAAAGTTTGATAATCCGAAAATTACACCACGGCAGGTCTATAACGAGACGGCATGCCCTTACAGAAGTGATAAAAGAGGGGAGGAATTTTTCCCCACGGAGATGAAGCTGCGCGGAGCAGCCGACTATGGTGGAATCGCGGAGGAGTGCGAGAGAGTTCCATGGCACCTTCGTAAAACGACAAAGGTTGGAATATCGTGGAAGTTTTATTCGGTGCAAATCAGACATAACCTGTCTTTATACCCGCGAAGGCATTTCCCCACGTAAACAAAAATTTTACAATATGAAAATGATAGCTTATCAGATTGGAAAATAAACTATCATCATTCAAACTTTTCCACATGTCGCCCACCAGGTAAGTCGTTCGCCGCTGCGACATACAAGCAAAACTTCTTTAGTGCTTAGTGAAAAACTTGCCTATCTCTAAGCACCACCTGTCACTTTAATCGCTCCAGGCAGCTTATTCTATATGGTCTTAAACATAGTCCACTTTTACAAAGTTTCGGAGCAATTAAACTTGTTGCAACTTGAAGCGGGTGAAAATCTGCATAACATGTATCATTAGCTTGAGAGATTATTGAGTTACAAGGAATATAAGTTAAAGTGTGTTACTTATTCATGAAGGAGTGGAGCGGGCTTAAATACCATTAAAAACAATACCTGAGGATCGAATTGGTAACGGGATACAACAACTCACTGAACCCAAGCCAACCTTACCTGCTTATGATGCTGCCTGCTAATCACCAAACAACGCTCTTGCTCTCACCAAACCGCATAGGTCCAGCGTAGTGGGAAATGGCCTAGATCCCCTACATAAACCCCTGCAAACGACGGCCTCTAGTGCCCCGCGGTACCAAAGGCCATGCTGTATGTGAATCGATCGATATGGAGATCTTTGGTGGAGACATATCCATCAGTGGACGTTTATCGGCTGATGATGACAACGAATTGGTTTTCTCAATCTGATCGCCAAACTTTATGTTGAAGATGACACCCAATGATAATGATTTATTCATAAATAGTTTATATCAAATAGTAATAATAATTAATCGAGAGTAGGCAATGCATTTAAAATTAATGAACAACTACATTTTAGTTGATGATGGAGGATGCTTAGATAGTTCGGCCATGTAGAAAGAATGGATGAAAGAAAATTAACGAAAGAGGTATACAAGGTATGAATGATTGAGAAAATCGGTGCAGGTCGACAGCTCAAGAGTACTTGCAAGCGACGAGCATGTATGGAGACGCTCATGAAAATGGAGGAAGCGAGAGAGGTGTGCCAGGTTCGCAGCACGTGGAGAGGTGGTCTCTGCCTACCCATTGGGAACGGGGCGTGATATATATGTATGTACTTTTTCATGATTGAAGGTCTTTGTAGGTACCACCGCAACGCCTATTTCTGCCGCCAAACAGATCTATGCAAACATTTCTCTTTTCCAGTTTGAAAGGCGCTGTAGCTAATGTAGTTACTCGGGTAAAAAGTTTCAGCATCTTGTGTCTCTGGTGACAAGCAATTTGCAAAGCAAAACACTAATTACTTACCATCAGGTGATCGTCCTATTCGTCTCGTTGCTTAATTGAATAAAAGAAAACTAAATAAACAAATCTTAAACATGAGAGCAACTAAAAGAAAAAAAAAAGAATTAAATCTCAAAGCGATAAGTACTATGTTAACTACGAGATAACATCGTGCTTATCGTTTTGTGATAACTATAAATTAGGTTATATATAATGAAAAAAAAGTTAATGAGTAGAAGAATTTTTTATTTTTGTCAGATAATCCAAGAGTTCTTTTGATCACATTTATTGATACATAGCTTAAATTGTTATGATAATAGACAACGTATGTTACATGATAATATTGCTAAATAGCATGTTAGCGACTCACGTGATGGTAAGTGATCACCGCTACCCATACAAAATCGGAACAATTGCCAAGTTAGAGCCACGTTGCTGTCTTCCCTATAGTTCGGCTAAACTCCCTGATGTTTCTAAACATTCGAAGGTATTATTCATTTACTTTATTCAGGTATATTTACCGATTATCTTTCTTATATATATAATGAAAACGGGTTTTCTGTGTTCGCCAATCACGTGAAAACTAGTGACCGCATCGTCATGAGAACATAACCATTCGACAAGGAACGATTTGTAGATTGAATTTCATAGATCCTTGATCATTTTATTTCGAATTAAATTTTATAAACATTTTCGTTTCGTATTATTTATGCGGTTGCTATAGTAACAGTCTCTACCGTCCTTTGCTGGTGCATTTACTCTTCAAGTAATATTTTAGACGAATTTCAAGCTTATTTCGTTGGCTAGCAAAGAGAGCGAGGAATAGCTAGTGGTATTATAAACAGAGATAAATATTGCAATAATAGTTTTTTCATAAATTAGAATAAAATTTTTTCATTCAATTAAGCGAAACATTCACCTGATGGCGTTACACCTGTCTGTAACGAGGCGCGAGTCAGGATGATATACATTACACCCACATTGCTTTCATGGCCTTAAGACGTAAGTTGTAGTCTCGTTATCCCAGTAATTTCATTACCTGGAACGAATTGTCTGTCGCGGTTTTCCCTAGTAGCTACAGTATGAAGTTCTTCAAAAAAGGCGTGAAAAGGTTTCCGCAAGTGTTACTGCCATAAGCTGCGATTACCGCTCAACATCAGTCGTGCCGCATACCTGTTTGCTACCTTAGTATATAAAAAAAAACCTACCTTCGGACCGGAACACAGTAATATTTGTACGCAACTGTTTAGCGGTAGAAATAGGAGCTGCGGTGGTACCTACCTAGATGATCTCCGGCAACAGAGGCCTACCACCAGTAATTGAAAGATTACGTATTCTATTGAGGTTAGATTTAAATAAATTGATTGATACTTATATCTCCATGATTGAAAACGACTGCCATCTATATTCTTAACAGTATTTGCAAATCTTACTTAGTTTTATGAAGTGGTAAAAGCAGTACCAGATCACTCTGAAATAGTTATATGCATTCATACAATGAATAGGTACAACAAAAACCTCTAACATACCTATATTTTTTTATTAAATACCTAAATTTCACTGCAGCTTGCCAATTATTTAGAATCTATATCTTGAATAATTATATAGAGTGCAAGGTAGGTTTCTTTTATCGGAACTAGTGACCTGCAATTTTTTTTTTTTTTTTTTTTTTTTTTTTTTTTTTTTTTTTTTTTTTTTTTTTTTTTTTTTTTTTTTTTTTTTTTTTTTTTTTTTTTACAGTCATTCCCCTGCGTATGGCGGGTCAGGTCCTTTAATTGCACTTTTAAGCTTTACTTTACATTTATCACTTATCATTCAAATTTTCTTATTTCTAGTACTACATTCTCTCCTTTCGTCCATCTTCTGTATCATGCCTATTCTTATCTTTCTTTCTTTTTATTCTCCTCCTCTTTTCTCTCATACTCCATTCCATTTCCTTCTTTCATACCTTTTGCAATTCTGTTAGTTAATCACCGCTTAATGATTTTTTCATCATCATGCATGATAAAAGCGAAAGTTCTTTGAAAATCATAGATTTAATGAGGGTATTAAGGAAAATTGTACACAAATGTATACAGATTGATTTCTATGCAGTTGTAGTGGTAGTTGACAGGGTCATAACATGGTACCTCAAATAATCCGAACTCATCTCAATTTTCTTAATAATTTAAATAAAACTTTTTAAACTATATATGTATTTAAAACTAAAATATTTATGTTATATGTACAAAGAAAGGAGCTTAAAATAGATAGAATAGAATTAATTTACTACAGTTTTACTTAATGTATACAGTCTTATCTTAATTATGATACAATCACTAAAGCATCAGAATTATGATGTTCTCCATGATTTTCTTCTTTAACTGTGACAGATGAAGACTTATTATTAGTTAAAACAAGAGTTTTGTGTTTAACTTTGACATGTTTTCGAACTGAATCTCTTCCATGGAACTTAACGTTACAATGCGGACATGAATACTTCTTCTCATCAAAGTGTATCCTTTCATGTAAACTAAGCTTTTGTTTACTAAGGAAAAACATACCACAAATTGTGCAAGGTGTATTGAGGTCTGAGTGTTTAGCTCTATGCTTTTTCAACGCATCTGATCTGTTAGCTTTGTATTCACACAAATCACATTTATAAAATTTCCTGAAACTATTATGTATAGAACGCCGGTGATTACACAATTCAGCACAAGTATAGTAAGATTTAGCACAGATTTCACATGTGTAGGACTTCACATTGCTGTGCCTCTGTAAATGAGGCCTGAGACAGTGCTTTGAAAGCATCTTTGCACAAATGGGGCAAGGAACTTTATCACCAGTATGAGTTTTTATATGTCGGTACACCTGACTTCTACCTCTAAGATATTTCCCACAAAATTCACATGTCGCCTCCACAATATATTTTTTATGTACAGATTCTTTGTGAGCCTGTAATGAACTTAGCTGTGTGAAATTCTTCGGACACATTTCACATTGGTAAGGTCTATCTCCACTATGTATCACAATATGGGTTTGCATATCTTTAATCTTTTTGGATTTATAAGGGCATTGATTACAATGAAATATTCTTGCTTTTCCAATGCCTACAATACGGATCATACCACTAGCTGCTGCAGTACAACTTTGTCTTTTTACTTTCCTGTGTGAGTGATAAGCTTTGTAAGTTTTGAAAACCATTTTACATACAGGGCAGATTAGGGAGTTTAATAAATGTGTTTTTTTCCAATGAACTCTCAATTTACACTTACTTTTAAAGTAGATACCACAATCATGGCATTGTACTTGGGAGAATGACTCTTCACGACATATAGATCTTGATGGAACTAAGTTTTGGTCTTTTATCATTAATTTTGGTGAATAACGCCATGAATATGGCTCATTGCTTTTTACGGACTCATCATCTAGATATTCTACTGGTACTCTTAGTTCATAGTTAAGGTCGTTGCTTAACTGATCTGTCTGGTTTACATGCTCTTCATTCTTAATTAATAAATCTGAAGAATTTTCGACTGCTTCAATTACACCTGTACCTTTTAAAATACATTCGGAATTTTCACATTTCGCTTTAAAATTAACGGCAGTTTCTAATTCAAGGTAACAAGTAGAACATATGTTATCTGGTAAACCATCGGTTATTTTAATCTCGATATTGGTAATAACATTTATATGGTCATAAAGCGAAGCATTTTTATATTTTTCAAAAAGTGATTTATACATTTTTGTTTGTTGTCCTAAGCATACCCGACAGACAGTCATAGTCTTCGTTTCTTTATTCATGTCGTGTTATTTTTTACATTTATTAAAAAACTATTCATACAAAGTTACTTCCTTTTTTTTTGTTATTAGTTTCCCGGCCTTAATTGTCTCATTGATTTGATAGTGACATTAACATCTGTCACCTTATCAATGTTTTTTTATATTCTTCTTTTAAGAAAGGCAAAGTGCCAAAATTTATAGTGCCAAATTATTTTTGACAATATTGTTCTTGCTTTAAAAATATTTGGAAAAACATAGATTGTCATCGTGTACTAAATAAAAAAGTAATCATTTCAATGCATGCAATTTAAAATCATTTAAAAATAATCATTATAACATCTACTTTTTGTTTTACGGTAGCTTTAATACATAACCTTAAAAGTTGTTTGTCTCTTAAGCTTTTGAATAAAAATTATAATATAAATGATAGTAGCGGCCGACCTAATGGCGTATAGGAATCATTTATGTAATGTTTATTATACTACCTCAATATATTACCAATTATGGTAAGAAGAACCATTAATATTTTAAAAAGGGCTTTGGTGTTTAATAAAATAGGGGATAAAAATTAAACACAAATATTTTTGTTTAAATAAATAGATACTGTATATTAACGTTTCAATGTAATACATATCACTTTCAAGTAAAATAACATTTTAGTTACATTGTAGGTTTTTACTTAATAAAACTTATTTTAATGAACTTATATGTTTATAGAAAAACAATAGCTAAAAATACAAAACATTAAGATTCTAAATAGACTAGTAAAACATTTTATAACACGAGATAATTTTTACACCCCTAGTTAATCGTTTAATCATTGTGGTTAAACAAAAAGTAGAAATTTAATAAGTTTTCATTTAACCTCAAAACGAATACAACAGTTAATGATAAAACAAGACTCTAGGGGGTTATTAAATTTACCTCGTTTTAATAAAGTATGAATTATAATTTCTGGGGAACTGTTCATTGATAATTTATTTACCAATATTTCAAGCATATCACATATATATATTTCGATAAATCCATTAAAGGTTTTAGAATTTATGAAATAGTCAATAGGAAAACTTAAATTAAGAAGTTTATTAAATTTTATTAAACATGATATAAAACTTAATCTAAATTAAACGAGGCCTTTGTAGTAAGATCTTCCAAACGTTTACTTCGTTTATATTTTTAATGTATTTTAATCCCAAATTAGATATTGAGCCCGCATCCTTTACAGTCATCCATTATATTTGTAATGTTGCTAAAACTACAACAAAGCTGCAAATATTTACACAGAAACTTCCACAATTACTCATTTTTAATTGAAGGAGTAACATTTAAACATGAAGTTAAATTTTTGAATCACAATTCTTATTAAATAAATAGCTTAATTTTAATATCGATAAGCAAGCCATGTTGTAGAAGTAGTTTTGTTTGTTAAAAAAGCTGTTTTGAGTGGTAATAATTTTAGAATTAATTTCGCATTTAAACAAACACTATAAGAAAGTAAAAGAAAAAAAATTTAATCATTACCTAGACTAAAACTAAGGCACATTGTTATGAAGTGTAGGATAATAATTGTTTTTAATTTTAAACCTTGGTCCCGAAACCATTTCATGGGATAAATTCAACCATTTATTAACCATGATAAAGTTGTACTTATCATCTATGGCCCCCGAATTAGAATATATACAGTGCACGTTGTGGCGATCTAAGTGAACCACTAAATAATTAAATTAAATATTTTAATAACAATGTTTTGGAATAAGATATATAACGCTTTGGCTTATAGCTATTTTAATCTATGGTCCACGTTCGGGGTGTTATATATGCTATTATATATTACAATGAGGGCTTTTGTAACTGTATTGTATCTCTTGGCACTAGTACACTACGTCTATGTAGTAATCAGAGTATTCTAGAACGAACTTTCACACAACAATCGCTCGTGTATTATTTAAAGTTTATATAAAATCATTGAAAACAACGTACACTTTGTTCACATTTATCTTATTAAAACTGAACATGAAATATCTTACTAACAGAATACAAATATGGTAATACGTGAAAGAAAAGTATAATCTGTATTATTTAACCATACTTCACTGATTTGTCATGAGAGATATGAACAAAATGATTACTCGTGGGGCAAGATGAATATGAAACCAAATGGCCTCTCACCATCTTAACCAACATAAAAATAGGCGATGTTGAGGTCAATAATATATATTTTTATGTATTGAAAACATTTAACTGTATGACTTAATAGTTCACCTGACTGTTTTTTAAACACATTAACGTAATTTTTATTTATGTTACTTTTTTTATATCGTCAAATGATTTTCTTGTGTCTGTTAAATTTGTCAATTTTCGTCGTGTCGCGTCAACGCGTTGTACAATACCATTATTTTATTGTTACTGGTTGTTTGTACCATAAATTTTATAATTTACTATGGTCATCATTGACTCACTTCAGTCAAATGTTCTATTTTGCATAAACGAAACGTATGGCAAACAAAACTAGTTAATTTTAGGTTCAGAAATAATTATTTAAGTCCAATTTATATTACTCATTTCAAGTCGATGTTTTTAAAATTTTGAAGCGTTAAATTTACGAACTCGTCATTTTTTAGAGACAATCGTTACTGTTATTAGTTAAAAATTACTTAGCTTAATTGTTCTTTTAAATATATTTACTTCAATCAAAGAATACATTGATTTGATTTGTCCGAGATGATGAAGTATAAATTCAATACTGAAAAATATGATCATAGCCGTGATTAAATCTTGTTTATGGTTTTTTTATTAACAAACTTTAAAGTTATAATTATTTGTAAATCATAAAAAAAGCTCGACAAATGAAAAGTCAATCTTATAGGTTTCAGCTCTTGTCTGGTCTTGATATGAATTAGTCAAAATAATTACATGTAAAATGGTTAAACCAGTTAATACTTTACTTTCCGCATACAAGTTACAAAGTTGTAATACAGTATAATATTTCCACAGATAAACCTAAGACCACAACGTGCGATAATTAAAAAAAAAGGGAACTAATTATTTAAATAACGCTATCAAAGGAATCTGTTTAGTCCGGTGGCTCCTGGTGGGAGCAGTGTGGTACGGGCGTTGGGGAGGATTTGAAGGCACGGGGGAAGAGGGAAGAGTAAGACGGAGGTGGTTCGTACTCCGGGGGAGTGGCGGGAAGCGGAGCCGTGAACAACTGCTGCGAGGTGGCCGTCACAGTGACCGTGGGCGGCATGTCGATGCACGATGGTGGAATGTTTATGGGCGTGTCTGATGGCTTCGAACGGCTACAGCAGCATTCTGAAATTATAAAAACATGTTTTTTAAAAAATTTGAAATTTACTAAAGTTTATTTATTTGTATATAATATCAGATAGTTTGTTTGGTGATAAATGATGACAAAAGAAGGTTTTGTCATAAACCGTCACGTATGTTTATTTAAGAAAAATCAATAATTTACAATATTGTGATAGACATCTGATATTTGAGAGAATTTAAAATCGTATTATCTACATCCATAGCAACGGGACGAGTATCACGTGAGATTCTAGTTCGAATGCAAAGATTAAGTTCAAATGTATGCCGATTGTGATTAAAAAAATGCTTTAAGGAAAAGCTTATGGCTGTTGCACTTACCCCAAGCCAAGCAGAACATGAGTACGGTCGCGCAGATGAGCATCCCGATCACGAAGTAGCTCCACGGCCCGTACGGGCGCAGAGCTGCCGCAAACTCCATGAAAGCGTTCGACTTCTGCTCGCTTTCGCCAATTTTCACTGAAAGTTTCAAATCGCCTGCTCTCATTTAAAAACGAACTTTAACATTAGCATTACATTTAAATATTATTATTTCCCGCCAAATCTTTGACGGTTTTTTTTCTTTTCTGGTTAACGAAAAGGCAAAGTTATATGCAGTCATCGATTTAGTCTATTGTAATTGTCCGACTTTTAAAATAGTCCAATAATTAAATTTTATTCATAAATAAAAATTATGTAATAATTTTTGTTAATTAATACATAATAATTATAAGAAACCTAATTACTTTTTATATATTTAATTACCTTGATAATTTGAAAAATACTTTTTTTTATTTATGGTATATTTTTATAAGAAATGTTAAACTCACTTATTACTGAAGGCTTGGTCATGCCGTCAGTTTGGTCCAGACCCAACAGCTCCTGGTTCCTTGCGGCGAACCTGCGCAGCAGCTCGAGGAACGGAGGGTCGCGCCGGTGCGAGCAGGCGGCCGAGTCCTCGTCCTCGCCGCCGGGACAGTGGCGCACGCCGTCGCAGACCAGGTACGATGAGATGCAGAGGCTCGTGACACCGCAGATGAATTGGGATTCGTTGTTGCATACAGCGCCTGGAATGTCCGATTCCATTTAATGAGTGGTAATTATTTTATTCAACTAAGCGACGAGATGAGCAGAATGTTCACGTAATAAGTCACGTAAGTGGTTTGTCTGCCCCGAAATGACATAACGCGAAATTAAAGTGTTTACACATTGTGCTCATCGCGTTGAAACGTAAGATGTTAATTCTTTCCTGTAATCGCCTTTACTAATATAATGCTCTCGCATGTCGCTCCAACCCTCAAAATTGGAAGACGTTCAACAGTAATCGAAAGGTTGTACTGTAAACAGGAAAACAATCAATGCAACGTCGATTATGCGATTACTAGAAAAAACTAATTCTCAAGTTCTTAACTTGAAAAGGACAATAATAATAGGTTGGGGAAAAAGAAATCCATTATTTTTATATGAACTTCAGGACTTTATACTGCTACTTTATAATATGATAAAGGAATGGAAAAACTGAGGTAACTATTAACCAGAAATTATTTTTTTTATATTATCTGCTTCCACAGCGCTGTGGATAAGTGCTTTTTTTGCAATAGGGTGACTCCACTTTCCATTACCGTGCCATATCTTGTAAAGTTTGATCAGTGGTAGGGTTTTTAAATCTGCCGGCATAGCAACATCGCTGTGTTCTAGCTGCCAACATATGAGGACCTGAGTATTTTAGACGAGCGTACTTTTTATGTGACGCATTATTATAACCATAGATCCTATGAAATTAATACCAAATGTAATAGAGATTTAAAAAAATGTGCTTAGATTTTATAAGAACTGTTTCAACACTTACCACTATTAACAGCGGTGACGACAAGGCGCAGTTTCTCCGTGTGCTGGTAAGGAGTATTGGGCGGGTTCCAAACAATCTTGATCTTCGGCGGCAGCAGCTTGGTGCCCGCTTTCGCCGCCACTTGCGCCGCGTTCCCGCCACACAGTGACAGCCGCCATATTGGACTCTTGGCGTCGCCGATGTACTAAGAACAATATTGACTGAATGCAATAAACACATTATTTACTACAATAGATATATTAAAATTTAATAACAACATAATTAATCCATAACAATACTAGCTTTGCTAGCTGTAATGTAAAATTAGACTTGAAGTTTGTCCGTATATTCCTTTAAAGCAGGGGTTGGCAAAGTGCGGCTCCAGAGCCGCATGTGGCCCTTTGATTCCTTAAGTGCGGCTGTGCTCAAACTTTCGAAGGAGATGCAAGCACATTGTTCGCATTAATAAATATTTATTAACTATGAAATTTACTTTTATTTAGTGTCATAAAAGTATACTAAACAAGCAGATTTGGCTTTCATTTTTTTTTAATTGTGTAATGTTTATATTTGTCTCTCTGGCTAATAAGTTTGCCGACCACTGCTTTAGAGCAACCGCAGCCGCAAGACTTTCTATAGCAACTATAACTATAGTATCAGCTTAAATAATACTAAAATAAAATGTTGATGGAGGTTAGTCCAAATGTAACGATGAATGATTTATGAAATTCAAGAATGGTGATGTTCCCATATCGATACGTTCACTAGTTTTCACGTGATCGACCACAGCTGGTGTTAAGCCTTTGATGTCAGAGAGTTTCCCGGTATGTACCACTTCAGCGTCTATTTCTGTCTCCAAATAGTACTATGCAAACATTACTCTGTTCCAGATTGAAGGGCGCTATAACTAGTGAAATTACTGGGGCAACGAGACTCATCGTCTTAAGTTTCAAGGCAACGAGCTCAGTAAGGTGCAGTGTATATCATCCTAACTAGCGCGACGTTGTTATAGACAAGCGTATCACTTACAATCAAGTGAACATCCCGCTCTCCTCGTCGTTTCGTTGAACAAAGAGAAAAAGTATATTTATATGTTTGTGATATTTATTGATAAACATATCTTCTACAGTAATTACTATACCTTGTGTAATTATGATGTTTAATTTACACACAATGTATTTATAAATGCAACTATTTTAAAAGCGCTGCACATACGACGTTTTTCTAAGAAAATAACGCAGTACTGGACTTACTTAATTTGATAGCATAACTTTTAAGAAAGTTCTAGATATCTTAATTTCTCTATAAATCATTATTTCCCAGGAAACGCTGGTACGGACTTGTTCCACTTAACTCCTATTAACCTCCGTTCTCATAAAACTCAATTAGTCAGCAACGTTATCCTATAGCAGTGGGTATCGTATTACAATAACATAAAAAAAAATCTTTAATGTCAACGGTCTGAATGATTAAACTAATTTTTCAAGCACCAACATAAATTACTTAACCGGTGTGTGGTCTATTGCCAGAGACCGCCTAGATACAACCGCAAAGCCTATTGCAGCCGTACAGTACTGTAGTCCGAATTGAAAGGGGTCGCAGCTAATGTATATTAATTACAAGGGTAGTGAGACTCGAAATGTCATGTCTCAGGCTACGAGCGGAATATGGTATTGTGTATATCATCCTGACTCCCACCTTGTTGTTATGGGCTGGCGTATCACTTGTATTCACTTATCATCAGTCGGACGTCCTGTTTGCCTCGTCGCTTAATTTAATAAAAAAAAAACTTTGACATGAGTACATGAATAGGAGGACAATATAGAAAATACCTGAAAGTAATTTTTTTTGTTTATTACTAAGTAAACTCTTGATCGAGAAAGCTTTAAATAATATTGAGCTTTATAAAATCGCTTCAACTATTTTATAAGTAAGAAACAACAAACGTATAAACAATTATTAAACTCGTTACGGGACCCTAACGTACGAAACCCGCTAAATTGCATCGTTATTGATTCACACGGGTCTACATGAAACTCCTTATCATCAGTTCGTGCCTCGAAGCTGTGCACCAGGACCGTTGGATGCACCGGCTCCCACGGGACTGCGAGCAATACCTGACATCGAATTACAATAACCTTCTAAGAAAAAGTATATATTGTAATTTAATTAAGCAAAAATACCTTTGTTTTGAATCTACGGAGTTTTTTTTTATATAAAAAAGCGTGTTCACCTGTTGATAAGTGATAGGTCTGACCATATCAATGTGGTACTTAGGATGGTATACAGTCTCACATTGTGGTCGTCACTTTAAGACAAGACGTCAAGGCTCTTCAATGCAATAATTACTTGCTACAACGCCCTTCAAACCGGAACACAGTAATGTATGCACAGTACTGTTTGTCGGTAGAAATAGGCGCTGCGGTGATACCTACTTAGACGGTCACCGGCAATAAAGACCTACCCAGATCTACGATTTTATAATCTGTGAAGATGGAGCTATTTCCTCCTTCTTACTGCCTTCCTTGCGGTTAACCACTTGCCTTGAGCTGGAGGTTCCTGGTTCTATTCTGAAGCTGTACTTCATTTAACCAGTTATAAAGTTTTTTTGGACTCGGCCAAGCTACCTACACTCTTCATATTGTGAATCTGCTGTTCACAAACCATTGCCATGATCCGGCTACTATATTAGAACCAAAGTCCTACCACTGGTAGTAGATCTCTACTTCCCGAGACCATCTCGGTAGTTTGCAAGCATTGCTGTGTTCTGGTTTGAATGGCGCTGTAGCAAGTGAAACTACTAGGGTAACAAGATTCCACATGTCTTAAGCGATGAGTGCACTGTGGTGTAACGTGTAGCATCGTAACTAGCGCCACGTTCTTATGGACAGGGGTGTCACTTACAATTAAGTGAACGTCTAGTCACTTTATTGAATAAAAAAAAGAGTCACAATTCTTCCTCCAGTGATCCCTTCTCCAAGTCAAAATTTAAGTAATCCCTCATAAACCTAACATATAAACTACTGGAACTTAGTCATCATCGTCAGCCGATAGACGTCCACTGTTGGACATAGTCCTTCACAGAGATTCCCACTTCTTTCGGGACGGGAATCATATGGAAAATGTAGGCCATTTCCTTTCCCATTGCAATGCGGGATGGTGGGAGCCAGAGCCTCGTCAGTTGATTAGCAGGGTGCACCACGAGCAGGTGTACCCTGGAAGCCTTGCACCCAATAAAAGGAAGTTCCTTTTAAGGGTCTTAAATATTATAACGTAATCGTCTCAATTAGTACTGAGTCGTTATAATTAAATAACGTTATATTATATAATTTTTATGAGTTAAGTCGTAATTAATATGGCGGTAGTTAATTGTATAGCCTATGTCCAGCAGTGGACGTCTATCGGCTGATGATGATGATGATGGTTAATTGTTATTGTATTTCTAGAAATAGAGTTACTATTTCCTTCCGTCAACAAGATCTTTAACCGCAGGAATTTAAGAGCTGATTCGCTTCGTGTAATTGGAGACATCACTTCCTTCATCACGTGCATGGGAACTCAAGATATTTTTGTTTGTGCGTTGTTTTGCTTTTGCATGCGGTTTGAGGTTACCCACGAGGGCCCTGAAGTTACAGTCAAATACAATGCTAGACGAGGAAATGACGGTCAATTGGTTTCATCATCATCATCAGCCAATCGATGCCTGTTGCTGGACATAGGCGTCGCTCACAGATGACGCTTGGTCATCGTTTGTAGGGGTTTATATGGGAGGACTTGAGTAATTTCCCACTTCGCTGGCCCATCATCACATCAAGCGGCTTCTTGTGACCATCAACAGTCAACATGGCTTTTGGTAACACCAGGCACTAAGGGCCACCTTTTGTAGAGGTTTATATAAAGTGCCATTTCCCATCACGCTATCTCCATGCGGATAGGTGGGAACCAGGTCCTCGTTTGTTGATTAACAGGGTGCACCATGATCAGATAAGGTTGGCTTGGATATCGGGATTGCTGTAGGGGATCCCTTACACCCCAAGTGGTTTCAAATAATGTCAAGTAATCGCTTCCATACTACTGGTTTTTACTAGTGATAGGTCTCTGTTATAACATTAAGGACAGGTTATCGGTAAGACGTCACGACCCTTAGTATTGAGGAACTGAACAACTGAAGACACTTACGGCGTGCAAACGTCTCAGTGTTCCAGTTTGAAGAGCGCTATAACTAGTGAAATTACTGGGGTAAGGAGATTCAATATATTATACATCAAAGCGATGAGCATATGGTGCAGTGTATAACATCTTGACTAGCGCCACGTTGCTATAGGCGGGCAAGTGATGCACTTTCTATCAGGTGAAACAAGTAAAAAGATCTGGTGAAGAGTCAATGGATCTCTGGATATCTCCTAAGTATATATAGATACACTTAAGATATTAAAAGATCAACGAAGAGTTGCTGTTTCTCTTTATCAGGTAGCCTTCGTACGGTTGCACTAATTTTGATCTATTTTTTTTTAATCAATGAAATTATTTAGGATTGGAAATAAAACTCTTTAACCCACGTTTTTCTTCAAATAAAGGTACTTACAATAAGCATCTTGCAGGCGTCGGTCGCATTGGTGACGGGCGCGGCGCCGTCGGTGGCGGTGTCCTGCGCGTGCGCCGGGCTGCGGCCGCTCCACTTGCGGCCGGGAGCGCCCGGCGCCGGCGTCTCCCGCAGGTCCGTCAGACCCCGCTCCCAATCCACCAGAGATTCCTGGAAAGACATCATTCCAATCTTTAACCATTTGCTTTACGATTTTTCTATTACTAGAACACGTTTACCATCAGGTAAGCGATACAATAGTTCATAACAACGTAGCGGTTTAAAAGATGGTATTCACAGCACCACGTTACAATCGTCACTTTGATACATAAGATGTTAAGTCTCATTACCTCAGTAATATCACTAGATACATCGCCCTTCAAACCGGAACACAGTAATGCCCGCACTCCAACGTTTGCTGTAATAGGCGCTACGGTGGACGGTCTCCGGCAACAGAGACCTACCACCAGTGTGATGAACGAACACATCGTAAATTTTATATCTACCCACATAACATATAATAAATGGCGAACCATAACAATCTGTGTTATTAATAATAAATAAATAAATACAGGTTATTCCCCGCAAGTAAATGAAGCTTCATTGTCATCGGATTGTTTTCAAACGCAACAGCTGAACAAGTATTGCAGCAGACGATACAAATTAAGCAGGACCTTTGTCTATTGTCATACTAATTGAGAAGATATTGTAAAAAAATATATAAATAATTTATAACAATACCTTCAAATTGAAATAAACATTTGATTGAAGGGGGTGTAATTAACCCCGCACAACCCCACCCAAAAAAATTTAATTGATACAGTTAACTTATTTTATGATGACTTAAATTCCTCTTCACTTCTGAGATTAGTTATCGTACTAGTTTGACACGCAGGTTGGTGACCAATGTGCAAGGTCACGAGATAAGCTGGTACAATTCCCTGCAGTTATTCCCCCCTTTTACGATGGTGGAGATATGGTAATAATATACGAATAAATTATTGAGGGTTCTTTGTGTTAATGTATGATCAGCGTTAATTACTTCATCAATCAAATCATTAGCCGACAGACGTCCACTGCTGGACAAAAGCCTCCCCCAAAGAATCCCACATCGATCGGGTAAAAATAAACATTCGTATGAAGGGATTTGGACCTATCCCCACCACGCTGATCTAATTCCAGTTGGTGGGTGTTAGAGCCTCGTTTGTTGAGTAGCAGAGTACAGCAGGAGTAGGAGAGGTTGGCTGGGATCCTGTGAATGGTTTTTCCGGAACGCTTACACCCCTAACTAATATTATCTATTTCGTAATAATCGATATATGAGTATAGTTGTTGAAGTGATTAGTGTGGGTGTAATGAGCGCTAACGGCAGTATCGTGGCGGACGTTGCTGCGTGCAATTGGTTTGTAATTACACAATTAAAAGCAAACAAGTAGGTGTTTATATCAAGATCGGTTTTTAGTACTAATAGGTATACTTTTTAGTACTAATAGGTTTCGTTTTTTGTATAAATATATATAGTTTTTAATAATAATAGGTGGGTGTGAAGTTCAGTTGTCAATAGTATAGATAGTTGACAATGTGAAATGATGACAAGAAAATAGTCAACAAAATTGCTATAAATAACTTAATTTATGCTTTAATTCAAAGACAATTATATTAATATGATTTCACTTAATTATTATGTTATTGATTAAGTTATTATCATTAGTAATTATTATAAATGTTCATACAAAATCTTTGTATACGAACGCTATAGCGACGGTACATGGATAAACGTCTTATTTCACACTTTAGGAATGGAATGTTACAGTTGACAAATGACGACGCAACACCAAAAGCTCGAGTCCACGGGGCGAGTGGGAGTCCCATGTATGGGCAAACTTGAATATTTATCATTAACACTTAGTCCACACACGACAGCGCCACGCCATGTCAACAGAATAATAATACAGGTACTTGTTTAATTTGGACTACGGATAAATTCATTTAATATCAATATCGATTTCAAAAAATATATTATCTAGATTTCGCTTTTTTTTTTGTATATGATAACCAAACAATTAGGCACAAGTATTTTTTTGTTCTAGCGACGAGACGAGCAGGACATTCACCTGATAGTATGTGGCGCTAGTTTTTATGATATACACAGTATCTTGTATCTTGAGATATTAGTTCTCGTTATCCTAGTAAATTCACTAGCTATAGCGTCCTTTAAACCGGACGATTAACGTTCACATGTGAACTGTACTGAAATAGACGCTGCGGTGGTACCTAGATCTCCAGCAAAAGAGACCTATAACCGATGAACACCTGACTCGGTGTTAAGTGACAATGACTCTATAGATGGTGAAGTGTGTTTGTTGTGAATACTTGGACTTTTATATATTGACAGCAATTTCCTTATAATAAAAAAAAATCTACTATGTAAACATCGACAAATGTTTTGTTTATTATGTACATATATATGTATATATTCATATATATATATTTGTTTATTGTGTTACGGAAGATGAGTATTGAATAAATCGAGTTGTTAATATTCCAAGCGGGCGCCGGCGCGTACGAAACGTCCAATAGTTTGCAAATTTTACGTCGTTTAAAAATAAACATTGTGCAAAGAGTTGCAACAACAATGCAGGAGTCATATCTGATGGTAAAATCATGATTATACACAACATTATTACATAGAAACACACTCAAAGTATCGATATCACCGAGCTCAAAAGGCATTACCGCCAAAATAAGTTTCCTTTATTAACGACGAGAGGAGTGGAACCTTCACCCGATGATAAGTGATGTAGCCCATAACAATTAGGCATTAGGATGACACACACAGCATCACATTGTGTTTGAGGTATGATGAAATATAGTAACCTCAAACCTTTCATACTAGAACACAGTAACATTAGCACAGTACTACCTTACACTGTACATACCTACATGGACGTAGACGACCTCATATATATACATAGTATATCTGTCGCTTTAACATCATCGCTGTATTCCAACCGTCGATATATGAAAGCTAAAGTATATGGGGGATTGGTTAAGTCTACATGAAATTTAGGTCATAAGTTACAACACTTAACAATCACAAGTAGCTTCACATCTCGCTTGTTAACTGCACCGCGATTGAACAATACTGTTGTTGCAACATTCGGCTGTCTGCCCGAGGGGATGGTCTGATGAATAAAGTTATACGCCTTAACTTAACAATAAGTACTATGTACGATACTTGCGTGGTAACTTAATAACATAGCGTTAAGTACGCCTTATATTCCTTTTAGTAAAGGATTCAGTAAATAAGCGAAATAAATTAAAAACAAACGGAAGCATTCCGTAACAAAACAACAGGACACTTATCTCTATCTCCTTGTTTATATTATCATGGCACTGTGTAAGGGGTGGAAGGGGGATCAAGCTAATCTTACCTGCACGTGGTGCACCCTGCTGAATAACAGACGAGGCTCTGACCACCCACCAACCTGCACAGGGCCAGCGTGGTGTGTTTACAGCTCAATTTCCCTCAATGAACTCCAAAACAAGACCAGTAGCCGTAGCAATAAGGACCAATGGTACCAGAGGTGCGAACAAACCCCATAATAATATATCATATTATTTATTAATATATGTATACTATATACTCCTCGCCCTTTTTGCTGTCCATAATCTAAAATAAGACTAGAAATTTGTAAGAAATAATCCCGCCCTGGCAGCAACCCTTCCGTCCGGCCCTTTCCATTATTAACAACCACACAATTCTCTAGGGGAGGAAATATAGTAAAATCAATTATAAACTGACCTCTCTGAAGCAATATCTCTACCAAATTTTACTAGCAAACTAGCAATACGTTCACTTGTAGGTAAGTGACACGCTTGCCCATAACAACTGCACCACGATTCGCTCGTCGCTTAGGTCATTAGAGCTCAAGTCTCATTATGCCAGTGACGTCACTAACTACAGCCCCCTTCAAGCCGGAACACGGTAATACTTCCACACTACTCTTTATCGGCTATAATGATAATCTCCGGCAATAGAGACTTATCAACAGTGAAATTCATCTTTATTCTATCTTTTTTTTCTTCTAATCGCCTAATACTGCAGTCAGGGCTTAGTCAAGACCTATCCTCATCAGCTCGTGGCTACAGCCTGATCTATTACCGACAAATCAAACTTCCTAATGTGATTTCCGTACGGGCATGGCATTAGCATGACACGCGCTTCCGCCCGACCTTGCACCTTCACGTTTCATACACTGGTAAGCTAAATTATCTAGACCGAGGAAAGGGGGACCTGTATATATGACAGATCAAGGCTTTAAACATCTTTACATAATATATAGCCTAGGGCTTGACTGAGGTCCCAACTGATGAAAATAAACAAAATATCAATGTACTAATGTAGAAATAAAAAGAAACAGAAATGTAATGCTACGGAAGAAAAGATATAAAAGAAAACATTAGAGATTTATAGAAATAGAATGTAGAACAAAAAAGAAATGTATAGAATAAGGAAAAAAAAATGTAGTAGTAGAAGAATGGAAAAATAAATAAGGAAAGGCTGTCTCCGTATGATAAGAAATGGAATGGAGAATGAGAAACAAAAAAGGTAAAGAAAGATAAGAACAGTATGAAAAAAGAAGAGCAAATTAGCAAGAGAGCAGAAGAGCAAGAGCAGAGCAAGAAGAGCAAAGAAAACAAAGAAATTAATAAAGCAAAGAAAGAAGTTAATAAATAAGAGAATGAAAGCCCAGGCCCACATATGCCTGGGGAAAGGGTAATAAATAATAAAAAAAAATCTCACGCGATTGTCAGTGGGGATGTAATCAGGGTAGTAAAGCCCACTAGTCCAGAAATAGCCCAAGGAAAGATACCACCTTTCTTTTTTTTTTTTTTTAATTAAAAGACGTGCGGGACCTTCATCTGGTGATCAGTGATACACCCGCCCATAGCAATGTGGTGTTAGAATAGTATCCACAGCACATCGCGCTCGTCGCCTTGAGACATAACATGTTGTCTCGTTACTCCAGTAAATACACTAGCTACAGCGCCCTTCAAACCGGAACAGAGTAATGTTTGCACAGTACTGTTTAGCGGCAAAAATATGTGTTGCGTTGGTACCTACCTAGACGGTCTCCAGGGGTCACCAGTGAGTCCGCTTGTTATACTAACATTAACACTTGAAAATGAGTGTATATTTTTGTCTCATTAAAAAACTGATCCGCCATTTTAAGATTGTGCAAGATTGCTGTTGAGGATCCACGTGTATGAGATCCGGTTTGATGGAAGTGAGCGAGGATAAGCTGGCGCAACATGTTTCCCTGACAACGTTCTGAATGTTTTTTAACGCTATCACATAAATATGTTATTATAAAACCATCCAAAACCGGATAATCAGTTGCAGCGTTTTTTTTTTATAAGGCAGCGACGACACGAGCGAGACGTTCACCTGTAAAACA
Source organism: Troides aeacus (assembly GCA_033220335.2). NCBI lineage: Eukaryota > Metazoa > Arthropoda > Insecta > Lepidoptera > Papilionidae > Troides > Troides aeacus. The sequence goes on along the minus strand of CM067272.1, from coordinate 2,308,013 downwards.
ACGTAGTGCTTAGGATAATAGATACTGCATTACTATATTGTGCTAGTAGTCTTGAAATAGAAGTTAGGTCTTGTTACCGTGGTAATTCCACTGGTTATTGACGCCGATGAACAGATGCAAGAGCAGAGGAATCGCAGTTGCGTTGCCGACTCCTAAAGGAATAATATATCGAGAGGCATTTATCTTTGGAAGGTCTTTGTCTTGAAGCTTGATTAACAAAATTGGAATACCTTCAAGGTGTGTGAGAGCTGATGGATTAGGAAGTTGGTTTCTAAGCTTCAACTTGTCGTTGTTGTGTCATTTATTGAGGAGAGGTTTTTTTTTAAATGAGCGTTTACATATAGAATCGCACGAGGCCGTGTATTGTGCGCAGAGATTATGTGGAACCTTGCGTCTCACCTTGGACACCTGATCCATAACCCAGATACACCTAATAGTATGCGTGATGAATCGATTGTCGTTACGACATCTTTAAAATTTCCAGTACCGCAGCATCCGGTTTACAGTTGACAGGTCTAAATTACAGGACACCACCAAAGTAACCACCGCTGCGTCTATTTATACCGTCTAGCAGTACTGTGCAAACGTTACCGTGTTCGTGTTAGAAGGGCGCTGTAACTATAGCAATTACTGGGGTAACAAGATTCAACATATTATTACAAAGCGACTGATGCAATGTGGTGTTGTGTATAACATCCTAACTAGCGTCACGTTATAGGACTAGCGTTATCACGTACCAACAGGTGTATATTCCGCTTGCGTCATAGCTTTTTTTTTCAACAGCCAAGTCCCTACTGTTGGGGCACAGGCCTACCCTCAATATAAGGGCGATGGACCATAGACACCACCAGGCCCAATGCGGATTGGTGACGTCACACACACCTTAGAATGACTCCTAATTCATGCGCAGGTTTCCTCGCGATGTCTCCTTCACCGTTTGTATCTCGCTGTTGTTACTAAAGTTCACAAATATACATAAATATTAATTAATCGGTACATGCCGAGATTCGAACCCGCGACCTTCGGAATGAAGGCCGCACGCTCTAACCATTGGGCCAGCGAGCTACTCATCGCTTAATTGAATATAAAAGAATCTCATATTGCACCGCATTTCAAGTACGTCTGTTCTCTCTGCGTTTGAGATAGATTAAGATTTTACTTCTAGAAGAAACATACTACGAAAGACAGATAATTTGGCAATCCGATTGTTGTTTGTCGACCTAAATACGTCAATGTGTTTGTCCTCGTCACGGCGCTTGTTTGCGTGCTCCTTTGTCACGTCGAGTGCTCCTCGTACTTGTGATGTTCCGGCTGCCTCCGGCTGTTAATCAATTGAAACACTTTATTGAAATTGCCAATTGTTAAATCTTCTTATACACCGCGTGTGTTCGTGTCTCTTTACACTGTCAATGTACTGCGGAATGTCTTGTGTGTGTTCTCTTGAGCAAGTAACGCTGCTGAGGGGCAGCGAGAATGTCTCCATCTCTCAATCCTCAGGCAGAGACCGGGGCATTTAAGGAGGATGTTTTATACCTTACAACCTCCATAACAGTGGTCGTGGTGGATTCGGGGGTAATCCGTCACTAAATATGAAAGGCATCGAGGAGGCGCTGTGTGCGGTAATTCCTCTTAACTCTTTTATAGGGGTGGAGAGGAGTAGCTCCACCCTGAGATGTAGTCTCATCAAGGCCTGTCGCTGTTGGAATCACGGTTGTGTGCGAAAGCGTTCCTGTGGTTCCGACCAAATGCGATGAGAGAGAAACCGTCGAGTTTTCCTCACAGAAAAAAAAGGTTATGATCTCTTGAATACTTCCTTATCAATTCAAAGGTGAACGTCCAATTCGTTGAACAGTCGTTTAATCAATTCTATGACGTATCCAGAACAAATTTTACTTAAAAATCGATAAGTCGATTGTTCGATTATCTGTAACTAATCGACGAAACTTGACGCTTACAGTACCTATCGTTGAGATGAATTCTCTAGAGTGAGAAGCTGTAAAAGTAAGACCGTGTCAATCGCACATCGAATGTCCTAGAGTTGTAAACGCGCTTACTAGTTCATACCGGTCTAGGCTACCTAGATTTACTGAATTTACTCTATTTAATATCTCACTTGTATAAACTAGCCGAGTCCAATTGATGGTATAGATGCTATGTGATTTTTATTCACTTTTATCTTTAAAAGAAGCACTATTCTAGGAGCCTATTCTTTTTATAGCTCTTCCTATTAGTCTAATGGTTTCGAAATAATGATACTAAGTTCTTCTTGAAGTAAAAGAAGTAAGAAAGCAGACCCTGTCATAAGACGGTACATATGCTAAGAAGAAGTTTTATTAGTATATGATATGTTTGAAAACTATCTTTGTAGTTTAGTTACTTAATATTATAATTTAATTAATTGATATATTAAAAGATATGTATTGATATTGCGTTATACTTATATAGTAAAGTTGTAAATGATATAAATTATCAATAATCTGCATAAATGCTATACTTGGACGAGTTCATAGATCTCGTGTTATATGAAAAAGTTTAATTGATCAGTATATAAAAGTAACTTCATTAATTGTTGCTACTTAATTAAAAAAAAAAATATTTACATCAATTTATTGTAGGCGTATATACAATTTATATAACTACCTGCAGGTACTATCATATATACATATATATATACGTACAATTGGTTTGTAGGTTACGGTACAAAACGTAATTGTTCAATTACAGGTCTTAAGTCACGAGTCCGTCGCGAACGCGCCGGTCGTAAAGTAACCTTAGTCCAGATCGAGATCTGCAGGAAAAACCTAGAAACTCGACACGTATATGCAACGAGTTTGTGTATTATTTTAATGTCATGCGAACTAATAACATATCCACAAGGACATAACTTTTAATCGCCAATGGGAAACAACATTTACTTAATAATACAGTTAATGGACGATGGAGATAATGGAGATGGTGAAGCGTTACCACCTAGAATACTCTACAATGATGCTGTTGAAGTGATGGTAACTAGTCCGGCGGGATCAGAAAATTCTACCACTAAGATATCGAAATCTCATCAGAAACCTTCGTATTATAATAAAGCTTATAAATACAGCAGTATTCAGGCATGATGACGTTATTAAGCTTTATCTGCATGTTTTAACTCTGTCAAAAAAGGGTCAAATTGATCCCACTGTCGGTCTGACAGGTAATCTAATATAATCTTAGGTCTATTATAGGATTAGGAGAATGTATAGATCAGAAGTAGCTCGCTGGCCTAATGGTTAGAGCGTGCGGCTTTCATTCCTAAGGTCGCGGGTTCAAACCTCGGCATGTACCAATGACTTAATATTTAAGTTATGTACATTTGTGAACTTTAGTTACAACAGCAAGATACAAAAACGGTGAAGGAAAACATCGTGAGGAAACCCGCACACTGATATCATATTTGTGTGTGTTTGTGGTGGTCCCAATAAAGTGGCAACAGGCTCGCCCCCTGTTACATGGGACCTAATCTGACCACATCTGGCGAAACGTGGGTGGTTTATTCACCTCTGCCTACCCCTACTGGGAAAAAGGCGTGAAAATATAAAAAAAAAAAAGAAAAAAAAATACAGTTAATGGACGATGGAGATAATGGAGATGGTGAAGCGTTACCACCTAGAATACTTTACAATGATGCTGTTGAAGTTATGGTAACTAGTCAGGCGGGATCAGAAAATTCTACTACTAAGATATCGAAATCTCATGAGAAACCTTCGTATTATAATAAAGCTTATAAATACAGCAGTATTCAGGCATGATGACGTTATTAAGCTTTATCTGTATGTTTTAACTCTGTCAAAAAAGGGTCAAATTGATCCCACTGTCGGTCTGACAGGTAATCTAATATAATCTTAGGTCTATTATAGGATTAGGAGAATGTATAGATCAGACAATTACTGTCGTTTAAATAGATAATACAGTCAGTCAGTAAAACAGAATCTCTCTTCTGCCATAGATAGAAATATAGGTAGTGTATTCTAGGTCACAATTTGATCATCTTTAGCTAGCATTAGAAAAAATCGATTAACGGTATATATATAGGCAATGTATTACTTTCTTCTCCAAACACAATAAGAGAAATTTGTTTTGTTTGTTGTTAATAAAAAAAACCGGTGTTTTATTCAGCCATAATGACATCGTCCTTTGAAAAAAAATAACAAATTAATCAATTTACTGGAAATACTAACAAGTCTATTATTAAATGTAATTGTTAATAATCAAGCGCCGCAGAAAATTACTATTGCCTTGCTTTCACTCGACTAGCTGCGGGATAAAAATAAACTTACCGGTCTAGGCCTTGTCTAGGATAACGGAAAGGCTTCGCAATAACAAGGAACCGTTCGGAAGTAAAAGAGGAAAATCCTTAATGTAAGGAAGAGAATGACCATTTGATAATAACAATGTTGCTCTATTTAGATAGTAAACTGTTGAATTGAAGATATAAGATACTTCAGCAAGTTCGACAGCTACAATGTACTTCATACTAAACAGTTTGCATACTAACGTTTAGCGGGAAACAGGCGTTGCTATGGTAACTGCTATAGCCTCCAGCAGTGGAGGCAAATCTTGATGTGCTCTACCTAATGCGTATAAACAAAGTAAAAGATAACCTTATACAATTGGTTCAAATCACACGAACGACTACAAATTGTTTGAATTACAAATATAATATCTAATTCGGTATCTACATTTAATGTCATATCCGCCATATTTAGTGATGCAACTGAATATCCGGTTCCTAGCAGAGGTTATGCATCCATGCCGTCACTAGCGCTAAGAAATACTTCCACTACTGCAACAAGCTTGACCGCCGTAGTGTAATGTATTCATTAATGGATTATTCCGTCATTTTAGGTCAATGTAAAATTATGTCCGAAGTCAGAGATATCTTTATCCAAAAAAAGTACTTACTACTTACATAAGTTGCTTATTATTACCCTCTTTCTTTATCAAACTCTCTTTAATATTCATTCATTCATCTGGTGCCCTCTTCAAACTAAAGTTTGGCTATCAGATTGAGAAAACCAGTTCGATGCTCAGCTATTCTTTTTAACTAATGGTATGTAAACCCGGTCCATTCCTTAATGTCATCAAACCATTTCTTGCGCTGTCTACCAGGTGCACGTTTGCTATTAATTTTGCCCTCCAGGATCAACCTTGGGAACTCATAAAGGGATCTTTGAAGATGTCCGAAAAATGCAATCTTTCTTTGCATGACGGTTGTCATCAGCCTGCGTTTGCAGTTAGCTCTCTTAAGGCCTTTATCATTGGAGATAAACTGCTTCCACGTGATCTTAAGCATTCCACGAAGTCCCCACATCTCAAATGCTTGTATTCGATGACAACATTCCTATTTCAAGGTCCACGTCTCACAACCGTATAATAAAACGGACCAAACATAACATTTTAAGACACCATATCGTGTGGGCAACGGAAACTTGGCGTCACATAATACTTTGGACATTCTATTAAACACATTTTTAGCTTGTCCAATTGTCTCTAATATGTCTAATATATTATATGTATTAACTAATTATAGTTATACATTTAGTTTCTAATATTTATTCTTACTAATAACCGTATATGCTAGCTTTTAACAATAATTATCAAACCTTTGTCTACTAATCTCATTGTTTACTATTTCACTAATATTACTCTTGTTTCTGCTTGTATATTTGGTAACATTCATATTGTTCTAGATTATCAAAACGATACTGTGTTCGGGTTTGAAGAGCGGGGTAACTTGTGGAATTACTGAGGTAACTTAGAATTGATATCTTGTGCCGCAAAACGATGAGCGCGATGCGGTTTAGTGCATAACTAACTAGCACTACATCGTTACGTGGAGACGTATCATTTATTATCAAGTAAATGTCTGATTGATTGCTGTTGCTTTATAGACTAGAAACTGTATTTAATATGACAATGAACATAATGAGAATTGCAATATTAATGTACCATCAATGTTTGAAAACGATAACACGCGAACAAATAAAACGTACAGAGTTAATTCTAATACAAGAAATTATTACCTAATTCAAGATGAAGTAAGTAATGGGTCTTCTCATTGTTATGTGTAGCTCTTACAGCATAATAGGTGTGAAGATCAAACAAATGGAGGAACAGAACAAGCAATAAACATTACGCAAAACACTAATGAAGGCTACTGTTGAATCATGTGACAGTTTCCTATACAATTTACTGGTCAAATGTGAACATTCGAGCACAAATCATTCATTGAATAATACCCGTGACTCGGCTGCATACTAATATGTACGAGTATAATAGATAAGCATCCGCGGTAAAACTACTGTAACTTAAATATACGTATCATATCCGTACCTCTCTTATGATTGATCTAGGCTATCTAAAGTCTGATCACTATTGATAAGTCAAGAAGATACCAGAAAAATGCATTAAATACCTACTCAATGATGCAGTTTTCAATGTTCACACGGTTGCAATTAAACCGGAACTGAGTAATGTTGCAGCGACGCGTCCCCACATCCGTCATAGGGGAGACGTGTGACCACCACGAGCAATCATTTTAACTCTAGACCATTAGCTAACAGATTGCATGTTAGTAAATGCTGTAATACTTCATGCAGTAGGTATGATTTCTGTATTATCATTTGCTGATGTACGAAATCCGGTGTATGTATCAGATGGACAGACAAATGCAGAAACAGGAGAGTTAAAGAATCAATCTAAATTTAATGACAAATGCAAAAGTTAAATAACTCTATTGAACAAACATGACTGTCTTAGCGTAGAAGTAATCTTCGATAGAAATCTTTTTAACGATTTTCTACAGGCCGTTAATTTCAGATAATCCGGAAGTACTTTAATATTAGAAGAACCTTCCTCATTCAAGGCATCGAGTAAACCTATTTCTGGTCCTGGACCGCCGTATCCGGTACATCGCTCCGATAATACGATTCTCGGGATTACATTAAAATTACATTGGAAACCGGTCGAGAGATTTTCTGTCGCAAGTAATAAGCTGTTAGACCAGTCGCGCTAAAAATAAGCCAGCGACCGCGTCTCACGTGATCGTAGCTAAGATGGGTCGCCGTGTAAGATAAAATACAGTTTTCAACCTTGCCGATTTTTTTCTAGAACATTTTGTTTGCAATTCTAAAGTATACTAAATATACTGTTCACTCTAAATACGAAACTAGTGGAGAAGGATGTGTAGCTGATAGTAGTCATTGACAATATCGCGCTAGTTAGAATGACAGAGACAGCACCACAATGTGTTTGTTACCATGAGACACAACGCTTTTCAAACCTGATTGCAGTAGCATTTGCATACAAATGTTCGGCGAATGAAATAGACGCTGTGGTACCTGTCTAGGCGGATTCTGACATGGAGACCTACTATCAGTAATGGCAAAACCTAAACGCAGTAATGCTTTTAGTTTTATTAATATATTTAATCAAATATATGTATTTTGTGATTGTACAAATATCTTAAGACAGATTAGCAACTAGGAATTCAATTACCAATTATACGTAAAGTACGAAAAAGACAATACAGGAGTATAGATTATACAAAGCACTATACTAAATACTAGTGTCTAGACCCGTGTCTTAGATTCTCACGTGTTGTTAATGTAATCAAAGCAATGATGCAATACACAGATACCGCTGACAAAAGAGTAAAACGTGAAATATTTACAGAGACACGTGTGAAGTACTCGATGGGAATACTTAATTAAAGTTCACTGGATAATCTCCTGACTACAAATCAAGTTGCTAAGACTTGGACCGCAGCGTGGAGAGGGAATTGTTAGACAGTGAATCATCTCAATGAAATCAAAGCGTACAAATTGAACACTGATGTCGGAGACCTAGGTTCAAGCAAACAAGATAACAAACGTTAACTGTATTCCTAGTGGAACTGTGTGTCCTCCAGGTCGTTTTCAGCTACGGCGACTGGTTCAGTTATTTTGCCATTCATGTGCTTCGGTGTGGCTGACATAGACATAGGTGTAGTAGAATTACTGAGATGATGATGAATGATTACTTAGAACAATATGACAATTATGAAATGAGGTATTAAGCAACGATTAAAAATGTGGCGTTATTCTATAAATTTGAACAGCACCGCATCATCTTCATCACCTTCGTGTAACTATAAAGCCTAAACAATTTCCTTAGTAGGACCAAATCGAAATATTTTCTATATTAAATCGCAAACACTAGTATCAAACTTTTAGTAAATGCTATTATGATGGATGCAAAATTTATATCCGATACAACTTTATCTACAGTAGGAACATTGTTGAGATCTACATCGCGATTATCGGTAGCACATAAATATTACAATATCCATAGACTTGATAGTTTATTGATCATAGACATAAAATAACGTTTTCCTTATAAAACAACCAACGTTTACATTGCGTCACACGTATTAATTAAAGCATAATAAAATCTCTAACAACTCGATGTTATTTCGCGATATAACGCTGTCTTACAGTTGTCGCTTAATTCAAGGCGGTGTAACTTGATTTGAACTTAAAGCTGATGAAGTTAAAGTACAGAACGGTGAGGTGATATTGTGTAAGCAATAAACCCGACCACATTAATCACGAAGGTGTGTAAGGCTAAGTAAGACAAACTATGTTTACTGCGTACAGTCTGTGACGGCACGGCCACACCCTCCTCGTGGTGCGAAGGCGACTAAGTTGCTGATACAAGGTAGTGAATAAACATTGATGACCGTTATTAATAAGTAATTATCCTTCTACATAAGAGATAATTTTGAACTGATTATGCTTTCCACGTAGACGATAACAGTACTCAACGAGGTACGACGATGACAGCGGTACCTTCGCAGTATTGTTATCTTACCTTTAGATTCGTGTTCATAAACTTAAAGCTATAGTGCTTAAAGTTTACTGCTTCCTATCTGAGTATGATTGGTGGTAAGAAACTCGCCGGGCTAATAACTTCGACTTCGACTGATTCGACTGTCAATATAAGATCTAAAGTATCCTGAATGATTACACTACATTCTTGTCCTGCTCATTTAATACTATGTGAAATTGTGGTTTAGTCCATATATTATACATACATTATTCAAGCACAAATCTTGAAGAAGTTAATTTACTCTTCTATTTTTTTTACATCTTTGTTTTAAGTCAACTTTACTTAAACTAAAACGTTTGTTTCCCATACATCGTCGTCAACAAACTGATTTGCGTCCGCTGAGTCAACATCTCGAACAGGTTTATGGTCGTTATGCCTATGCTTAACCGACAACACGCTAACCAGCCGATTCGTAGAGTCAACTTTATGTTCAACAGTGAATGGATGGAGGCATCGACATCCCACGTTGGACTGGAAGGCCGTGGAATGTGATCAGGCCACGCTGTCGCGTCATCCGCGAGCATTTAAATAAGGCTATATATATTATAATCAGAGGCAATTTGTAAACGCGTTCGGCAAGGAAATATGCGGCTTTAAATATTCAGCGAAATAGGCTTAATTTAACACAACGGTCTTTCGACAGGATTACGTACTAATAATATATATACAATCAGGTAAATATGTAGTTTTCATATAGATTACATCTGTGCAGATGGGATATGAAGGAGTGAATCAAGTCTGATTCACACATGAAGAGAAACTTGGATTTCTTTGAAATGCCGTGTGATTATTCGAGGTCAAGTCCTGCATACGTACGTATAACCGTTATTATACGTAACTGCACATTGATCGCGCATGAATCTCGTATTGAACATAAAACACAAAAACCGTTTTTTTTTATTCACTTAGAAATTAAATGTATTACTATAACATGTTTTGTTTGGCTATTAACAAATCATCATAACACTTATAGTGATTATATATCTTTCACATCATAACAAAGACTTAATATCTTTATAGATAAAATATTTATAATGCCATGTAGGTCTAAAAGTTATGAGATAGGTTGCTAAATTACATCAATTCTAATTGTATTCAATGACCAATAAAATCATTTACACACCACAGCGATTTGTTGACACAGTATGCTTACACTAGACAGAATTGGGGTCGCTAATAACTACCCGCAAAAAACTTCCGGTGAAAGTGGACAAAATTGATATTTCAATTTCACTCTCATATGCTTCATGATGATTGTGCTTATTCGTAAGACTGTGTTCAAATTTTTTTTATCATTCATATTGACCTTAATGTAAATTATATGCTCGCCAATAATAATATAGCGCTAGTTAAGATGATAAAAATCACACCACAGTGTGTCACTTTGAGAGAAAAGATGTTAAGTTTCATTATTATCTAATAATTTCACTAGCTTAAGCATTTTTTAAACAGTAACATGTTTGCACACAACTATTTAAAAACAAGCGATCGTCATCGAAACAACCATTACATTGACAAGTCAAAAAAATATATTAAAACCATTAAAGCTACATCAACAAAGAAAGATGATACAACAAATAAAACATATGAAATCATCGACCAGTCCTATACATAAACATAATAAATTCTAACAACCTACACAACTACTAGAAAAAATCTAATTAAATATCAAAGAGGCTCCAACGGTTTACAAACCAGTTCTATAATGTATAAAAAAAGCAAATCTTTTAATATATACAATAAACAAGAACGCAAATACAGACTACGTATATGCAAACACCTTTTGTATATCCGCAATCAAATCTCTCAGACCTTTGAGTTAATGTGCAAATTTTATGCCAAAAATTCGATTTAATTATCATTGCGTATGTAAAATGATGTGATAAGATCTAAAAAATCGAAATCATGATTGTCTATTTCATCATCTACTATTACGATCAATAGAATCTTCTATAAATGTCTAAACCGATAGAAGAGGGGTAACGGGGATAGCTCGAGGATTGCCATGGGATTTTTTGGGAGAGACCTACATCTAGTATTATTGCTATCATCATTATTATCAACCTACTACAAGCTTTTCGACTACTTTTCGAACTTGTTTATTTAAGTATCATGTAAAGTTTAGATTTAAGTAAACTTTCTCAAGAAGATCATTTAAATGTAACTTCTCGTAACGTATTCAAAAGACGAGCACCTTGAAATGGAAAGGCTACATCTGTAGTTTAAGCGACAGCAGATGGACAACGGCTACTGAATAAACCTAGGACGAATAAAAGAAGGCAAGGAAGACAGCAGAAAAGATGGGGACATATAATCACAGAAAGGTAGACCCGACTAAAAGTTCCGGGGAACCTACACTGCAATGATTCAATAAATTTAAAATTAGTTAAAAATTCATTCTTATTAACATTGTAGTAGAAATAAAAGCATATTCATTAATGAATATATCTGTATAAGTAAAAATGTGCAATGTTGGTAGTGAAATTAGTTGTAAATTCATCTCTTAATACAAACGCAATATTGTCTATGATCTATGTAACTGTAGTGCAAGAGAGAAAAATGGTTAGCGTTAGATTGTAGCAGTTACATCGGTCAAGGTTTATTCAATTTGCTGTTCAGGGAGAAGCCGTATAGGCCTAGAAGCGTTTAGAAGCAAACGATTGCATCGGACATGTGTTCTTATTATAGAATCTGGGCCAAGTGTAGTGCTACTGAGATATTTACTTACGGAACCCTTAAAGGAACTCTTAAAGATGTATAATCACCTTAATTGGATCTAGTGATTTCTGTTAATAAAAACATTACTTACGTTACAAAAAAAAACAATTGTATAGAAAAGCACGCTCGATCTTTTTCTTATTTTTCTATCAGGTTAAGATTGTTTTCTATTTCACTTAGTGTTTAGTGACAATGAAGCCGAAAATGGTGAAGTGAAGGAAACTTCGACTACTACTACATTGAATGCCGGAATGCCGGAATTCAATATTATAACTATAGGGGTTGATAATGAGGACTATGATTGTAGCTAACTTCAAGATTTTGAAAATCTTACATTTATTTAAAACATTATAGAAGCACATAGTCCCGATATCGAATTTGGGTAATTATGTTATATGTTCATTAAGAGTATATAGCTGATAATTAATAACCGTGTAAGATTATATCTAAGTAAATATCCGTAAAAAAATTTGAACAATTAAATGGCATAGTCAGAATTATCAAACAGGCCGTGGATCCGGTGCATGAGCCCAAATATCATCAGTTACAAGAGTCATTGTGACTTGCAAGCGGTTACATCATCAGAATTGCCTGTCTAGATGCATAAAAAGCCATAGTACAATCTATTTTTATAAAAAATCTATTCATCGAGAACTTTATTATATGTACGTCTCCTCAATTTGCTATACATTTAATGTAATTTAACGGTAACTTCCTAAAGTCGAATTAATACCTTCACCTGATTTCATTATACCGGTTTTCGAATGAAAATCGCCCCAAATTTAGCAATACAGGAGTTGTTTAAAAATCTCAGCAAAGTTTATGAGCGGCGTTAATTGAAATGTTTGCAAGAAATACTCACACGTTCGAGTAAAACTCAAGGACGTGTCGAAATTATTACCTGTAACAAAATATTCAAAAGTATTAATACAATTTTGTTCATCCATAGACATTAACGAAGTATTTAACGCTTGTTTATAAACTTTAACCTCATCTATAACTAAAGATGTTAACGATGATGTAACTAATTGAATACATATTGTCTAGTCCAAGCCATTGGTAATGTCGATAGAAGCTTTTTATGTACTATCTCTCACCATCACCATCAGCTGGTAGATGTCCACCGCTGGATTTTGGCTTCCACCGGATTGTCGTTCCGTGCCATTACTTTAATTTATTAATTTCTTCATTTTAAAAAAAGTTATATTACAATTAGGGCCATAATGCCAGGAAACCGTCAGGGGTTGTCACAGCGCTGCACATCCAACTTCCTTTTTCCATATAAGTAACATTTATGAATAATTTTAATTAGCATTGTGATTAAAAAATTGATTCAATGTTTTAGTTTGTTCCTAAATTTTTTCTTCTTTATGTCTAAAATAAAACGTTTGCGAAATAATTTTATGGAGGGAAATTAAATAAATCTCAGCGATAAATTACAGTATGATCATCTACTCTATTTCGTCCTTGATCGGCTGAGATGATGTTGCCTTCCGTTTGTAACAGTTTCAGTAATTTAACCTAAATTATTTTGTTATTTTACAGCTTTGTCGGTTTTATCACAGGTATATCATCATCATTTCAAACTATATTCACTGCTGATACAATCGATTTCTAACGTCCACAGCACCTACAATTTATTCTACATACACCAATCCTATATTAGATTCTTCTTCTTTTTCTTAGCTTTTGGTCCCTTCTTGTGACCAGGTCTGCTTTCTTACTTCTCTTATTTCACTTCGCTCATTTCAGAGCATCGCTTTCTTTAATATTTCAATTTCTCATTTATTTTTGTCACTACAGCTAGCAATCGCAGCTTCGGCTTTCTTCTCTGCCGTGTGTCAGGTAAGATCAGTATTTTATTGCCTACGTATTTAGGTTCCTTCCTTCCATTCTTCCATTCCTCTTGACATGCTTTTACCATTGCAGCTGAATGTATGCCGAATCCTGTCATTATCATCTCAACTGATGGACGGTAACTGTCGGAGCATGTCTTAGATATAAATGCCTAATCTAACTTAATTTAGATTTAGATCTTTACCTATATTTGACAGATGTGAAAACATGGATTTTATGGTCAATTATTGTAAATATGTGACGAAGTCTGTGAACATATGGCGTAACATTGTAATATATCAGAACCGTAAAATTTTGTTCGGCTGAAACAATGAAACTGTTGCAACAGGTGGTTTATGTGGGCCACGTCTTATCTTGTGTGCATCCGGTACTGCTGAAGGATTATAAATTGTATTGCTCAGACAATAAGAACCGTTTAATCGCTGGTAAAGTAAAAAAAATTGCAGGTAAACAGTTTACAAACACTTTCTAGAACATTTGAAGAAACACTTGCAGTAAGGTTAACCTGTGAACTATATTTTGACATTGTTTCTTTAGGAATACAGCATTTGAATTTAGTCTTGTATTAGGGTCAAAATATATAGAACTTATGATATGATGACGTGTTGGATATACTTCCGACTGTGTTGTCAGTGTTAATACCTTTGTTTTTTCGAATTAAGCTTCATCAGAGTCAGAATCGGAACTCGGATCGTGGATTCCGGATCCGATGTAATTTAAGCATAATAACAGCAGTTTCATTAAGCCAACACATCTTTTAGTACTAAAGTATTGGAAACAACTCGACACCACTCCAGAAGGTGGTAGGAGAATTCTTTTTTTTGTTACAGTCCATATTAGTGTTTAAGTTGTAAGGACGTAAGTGTCATCGCACAGGATCCATCGATGTGGAGATCTTTGAAGGAGGCCTATGTTTAGCAGTGGACGTCTGACGGCTGATACTGATGATGATGATAATGGAGTGTCATAAAGAGAGCATCGTGGAGTCGAACCAAATCAAGAAGAAACCAAGTTTCTCAATGTATTACAACTGACTTTTACAACCGATGTTTATCTGATGTATCAATCTTGCGTCACGAGCAGGTGCACGTACCATTGATAACAATCAGCCTTTGTCGCGATGATGATGTTATGTCATTACAAATGATTACATGTAACATTATAAGGTCGTGCGTGATAAGGCACTTGTTATATCTTTATGAAATAATTGATGGAAATAACGATTTTACAACTATAGTATAAAAGTTGCACAATAATATTCCTATATCAGTAATGATTTACAGAATGAGGACGTGGCCGTTAATGATATCATCATCGGTCACAAGATGACCACTGCTATACATAGGCCTCTTCTCTTTAAAGATCACATGCATCGCTTTCTCTCGACCTTCACCAGACATTAAGTGCAGGAATTTTTTCCAGTATTTTATCGCGTATAAGAAGATCCCGTAGAACAAAGGTCACATTTCCCAGCGGGTTAGCAAGTTGAAGAGGTTGGTCACACAGCGCTGAGGATCGAACAGAGGTTAAGGACAGGAAGATCCTCAAGTACATACTACATATTGTATAGAAAACTTGATAAACAGATGAAATGTTTGGAAGCAGGAAGCAACGGAAATCACTCGAGATGGTATATAAATACCGGTATTTAATTCAACCACACTCCCTATCATCTAGTGAAGAGTAGATCCACTATAAAATCTGGATGGGGTAGCTGTTTTAGTTCTCATATTATTAGAACGATATATTTGCGAAAAACCTTCGCAAATGCCGATGTAAAGTAACGAAGATGAATCAGAGTGAAGATGACTGTTACTTTTAAGATCAGTTAAAGAATTTCTGAGAACAATGTCATGGTTTTTATATGTGTAGTGTGAGATTTCTTAATAACCTATCAAAAACTTATTTATTTATGAAACCAACGGCGTTATTATTTAACAAATTTTTACAAGGAAAGGTTATATTAGGGGGACCGGAAAGTAATGTCGTTTCTGCGCATGCCAATACTTGATTGTCATTTGTCAGCTCATTGTTTTGTTCAGAGGCGTACCAAAGACATTGTGAGGTTATAGTGATTTCTTTACTTATAGACAATTGAATTACAATTTTTTTTTGTAATTTTGGGTAAAATGGCCAGCCAAATACCAGAAGAGGTACACATCCGGCATTGCATGCTCTTTGAGTTTCGCAAGGGAAATAACGCAACAGTTGCTACCAAAAACATTTGCGATGTTTATCCAAATGCACTGGACATTCGTAAATGCCAAAGGTGGTTTTCCAAGTTCAAATCGGGTAATTTTGATCTTTCCGACTCGTATCGATCAGGAAGACCATCAGCGTTAGACAACGACGTGTTAAGGGCGGAAGTGGAAGCAAATCCGTGTCAGACGATCGAGGAATTGTCAAACAGTCTCAACAAACCTTGGTCGACCATCGAAGAACATTTGAAGCAGATTGGAAAAGTAAGCAGAGCAGGTGTTTGGGTCCCGCATAATCTGTCCGAACAGAATAAGGCTAACCGATCAATCACATGCAACTTATTGCTTCAACGACACAACACAGAAGCGTTTTTTGATCGCTTGATCACAGGAGATGAGAAATGGGTCCTGTATGATAACCCAAAACGCAAAAGGCAGTGGCTCTCTCCAAATGAAATCCCTCGGAGTACTGCTAAGCCAGGTTTACACCCCAAAAAAGCGCTTTTGTGTGTTTGGTGGAGTATTCGCGGCATTGTTCATTTTGAATTACTGAAACCTGGAAAAACTGTTACTGCAGACCTCTACAGCGAACAATTGCAGCGAGTCAATCAATCTTTAATTGAAAAGTGGCCAGCGATTGTCAACCGAAAAGGCGTCATTCTCCAACATGACAATGCAAGACCGCACTGCGCAAGGCGAACTCTAGAAAAAATTAATGAATTGGGGTGGGAGGTGCTGCCTCATCCACCATATTCGCCCGATGTTGCACCATCGGATTTCCACTTATTCCGAGCGCTGCAACACTTTTTAAGTGGCAAAACATTTGCAAATTTGGATGATATCCAAAATGCCATCTCTAGATATTTTGCCGAAAAACCAATTAATTTTTATCGATCAGGAATTGAAAATTTACTCACTAGATGGCAAAAGGTTATTGACAATGATGGGGAATACATCATTGATTAAAAATAAAGACTCGTTAAAAATGTATGTGTTTGTATTTAGCGTAAGAAAACGACATTACTTTCCGGTCCCCCTAATATAAATACGTTCCCACACAGCATATTAAAACCACCTTCGTCTTCCACAAACATGCTGTCTTAGGTGACTAGTGTGACCAATGAAGAGGCACTTCATTATGTTCATTACCAGTTATCTATCATCGTGATAACGCAAATATTGGAGTACTATTTGAAATACTCAAAGATACCGCCGCTTAGTTCCTTAATAATGTTTCATTGTGACACAACTTGATATATTTGCAGTCCAGTTATAACCACTGCATCTCATTTGTCAGACGCTTTGAAACACAACACGTTGCCTTATTATCCCTGTAATTACTCTAACTTTTTTTATGTAATTAAAGGACGAGGCGAGTGAGACGTTCACCTGATGGTAAGTGATGCGCCCACACATTACAACGTAATGCTAGTTAAGATGGTATACACTGTATCACATTGCACTAGTTGCCTGAAACAGAAACGCCCTTCAGACCGAAGTATAGTAATGTTTGCACACTTCTCTTTGGCAGCAGAAATTTCACCTCCAGTGGTACCTTTCAAGACGGTCACCAATAAATATTTGTATGTTTGTAATTGTATAATAATACTCAAGTTTATGGTCTAAGGACTGAAAGAAGAAGGTTTAATATCATAAATTACGATTCAACGATTAATTAATAATAATAATCATCATCATTATCAACCAATAGAGGTTCATTTCTGGATATGGGCTTCTCCAAATATCCCTACATCGATAGGTACTGCGCCGCCCGCATCGCCGGACACCAGGGGTCATAGTTTGTAAGGGTTCATATAGGAAGACAGCCATTTTCCACTATGCTGGCCCAATGAGTGTTGGTGGAAGCCAGAGCCTCTGTTGATTAACAGGGAGCACCACGAGCAGGTGAGGTGGGCGTGGGTCCCGTGAGTAGCTGTGTGAGACGCCTAATACCCCTGATAATATTACACCTGGATAAACCTTTATACTCTAAATCACCTACGAATAGAATTTGAAGAATTCTCTTTATGTTTATATGATTGCGTAAGTAATTGGTAATTGAGGATAAAACAATAATATTTTTTTTCCTTTCCTCCGAACGATATGTTTAATGTATTAGTATCAAGAAGAAAAACAATGTATACTTCTAGAAAATCCTGTTGTTATTTTTTATAAGGAAATAACGCGTTGAACTTAGGTCAAGCTAGATATAATCAAGATCTTGTGTTGAGAATTAAATGTATATAAACCTTAAAGAGAAGTAATGTTTGAGATATCTAGATATTAACTCATAACGAAATCTTCGAAACTATTATACGTAAATACTCAAAATTTGATAGAGACCTTGTTTCTTCAATTTAGAAGTCAGATAAGAATGGATTTTACATAATTCCTTCTCCAAAGGAAGTTACATTGGTGTTACAGTCAGCAACCGAGGAACAGATAGTTCTACGAGTAAATGTATAAACCATGCGAAATTATTTAAGGCAGCATGATTTGTCAAGATAAATTAGTAAATGTTTATTATAAGAGATTAAAGTTAACTCTCATATTAACCAGTTTAATAGTCATTATATGAACATGATGGAACAAGGTATTTATTTCGTGGTAAGTCTCTAATGCCAGAAACCTTCTAGGTAGGTACCACCGCAGCTTCTATTCCCGCCGCCAAATAGAAGTGTGAAAACATTGCAAATTTTTTTTTTTAATACATATTGTAGTTAGTGAAAATACAGTTTGCCTTGACTGAAAAAAAAAACACAGTTGCTATTCAAACAAGTTTCGCAATGAACTTAGAATGATAAGCGATTCTCAGCAGTTATTAACAATAATGTATCGGCGATAAATTTCCACGGCGTCGGCGAAAATAGTCGCTATGTCGAACGTCGAAACCAGTGGAAGGTATTGCGAAATATCTGAATATGCGACATAACGAGTAACATTGCCTACTTTTATTCTTTTCAACACTACGTGATTATGTAATAGTACACCATTCGATCTTTTATGCACATACAGCAAAAGAACAAGCAGGAAGTCCAACTGTTACAAATAAAGATGGTAAGGATAACCCGTCGTTTTTCCTTTATCATCTAAATAAATCTATCGTTATGTCAATATTAAAGCTAGTACTTCTAACATGTTAATATCTGCACACTGCTGTACAGTATGTGTTATTGCAATCAATGTATAAAATATCAAATTTCTGATTGATTACACTGTAGCCACTTTGTATGGCTCTATTAACGGCTGTATTTGCGTTTATAGCAACAACACGTAATACAACACGGAGTAACAGCTCCATAACGTGTTTATTTCATGCTTCCTTTATTGATTGAAAGCATCCAGAAATAGCACCGAGAAAGCTCACAAGCAATAACTTCTAACGACTATTAGAGTGAGTAATGTTTATTGAAGAATTGCTTTTCAACTTTGCAAAGCGTCGACCAGTCCAGTTTTTGCCCGCCGTCGAGGTTTGTGCGATAGAAAATCGGTTTTAATCTTATAGATATAGAGATCACGTTGGTTTTCCAGCGAAAGGAGAAATGCGTACGTGGAGGTGCGCGCGCGCACCGTTAACCGCGGGCCCGATGGCTATTTTTGGACCTCAGAAGTTGCGAGGCGGGTCCGCTGTGAGCCTCGCAGAGCTATCCGCCGGGTCCCGCAGCATCCAATTTTAGACGTAGAATGCTTTAGCCCGATCCTGCTCCGCGCGGATTCTTGAACGGAATTTTAATTTTCTTTACAAGGTTTCATTGATTGGATGAATTTCATTGGTTTCTTTGTCTTGCAAATAAACAACGGTTTTTGTTGTGACAAATGTTTTGATGATACACTCGGCCGCATTGCTGAATAATGTTAAGATATTACGACTTAAAATTACTTACGACAATGCTAACACACGGCACAAGATATAAAATATACAAAGGTCTCTCAAATGTAAAAAAAAAATCCGTGTCGATTGCAGTTATTTGTTGCATAAATTTTGGCTATGACAACGACTTTATTCTTTCGCAAAAACTAGTAATTTACATATACTGTTATGATTATTGATTAAGAGTAACTTGAAAATTCACGACTTTCATGTTTACTTGTTTCGTTCTCGCAATTGGACATCTTATAAAATTATACAAGGAAATACTAAAATAAATACGTTAGTAACAAATAATATTTGCGAAGTAAACTTCATTAACTACAAAGTAACGTCAGTATTAATACTCGGAAGGACCGCATAACGGATTACCTAGTAATACTTGAGACCTTAAAGATCATTGAAATAACCTCTATGAAATATTGCGTCACTGAGATGGTAATGTACCTCAAGTGACAAGCTGTGAAATGTTGCTACCACCAAAAAAAAATTAAAACAATATCAACTTGCAATTAAAATAATAGAGAAAGGTCTAATATTAGTGGTAGATAAGGAAATTAAATCAAAACCATTACTTGATCTGATACAACCAGACAAACATGAGAATTAGATTTTTAGGTACCACTTTAATTGGTCTGGTGGCAAACATTATTGTATTCCGGATTGAAGGTAGTTGTAGCTAGTGAAATTACTGGGGTAACGAGACATAACATCTTAGGTCTCAAGGCGATTAACGCAATATGGGTGTGTATACCATCCTAACTAGCGCCACGTTGTTATGGGCAGGCTCACTTACCATCAGGTGATCGTCCTGCTAGTCTAACAGCTTTATTGTATCATCATCATCATCATTATCAGCCTTTTTCCATCACTGGATATAAACCACTTCCAACCGCTGTGATGATGTTGCCGGTTCATCTGGAAGGAGTGCATCCTACCCTTCTGGGACCTGTAGGAGGCCTTCAATATAAAACTTTTCTCACCCCATCGGCCGTCACTGATACGACAGATAGCTTTATTGTATACAAAAATATTTTTTTTTATTAAAAATTTCAGAATCGATTGTAAATAACAAGCAATATTTGAGAGGAGAGTGTTGATAAATAATTCAAATATCCTTGAAAGTAGATTGACTCCGCTCAATAGTTCGCGAGTAACTCAATCTTATGGAGACGCGAAATTACTTATCGTGATATTTTGTAATAAAGCGTTTGATCAACATGTTTATCCTGTTTATTCGACTCTGTATGTATCTATTGAGATTTTGGTATAGTGAAAAGTATATCCATGCAGTATTTTTTTGTGTTTTAAAAGATTTTCAATCGAAGAATATATGTGGATTACCGCCAACAAAGCCTAAGCGCTTGTAACACAGATTGTTCAATCTAAAGGCTTAAGTTGTGGTGGTTTTAAGAAGCTATTAGACTAGAAACCACCTATATTGTAACTGTATTGCGAGCTTCATCATCACCGGACTGATTGTCACATAACACCATGTGAAATTGGGGTCAATTTATGTTCAGGTCACTTACATAACAAATTTTAAAAAAAAACTGCAGTTATGTATATTATCTTAAAATGTTTAAATAATAAACCGATTTTTACTGGTGGTAAGTCTCTGTTACTAGACCGTGTTTGTTGGAACCGCTGCAGATCCAAATAGTAGTTTATAAACATTACTGTGTTCCGGTTTGAGGGGGGCTGTAGGTAGTGTAATTACTGGGGTAACGAGATTTAAGATCATACGTCTCAGTGACGAGCGCAATATGGTGCTATGAACACTATATTAACTAGTGCCACGTTATTACTGGCGGGCGTGTATTTTACCATCAGGTGAACGTCCCGTTCGTGTAGTTGCATGAAAAAAAAAAGATTTGCGAGTCATTCGTATGTACGTAGGTGCGTGCGTGAGCGTCGATGTGTGGGTTGGCGCTAATGTCGCGCGTGTTTGACAGTTCGCTTGGTTGTCCCATTATTTTTTAAATAACGAATGCCGAATACAAATTAAACTTCGTAAAAAAAAAAAGTTGAAACCTGACGGACCACGTCTCCGAACGCCGGCGGTCGACCTTGCCGAAACATCGGGCGCCCGTACTGGCAACAACGTTGCATTTGAACAAATATTAAAAAAAAAAACGTTTACTTATATATTCCGATTTGAATATCGAACGTTAAATTTTTAATGTCACATGTTAATGCGTTTGATAGATATTCCACTATGTTATCGATATTTAAGGAATATGTTTTATCTTTTTTTTTTCGGCTTTTAATACACCTGCGCACGGATACAATACGTTAAGCCAATGACTACTATCTTTTTGCCGTTGCATTTTTTTTATAAGATAAAGCGACGTTCACGTGATGATGCTTTACCTATAACACTGGTGTCCTACGTTACTTTGGATCATTTATACACCTTATTGTCTTTGTCGTCTTGAGACACGTGATAGTGAGTGTTGATACTCTTGTAATGTACACGTAATACTGAAGACACTGAATAAAACAGGCGCTGCGGTAATACCAACCTAATAACTAGAAACTAAGAATAGTCTTTTTCAAAGGAATCTACCACCACCATTGGTTAAATTACTGTATTACTTTTAAAATACTAATGAACTCCACAGAAGTGTTTAAATGTTTTTTATCTCCCTGGTTTTACTCTGGCTCCCAAAGCATTTGCCTTTTTTGACTTCTCCTGGTTAATTACCATCCTCATGAACACAAATCCATAGCAGCGTTTCGGAGCGAGAGTACTTCACACGAGCTCCCTTCACCATCGACTACTATTACTTAATAGAAACATAACTTAAAATATTTTTATATTTTAACACCAATTCTAATATACATTCCGCTGACGAGACCACTCGGTCGTTCACTAGATAGTAAGTGATACGCGAGTCCATAACTACGCGCTAGTTAGGATGATTACACAGACCCCACATTGTGCTCACCGCCTGAGACAAGATGTTGAGTCTCGTTACTCCTGTAAATAAACTAGGTACAGCATCCTTCAAACCGGAACACAGTGATATTTGCACCTACACAGTCTCCGGCAATAAAGACCTACCACCAATAGGTAAGATAGTTATAGTCTGATAATTTTAGCCATTGATGTTGTCACTTTTAACTTTATATATCGGAAAGATATATGTTTGGCTGCTGTATCCATGGCAACCGGCGTCCAAATTCTAATCGGTCGAGTTATTCGCAACGTTTGATCGCGTCCAACTCGACAGACGGTTTTTTTTTATACGTAATTTTATAGCCATATGAGAATCTTAATTATACTAAATAGGTAATAAAAACGACGTCGGCAGTATTCATTGCATTTTTAACCAACAAAGAAAAGGAAGGTTCTCAATTGAGTTTCTTTTTACATTGTAATCAGAATTTAATTTAAGGGTTTAAGGTTCCTGCCCAAAAAATAGCCCAAATCCTCCCATATGAATCCATACTCGATAGATGTGGGAATGTTTGGAGAAGGCCTATGTCCAGCAGTGGACGTCTATCGGCTGATGATTAATCAGATTTTAATTATCTTTAACTATCAAAAATGTTTGAAAAAAAATCCTTTCACTATACATAGATTATAGACTTTTTTTAAAAAAAGGCTTAACATAATAGTACACTTAAATGACAAGTATTTCATTGGTGGTAGGTCTCTGTTGACGCATCCTCGAGGATACCTACTTCCCTGGGACGTCCTTTACGCGTAGTACCGGGAGACACCGGTGAATTATTATATGTAGGAGATCCCGGAGCCTCTTGCTCACTGAGGATCACCACCGAAACAGTCTTAGAGTGAAAAAAATCTACAAAAGCTGTAGTTCTCCCGGAAGCAGGGTATGATCTAATAGGTTGGGTAAAAAGAAATCCATTATTTTTATATGAACTTCAGGACTTTATTTAACATGCTTCGGATTGTCCGATTTGGGTCAAATATGCACCGTTTTGTTCTATGATTTGTTGCCATTTTAAAGGTAACTTCATAATGCCTCCTTCGTAGAAGTCCTGGTCTCTATTTGCAATAAACTCTAGTAGCCGATTTTCACAATCTTCCCTAGATGACAATTTTTTATCACTAAAGAAATTTTGTAATGCAAGAAAAAGATGGTAATCGCTTGGTGCCAAGTCCGGACTGTATGGCGGATGTATTAAAACTTCCCAACCAAGCTCCCGAAGTTTCTGGCGAGTCACTGTAGACGTGTGTGGCCTAGCGTTGTCCTGGTGGAACACGACACCTCTCCTGTTGGCCAATTCTGGTCAATTGCTATCTTCAAACGGTCCAGTTGTTGACAGTAGAGATCAGAATTTAGTGCTTGGCCATATGGAAACAACTCATAATAAATAATCCCCTTCCAGTCTCACCACATGCACAGCAGAACCTTCCTGGCCGTTAGTCCTGGTTTGGCCACCGTTTGAGGTTCTTCACCGCTCTTTGACCATGATCGTTTTCGCACAGGGTTATCGTATGTGATCCATTTCTCATCTCCAATCACCATCCGTTTAAGAAATGGGTCTATCTCATTCCGTTTGGCCAAGGCTTCGCAGATGGAAATTCGATCTATCATGTTTTTTTCTGTTAATTGGTGTGGCACCCAAGCATCGAGCTTCTTTTTGAATCCAGCTTTGTGTAAATGGTTTAAAACCGTTTTGTGGTCCATTTTTAGCTCCTGGGCGATGTTACGACTGCTAACATGCCGGTCAACTTCGACCATTTCTCCGATTTTATCGACATTTTCGGCGACCGGCCTACCTGTGCGAGGTGCATCTTTAACATCAAAAATTCCTGAACGGAATCTACGAAAAGAAAATTGCACATAATTGGCTATTACAGTATCGGGTCCATAAACACCATTCACAATTTTAGCCGCCTGGCTTGCATTTTCGCCTTTGTCAAAGAAAAACTGTAAAATGTACCGAATTTTCTCTTTGTTCACTTCCATTTTTAACAACCTGTAACTCACAATTGAATGCACCAAACAAAAAACAGCAAAAGAATTTTTTTACTGCGAAATGTCACCTTTCCAACGAGCATAAATCTGGAACTGTTTGATCGATACTATACGAGAAATTTATCACTACAGCCATCTACCGAAAAAATAATGGATTTCTTTTTCCCCAACCTAATATTTTAGAAGATTACCCGGGTAACAAAAAAGAAAGATCTCCTTTGCCAGAGACCGTTAAGGTAGGCACCACTGTAGCTCCAATTGCTGCCGTCAAACAGCACTGTGCAAACTTTTCTGTATTCCGGTTTGAAGGGCGTTGTAGCTAGCAGCAGTGAAATACTGTGGTAACGAGACTTAACATCATATATCTCAAGACGACAAGCGCAATGTGGTTCAGTGTGTACCATCCTAAGTAACACTACGTTGATATAGAACGGCGTATGACTTACCATCAGGTGAACCTTGCCCTGATCTTATCACTTCATTAATTAAAAAAAAAAAAACAATAAATAGTATATAACAAATAGCAAATTTGTATACTATAGACTATTCCTTAGAAAATAGAAGTAAATTGGATATAGTTTTAGAAAGTTTATAATGGAAGTTCTCTAAGACTTGTATATATAATATGTATATATATGTTTATATATATAGCATTTATATATAATGCGGAAAATGGAAGAATAATGGTGACAGTTGTTTGTTGTTTATTTTTAAAGAAATCAATAAGGTACCGCCATCCTTGTGTATAGTTCGAAGTCGATTGTGCTTTCCACCTTCATAAAGGCAATTCAAACATTTACAAGTACAGCGAGAAAACAAAGCGCACATGTTTACTTAAATATATCGCCTTGTTTTTATTTACGATACCAGTATAATTATGATCTACCAGTAAGGATGTATACACTGTTACACGTAAACGTATCGTTGCGTGGTAACCACTTCCTTCTTCTTCAAGGACTATTAATTGTGTTTCATTTTAGGTCACTGGAAGGACTGATATTGTGCTAACAGTCGCTACATTGCCAGCCTGTAATATTATAATTTTTTTTTATTATTATTAATGTTTTGTACTCTTTAAATATTAAAAAAAAATAGAAAAAACATTTGTTTTTTTTTTTCATACTTAAAATTCCGGCCTACAAACCAGAATATTACTCCTTAGAAGCACTACTGTTTAGCAGCTGAAGTAATCCCTGCGGTGGTACTTTCATGGATAAATCTATCATTGGATACCCTTCTGCTGTGGAGGCAACAGAAAGATTATGTCGGACTCTTACCAGCTTCATGGTGAAGCCATGTCTCGGTGTGGAACTGAAACTCTCCACCCCATTTATCAGGATAAGGCTGCGATAGTACCTAGACGGTCTTTGAACAGAGATCTACCACCGGTACAGCATTATTCAATAATTGTCAATATTTTTAGGTTATGAAAGTAAAAAAAGTTAACCGCCAAATTTTTATCGCCAAATATTATCTTTTTTTTTATATATAATGAAGCGGCGAGACAAGTCCTTCACCTAATAGTAAGTAATACGCCCGCCAACTACCGTGTGGCGTTAGCTAGAATGGTATTCACATGACCACATTGCGCTCGTCGCCTTGAGAGCTTAGTTACTCTAGTAATTACACTGACTACAACGCCCTTCTAACCAGAACACAGTATTGTTTCCACACTACTATTTGACCGTAGAAATAGTTGCGATGGTACCTACTTATGCAGTCTTCAGCAACGGAAACTTACCACCTATAATAATAATCGCTTTAAAATAATCGTGTTGAATGTATACGATATGTCGGATACATATGTAATAATGTCGGGTCGTTGAATTGTAAATTGCCTCCAACGAGGTTCTATGGGATCGAAACATGGCCGCCATCTTGCCCGGCCGACCGACGCGGGTAATGCTCCTGACTTAGGCATTACATACGGAATTCGCAACAGAAAAGAAATATCAACATTTATATTATATATTATAAAGGGTCCAGTCCAGCATCTTACGGAACCCAGGTCATCGTCACCTGCACGCGGTTCACTCTGTTAAACAGGCGAGGTTCTGACCACCCACCAACCCGCATTAGGTCAGCTAAGGTCTAATTCCCTACAATAAGGATCCTTCAGAAAGACCTATGCCCAGCAGTTAGTATTATTTAGCTGATGATATATTATATATAGATAGTTATACACAACACTACATTTCACCCCTAGACTTGACATATAAAATGTCGAGTGTCGTCATTTCAGTAGCTTAGCCCTACAGCGACCTTCAAACTGGAACATGTTGATGTTTGCTCACTACTGGTCGGCTGCAGAAACAGGAGCTGCGGTGGTATATACCTATACGGTCTCTGGAAAAGAGACCAACCACCAGTAGAGTGATAGTTTATTTAAAAAATTACATTTAAGTGAGGTTAAATATCACGCGTGGAGTTTTTTTTTTCCACTTTAAACCATATCGCCCCGTTATCTCTACTTGCATGTAATTATAGACGGTAATAAAAATATATTAAATTAGCATTCAAATGACCTGGTCGTGAGTTCGTTACAGTATATGAAGGTCGTTGTAGCAAATTAAACTCTGACAGTTATCTCACAAAATGGTACTTAAAGCAGTTAGTTATAAGGAACTTTTAATAATTATTATTATTTTACACGTATAAATAAAACAAAGACAATGTTTATACGAATATTAAGTGGTACTAGTTTAACTAACAATGAGTCTTCCACCAAGTAACCTTAAAGAAATATAAAGTCTATATACTCGTATATATGGGTCTCGAGGAATATTTCAGATAAATTTCAAATCTAAATAATGTTAAGATCAGCAAGGGGGGCGGGTAAGAGCTATTATTTATATAGTCGCTACTATACTAGCTACTACTACTATCTAGCTAGATTTGAAATTTATCTGAAATATTCCTTAAGACCCATATATGCGAGTATATTCGCTTTATATTTACAGCTATTATTTTTAGTAGCTACTATACTAACTACTAATACTACTAGCTGTTACCCGCCCGCTTTGCTGCCCTTAATATTATTTAGATTTGAAATTTATCTGAAATATTCCTTAAAACCCATATATGCGAGTATGTAGGCTTTATATTTCTTTACTATATTTATAGCTATTATTTATAGTAGCCACTATACTAACTACTACTACTAGCTGTTACCCGCCCGCTTTGCTGGCCTTAATATTATTTAGATTTGAAATTTATCTGAAATATTCCTTAAGACCCATATATGCGAGTATGTAGGCTTTATATTTCTTTACTATATTTACAGCTATTATTTTTAGTAGCTACTATACTAACTACTACTACTACTAGCTGTTACCCGCCCGCTTTGCTGGCCTTCATATTATTTAGATTTGAAATTTATCTTAAATATTCCTTAAGAACCATATATGCGAGTATGTAGGCTTTATATTTCTTTACTATATTTACAGCTATTATTTATAGTAGCCACTATACTAACTACTACTACTACTAGCTGTTACCCGCCCGCTTTGCTGGCCTTCATATTATTTAGATTTGAAATTTATCTTAAATATTCCTTAAGACCCATATATGCGAGTATATAGGCTTTATATTTCTTTACTATATTTACAGCTATTATTTATAGTAGCTACTATACTAACTACTACTACTAGCTGTTACCCGCCCGCTTTGCTGGCCTTAATATTATTTAGATTTGAAATTTATCTGAAATATTCCTTGAGAGCAACCGCAACCGTTTCCAAACTACTGTTTAACGGTAGATATAGGCGCTGGGGTGAAACCTTCCTAGACTGCTCTGGCAACTGAGACCTCTCCTTTTCATTTTTAAATTTATAATTGGTTAGAGACCATTTTTTTTTTAATAAAAATTTGTATCGGATACTTATTACATCCTCCTAAGTAACAAAGGAATTATTCCAGACTTTTACCAACTAGAACCTCACGGTATTCCTCTCATTGCTAGTGGACGGAAGAGCGGAAACGGTTACGGAGACCGTCTAGGTTGGTACCACCGCAGCTCCCGTTTCTGCCGACAAACAGCAATGTGTAAACATATGCATATTATGATCCTTTATCGATTGGTGTTGATATATGTTATATCGACATCCTTCCGGTTGAGTTATTTACAAATAAAATAAAATTTCATTAAATTAATTGTTAGTAATATTAATGATGCGATGACAAAAAAACTCTTGACAATCGCTTTCTGTAGTAGTTCCCTAATTTGTAGTCATTAAAAACTCATTATTTAAGTTAATAGTCATTAAAGCCTACGTATGAAATAGTATGTTATATCTTAAATAATGATGTTTCCGATGGATTTTTTAATTACTTAAACATACTTAGAGTTTAACGATAGATATTTATTTAGTATGGAGATTTGTCTTGTCATTTGGATAATAGACGAGCAAAAAGTTTTAATAGTAATATAATATTAACTCTTTTAAATTTATCAGATTCGATTCTTGTTATTACAATAACTGTTCCCTTCATCTTTGCTGGTCGTAATAGAATTAGTTTTGAAATTTATACTTGAAATTTGTCAGAAATATTCCCGACTAAGCTAGAGTATAGATACATGTTTTTTTATTCAGAAAGTAGAACTGCGGTGAAACCTTAATATTTTACAGTCTTGCGAATTGTATGCTTTTATAACTTCCCAGTATCTTACAAAAGTCTTAAACTTACAAAGCCTATGATGGATCTCATTTGTCAACATCCGGAAATTAACACCATTCCGACAGCAACAGATTTATAAAACGAATTTGGTAAGTGGTATTGGGAAAAACCCTCATTTTCATCTCAACCGATGGACGGTCACTGTTGGACATAGGTCTTACTGGACTTGTTGTAATATGTTCCACAAATCCCACTCTTATTGATCTATGCCTAGTGGCTTCTGGGGTATCTTTCAATATTGTCTGTACTCTAAGTGAGACAGAACCCTAGAAATAAACTCCACCAGGGACAGCCACGGAAAGTAGTAGAACACAGAAAGAAGTAGGAAGTACGAAATGGTAGTTTCGGACTCAGTTGAGAGGGGCCATAAGATTAGTTGGCAATTAGACCATGAACTGACAAATACTAAACTTGATAACCTAAGTCACCGGCGTAGGGTAGCGAGCTAGGTGTTCTAATAAATACATTTCGGAGAGTGTGCGCAGGAACTGTATAATATGAATCGGCCATCGCCCTTTTACCACCGGATATTGTCACACCGCAGGCATTCATCCCTTTGTTGTCGAAGTCGCACGCATTCTGACGAAGCGTTTCGCTTCCACCGTCACAACGTGTTTCCGTTTAACTATGACGTGGGAATCTTCAACGGAAGAGTGAATAGGGTACTTCTAGTGTGTGCTTTATCACTAAACACTGCATCACCGCTTATCATCATATGGAATCCTGGTTAAATTCTTCTTAGGAGAGTGTACCTCTAACACAAAGTGACTTAGTGATAATATATAAAACTATGAAAACAGATCAGTTAATTACTATGATCTTCGCGACCCTCAGTTAAAGCTGGATAAGTAGTCTTACATTCAGGTCTTCGACCTGTAACCGTGATTCATTTAAACTCTTATCATACCCACATTTGAATTAAACTCCGCTTGTTTTTATTTGTCCGGTTTGTTATGTTTATATTACGATAAGGTTCAGCTCTCTGTCACTTTATAAAACTATTTCTTATCTGTAAGTAGTAAATTATTCTGTACATAAATTTAACGATATGGATACCTGAAGTTATCTTTACTAACAACCAGACGCAATATCTATATTATAATTTTTTTTTATCGGATAAAGCGACAGACAGGATGTATACTAACTTTAACGATAGATGTGTGTAACAGTTTTTAGGAGCACTAGACTTGGTAGTAACCTACCGTCTCTAATCACTTTCTCATCACTTTTTTTCGATAGATATACGGAAGCAGGTGGTAATAACGGCGACAGTGGATTGTGGGAGATAGTTTTTTAGTAATCTTTGTATAAACTTTCTAGTTATCTTCCATTGTATCATCATCTTATCACATGAGTTATATTGAAGATATTATTATGAATAATATCTTTAAAGAATATGGTAAATTGAAACGAAAATATAACGATTATTGTTATCTGAATACAAATCTGAATATTGATCGTCACCATCAGGTGATGATAATATTTATAACGTAGAGGTTTACTGGATAATTCTAGATATAGACTTCCTCTAAGGATCTATATACCGACCAGTCTATCCAAAGCGAGTATAGAAGAGAATTTTATTTTTTATATAATATAGTATTTATTACATTTTACTATGCCATAGGTTCCCAAACTTTTATAAAATACCGATTGGCTTTTACAAGATATTTTTTTTTACACAATCATTATATCAATTCTAAGTCTGTTTAATATCTATTCATAATAAGAAACTAAGAATTTATTATTCCTCTCTCTCCCTGTCAACCTGTCTCTCTCTCTTTCTTTGTCTACCTATCTCCTTCTCTTTCTCTCTTTCTTTCTTTAATCTCTAATCATGCTATTCGTAACCCACTAGGTGTTGATATACCTGTTACCAACAGGAACGGTATCAACATCAATTGTACAGAATACAGTTAAAATATACATTCTCCAGCACCCTACTTCTGGAATGTAGGAAAAGAAGGTTAGTCGGAACACCTCCTTAAAAATCAGCAGATTTTCTCTCGAATTTTAACATGGTGGCAGGTATTTCTTGCTGGAGAACGTCTAACTAGGCCACTGCAGCTCCTATTTCCGCAGTATACAAACACTACTGTTTCCGTGTGGACTTACAGGCAAATTAACATGTCTCAAGGTGACAATCACGATATGGTGCAGTGTATATCATCTTAACTAGCTTCACATTGTTACGAGGAAGAGGATCAGTTGTCATCATGGGAACGTCTTGCTAAACTTATCGCTTAGTCGAATAATACTTCGCTCGTCAACAAGACAACCTAAGTAACTTAAGTTATTGTTCCTGCTTTTCTATTTTTAATAAGTTACGGAAGTTATATAACTTCCGTAACTTATAAGTTATCAATTCATTAGATTAATAAACTATAAAAAAATATTATATAGGTTATTAAAGAAAAGATATTAGTGCTTATATTGAATAACCAGTGCGGGAAACACTGGTCGTTGTATTAGAAGCCCTGCAGCGATATACACTACGGCTTCTCTATGCATTATATACACGGGTTATGTTTGATAACGGTCCATAACCGACAATCCAATTATACGCTTACGTGACTGCGATAATGGGATTTGGGTTTTTTTTTCTCGCCGACAGGAATAGAGAGCAAATTGTGCAGACTTAACGCGTTGATTAAAGTCGATATGTAGACAGGCAACAGCGACCGTCTAAGTAGGTATCACAGCAACTACTTGTTCCATCATACAGTAGTGTTCAAACATTACTGTTCCGATTTAAAGGGCGTTGTAGCTAGTAAAATTATTGGGGAAACGAGAGTAAACATTGTTAGTCTAAAAGTAATGAGCGCAATGTGGTCTTGTGTATATCATTCTAAATTGTATCACGTTTCGCGAGTCGTTGTTCAAATAAAAAAAAATAGTGATAGATACTATTGAGATGAGTACTTTATAAGGTCAATGTTTTGTTTGAACACCATCACCGGAACGACAAGGTTTTTTCTTCATTCTACAAAGATTACAAGACAAACGCTTAACCTCATCATCGGACATATCTTCAGACGCTAAGTTAATATGAGAAGTAACTTAAAGTACATATTCTAAGATCTTTAAAACTTTAGATATTTTAATAAACTTAGCTCGAAAATCATCTAACTTGTAAATGGCGCTATGTCTGTGCCCAATACCAGTTTGCTGACCCCTATAAAAAACTATTGGAGTCCAATTGGTTTTTATAGACCTCTTAGCAGTGATAGTTTTTTTGTCTGTTTGAATAAAAATGTAGAGTTAAAGTAGATACATAAAAAGTAGTTGAACTGTTGAAGTTAACAGCCAAGATCTATAACTAGTCCTGGATGAAAGTCTTGGAGTTCAGGACGCGTACAAAACGCAGAGGTATAGAAAGATCTCTCTCGAGATACATAGGAGCGGTTGGAAGGGGGTGAATTCGAAAAGCTGAGGACCGCATCTGGTGAAACACATTGTGGTAGGTCTACATCCAGCAGTGGATTTAGAGAGACGTGATGATGAATTGCGCTCGTTACTACAATAACTTCAGGTTCTACACCCTTCGAATTTGAACCAAATAATTCCTCTTTCTATATATGAGGGTGTCTTTAGTTGCAATAATGGGGATGTTAAGTATCGACGCGTGCGACAATGTCTAGAAATTAATCTAACACAAATTTACTGGCTGTTCCTCGCCAGCGCTATATTAGATCTGAAATCTAGACTTGAAATTTGTCAGAAATATTACTGCGGGCATCAGCCCGCCACCCCCGTGCCGCATGCCGTTATTAAACCCTCCGTAACCTCCTTTGTGGAAGAAATTTAGTAAAATCCATTCTTAACTGATCTGTAAAGGGCAGAAGCAACTAGTCTCAAATTTTGAATGTTTATCTCCAATACTATCAAATATCTCGTGAAGAATTAATGTATACATGAAAATATATGTGAAGCGCGATATATTACTGAGCTATTTGTTTCGTTGGTTTAAGAATTACTAGTAATTGTCTCAGGCAAACTTGTGACTGTTTATCTATCACCAACTTCAGCAATAACCCAGTTCTGAGCATGACAATGAGCGCCGTTCACTGTTCGACTACTGTACCGAGTTGTACTTTACATTGATCTAACCTACAAAATAATGAGGACGATGTTAATTTTAACATCTCTTTAAAATTACATATAGATAAGTATGAAAGAGTTATTAAAAATAACTTAATAATAAATTCAGCAAACATTGTCTAAAGGTAATACTATATTACATAGTAAATAATAGGTTGTCAAATATCTCCCTTCCGCTTCTTTGCTCTTTATTCAATGCTTTATAAAAAGTGTTACAGTTATCGGATTTAAGGCCGCGAAATTCAAAAGACAAAAAGGCGGAAGGGAGATATTTGACAACCTAATATATACTGAGTGTTAGGAAATCGCTTCCAAAAACGAAGACATACGATAGTATTAATGACACCTTTGATGATGGAATGGAAAAAAAAATAATATATATATATATACTGATATATGATATACTGATGGAGATTATAAACATTTATATCTATTTTTAGAGAATGTATTAATATCACTATCTTTATTATAACTCGTCACCAGACAGTGATAGTGTATCAACTTCAATATCCTTTGATATCATCACGACAATGTACTTAAAATTCTTTTATAGATTATGAAAAGATAATTTTTTTTTTAATATTATCAGTCTACGATCACGAGAGATTAGCATGGCCATGACGTGCCGTTAGGATGACATACACTGCACCACATTGCTCTTGAAACATGACATGTTAAGTCTCTTTACCTCAGTAATTTCAATAGCCACAGCGCCCTTTAAACCGGAACGTAGTAACGTTTGCATACTACTGTTTAGTGACAGAAATAGCAGTTGCGGTGGTGCCAGCAACAGTAATCAAATCACTAGTAAGAATTTACTATATACTAGTTATTTAAAAAAACAACTTACCCTAGGTAGGTACCACCGCAGTACTCACTTCTTCAGACGAACAGTAGTGTGCAAATGGTACTGTGTTCCAGTTTAAAGGGCGCTGTAGCTAATGTACTGGGGTAACGATACTCAACATCTTATATTTGAAAGCGACGAGCGCAATGTGGTGCAATAGTACCCTAACTAGCACCGCGTTGTTGTGGGTTGACTTAACACTTACTATTAGGCGATAATAAAAAAAAAAGATGCTGTGAAGAAAGTAATTCGATATTCGATATTGAAATAATTACTTTTAGTAATTGCAGTCGCAGTAATTGTTAGTCATAAAACGAATTAGTCTAGAACTGAGTCTTAGTTTTAGTCATTCGTAAAGATAATATATTGTCATGTGTAAAAACTGCAATAATAGTTTACTATTATTAACATATTTTTTTCACATGGCAATAACAAAACCGCTAAATAATAATTATTTGTGAGGTTATTTGCAAGAAAACAGCGGAAAACTACATTAGTGAGAAAACAATGAGGTACGAAAAAATTCTTTTTTTTTTTTTTTTGAACGACCACAACGAAACCAGCTGCACGTCACCTGATGGTAACTAATACTATCCTTAACAATGTGGTGGTAATTATGATGATAAACAATGCACAACGTTACTCATCGTTGTCTTCGAAACGCAGTAAGGTTTGCTTACTACTGTTTGATAGCGGAAGTGGTAGCTGCGGTGGTACCTACCTAGTCGGTCTTACCACACGTGCTAATTTTTTTTTTTTATTCAAATAGGCATCGAGACGAGCTGCACGTTCATATGGTGGTAAGTGATACGTCTGTCAATAACAACGTGGTGCTAGTTAGGATGATATATACTGCAACACATTGCGCTCGTCGCCTGAGACGTGAGATATTGAGTTTTATTACCCCAGTAATTACACTAGCCATGACGCCCTTCAAACTGGAACACAGCACTATTTGCACACCACTGTTTAGCAGCTGAAATGGGTGCTGCGGTGGTATCTACCTGGACGTTCTCCGGCAACAGATCCCTACCACCAGTATATTCATCCATCTCATTGCGACATAAGATGTTTTTAAATTTCACTAGCTACAGCGCCCTTCAAGCCGACACACGGGTATGTTTGCATACAAGTGTTTGATGGCAGAAATAGGAGCTGCAGTGGTATCTATCTAGACGTTCTACGGCAACAGAGACCCTAACGGTTCGCTCCTCACAAAACCAAAGTGATGATGGTAACCAATAAGCTTAAGTATTGTCCATGGGAGGGGAGACCCTAGGTCGTACTCGAGAAGTCCTTATACTCGGCCTCACAGTTGACGATAGGCTCATGTAAAGAACGAGAGCAGGAAGGCCCAAGGCCTCTATTATCAGCGGTGTAGAGCCGCGAAGGTAACGTGGGGGTTGAACACCGAAAAGATCAGAGCGATGTACATGGCGGTGTTGGAGCCAACCATAATGTATGCAGCGAATGTGGGCGCAGGTGGCTACGAAGCTGCTGGTCCTCAGGTAGATGGACGCGTTGCAGAGGGGCTTCGCTCAGAAGATAGCTTAGACCCACATGACTGCATCGTTAAACTCGGCCCTGATACTTGCCGGGTTGCTTCCTTTGAAGCTTCGGGTACAGGAAGCAGCCCGTTTATATGTAATTAAACGCGTACATTCCTGGCAAGTAGTAGACGACCCAGACCTAAAGGTACCAGTCAGCATCAATAGACTACCACCCGTCCTATCAGGTTGGTGTGGAGTTCCCCTGTTTGGGTGACCGTGCGGAGGAGGACCGCTTCCCAAGGCGGCTGCCGATCTGGACATGGCTATGGACCGCAGCAGATGGGTGCGGCGGTCTACGTCATGTAGGAAGCCACAGAGTTTACCAGCAAAAAGGTCAGGCTGGCAAACTTCTGCACGGCCTACCAGGCAGAGCTGCTGGCATTGGTGGAAGCAATAGGGTACGCAGCCGGCGGGTCTGCGCGAAATTCACGCGGTGATAAGTGACTGGATATCCGTCGCCGAGACTGTCGCACAACCAGACAGACTCCATCCCCTAGTGATGCGTGTAAAATAGAACGTCATGAAAGCGAGAGAGAATGAGATGGATGTGAGGTTGTTTTGGACAAGGCGGACCAACTGGCCAAGGAGGCGGCTCTGAAAAGCAAAAGGAGACCAGAATACGAGGATTGCCCTGTTTCGTTCTTCAAGTGTCGACTTCAGTTGAATTTAATTGAGAAATTGAACAGACGCTACGTGGAAGGCACGACAGCTTCAACAACGCGGTATTTTTTCGTCGTACGTCGTGTGGAGCCGGACACGGTTCTGGTCCGGATGATCACGCGGAACGGAGGATTCTACGAGTACCTGCACAGGTCCAAACTCGTGGAGAGTTTCTCGTACATCTGTGACCCGGCGGTGGACCAGACCGTGGTGCACTCGAACGCCTACCGCCCCGTATTTGAGAAAGAGCACTTGAAGTGTGAGGCGAAGATGGAAAAGATGATAAACGCGTGTAGCATTGCCTCTCTGATGAGTGAAAAATTTGGTAATTAAAAGAGCGATTGAACAGAACAAAGCATAAAGGAAACGTGATGAAATTGAAATAAGGGAACAGAAATAATGATTATAAGTAGAAGGCCAAATAGAAATAATAGAATAAGGAACGAATTATAAATATAATAGAATAAGGAAAAAATTTAAATAGAGTCTAAGGAAATGGAAATGTAAAATTGTGCAATACAAAAGAGTTACCAAAATTGTAAATAAAAAAGACTAGAAGAAGAGATAAGAAAAGTTGTAAGAGAAATTGATGAAGAAAAGACCGTGTCCATATTTACGAAAGCGATGTGCTAGAAGGAAATAGAATAGAGTGTGATTAAGAATGATAATACGAAAGAGAGAAATGGAATCGAAGGAAAGGAAGGGTTTAAGAAAAGGAGGAGATTTAGGAATGAAATAGGCCCCAGCCTAACAAAGCTGAGGAGAACGCTAAAAAAAACAGAGATCTACCACCAGTATATTCATCCATCTCCTTGCGACATACGATGTATTTAAAATTCATTACCTACAACGCCCTTCAAGCCGACTCACGATAATTTTTGCACAATAGTGTTTGGCGGCA
Organism: Troides aeacus; assembly: GCA_033220335.2. Taxonomy (NCBI): domain Eukaryota; kingdom Metazoa; phylum Arthropoda; class Insecta; order Lepidoptera; family Papilionidae; genus Troides; species Troides aeacus. The sequence goes on along the minus strand of CM067272.1, from coordinate 2,270,777 downwards.
GAAATAGAAGCTGTGGTGGTATCTACCTAGACGTTCTCCGGCAATAGAGACATACCACCAGTATATTCATCCATCTCCTTGCGACATACGATGTTTTTAAAATTCATTACCTACAGCGCCCTTCAAGCCGACTCACGATAATGTTTGCACAATAGTGTTTGGCGGCAGAAATAGAAGTTGCGGTGGTATCTACCTAGACGGTCTCCGGCAATAGAGACCTACCACCAGTATATTCATCCATCTCCTTGCGACATAAGATGTTTGTAAATTTTACTAGCTTCAGCGCCCTTCAAGCCGACATACGGTAATGTTTGCTCTTTAGTATTTGGCGGCAGAAATAGAAGCTGCGGTGATATTTGACTAGATGGTATCAAGCAACAGAGACGCATCTCAAGTTTTCGTAACGAATACTACTATGATTTATAGGTGTATAAAACTGATAAATGCTGTTTGTAATAAATTATATAAATGCTATAAATAACGGTAAAAATCATTTTCGTTGATCCATTGCGAAATTGCGGTTGCATGGAATGATCTAGAAATGAAACAATTGTTAAAGCGAATGCGACGCGCGAGGGAGTCAATGCGCCCATACGTACACTATCTGAGCGATCAGCTGTTGCGAGACTGAGTACCATGAGGCAACTGTCGCACGGTCAGACTATCATGAGGTGGTTTTGCAACCGTTACGCCACTTTTATCTACGTGACTTGAACTAATCCACTACCAACTTCTGTTTCGGCACGTTAGGATTCCGTATAATGTACAATACATTCAACGGACAGCTGAGAACTTGTGTGCTAATGGAGACGCACTTAACGAAGAGACACCGGAAGTGTAGTAAGATAGTAAACTCTCCCCGAGCACATTAATTGATGGATAGAAAGCTACAGCCCTCATTAGTGCGAATGTGTGATTATGATGTTTTTTTTTTATTCTACAAAGCGACTAGACGAAGACGTTCACTTGATGATGAGATACGCCTGCTTATAACTCGGCGCTGGTTAATATGATGTATATAGCTCTACATTGTGCTCATCGCCTTGGTACGAGATTTGGTATTGCTTCTGCCATTTCCATGGAGTTGCAGGGGTATTAATAGAGGGATATGACCAGAGGGAATGACTAGACAAATCAGTGCAGGTCAACCTAGGTGGACATACCGATCTAATCGAAGATGTTCTAAAGAAAGGCCGGAAGAGGACTAGCAACCGACGAGCGTGCATGAAGACGCTCATGAAAGTGGAGGAAGCGAGAGAGGTGTGCCAGGATCGTAGCGAGTGGAGAGCGGTAGTCTCTGCCTACCCCACTGGGAACGAGGCATGATATATTTGTATGTATGTAGGACCAGGGGAAGAGCGGGTTGCCGCCGGGCGGGAATATTTCTAACTAATTTCGAGTCTAAATTTCATATCTACTTCTATACTACGGCTAATAAAGCGGGAAGGGAACAGCTCGTTACTATGTATATATACTAAATATAATACATCTTTGTTCGACAGATGATGACAACATTCGTTGACATTTAGCGTATTATATATCATCAGCAAACGACAACTATAGGTCGTAACATTTCGTATATAACCTTAGATTTACCTCTAGGAATTGTAGTTAGGAATTTAGGTCATTGTTTAACAAGTCACTACTACAATTACTATTATATATATGGAAAGGAGCTTACTTATTACAATTTTTGAACCCTTCCAAACGACGACCGCTGATTCTCAGCAGGTCTCAGAAAGCAAGGATTGGGGGAGTCCTATGTCCAGCAGTGGACGTATATCTGCTGATAATGATGATGATGATTGCATATAGTCTCTCATAAGTATATACTATATATAGTTAATACCGACCTTCGAGTTGTTGAAGGTAATCAGGTATTGCTTGCTCAGCACAGTTTATTCTGTGCATATATGAAAACACAACTCTTCGTATAATGGCGTCATATAGATAAATATTGATAGTCTCGAACAAATTCACACACAGAAAATTATTATTTTTGGTACTCCTATTTTTTATCTTTTTTATTTAATCGACAAAGACGAAACGAGCTAGACTTTCACCTGATAGTAAGATATACGTTCTCATCGTTATGAGCTAGTTAGGCTCCATGTTATACTCATTGCATCAAACGTTCTTACCCCAATATATTCACTAACTACAACATCCTTAAAACCGGAACCAATTAATATTTACACAATCCTGTTTACCGGCAGATATAGCTGAGGATTTACTGTGACTGGACGGTCACTGGTAACAGAGACCTTCCACCAGATATTTCTTCTTAAAGCGGTTACTCATTACTGAAGGTTGGATAATTCTTCGGTTTGAATACTTGTTCTCTGGTGATGACGATTGGAGTATACCTATGGGAAATATCACGACACTCGATCGATGTTCTGGTTAGCAAAAAAAAAAGAGATTTCACCTTAACATCGATGAGGCGAATGGTGAATGCCGCCGCTTCCGGCGCCGTCAGACGTAGCTGGCACGGCGTGGTGTTGGCAGGGGTGGACGGGGGCCGGATGAGCGACAGCGCCAGCGCCGCCCCCGAGAACGCCTTCTCCCCGACCTCCACTTCCTTTGTGCGACCGCATAGCAGGCTAGAGCAGTCGCCTGTAACAATGATAACAATGCTTAATTAAAAAAAAAATATGTTGTATAAAGAAACGGATAGAAGAGAAGAAGTGATCCGAAGAGCCAGATTACTTGTACTGGTGATAAACATATCCCTTATAGTGAACGACTTAGTAGTTTTAATGAATAAAGTACTACTAGGGGGTAGAAATACGGTATCTAAAGTTATCGATTTATTTATGTATTGTTTATGTAATACATCAAGCTAAAAGTACAGAGGGTGGAATTATTTTCATACAGGATTATTGAAAAGGGAGGAATCAGAATTAGCGATGCAGGTGTGAGAAAATTAAGTTAAAAACAAATTATTAATATACACATTATAATACATACCACATACACATATATATTATTTATATATATAAGTAATAACATGTAAAAGTATTATATAATATAATTATCCCGGTCGATTCAGTAGGGACTCGAACTTTTAGAAGATACTTGTAAAAGAAGTTGTTCGTGTATTGAATTTTATCTGTTCCTAATATATGAAGATATAAGATTATAAATTATGTCTGTCATAGAATTTCAAGTTTACGATATAGAAATACTGTATCACAACAAAAGATCTCAATCACATCTCTTTGACGCTATAACGTAACTGGGTATCATCATCAGCCTACAGACGTCCAGTGCTGGGCATAGGCCTCCCATAAAGATCTCCACATCATTTGTTTTTGTGTGGGTTGGTGGGTAGCTAACCTTAGTTTGTAGCGCCCTTTGAACTGGATACTATTTCTGTTTTGCTACGAAAAAAACTGTGATTTCCTGGTTTAACTGGACAATCCTGCCACCTCTTCGGGAGCCAGGGTTATCTATAGATTGTAACCCAATAAAATCCCCTAGGTTTTCATCCTCAACGTTTGGAATAGTAAAGAGATTCCATTCGAAATCAACCTCTCCTAACGGTAGTAGAACCTGTTCTCTACACTATTGCGGGTACCCACAACAGCTGATGTAACCATCTGAACTGATCATCCGCTAAGAAAATGTATATCTAAAATGACGACTGGATTTGACTTGATACACGTGACCGTTAACAAAGCGCGTGATATTGAAGTAATATAGAAACCAATTCCTTTGTTGCGACATATAAAAAGTAAAACAACAAAAAATAGCATTCTATTGTTATTTTTGCCCCTACAGGAAGGAAACTGCTATTTTGGTAGTGGTACCGTCCCCACTTAATACTTCAAAAAAACATGGTTATATTATAGCTGATTAGGGTTCAGCATAATCATTTCGTATCTTCCAAAAACCACTGCATACAAAAGTTATCGTTGCAATCCAAAATTTTAAAGTACTCGCAAAGAATAATAGCTTGTTTAGGTTTCATATAAAACTAACAGATATAATAACATGTTAATAATTAACAATGTTTTGTCATTAAAGTTAATTATATATCAATAAGTTAGATAACATTAAGTTCCTTTATATATCTGCACTTCAGGAATATTAATAGATCTTGTCTAATTGATTTAATAGGTGCTGTAACTATTTAAAAAATATATATATTGAGAGATTATAGACTTAATCTAGCATACTTATAGACACTACATCATCAACTCTTAGGTCTACTATCAAGTCATTGAAAAGTCCTGATCAAGCGAGTAGATCGAAACTCCACGTTGAACCATGAGTTAACTTTCGGACAAGGAAGACACCATCTGTTAACTAAACGTGAAGATCTAGCTTTACTAATCACTTTCTAGTTTCATAAGCTATATATGAAACTGTATATATATATATATATATAAACGTTTATTCATCAGTGTTTTCATTCAAAGACCTAAACTAGAACGCCTCCTTATCGCTCTTGCGTCACATCTCAGGCAAATGCTTCGTATTAGTTACAGACTTCCGCCGACCGTCGCCGACGGTACAATACGTAACAAAAGCGATGAAAATTACGGAACCTTACACCATCAGACTTTCACGAGCATGTAAAACTGTTACTTTCCCACTCGGGAGACTGGTTAGAAGATATCCAAAAACGGACACAGGCTTTCCCCGTGACTGTTACCAGTGTACTCCGCTCGTTAACCAGTACGGTACTATACCGCATTGAAACGCGAATTGTTATTATGATTACCATCTAGGAACTGATGAGGAGCGTCCTGATCTAAAATGAGCATCGGAATCTTCTAAAAATAAAGGAACAGCTCTCTTAATAAGCTCACAGCTGGGTCTCGGATTAGTTTTACAGGAAGAGAGTCAAGGCCATTTATCCCCCACAAAAGATGGTAGATGTTACATATCCTTGGAACATGGAACATTCTTTAAGAAACCAGCTTCTCTCCGAGTCTTACACACTAAGCCAAAATACATTAATTGCAATCAATTTCTTTTCAAGGCAGTCTTAATTAGACCATCCTACAATTGTTAACTGCTTGATTATATGGTCGTGAAGCAAATTTTGGATAATAACAAAAACCCTTCCCCCTCAAGGTTATTCATTCCTTCCTAAATTATGTCTCCCTTATGACATAGAAGACAGACGGTAATTCCCCTAAGTAACCATTAACCTTATGGAGTATCAGCAGTTTAATAGAAATGATGTAAGATTGAAAGGACATGTCTAATTTTAATAAAATACAGTATAATGATAGCTTAGTTTATAAACGGCTCGATAAACACGGGTTCCGTCCCCATTAAACTCGAGTTCCGTTTCCGGTGAAGTTTTTATATAAATGTACTATTACAAGAGCGAATTCAATACAAAAATTTAATTTCCTAGTACTAGAATTATTTAGTATGTTTGTAAAAAGTTAAGGTAATAAAAGCGCAACATGTTGAGTACTTTGAACCGGATGTGAGATGACTAGAGGTGTTAGATTATTAGAATCGTTATAACGTTTTGCCAGCGTGATTCTTCACGGTCGTTCAGCGGCAATCCGTATTTCGATTTCTCTTTAAATCTCTTCTCTTCTTCATCGCTCCTTCACTGCTGAGGATCGTGCACGCACAGACTCCATTTAGTGTGGTCATATGCTGAGAGGATCGCTCGATGTTTACTGACACCCACCACCTTTCTAAGTTTCCATCTATGTGGTAGAGGCTCTTCCTTGAGCAAGTCTACCTTCTACTCTCCTCAAAATGACCTCCCTCTCCAGACAACCTAATGGAGAACGCATGATGACCTTGACGTTGAGGACTCTTTGTTAGCTCACTGAGGAGAGTCTAGTGGTTATAAGTTCTTTTAAGATAGATTCATTTGACGTTTTAGCTGTCCATGGTATATGGACAAGCTTTCACCAGCACCACATTTCGAAGGCATCATACCTTTCCTTATCTCTTGAACTACAGAAAGTTAATACTTAACCACAATTTCACGTCACGAAGCGCTGTGTTAAGTTAAGAATATCTTACAAACTCCTCTTTTATGGGCGGTAGTTAAACACGAAACGGAAACTAATCATATTTTTAAACACGACGGATAGATGAAATATTTAAGTGTTAAAACACTTCATAATAAGTGTTTTTTTTTTATTGCTTAGTATAAAAACCTAAGTTTAAAAGTTAAAACAGTTTAACTTCTTTCGATAGTCGCTCGAACATAAGTTACAGTTTAATCATTAATGTTAATAGTATCTAAGTAGATACCTGAAATATAACTGTATTATTGCCTCAGTTATTTCACTAGATACAACACCCTTCAAACCAGTACATAGTAATTTGTATCCAGCTTATAGTTAGTTAACTTAATTGGTAAACTTAGTCAATGAACGTAAGTTGAAACGTTAACATGAGCTCTAGTACAGTCGTGCAGTTTGAATACATTATACTACATTTTAGAGATATTTTAAAACTAAGTAAGACGTGAGTCACAGGATATATTTAGAATAAGTAAAATAGGTTTTTAACTTGTTAAACTTGTTTTCAAATGTAGCAAACAATAGTTTGTTATCTTCTAAGTAACAATAAGAAAACGAAAATATATCTAGACCTTTATACATCCTAATAACCTCTTTCGAGAATTTTCTAACTGTACTACTGACTACTGTAATAATATTTTATATATGTTTATCTAAGTTATTTCATTATAACCTACTTCTGTATCCTGTTAGTATTGATCTTAAGTGAAAGCATCCTTCAAAGCCTTCTCCTGATCGTTTAAGAAGACAGTGTTTCAATTCGTCTGTACCGTGTATATCATCCACAGTAATTGTATTGAAGAAAAACTTAAACTTTAATGAAATAGAACCTACTCATCATCGTGAGGTCCTTTCTTCAAACTGTAGCTTGGCGTATGATAAAGTTATTCTGGTCTTCAGCTAGTCTTTTTGACTGATAGTGGAACTTAATGTTTGATGTTAACTCTATTGTATGTGGAGTAAAAACTATTTAAGTAATCTCATATGAATATGAGATGTATCATTTGATGGTGGTAATAAATAAATGTTTAGTTGAAATTACTTTGAAGCAGGGGTTGGGGTTTGGGGTGTAAGGGGTCCCGTATAACAACTCACGAGACTCTGGCTCAAATGGAATACGAACCCCTATAAATGAGAGCCCTTGTTCCGCGAAGCGGGCAGCGCCGGAACGATCGATGTGGGGTTCTTTGGGGGATGTTTCTGTGCAGCAGTGGAAGTCTATCGGCTGAAGCTACTTTGAAGAAACTCTGTGATAAATAAGTTCTTGCCAGAAAGCTTTGAGACAAAATGAAATCTTTTAGAAATTGTGTAAACTTAGGAATTCTTTAAATGCGTCTAGTTAAACGATTCCGTGTAAATCTAACTTTAATGTAGACACTATAATGTTATTATTATAAACATCATTCAACTTTCATTTTTATGGACCCCCTCGCACAATTCAGGTTGTGCAGTCGGTAGGCTCGTTATCCACCGGTTCTATTTATAGACCCGCCACTTGCGTAAGTCAACGTGTTCTGGGTTCACAGAAAGTTCTCCGAAGTGGCATCGCGATTGGCACGCAGTCTGCATACGGTAAATCGCTTTTCTTCTGTTTATACTGTCTACATATAGAGATACAATTTGGCCCCGTCGACCCTTAATTCGTATAAGCTGAAGGGTATTCAGTCCAGACTTGGTTCATCTCCGCGTATACTATATTGACACAACCAAAGCCGAAACGTCTTACTCTCGTCTGGGCTAAACATAACATCTACAACATTAAAGTGTTCAAGTTCAAAAGTCATTGTAGATAATGAAATTACTGTGGTAACAAGATTCATCATTATATATCTCAAAGCGACGGGCAAGAGGTATAATATGTATCATATTAACTAGCTTCTCTACCTTTGTCATACAAACTATAAGCTGTTTGTTATAGATTTCAATATAAGCACCAATGATAAGTATAATCGGTGCTTAACACAACAAGTTACATTTACACCGGCAACCTTTCACTTAAAAAGTTTCTACTCTTGAGATTTTATAAACACATCGCATGATAACCAGTTTCTAAAACCACATCGCTGCTATTAAAATTCCTCTGATACTAGTACAGTTACATTTTACAAATATACCACTAGATTTATCTCATTTTCCACATACTTTAAACATCGGTTTCTTCTTCATGTTCTCATATTTGTCGATTTATTCTAAATTTATTTATTTACTGTATAATTACATCATTAAACAAGTTAAACTTACGTACTACTCCGTGCGCCTCTAGTAAAATCTATCTAGCACGTCTATCTATTAATTTACTTCTAAAATTAGTTCTTTACCAAGTATGTTTATTGTCTAAGTATAAATATATAAATTACTACAGATCTGAAGGCCTGAATGATTACTATTATAATAACTTAACAACATGATATTGAGGTCTAATGTTAAACTCTTAGAAACCAACTTTAAATGACCTGGGTATGGTATGACTCGGGGCATTATATCAACATCCTTGATAACACAGCTACAGCATAATATATATAACTTTGTTAGAATGTTCTATATAAGCTACCACTTAAACGAAATTTTCAAATACTAGTATTAGCTTGTGTACTTGGGATCTGGAAGCTTTATAGTAAAGCTTTACAAGTCATCAATGATATTAACAACACCAAGTTAATCAAAAAAGAACCTGAACACAACCGCGTTACTGATTATGCATACAATAATAAATCTTTAGATCTATAAGCAACATATAAATAGTTTGAATCATGCGTCTGACGAGGTGGACATAATGAAACATGCGGACGTCTGTTTGTGCGTAATTAGTTTCCTTTGAAGGTGATTAATTCCATCACGTGTTACAACACGAATGCGGGACTAATTAACTACTAAAACAATGGACATCAGCTAAAAGGGGCAGAGGAGGAATTTTATACATTTTTCCAATCAACAGCGATCTAATGTCCTCAAAGTAACGATGATGCAAATTTAAAAGATAGCTTTCATATATTTTTATATGAAAAGGAAATATTTATATAATAAAAAGGCTATTCCGGTTCAATGTCCTGCTGGTCCTTCTTAGGTATCTGCAGCAATTCCTAACCCTTAGCTTAATATTTACATTCCTACCCATAAGCCCATCCTAACTAAATTAGAGAAAGTGCAAGTAAGAGACTAATGGCTAACTAAACTTTGAATTGATGAATTGAACGATTTATTATGTTCAAAGGAAATTGTATATTTTCCAATGCAAGCATCTACTAAAACCTATATTTTATATACATACAATAGGTTATTGTATGAATAAAATCCCACAGCGAATCTAAACAATTTTAATCCATTTTAATACATTCACACACATTGTCGATGTGAACAATCATAGAAATGTCCTGTGAGAATATTAGAAGTGAGCGTAGTCATTCTTATGTAGCGATTTCAACATAGGGTATGCAAGATTTTACATACCCTATATAAAATTTAAGGGGGTAAGGGGTGCGACACAGCAACTCAAGAGGATCCAAGCCAACCTCACCTCCTCGTGGTTTACTGTGCTAATCAACAAACGAGGCTCTAGCTTCCATCAATCCGTATTGGGACAGATTGGTCCAAGTCTCCACATATAAACCCATACAAACGACAAATGGTGGCAGAAAGCTGCTGGATGCAGGCAGCGATCGATTATGGGACCTTTGAAGGAGGCCTATGCCCAGCAGTTGACGTCTAGCTGATGGTGATAATATAAAATTTTATACACTTTCTTAAAGTTTAAGTTTGTATATATTGGGTTTAAAGCAGTAAATAAAATTCAGTCCTCTTATATCACCATCATATTTTAACGCATCTTACAGTTGTTATGAAAAAATAATAAAACATATTGTATTTATATTGGTAACACTACTTTTGTTTATAATGAATTGGCAACATTTCGAATATGGCAACACTGAAGAAACGTCAGAATGTTTTGCGGGCGGTATGTCTCGAATCATTCGAGCATTAGCCACAGTAAAGCGAGGATCGTTTATATTAAATTATTTCAAGAGAATTGCAGTGTCATCATCATCATCATCAGCTGATAGACGTGGACTGGACATTAATTGTAGTGTAATTACATTGTAAATTATTTAAAAAGTGTGAGTAAATTCTTAACAATGTATTATTTGTCCGACTGGAGTATATTCCAACATAGTGATATTAATGTTCTAGTAAAAGCCCGGAAGTCAACACAATTAACTGCTGTTCTAGTTACATTAATATCTTCTAATTAATATCAATTCTAATTGTTATAGATATTGAGTTAAACAATGACAATTGCATGCACGGTATCGGTGTGTATGGACTATTTGGATTCCGCGCCAACTTCACTCCGTTGGCTGCGTTCACACTGTTGCGCAACAAACCAATAAGCTATCGGCGACAAACTGACACACAAGCTGCATATGAATAAGGATGGCAATGAAGCTCAGGAATATTATTCCTCATAATATCCACCAGTCCCTCCTTAGATACTTTTAAGAGCATAAAGGACCAATATCACCGTGTCTAGTTATATATTCATGTGTATTAACATTTTCATACAAATCAATGTTAACTGTGAGTTAACTTTTTTTTTTACTTAATTTTTAAATAATATATTAGTATGTACGTGAAGAATAAAATAAAAAAAAATTAAAATTTTTAATTACTATAAATTTTTTAAACCTCCAAAACTATGATAAAGGGGAAGCATATTAAGGGTAAAATCTTCTTGACAGAAGTCCGCTAAAAAAAACGTTCATCATCATCATCGTCAGCCAATAGACGCCCACTGTTGGACATAGGCCTTACTCTAAGACCTCCACATCGATTGGTCCTGCTTAGTCCACATCCAGCGGTTTCCCGCGACACAATCAGCATAGCCTCCGGTACCGTCGGGCACCAGATGCCGTGCATACTGACCCAATGGGGTTGGTGGAAAAAAAAAGTAAAAGATGATTCATGACCTAAGTTCAGTGTGTAATATTATTGTAATATAAACCAAGCCCATTCCCATCTGAATTGTTGGCTCATGAGATAAATATGCGATAGTAAATACGGCGCGTATAACAATGGAGGCTAAATATATCCTGGCTTACGTATCAGCGCCATAGCCATCGTGTCTAAACTAACAAGTTATAAACATATGTTTGATTAATAAATTAATTACCTCTTAGAGATAATGAAGATCTGAAATTATTAGCGGATGGTCTCAAGTATAGGCAGCTCCTGTTCCTACCGCCAAAAAGAACTGTGTTCTGATTACTACTGGAGTATAGACAGCATGCATGAAGACGCTTATGAAAGTGGAGGAAGCGAGAGAGGTGTGTCAGGATCGTAGCAGGTGGAGAGAGGTGGTCTCTGCCTACCCCGCTGGGAACGAGGCGTGATATATATGTATGTATGTATAGACAGCAGCCTGTCTCAAAACGATGAGCTCAATGTAATGCAGTACAGCAACCTAACCAGCAAGATCCTTTCCAACTCAAAGCTCTATATAGGTTGTATAAGATATTGACAATACTTATGGGTCAAAAGCTTCGATTCCTTAGCTAGGACAGCATCAATTTTACTAGCCTTAGATATCTATTGCCGGAAACCGCCTAGGTAGGTCACCACAGCGACTCCTACCGCCTAACAGTAGTGTGTATATATTACTGTTTTCCGGTTTAAAGGTCGCTGCAGCTACTGTCATCACTGGGGTAATAAGACTCGACAACCTATGTCTCCAGGCGACGACGACATTGTGGTGTGATATATATCATCCTAACTAGCGCCTTGTTATGGGCAGACGTATCACTTACTATCACGTGAAAGATCATCCGGTCGCTTCGATGAAAAAAAAATGTTCTTTACTAATAATAATAATATTCAATAATGAATATTTAACACAAAGAGAAACCACAGACTACACTGTTGCACTTCCGGTTATAAAATTTTATAACTCTATAAGATATACATATATACATATAGTGCTGTTGAGATATATGAACGTCCCGCTCTCTTCGTTGCTTATTTTAATAACAATAACATTAGCCCAAAGAGGGAGTAAGGGTTCCAGCAGAACAACTCACTGGACCCAACCTCACCTGCTCGTGGTGCACCCTGCTAATCAAGAAACCAGGCTCTGGCTTCCACCAACCCGCATTGGGCTAGCGTGGCAGGAAATGGCCCGAATCTCCCCTTTCACACGATATTTGGGGGAGGCTTTTGTCCAACAGTGGATGCCTATCGGTTGATGATGATGATGATGAAAATTATAGTCAAAATTACTGTTATAGTCATAACTGAGAGAACCTCAACAATATTCTATTGAAGTGAAACACAAAAGAAGAGCATAACGGTTCTAAGTAATTACCAAGAGTCTTACGACAAGATGTTAAGTATCATTACCCCAGTTAGCTAGCGAAACAGCTACAACGCCTTTCAAACCGGAACACGGTATTATTAACAAGTTAACAAACCAACGATGATTTATATACACGCCTTTAGTGGTATTGCTGTGTTAGTCATTCCCTTGTATCTGTCACAGTTACACTTGAAATTGCGTGTTGCTACGTCTGAATATTGGGTTAAAAACTATTCATTCACATGACTTCACAAAAAACTTCATGAATAATAGTTTAGTGACATTATTAAATGATATGTTAAAGTTGCGGTTATCTTCTCTTTAATAGTTTAAACCTAATAAATAACTATCTAGATGTTTTTGACTATTAACCTAATGGTAAATTGAAGTACTAGTTGGAGAGGTACTGCAGTAGGTCCACAGGCCATAGAGATCGGAAGTTTAATGGTTAAATAATTACAGGTTAAATTTAACTTTTAAATCTTTATTCAACTTACAATTTATGAAAGATCTTATAATATAGATTTTTATATTTCATCGCTAAATCGTATTTCTCGTGTCTGAAGGTCGTGAACGTCCATCATAATATATATATCCTTAGGACTTGCTGTTCTATGTCCACTTTGCTGGGTGTGACAACCCCACAACTTCTTTTGGGGAAGGAATTTTGTAAAATCCCTGTTCTATACTCAGCAAAAGGAATATTCCTTACAAATTCCAAATCTCCAGAACTTATGGAGTCTCTACATAAAAGGATATCTCTTATATATAGATTATTGCGTATAAAATGTACAGTTTAACTGTTATTTCAGACGATATAAAAACCACTGAGTACCATTGGACTAAAAACAAGATCGTATTGTTTAATATATTAAACGAGATTTATGTCCAACTGTGGACGTATATTGAGATGATGATGATTATTATGAAATTCTAATATCGCAATAGTCGACTTATTTGCGATATACAATAAATGTAAAATGTGTATTTACACGTTACGCCAACACTCTAATTGGTAAACATTCGTGAGCTGACGTCAGCGCCGCGACCACGCCGGTACAAAGGTGGTTACAGACTCTACTCTGACTGGCTATAGTATAATTGCTTCTGAGGAGCAATTGTTTGAATCCAGAGCCACATAAAGGGTTTAGCCGCTGATAGGTTTTAAAACCCGCCTTGCTAACTACCAACCACAACGACGACACGAGCCTGATGGTGAGTGATATACAAGGATGATATATACAGCACCACATTGAACTCTTCAAGGCGACCATCCCAATGTGGTGTTATGAATACCATCTTAACGCCAAATGTTATGAGCAGGCGTATTACTTACCAACATCAGGTGAACGTATCGCCCGTAACATGTAAATGTCTTTTTTTTGAAGATGTTACACAGCTTATTATAAGACTGTAGCATCGCACAGCCGCATTCCTGTTGCGCTTCGTTTCGTTTCAACCGTGTTATACACAGCAAGGTTTGTTAAATAAAAAACATATACATATATGTATATGATACAGACAGAACATATCAATACCTCAGATCTGAAAAGGCGTAACTGGCAATTTTTAATTCACACACACATACATTTCAGCCTGATAACGTCCACTGCTGGACATAGGCATCCTTCAAGTATGTCCACGCTTATCCGACCTTCCCGTGACCTTTATCAGATGGTCGATCCACCTAGTGGTGGTTTGCCAACACTGCAGTCGCCATTCGAAGACCTTGCTGCCTCACGTTTATTCAATACAGCAAAGAACCAAAAAAAACTTATTAAGTTTTTTTTTTGTTTTATACGACCAAAAAAATCAAGGTGACGGGTCACAGAAAAGTGAGTGTTACTCACTTTTTTTTTGCAAATTTAATATCTTCTAATATATCAATCGATAGAGCTCGAAAAACTCATTTCCGCCATCATAGATATTACGATTTCAGAGACCATAGAGTTTTTTTTATTCAATGTAGCGACGAGAGGTGCGGCACGTTCACCTGATTATAAGTGATACACCTGCCCATAATAACATGTCGCTAGTTAGAATAGTACACAGCAATATATTGCTCTCGTCGCCTGAGCCTTAAGATGTTGTCTCGTTCCCCAGCAATTATACTAGCTTTAAACGCCCTTCTTACTGGAGCACAGTAATGTTTGCACACTACTGTTTGTCGACTGCATTAGGCGCTATGACAGAACCACCAGTAAAGACATCTTTTCAGTCTCTTTCTTACTGCTAATTGACTGTCTAATATTACTACTAACAGCGCCTGAAGACCTCAATTCAGCCTTCAAACAGTACTGTGCAAATCTCACTGTATTCCGGTTTAAAAGGTGTTATAAATAGACATATTACTTAGGTAACGATACTGAACATCTTACCTCACAAGGTAACAATTACAATTTGAGGTGCTTAATGTAATTACTGAAGTAACTACACTTAACATATCAAGTGGAAGAGCACTGCGGTGCTATATGATATAGGATATAATATTAATTAGCGCGATATTCTTATTTACGATATCACTTATTACTAGGTGAACGTACGGTCAATTTAAGAAAAAATTTATTCAATATATCACTGTAATATATTCTAGTAAAATTACTACACAATATATAGAGATTTTAATCATCATCATCATTAGGTGCCCTCTTAACACTGAAGTATGGCGATCGGATTGAGAAAACCAATTCGATCCTCAGGTGTTGTTTTTAACTGATGGTATTTAAACCCGGTCCGTTCCTTTATATCGTGAAACCATTTATTCTGTATACCTGGTGCACGTTTTCCAAGAATTCTGCCTTCCAGGATCAACCTTGGAAACTCATAAAAGGATTTTGAAGGTGAAAGATTTTATTAATTTTATCTATATCATTGCTTTTTACATAAGCAACACACGGTTTTGTTAATGAATTTCAATATGATGTAACGAAACAAAAACTTGTCTATGCCTACCGTTGGACAGATTGAAACAATGTCAACCATTTTCGAGTGATGCTAATAAAAAAAAACGTGTATATAATATCAGAAATAGCATCGCAACAAAGTTTTATTACGAAGTAACTTCGACGTTGGCACTGACGGTTTGCTTAGCTGACGTACACTCGGAACAACTATCAATGTGCCGGCAAGGTCACGAAAATAAAGTGAAAAAAAGTGTTTACGCATCAATAGTATCTAGAAAACTTGATTTTTTTTTAATCAAGTATACAACAACTTGACGGCGTTAGTGTTCCGCAATCTATATCTTCAAGATGAGTGAATAGGCTGTAACTAAGTTAGAGCACATAATTACTTAACGTGGGAATTTGGTTAAGTGAACTAACCTATTGTTTAAATAAAAGTTAATAATAACTTTAAAGTTTTCATTTCTAATATCATTTCATCATCAGCCGATAGCCGCCCACAGCTGGACATAGGTCTCTAAAGATCTCCACATCGATCGGTCTCAGAATGCTCGCATCCTGTTGGTTGCGCCATTCTCACCAGATCTTCGGTCCACCTTGCAGGAGGTCGTCCAACACTACGTCTACCTGCACGGTCACCACTCGAAGACCTTACTGCTCCATCGGATGTGTCAGTCCTTCCAGCAGTGCTCTATCCACTGCCATTGTCATCATAATATCATTTAGTCAAATTTAATTTGTCTTTGGCTGTTGCAAGGAGCTGGTAACACGATAGATAGATAGATAGATAGATATGAAGTGATTTTGGATATTGGTGATAGGTTTCTGTTGCTGGTGACTGTCTAGATACCACCGCAGATCCTAGATCTGCTGCTTAACAGTAGTGTGCAAATATTACTGAGTTGATTGATTGATAAGAGCTGGTGTATCATTTAACAGGTACTTCTCCTACGTCTCATCACAAAGCTTGATAATTGGTAAAGCTTTTAAGAAGCTGCTTTCTAACCATCATCATGTTGTAAATGTTCCATAACAGAACCGCTGTGTTCTGAATATCTATATGTAGGAGTCTTAAGTGTACCGTCTTCCATCATCACTGTCGTTTATCACCATGTGAAGTTCCAGATCGTGTGTTAATAGAAATTTTATTCAAATCGTCGTATTTGTGTGAACGGCAAAACATGAATGCACCACATAACCGCATCCGCTCAGCGATCACCAAGTGTGCCAAGAAACGGTTGTACGCGAAGAAACTAACTGTTGCACGGCTCAGTACTTGAGAATCATCACACGAGAACACAATTGTCCCACTTGCACGATAACTTGGACGATTCCTCGAATGAACATCGTTATCTGGCTAATGGATGCTTTAATGACATCTTAGACCAATGAAAAAACCTTACAAATATTATTTCACTTGGCGACTGGCTCTCTTTGTTGCCGGAGATCATCTAGCTACAACAGCAGCTCATATTCCTACCACTAAACAGTAATATGTAAACATTACTGTGTATTAGTTTGAAGGGAGTTTTAGCTAATGAAATTACTGAGGTAAAGACAACATCTCATTTCTTATACGACGAGCACAATAAGGAGTTTATGAGTTAGGATACTAAACCTACATCACGTTTGTATTCGTCGCTTTATGATAAGATGTTAAATCCCGTTACCTCAGTAATTTTACCATCTACAACGCCTTTCGAACCGGAACAATGTTTGTACACTATTATTTAACGGCAGAGAGAAGTAGCGGACCTATAGTATATAAATTTGAGCTAACCTAACTTGCTCGTGGTGCATCCTGCTAATCAACAAACGAGGCTCTGGCCGCATTGGGCAGCGTGGTGGAAAAAGGCTCAAATCTCTATATCAATCCCTACCCGAAGTGGGGATCTTAGGGGAAAGATATCTATTGGCTGATGATGATGATTTTAGAGTTAATAACACAGTTTTCAGATTTTCATGAATGTAATCATGAAATGAATGGAGTTATTGCCTTTTATTTATTTCATTGTCTATTAATATATATGTAATATTAACATATTATATACAGTATGTATAACATATTATATATCGCCTTCATATTGAGGGTAGACCTGTGCCCCAACAGTTGAGACATAAATATGCTGTTGAATAATAACAATATTAGCCGATGAGTCGTGTCACACCGACAATATCCCTGTAGCGATAAATGAAGACTTACTTCTGGAATATTCGTAACAATTGCTTGATATTGACCTTCCAGGTCCATCTACGATCGTTAAATCAATCGTGCAGCTCTTAATTGACCTTGCGGCGTGCCAATTGGTCCAAAACACTTGCCTGTTAAAGGCGACAGAGTTTTTGAGATACGGATTTACTGTCCAAGTCATCTGAACATCAAAGAAAATGCTTAAAGGAATTCCAAAGTCTGACTGCGAATCCTCTAATAATATTCCTGCTGCTCACGAGGAAAATTTAGGTAATATACGCTGTCCCTTTCTAATGTTTACTATCACGAGAGACAAATATATTTAACCTGTTGACAATAATACTTTCGCTTGTTAAAGAACTGTACAACTACAGTGATGGTGGATCTCTCTTGCCGGCGAGCCTATGTCTTCCATCAGCAGTTCTAAGCAAACATTCATCATGAAATGCCTTCTTCAAACTAGATTTTAGCGGTTATATTGAAGAAAATAATCCAGTCTTCAATAATCATCAAACCATTTCTTTCCTCTGTTTATCAACAGAACATTTTCTAATAATTTTTCCTTCCTGGATCAATCTTGGGAAATCATGACATCCTCTTTGTAGTTGTCTGAGAAACAGTATTCCTGCTCAAAGAGTATACTAGGTATGCGATGAGATTATTGGCGAGGCGACAAGCGAAATTTAGTGCTGCAAAAATATCCAACCTCTTTGTTCTTAAATAAAGTATCAGCAGTAAATAATCAGCTATTAATAGACCTGTGTTTACGAATTGAGATAACAAAGCAAACCGACGTCGGATGGAGAGATCAGGGGAACGGTTGGACAATTCATATAAGTGTTTACGATTCACAAGTGCCTCGGATGCGTGTCCATGAATTATGCAGTTGAAGCCGGTTGGGAGATAAATCTGTTATTGGATATCACAGATTGAATAATGACCTCTCCTTCTGTGCGTAGGTCAATGTAATTGAAAGAAGTCTCACGGCGTATAATGAAGGATGTGCGTAATTCACTTTCCACTTTGATACATATAAGAATCTACCACAGATTAAGAGTTTAGTCTCTTTCTCTTTTTAGCAATAAGTTTGGAGTCAGCTTTTTCTGTCTTTCTCTACATCACCATAAATATCTACTCATGAAGTTGAATTGTGATCATAATCAAGAGTAAACCAAAATCTAGTACTGTCCTAGTCTTTATATATATTTATTGATTAAAAATGGAATCCTTTTATATGTATAATGTATGCAGTCTCATAAATGTCAGATATCTTTAAGAGATTATTGTTTGTGTTGTTTAATTAAGCAACGAGACGAGAGGGACCTTCACCTGTTGGTAGATGCCTGTCTATAATAACGTGGTGCTAGTTAGGATGGTATATACTACACCACATTGCGCTCATAGCCTGAGACATACTATTTTGACTCTTGTTATTCTAGTAATTTCACTAGATACCGCTCCCTTCAAACTGGAACACAGTAATGTTTGGCGTTTGCGTTAGGTGCTGCGGTGGTACTTAAACGGTCTCCGGCAATAGAGACCTATCATTAGTATTTATATAATCGTATATATAAATCTTATAGGTAGCTTGTTAAATAAATAACCCAAAAAGTATGTCTGTATAAATAACTATTAAATTATATTATAGCAACTAGCGATAATGATTTATGTATAGCTTTTTCGGTGTTTTCAATTCGGACATAGCAACCACCAAAAATAGCAGAGCGGCGTACACCGCGTACTAATTGACGATGGCCAAGAGAAAGTTGAATCCGTTTCAAGCGCCGGCTGATCGCGAACACAACCTCCACACCGAGCGTATATACACTGCGACTGTACACGTATTCAATTATTGATGAACAAACACACAACGATACATTACTGAAAAATTATGCTAGAAATAATTTCTCCTATTCAACACAGGGGTGTACGAGGCCTCACACAAAAATTCTCGGACGCAAGTCAACCTCACATGCATGTGGTGCACCACGATCATAATCAACAAACGAGGCTCTGACTACTAAGTGGGAAATGACCCAAATCCCCCCCACATGAACCCTACATACGACAGCCCCAATTGCTCAGAGGTACCGCAAGCCATGCTGATTGTATGTGGAGGTCTTTGTCGGAGGTCCATGTCCAACAGTAGACATCCACCTAACCAATCTAAACATACAAACTATGCAAGCCTTTAAGAACGTTGTTAGGATGATATACACAACACCACTTTTGTTCATCGCCTTGAGATATACGACATATTCTCGTTATCATAAGCCAATGAAATTACTCTAGTAACTGGTTTAGATCACATATAAAATATTGGATACTAACTTCAAAGTATACTTTCTTCAATTTAAGTGACGAGTTCAGCAAGACGTTCACCTGATGACAAGTGATGCCCTTGCCCATAACAATATAGGCAGCTCAACATTGTGCTCACCGCCTTAGATGTAAGATGTTAAATCTGTTTACCCGAGTAATTATAATAACTACAGCAGCCTTCAAACCGGAACACACAACTGTTTGACGTCAAAGATAGGAGTTGCGGTAGTACCTACCTAGACGGTCTCCAGCAACAGAGACCGGTCAAATGATACTAATGCCTAGAAAAAACTTATGGCTCAAATTGAAAACTTGTCCTTTAAATAATCGATTAAATACTGTAATCGATTTTAACGCTTACTTAATGGACGCTATATAATATGATTTTTTATTAGTATTGCAATTATAGTCTTTTTTTCTTTATTCTAGAAGCGATAAGATGAGCCTGAGGTTCATCTGACAACGTGGCCCTAGTTAGGATTTTACACAATGCAGGGTATTGTACTCGTGGCTATAGATATTAGATATTAAGTATCGTTACCCTTGTAGTTTCATCAGCTATAACGTCCTTCAAACCGGAACACAGTAATGTTTGCACACTACTGTTTTACGGCTGCAATAGGAGCTGCGGTGGCCTACCAACAGTATACTCATTTATATTGTCGTCTACTTTAATCAACTGCTCGTCTGCAAGGCTTCCTCCATTAATTATCACTACTGTTGACAAAGAATAGTCATGAATAAACAGTCTACAGTGATGGATGCTCCGTATCTTATAGGAAATGTTAAATTTTTCAATGTCACTCTAATTTAAATATTACACTTAGATACGATATAGACAAATAGAGGTGTCAAGCCTCACCTGCTCGTAGTGCACCCTGCTAGTCAACAAATGAGACTGGCTCCCGCCAACCCGCATTGGGCTCGGGTGGTGGGTGTAAGCTCAAATCTCCCCAATAAAATCCCTTACCATATCGAGTGGGAATATTTGGGGGACGCCTATGTTTAGGACTGGACGTCGCACATCGACACACCATCAGCTGATGATGATGATGATGACACGAAATAGAGTTCAGATAATTCTAAAATAGTTATTTCCTTACAAGGATTTTTAATAGATAATTTGAAACTTCATTATAGATACTATCCACTGTCTATTGGGAACCCTCAATCCCTAGCCACATCTCCGATTTCTATGGGAACTCTTTTACCATTCAGGCTACCCTGATCTTGTGCTCCATACTAGAAGAGATTCGCAACGCTTGCCCATAACATGTCGTTAGTTAGGATGACATACACTGTACCACATTGTGCAAGTCGGCTTGAGACAGGAAGTCTCGTTACCCCGGGAAATTGACTAGCTGTTCCCCGCCTGCTTTGCTGGCCGTAATGTGCAACTAGGCCAAAAATCAATTTCTATAGCAACCGTTACTATAGCAACCGTATAAATAATATGAAATAAAAATATTTACAAAAATAAATAGATGAAGGATCTATGAAATCGAAACATGGACTATAACCATCTACAAATCATTCCGCGTTGAATGCTCATGTTCCCGTGTCGATTCGTTCACTAGTTTTCAAGTGATTTGCGGACAAAGAAAACCCATTTTCGTTATACATATACATCCTTAATATCCTCAATACTTTGCCTCATATAATTGATCGATTATTCTTGTTAAAAAGACAAGTTACATAAGTAATGTTTATAAATACATTTCATCATCATCAGCCGATAATAAATACATTTTCTTCCTTATAATTGACACTACAAGAAATTTAATATGAAAATATGTGGTTTCCTTCGCGTTAATACACTGTTGATTGATTGACATTTTCCTTACAATCATCTAATTATCCTTCGCTAGGATAATTGTGGCATTGTCTTATACATACTTTACGTAATTGAAAAGCAGGAAAACTAACCGTCGGCGTATTTTTAATCATTGACCGTTTTTTATTTAGGTAATGGGTGTAATGGGTCCCGCACAACAATATACGGGATCCAAGCCGAGCTCACCAGCTCGTGGTGCTGCCTGCTAATCAACAAACGAGGCTCTGGCTCCCATAATCCCGAATTGAACCTAAATCCTCCATATGAACCCTGACAAACGACGGCTCTTTATTAGGTATCAGAGGCAAGCTGGGCAGTGCAGGACCAATCGATATGGAGATCCTTGAGGGAGACCTATGTACAACAGTGGACGTCTATCAGTTGATGATGATGATCTTTATAATTAATAAAAAATACTACAACATGAAAAATAAATTGATTTATTAAAAACACCTTAACGTAACATGTTTTCTACGTGAAGAGTGACCTTTTTTTTCCACTGTTAACAGTAAGTTTCTCGTTTAAAAACACCAATCGAATATATATTTTATTACTCGTTGGCAGTATTGTGAAACTATAAACGTTTCGCATATTACAACAAAATCAAGTTTTTTAAGACGACGTTCACCTGATGGTAAGTGATACGGCCGTCTATAACAACGTGGCGCTAGTTAGGATGATATATTCTGTGCATTGCGCTCCTCGCCTGAGACATGAGATGTTGAGTCTCATTACTCCAGTAATCACACCAGTTACGACGCCCATCAAACCGGAACACAGTAATATTCGCACAGAACTGTTTGCCGACTGCAATAGGCGTTGCGATGGCAGCTAGACTGTCTCCGGCAACAGAGACCTACCACCAGTGAACGCGAATTGTTGGATGACCTTTACAAGTTAAATACATATAGCCGCCATTTTAAGTCAATAACGGACATTGGGCGTTCTTTTATTTGCGATGTTAAAGTAAAACTACACATTTGTTAATAATTTAACAATTCTTGTATGCAATGAGATAAAAATAATTTAAACCTTTTGCTTTAGTAATACAATATAATTTGTTTCATAGTAAACGTATCTTTAGAATTTTAAATTTAACGCTCCGACCAAGGCTTTTTGTCTATGTTAATATATAGGAAGACCTACCTTGAAAAGTTTAGATAACATATTTTGCGAGTAATTGAAGGATCGAGTGAAGATTGAAATGCGGAAATTTTCATATCATTTAGTTAAATAGTATTTAATTGCCTTATTAATCACTTACATGTAAAAAAGGATACAATCCTTTGTGAAGGATATAATGTTGAATAAAAAAAAAATTAACTTACCCGTATGGAACGCTTGAAAAAGTAGAATAGAGAACACTAATAATACTGTCAACATTTTTCAAGTAATACCAAATCGTACACTCTGAACGTAGAATTAAAATTCAGAACCGTTTGCATGGTGTAATCGTTAAACAAAAAAAAAAAATTAGGATAACTAGGAATAAAGTATCACCCGCACAGTACACACTGAATAAAACTGTTGATATTTTATGCACTATTTAAAAATAACAGTTACAATTCGAAGTTAGGGCCTGTGATTTCGTGTGAGGACGTGTGGAGTCATGGCGCGGAGTGCGAGACATCCGCTCGCGTCGGCGGCTCGCTGCGGATAAGCCGGCTGCTCGGCGGCACGCGGAGGAGGTAGGTAGGTTTCCCTCCGTCGCGCTAATACCGTCAACTGTGACTCCCTCAATAAATCTACGGCGAAAGGCTTCAACTGAACGTAATGGCTTTATTTAATGGCGCCTACGAGTTTATTTCAACTAGAGAATAAACGTACATATATCATACCTATCTTAGGTTTTACAACGTTATGAATCTACATTGACTGTTCCCCGGCCTCTTCCCTGGCCGTAATATAGGATTAGATTTGAAATTTGTTAGAAATTATTCAACCTGCTGCCTCCGAGACTCCTTTCTGTTAATAACACCCCTATAATTCCTTTACGGAAAGGAATTTTGTAGAATTCATTTTTAGCTGAGTTCTAATGGCAGAAACAATATCTCCTAATTTGGAATATTTACATCCAATAGATTTGGAGATTTTGTAACAAGTCAATGTTTCTCACGGGATATCTTCTATATGTATACTAGATGTTCTCCGCCTACTTTGCTGTCCATAACAAGTCACGCAACCTCGATTAAGAAAGGAATTTTGTAAAATCTTAGCTGATCTATACTCGGTTAAAGGTTTATTCCTACTAAATTTCAAATCTCTAGACCTTATGATTCTAAAGATAACTATTGCGTTGAGTCTCTGCATAGGTGGAAATGGTTATTAAAAAACCTTCTTCTATTCACATTCATACATTCAGACTGGAGCTTGCAAAGAATAGGAAACCCTTAAACAGTAAATAGTTTCCACGAAAATGTCGTTATGCAAGAGCCTGAGCTAGGAAGATCACATTCAAAATACTTAATAAATATTATTTGAACTTCCACATTAACAACTTAATCTCTCTGTACAATACAATACAAAGAAAAAAATAACGAATAATTTAACATTAACTGCATAAATTACTTCGTCCTTGCTACTCACAATAACCAACCCGAGAATAATCTTTGAAGTGATAACGCCACTTCATAACCCTAAAAACGTTATAATTTCACTTTGCTTGCTGATTTCTATTATATAATTATAAATTTCTCGGTATGGAGTATGGGAAAATTGTCATCTATTTTCAAAGTTTATCTTCTAATGGTTATACGGAATATATATTTTTTTTTATTCAACGAAGCAGCAAGAAGAGCGGAGCATTTACATTGATGATAAGCGATACGCCTGTCAATAACAACGTGGCACTATTTAAGATTCGTAGTATTCGAAGTATTCGTAACACCACATTACGCTCGTCATCTTGACACATAAGATGTTGAGTATCATTACTCCAGTGACAAGCTACAGTACCCTTTAAATCTGAACACAGTAATCTTTGCACACCGCTGTTTGGCTGCAGAAATGGCGATGCGGTAATACGTAAGGAGACATGATCTTTAGCAACAGAGACTTACCACATGGAAACGAAATTATTACAAGACGAATTTACGACTACTCATTGTATCAATTATACCTTAAACGTTTTATTATAGTATATTTGAGAAGGCATGTCCTGTCGCCGTTGTAGAAATATGTACTGTGTTGTACGTTTCGTACTACATCTAACCTTATTATAAAAATTGAGCCAAGGAAAAAGAGTATTTTGGTATATCTAGGCGTAATTATGATCTAGTGGAGTAAAGCTACGAGGCTACCAACATCAAAACTGTCCCATCTGTAATTATTTTACCATGGCAGTTAACATGTAAATTGATGACTACAGCTATGTATCCAGATAAAACGACAGAGTAGAAGAAGAATGTGTTATTAATTTATCTGTCAGCAGTAATTATAATTATACGAGTTCCGGCTTATTTAGACTTACTTTTAAAACATCCTTGAAAAAACCTTATTGTTTAGGCTTACGAAATTATTACCGATATCAAAATAAAAAGCAAATTGTAGTAAGACTTTTTAATAGTCCGTAATAATCTAAATAAATATTTAAGCACGTCTTTTTGATGTATACTTTAAAAGTATGGCATTAACTATTAATTTTTTAAATCTTAAAACTTCTTAAAGAAAGTTTCACGTACATTTTATAAAGAATATTATAAATTGTTATCTATTTATCTCGTTTAAGGGTAAACAGTAGTACAATCGTTTAGTATATTGATAAATACATCAATGAATATTGTTTTCTACCTTTTTTTTTAACTTGATCAAAAATTATGCATATTCTTTTTTAAACTATGATGAGTTTTAATCTTTTATTTCCTTTTCTCTGTTCCTTGGTGCTTACATATATTTAAATGTATCTCGTGGAAAACGCAACGCAGTTATGGCGACAACTTTGGTGAAATCCGTGACGATATAAAAAAAGATGTAAAATTATAAAGATGTTGCTTAATAATTTTTAATATTATTTGATATTTACTGTTTTGTTTGTTACGCATTAGTCTGACTGTATGAACTTCACACCCAATGTTTTTTTTAATAAAAAAAATAACTGTCAAATGTTTGATAGTTTATTTTTCAGTTTTATTTGTTTATGCAATATTATTTATAAAGATTTAACGTTTACTTACATTATAATGGTTTATTTATAACAAGTTTCGTTACATCTAATCAAGTATTTAACTTAATGTATAAATGGCTTTAAAAAATACTAAATTAAACGTTTTCCTAGGTTGCTGTGTTAGCGCTTTTTTAATGGAAATGTTAATGGCAAGTTCGCCAGAGAGCGCCAATTTTATAACGTTTTTACAATTTTTTTTTGTATCTTTACAAGGTTTTTTGTTTAGGAAATTCCAAGTGGTAAGTTGATATTTGTAATTTAAATTTCTTTGCAAGTTACTTAACAGAAAATTTAATCTAACCTCTGGATTTAATGTAAGAATGATTTGTAACTACAAAAGAATTTTTGATTAGCATAAACAATTTTTTAATGCAATTTGTTAAACTTCCAGCTCAAACCCAGGATTCCATTTAGGAAATATTGCATACTAATCTCATTGTTTTTTATAACCAGTGTGGCAAATAATTTTGTGTACTCATTGCATATGCCCTCCACTTTACATATGATAATAAGGTAAAATATTTCTTAAATGATTTTTTATTCATTCTTTATTAAGCTTGATCACATTTAGTTTTAGTTAGTTTGTACTTTTTAAAATGTATAAAAAAATTTGTTACTATCACTATTTATAAGTTTTTTTCTTTGTATCAAATATATTTAAGAATTAAAAATTTAATAATAATAATATTAATTAAAAATATATATTATTATTATTATTATTAAAAATTTAGAAGTTGTGTTTATCAATTTTAGATCTGCATCGTCTCCAGCGAGTATGTTAGTTTCTTGGTATGCCAAAAATCGGAGGCCAAAGTTAAACTCCATTGTTGGGTCTATTCTCATCAGTATAGGAGTTGGTGTTGCTATGTACGGTGGGGCGACTGTGGTTGAGGAGAATAAAGGGAATTTTTTACAATGGTGTCTTGGTGTGATAATATTACTATCAACATTGGTAACGGGAGCTTTCACCGGACTGCAGCAGGAAATACTGTATGCAAAGTATGGAAAGTATCCTGATGAGGTAATTCTATGGCAACTAAGTAAATCAAGACACCTGTTTGTAATATGTAGGTAAATTTATAGGTTTGTTAGTCTTCTTTATATTCATATAAATGATGGTTAGTAATACACTTGGATTGTGTTGCAATGTGTTTGTCTCCTACAGGATACTAAGTGCTGTGACCACAATAACTTCAAACTAGAACTCAGTAATATTGCAACTATTATTGTTTAACTACTCTACTGTATTACACTACTCTGCGGCGCTCAAACAGGCAATGTGTTGGCACTTACAGAGACATTCTCTGACAAACAGAGGCTGTTTGAATGTGCTACTTGTTAAATAAGAATATATTTACTCGCACCTTTTGCTAGTTCTGTTACAGATTATAAAGCTGTTGATCTTTTTTTTTCAGATGCTGTTTTATACTCACATTATACCATTGCCCATGTTCGTGGTGATATACCCTCAAATGCAAAAAGTTGCCTCCTCTCTTTCATACGAGATATGGTTGATAGTTGCATTCAATATAATATCCCAGTTTCATTGCAGCCATTCTGTCCACGAACTTGCGACCAAGGAGAACTTCGTTACTGTCACATTCATATTGACTTTAAGAAAATTTGTCTCATTACTAATATCTAGTGTAGTTTTTAAGAATAATTTAACCATATTGCATGTATTGGGAACTGTATTAGTGGCTGCGGGTACATATATCTATTTTGACTATTTTAAAAGCAGAGAACAGAAACCCGTGAGCTTAAAGGATGAGTAAACAATAGATCTGAATATTTTCAAACAAATTAGGAGTTACAAAATGTCTGTTATTTTTTGTCTTAAATTTCACTACCTCTGTAGTTCAATGGCATAGCCAGCCTCATAAATTTCTGGGTACAAATCTGGAGCCACATTGTGTGGAGTTTGTTTGGTGATAGGATTTTCTTCAAAACCACCTAGCTAACTACCATCATCAATATGGTAAATCAGTGGATATAAGACTGCTGTTCCAGTTGTCATGTGTCCCAAAGTATTCTGAGCGAGCTTACTTCAACATGCACTGCCTTATTGGCATTTCACACTATGTGACGCTGAAGTGAAATTGTTATATTCATGGGTTAGTCTATATATAGGCTTCCCCTAAAGAACTCTATACATATCGATCGGTTCTACGTTGCCCGCTACTTCCTTCACCAGACCGTCGGACCACCTAGTGGAAGCCCAGGCACCACTGCGTTTTCGAGTGCACGATCGTCCTTGGAGGACTTTACTACTTCATCAGCCGTCAGTCGTTAGAGCGATGTGTCCTGCCCATTGCCACATGAAATTATCAATTTTTTGGACTATGTCGGTGACCTAAGTTCTCCTTTGGGTCACGCAGGCAAACCCCGAGCATAGCCCTTTTCGCAGAGGGGAATTTGGTGGGTGGTCAGAGCCTCGTTTATTATTTAGCAGTGCACGTAGATGACTCCTTACAGAGGTGTAGAGGTACTGATATATAAGAAATCAAAACGCAGGTTAACTATTACGCTAACCTTTTTTTTAATTTAATGCAATCTACTATATTAATCTCAACACAATTGTGGTACCGTCCAAAATGTTAAGCATTATTTTTTTTATATAAACTTTACCAATTTGTAAGTTATAAATGATCTATTTCGCATTTTTAAAATGATTATTAGTAATAAATATGCAATGTGCATAGAGATTTTATTATTTATTTACAATAGACGAATATGCAAGTAACTAGAAGTTAATATTTTGTATCGAGGCATCAGAAGAGAGAATATCGCTCTCAGGTCTCCGTTGCCGGATGTTTTATGCTTAACGCCTTCCAATTCCAATAATAGAGACCATGGTGGCGAATTCGGAGGTAATCTGTCACCAGATAGGAAAGGCTGCGAGGTGGTGCGTGCGGTACTTTTGCCGAACACTTATAGGTGGTGGAGTGCAGTAGCTTCTTCACCCAGAGACGTAGTTTTATCAAGATCTCTCGCCGTCGGAACCACGGTTGTGTGCGAAAGCGTTCCCGTGGTTCCGACGAAATGCGATGAGTTAGTTAGAAACCGTGGTGTTTTAGCCGTTAAGAGTCCGGCATAACTCTTCTGTTGCCTCGACAATAGAAGGGTATCCAATGTGGGATTTCGCAATAGTAAAAAAAGTCTACCGCATACTGTATGAGTAGGTACCTATGCAACGCCTATTTCTGCCGCCAAACAGTAGTGTGCAAACTACTGTGTCCCAGTTTAAAGGGTGCTGTAGCTAGGCGACGAGCGCCATCTGTTGAAGTGCATACCAGCTCAACTATTGCCGTTATCGTCACGCGCATCACTTACCACCAGGTGAACGTACAGCTCGTCTCACTTAATCACATAAAAGAAAAAGATAGATGGATCGTTGCATATGGGCGAGGCAACAGGAGTGGAGATCATACAAGGACTTATGAAGGATAAAAGAAAATTGTTAATCCTATTCATATATTTAGAGAACTTAAATCTATCTTATATCATTAATTATAGTAAGTGTACATTCATTCAATTGGATTCTTAAACCGTCGTAATATATATTAGCTGTAATATGAATTTCATACATATATAAAATATATTGCTATCGCATAGTACAAATAGAACTAGTGTAAGCAAAAGTTAGTGAATGCAATCCCTATTGAAATAAAACTACATGTCACAAACACGCACCACTTTCACTATGTTACAGTATATTAAACTTCTTTTGTCCAACTCTGATTTTGGCCAATCTTCAGTATCTGCAATTATGAAATAAAAATGTGTATAGATGTAAATAAACTCTTAATATAGGAAAAATAAATTTAGATTGATTGACACAGTAATAATCAAATTTTAAAAGTATGTCAGATTAATGGCTGTAAGACTCCGTTCCATCGAACACCACAGATTAAATCTTCTATTTATTGGTAAAACGTGGACCAGCACACTGAAGCTAATGAATAAATTTTTTTAAATTGTAGTTCAGTAAATTTCAACAATCTTATGCTGCTGGTAGGTTCTTATTACCTAAGAATATCTATTGGGTTGTTCGGAAAGTCATTTCGTTTTTTTGGGGAACATGAAAGACAATATCAGTATGTAAGGTATATAATAATAAATATATAAGTATGAAAGGCAATATCAGCTCTCAAGACATAATGGAATGCGGCTTAAGTGTGAAGTTGGTTTCGAAAAAACGTAATTAAGTCCTCCGACGGGAAAAAACGAAATGACTTTCCGAACAACCTATTAGATAGGTACCACCCTCATTTCAGCTGTTAAACAGTAGCAAGCGCAAACATTAGCATGTTCAGGTTTGAAGTGTGCTGTGGCTAGTGAAATTATAAGAGATTATAAAAATGACACATGTCACAAGGCAACAAACAGTGTGGTGTTTTCCTATCCTTACTAGAGTCATTATTTAGTGGCTGCCGTTTATTATCAGCAGATCTATATTCTGTTAATTAAAAAAGAACCTGTATATGACATACCTGTTTTTGCTGTCAGAGCGACTGCGGCCTTCACGGGATCTAGATCTTCGCACAGACGGTGAGCGGCGGCGGACTGATGGTGACCGTCTGGGCGATCCAGAGCGCCCGCGCGAATAGGAGCGCCTGCGGGGACTGCGGCTTCGTGACCTGGATCGCAAGAATGCTACACTTACAGCATACAAGAGCGTGTCAGCGAGACTTCAATCAAATTTATGTATTGTTACATAAAATTTGATTAAGCACCTGTCCTGTACAACTTGCGACTAGAAACCCACTCCAAAACATAAATAGGGATTATGGCACCTAAAAATAACTTAAGCAACTTAAAACACTTGTGTTTATATAGATTGTTTGAAGTATATAAATAATATTGCGTTTCATCCAATAAATTACTGCTTCACTTTTTCATAGTTGTTTTTATACTTT
The DNA here is from genome assembly GCA_033220335.2 of Troides aeacus. Lineage (NCBI taxonomy): Eukaryota > Metazoa > Arthropoda > Insecta > Lepidoptera > Papilionidae > Troides > Troides aeacus. Next base: position 2,240,092 of record CM067272.1, on the reverse strand, counting down.
TCATATATTCCTTCAAACTTTATACCGATACACCTGGATATATACATATTTTAAATTTTTGCTAATTATAGGTATACATTTTAAGGTAAGGCAGAGCTAAGTATAGGATTTAAAAAGTACCGAGACTTGGTGAGCCTGCGGAGGTCGCCGCTGTGGGGCTGCTGTGAGGCCGAAGGGATTTTGAATACCGAGGCGGAGACAAGTTTCAATGTTATCTTCCATTGAATGGTGACCGTAAGAAGTTTCGAGAACGAATTGTGGTGACGTAGAGAGCTGATCGTCGTTTAGGTGGTATTTCTAGCCGGTGCCTCGGTGACGACGTGTGTGCAGCGGTGAAGCGTCGGGAGTTGCAATGACATTCAGGATGGTTGTAGGTTTCCTATGCTAGTGGCTCATCAGTAAGTTATTTATCCAGTTTTGTAACGGGTTTTAAGATCAGGTGATTGCGGTCAAAAGGATAGACATAGGGATGCAGTTGTTGAAGACTTCAGCTGAGCGTAGAAGTTTCGAGAGCCGGTCGCAGAGGTCGAGCGGGATGTTGTTGCGAGCGGCGTTCGCGGATGTCTTATTTGTAAACAAGCCGTAGTTGTGGTGAAGAGATGTGGTGAGGTCGTTGGTGTGTTGGTGGTTGGTTGATAAAATGGACCTGTAAACGTTCCAACACCCACCACATTTAATATCTTCTTAAAACAACTAAATCTACCATTTATTTTGATAACCTATAGTACTGTTAAAAACAAAAATTGGAAACAATTTTGATGGCATGTTATTTAAATAATAGTTTAAATTTTATGGTCTTATTGAGGTATAGTAAATTATTTACTTAACACGGCCATTACAAATAAAAAGTAAAATTAAGGTAGGGAATAAATTGTGTTTCAGTATGATTAAAATTGGAAATATTAAATCAAATTGGTAGTAAATAGCTTGTTACATGATTGCATCAACTAGAGGGATCACCACTGATTAATATCATTCAACATTCGGGCAACATAACATAAGGTTATGTTTCAAGGCCCTACCTAGAATACCTGCGATCTCTCCTTGTGCGGCCGTTGGACATTTCAACTCGAATGCGGGTCCCACAGCAGCGCCTAAAAAAATAAATGTCAATTCCATAGATTTCATTGCTTATGTTACCATAATAAATTCATATTTTGTGATGATAATGTTCCCCATTCTAAGACAAGTGCATGAAAATCAGTTATACAGTCACATTTCAGTCTTAGTATGGAGGTACTATGCTATTGCACACTTATGACTCAAGCGTTTCACATCAAGAATGAAACGGATCTAAGGAGTGTGCTGAAATTAGTTTAAATCAATTACCCTACTATTACTATAGAAATGTTAGCAAATGTAATGATAAATTTCATAATACAAGAAAGCTGGCAAGTCATTCATATCATTGATATCAAATATCTACCAATAATTCTTCTGTATTCCAAGTATATAGTAGTATTCCTAGATAAAATAATTGTAAAGGATTTGTCCTCATGAACGTGAAGCAATGTCCTTACAAAACTTATGAATTATTTTGCTAATAGAGCTTTCAGTGCACCTACCTATATTGGATACAAATTTTCAATGATTACGCGATTAAGAATGTACTTTTAAATTTTTTAAAATATAACAATGCTTCAATTCATCTGAAATAGATGGTTTGATATTTTAAATGACATGCAGCAAGGCCCCTCATGATCTAGCAGACTTAATTTCGTCGAACTTCAGCTAAAAGGTCAAATGACTTCAAAATGGCGGACACGGGTATATTACGCAAAAAAGAATGTGAACCATCAAAAATAAATACAAGTATGTGTATTAAAGATTTTACTCACGTTCCATCTAGACCTCTAACTGAATCTTCTGCATCTCTTGGATCTTCAAATTCAACGAATGCAAATCCCGGTGGATTCCTCGCCACCCACACGTTCCGTATGTTTCCATATTTGGAAAATACTTTTTCAATCTCATATTTTGAAGCATTTGTTCCAAGATTTCCCACGTACACTTTACAGGATAAATCCCATTCGCGATAACGTGACATCTGTGAAATAATACAGAGGAATTATAGCAGTGTATCACGTGCCGCCATATTCGATCGATAGCATATCACTCGTACTAAAAAATAACTATTTTTCAGAAAATATACCTTGCTTTTGTTTTATTTCAAATTATAGTATTATCACTTTAATATATACCAAAACTATGTTTTATTTACGTTATGCAAATATTAAAAATTACCACCGAAACCACAATAGCGTCGTAGTCAAACGTGAATCGTCACAAAAGTGTAAGAAAAAAGCACTTTCAAGCATAGACAACATTATTCAATGTGTCTATTATAAATCGATATAATCCAGAATCCTAGTACAAGATACAATTTCATTACGTATTCTTTGCTTTATGAATTAAGTAATAAAATTATCATTTCATTTTAAATCTTTTATGAAGAATATTTCTTGTTATTTTTATTTTAAAATGTGACATTAAAGACTTGCCGCAACAAAAAAATTTAATTTTCTTTTGCTAAATATACTAATTTTACAGCTATAAATATAATAATAACTCCAAGTTAATATATTAAAAAAGTTCACTTAGACCACTTCATTAAAAATAAAATCTAAAAATTTTATAATTAATTATCTATGGGGTAATATTACATAATTTTTCTATATTCTATTACGCTAAAAAGTTAGCCTTGTGTAATCTAAGTTGTCTTTTGTCATTCGTTGGTTGTTGTTTGCCAAACAGCTGATGGCCTTTGTGAACGAGATTTATTTTTAGAATTGATGATATTAATAAATAAATGAAACTTAATTAAAAATGGATGTTGTAGGCCTTTTAAATAATATTAATGACAAATCCGACATGTTTGCGGTAAAAACATGGACTGCAGAATGGTCGAACAATTTTCAAGAAAACCAAGTAAGTGCTGCTATTGATTTTTATCCAACTTTGAATAAACGAACTTAATGCCTGAAAAATTTGCCTGATTTTTTTAAAGTTTTATTATTTTATACTGTGATTTAAAAATTCGCAACATCTCTAACCTCGGATTTAATTTTAGAAATCAATATCCTTGAGAAATATTGACAAATCAGGATTCACAGCAAGTTATTGTTATATTACAAAAATTTATTTCACACAATTTCTAAATTATAATATGGAATTTTTATTAGAAATGTTACATTTTATAAAATATATAATATTTTATATATAATGATTATCAGCATTTATTCACTTATACAAACTTAAATATATATTAATGATTACAGATATGAATTTGTTTAATTGTATTTAATATCTTAGAATATTAGTGTAAAATTTAAAAAATAAAACTTTTATTTTAGCAAGAAACAGTAGCAGTAATTTATAGGAAAAAATAATTAAACTGACTGAAAAGTAACTAAAAAAAAACTAAAATATAAATTTGTGTAGCAAAATAGATTTATGCATTTGTGCAAGATATCATTGTGATTGGTTTAATATATATAAAAACTAATAAATGAATATGTTTAGTCTAAGAGGAACACTCATATTATTGAATGATTATTAAAAGTTTTGCTATCTTTACATGTATTGCTAATATTTTACTAAAGTATGTTTTATAGGTAATGTGTTAGTTGATTATTCAAATATATTTGTAACACATAAGGTTTAATGAGAGAATGCTTTATGCTATCTTTAGTTTTAATTAGCCTTTTTTTGGTATTTAAATAAAATAAATTAAATAGTCTTACTTTTGACAGTGACATATACCTGCAACTGTTGATGGATTAAAATTGTGGTTTTACTCTTTCTACATTAACACAAGAAAACTACTCGACTACTACACATAAGATTAAAAGAGAATTTAAAAAATATTATAATAGAAAGCAATTGTTGATGAGAATAGATAACTTTAATATACAAAGATCTAGTCTTAGTAGAGCATCAAAGTGCAACTCAGTGTTAGACATTTTTGAAACTTTTATAAATTGATAACAATTTTAAGGTAATGTAGACTTGTGTCGATGATTCTAATGTTAATCTCAAAGATATATAAGCTACAAAAAAAAAGCAAATTAGAAAAACCATTTTACATGTATTTTTGAATATGTTGCTCCGTAGTCTTTGTGTGTGTAACAGTCTGAAAGTCGATGATAGTAATTTTTTGGATATATTTTACTGCTCTAGAAGATGTATTAAAATATTCTTTCTATACAATATATTATATTCTACTGCAGCGATGGTTTACATGAACATTTTGCTAGTTTGGAGAAATATAGAATACACTCATCATGTTGATATAAGATGTATTGATATACAATTATCTTATTTTCGTTTAATTATTAAACTTCTCATAATTCAGGTACGTTTTATTAACTAGATATATATGTTATTTGTTCGTAGGTCACGTTTTTTTTATAAATATTTTTAACACGGAAAAAATCATTTTACTGGTCGGCGGGGTATTATGAATGCTCTGGTACGTGAGGTCAAGAAGATTGGAGACAGCTGCTCTACCGTATAATTGAATGTAGTACCGCAGTAAACAACATTATTGCGCCATTGAAATGTTCATTGTCACATCAACATGCCGTTGGCGATGTAGATAAATAGTGATCTTGCATCCGTAAACAAAACGTTTGTTTTGTCACGAAGTTATGTGATAATAAAAAAAACCTGTACGTCAGTAGTTAGAAGGTTTATTTTTGTCTTAACTTGTTATTTCGCATTCACAGTCGAATATCGCCGAGTTAGATCTTTTCGCAATCTCTCAGTTTTGCAACAATAGCGTACTCAAGGACTATTAGTATTTCAGTCATTATTAATTTATAATATTTGAAACGTAGCAGCTCGCTGGCGTAAAGTAGCTCGCTGGCCTAATGGTTAGAGCGTGCGGCTTTCATTCCGAAGGTCGCGGGTTCAAACCTCGGCATGTACCAATGACTTAATATTTAAGTTATGTACATTTGTGAACTTTAGTTACAACAGCGAGATACAAAAACGGTGAAGGAAAACATCGTGAGGAAACCCGCACACTGATATCATCTTTGTGTGTGTGTGTGGGGTGGTCCCAATAAAGTGGCAACAGGCTCGCCCCCTGTTACATGGGACCTAATCTGACCACATCTGGCGAAACGTGGGTGGTTTATTCACCTCTGCCTACCCCTACCGGGAAAAAGGCTTGACAATATAAAAAAAAAAAATATTTGTAACAATAATATGAGTTTTTACTTAAAAATCGATTCACATGCCGTTTAAATTTATTTATCGATGTATTTTATCTTTTATAATTAAGATTGTTGTAATGACTGTCATAAATAATAACCATCTTAATTATAAGGGTTCGTCTCGTCACTGCCGGAAAAAAATACGCGGTAGAAGCGAAGCCTTCCATTCTGGTTAAATTGTGAGAGAATGAGATGAATATATTAAGCTGGTGGTAAACAGAGACAGAGAGAGAGAAAGAGATCGAGGGTCGATAATTTTTTATCTATTAAGGTAGGAAAGACAAGAGGCAGAGATAAATTGAAGCATTCAGAGTAACATTTCCATAAAATATAGAAATTTAGCGATTAAATTATATATTTTTTTTTATTATATATTTTTCTAACATCCGGTTCCATATGTCTGTATGCGAACCATAGTACAAAAAGGAAACGAAGGATAGATAAACTAAATAGAACCGCTAATTAACGCACAGTCTAACGCTATAACTCCGACGTCCACAGCTGGACATAGGTCTCTTGTAATGTGTCCCACAAACTACGGTCTTGCGCTCTTTGAATCCAGTGGCTCTGATCCACTGGCTCGGTCTGCTAACGCTGCGCTTTCCGATGAGGGGTCGCCATTTCAGCACTTTAAGGTTCCAAGGTCCATCGTGCTATGTGCCCCGTCATTGCCACTTCAGCCTCTCGACACGTAGGGCTGTCAGTGACGCTGGTATTTCTGAGGATCTATATATATATATAGAAGTTAATGAGAGATTCGTTGTCTCATCACGCGTTCGAAATTATAAGACGTTAACACTCAAAATTTGGTATATCGCTTCTGCTGTTCAGAGGTCAGCTGAGAATGGAATTTACAAAATTCTTTCCCCAAAGGGCAGAGGTGTTACGGTTAGCAAAGCAGGCGCGGAACAGCTAGTATACATATAAATATATTAATAGATCCAGTATATTCACTAACTTTACATAGTATATGATTATGTAGAGATATATACAAATTCCGTCAATAGTTTCTGTTCGTTTCACAACCACGGAATAGTCAGAGCCGCACAAAAACCGGTTTTTTCTTCGACCCTGAGAAATAGTTTAAAAGAAAAAAAAACTTAATATTAAATACAAATCACGTTATTGTCTTTTTGTATAACAAAAAAAAAATACGTGTTTTGGTTGATTTAAATTTTCTCAGACAATTTTTTTTGTATTATTAGTCGTAGGGTTCTGTCGCCAGGGAGTCCGAGAGGGGAATCCTGGTTTAGAGTATCGGGCATGGTCTTTCTTTACCGGTAGTGATATCGACTACACTGGCAAAGAAAACCGCATGGATAGCGTTGGTTTCCTTCTGTGAAACCGTCATGGTGCAGGAGTCCGCCGAGCGGAGTCGGGAGAAGGTTTCTGTCACCAGGACTTGTCTTTAGTATTACTACCACTGCGTCTACTAATTTCTCATAATTTTTACAGTTGCTGTGGTCACTCTGCGGTTGTGTCCTGGTGTCGTTGCTAGTCGTCTTCTTCTGCTATTATAAAAGATTACGATTGAAAGGTAAATAAATATTTTAATCAGCAATGCAACGGGACAAGCGTGACGTTCATCTGATGGTAACTGATACGTCTTCTCATAACAACATGGTCCTAGTTAGGATGGTATAAAGGGGACTGCATTGTGCTCGTCGCCTTGACATATAAGATGTTGAGTCTCCTTACTCCAGTAATTTCACTAGATACAAGTGCTTTTAATCCGGAAAAGTTTGGCGGTAGAAATAGGCGCTGCAGTGGTATTTAACTAGACTTTCTCTGGCAACAGAGACCTACCACCAGTATTGAAAGTTAGATACTGCCTTCCTAAAAATAGTAAATAGGCTGTTACTAGATTAATGCGCTTCACTATCGTAGACTGTATCACCATTTCACATCGTCGTTCCAACTGATTCATGTCCCCTGCTATTATTGCTAGTAGACGAGCGCTGTATGTAAGATAAGGTCATCATCATCATCATCAGTCGATAGACGTCCACTGCTTTACATAACCCCCCTCCCCAAAGATCTCCATATTAATAGGTTTCGCGTTACTCGCAGATCCCCAATCCCCTCCCCAAATGAACCTTTACAAACGACGGTAAGGTCAAGTGAGTACTTTTACTGGTGGGTAGGTCTCTATTACCGGAGACCGTCTAAGTACCACCGCAGATCCTATTTCTGTCGCCAAACAGTTGTGAGCAAACTTTACTGTTTTCCGGTTTGAAGGGTGCTAAAGCTTACTGACTTTAGCTAGAGATTTAAGGGGGTAACGAGATTGAACATCTTCAAACTATCTACCATCGTACTAGCGTTATATTATTTTGGAGCGTATCGCATACCTTCGCTTCGTAGAATAATAAAATAAAAAAAAAACATTTGATCACCTACCCAGATAACTTACTAGTTAAGTGAACGCATTTAACTATTTATTTTAACATTTAACTACGCTTATCTAATCGCGTTAATGGTATCAAGGTCTATTTACGCTGGAGTATGCGGACGTAATAGTGCACTGGATTCAAACAGCGCAAGACTGTTTTATGGGACACCTTACAAGAGACCTACGTCCAGCTGTGGACGTCCACAGGTTGATATGATGATGATGATGATGCGGTCTCTTTACATTTCCATTTAATTTAATTTTTGTAGATTTTTATTCCTGGTCTTGTCTTTAGACTATTCTATTAGGGGGACCGGAAAGTAATGTCGTTTTCTTACGCTAAATACAAACACATACATTTTTAACGAGTCTTTATTTTTAATCAATGATGTATTCCCCATCATTGTCAATAACCTTTTGCCATCTAGTGAGTAAATTTTCAATCCCTGATCGATAAAAATTAATTGGTTTTTCGGCAAAATATCTAGAGATGGCATTTTGGATATCATCCAAATTTGCAAATGTTTTGCCACTTAAAAAGTGTTGCAGCGCTCGGAATAAGTGGAAATCCGATGGTGCAACATCGGGCGAATATGGTGGATGAGGCAGCACCTCCCACCCCAATTCATTAATTTTTTCTAGAGTTCGCCTTGCGCAGTGCGGTCTTGCATTGTCATGTTGGAGAATGACGCCTTTTCGGTTGACAATCGCTGGCCACTTTTCAATTAAAGATTGATTGACTCGCTGCAATTGTTCGCTGTAGAGGTCTGCAGTAACAGTTTCTCCAGGTTTCAGTAATTCAAAATGAACAATGCCGCGAATACTCCACCAAACACACAAAAGCGCTTTTTTGGGGTGTAAACCTGGCTTAGCAGTACTCCGAGGGATTTCATTTGGAGAGAGCCACTGCCTTTTGCGTTTTGGGTTATCATACAGGACCCATTTCTCATCTCCTGTGATCAAGCGATCAAAAAACGCTTCTGTGTTGTGTCGTTGAAGCAATAAGTTGCATGTGATTGATCGGTTAGCCTTATTCTGTTCGGACAGATTATGCGGGACCCAAACACCTGCTCTGCTTACTTTTCCAATCTGCTTCAAATGTTCTTGGATGGTCGACCAAGGTTTGTTGAGACTGTTTGACAATTCCTCGATCGTCTGACACGGATTTGCTTCCACTTCCGCCCTTAACACGTCGTTGTCTAACGCTGATGGTCTTCCTGATCGATACGAGTCGGAAAGATCAAAATTACCCGATTTGAACTTGGAAAACCACCTTTGGCATTTACGAATGTCCAGTGCATTTGGATAAACATCGCAAATGTTTTTGGTAGCAACTGTTGCGTTATTTCCCTTGCGAAACTCAAAGAGCATGCAATGCCGGATGTGTACCTCTTCTGGTATTTGGCTGGCCATTTTACCCAAAATTACAAAAAAAAATTGTAATTCAATTGTCTATAAGTAAAGAAATCACTATAACCTCACAATGTCTTTGGTACGCCTCTGAACAAAACAATGAGCTGACAAATGACAATCAAGTATTGGCATGCGCAGAAACGACATTACTTTCCGGTACACCTATTAGATGAATGAATTAACCTTGGCTGCTGTTAAGGACCTGTTCGAATAATGAAATATATTAATCAATACAGGCTCTAGTATTTTGATACAGTAATATTAACGAGCTCATTTAATATTCTCGTTGATCGGATAGATTCTTTTTTTTTTTTAGATACAAACAGTCGTTACTTAAACATATGTTAAACACAGTTCTCTTAGTTTCTTTCGATTCTTGTCTCGAAAGAAAATAGTCAAGGGCGTCTAAACACAACATTAGCCAAGTCCGATTTGGCGGATGCCACAAGTAGATTATAGCTTTTGACTTTACATGTCGGTTTCCTCATATTTTACTTCATCGGATGCTATGTATGTATTGAGAATCGAACCAACGCCTCCGCTACTAGCAACTCCCATTACTGAGATAAAAAGTAGTGATTCCTTGAGCTGGATCAATGCTAATATTCAAAGGGTAAACTTCTACAAGTATGTGGAGGTTAATCTCTTTAATACTTGGACTCCATACTGTGCGGTTTGGACAGATTTGATTTGTTAGATGATAAATATCTTGCTCTTTACTCCATTTTCTCATTAATGGTAATGGATCATCAACTGATAGACATCCACTGCTGGACATAGCTCTTCTCCAAAGACCCCAGATCGATCGGTCCTACTTTCGCCACATTGCCAGGCACCAGGGGCCTTGTTTGTAGGGTTTCATATGGGGGAATTTGAGTCATTCCTTATCAGAATGGTTTAATGTTTAATGCAGGTTCGTGGGATATGGTAATGTAAAGCGGAAAATATACTGAGAGAGAAGTTAAATAGTGTCGACTGGGTGGTGGATGTGGTAAATAAATTCTACAGCATAGCTGGACAGTGGTGGAGTTGAAGACGTTTCAAATATATTTCTTTCACAGAGCTCTCAGGTAACACCGGATCGGTGGATGCTTGCGGAGAGCCCGCTAAGAGATTCCGTAAGCGAGACAAGATGCTTTTCTACGGAAGGCGGATGTTGCGTAAGGTCAAGTCTATCTCCAACTCCGGCCAAGGAAGGAAACGGCGCGCCGTCATGCGTTTCGCCAGGAAATTACTTCAGTTGAAGAAGGAATCAGCTCCCGAACAACTTAAGGTTTGTGACGTTAATTATATGTACAAAATTAGTTATTACGCAAGGGTTAGTTTAACCCTAAGGTTACTTAAAGAAGCATTGAGACAGGAGATAAATCACAATGTATTACAATAGTAATTTTATTAGTTAAAGCTTCTTTGAAATAGAAACATCTTAGAGCTGTTTTATCGCTGTTGAAACTGTCGAAATCATTTCAGGTTTTGGAGCCTCCAGCGGAATACTTGGAAGAGGATCTGACGAGCGACGACCGTGTGCCACCGGACGCTCTGTACATGTTACACAGCATCCGGGTGTTCGGACACTTCGAAAAGCCTGTATTTCTTATGCTGTGCAAGCACACCGAGATATTGAACCTACCGGCCGGATCTTTCCTCTTTAAAGTTGGTGAGTAAGGACGAGAGCACAATGTGATGTTGTGCATGCGTTGTTATAGGCGGGTGTATCACTTACCATCAGGTCAACATCCTGCTGCCTGAGGTGCAAACATGTCAGAAGTTTTGTTTAAACAATGAATTATTCTATTCAAGTATTTTTTCTTAATTCTTGCCTTCACACGCAGGGGATACCGATGAGAACGTGTACGTGGTGCAAACGGGGCGTGTCAACGTGTACATTACGAACACTGACGGCAGCAGCCTCTCGCTTAAGGTGGTGCGCGCCGGTGAGAGCGTCACCTCGTTGCTGAGCTTCACAGACGTGCTGACGGTAAACAGGATTCATCATCTCATCATCAGCAGTAACATTTTTGGGTTCCTCTAATAATGGTCTCTTTCATTGATTACTGCCACTTCTTATTTTTATGCTTCCATTAGTCGCTCAATAATCGGATGGAGTTTCTCGAGTTATCTATATGTACCAGCCTTTACTGTATTCGGTTTGGCCATGGGCCTCCTCTTCATTTTTTCACGCCTCTCCATCATTTGCTATCTTTATCCATCCTCTGCTAGCTTGTCGACAGATGTCATTTTTCCACAGTTCAATAGTCTTTTTTTTAATTATTTTACGAAGATACGAAATCAGCAAGACAGTTCACCTGATGGTTAGTAATACGCTAGTCCATAACAATATGGCTCTAGTCAGGATGCTTAGAGTGGAAAACTCACGGAAAAGACTTACTGATCGTAGTCTCTGTTGCCGGAAACTGTCCAGGTAGGAATCATCGCAGCTCGTATTTCTACCACCAAATGGTATTGTGCAAACATTACTGTGTTCCAGTTTGAAGGGCGCTGTAGCTAGTGTAATTACAGGGATAACGAGAGTTAACAACCTTATGTCTTAAGGTGACGAGAGCAATGTGGTCCAGTGAATACCATTCTAGGTAGCACTACGTTGTTATGCCCCGCATGAGTCCTCGCTTCATTAAATAAAAATATTTAAAAAACCTGTTGATGGACGGACAGACAGCTCAGATTTTGTAATAGGTTCTAAATGAAACCCTAAAAAAGTTCATTTATGTAAATGTAGCTAATTGGATTAAGTACTAATTAATCCTAGGATAAGAAGCCGCTTCCATACCATGCATGCGATTATTGGACTAATTTTGATAAACATTACAAATTATTCTAATCTGTTCTATTATTTATCTTTATCATCCCTGTTGTAACGAGATACATTAATTTATAAAAATAAATTAATGATTCTAAAAAAATATATCAAGTATGAAATAGCTCAAATAAAATTCATTGAAATTTAAAAAAAAGATGAAAATACAATAAATGGTGGGGGGGGCGCAGTATTTGGTTGGCGCTCACCGCATACGGCGAGGTCTGTTTACTGGAGCCGTATGCCATCCCCACATTTTTTTGAAATGGGGGTCGGGGTCTTAAAAATTAATAAATATTGTAAACCCGTAACAATATGTGGAGCCCTTTACAAGCGTGAAGGGATTGTAAATAAGGAAATAAACCACACAAACGGCATCAGACTATCTTAACAAATATTCATCCTTCTATATAAACCTAAAAGAACTAAATATTACTATAGACACAACGTAGAACAAACTCCTAATCGAGACGCTCACAAATTAATATAAATAATTAATGGCCAAAACATAAACATTAATCATACTACAAAGAATAGTGTGCATCATCCTGGTCACGTAAAATATGGTTTCCTGAGTACTAAATATTGTTGTGAAAATATTTAAAATTTATTATATTTAAGGAAAAGGGATAAAGGTAACACTATGTACTCTCATTCCATATATAGCTCCCTTTTTTTAACAGCCAATTTACATCCCCACTGTTGGGGCACAAGCCTTATTTTTTCCTTTACGGAAGGAAATCTTCGAAAGATACTCTACTTCTGGGGGGAAGTTAGGGTTATGTGAGATTTTTACTCACTATAACAATCTCGGTGCTCTGCATCAGTGCATTCGGAAAGGCTCCGTGATCTATTATAGAACGCACCGGTGCCTCTCTGCACTTTGTTTGAACACGTCTCTGAGGAGGGGTTTAACCCTCCTAGGATGTCTCCCACAGGTTCGCTTGTTGAGCCATAATGGCCCCCACCCTCAAGGCCCTCGAAACTTAGACTCTACTAGTCACTTTCTACGACAGGTAGGGCTTTCCTAAGTCCTATTCTTACTATCCCGAGATTACAGGGCTATGGGGACGGGCCTACCCTCAATACGAGAACAATGGGCCATATATAGCTTAGCTTATATACATTATATTTGTACCAACCCTCTTTCCCCCTTTTTTATGTTTGGGTTAACAAATCTCATCCCCACCGTTTTCTCCGCAGGGTCATTCTCAACCATACAAAACAGTAAACGCCAAAGCTTTGGAAGACTCGCAAGTGATAAAGCTTCCCATGCGCGCCTTCCAGGAGGTGTTCAAGGAATACCCGGATATATTTGTTCGCGTTATTCAGGTATTATATTTTCTTATTATTTTAGATTGATCGAATTGTGTTATTCTAATCTTTTTCTTTATAATTGTATATTTCTAATTCGCAGATAATTATGGTGCGACTACAGCGTGTCACCTTCACTGCTCTACATCAGTACTTGGGACTCAGCGCTGAACTGGTCAATCCGGTATGTGTTAATGTTTTTTTTTTATGTTTCATTGTTTCTGTGGAGGTATTTAAGGGTTCATTCATACTTTGGTTAATGTGAGAGACTTTAGAGAAAACATTATTATTATTTACTATACCTACTATCCCCCTTCTTTTTCTGTTTTATGTCATATTCTCTCTGTCTATTTCTCGCTTTTATTCTTAAGTTAATTTATTCGGTATGATAGAACTTGAAATCTATCTTTGCAAAAGACCTATGTCCAGCAGTGGACGGCTGATGTTGATGATAATGATGATGAATCAAACTTGAAATTTTTATTACAGATATTTTAGATTTTCTTTTACGGTGTCTTTTGTATAAATTTTTTTATCTAGAAAGTCACCTTCATTGGGGTTAATAGTGTGATGTGTGTTTCATTGTACGAGCAGGGCCGGGACCGAGAAAGGCGGCGAACAGGCGTGGTGTCTTCTTCCCCTGGCAAGTCCAGCAAGGCGGGGCTGGTGGATATGGGTACCACAATGCATTCGCCGCTCGCTGGACACTCCCCGCACCACACCGAGCGTGCTGTCGACCACGTGGTAAGTCAACTTTTACTAGTCATTAGTTCATCCCACAGCGTCTATTATCACCCACAATTTGCAAATATTTCTTTGTACCCATTTGAAGCGAGCTATAGTTAGCGAAATTGATATGTAACTACATGTTTCATATCAAGAAGTCAGGGCTCAGTTTATGAGATGACTTGCAGGTTTACGATCCCATCTCAGTGTGAGTTTCCGGTGAAAGAAAGCATTGTAAAAAAAATATATATATATTTCATAACGTTTTCATGAATATTTGACGTTCTCACAAGACAAGTGGTGGACATATAGCGGTCATTCAATCATTGGAGAAGAATGCCTTCAATCCCGCAGAGGGAACAATAAAAGGAAAAATTTTGCATGAATAACGAATACTAATATTAGAAATATAACAAATACTTTTTAATATTTTAAATGTATTAATTATCTACATAGCATGACATCCAAATATTTTAATATTTTTATATATATGTAATAAGTTTTCCCATAACACCTCCTCTCCTCTTAGTGTATAACACGCGCTTTGAAATTTTACAACAGGAAGGCGGCCATCAGACTTCATCACCTATACACATACAGGGCAGGAAACCTAGACCCGATATGGTGCCAGATTTAACTTCTAACACACCCCAGGTAACATTGTAGATCCTATTAAAAACTCTCACATTTGACAATAGTTTGTACAGACCTTGAATGCTTAGATAACAAGGTACCCCGATCATTTCTCCCGCTGAATGTTTGAAAGTCACCTACTAAAATCATTGTCAGCTAATATAATTTTAGTAAAGTTGTAGTTTTATTACTATCTATTCTTTTTTTTTTATTGCGCTATTCTATATTACTTAAAACTATTTTGAAAAATTATTCTTATTTTTAAATAGGGCAAAGTTCTTCTTCGATTTTAATTTTCTCCGTGCTGGTATTTCAATATATTGACAAGACTACCTGACAGATAATTGGGGATGGGTTTTATTCGAAACATGTAGACATACACCTATAACAATTAAAGTTTTAATTATATGTGTTCTCCTAATCTACAGCAGCAGCCCGACGTGCAGCCGACTTCTTCCTACAAAGCAAAAGAGGGTTCTTCATTCAAAAAACACAATACCGATAATCTTGATGAACAGGTACTAACATAAAGCTTTAATCATCAGCTTGCGATAGTTTACTGGTGAACGTAGATTATTTGCATAGCTGTTCACTTAATAGTAAGCACCCGATATTATCCGAGAAATTTCAGTACCTACAACGCCCGTCAAACCGAAACACAGTAATGTATATCACAGTTTGGCTGCAGAAATAGCTGTGGTGGTCACTAGAAGTTTTCCGGCAAGATATCTATATTATCACAAGTCTCTCCCAAGGAACGCCACTGCTTAATCTAATTCCTATAGATAATTAAATTGCTAGACACACTAATGTATCTGAGCCGGTTAAGAGTAAATTAACCATTCTGGGTACTAGAACTATTAAAAACTAGATTTTTCAAATATTTGTGTATCTTTGCAGGCTTTAATTCAGATCGCGACAGAGGCATTCGTTAAAGAACTTGGTCTGGAGAGCGACAACTTGTTGCTAGGCAACGTGCAAGTGAGAGACCTACCCGCCGGCACCTACATCATGAAGGAAGAGAGCCATAAGGTTAATACCAAACGTTTACAATTGCAGAAATCCTAGAGATCTCGGGTTCGATTCCAGGGCTGTATATGGTTAAGTTTGATTAGTTATAGTTTTCTTTTTCTTGTGAAAATGTAATCAACAGACATTTAAGTGTTATTGCTATAGATGATTTAATATTTATTATTTTTTGCCCCCCTGTAAGCTGTATTATTGTATCGAGGGTGAACCAGAGATTGTCCAGGTACAGAAAGATAGACATAGATACTGAGTTTTGCGAGTTTTCTAATGTGTTTTTTTTTTATGTTACACACAAATAATAATTATCATCCAATGTGTATGATTAACTCATAGCGGATATCCGTTTCATTAAAGTAGTTGTGATATTGCATAAGATTAAAATGAAATATTACTTAGAGACTATAAATTTATAATTAAAAATTTAATGATTTGTAACTTTAATAAGAAATATTTAAAACTTTGATTTTTTGTGGACTAAAAATGTTGAAACTTTACACAATCTTCATTCATAAATTGTGCATGGATGATATTGCGCGTGCGCAATACATGTTGTAATTTCATTACATGTAGCATTCATTTGTTTATATGTACAAATACTGTATAGGAATGCGTTTAATAAGATACTATTAAATAATTTTCAAGTAACTTCCCTATAAGCTTAAGGTATAAAATGATAAGGTTTATTAACCAATCAGACTTAACAGGAAGTAATAATACGGAACCTTAAAAAAGCCAATCGATTGAGACACAAGAAAACTTCACCGTGATATGGAAGTCCATGTCATACACGGTAATTGGAATAGTGGTTGAATAACATCATCATCAGCCGATAGAAGTCCACTGCTGGACATAAACCTCCCCCAAAGATCCCACATCACGGTCCCACGGTCATGCGCTGCCCATATCGCCAAGCACCAGGGGCTGTCGTTTGTAAGGGTTCATGTGGGGGGTTTTAGGGCATTTCCTACCTCACTGGCCCAACGCGGGTTGGCCGCCTGGAAGTCTGGTTGTTTACCGGCTATGAACATATAAGAGCCGGAATATTTTAGACGAGTAGAATATTTATCTAAATATGAATAAATTTTTAATATATAATTATTATTTTATACAGGATGTTGCTTTGGTGTATCTTCTCTCGGGTGCGCTTCTCGTCTCGCAGAAGGTGGCCGAAGGCGATGGGGAAGTGCACATGTTCACGGCGTATCCAGGTAGGTTAATGTATTTACGGTTCAATAAAAAAATCACCTTGCAATTTATGTAAATCTAATCGATAAATTAAACTAAAAATGTCGATCAAGAATATGCATATTGCTAATAGTAAACATTTAAATTTGTTATAAATATTACTATAACTTTATAGAGATTGGTCCTATCTTTAATTGTTATTGCCTATAGTTATTCCTCAACTGTTAAGACTTTCTTTAGTACCACCTTAAATGGTACTACCATCTATAATCTCTAGAATTGGGGTAAAAATTATGAAAACAAGTGGAAAAGCAGCTTTTCTTCGCGTACTCACTCTTCTACCTTCTTGAGCCACCATGGTTGACAGGAGACCATTTTGCGTTTACTATGCTTCTCCGCTAAGTAAAACTCAAGTTTACTGTTTATCAAAGATCTTAAAATGAGCCATTTCTTTAATCAGGCGAAGTAGAAGGCGGATTAGCAGTGCTGACCGGTGAGCCGAGTTTTTTTTCGATTCGCGCGAAACACTTCTCACGCATCGGGTTGCTGTCCAAGACGACCGTGTACAGCATCATGCGGGAACGACCGTCCGTAGTGCTGCACATCGCCAATACCGTGGTCAAGAGGCTGTCGCCATTCGTGCGTCAAGTGGATTTCGCTCTCGACTGGGTGAGCTACTTGAGGAAAACATCTGGGTGGATGTCCCTTGATAGTCATAAGAACATATGTAAAACTTTAAGTTTCGTTACTTCTGTAATTTTACTAGTTTTGGTATTCTTTTTACTACTACAATTGTTGGTTACAGAAATGATGATTATGGTCATAGAAATAGTTTTTGTGATGGATGGTCAGGCAAATGAAAGCATGTATCCGTATAGAATTGTATATAACATCATCATCATTATCAGCCGATAGACGTCCACTGCTGGACATAGGCCTCCCTCAAAGATCGCCACATCGATTGATTGTGTGCTGCCCACATCCAGCTGCTTCTCGCAGCCTTCGCCAGATCGTCGGACCACCTGGTGGGGGGCCTGCCAACACTACGTCTACCGGTCGCCATTCGAGGACCTTAGTGCCCCATCGGCTGTCAGTCCTTCGAGCGATGTGTACTTTGTGATCATTTGGACTATATAACATAAATTATATTTTTTTAATGAATACATAATTTTTTTTTAATCTTTTGTAAGGTTTTTCTCGAGTCGGGACGTGCGGTATACCGGCAGGATGAAGAGTCAGGGTCCACTTTCATTGTGCTGAGCGGACGACTTCGTTCTGTCATCACTCATCCGAACGGCAAGAAGGAGTTAGTAGGAGAGTACGGAAAAGGAGATCTCGTTGGAATTGTATGTAAATTAAAATTTATTGTATCAATTAATGTCCTCTGCATTCTCCAGCGATATCTGCTTGCGAGTCACAGATACTATACATATATACTGGTTTAATCATAATTGTTTGAGTTGTTAAAGTTTAGCGATTTAATATAAACAATGTTAAATACAAAGACATGTTGGTTTTTTGTCCAATGGCAATTTGTCCATTGGAATAAAATCCTTTTAAAAATTTTTTGTATGACATCGACAGGTAGAGATGGTAACGCAAACGCGGCGCAGCACGACGGTAATGGCGGTACGGGACTCGGAGCTCGCTAAACTCCCCGAGGGGTTGTTCAACGCCATTAAGCTCCGGTTTCCGGTTGTCGTCACGCGGCTGATCAATCTCCTTGGACACAGGATCTTAGGTTAATTTCTTATTACTAAAACAAGTTTGTTTATTTATTATCATCGTGAGCCGATATACGTCCACTGCTCGAGAGAAAATCTCCCATAGATCACTGCTATTGGTCCACAGTCGTGGACATTGAAATTAACCTGTATCGTACTGTTTATTAAGTTATGTACATTTGTGAACTTTAGTAAAAACAACGAAATGCACACGGTGACGGAAAACATCGTGAGAAAACTTGCACATGAATTAGAATTTATTCTATGGTTTGTGTGAAGTCACCAATCTGCAATGGGCCCGCGTGGTGATTATGGCCCCATCGCCCTTATATTGAAGGTAGGCCCGTGCCCCAGCAGTGGCAACATAAATTGGCTGCTATGGAAGTCTATGTACATGTTGTAAAGTTCGGCATTCATTTGCAGGTTCCTGGCAAAAACCCGGTGCCGCTAGTCGAGGAGCGGCGGCACTGGAGCCGCGCTCCTCACAGCACACTTTCTCGACAGTGGCCGTGGTGCCAGTTGGGGATGATGTACCGCTCACCGCGTTCACATACGAGTTATACCACTCGCTCAGCGCTATTGGTGAGATAAAATTGTAACTCGTTATTAGAACGGTTTATATGTAAAAATGTGAGACGGGCAGATTGATTACTTTGTTATAAGTGATACGCTTGTCTAGAACGTGGTGCTACTATAAATGGTACACACCTCAAAATAATCCACTGAACTCTTTGATATATCTCGTTCCACCATATATTTTGCTAAATTTAACACTACACAAGCCGAAACAATAATATATATGATTTGGCAGTAGCAAGACAGTTTCCGTTAACAATTTTTGTACCAATAATAACTTGTACTACTTTTACTACATTCAGGCCCCACTGTGCGACTAACCTCAGATGTGATAAGAAAGCTATTGGGTCTAACCATCATGGATCCCAACAATGAATATCGGCTTAGCTCCTGGTTGGCGCAGCAAGAAGACAAACACAAGGTATTCCTGTATTGAGTCAAAAAAAAAAAAATTGAACACAGACTAATGCATGCTCTCCAGGATCACAGCAAGAGATTTACGATTCGTTCTTTCATGTACAGGTGGCCTTGTATCAGTGTGATCCAAGTTTGACTCAGTGGACACAGCGTTGCATTCGTCAAGCAGATTGCATTCTCATCGTGGCGATTGGTGACAAGCAGCCGAGCATCGGAAAGGTCTGAGTTTAACACTTAAAATGGACTGCAGGAGTTAATCTATCATTACACCTTCGTATTATCAAAGCTATATTTATTTCTTGCTTTTTATAGATAGAGAAGGAGATAGAGCGGCTGGCAATTCGCACGCAGAAAGAGCTGGTGCTCTTGCATCGCGAGGGCGGTGCCGCTCCATCGGGCACAGTGCACTGGCTGAATATGCGCTCGTGGGTCAGTCAGCATCACCACGTGCGCTGTCCTCACCGCATGTTTACGCGTAGGAGTCAGTACCGTGTCGTAAGTGTTGCCAATTCCGACTACTTCAATACATCTTTCATTACAACATAAGCGATGACTGTCCTAGACATTGAAGCGCTCATCAGCTCATCGTTTTTTTTTAATTGTTTTCAGAGTGAGTTATACAGCAAAGTTTTGATGTCTGAGGCTAATGTCCACTCGGATTTCTCCCGATTGGCTCGTTGGCTAACGGGTACGGCGGTGGGGCTGGTGCTGGGCGGTGGTGGAGCGAGAGGCGCCGCGCACGTTGGTATGATACGCGCTATACAGGTCAGTTGTAGAAGCCAAGGTCCTATGTGTTTTGATTTAATTTAACCATTTATTCCATGACGGAAACACGGATGAGATATTTATGAGCTGCAGTGATTAATTTATAATGGTCAGAGTGCATGTGCCACAAGCTATTAGCCACATAATTTAATTAAAATCAGGTTTATACCTGGACAGGAGAGTTCAAAACTAAATCCTGCAATCAAATAAATTTCAAAACCCTCAAAGATTTTTTATGTAATTAAGCCACGAGATAAACGGCACGTTTACCTAATAGTAAGTGATACGCTCACCTATAACAACGTGGTGTTAGTTAAGACGGTATTCACAGCATCACTTTACGCTCGTCGCCATAAGACATAGGATGTGGCTCGTTACCTCGGTAATTTCACTAGCTACAGCACTTTTCAAACTGGAAAACAGTAATGTTCGCACACTACTGTGATCTGGTATAAGTTTATAATATATGTTGAATTTTTTATTTGAATTATTTATATATTAAAAACTAGATTAATGTATAGATATATAGAAAAAAGTCAATTTTTTAATATAGGAAGCCGGAATTCCCATCGACATGGTAGGCGGTGTGAGCATCGGCGCTTTCATGGGAGCACTGTGGTGTATGGAAAGGAACATCACCACAGTTACGCAGAAAGCTAGAGAGTGGTCTATGGTTAGCAATTACTTTTTTTTAACAAATAACATTTCTCTGTTTTACTCTTAAGTATTCCGCAAGGATAAAAAATATAATAGATCATCACTATATAAATCGATCTATATTATATTTAAATAAAATTTATTTGCCAGAATATGATCACAAAATAAAGATATTTATAATACAGTAGACACGGCACATTTAAGAAACTGTTAGTACTTTTTATTCTATCCATCTATCATCAGCTGATAGACGTCCACTGCTGGACATAGGCCTCCTCAAAGATCACATCGATCGATCTTGTATGTTATTATTACCTCAATAATTTTTTTCGGAAAACGTGTGAGGTAAATACTATTACAATTTACAAATTCAGTTATCCATATTCGTAAAAATTATTCCAGAAAATGACCCAATGGGGTAAACAGCTGCTGGACCTCACCTATCCGGCCACATCTATGTTCTCCGGACGCCAGTTCAACGCAACGATTAAAGGGACATTCGGTGAGGTGCACATTGAGGACCTCTGGCTCCCGTACTTCACCGTCACCACCGACATCAGCTCAAGTTGTATGAGAGTACATCGCCACGGTAAGTACTTGTACGAAAAGAGTAGGGTAATGTGAAAGGAGAAAGAGGTGAGAGACATGGTTTGGTCAGTAATTATGGCATTACATCTTAATCTTAAACACTTTGGAACAGGGTTTATATAAGATTATGGTAAGAGGTGAATAAAAATAAAACACTGTTGTGAAATCACCAACATAATTAACAACCGGAATAAGGATGTAACTCATATAGAAAATTTTAGTTAACAAATTATTGCCAAAGTTTTGGTGGAGTCAGTAGTCGAAAGATTTATGATGATTGCAAGCCTTAGCTCATAGCTTCGAATCCACATCACAACACTAGTGGAAGTTGACGTTCTTACACTAGTTTTAGTATTTTTAAAATTAATCCCAACACCTGTCACCTATTGTCGATCACATGATGACCATATATCTCAAGGAATCGTCGAGGTTTTACAATAATAAATTAATAAATCTTCATGGTCAAAATGGTCATATCCCTTCGAATACATTTTGTAGTATTTAGATATATTAACACAACACATTCATGGACAGGAAATCTCCGCGTCTTATTATTTCGTGATTTGTTTTTATATGATGAATTTTTTTGCACATACTAACCCGAGCAGTTGCTTGTTATGGAAATTCAAGAGGTTTCAATTTTCGTTAAGATCTGTGATAAAATTATTAATTACGAATTCGGCGCCATTTTATGACATGGTCCTCATGAACGTTCTCGAGAAGTTATGCATGTTGATGATATGTAGTTATTATATATGTATGTTTATATGTCTCGATGAAAATAGAGATGTGCTTAATGTGAAAAATCGATTAAATTTGCGGAATCGCCAGGCCATCATATGTTTATCGATATATATGGTGGTTCGCGGCAACTGTATCTGTCACTACCATAGAGAGCTAATTATTTCGTTCCTTCGCACCTTGCCGTTCTTACGTTGACACCTGGAGCTGCGCCAGGACCTGTGCCTTATTTCCTAGTTTCACTTTTTTTTTTTAGTCCGCTACAGTGATATTTTTTGTTGACCCCCACCCACAACCACACTCACTTGCATTTATGTGTTCGCCTTTCTTAAATGTGTCGTACAAATGTTTTGTCGAAAGGCTTTATGAATGTGTTAAAGTCACACGTCTTTAATATTACTTTTTTAATTATCAGCTAGTATTTTTTTTTAAATATTTGTAATGTCTACGAATCCGACATTTGCTTTTGGGTGTTGCCATTTCTTAGTTAAACTGTGAAAAAAAAATTAAACAAACCGAACGCTTGTGATTGGTTTACCGAATAACGCTTGATACATTGGGAATTTAATTTAAATGATTTTTTTTAACTATGTAACAATCGGTACGTGCATACAATGTCGGGTTGGAGTGAATAATATGTAAATGTTGTATGATTCCATCGTCATGCATACTTCATTCGTATAATCTTCCATCTACCTTCATGTATTTGCATGAGTGTGGTTTTAATTTTTTATCATTTTAACTTTTAGTTTTCATCCCCCACCACTGTAGTAGTAAAGAAATTTGTACTATACGTGTTAGATAATACTATGGTTATTTTAAGGTCTATTATGATTTATTTCTAGTTAACAAAATACTGTTTATCATAATCGATTAAGTATCGATTAAATAGGCCTTAAAAATAATCCTTGCATCATTATGTATGTTCAATAATTAGTTCTACCAATATTATGAAAATGCTATTTATTCATTGATTTGATGTTCTTTATAATATTGATTTTAACATTATTTCTTTAGATTAGGTATCATCGTTCAATGTTATGAAGTGTTTCATGTAGAAGAGAATCTCAACTAAATACAGCCAATAAATACTTAAACGTTATGTAGTAAAGTTTCAGGTAATTAGCACATCATCATATGTTTTGTTGCTGTTCCATTGTAATGAACAAGTAGTTGATAATATTATGCAATACCTATATAAAAATAATCTTTTTCTATGGATATACAAAAGATTCCTTCTAAGTTGCGGCTTGTCCGAAAATAAACTATATTAGACTCATCGCATTGAAATAAAACATTAAACGTCGTTAATATAGTATTTTTTCTAGTAAAATTTAACTATAACTGGAACACAGTATGGTTCGGACATTACTGTTCGGCGACAGTAATATGGATCTATCAACGAAGCGCAAATTTGCCTATATGGTCCCCTACAATGGTGACCTATTGAATTATTTATTATTACTTAATAATGAAATGCAATGTTCAATTAAAAACAAAACACTAGATATGGAAGAAATTAAAATAATAATATTGTTTTTTTATATGGCTCAAATACTTTTTTTAAGGAGAATGTTGTATTAAATAAATTATCTACATTAGAGGTTTCAAATGTGGTACGACTAAAAATTAGAAGTTCAGAAGCTGTGTTACAAAATACATATTTTCTATTCGAGGTAGCGACACGACGAGCTGGACTTCCATCATAAAAATGAGACACTAGTTAGGGTAATATACAATGCAGCGCATTGTACTCGTCGCTTTGTGATAACGCTCATCATACCAGGACACAGTAACGTTTGCTACTTCGATGTATCCAGCAACAGTGACATCCATCAATCGATTATATTGTATGTCTTTAAATTTTTGTCTACTGTTATTAGATCTTTAAAAAATAATTATATATATATATATATAAATATACGGTGAAGTGCTTTTAGACATTAATGTGATAGTTAAATTTGATGATGGTCCAGTGCATGTCAGTGCATGTGGAATGTGAGAAACCATCACAATCGTCCAATACCTTAACCTCTTAGTTTTCTTTTAGAATGGGATTATGAAACCTATGTCTATGGTAGTGAGTCATATAATCTGTGGGCGTATTGAACATTTACCGTTTCCTTTCCATGGATTGTGTTGTCTGACGCATTACATTAGATGAAATCTTTGTAAACACGATGTTATGTGCATCCTATAAATGCAGTGTAAAACTTTCACTACATCAACTTCAAAGTACATACATATGTATGCAATATCGATAACCATTCGATAGTGTCATGTAACATTTAATTACTATTGCATAAAAATTGCGAAGAAGCAGATATATCATATGTGAGCATTGTCTACTATGAATAATATATATGTTAATCTAGCGTTTGTTATTTTTAATACTGTTTAAAAGAGTTTAAATGATAATTTGATATATATTGATAAGCACTTATCTGTTGATACATTTTAGTATTTTAGTGCTTTAGTATCGCTTCAATATCGTATGTTAGCGTGTAGACAGGTTAGGTTTCATTATGTATCTAACGACGAGCGCGCGCCGCAGGTTCCCTCTGGCGATACATTCGCGCCTCGATGTCGCTCAGCGGTTACATGCCGCCGCTTTGCGACCCGGTAGACGGCCACCTCCTATTGGACGGCGGTTACGTCAACAACCTGCCAGGTAAACCAATCACAGCGTGATGGCACACGTGACAGGAAGAGCTTATCACGCTTGTCGCGCTGTGATCTTAGCGCGACACGGGATTAAGGGATTTTCTTCGTGGTATAGGCTGAGTGTAAATATTTGTTGGGATCTATTCAATTAGGTTTCTGGTACTTTTTCACGACACGTTTGTGTGTGTGTTTTTTTTTCTTCACTGTTTTTTCAACAGCACCTACTTTCTTTTATCTATAGTAAATTTAACTTTCGGAATACTCTGTTATAAAATCTTTGTCCGTTATGGTGGCAATACATGACCTTATAAACGATATACAGTTTAAAATATTACTTAAACTAACGATTCGAATACAGCCCTTAAAAAGTACACTATTTTTTTTTAATTATTCATCAAACGAATTTAAATTATACATATTAAAATAATTGATTTGTTAGCATAATTAAATGTAATATTTACACTCGGTCGTAAGAGTTCGCGAACGGTAAGTAATGGCAACACCGATTGGCAACGGTAATGGCGAAACTTCCGGGCATGGTCTAGTCTGTGTTGCCACGTGTCAGGTATGCTATGGAGGTATTGCCGTGCTTCGATGAGCATCGCTGGCATTTTTCCACCGATCTGCGACCCCATTGATGGCCATCTACTATTGGACGGTTGTTACGTCAATAATGTACCAGGTAAGTATTCATGATACATTTTTCACGAGCAAACGCTGTTTAAATTTTATTTTCAAGTTATGGATCTATTATTATATTCATTAATGTTTTTATCTTTAAATAAGGAATATAATTTATTTAGCTCGCATCCAATTCCATGTAGATCAGAGTTTTGTCCCTAACACTGATAATTTAATGTACTAGTATTATCATATGACCATCTAATTGATGTTCCTAAGGGTCAAAGTTATTAAAGTCATTAAAATCACTGGGAGTATTGATACTTAACATTTTATGTCTCAAGGCGACGAGTACAAAGTGATTCCTTGTATTTTACTCTAACCAGCGCCAACTTATTAACTTATAAACTTGTCGAATAAGTTTTAATATAATTATTGGAATAATCTGTGTGTAAATCCGAAAATGTTCATGGAACATTAATGTGTATTTGATCATCATCACCACTAGCCGATAAACTTCCTCTGCTGGACATAGGCCTCTCCTAAAGATCTCCACATCGATCGATCCTATACTGCCGGCATTCAGCGGCTTCCCGCGATCTGACAATAAGCGTAGCTTCCGGTACTGCCGGGCAATATAGAACGTCGTTTGTAGGGGTACATATAGAATTTGGGCCATTTCCAACCACACTAGCCCAAAGCGGGTTGGTAGGAGCCAGAGCCTGGTTTGTTGATTATCAGGGTATACTATGAGCAGGTGACGTTGGATTGGGTGCGGAAACCCTAATACCTTTGACGTGTACCAAATGTGTTAATTTTAAGTAAAATGAATTACAGCTGATGTTATGAGGTCGCTGGGAGCGCGTCACATCCTCGCCATAGACGTGGGCTCGCAGGACGATACGGACCTTACCAACTATGGTGACGATCTTTCCGGATGGTGGCTGCTATGGAAAAAGTAACTCTACATGCCTTATCAAAACCCCATTTAAAATTTGCGATGATGATGATAATTATACATTCGTTTTCGCAGATGGAACCCATTCACCACGCCGGTGAAAGTGCCCAATCTTCCAGACATTCAGAGCAGACTGGCTTATGTCTCCTGCAATAGACAGCTTGAGGTATCGGTTTCATTTTCTTCGAATTTATTAGCGCTTCGCAGTTACATCAAAGATTCACCGATAGTAGGTCTTTGTTCCCGGAGGACGTATAGGTAGGTCCACCGCGACTCCTGTTCTGCCGCCAGATAACTGTGTGCGAACATTATCGTGTTCGGGTTTGAAAGGCGCTGTAGTCAGTGAATTTATTGGGGTAACGAGACAACATGGTATGTCTCAAAGCGAATAGTGCACGGTGGTGCTGTGTATAATAACTAGCGCCACATTGTTATAGGAATGTGTATCAATTACCATCAGGTGAACGTTTCGTCGTTTCATAATATAAAAAAAATAGATTTACTTAAGATGTTCAGCTCCTTTAAGTAGAAATGTTATTATTCTTCAGTAACACTTGCAATTATGCTGAAACGTGTTTTGATCTGTTGAACAGGAAGTGAAAAGTTCCGATTATTGCGAGTACATCCGACCGCCGATCGACGCATACAAGACGCTCCAATTCGGTTCGTTTGACGAGATCCGCGAGGTGGGCTACCGGCACGGCGCCGCGTATTTCGAGGGCCAACGGCGCGGCGGCGGCGGCGGCGTCAGCGGGGTGCGGGCCGCGCAGGCGCGTCGCCAACCCGCACAGCCAGCGCTCACCGAGTCAGTAATCCAATTATATGGAGCACACTAACCAATGTCATAGATATATATATCTTGAGTAGCCCGCTGGCTTAATGGTTAGAGCGCGCGGCTTTCATTCCGAAGGTCGCGGGTTCGAATCTCGACATGTACAGATGACTTTAATATTTAAGTTATGTACATTTGTGAACTCTAATAACAACAGCGAAATACAAACGGTGAAGGAAACAATCGCGAGGAAACCTGCACATGAATTAGAATTTATTCTAAGGCGTGTGTGAAGTCACCAATCCGCGTTGGGCCCGCGTGGTGACTATGGCCTATCGTCCTCATATTGAGGCTAGGCTTGTGCTCAGCAGCGGAGACGCAAATAGGCTGTAAAGAAGAACCAACATCCATCGTCATCATAATCAGCACCGGAAAGCCAACACACGTGATCCACTACAATGGAGCTACAATAAACTGCTGTCACGGGATTTTTTTAAACGACAGCGATGTGATGACTGGAAGATTTATCTAAGTAGTTAGGATGTTTACACATCACCTGTTGCTTCCATCGAATCGACTGGTGGAACAATTCGCTGTTTTATTTCCACCCTGAATAGAATAACATTTCTACATTTTTACTTACTATAGCACTGAGAGGGGTAATAAATTTCTCCCTTTTACCTCCTTACTCTATTCGCAGTTTTTGGACTTCAACTCTCGATTTGTTTTATTAAATAATATTCATATAATTTTCAGCTACACGTTCACGGACCTGGCACAGATGGTGTGCGCAGTGAGACCGGCGCACGACGTGGATAACTCTTCCTCAACCTCCTCCGACTACGAGGAAGACCAGCGACACTTCGAGGGGTACGCTTCGGAGCCTAGCGCAGGCATTTTGGAGGTAAGCACGTAAACTGATCTTCGGAGTTCTATGATGCCAAGAATATCAGTGTTATTCTAGTGCACTGAACCCCATCATCTCTCAAAAAAAAATTTTTTTTTTAATTAATAATATTATTATTTGTTCCTTTTTTATATTGCAGTTCCCACTATTGGGATTCATTGCCTTATCTTACAAATAGAGAGTCGATGCTATACATCCATTACTCTATCAAAGTTCCGGTTGTTAGATGTCATGTGTCTAGGAAACCGGTGGTGATTGGAAAATTGTTGGTTTCCACGATGTTTTCTTTCACCGGAAGTTCGAACTAAATGATGACCGGACCAACGTCTCTTCGAAAGTTATAGGACGTATGACCATCTTACAATCCGATCTATCACTGATTCTGTACAGATGTACTCTAATGAAAAAAGTTTATCTCAAAGAATTACTGTTAAACTTGAGGCTGTGTTTATAATAATTTTATTTAAGTATTTAATAAATATTATATTATCTTTTTTTTATCAAAATTTTGTAATGCGAGGGTAGTTAAAAAATATATGTATTAGTTCATTATTATCGGTCAACAGACGTCGCACAAGGTGTACCGACGATATGGTGAAGGTCGCGGGAAACCGCTGGATCGGTTTGGACGACGCCACTTGGATTTAGGACCTCTCCAAAGATAACACCGATCAGTTCTGTGTCGTCCACATCCGGCGGTTTCTTATTTATTTATTTTTTTTATTTATTAAATACTGCCGTACAGTGATTTATATTATATTCGCATATGACGATTGTTGCTCTGTTACACGGCAGATGTCGTCCAGTGTTGAGGAGGGCGCTGCGTGGATCAGTGACACGGAATTGGTGGGCACATATTGAGCTGCACGCGAGCACATTAGTTTGGGTCTAGCACATTTTTTTTTTTTTTTTTGGTTTCGGTGCATTCCCGTCGGGGCTTCCTGGGCTTTGGGTTTCGGCTACTAGGTTTGATCACTGATTTTAAACTGGTGTTTGGATGTATGTGTGTGTATTATACTTATGTATTAACTGGTATCTGTTATTTATTATTATTTTTGACGTCAAACGGTTCAAATATTACTGTGTTCCGGTGTGAAGGGCGTTGTAGTTTAAGAAACTATTAAGGTAAAGATTTAACACCTTGTCTTAAAGCGATCAGCACAATGTAGCGTTGTATATATCACAATAATTACCACCACGTTGCAATGGGTAGGATGCTTAACATCAGGTGAAGGTCGCGCTCACATCATCCCTTCGCAGAATAAAAGATGAATTGATGTCTACAGGTTTTAGGATTTTACTGTACTGAAAGAAATTGGTTCACTAATCATTAATTCACTTCATTGGAGTTTATAGCTTTCCCTTGACCCACTGCGCATAGCTTACATTCTTTAAGTGACAATCACTCTATGGAATTTGGAGCTTGGCTTCATAACTTCATAGCTCAAACAGGCAGAATTGTACAATGAGATCAGTAGTAATCATCAAACAAATTTAGTTGGGAATTGAACCATAGACCTTTGTGTCACAGCAACGAAGGCAAAATCATTAAAAGAAATTAAACATTTGATGTATATATAAAAGTGGTAGGTCTCTATTGCCGGTGACGCGTCTAGATAGTTACCACTGCAACGCCTATTTCTGCCTCCAAAACAGTAGTGTGCAAATATTATTGTATTCCGGTTTGAAGGGCGTTGTATTTAGTGTAACTAATAGGGTAACTCCGCGTCTCAGTGCGACGAGCGCAGTGTGTACCATTCTAAGACGGGCGTATCACTTACCATCAGGCGAACGTCTCTCTCGTCTGATGACGAAATAAAAAAAAAAGTTTAGAAAACATTAATTCATATTATAATCCCGGTTGAGCTTATGGCTCACCTCGATAGATCTACTCCATAAAGCCTACATTGCGATTTAGTATCGGTGTCATATATACTGATCTATCCATCATAAAGTATTTACACAACATTTTTAATTTACTATCAATATCACTATTATAATAAATTATTTAATTTCACTTTTTTGCAAACTATATTAATCGACTAATAAAGAGTTCTACTATTGTTAATGAACTTAAAATACCATATTAAAGAGTTGGAATAACATCCAAGTATCATCATCATCATTGTTATCAGTCTTTGTTTATCCACTGGAGGATATTGGCCTTCCCTGATGTCTTCCGTCTAATACGATCCTCAGCTTCTCGCATCCACTTCCGACCGCCTTGATCATGTCATCGTTCCATCTGGAGGGAGGCCGTCCTACACTTCTACGACCTGTACGCGACCTCCACTCCATGACTTCTCCCCCATCGGCCGCCACTGACACGACAGACATGGCGGTCCACTGCCACTTCAGTTTGCATATTTGATGATGATGATGATGAACTAAATAACTTGTTATATGTATGAAAAATTTGCACAGATTAATAATTTTCGTGATTAT
This sequence comes from Troides aeacus, assembly GCA_033220335.2. Taxonomy (NCBI): domain Eukaryota; kingdom Metazoa; phylum Arthropoda; class Insecta; order Lepidoptera; family Papilionidae; genus Troides; species Troides aeacus. The sequence continues at coordinate 2,209,531 of CM067272.1, read as the reverse complement.
AGACCCATTCATTATATACCTACTTGTAACATAAATATTTATGGTAACTGAAATAATCAAATCAATATTTGATGGTTAATCACGTTATCAATTTGTATGTTAAAGCACCATGTCTACAAAAAATTAAAAAAAAAAATGTATAAAGTCATGTTTTTACAAATTTGAACTATGTATTATGAGAAGTTTTATTAACATCTGATTAATAACTCTAATCTTGATAACATTGTCTTCACACAACTAAACAGCTTCGCTTGTAAGTCATATTAACAAGCCTGGTACATATCAGTTCGCATCTGAAACATGTGGCTTTTGCAGGAGGGCCTGCGCACTCGGCGGGTCGGAGGGTCACTCTCCCTCTCGGAAGACGAGATCGACTCGGAGGCGGAGCTGTACGACCCGCTGAACAAGCGCGGCGGGAACAGGTGAGACGCGACCCTGCACGACCTGTGCAAGGCGCTATACAAGTACGCGCAGTGCGAGAGGGAGGCCTGCGCATAGGCTGTCACGCATGCGCATGCGACGGGAGGACCTTCTAAATTCCAACTGACCGCGGTTCCGTGTTGGCGTTTGTTCGTGTGATTGACGTTTGGTGACAGCCGCAAAAATTTCTGTGTTGCCATTATTGTATTATCACTGTTTATCCTTGAATAGTAACATTTAGCTATCGTGTGATAATAATAAAGTTAAATTTGTTATATGAACATGATCACACTAATACATAATGATTCAGAACAAGGATCACTAGAAGTTCCGGAAGTTTATTAGAAAATTTTGTGTTGCTATTATTGTAGAATGTTACATTATCTATCCTTGAATAGTTTACCTATTATAAGTGTAAAGCCAAATTTATTCTACGCCCTCAATCACTCCAGAAAAAAGAATCAATCTGAACAAGAATTAGTTATTATAAGTCCTAGAAGTCTATCAGAAAAAAAATCTATTAGTTTTTTTTGTCGTCGGATAGCAATTATGAATGTTATTGAAATTATATTCCAAAGTACGCTGTGATGTTTGTGAAATTAATATTAAGTTACTTTATAAGTTTTATAATCTGTGTAATTCGCCATCAGCTGTTGCGGCGACGTTCGTTGTAGTTATTAGTTTGCTATATTAACACGAACCGTGCCACGTGTGCCAACGGCGGTTCACGGTATACTTGATCATCAAGCTACGTGTACCGCTGATGGTACACGCCAGTCAAATTTATTCAACGCACTGAAAATATGTATTTCAATACAAATATAATTCAGTAAACTATATTTCCACATAAAAAATTAAACGTTATACAAGATGCAGTATAGAATAACACAAGTTCATTTAACACGTACCCTGCCACGTGTACCATCGGCGACACACGATAACCTCTCTAAACAATAGAACTACTTATCTATTGATGATTTAATGAGTTGTTGTGTGATGATATGTCGATCTTTAGTCAAAAATTTCCAATAGACTGAACGATACCAGACAAATGGCACGGAACGTCTTAAAATTGCCAATACAAACAGGTAGCTTGCATCAGCAATTTTAGATGCTCTTTCTATATTAAAATTGTTCATTATCAATAAGTATTTTCAAAAATTAATAAGAATATTATAAAATTATGCATTACATTCAATATCTCCTTTGTTGGATTTCAGAGACTACATCTTCTATTTAATTTATATCGTGTAGTATGGTTAAGTGAGAGAGAAACACACGATATATTATAAATTTTACTTCCTATAGTTGAGCAGGACAATTATTAATTAGTATTTATCTTTTTATCATCCTCGTCAATATCATCTTTCCGGCATCCACCGCTAAACGTCTCTCTCTCCCCTTCCGTATCCCTCGCCCTTCTCTTCCTCTAATTCCTTCACTCGCTCTCTCTTAGAAAAGCTCTCAAACTCGTGTGAGTTTTTCCAATAGTGTACATGAATTTTGTCTATGTTTAGCAGTAGACATCTATCGTCTGATGATGATGATGAAGAAATAAATACACCATTAAATGATGATTTGTAAATTTAAAAAACTATATCTGTGAACAATTTAGGTTAGTAATTAAAACCTTGACCTTTCTATCACTAGTCTTTAGAACTAAATTAGATCTCAAAGGTTTGACGAAGCCTTTGGAAATAATGTATCTGATCCATTTTTACTAGTAAAAGCCGGCAGTTATGTTAATGTTTAGTATACATTTAACTTCATCAAGAAAGCAAGTAGTATTAAGGTCATCGACCATACAGGAAGTAAAACTTCTGTAGCTTTGTAGTTTATTGGTGGTAGATTTGTGATGTGATCTAGGGGTTAAATAATTCGCACAAATGTACGAGAGAAAATAATTTATCATTTTATTATTAAAGTCTGTTATTAACTTCCGTAATTTCTATTTTTTTATAAATTTTTTCTTGGCATGTAAATAGGGTTACTTTAGTAAAATTGTTGCCATATAAAACATAATGTTAATTGTTTCTAAATGTTTCAGATTATATTCATAGCACGGTTTTAAACGTATATCTATAATTATTAAGATATTATATAACCAGCCCACTTAAAAAAAAATTAAAATGATCTATTATTGACTTGGTAATTTAAATATTGCAATATCAAATAACTGTGTTAAAATAAAATAATAATGACGCTTCGGGCAATTCGATTATAAATCATTCGATAGTTATCGATTTTAAAATCGAGATTAATTCTCTACATAAGACACAATAAATATACCATAGATATTAAACTCGTACTTATACTTCCGGTAGCTACAAAAATGTAGTCGATGTTATGTGTAGGAGGTTATATAAGATCTAATCTTGCCACCTAAGTTGTAGTGTGGTAAACGTTACCATGGACGTGGCAGTTAGTGAAATTACTAATCTAACAGTATGTGATGAAATACATTATCAAGTTACTACTCTCTTCACTTCTATTAATATATTTAATTATAAACAAAGGAATACATCTTTGATATGTTTGGTAAAGCTTTAGCATATTATAGTAATGGTGTTTAGATATCAGGTTCGTGGTTACGATTGGGCGGAGCTAACCGCGTCCGTATTTGGATATATCTCCTTTTCCCCTCCTTCCTCCTCTCTCCGTTTAGCATTGATATAAGCTCTTTATGCAGCTCATAAAAATATTATGAATATTCCCTTTAAATGCTTCATCGGTAGGTTCCATTTAATGCATGTCTACTTAGCTTTAACGACTGATACTTTTAGCATAAGACAACCAACTGAGGCACAAATGTCGCGTATTAAAATACCAAAATGTAGCTCAATTAGTTTATTATTTAAATTATACCCAAATATATGGTAAATAAAGAAAAAAAATACAGTGTTTAATTTCGCACTAATCAGTCGTACGGTGTCCAATTGATGGCTGCGATCAGATGGTCTTTCGCTTCGTAAACTCTCCTGATGTACGTTTGGAGGTTGACCAGGTTGGTGTCGTCGATGTCGGGAAACAATCTACCCTTTATCCCGGTGTCCAATCCGTAGTAGTCTATTTCATCAGTGCCGTCCCAATACTTGAGTGAGCAGATCGTGATTCTCTTCACCTTCTTCTCCCAGTGGGCCTTCATATGGTACCTCACGTCGGGACAGTCGCACAAATTGATCAGCACTTGAATGGACCTTAGCTGCAATATAGGACTATTAGTGTAGTGGCACAGATTCATCAGTATCCTAGTGAGCTCGTTGCATATCTCTTTCGCCCTCCACTTGGATCGCGTAGTCAGCGTCGTGTACTGCATCAGACCGACGGCGCTTATCTTGATGTGTATCGAGGGTGACATCAGAAACGGTTTCAAGACGAAAGTAATGTCGTAAATATCGGCCAGTTCCTTGCCGATGGTGTGGCTGCAGAGCTGTGCCATGCAATCCATGGAGGCGGCGACTATTCTATCATCAGCGTCGTTGAAGAGGGTAAGCATCACTTGGAACGCGTTCGCCCTCAGTGCTGGCACGGGGTCCCAGTCGCTCAGGTTCCTCATCGTTCGCAGATGAAGAAGAACAATGCCCGTGTGGTCGTTTTTGATCATCTTTAGTAAGTTCTCAACGATCTCCTCCTGCGATAATAATTTGTCGCAGCAGCACAAGTGCTCAGAGAGGGTCTTCAAAGTGTATGCTGATGCGTAACGGATCTCCTTCCTACCCCTCATCGTCAGCCACACGAGGTTGGTGATTATGACTGGCCGTGTGAATATTTGCATTCTACCCTGGTGGTAGCTTGCTAAGCGGGTGAGTGTGAGGCAAACTTTCTCCCTTATTACGGGGTTCCGCACTAGCATCAGGTCGACGAGGCGGTGAGCCAGGTGCATGTTGATCAAGTGCATCGCATTTTCTGATATTTGCAACTAGATGAAGTAAAGGTAAGAAAGTATTGTATTCAGCCTTCTAATACACAGCATCAGGCACCATAACTGGTTATCCTGTTTCTTATCTCTTAAAGATATCTTAATTTAAAGATTTTCTATGGATGCTGATAACATAGGATTGGATGAAAGTTATTGGTGGTTTTGAGGCCGGATATCATCTAGGTATGTATCACAGCTGCTATATCCGCTACCAAACAGTAGTGTGTAAATATTACTCTGTACAGGATGTAGCTAGTGAAATTACTAACGAAACTTATCACCAGTATACAGTAGTGTATATTACCTATTATTATTATTTTTTCTGAGGGGAAGTCGCTTCTGCGGGGAAGTCAAGGTTATCTTAGATTCTTACTCACTTTGTTAACTCCTAGGAGGGAGGGGCCTAACCCTCCTAAGCACCATCGCTGAGCCATACGCTGTCCCTCGCCGGTTCGCTTGTGGAGCGATAAGGGCCCTCACCCTCAAGACCCGCTTTTAGACCTTTTAGTGGCCTTCTACTTACCTTAGTCCTATTATTACTAGCTCGAGCCTACAGGGCTGGTGATGTATATTACTTAGTGCCACGCTATTTTGAACAGGCGCATTAGCTGAACGGTATACGGTATACTATACAAATGGACGACCAATGATAATGGTGATCTTAATTACCTGATCAAGTACACTGTGCAAAGCTTGTGATTTTATGAGCGGATCGGGAGAGTGCAGTTCCCTAATAATTAGATTCAACCCTATCCGGCCGAAACCGAGCCGGGCGCGTGTGATGTCCACATGAGGAGCGTACAGGGATGGCTGCATGGACTCCAACCGCTGAGCTGGTGGAATCTCTGCAACATAAAGAGATACAGGTTTTTTTATTGGACAAAGCAACGATACAGGCGAGACGTGGTGTAAACGAGTGATGGTAAGCGATATGACTTCTAAGCTAAGCCGTAAAGCGGGACGTCTACTTATAACTAAGGATGCCTTCACAGCATCACACAGCTATAAGGAACATTTGTAATCAATCAAAATCTTTACACTTGATTAAGAAGATATCGTAGGATATAAGAGGCTAGTTGGCGAACCGAACATCATAGGGGAAGCTAAGGCCCACAGACTTCGTTAAATGGGCCGATTGCTAAGGATGGGAAACGATCGTATAGTCAAGAAAGGGTTCCTTGGAAACCTAATTGACCGCCCCAGATATCGTTGGAAGGATGTCGTAGAGCACGATCTATGCGAGCTTCAAACATTGGACTAGCAAGAGGCAGTGCGAGACAGACAACGCTAGCTTGTGTCAGAGGCCAAGACTCACTTTGGGTCGCTGCACCAGAGAAGTAAGTAAGAAGATATCATGTAATAAATATAGGGCGCAACCCTTGAATTAGATCTAACTCCATGAACATTTTTCGCAATAATCTTTAACTGGTGGTAGGTGTAATTTTAAGGGGTGTAAGGAGTCATAACAACTCAAAGGACCCAAGCCAACCTTATCTGCTCGTGGTGCAGTTTGCTAATCAACAAACGAGACTCTGGCTTCCGCAAAGCCGCATTGGGCCAGCATGGTGGGAAAAGACTCAAATCCCCTCAATATGAACCCCTAAAGACTACGACTCCTAGCGTCTGGCGGTTGTGCGGGCAGCACAGGATCAATTGACGTGAGGATCTTTGAGGGATGCTTATGTTCAGCGGTAAACGTCTACAGGCTGACAATGATAATGGTAAGTGTCTCTTGCAGAAGCCCGTCCAAGTAATTACCACAGCAGCTTCTACTTCTGCCGATAAATATTAGAGTGGTGGTTAGAAGGGCGGTGTAGCAATTGAAATTATAGGGATAACGAGATCCAACAGCGTATGCCTGAAAACATATTGTGGTGCTGTGTATTTCATCCTAAGAAGCTCCTCGTTATAGGCATCACGTCTCGTATCAGAATTTAGCATGAGATTTTATCAGTTAAATATATGATTTATTACCATTTTCATATTACTATTTCGTTTTACTACTAATACTTTGAACTTAAAGGTTCTTGAGAAGGAAACCGCTTTAAGCGCTTAGCTGTCTGTTAGTTAATTCTCATTTTATTTATTGCAAAATAAACTATGTTCTAATGTATTGATCTAGATATAAACCTGTGTGAGGGTCCAGCTTCTGGACCAGCATCGCCTGGTCCATCGCTTTGTTGATGACGCGCGGGTTGACGGCGCACACCAGCTGCAGGTACGAGTTCTTGTGCGGGCAGAACATATTTTCCTTTTTATCTTTAGACAATATATATATATACAAAAAAACTGTAAAATATCCTATAAATTTGACAGTAAGCAGTCGAAATTGCGTCAGTTAACAAACATATTTTTTTTTAATTTTGAACGTAAGTTACTACTGTCATGATATTTATTATGACCATAACGAATTGATGACACGATGTGAATTATATAACAGCTTTTTAAAAAAGTTTCTAACATATTACATTATTTTTTATATTGGTAAAGATATACATAGAATTGTTAGCGTTAACAAATATATAATAAAATATATAGGATTTTATGTCGCTATCATTACTTTTGTTATTTATAAGATGGCAACATTTAAAATATGACAACACAAAAAGGAAGCGCGGGCTTGAAATGGCGTCAGTCTGTTGTGAGGCATCGGGGCGTTAGCTAGACGAAAGCGAGGATAGTTGATGTTGAGTGGTTTCAAGAGTATTATATATATATCATTGGTGTTGATTAAAAATTGTAAATAAAATCACAACCATCTATTATTTGTCAGACTGGTGAATAAGCTAACAGAATTATACCGGAATTAGAAAAAGATGGAAAGAAAGTATAAAACTAATTTGGTTAAAATAAATTAATTCTCGCTTCCAGTTTCTAAACTATTTTCTCTTCGATCACCTCCTGCAACATTATAGCCTCAAAGTGCTCAGAGAAGGTCTCCAACGTATAAGCGGTCGCGTAACAGATCTCATTCCTCCCTCTCATTGCCAGCAACAAGAGATGGTGATTATGATTTGCCGTGTCATTCTTTACATCTTGGCCTAGTGGTAGGATGTAAGACAAGTTTTATTTGTATGGCTATCTAAACATTTTTTTTTGGATTAAGGTACGACGGGGTTACTGTATAGTTCCGACTAAAGGTTTTGAGGGTACCGTGGGATTTCTGCCTGGAAGAGACCGGCATAATTCTACTGGCCTCAAAGGCGAGGAGTATATTATGTAGGATTTTTCTACGAAAAATAAGGTTAAATTATGATTAGTCTCTAAACTAATATAATTAAAAAAAACTGAAGTTAAAGAGTTTCAATTATATTGGAAGGTGTAGTAAACCCTCCTAAAAAATAGATACTAGAGCTTGTTTTCCTAGATAGAAGTCCACTAATGGACATAGGCCTTCTCAAAATATCTCCACATCCATCGGTTCTGCGTTGTTCGGATTAGCGGCTTCCGCGACCTTACAGTCAGTGTAGCTTTCTATACCGCTGGGTACTAGTGTCCGTCATTTGTAGAGGATCATTAGGGGAGATTTGGACCACTTCAAACCATACTAGTACAGTGCGAATTGGTGGGAGCTAAAGACTTGTCTATTGATTAGTAGGATGCAGCGCGAACAGCTGAGGTTAGCTCCGGTCCTAGGTGTTGTGCGGATCCATTACACCCATAAAAAATATATGAAACTATAATTAATTTTAAATACTAAACTGCTACAAACAAAACCACCTAGCAAAAATTTTCACTAACTTCCGGTAGATGTAGTATCGGAAGTTCCGCCACAAGGTGGATCGCCTGGTGAGAGTCACGGAAAGCCTCGGGATGCGTGCGTCGCGGGACTGGTTGATGTGGAGATCTTTGGAGGAGGCGTATGTCCAGTAGTGCACGACTATGCTGATGATAATGATGATACCAAGACTCTATGGCATCAGATATTGAATTAAAGTTATTATTATTATAAAATAACGTTTATTTGTACACACTGTTAGCTTCAGAAGTGATAATAGATCGTCACTCATGGTCTCATCATCAGTGGAGTTGCGGTTATATTGCCGAGGTATTAAAGGTTATTATTTTCTCGGATATGGCGGTCGGAAGCCTTTCCTCCGGCATTTCGTGTCTACGATCAGCTGCGCCTGCCGCTTGAGGTAACAACGCGACGGTATGTCCTCCTCTTCGTCTGAAACTGAAAAAGGAAATGAGAATAATAATACAGGTAACGGGAACACTTCCGATAAAAAACAGATTAGAGATTCTTTTGATTATCCGAAGAAGTGATTGAACATCATCCTCCTCTCGTCCTCCTCTGGATGTTCATCTAATTTTTACTACGTTACCAGCTCAGGATTGTATAAGACAATTTTCGGCAGCAGACCTACCACCAGTGGTTACCACAAGATATAGTATAATTTTGATTAAAACTTACGGTTACTCTAGCTACAGTACGTTTCGCCGATTATTGATAAAATGCTACTAACCTTGGACTTTAACTGGCTCCCTCTGTACCAAGTCTTTGTAAGTCGGTATGGCTTTCTCCGACTCTTTGTGGGTGCTGTGGCTGTACGCGCTCATGCCGGCGACCGATGGAGCTGCGCTGGTGGTCTGCAAAACGAGAGCTCACATTCATTGATCATATACGATATCTTCTTTCAAATACTCATCAACGGTAGACTGACTCACGTTAGAAGGTACCGTGACTGCTGTGTGGTCGGTCTTCTTGTCCTGAATGAGGTCAGCGCGAGCTCGAGCCTTATCAAAGCGGGCGGAGAGAGCCGTCACCAGCTCCTGTATATCCCGCGCCTCCGCCGTCCACTCCGGTATAATGGGCTCCGGTATCACCTGTAAATGTAACACTATAGGGTCGTAGCGCCATTAGGGTTCACCTACCTTAATTGTAAGAAAAATTGGTTAAGTTGACAACACAAGAAAGGACATTGCGTTTAGCTTAGACACTACCTATCTCTTTCTATATTTATTTAATTATTATTAGCGGGTGGCTGACAGAGCGTTGATAGTGTTCAAACCGGCACAGCTCCAAGTTATGATGAACTAAAGTAGGAGAAATCAGAAAAGATCCACTCTTCGATAGTAATCGTCACTATTACTATTGGTTTATGTTTGTGAGTAGAACCTTTAATTATAGACGATAATATTACTTAATAAAGTTTTTCTTTTTGGTGCTTTTATCCCTTAGGGATATGGCAGCCCCTATGGCTCAAAAAAAAAACAATCCAAAAAACGCTAGGGTGCAAATATTGTGCTTAAATGTCAATAATATATCGTGCTGCTCCAGATCGTGGTTCACAAAACACCAAGGAGGTAAGGCGCCCAAGTCTAGAGTATTGATGCTATCTTTTTCTGTGATATTTTAAATACTCCATCAGCAAATGTTGGAACTTAGTAAAGTTGTGATCAGTAATATATTTACACAGCAAAAAGAAAATTGGAATTTCTTGTCATCAGTTTGAGAGATAAAACGTTCAATCCCTATTCTCCATTTTAATAGTTATTCTTGCAATGGCCACTTTCTGAAAGGTCTCTTATTACATCGACACCAATGGCCAATAGTCTAAAAGATGGCATACTTATAAAGTTGACTACATCAAATACTCACGTCCAGCAATCTGCACAGATCATACAACAGCCTCTTTATCTCCAACAGAAACGAATCGAGATCATCAGATTTTTTCTGTAATTCATCATACATCAGCTCCTCTTTCTCAATTTCAGCTTTCAATTCGTTTATGAGATCTTGTCCCCTGAATAATAAGAGATGATAATAATTATAATTAACTGATTTTAAAACGTTACTGTAGTGAGCTAAAATGGGGATGGTTTCAAAGAGTTTCAGTTCCTCGTTCTTCATGAGAACAGCAAAAGAATGGATCAACTTGCCGACGTGGATGTTCCTCTTCACATACAATTGGAAACTGGATGTATTGGCAATGACAGAGAAACCTGTAGACCAAGAGATATGAAGATATAAACACACGTACTCATCTTTATCTCTTACGGAGGCGAATTTGAATCCCTCCAACTCCGACATAAGAGTCGTCTGTGTCTGCTCTAACTTCAGCTTCTCCTCCTCCGTGCTCTGCTGCAGGTAGTTCAGCCGTTTTGAGGTTTCGCGCTGCGCTCGGAACCTGTCGAACACCTCTTCGGGCTCCGTCACACCTGGCAAGATTGTTTTTAAATCTTGTTAAGCACTGGTAGAAAGCCTTTTCCGCAGCACCAATTGTTGCCGCCAAGTTGTATCTAAATACTATTATGTTCAGATTTGGAAAATAGTTCAGTCAGAACTGCATTATATCCTAGATGATGAGTGCAAAATAGTGTTGTGTAGATATTCTAACTAAACATTAAATCGTTATAGAAATAACTTCGATTACTTTCTATCAGTTCTTATACCGGTAAGCTTCATCAGGCGCCGAAAAATCTCCTCCATCTGTGCAGCAGCTGTCATCTCCTCGGCGACTGTATCTCCCTCCATCGATCCGTTCGTCTCTTCGTGAACCACCGGTCGCACTATAACGAAAACCATATTTTTTATAAGTATATCCCAAAAACAACCAGGTTTTTATATAGCACCACATTCCTAACTAGACATACATATATAATAGGTTGGGGAAAAAGAAATCCATTATTTTTATATGAACTTCAGGACTTTATTTAACATGCTTCGGATTGTCCGATTTGGGTCAAATATGCACCGTTTTGTTCTATGATTTGTTGCCATTTTAAAGGTGACTTCATAATGCCTCTCTCGTAGAAGTTCTGGTCTCTATTTGCAAAAAACTCTAGTAGCCGACTTTCACAATCTTCCCTAGATGCCAATTTTTTATCACTAAAGAAATTTTGTAATGCAAGAAAAAGATGGTAAACGCTTGGTGCCAAGTCCGGACTGTATGGCGGATGCATTAAAACTTCCCAACCAAGCTCCCGACGTTTCTGGCGAATCACTGTAGACGTGTGTGGCCTAGCGTTGTCCTGGTGGAACACGACACTTCTCCTGTTGGCCAATTCTGGCCGTTTCTGGTCAATTGCTATCTTCAAACGGTCCAGTTGTTGACAGTAGAGATCAGAATTTAGTGCTTGGCCATATGGAAACAACTCATAATAAATAATCCCCTTCCAGTTCCACCAAATGCATAGCAGAACCTTCCTGGCCGTTAGTCCTGATTTGGTCACCGTTTGAGGTGCTTCACCGCTCTTTGACCATGATCGTTTTCGCACAGGGTTATCGTATGTGATCCATTTCTCATCTCCAATCACCATCCGTTTAAGAAATGGGTCTATCTCATTCCGTTTGGCCAAGGCTTCGCCGATGGAAATTCAATACATCATGTTTTTTTCTGTTAATTAGTGTGGCACCCAAACATCGAGCTTCTTTTTCAATCCAGCTTTGTGTAAATGGTTTAAAACTGTTTTGTGGTCCATTTTTAGCTCCTGGGCGATGTTACGACTGCTAACATGCCGGTCAACTTCGATCATTTCTCCGATTTTATCGACATTTTCGGCGACCGGCCTACCTGTGCGAGGTGCATCTTTAACATCAAAAATTCCTGAACGGAATCTACGAAACCAAAATTGCACATAATTGGCTGTTACAGTATCGGGTCCATAAACACCATTCACAATTTTAGCCGCCTGGCTTGCATTTTCGCCTTTGTCAAAGAAAAACTGTAAAATGTACCGAATTTTCTCTTTGTTCACTTCCATTTTTAACAACCTGTAACTCACAATTGTATGCACCAAACAAAAAACAGCAAAAGAATTTTTTTACTGCGAAATGTCACCTTTCCAACGAGCATAAATCTGAAACTGTTTGATCGATACTTTACGAGAAATTTATCACTACAGCCATCTACCGAAAAAATAATGGATTTCTTTTTCCCCAACCTAATATATGGGTGCTCCATTGTGTTGCCTATTTTTTTTTATCTCGGAGGATATCTTCTTAAAAGATATGCTGCTGGGGGGAAGACAAGGTTATGTGGGGCTTCCATCCTCTAAAACCCCATCGGTGGTCTCCGTCACTGCATTAGGAGAGGGATGCTCCAGGATGCTCTGGGATCTCCTGTCATCAACCGTAAACTTAATTTAACAATATTTTATTATATTTTTCTGTATCTACCTTCATTTGTTATATAAAATACGACTTGTAATTGACAGTTCCGTTATATAGACACTGTTATTTTCTCTTAAAAATTAATACGATTAAGGTAAGGTAGCTCACTTTTATTCTGCCTTTTGGTCTGTGCAGTTCTTATACTGTAATAAAAAAAATATTTCTGTACTTCGAGTTTGTTTTTAAGATTTTGAGGATAATACCCGCGATCCGCTCACATATACATCCAGTCTTTAAAATGAAACACCTTCATTGTTGGGATGAAATTTTCTAAAGATATTCTGCTTCCGGGCACAAGGATATGTAGGATTTGTAATCATTAAAACTCCCTCCGTTGTCATCCTTAGTGTGTCGGGTGAGGCCCTGGGATCTCTTAGGGAACGAAGCGGTGTCTCCCTGCATTACTCCTAAGTACTTACCAGGCTGCGACGTACGTAAACTTATCTCGTAACATCTTTTTTCTTCTGTTGAGAGTCGTGAAATAATATACTGTGATATACCCGTGGGTGGGAATATTCTTTTCTCTAGCTTCTCCAGCTCGAGGCGTCGCTCTTGAAAGCGGTGCGCGAAGTACGACCGCTCTGCAGCGCGCCCGTGCTCAGCGGCGTGCGCACGCGCAACCTCCTCCGCCGCCGCAGCTGCTGCACGTACTCGCGTTTCCGCTGCTTCCGTTCGTACGATCTAACATACAAAGATAGATTGCGTCAAACGTTTGGTCTAGATTCATTAGACCCGTTGTACTCCACCTGTTCGCTGAGATTTTTTAGTAGACTCATTTGTTTTGTTTGTTCTACGAAACGAAGAGACAAACCGGATGTTCAGCTAATTGTGATATTATTTCCCATAACAACGTGGCACTATATAGGATATACACATCACTAAATGGTGCTTATCGTCTTAAAACATAAGTCTCATGTCTCGTTAACCAAGTGATTTCATTAGTGACAACGCTCTTCAAACTGGAGCACAGTAATGTTTACACAGTACTGCTTGGTGGCAGAAATGAACGCTACGTTAGAACCTATCTAGACAGTCGCCGGCAAAAGAGACCTACCTACTGTAAGGTTTAATTATAAGGTTAATTGTTTAAAATTTTATTAAACAAATTTGAAAATTCGCACATTTTAAAAATGTTAAATCACACACGCGATGGACCCGAATATACCTGTACAAACCTAAGAAATCCTTAATTGTGTTTTTAGTGTTCCTGAAACTAAATGTAACATGTTTGTGGATCCTCTTGAAAAAAAATTAAGTACCATAGCCTTAGACGCATTAGGTTTTTTTTTCTTCAAATTTGCTAATTAATAATAAAATAAAAAAATATAATCAACAGACCACTTATTGTTCCTACTGCTGAGAGAGAGGGATTTTTCTCACAAAGTTATCCATTTATCCACCAGGTCATCAATTTAATGACTTATAATCATCATCATTCTCACAATCGAAAAATTTAATTACCAACATAACCTCATACCTCTAATTTTTTAATTTCCTCCTGTTGTTTCCTAAGAAGTTCTTCTATTCGGCTCAAAGAACTTTCGAATTTAACGGAGTCTTCTACCAGGGCTTGTCTGTAACAAAAACGATGAAAATGAAAAAGAAGAAAAATACGAATGAAACCACCGAGTAGACATTGGTCAGTGTAAAGGTGATGGATTTGAAGCCCCTAAAGTAAGGTAAAGAAGACTTCTACGACAGGTTATTAAATTTGCAATTTTTTTAAAATGAATTGTATGAAAATTATCAGATACTTTAAAAATTTTAAAAAGGGCTTTTTTTTAGGGGTGTAAAGGGTTTCGTCCAACATCTTACGGAGCCCAAGTCAACTTCACCTGGACGAGGAACACCCTGCTGAATCCATGACCACTTAACAACCCGCAATGGGCCAGCGTAGTGAGCTAATGCTCAAATCCCCTCGGTGAACTCTAACAAAGAGATCTTTGAGGGAGGACAAAATCCAGCTATGGACGTCTACCGGCTGATAATTATTAAAAATTTAAGGTTAAATATTACCTAATAGAAAAATATTTTTTCTTCACCAACTCCGCCTCGGTCCACTGTATCATCACCTTATGTATTTCATTCTCCAAATGGGATATGTGCTGCGGAAAAAATACAAATATTAATTGAAGTGGTAGACCATTCTTATGAGTGACGGTTCATAATGCAACAGTAGATATTTCCATCAATATTTACACCAGTAGTATTGGTTATAGGCATCTATAGCCGAAGATCGTAGAGTTAGGTACTGCTATATGTACTTCTGAAGCTAAACAATATTGTGCAAATGTTACAAATTTCCATTTTGAAGAGCATAGTATGATAATAAAGAAATATCGGGAAGACGTTAAGAAACAACTTGCTCATATTCCACAGACATCACTTAATAAGTAGTGAAATTATGTCAAGTTGTAGTAGGCCATTCTATATAAAAAATATTAATAAACTACGTTTGCAAAATATGTCCGAAGATCGGGCTAAGTAGCGATCCTTGGGAGAGGCCTGTATCCAGCTGTGGACTACTGATGTAGTGACTGATGTATTGTGGAATGAGTAGTGAATGACTGATGTATTCAAAATGATTTAAAGGGAGAAAGAAGGACAATATGGCAATGAGTATGAACTAGTTAAGATATTACTTCTCAAACCTTCTTAGCTCTTGTTGTTATTTTGGACTTGACGATATCACTTTTACTGCTCTCGATTAGAACAAATTCATATTCTTTTTCTAATTGGGTTAGCTTGTTCTTTTTGCTTCGTTTCTCGTACTTTAGCAGGTCAAGCATCTTCCTCTGTTCTATCACTTTTAAATCCACGTTGTGTATTATCTAGAAATCGATTTCGGATTCCAGGTTTTAGTTTATGTAATTAAATTTGAATATCATCATCGATAATATCGAAAGAACTGTCATTCGTTTCACTCATTTTATTAAAATGCCTACGAAAATATGTTGATATAATTTTTTTGTTGGCATCCCCCTCACCAGGTGTTTCGACGATCTGGTAAAAATTGCGAGAAGCAGCTGGTTGCGGGCAGCGGAGGATCAATCGATGTGGAGATCTTTGTGGGAGAGCCATGTCCAGTATTGGACGTTTTTGAACTAATAATGTTGATGAATTTTTTTATACAATTTTTCCTAAGTTTGTGTTGTTTCAACATTTTTATTTTATAATATTTTTAATTCTGAATGAATATTATCTTCCCCAAAACTAATATGCTGAGGCGTACAGATTTATTATAGATAACGAATCACTTATTAGAACTGAAAATTATTTTAAAATAATTTACTTTTTTGTTATTATGTGATAAAATACCTTACTGCTGAAGCCAATAAACCTATGAGAAACTGCACAATCCAAAGGAAGCTAATGAAATTGGAATCTTGCAACAATTAATTTCAAACCTGATCTCCAGTTTTATTGATGATGGGGCACACGTCGTTCAGATACTTCTTAACCTGCACCTCTTCGTCTCCGATCACTGCCTTCGCTTGCGTTAATTCCTCCAGCCTCAACTTTATTTCCTTCTTTAAAGTTTCAATCAAGTCGTTGTTTTGTTTTTTCTCGGACTCGTTTTCTTCGTAATGAGATTTTCTTTGGCCCTCTGAAATTTTTTATTTAAATCTATACAAATTACATAAAGCTATAAAATATTGAAGTGTCTGTTTGTATCATCATCCTGATAATAAATTGCTATACTTGCTATACTAGATTTATTCACAGATATAGAGAGATTAAATAAATAATCGGGACAATATTTGCATACGGTATGAAATAAATATAATATTTAATTCTCTTAAAAAGACTATGTTTGTAATGCAAGTATTCAGTTTTTAATATAATAATATATATACTTAGTGATTTGGAAATTGTAGATCTTTTTCGATTTGATGAAATAAATCCTTTAAGGTATACACTTTTTCTAAAATTCAATAAGATAACAATACGGACCTGATAATTGTATTTTCTTCTTTATTTCAAATATTTTATTGTTGATTGTGGTCAACCGATCCGCAGTTTCTATTTCGAATGGATGTTTTTGATAACAAATTGCCATTTTATTAGTTTTTTAATAGTAATCTATATTTTGAAGCGAATTCTACAGTTGCTAAGTGAAATATTGATTAAACTGACAGCAGAAATTGCTTACGGTCGCTAAATATTATAAACGGTTTGTTTTGTGCTAATAGTTGTATCTGCTGTCAAAGAAGATACATTAGAAACTAATAATAGTAAAGTTGAACATGGTTCGTTACCCTATTAAAAATTCACCCCTTAATTATTAACATTTGAAATTACTACAGCGCCATCTGTGCCGTGGTGGGTGTACCACAAAGTTCGAAAGCTCTCGATTGGCTGCGAGCGCCGCGCGGCGTTGGATCGCTTGATCTCTCCGTTGGATCGACATTCCTGCGCGTACCTGCGCATGTGTGCGTAAAAGCGTTCTCACGGCCCTCTACTATGTATACTCCTATTTTATAACACAAAACACTGGTTAATTAATTTAAAAGTATTAAAATCGCAACTGGAAAGCTTTTCGGAGCTTCGTGCAATCGGTTATAGTGGTTTACAAGCTGCGCGCACGCACACAGTCGCGCCGGCGGCCATTTTGATTTACCGTACGCTGTGTATTTACGAACAAAGCGGCCAGATGCGCGCAGGACGCGGTTGCGCATGTAACCACCGTGCTTAGTGTACATTCAAACTGTGTTTTACCGCTAAAATGACAAAACATGTAATGTTTTCCGCGTAACAACAATTTTTATAAACAAAAATGAAGTGTCAGTTATTACATTTGGTTCCGTGAGTGGTTTATTAATTGTGTGCTCAAACGACACAGGAGTAAAACAAATGTGTGTGATCCGTGTGTGAATGTTGTGCTTCAAAATGTGGTCGAGAAACTTTACACCGGATTATGGGATTAAATTGCTGTCTATAGGCGTGCTGCTGACGAACCTGGCGGCCAGAATCCACGGGGTCGAAGGTGAGTGGTCCATAATACACATGTATAACATTTTCGGAAAGTGACCGAGCTTATGAAAGCACCGTCGCGAGGTAACGCGGCTACCTTCAGTGGGGAGCTTCGTACAGATTCTGGTTCTCGGCAGTCGGCCGGCTAGTACCTCCTCACACCTCACCAGCTACCAGCGAAACGACTTTTTAAACTGGAGTACAGTCGACATGTCGTGTATTTAATGTATTTTGATTGTGCCGCCTCTGTCGACGCCGTTTCAAGTAATACGCAACACGATTCTTATTATGATATCCGATTCGTTTGCATTTACAACGGTACACGGAATTAAGGTTTCGTTACCACCATGTTTTAACTTTTTATAAAACAATAAGACTACCATAACTTATATTTATATGAGAAAAATTAATACTAACTAATGTATTTCATTGTATCTCTGCACAAACGGTCCATTGTCTCTTTTTTTTTTAATCCGCTCAAATCCGACATTATATTATCTCTTTAATAACAAAACGTATTTTTTTTTTAATTCAAAATAATAGAAAACTGTTGTATTGTTAGGGTTTAAGCGATAAGTTAAGTTGTAACATGAAATATAGTTTGCAGAATAAGTTTTAAATAAACGATAATATAAGCAGTGAGTTAATGACTTGTTAAACATCATAACGGTTACTGCTATTAAAAGATTTAACTTAGATACTTTACTAAGAAACCAGTTATATTATTACAATTTCCGGTACACACATACACAAAAGATTTGGTATATTTCGTATACCTTAGGTATATTATTTTGTACTTGGCGGACTTAGTGTTCATTGGCATTGTCTGACTCATTTACTATTGATGGATATACCCTTACAAACATGATCATTGAGAAAAATGTATTTATTCATTGATAGTATATATTAATATATTCTTTATTAATTAGTTTGTAACTTAATGTAAGGTAATCTAGTAATCCATTTCCGTGTAATCATTGCTTTATTTGTACGTATGTAGTAAGTCTCTCTGGGGACATACTCATAGTTGAGGATAGTGGTCAGGTTGCTGTCTGTAGCAGACGATGTCTTCATGGGTCCGTGTTCAGAGTATCTTATCAATGTGGAGGTACATATTATTGGTAAACTACCGCACAATTTTTTTTTCCGTTATTTTTAACCGTATATAGTTTTTTTCGTATTATCATCGCTACTGTGTATTATGTGGCTGAAATACTCAAGGATGTACAAGGTGAATGATAAAAAAAAAAAATAGTGTATTTATTATATAAACTGATTTCTCGGTGAGTTCATATGTAAGTGATGTAGACAGTTGTAAGTTTATGCAACCGCTATTAATAATTCTCAAAGGGCCCACTTTTCATATTCCGGCGACGCGCGCGCAAGGACACTGCGCATACTAGATCCTTGGCGAGATAAAAACAACAGTTTAATTCCGTACATAGCTCGCACGAAGCGTTCGCCTAAGACCGACTAGCTGAATACTAAACGGTCCACCACCACCACCACCACGCTTTAGTATGCGCTACGTCACCACACGATCCCTGTACTGCCCACCACGACCGGACTCTTCGAATATTGATCGAGCCTTAACAATGTTACTGCGTCACCAGAAAAGGGATAATTTTATACCGAATTCTCGATTTTTTTCTTCATCATTTTCAAAGGGAAAGTTATGAATTAAGCATTCATATCGAGTATCCACTGGCTTTTGAAGCTTTTAAACATGGTTTTTTTCTCACGTTATATTCAAATTGTTTTTCTTTATCATTGTATGAACATTTGTTCTACACAGAGTAGTAGTACTTTCTATTGAACTGACTTGGGCCCGACTTTTTAACTTAATGAATCGATCTAATTAACAATAATAACTTATTCTTGAGTTATAATGTTGATTATAAAGCAAACTTATGTTTTCTGATTAATTAACATTTTTGTAATAAGTTTGTATAGCTCCTTTAACATAGTTCATTTCTATCTGACTTTTCGAATTCTTCGATCTTTTTCCATCCAATGACTCCTAGTTATCCTTTTATGTAGCTTAACTTAAATCACTTTATTATTAAGTTATACATATACTTTAATTTAATGCAATTTAATTAATAACATTTCATAATAAAGATAAATAATATTATACAGAAATCACTTAAGTCACACATAGTAATTTCATATTAATTATCAGTCCATAGACAAAGGAATAATAACTTATTTCCTATTTTGTTATTACTTGTTAAGTAACGTATTTAACATTGATTTTTAAATATTTATATATATATATATATATATAAGTTAATATAAAGTATTAGAAGTATGTGTGTTAAGTATAAAAACATATATAATAATATATATCGATAAAATAATTCTCCTTCTATAGTATAACATAACGCCATTTTGAACAAATATGGCGGCGCGCTCCGTTTTAAAACGGTTCGCAATTAACGAGCAATTGTCCGCCGCTGGCCAATTGAGGATCCTGCCTGAGGACCTGAGGTCGGTACACTGTCACGTCACATATAAATCTCAACTAACAACGAACAGTTTACCACTTAATAGTAAGAGTGACGTAGTGTATCAATATCAATAGGATTCGAGTCGTAATATATTCATCATCATCATCAGCCGATAGACGTCCATGGAGATAGGCCTCCAACGAAGATCTTCACATCGATCAAATGAGGAATCATGTGGGAGGATTTGGGCCATTTCCCACCACTGGCCCAATGCGGGTTGGCTTGGAGCCCATGAGTTCTTCCGGATTCCTTACACCCTGTAATACATCAAATATATTCAAGGTGGTAGGTCTTTGTTGCTGGAGACGGTCTAGTATGTTCCGGTTTGAAAGGCGTCACTTACCATCAGAGGAACCTCTTGCTTGATGTACTGATACAGGTGAAAGAGGTGTTATATATTTTTATTCAAAGTAAAGGGGTAAGTCATTCACCATTCTATTAGATAACATTGTGATGGTAACCATGATACTTAGACTTTAATTCCTGTTACTCCGGTAATTATGATAGCTACAACATCTTTAAAACCGGAGCTGTACTAGCACACTGTGCAGCAGAGACGAGCGAGGAAACGGAGGAGACGTTCACATGATGGTAAATTATACGCTCGTCCCCATATAGTGCTAGTTAGGATGATATACACTGCACCACATTGCGCTCGTCTCCTTCTGACATAAGATGTTGAGTCTCGTTACCGCAGTAATTGCATCAGCTACAGCTCCTTTAAAATTGAACGCTAATGTGTGACAGAGATAGCTGCTGATGGTATCACTCCAGCACATTATTACACGCACGTCAAGCTTCTAGCTACAGCGCCCTTCGAGCCGGAACATGGTAATATTTGCACAGTACTATTTTTCGATATAGTACCTTTTTTATCGCGAGAGAATTCTTAATAGATAACTCGTTTCTGGTGGGAATACAAGGTTATGTGGGGCGAACTACCAAAACCCACTCCGTGGTTACCCGCAGTCCATTAGGATAGGCTCCAGGATCTACGGAACGCACTGGTGCCAACCTGCCATGAACCGCCATGAAAGGGCAAAGCCCTCAGCATCCACGCTGTGCTACGGCAAATAAACCACTATACATTTGCCGTCTGAGGAGTGCTTTTAGTCGCCTTTTACGACAGTGAATATTTGAGTACTAATCTTAATATCCTGAGACTACAGGATAGACTGGTGGTATGTACCTATACGGTTTCCGGTTATCATCATCATTACACTGGTTATTTTAACTTGTTTGTTTGTTTGCACGTCGCTGGCGCGTAACAAAATGGCTGCCGTCTCGATGCGGAGCTGGTTCCTCGAAACCCATCCATTCATTTGTAGCAGCTCGCCTCTGAGAAGCATTGAATATTTGATTAGGCCCCCTCCAGCAGGCGAGTGTGAATTTTTAAGCGCTAACAAGTTCAACCCCCTCGGCCGATCACCGTTTTTCAAGTGTCACCTGATGTCACGTATCGAGAGGCTATTAGCTGATGTATACTGAAGTTCAGATTGAGACTGAATTACATAATGAATTACCGTCTAAGTCTACCACTGCAGCTCTTATATCCGCCGCCGAACGTATTAAGCGAACGTTCCGGTTTGAAGGGTGCTGTAGCAAGTGAGATTTATTATGCTTCGCTTCAAAGCGACGAGCGCAATACACTGTGTGTATCTTCTTAAATAACGTCACGTTGTTATGGGCAGGCACTTACTATCAGGTGACAGTCTAGTCCCGTAGTCGACTAAAAAAAGTATATATACTTAACACGACGAGCGGGAAGATCACTTGATATTAAGTGATACCCCCTGCCCATGACAACGTGGCGTTAGTTAAGATGGTTTATACTGCATCACATTGCACCCGTCGCCTGTGACATAAGATGTCCAGACTCGTTACCCCAGTAATCACACTAGTTACAGCGCACTTCAAACCGGAGCATAGACCGTCTCCGGCAACAGAGACCTACCACCAATAAACAAGAAGTACTAGCGCTTACCATTAGGTGGAAGTACCGATCGTTTCGTCGCTCAATTAATTAAAAAAAAATATATTTTACTGGCAACACTGTAAAATTTGGCGCCAAACCATCCGCCATATTGCTTTCGACATTTTTTTTTTTCAACGAAAGAATCTCACTAAACGATCGATATAGATTTTTGATGTTTTATAAATCTAGACTTTTTAATTGCATGGGTAGCGTTAACATTTCAATGACTTCCATATAGGGTCAAGTAAATTCAGACCACACGCAGTACCTACCGCAGAACTACGGTCTAGATATAAAGCTGCTCACACACTAGGGTAATAACGTCTGTTATATAATAAAATGTTACATATTGTAACATTCTTTACTGGGACATCGGGCCAGTATTGAAATTGTTGGACTAGTGATGAACTTAACAGTCGATTACAAACTTTACTGTGTTCCGGTTTGAAGGGCGCTGTAGCTAATGCAATTACTGCGGTAACGAGACTCGACATCTTATGTGTCAGGCAGTACATATTATCATAATTAGCGCCATATTGTTACGGTCAGGAGTATCACTTACAATCAGGTGAAAGTCGCTCGTCTCGTTGCTTATTAAAAAAAAAATCTAATCATACGCTGGAGAGAAGTGCGTGTGTGATGCAGTCGTCACTCAACATCAGGTGAGGGTCCTGCTGGTGTTTTCGAATCGAATAAGAAAAGGTTTTAGACGTGATTAGGAGCTCAAGTTATTAGTATCGAGTTATAGACAAGTTGTAATTGATACGTTACGTGCGGCGCCATTATAATTTTTGTATCGTTCCAATTTAAGTACACTATATATGACACATAGACATTATCACAGACTACAACCGTTTAGGGAATTAGCGGATACCGATCTTTTAGCCAAATAGTGACAGTCCTTAAAAAGACTAACAGGGAGTATAGTACAGTCAGATAGGAAACAGGAAGATCTACAGATAGGAGGAAGAAACCCTAATGAGATAGATGTACGATTTTTTTTTTCAGAGATCAGCCGCATGGTCACCTGATTTTAAGTGATACGATTACCCATAACAAAGTGACGTTAGCTAGAATGGTATACACAGCATCTCATTGCACCCTTTGCTTAAAGCAAATTGGTAAGTCTCGTTATCCCAATTATAATATTAACTACAGCACCCTTCAAACCGGAACACAATAATCTCTGCACAGTGTACGGTGCGGTGGTAGACCTAGACGGTCACCGGCAACGGAGACCTACCGCCATTTAAAATAATAGATTTGTCTATTTACTCCTGATACGTTTCTTTGGTTTTACATAATCGGAGATTCGTAATCGATACCGATAATACGATAATCGATTATTAGTTTATAATCTGTGGTATTAAATTATTTATTATCTGTGCATGATGATTAACAGAAAATATTGCTGTTTTTTAATGTTTTAATTATTTCAGTAAAGATAATCTTTATTGGATAATACACTAGACATTTATTCAATGAATTAAATAATTAATTTATGTTAAATTTATGAATATTCCGAATAGTTTTGTGAATATCATTGATTCGGTGTAATGGTTCCTGTAGAACAACTCACGAGAGCCAAATCAACCTCACTTGCTCGTGGTGCAACCTGCTAAACAACCCGCAATTGGACCAGCGTTGTGGGAAATAGCCCAAATTTTTTAAGGTCTAAGTCCAGCAGTGGACGTCCTATCAGCTGATGATGATATCATTGATTGATATCTACGCTACTAAGTAAACTCACTGGTGGTGGGTCTCTGTTATCTGAGACTGTTTAGGTATCACCGCAGCTCATATTGCAGTCCATAAACAGTACTGTGCAAACATCACTATGTTCCGATTTGAAGGGGGTTGTAGCTAATGAAATTACTAATGAGATTCAGCATGTCTCGGGAGACGAGCGCAATATGGTGCGGTATCATCCTAACTAGCGCCAAGTTGTTATAGGCGTATCACTTACCATCACGGAAACGTCTTGTGTTCGTCGCCTTGAGACATGAGATATTAAGTCTCTAATATAATTTATTTAACCGGAACATAGTAATGTTTGTCGACTGCAATAGGCACTGCGGTAGTACCTACCTGGACGTTCTCCAGCTACAGAGGCTTACCACCAGTGTAATAGTTTTTATTTATCTGTACCATATCATAAAAAGTTAACGATTTCCGTTTAATATTAAGACGCTACATTCTACTCTCACCACGCCATGCACGGCAACATGCATGCGGGAGCATTATGTGCAATTATTGTTTTGAGGTTTTTTTTTATTGCTCGCGTCGTTGAGACATGCAGTTTTTTCACTATCACACTCGCACTCCACACCCTGGGAAACTACAGTTTCTCATGCGAAAGTTTCCTATTGTTCGGCCTCGTTCACTAGTTTTGCTGTACGAATATTGTGTGTTAATCGATACTAATTAGCAACAATCGATAATTAGTGTCGGTCCTAAGCTGGAACACTATGTTATCTGCTCATCGATGATGTGTAGTTTTGTAGTTCTTAAAGGTCATCATCTTAAGGATCATGGTCTTTTGTTAGAGACAAAGGAGACGTTCTCCCAATGGTAGGGGATACGCCTTCTTAAAAAAATGTGGTGATGGTTAGGATGATATCATCGCCACGTTGTGATCGTTGCTTTATACATCAAATGTTAAGTCTACCTCAGTAACATCACTAACTACAACGCTCTTCAAACCGTAACACAGTAATGTATGAACACTAGTATCTAGCGGCAAAAATAGGATCTGTGGTGATACCCATCTAGATGATGACAGACTTACCAAAAGGATAAAGTATACATTTCTTTAATATGAATAATAAAGTTACTTTCTCCCTCTCTCTCTCTCTCTCTCTCTCTCTGATCTCTCTTAATTATAAAGTTCTTATTCTCACTTAACAAGAGTTTCTATACCTGTTCTATGTTGCGGCGATCGTTGACCATCTTACCGACACAGTTCAATAGTTGGAGCTGGGCTGTTAATCAAGTAAGGTCTACCACCAAACCTGTCCCGCATCCGTGGGGTCCGCGGTGTTTGAACAAGCCGCGCCGATCCTGTTCGACGGTGTTTGTCGGCAAACATCGCCCGCAGATAACGCTCACTGTGATATACGCGCGTCCCGGTGATCAAATCGCCGGCCAGATATTTGTGCCAATGTTTGGTCAAACGTTGCGTCCAACTATTCAAGCTTTCGGCGTTCTTGACTCAAATTTAAACTTCATTATAGTTATAATAATCATCAACTATCTCTTTTTCATCGATTAGGGATGCAGTGGATGGTGATGATGATGATGATGATAATTATCACTTTATTATTAGTAAGGAAAATTTCCATTTAATACTTATTTAGAAGAGAACTAGTCTTTTGTCGGATTCTTAACTAATGGAAGGCTTTGGTCCATTACAGCATAATTATAATGATCACTTAGTTTTGTTATATGTAGAAGTAACTTTTAACCTGATGATGGATATGTTTTATTCAATGCATATATTAGCATTAAACATCGATTACAAGTAGAATCGATCAATCACTTAATTGATTAATCAATATTCGTTGTTTCAATATAATTTAAGCTAGACTCATGTATTAAACATACACAATATCTTTTTAAAAAAAAAAAAAAAAAATTTTTAATTAAAATCTGAAATTATTCATAATGTTAATAATATATTTGAAATAATTTTCAGTTTTTTTTTATGTTTTCATTATCATCAGTTGATACATACAGACCTACCTCAAAAATATTTGTTTAGTTGAACTTTTCGATTCTTATTTTTCTAACTTTATTTCGTATCCGGTTCAACTGACACCTCTCGAACGCAACCCTCGTGATAGACTCTAAATGTATTATAAAAAAAAAGGTAACTCTTACAGAACCGAGTGTTGCACGGTAAATCTCTCTTATAACCCGTAGTTGCAATATCCAGGCGAACGATTATGTACTTTGTCGTAACAGCGGTAAGTTTCAGGTTCGTGTGTTTGTTGTTAATGTTATACACAAGCGAGTGGAGTGTTTACACAGTGCCGTTGTATGCATATGCACAAGTGGTTATCGGTCCGTCCGTCCGCCGTTTGCTTTAATAATAAGCCTGCGCTTGCGCCGCTCTCACGAACACCAAACATCGCCTCGGGCTGAGCCGCTGTGGTGTCGCATCGATGTGTACGTTTTCATATCTTAGTTTAAGACTTTTTAATATTATTATTACATTAATACGGCGAAGGAAAACATCGCGAGGAAACCGATCAACTCGCACTTGGCCGGCGTGGTGGATAAATAACCTTGGCAACCACATTTTGAAAGAAGGCTTTAGTCCCAGTAATGGAAACATTAAAAGGGCTTTTAAGAGCATCGATAAGAAAAGTTATTATTTTGTTAATATAATTAGAGAGGGTTATAAATATATCATATATCAACATCAAAGATAAGAATTTTAATGTTTATAATTAAGTCTGTAAAAGTAAAAATCATCTCTTTTTTTTAAAGAAACTACAAGACGACGAGTTAGGTTAGGTTAGGTTATTTTTTATATAAACGCCCCACATTGTGTTTGTCGCCTTGAGACATAAGATGACGAGTCTCGTGCTCCCAGGTATTACACAAGCTGCAGCGTCTTTCAAATCGGACCGCAGTAATGTTTAAATACAACTGTTTGAACCTGGACGGCCTCTGGCAAGAGAGCACCAGTAAATTTTTATTTATTTATTGAGGCAAGCCGCCATGACATGACACATGTAATGGCGGAATGCTTTTCCCGCCATTTGCATACAATTGTTTCTTATAAAGAGCACAATAAAGGCACTGAAGTTTTCTTCAAACGTCATCACTTTGGTCACCAATCCGGGTTTACCGCTTAGCCCACAAATAATTGCTTGATGGACATTTGTATTATATCCGTTCGCTTCAAGGCTCTATTGTGAGTGCCGCTACCGCGTCCAGTTTCACTTCACCATTAATGAAATTCAATACGCAAATAGATCGCTATTAAGCCGCGTTCGAACTGTTTATGGTGCCTTTGAACTGAAGGGGTACGGGGTTTGGTTCCCACGTATCATATATCCGAGGTACTGGTGTTGACCAATTTGAGGTAACTTAGACGACAGTCGCCGTTGGGAATAGAATTTAACTCCATTGTCCTAAGGTTGTTTATTGTATGTATAACTAACGAGTTTCCATTACTTGGTAATCCTACAAGAACCATTTTGAATTGTAATTGATAATATAAAATGATTTTCCCACTAGGTACGTTTCTAGAATTTTCTATATACGTTAATATGTACCGTGGAAATTCTTCTTTTTTTATATTAATGTAAATTTTATTATGACTATCTAATTTAATAGGTTTCTATAACCTTTGCCGTGGTGCGTGTGAAAATTAAATTTTGTTCGCAATGTATGAAACGATGTTGGTGATGGTGGAATGTATGAGGTCTCAGACCTGTAGGGGCTATTAAGAATAAGACTAAAGTATTCCCTACCTGTTGTACAATGCGACTAAAACAGTTCGTGAGTGTTGAGGGTGGGGGCCCTCAGAGTTCGATCAGCGAGCATTAGGAGGAGCACATAACCTTGTCTTCCCCCCAGAAGCAGGATATCTTTTAAGATTTCCCCTGCAATGAAAAAAAGTGTAATGAGATATATATATATATATATTTACAATTAATCAAATCTCTCAACATATGTTTCCTGTATGAAATTTATGAAACAACCGCGTTGAGTAACCAGAGGTGTGAACTTACGAAATGTCTGACCTCTCGCGCAACTTAGATCTAAAAGATAAAACTCTATAGCCTAGGCTATAACTGTAAGCACTAATAACAATTCGTCGCGGACAAACGGCCATAGTATAAGTTTTTCGACTTCAAAGTGATGCGTCCGACTATAATGATCAGCTTCTAAGTTGGATGTTTACACAATATTTTTGACACGATTCCTTGCGACGATATGTTCAGTATTGTCCATTATCGACTGGACTATAATATAATACCATTTTACCAACATACAGTAAAAATCGTGTGAACCGGATAAATAAATTCCGAAGGTCTTTAGGATTGGGAAAATTGTATGAGATCGCTAGAGATATTCCGAAAATTTCTCCCGACTTGTCTGGGAATTGTTTTAAGCAAAGTAATCAACGCAATTAAACGGAGGTGAGTTCAATTACTAGTCTTCAGTCAAAACAAATTAACTCTGTGAAACGAATTCAGTAGTCTGCGATAACAATCGTCTAGTCATTGTCTGGGATGGATTATTGCTTTTGATCCATTGTTCTTCAGACTGATGTGACTCGGGAAGTAGCAGAAATAACGATTTATTTACTATTCAATATTAGGTCAGTCTCCAGAAGAGAGAATCGATTAAATACAGTTTCAACTTAAATAATATTGCTTATTTCCTCCAGTGATTGATTTTAAGATTCAGGGATGGTCACAGGTACATTTGGGTGTCATAAATAAATGTAAGGGAGTAAAGATAGTATAAAAGAAAACGGAGGAAATCTAGAAAAAATATTTAACATTTATTCATGTTGATTGCTATTGAAATAAAAAAAAAATCCGGAGGGGCACTAAGTAATACTTTTTTTAGAAATGTAGGTAGATAAAAATTTTTGGAACCACTGATTTAGATACTTGTTAATGGTAGGTACTACAATATTTATTACTGCAGTAATACTGTGCGAACTTTAGTCTCTCGGTAGGTTTTGAGTCTGAGTAGATACAGAGGGAGGATAGTCTCATTCCAGTCTTCCTCCCATTTGACATCTTTAAAGAGCCCAAGGGATCTTCAGAAAATGCACCGATGTCCCAGGATCTCGCCTAGACATATACAAAGTACAATACATTTAATTTGTAAATTCCTATCAGGATGTGCATAAGTTATCAATGACTGTGTTTTCATATTGTCAAACGGATGCACATGATATAAAGTGCTAAACTCCAACTATGCAAATATCCTGTCCAGTCTAGACTAGATTGATCTCTGGCTAGACATTACGGTCCAGTAAGTTATGATCGCTTCGTAATCCAATTATTTTATGTCTGATAGCGCTTTAATTGGACGCCATAACAAGACCTGTGACTAGAAACTTGTCAGATTTAATATGCATAATTAAAATTTTGAAAAGAACCTGTCGCGAATAAAATGTCTAGAAAAAATGGTGCCGTACTAATGACTTTTGAATGTCTAGACGTTTATTTTTAGTTATAAACTAAGAAAAACTTTCCAAAGAGTCATTGAACTAAAGAATATATATATATATAATATCAAATAAGATGTTCATAGGGTACTAATCGATACTGACGATATCGACTCCAAAGATTCCCAGATCGATCGGGTAGGGATTCATATGAGGGATTTTGGACCATTTCCCACCACGCTAGCCCAAGATGGGTTGGTGGGAGCCAAAGCCTCGTTTGATGATTGGCAGGGTGCATCACGAGCAGATGAGGTCGGCTCGGATCCCTTGAGTTGTTGTGCGGAATCCTTTAAACTCCATTTTAATTGATAATGCTATGAAATATTAACGGATTTGGATAAATATGGTTAGAATTTGCAATTCGACTATTAATATCTAACAAAGAAAGCAAACTCCAGTTAAAGGGAACTTTATTTATTTACCCTGTTTACTTAATGGCACTCTACACTACTACTTGGCCTCCAGCACAAGAGAGCGGCCGCGTTGTCTGTTTCTTAGTTCTCTGTCCGTCTGTTCGCTATTTAATTTAATCATTTATTACCACGAGGGTTCTTGTGTTTTACAGCATCCACTGTTACGTGAAATGAGGTACCTGATATCCTGATGTCATAGTTATTATGGAGTACCTGTAACTTTTTATGCATTTAATCGATTATTTTTAGTTATTGATCACAGTCTGATTTATGCAAAATGAGCTCACTTTGTTGTGAATTCTAAAGGTATGCTATGTGTCTAATATCATTTTATTAATAATGGTATCCCAAGGTAGCTGTAGTACCGAACTATCAATATTGAAATTAGGATATTTATCATCGTCATCAACCGATAGACGTCCACTGATGAAGATAGACCTCTCCCAAAGATCTCTACAGTGATCAGTCTAATGCTATTGACCAAATGCCATGCCCGTTATGAGTTTCGATTAGCCAATATATAACGGGGCGGAGTGTTTTTTATCGTTTGCGGTGAGCATCATCCGAAGGTACTATCAGGCAAGTGGCCGATGTCCGGCGGATGCGGCCGCGATAGCGGGCTCAGGTCTGGACAAGTCGGTGGCGGAAGGATGCTCGGAAGCTCGCGTATCAGCCCGTGTGAACCCTTCGCTATCGGGGTACCGCTGATAACTGGTGACGTCATCACACAGCCGAAGCAGAATACAATATTCAAATGTACAGTTGGATCGATGATGATGATTTGTTTATTTAGGTAGTATTTTATAAAATAATAAACGCTCATTTTACATGTGTTAGTATTACATAATACTTAATGCGCTGATGATGATGGTTGATCAGCTATGTTCCTACCATTGGAGCATGTACTTCTTATTTCCAGTTTAAGGTAGCTTTTATCTGCCTCATCTGCCTACTACTTATTTGACGAAGATATGATTTGAGCTAGTTTCACTTGCTTCTGCCCATAGCAACTTGGCGTTATTTAGGATGATATATCACCACATTGTGTTTACATGGAGACATCGTCATTTCATTAATTTCACTAGCTACATCTACCTTGAAGGTCTCCGCTAATAGGGATTTACCACCAGTTAGAGATTATACAGTAACAAAAATCAGTCAGCATCATTGTCATTGTGATGTAAATGAATATTAAGGTTGGGTTGTAAAAAATTATATATCAACATTATTTAAATCACGTTGTTTTTGTTTAATAACTATCAAAGTGTAAAGTTAATCTGCGATCTAGATATCTTACAAAATCACATTGTACCTATACGTAGAATTTTGAACCTATTGCAATAGTGTTTAAGGTTCAGTTTTGAATGCTGCAAAAATTTCCTATACAGTATTGCGCCTTTCCGTCTGTCATGTTCCCAGTAACGACCTCGCTGAACAATTGACAGTGTTTACTGTCGCTGTGTAAAGTTCACAATTCGCGTTGCTCTTATCCGGGTGTCCGGTTAGGATTTAGTTTGTTTAGATGTATATCGAAACGGATAGGTTGAAGTTTTTGATAGTTAAGCGTAGTGTTTATGTGGTTACCTTTCCCGCTAGTGCTTAGAAAGCAACAAGCTCTATTACTAAATGAATAAAAGAAAACTACTTTGTGACGAGGCTTATAGTGGATTTTATTATTCCTAAAAAGTATTTCAATTTTCCGTTTTTTTTTTTTTTGGTTTGTTCCCCAGTAAGCTTGAGCTTCCGGTGAGAAAACTAATATGCTCCCAAAAAAACCGGTGAAATCCGCCAGACCACATTTAATTAGCGTGGTGGATAAGTAACCTTGAAATTTCCTTTTGAATAAAGGCCACTAGTCCCAGCAGTGGAACTATTAATTTAGCTATTAATGTATAGATTTCTTTTTGTAGAGTGATTCAAGATTATTTCTTTCAATTTTGACATTAAATAAAATGTACGATCAAACGTATGGAAAGAGAAAAGAGGAGAAACTACTGTATCGAAGTAACAGGTTCATATAAAAAAGGAATGTCAGTTGAGATTAGAAACTTCATATTTTGGATTTTCAAGTTTGTAAGAGAATAAGATGAATACTTTATGGATTAAAGTAAAAAAGAACAGAGATAGAGAGATTGTTGGAGCACTCAATGTAACATTTTTGAACAGATGGAAACTGTTGATTCAATAATTTTTTTTATTTTTATTATATATTATTCCAACATCCGGTTTCATCGTTCGTATGTGAAACTAGAAAAAGGTTTCATATCATTCTCTGACAGCGTGACTCCTATATATACAATTGTAGTTGTCTCTTTTTCGTTTCATAAAATCCCATTCACACCGTCCCAACAGCAGGTTCACTTCAAAAAGTTAAACTTATTAAGTTTTCATGTCAGCAAGTGGCATCACCCTCCCGGCTTGTTTTAACGCATCTTCCGGAACCGGGTGCTCGATTCCGGCGCGGTGTTGCCGCAGTCAGGTACCCCGCTTCCTTCCATTCATTGACCAACAAGTAAACAAGTGCCATCGTAAAATTAACCAACTCTTATGCCTATTGTTCTAAAGTGTTTTTTTTTTTTACCTGCTGCACTGACTCAGGGGGTACTCACAGCGGCTTTTGTTTGTGTTGCAGTTCGTTGAAGTATTTTAAGTAACAAGTGGTGTTTAAAATTAACAATATATTTACTGCTTATATATAAAGATAAACTCACCCCTTTTGGCCTACACAGGGGTTTAACTTTTCTCGAAAATTGAAATCGGTTAAAAAAACCATGAAGTCTTTAAAATTTTAATGCGTGTTTGTATCGATGACTCTATTTCTTTTTCATCATTTCTGAGGACTACTCATACTATACGATCGACGTGGAGATTTTTGGAGGAAGCCTAAGTCTAGCAGTGGACGTCTATTGACTGATGATGATGTTAACTGATAGTATAATCTATTTGAGGTAATTTGAAGTTGACTTAATATACCAAAAGAGACTTTTTACTGATGGTAGGTCGATGTCGGAGACTATCGTAGCTCCTAGTTCCACCGCCAAATAGAAGCGTGCGATAAGGAGACAATATGTTATGTCTCAAGGTAACAAGAGCAATAATGTGCAGTGTATGTTATTCTAACTTCCGCCACGTTGTTATGGATAGGCGTACTATTTACTATCAGATGAACGCCTTTCTCGTCTCGTCACTGACGTTGAATTAAAAAATAAACAGGCGTTTGAATTATCGTTACAAACTCTAAGGCGCAGTAGATTGCTTGGTTATACGATCGTTCTTGGATTGATTCTGATGCCACATGTGGTATTAGGTTGATGATAAGACTATATAACCCGCCTGGCTAGCTAGCACCCATGTTTTGTAAAGCTACCTCTATAACCAGTGTCGTTGTATTCCGATTTTCAACATAAACGAGCAAGAGTATTCAGAGCGAGCATTCAACATTTAAAATTCTGGTTAAGTGTTATTAACCAAAAGAGTACAGAAATAAAAGGATGAAGAGAATTTGCATCCATCTTGATGCCTTCCACATTACGTTTTCCACCAAAAAAAAAGGAACCAGTTCCCGTTGTCTCTGTAATTACAGCTGCCGCTTTATAACGAGCAACCGCGAATTACAACGTCCCATGAGACAATACTTCGCATCGCGCCACAAACGGCCACATTATAATTATTACTATTATCCCATCACCCCACCACCGCTAGGGTTGACTACTATACGATAATCAGTAAATTATTTATCAATAAATTTTATTTAAGAAAGATATCCCTTAAGAAACAGGAAGCAAATTTTGTTAAGTATTCAATTGGACTCTGATAAGAAGTGTTCTTTAGGTACACCCAAACACTTAAATATACCATTTTCATCAACATCCACGGTACCCTTCATCGTTGAACTTAGGTCTACCTAACCTACAAACAATTATGTAGATATTTGAGTTTTTAAATTCATAATGCGGGTACTGATAAAATTGTCCTATCTTAGATTCTATTCCCTCATTCTCTATCCCCTCATTTACTGAACTTCCTAACCTATTCTATCCTGATCTCCCTGACAGTTATTGTAGCAGTTATGTTCAATTCATTTTAGTATCATAGCTTCAGTGCTATCCACGCTTTTTGACGATACTACCATGAGGTAGTATCGTCAATAATTGGAACAGTATCTCCTACTTACAGAGGTTTCCGCCGAGGGCAACCTTTCATCAGTTTCATTATCGTCTATAATTTATGATGATGTTATATAATGTATTGGTATACAGATTTGTGCAGGATGTAATTCTAGGATTAGAATCTGCATATCATCATCATCATTATCATCACTTTGACCTAATCTAATGTTTCTAAAATGGTGTCTGTACCAGACTATTAATTTCAAGTGTCTGAAAATGGTAGTACGGTCAGCATATGGTACATGGAGCAATTAAAAACATTATTCGATGCTACTGAATCCTCACTTAAATCTCGTGGAAGACTTGTCCGGACCTGCCCCGGCGTTTTTTTTTTCATAACAGTAAATGAACAGGTAATTTTGTGTCGTTTCATTTTTAGCTTTGTGAATAGTTCTCCTTTTTGTTGTTCGGTTGTTATTGTGTGGTAACTTCATCGTTTATTATAAGAGTCTGTTGATTAAAATGCTTTTGCGTGAATGGAACATTTGTTTCTTTATCGTCAATACTTGTATCTTGTGTAGCTTTGTTTCTATGTATTCTCTTTTATATGATACGAAACGACCAGACAAGCGGGACGTGACATGCCTGCTCGTAAAAACGTTGCGTTAATTAGGATAATATACTCTGGACCACGTTGCGCCCGTCTTCTGGAGACATCATCTTCATAATCATCCAACAGACACTGCTAGACATAGGCATTTCCAATGATCTCCAAATCGATCGCTCCTGCGCTGCCCGCATCCAGCTGCTTCCAGTAACCTTCACCAAATCATCGGACCACGGTGGGGGATTACTATATTCTTGATGTAGATCGGGCTGCAAGCCACAGCGGCTCTTACAGCTCATCTGACACTGGGCTCGTGGATCCGGGTCCACGGCCTGAGAGTGGGGGATGTTAGCAACACTACTTCTTCCGGTACGAGGTCGCCATTCGAGGACCTTAATGCCGCATCGGCTGTCAGTCCTTTGAGCGATGTGTCCTGCCTATTGTCATTGTCTGGAGACATAAGATATTGAAACTCGTTATCCGAGTAATTACATTAGCTACAGCGCCGCTCAAACCAGTACACAGTAATGTTTGCCAGCGGAAATAAGGAGTTGCGGTAGTGCTAATAAATTATTTTATTCGAAGTTAAGTCAGTCAGCTTTATCATCACTATCAGACTCACTAGCATCAAGGAACTCTATAAAACGTTCACCGATTCCCGACCTTCGTTCAAGAACTCTACGATTGAACATGGTACCAGTACATTAGCATCAAAAACTCGTGATTACGATGGACGGTGACATCTCCTAATCATCTTCGTCAAAATTCATTTATTTATATCGAATAACAAAACCACACTCCCGTTTAATTAGGTACCTAATGAAGGTATATCACTTACCGTCAAACGGTTCCGTATAGAACAGATTAGAACCGAACGTGGGACGTCCGAACTCGTTTTATGTGACTCCACTAACAAATAAACCTGTCCGAACAAATCGTTTAGCCGCATCAGATAACCTGACGATCACATCCGTTACCGATTTTTATACCGTCATCCAGAAGCTGAACACGCAACGATTTTATAAAACCGTAGTGTAAGTACATTTTTATTCCGCGCCATTGGTACGGACGCCATATTGGTTTTTATAGCGCCATCATGTTTAAGTGTAAATAATTAAGCGAGATTAATTTAAGAAAGAAGTTTATATATGTTATTCATTAGTAGATAGCACAACAACTCACGGGACTGACGCCAACCTCATCAGCTCGTGGTGCACTCTGCCAATCAACAAACGAGGGTCTGACTCCGATCAACCTTCGTGGTGGGAAATCGCCCAAATCCCACCTTATGAACTTTTGCTAACAACAGACCCTGTTACCCTGAGGTACTGCTGACTGTGTAGTCCGACGATGTTATGAAGTCTTCCGAGGAGACCCATGTCCAGCTGTGGACTTCTGTCGGCTGACGCTTTATGACAGATGGCACCAATTCCATTTTTTTTCTTATCCATTTAATTAAGTAGTGAATATGTTTTACGCCATTACATCGCTAAGATGATATACACTACTTCACATTGTGTTCATCTTCTTCGCACAAGATATTAAGAGACTTTGTCGAAATAATATCGCACTTCAAACCGGAACACAGTAATATTTGTTAAACGATAGAAACAGGTACCGCTGTGTTACCAACCTAGTTCTCGACGAGAGACTATCATCAGTAATTAGAAATAATATTTTTTGAAGTTTTTTTTTTAATAAAACTGGAGACGAGGCAGACGTTCATCTGATGGTAAATGATATCCATAACAAAATGGTGCTAGGTAAGAAGGTATATACTACACCAAATTGCGCTTGCGTTGAGACATATGTTTGACGTCGAGATTCCCGTTATTTTAATAGATACAGCGTCCTTCGAACCGGAACACAGAAATGTTTGAACAGTACACTGTGTGAATTCGGCGGTTTCCAGTAACAGAGACCTATCACTAATTATTTATCGAGTAAAACGGATAGTCGTTCAGTGTGTAATGGTCTTAAAATCCATCTAAAATTCTATCCGCCATTAAATCGACACCACTCTTTATGGCATCGATACAATCCCTTAATTAGGCAGTAAACGGTACCATGCTTAATTAATTCAAGATGTTATGGTCATCACAGGGAACCGTTACACATCCTAATACCATCAAATATACCATATACCACCTGCCGTCACGTGACATTTTTTTTTAATTATTTCTTAATGATCTATACTAAAGATCGAAATCGACCGCATCAATACCGAATGGAGTTCTTTCTTAGATGGATCTTCTCTGGGTCTTTTCGGATGCCTAAGTTTAACATTGGGCGTCTATCAGCTGATGATGATGAACGGAAATTGATGAATAGCCAATCGTAATTACAATTAAAAGCTATCAGTGTCTATCGTCTGCCATAGAATTATTGATGACGGTAAACTGACTGCTGGTAAGACTTTATTGTGGTAAACATTCCAGGTTCTACCAGCGAATAGTAATGTGCAATTATTATCATTTTCCGGTAATTTCATCCCAATTATTATTTATTATGGCCACACGTATTATTAGTATTAAGTATTTTTTTTTAATAAGCGACTAGATGAGCAGGTCGTTCACCTGATGGTAAGCGATACGCCTGTTAATATCAACATGGCGTTAGTTTGTTAAATATTGCACCACATTGCTCTCGTCGCGACAAAAGATGCCGACTCCTGTTACATTAGTAATTACACTACAGCGCCTTTCAAACCGGAACATGGTCCTGTGTGGCGGTAGAAATTGGCGCTGTGGTTGTATCTGGACGGTCATTGACAACAGAAACCATCACTTTATACTTGTCTATCTATAGCATGGTGTTTTATGAGAGGTGTAAAGGGTTCCGCCTAACATCTTGCGGACCCCAAATCAACCTCACCTGCATGCAGTGGACCTTGCTGAATAACAGACGAGGCTATGTCCACCCACCAACCTTGGGCCAGGGTGGTAGGTTATGGCCCAATTCCCCTCAATGAGCTCCAAAAGACGGCCGTAAGTTCCCGGGAGGATCAATCGATGTGGAGAGGCCTGAGTCCAGCAGTGGACGTCTGTCGGCTGATAATGATGGTGTTTTATGTGAGTAAAGAGGTCAAGGATCTCTCATCAGAACTCATGGTCATTTATAAATACGATTATGAGAGAAAGCGTTACCGTTATATATATAAAAAAACAACAACTAGCTAACATTATACGGGCAAGGCTCCCATCGTGAACAATTATTGAAATGTTCAAAAGATCATAGGCCCTTCCCCTCACACGCGACCTGAATCCGAGCTCCACGAAAGCGGAAGCGGCCGATACTCTCCCGCCTTTTTTTTTGTGCCGCAACACGACTAAATAGCGAGACCATATCGCCCGCGTAACAGAGCCCCAGTCGCAACGTGCTTTTAAATTTGGTCGGGCTGTACGAAACACCTGCGCCGGCGCACCCGGCGAATCTCCGAGGGTGCGTTGGGTCGATAACTCGGTGGGGATGAGCAGGTAAACGGTCTCTAGCCGTAACAAACCTTGCAGTTTAACGCTTTTCGATATTTTTTTTTTTTTTTTCAATAACTGCTCTCGTCAATTTTATTACTTTGCACCTCTACAGTGTATATGCTTCCAATTTATATCACATCCTTCAAACTCTGTGTTATACGAATTTAATAATTATAAACCTTTTCTCATACTAAAATGGCAAGTCTTCACATGATTCTTATTACTTCACAGCAGTAATATCAGTAGTTTACTCGCCGTATTCATTACAGTAAATTCAACAATAATATATACGTTTACTAGTAAGGTTAAAACGATCAGTTTACTTATTAAGTGAGCCTTTTTTTTTGTACAATAAAGTGATGAGACCAGCGAGACCTTCACCTGATGGTTAGTGATACGGCTACCTATAAAAACGTAGCTCTAGTTAAGATACGCTGCACCACATTGCGCTCGTCCCTTAAGACATGTTGAGTTTCGTTACTCGAGTAATACACTAGCTACAGCGCCCTTCAAACCGTACCTGGTCGATCTCCGGCAGTAGAGACCTAGCACCTATGAAGCTGAAGTAAAGAATGTATATTTGAAGATCAAAAATATATGCTAATTGATAGTCAAGTTTAATTAAGTTAATAACTTACGAACACTGTCATATGCTAAGTTAATTAATTAATTTACGACTTGTTATTGCCGATACACAGAAATTCCAATTATCGAGATAAATCATTCGGAGGCGAATCGATTTATTTTTAAGATCCAGCTTCCATAATACCGGGAGTGTGCGGTGACTTCACAGAGCCTCCAGTACTGGAGGCTTTTAACTTAACTGTTGGGAGGCGCTTTCACTTGAGCGAGTCACGTGACGTGGAGCTTCCACCACGTCACGTGATGATGGATGACGATCTCTAGCGGCATAACTGAAGTATATGGCGGTGAATGTGGTAATTGCCCGATGTTGAACAATTTTTATTTATCGAAAACTGACGATCGTTTCACGTTTATTACTAGAAAGATTCGAGCGATAATTAATATCACATCTCATTGGTGAGAGGTCTCTGTTGATTGGTTGGTGGGTAGTGGGTTAGTTACTTGGAACTTCCAGAAGAACCTTATTCTTATTGTCGTCTAAATTTTGGTTTGTTTAATAAAGTAATATCATCGTAGACTGATATGATAGGATCTGTAGAAGCACTAAGCTAAAATAGAGCTGATAGATTGCTAGATTGAATGGCAATGCTCGAAGAACGTAGTGCTGGTAGACCTCCAAGAAAGTGTACCGACTGTCTGGTGAAGATCGTAGGAAACTGCCGGATCTGGGCAGCGCTGAACCCATTGGAGGGCAGATGATGGTGATCATAATCTAATCATTGATATAAAGGTTTCAAGTTTGATCTGTCTATATTAAGTACATAAATATCATCTGAGGCCTTTGTTATTTCGATTAGTCTAGATTTCCATCGGACCCTAATAATGCCGTGTTGGTACTGCATTGTTAGTGCCGCTTATAAGGACAATTGGAGGCAGCCTCGGCACTGGACCTGGGGTCAAGCGTGTTCTATATACGTCGAAAGCCATTATTGCTATCTTACGTTAATTTTATTGAATTACGATGACCTCGTGTAGTGGTACAGGACACTGCTGTGCGGTTATAAAAGAGGACAGTCTTCTGTTCTTAAAACGATGGTCATATGATGATAGTGAGATCAAACTAGTATCCAATGTGCTGCTAGTTAAGATATTTACTCTGCACCACATTGCGCTTTAATATTAAAGATGCTGTGTCGTGTATCTTATAATTTAAATAGCTACAATGTCTACACAAGTTGTGATAAAGTTTGTTGTATCTCACTTGGCGCCAGGTGTTAAGTATGTTAACTCCTTACCTTTTTTCGTTGCTGTACCCCTTAAGGGGTAAAACTTCAACATCATCAGCCGGATAGACGTCCACAGCTGGGCATAGACCTCCTCCAAAGATCTCCACATCAATCGGTTCTACATTGTCCGCATCCAGTGTCTTCCCTCGACCTTAGTTTGTAGGAGTAATATGGGGGATTTGGACCATTGCCCACCACGCTGGCCCTTTGCGGGTTGGTAGGCACCAGACCTTCGTTTGTTGATTAGCAGGGTACACCACGAGCAGGTGAGGCTGGCTTGGGTCCCGTGAGTTGTAGTGCAGGGCCCTTACACTTTCAGTTATGAGTATCTCTAATACTCCGTACTTCCTCCTAGACAATTTGTCTCGTTTCTCTTAAGCAGTATTGTCAATCTCGACTTTGACATTTATTCTTTTTTTTTTTATACAAATAAGCAACGGAGTCGAGCGGGACGCTCACGTGATTGTAAGTGATACGCCTGCCCATAATAATATGGCGCCAGTTAGAATGGTATACAGCACCTCATCACCTTCGTCGGTTTAGATACAATGTTATAAGTTTCGTTACCCCAGTAATTTTCTAGCTACAATTCCCTTCAAACCGGACCACAGTACTGTTTACACACTACTTATTAGTTATACATATTAGTTTAATGTTTTAATTTATTAGTATTACTGCTATAACAAATATATTTTTTACATACCTTTTAATGGTACTCCACGTACCACAGTTTGGAAGTCGCTTGAGTAGGTCATCAAGGTTACCTAAATGATGAAGATATTTTCTTGACTATATAGTAGTAAGAGTGACCAAATAGTTTAAGATATATGTTTATTTTTATTCTTTTCATTAATAAACTATATTTTCTTGCAGGTAATACATTTACTACATTACGTAGCGGTAAACAAGGTAAGTGAAAGATTAGAAATTCACTAGGGTTCTTTACATTGTTCAGCAGCTAAATCATTTAGATATACAGTGAAGTCATCATCAGCTGATAGACGTCCAATGCTGGGCATAGACCTCCCCCAACATCACCACATCGATCGGTCCTGCACTGATCGAATCGCCACCACGATGCCATTTCCCATCACGCTGAACCAAGAGAGTTATTGGGTGGTACGTACGTAGTGAACCAAGAGTTGGTGACCTTGGCTTGGGTTCCGTGATTTGTTGTGTGGAACC
The DNA here is from genome assembly GCA_033220335.2 of Troides aeacus. Classification (NCBI taxonomy): domain Eukaryota; kingdom Metazoa; phylum Arthropoda; class Insecta; order Lepidoptera; family Papilionidae; genus Troides; species Troides aeacus. The sequence continues at coordinate 2,168,755 of CM067272.1, read as the reverse complement.
CTTACATCCCTGTCATATATGTAGCTAATGAAGAATATATATAGCGCTAGTTAGAATGGATATACTGCACCATACAGCCTTACTGGGTCACTTCCCTCAAATACCGCATCATCCACAGGGTTATGGTTACTTAACACGATATGAACTTAAGGTGTGGAGTACATAAAAAACAAATCTTTATATGTTATCCACAAGTTGAACATATAAGTAATAAGTCACATGCTATCGTTGAGTATGAAATCGATAAATCATTCAAACTGAACCTCACCAGAATTGAAACCTATTAATTAATCACAAACATCGAAATGCTTCTTATGAACTTCAAGCCGGATGCACACCGGCTGCAATAGTCTTAAAATCACCACGAAACCCTCACGCAACTATCTCACTTAACGTAGAACAGTTAAAACCCATAATTGGGCGTGGGAAAGAGAAAAATGATAGACATTCACAAATGAACAAGATCATTCGTCTTACATCTCCCGCCATTGTCGATGACTTGAATAGTATATTTGGGAGTTCATTGCACCATCGGTTCAGGGTTACCTGACGATCTTTATATGAACTGGGGGTTAGTCTCCTCCGAACAGTAGTGTGCAAACATTACTGTGTTGCAGTTTAGAAGGCGTTATAGCTAGTGAAATTACTGAGGTAACGAGACTTAACATCTTATCTCTTAAGGCGACGAGCGCAATGTGATGCAGCGTGTATCACCTCAACTAGCGCCACGTAGTCATCGACAATAGTATGACTTATCATCAGGTGAACATCTTGCTCATCTCCTCGCTTTGTCAGTAAAAAAAAAAAATATGTTTTACAGCTCGAAATTACAGCACCTACGAGTTAGACTGAGACAGCTATATGAAATAATCTTTAGTTGCCATATCCATCATTCGCAGATGTTTTTTTCGATGAATACTAAAAAAAAAACTAGTTCTAGTATTTTTATTAACCACTAATTATTATTTAGAAATTGCAGAGTTGATTAATAAATAATTTTAGACAATTTTGACCTTTAAAAATCTTGTAAGTTTATTGATATTTTCATTCGTATATGCTAAGGAATATTTTTCGTATGTTATAAATTTCATATTAAGCGGTCGATTTAAATAAATGTTATTAAATGGTCATTCACTTTAAATTAAGTGATACGTCTAACTAAAAAAAAAACTAAGATTCTCTTCTAATATAATATAGGAATACTATTCATTACGATATAGCAACGAGTCAAGGCCGATCTTCGATTATGTGTGGTACAACTCCCAATAATAATGTTAGGATGTTTATACAACACACGATAAGTTCATCATCTTGCATATGCTAGTGATAATAGGCGTTGTCTACATGTAGTGTAAAATGTAATTTACTATATATATTTTTCTTGTAAGTTATATTGTAAACAACTGGAGACAAGCGGTATTTATCTGTCTATACAACACATCATGTAGACAAATAAGTACTGCACACCTTAGATCGCTAAATCTATCTAGATTAATCTCTCTAGTCACAATAAAGGCACGCAACTCTGCTGAATTGAATTCGATAAGTTTTTTATTATGTACCAATAAGGACAGGGATTTCGAGTGAGCACATATCCTGAACAAAGTCAAAGTCAAAGTGTAAGTCTCTAATAACACGGCGCCGTGTAGTTGGCCTGTACAGACGCGGTCGTGCTCTTTATAAGTAAATAAGCATTACATACCTTAACTCCCTCCACCTATCTAGATCATATCTCAAGTCACTGTAAAGGTAATGCTGAGTAGAATTTGATAAGTTTATTATTAAGTATAGATTAGGACAGGGATTTGAGCATGAATTCTATGAGCAAGTCTTTGTTAACACGGCGCCGTGTAGTTGGCCCGTCAGATGCAGACGTGTGTTTCACATAAGGAAATACGCGCTGCTTACCTTAATTTCCTAAACTTATATACTGACCTCTCAAGGTATGCAATTATACTGAATTGATATTTGTAAGTTATTTACATATATTTTACATCGTAAACAATATCCAAACAAAATCCCTACTGTTGGGGATAAAGATATTTTTCAATACATATATCGCAATTTAGATATGAGATGGGTGTAATTGTTATTTATATAGTCCAAACAGAATTCTAGTTGTAGGAAGTAATTAGTGTTAATCTATTGTAGAGCGATATCTGTGCATGTCGCGTGGTCGCAACCAGTTCAGCGGCAATTGTTCTTGGGGCCCGGTCGTGCGCATGCGCATGTGAGCTCGTGTACGCTCACCAGCTCTAACAATAGCAACAAGGATAGAGGGTCCACATTCCTCGTTTTATTTTTTGGATACATATAGCTTCGCTTATTTCTATTGCTTTATTATTATTAAACTTAGTGAGAATGCGACTGAAATGTTTTCGTTCGGATGATTAATAATAATTGATTTTCTATGGGGAAAACTTTTAGTAACCATTTTAACAAATATATATACTAACACTTAGTCCGTTCATAAAAAAGATTTTACTGTACTCTTGAGAATATATATATCTAGGAAGTATCCAGAGGTTCTTTGAAATCTCTGAATTTACGTCTAAACATTTAGATTTGATAGATATTTCTTCTTTCACTTAGAGGTCAGCTAACAATGGATTTTAAAAAACTCCTTCCCCAAAGTGAGTTGCGGGGGTCTATATTCTTGTTTGGAGCGGGCTGGAAGCCACAGCGGCTCTTACAGCTCATCTGACACTGGGCTCGTGGACCCGGATCCACGGCCTGAAAGTTGCGGGGGTGTTACAGCTAGCAAAGCGGGCGGGAAAAGGGGTGTATATTACCAAATTGGTTATTTCGGACGGACACAATGTCGCCTAAGATTACTAATTATCGATATTGTATGAGAAAATAATGAATTTCTGATACGTTTACCCTAGACATATCTATATAATGTAACGCTGATTCCGTCTTGGAACATCAAGAAAATGGAACTGATCTTTTACAAACATATTTATAATATTATAACTTGTCTGCACTAATTATCTGTTTGATCTGTAGTTATAAATATTATATTTTTTATTATACATATAAACTATATTTGTGTATATATAAACTGGTTTAGGCGAATAAGTATTACATTTAGTTTGTATTATATCACTTATAAGATATATATCTTATTTTCTATGATATAAATATGAAAAAAAATTGAATATATGGTAAATTAATAAGCTTATACATCTTTTGATAACTGGTCAATGAAATGGTGAACAAAATTTATATAGGATCTATAATCCCATCGGTTATGCAGCCGATTTGTGTACCGCTCAGCAACAGATGGGCAGGTTCGGATCCCGAAAATTGATACCGAACGTAACACAAACATCTAAGGACCTCCGGAACGTATAGAAAATGTTTTGTCCGTTCGCGCTCGGGCGGGCGCATTATTCCGGACCCCTTGTGACGTGTGCGACAGCTGCGGCTAACGTACGCGGCCCCTACACCTGTCCCTCTCTAGCGCGCGCCTGTGTATCGGCTGTCTCTGTCGCACGTTAACGCATATCTGCCAGGATGCGTGCGCGCAGGGTGCGCTCGCGTTGGGCTTGTATCGATTTTGTGACATTATTGTTACATTAAATCGCGAGCGTTGTTATCTTTAATATATTTAATACTGCTTTACTTTAATACATTTTACTGATGGTAAGTCTCTATCATTTGTGAGGGATCCCCCTCCCCCCATCTGGCACTAGGTGAACCCACGATCTGACAAGAATCGCGGGAATCCCCTGAATGCGAGCAACACGGGACCTATCGTCGCGGAAATCTTTGAGGGTAGCTTATGTCCAGCCGTGGACGTCTATGGGCTTATGATGATGAAGTCTCTGTTGTCACGGCATCATCCATTTCCGCTGCCCAACAGTGGATTGAAGGGCATTGTAGTTAGTGTATTTACTGTGGTAATGTTACTAACATCTTATGTATCAGGCAACGAGTGCAATATGGTGTAGTATATCTCAAGTAGCGCCACATTGTTAAAGACGGGTTTATCGCTTACTATCACGTGAACGTCCCACTCTCGTCGTTTGAATAAAAGAGAGTAATAGACTTTATTAACCGTTACTCTTTCAGATATTTCTCTTTTTAATTTTAATAAAACAAGGAAGGTACTTCACTGGTGTAAGTGATCATTACCACTGCATTTAGCATGTTTGATGGTAACCCTGTTAGTGAGAAAGATAATCATCAGTTTACAGTTTATCCGAAATTAGTATTTATAACAAATCATCTGTTTCATCATAAGGAAAGCCTGATGATGAAACGGATGATCCTCCGACATCTTTATCAGTAGCTAGTAATTAACTTATGAAGGTATCAAAGCGACAGAGCATCACATTATGTTTGATGATACTTAAACTTAATATAACAAAAACGGAAGATACAAACAAAGAGATACAATTTAACGAATTCATGAGAATATTTAAGATTATATCGTACACGGAATGCTGAGTGATGTGTGTGATGTCCCACTCAGTTTATTCTGGAGAAAGTACACAGTAACATTAATATTATAACTATAACGTTTTTTTTAATACTCGTAAGTTGGGAACCGCTGCATGCACTTTTTCATACCTTAGCAATTCCTATATCTAGGACATATCTTTATTCCTATTACATTAATAATATCTTACATACAGTTAGGGGTGAAAGAGGTTCCGACCAACATGTTACGTAGTTTAAATCGACGTAACCTGCATCCGGTGCACCCTGATGAATAACAGACGAGGCTCTGACAATCCACCAATCAGCACTAGGCCAGCGTGGTGAGCTAAGACCCAATTCCTCTCAATGAAATCTAATTAGGAAATTTTTGGGGAAGCCAATGCCCAGCTGTGGACATCTATCGGCTGATAATGATGATAATGATATACACTTATATTTCTCTAATTATGTATTCGTTAACTTCAAGTTATTATTATGATACGCCTTTACTTGTATATACTATCTCTAATTCCTATCTATACTTTGATCCTGTTACAGTTCTATCTATTGTTAAACTATTATTCATCTTTATGGTGTTATATTATATGTCCAATAGACAATATAACAATAATTATATTTACTTTATTAATGCTAATTACTGATCGACCCTTTGTTATAAGTTTGAGCATCAGAAAATTGTTACATTTCATTTAACACTAATTTCAAACTTGCGTTTAGAACTATTCCTTTGGACAATTCCGTTCTTATCACCTTATCAATAAAGGTGAGATTCCCTTGAACGTTTCTAAATAACAATAAAGCAACTGGCAACCCCTCTGGCATGGTTTGGCGTTCAATGCAATAGCCACGTGTTTCGTGTGTTAGTTTTTCGATCCGTATTTTTTTTCTTCTCTAGCATCGCGTCCGATTTTTTGTTTGTTTCGTTGCGTATGAAATGTCGGATAGTATAAAAACGTTGTTTTTAGGATAACGACGATTGAGTTAAAGAGAAGGTGGTAGAAAATTTTGAATGAATATCATATTAAAAATAAATAATGTAAATGATAGGTGTATCGCATATGTAAACATGGGAAGATATATTCTCAACAATCAGAATCTAGGTAAAAAATATTTAAGGAAGATTGCTGAATCTCGGTTTAAAAATCTCAAGTAATATTGTTGTTGATCGAGGTTTGTTTTACGATAAGGAGAGGTCCAAATCGAGAGTTTGTTTTGCCTTAATAATCATATAGAGACTAGATATAATAGTATAACAGAACGTTTGGTTTAGGAAATCTGGTATGTTCCGGTTTTTATGAAACAACAGTTTGAGCAAACGCGAGTCTTAAAACCGGTCCCCGAATTATAACGGAAGCTGCGCCAAGAAACACAACTCTCAGCCCTTAATGGGTTTTTAATGGTGACGAGTAAATAAATTAGTGGCCACTGGCAACGATATATTACTTACACAGTTATTGGAGAACTAGTTTCACATATGAGACGCTAAACGAACGCTTTGTTGCCTCAACATCCGTAGATCTTAAATATTGATGTTAAATGACTCATTCTGACGGAAGTACATTGCTTACCTTCATGTGTGATAAATTTCTTTTTAAAGCATCAAACATTTATTAACACTTTCATCAATTGTTCGTAAACAGCGTTTTTAATAATTGTTGCTTCTTCTGTTTCCTTTTTTAATGTTTCAATATCCTCGACATCCTTTCTGATGATTCTCTAAATGACTTCAGCATTCTATTAGGGTATTAGACATATATCATTAAAGTCTCACTTAATATCAAGAATCCCAAATTAATCACCGCTGAGACGTTAATGAACAAACTTAAGGTCTAAGCGAGAATTTACACCGGCCGTAACAATTACTTTTTATATTCAGTTTGATTGAAGTATTTTACGTATGTTGTTTATTTGTTTATGAGTAACGGCTTCCAAAAGTTCGGTGGAGTACGGTGAGCCATAAATATGTCGGTTCCTGTCCAATGATATACAATCAACTTTTTATTTAATAAAGTACGATAGGCGATGGTAAATTTCTTATAATTTATTGTTCTTTATAAAACTACATCAAAATAAAGCAAAGGTTATGCATCAACAGCATCCTCATAACGATAGACATCCACGGAACAATCAGTCAGTAGACGGGAGTCATTGGTTGTTCTTGTGGATTAATGTCTATCTTTTTCTTCTATAATCTGTGGAAAGTCAAGTATATGAACAATTAAAATGGCGCAAGAAAAAACAAAAAAGTAATGTGGATGATCTGATCTATATCATGCAGTTCCATAATTTTCATTCACTACTGTTTTTCTTTTCTTATTGGGATTTCTAAAAGATGAAGTTTTACTCCTAAATATATCCGATAACTCCTAATACAAGCGAATTTAGCGATGTATTTTTTTTTAATAAAAAATGCTCATACATATGGGTAATAGTAACACATGTGATCCGGTGTCGTCTGCGCCACATGTCGCGCACTTGAGTCTGGTTTTTGTCGAGGGTGGTTATGGGAACCGATCGCTTCGTACTCCGATTGGATGTACAGCATCTTCCCTCCTTATTCCACCGCCTGTCTATTATATTTATTTGAATTTACAATGTACTGTTAATATTAATTAAACACGTTTTCGTTAGGGAATTTTCTTACAGTCTATAAATTATGGATATATGATGCTTTTATTAATTTCGCATCCTTTCTTTTGATGAAAGCTAAGATAAGTAAAGAATCTTTGATATTAGTAACATTGTAAACAATAACATCTACAAATATTTATACCTTTCTACGGCTACATATGTCTATCAAATCAATTTCTATTCCTTCCCATCATATTTTACGTTCGCGTGGTTCAAATGATACTGTATATTTAATCCGTTATTACTAACAAATATGGGGACTCGGAATGATATTAAATTATAATTGAAAAGGTTTTATTGGAGGCTTAGTGGGTATGGAGGAATCAGATGTCGGTTCTATGCGCGCTCACGAAGGCGTCCCGCGGACACGGACCACGGGAACATACAATTCGTTTTTTTTTTGTATCCGCCTCTTATGGCAGCGGAATAAATACCTTAAATTAAGATTTATGACTCTTTAGCGTCGCTGGCGCATGTTTTAAGTCACTAAATTTTATTATGGACTTTATTTTTATCAATGAATTTGTTACCAATGGATGTGTCTGCACGACTAATACAAATGCGATTGCTTTTCTCTTTCGTTAGGAAATTTATGACCTCCGTATCGCCAATTGATCAATTTAATAAATTCAAATGATCCACTTCGGTCCTTAAAGTATAAAATATCAAAACGAATTACATAGACCACATCTTTCACACAAACGTCTATTAATCATAATTATATCGAATCGATTTTGACCATAAGTTCATCGATTATAAATTTGTCTATCTGTTTCCGATAGTTGATTCAACCCATTCAAAGTTTTATTGGTCATAGGTTGCCAAGACATACCACGGTAGTTACAGTTAAAACCGTTGAGAAGTATACCGCAGGGTTTTAGCCGGAAAGAGTCCGGTATCCCATGAAGGGTTTCCTCTCATAAAAGGGTTATTATTATGTGATTACTGCATTAATTTGATCACTCGTCTTCTCTTGTCTTCTATCTCTAAACAGTGTAGTGTTGATTTGATCAAAGCTCTTGAGGAATTCTTAAGATGTGATGGAAATATTAGTTCCGTTCTTATCAATTAAGAGTTACACAGTGTCATAGAGCCCATACTTGCCTTCTATTGAAGCTAACAAAGAATAGATTAGATCCTATGACGTATTACTTATCAAGATATGTCCAGGTGATGAAGACTCGTATCAAATTGTTGTTTTTGTAAAGTATGGATCTTGACTTCAAATTATTCCTGCAAATGTTTTGGTAGACATTTCAATATCATAAAGTATATGTCCTGTACATCTCATTGTTTTATGGTCTGTTATTTTACCATTAGACATGTGGCCAACATTGACCTCTACGTAATCGATATTCCAAAAACTAGACATTCATCTTCGTCCTTTATTATGTGGAAATTGTTAAGATGAAACAGGCTACTTGTAGACCAGTCTGCTTTGTTATCTAAGGCCTCATCACGACATTAGGTTGAATAGTAGTTTTGCCTTGTACTTTCGGGCTATTAAGAGTACGATTAAGGTAAGCCGTAGATGTCGTAACAAAGAGAGGGTAGCAAAAAGGGTTACACATATCCCTGGGTCGTGGATTGGCTGCCGCGAGGCACCGGTGCATTTCGTAAGAAATACCAGGGCCTTCTGCAACACACTGAGGATGACCACCGACGGGGTTTTAGTGTGTAAATAACCCACATAACCTTGTCTCACTCCCAAAAACAGGGCATCTTTTTAGAAAATATTCTCCCGACAAAAAGAAGTTGAGTCGCAGCCAATACATAGTTGAAAATTAACTCATCCGGTACAAGTTAGTTATTCGAGGTTAAGCTTTTGCTTTCACCAATCAAAAACCGGAGACTTTTTTCAATATTTAAAGTTTGTTTTTACTTCGGACAGCGAAGAGTTAATTTAGGACGGTCGATGTCATATTAAATGTATAAAAAAAAGGCCGAGCAATGGAGTGGAGTGTAAAGGCCGGTTCGCTGCCTACCGAGTTGCATTAGCACGGACCTGGTTTCGTAATCTGAATGATATTAAAACATTAACCAACGGGCGTGTTGCCGTTGAATCTTAAGTACTTTCGTGACATGTAGAATATTGTTGATATTGTCAACTTTATTCGTGAGGTACAAGGTTCAATGTTAAACTGGCGTATCATCGTAAGTGTACATGTGTTAATTGTGTGCCCACGTTCAAACAGTTGTCCAGGGATTGTCGTCGCGTTTAATACATCTAATAACCTGTTTACGGGTTTGAGTCTTGTATTTCAAATTATTATTACTGTTCAGTGGTCAAGTTTGTGTTTTCAAACAAGTGATGCAGAGATATTCTTTATCAAGCTTTGTATTGCAACTTTTTAGTTCTTTTACGTTTAATTACGGAACTCAATAGATTAGTAATATTTATAAACTGATACAGTTTTCCACCACAGTTTATCGAAATATCAAAGCAGACCAATACAACTGCAAAGGTTCTATATTTAAGTCTTCATATCGCAGGAGCAGACTCCATTTCTGTAGTACGGAATTACTTCGTAGAATTTGTCCACATGTAGCTTAGTTATCTACTACCCGATATCATCATATGAAAGTAAGAATATTGTAGAAAGTCATATCGTCACTTAATATTATGTGGGTTCTATCTAGCACATTATTGACGAAAAATAAATTGGTACAGATAAGATGAAGTATTAAATAATCTAGACATTTATAACAAAGTACAATGCAATGCAATATTCCGCAATGTACCACGCCCTGGTTAATCGTATCGACCTTCGCGACTGGGTAATGACTATCATATATAATAGTGGTCCGGTGTGGTCATTGTGCGGACTAATTTTATTGGTTGTACGACTCGACTAATGACCAAGAATCAGTTCGAAGACCTTCAGCAAAATCTGTTGTTGCCAATTGAATAGGTATAATACAATATAATAATTATTTACCGTTTTAGATTGTTAAATTTTACATCTCATCTGATCGTTAAGGAAAACACCTCGATACTACAATTTTTTTTGCAACTATCACGTTTAAGGATAATACAGATGATCAGGTTAACCCGGAACCCAAACCACACAAAATAAAGTCAAATAGTCGAAATACTTAAAGAATTAAATCATAGCTAAATGTTACGATGGTGATTGATCTGGATACCAGTTCATGTTAATAAAACACATTAGTCCAGAACGATCCTGACGATTAACAGACTTCTTATAGATTCCCAAGAAGTAATCGAATGGTAACATTGAGGTCGGTCGACTTGCAATTCTTCCCAAGTCTTCGCAAGACGGAAACCCTAACTTATGACGATGAAGCAAGCTATCTAGATTGCTATTCTTCTAATTTTATTTGCCGACTCCACTCATGTTATCATTATTAATTAGGTTCAAAAAAGTATTATCCGGATCCAGTGCAAAGTGATCCAAACTGTAGACCCTTAAATCGTGATTAGCAGTTGTATTCGGCGCTAGTACGATTCCAGCGTGGCCTTAATAGACCCACTCTTAATGGTCTATTAGTGGGAATAACGGATGCTGGAGACATTTGTTAGCATTCATACGTCCCATTGCTTTCTTGTCGTATTGCTTGATCTTGTCGCTTATTGTGTTGAAAGGGTTTGCTATTAACGTCAATCGGTGATACGCTTTGGAATTAAATTAATGCAGTAACAAGAATATGTTTAAGGTTTCAAGGCGACAAGCATAATATGGTGCTGTGTATATCATCCTAACTAGAATGAGGTGAGAACGTTTTGCTTGTTGCGTCACTTCGTCAAATAAAAATTTAACGGACGATGTTTGCTATATTTCATTAGGTCTCAATTTGCTAACCGTCATGCCGATCTTTATCCCTTAGTCGCCTTTTACTACACCTAGGGGACGGTTAGGATCAGCCTGTGCCACATTGCTCAGTGCCAGCTTGCACTGTTAACATTTCGTTATCACGATTGCATTTGTTTAGTACAATGAGGTTCGCGCCGTGAGAGAGCATTGTCTCCCGATTGCGCTGATCTGATTCCCTTATTAATGGTACGTCCTCTAATTACACAGCACTACACGTTACTAGATACTCTATCTGTTTAATTCCTTTGTGTTCAGTGAGATGCTGTCGTTTCCATTCATTTAGTATACACTATCTTCTAAATTAGATAAGGCCAGTTTTTATTACATAAAGAAATTTAGTGCAAAAAACACTACTAAAATTAGATTGTAAAGATGTTTTAAGTTCGTATCACTTACGCATACATCATTATCTTTATCAGCTGATAGATGTCTACTGTAGGATTTAGGTTCCCTCGCTGTCTCCGCTGCCTCTATTAGCGGTTATCAGTGACATTAACCAGATCATCGATCTATCTTCTGGCAGGCCTTTCAGCATTAACTCTAGTGCTACGCGGTCTTAACGCACTCTTACTGTCCTCTTAGTAATATATAGAATATAGTCATAAGATAAAGAAATAAACTAAATATGATGTCATAGTTTCAAGCCGGATTCCAAAATATAATTTAGACGATGATGCTAAATAATAAATCTGTTCATGTAAAAGACAAGAGAGTAGAAACCGGCATTTAATGGAGACAGTCAAAAGTCAAATGAGAAACAAAAAAATGTCGTGAAGATGTGTGTGAAATTAATTATAATATAATATAATATACAACCTCTGACTGCAACTGTCGGCCTGATGAAGTTCGTAGGAATTCGTTGGATTTAGATAGCATCATATAGGTCGAACTAGAAATCGATTAATAAGGCCTATGTTCAGTAATGGATAGTAATAGGCTGAGGTGATGAATATCAACATCACGATACAAAGTCATTTATAAATTATCAAATTTAATTATAGTCGAATTTATATTTGTCGTCGGTATCGAATCTCAAGCCTTAATAGATCTAGCTAATCGAAACCGCACAGCATATTTGCATATGAAAGTTTATTAACTCTAGTATTTATGAGAAATCAGGGCTTACTTTAGACTAGTGATAAAGTTACTTATTAAACTAGTACCTAGACTTCATGTACAGATTACTTCTAATGAATTGTATATCAAAGATAGAATGATGGTACGTTTCCAACTTTTTTCTCGCTTTTATCATAAAAATAATTTGTTATAGCTCTAGATTTAAAATATTTTGTATATTTTCATAGTTTAGTGTATTATTGAAAGCCTCGTGGACTAATAGTGTGTTTATTAAAAACAATTGTACTCAATTTCACATGATATTAAGACAATAAAGCTGAAGATGATGAAGCCTGCTAATGACAATTGGAATATAGCTATGCGGTTAAGATGATAGATTTACAAGAGGTGGAAGATCCTTAGCCAGTTGTTTTCCGTAAAAAACTAATTACAAATATCTAGATTAAAATACATGCTGCGGAATGGAACAAGTTACCTCCGTGATGCAAAGCTACGTCAAGGAGACAGCTAAGCTTCTTAGCTAAGCTTGATAGGTATGTATCATCACGAAAATGATGTCTTGTATCAATCCTAAGTTGTGTAACGTTACTACGGACAAGGCATCGTCATTTACCATCATCGTTTTCCCGCTTCGAATTGTGATTAGAGAAACATTCTATATAGAAATTAATTTTTACAGTTCTTCTATTGTTCCTACTTCTGGGACTTGGTACTTTTTGCCTTTTCAAGCTTTGTATTCCCTACACTGAAGTGCAGTTTGCCAGCGGTCTCATGTCCACAAAAGCGTGTTCTTGGAATATGTAGGTTTCCTAACGACGTATGCCTTCGCATGTCACTAAGAAAGTATATTATTAATGTGGCGATTTACACCCAAGCCGTTTGTGCATTACACCATCAGTGGGTCCGGCTCGTACCCGTTTGTATACGTCGACGGTTCATTAGAACAGCATTAGTCAGTACCAACGAGGTGCTGTAAATTGCTGGGCTCGTTTAGCCAAACCCACGCTCACCGTCGCCCCACGCCCATCGCCTGCGTTCTGTGTCCTTTCGACCGGCCTCATCACAGCACCGGGTGAGTCAGCCAAAAAAAAAAAAATTACCAGCGAAATTATAGGTTATGTTAGTCTTAAACACGCTATGTATGGAGGCGAAGGTATCATAGTGCATAGCAGTATCTGTGTTATAAGGGTAAAACTTTGGCATATATACGTATTTTTCTTTTTAGATTCCTTTAAAAACTTTTAATTTTTTACTGTGTACAATATATTTAAGAGGAGGGAGACTAGAACCCCCTTCAATTATGAATACGCTTCGGTATGATTTTTTATATAACCACACTATTAAGTACTCGGGTATCGCAATTTCAAAGAGAATACACGGACCGTATTCATAATTGAATTATTTAGTACGAAAGTAATTTTATATATAATTTTACACAAATCTCTTAATTGCCCCACTGCTGGGACTTGCAACTTAAAAGGAACATGGTTATTTATCTTCTTTGCTAGCGAGATGCGAATATGAATTGTATACTCAGTGGGGATTGAATATACCTTTCTTCGGGTCGTTTAGTGTTGAGTGATTCCACTGAAAACTAAATCTGAGCTATCATTGTATTATTAATATTTCAATCATCGTTATTGTAACTGTTTTCGAGGAGTTATGACCTGTTTAAGTTTACTTGGAATCGTTCGATGTAGGTAGCATCGAATTGGCCACATTGGAAAACGATTGAGACGGTAGTTGTACAGGATTGGTCGATAATATTTTATTGATTAATCATAAAATATCGAAATACTTTAATCAGTGCACAACTTTACAGCATGAACACTTGATGTTGGTACAGTTCTGATATTGGGCAAGAGTTATTAACAAACACTCGCTTAATCCGCGCTGACACGTTAAATTGAGATTGAATGCGCCATCTCATAAATTCTAACAAATTTAACGACTTCATTACGCTGCTTGCTACACGACTCCTCTGTTTGAGAAATCAAATAAAACGACCAAATGATCAAACATTCGCCCCAACGTTTGCAGCGGAAGTGGCAAACTAGTTTTAGATGTTGGTCAATTTGATTGCTGACATTTTGCATTTACTTTTTAATGAACTGATTTTCTCATTGATGAATTGGTTTAGTTTGTTCCATTTCATATCTATTATTAGGCTTACCTCTTCGTCGGTATTACTTATGACAGAATATTCGTGGTCATCACTTCGAATATTGGTTCCTGGTCTGGCTTTTAATGTGGGACAAACAGGAGATTCTTAATTCCTTGTTTTTCTTCTGTTACTTCCTTTTTATATATGACTACAAATATTTCTTCACGGATGTACATGGCAGTGTCATTTTTACTTTTGTTCTGTAACTGAGTCTCAAAGGTAAATGGTAACATTCTGAGGATGGGACAATTGCTTGTTCAAATCAACAGTTAGTCCTGCAAAATTGTATTCTAAAGCAATATATTGTATTATTTCTTTTCCTTTGTTTTCTTAGTAAAAGTTAAGACTTCAGTTAAGATTGTTTCAAAAGTATATTAGAGAATTGAAGTCCTTTTCTGATCAGTTTTTATCGTCATTGAAACCTTAACTCCTATTAGAAAAATTCAGTGGATATATTTTATTAAAATCAATTGCCTGAATTTAAAGTTGCTTAAGTTGTTATTCCGCTTTAGCAAAATTACGAGCAACAGCGAGTTTTGCGAGGAATCCGGAGCAGTGGGCTGCATTTTATTGATTGAGCTTTTTCTCACGCACTTTCTTCGCAAATGTCAACATGTTTATAAGTTCTCTCTGTAAACTGGATCGAAAGCTGTACTGCATTACTATCAAATAAGAGCACAGTAATTTTAATTTACACGAATTAATATTTAATTGCCACCGCGGCACCATGGCCAAGCCTTTCTAGTCCAACATAGTTCCTTAGTTTGATTCCTAGTTAACATGTGGTAAAGTTAGGATGGCTACCTACCACGTTGTATTGTAAATCTGCTACTGCTGCAGCATTTGCTGTGTTCCATTTTTCAACAAATAAAGTTATTCCGAGAGAACACTACTCATCATTCGCAGCCTCATTGTTTTATATATTACCATGTAACATCTAAGTAGTGATAACACAACATTCCTCCTATGTCCACCTATTGAGATGATGATGATATTATCAACACAACGAAGATAAAAATAGTAATAAAAATGGCCGATTAAGGCTACTAATATCTCAGATAGTTTGATTGTCTTCGGAATGTGGATTTAGATATTCCTTTTCATGGTCAACTCTTCTTATAGTTATTGACAATACTTAACTGTCTTCCCCTTCGTTGTTTGCCAGATGTGACGAAGTTAAAAGTTCTAATTTTTTTTTAAATTATCATGCCTTTTTGCCAGTAGGGGTAGGCAGAGGCGAATAAACACCCACTTTACACCAGGTGTGGTCAGATTAGGTCCCATGTAACAGGGGGCGAGCCTGTTGCCACTTTATTGGGGCCACCACACACACACAAAGATCATTTCAGTGTGCGGGTTTCCTCGCGATGTTTTCCTTCACTGTTTGTATTTCGCTTTTTTAACTAAAGTCCACAAATGTACATAAATAATAGTTTGGCAAATATCTCCCTTCCGCCTTTTTGTCTTTTGAATTTCGCGGCTATGTACAAAGCGCTACAGAGCTCGTATCTGCCAATACTATACATAATTTGAAAGGTCTTGACATAACCTACAAAACGACGCTATGCATAATTAGTTTGGATATTGCGTTCAACAGTTATAGACGTGTAAACATATAGTTCACTAACGCCGAAATTCGCGCTATTTTAAAGTTTTCCTTCGTTAAAGGCAAATCCGCTAGAGAAACGTTCCGTGAGATTAATGGTGTTTTGGGGGGTGGTACTCTATCACTTCGAACCGCGGAGGAATGGTTTCGACGATTCAGAGCCGGTGAAAACGACACCATGGATAAGCCAGCCGGCGGAAGACCTGTGACGACAAATACCGATCAAATCATGGACTACATCGAGTTAGACCGGCATGTGGCATCTCGTGACATCGCCCAGGAGATGGGAGTTAGTCACCAAACCATTTTAAACCATCCGCAGAAGGCTGGATACAAAAAAAAAGCTTGATGTTTGGGTGCCGCATGATTTGACGCAAAAAAACCTTCTGGACCGAATCAACGCCTGCGATATGCTGCTGAAACGGAACGAACTCGACCCATTCTTGAAGCGGATGGTGACTGGCGACGAAAAATGGATCACATACGACAATATCAAGCGAAAACGGTCGTGGTCGAAGGCCGGTGAATCGTCCCAAACAGTAGCCAAGCCGGGATTGACGGCCAGGACGGTTTTGGTGTGTGTTTGGTGGGATTGGAAGGGAATCATCCACTATGAGCTGCTCCCATATGGCCAGACGCTTAATTCTACCATCTACTGCGAACAACTGGACCGCTTGAAGCAGGCGATCGACCAGAAGCGTCCAGAATTGGCCAACAGGAAGGGTGTAGTGTTCCACCAGGACAACGCCAGACCACACACTTCGTTGATGACTCGTCAGAAGCTACGGGAGCTCGGATGGGAGGTTTTATCGCATCCACCATATAGCCCGGACATAGCGCCAAGTGATTACCACCTGTTCCTGTCCATGGTGAACGCCCTTGGTGGTGTAAAGTTGAACTCAAAAGAGGCTTGTGAAAAGTGGCTGTCCGAGTTCTTCGCAAATAAGGAGGGGGGGTTCTACGAGGGAGGTATTATGAAGTTGCCGTCTAGATGGAAACAGATTATCGAACAAAACGGCGCATATTTGAACTAAATCCGATCACTGTAACACTTTTTATAAAGCATTGAATAAAGAGCAAAAAAGCGGAAGGGAGATATTTGCCAAACTTATATTAAGTTATTGGTAAATGCCGAGATACGAAACCGCGATTTTTGGAATGAAAGCCGCACGCTCTAACTATTAGGCCAGCGAGCTAAACAAAGAGTTCTCCTGCCTATGTATTCAGATGACCTCTTCCTTTTGGAACTATAGCTATGAAGGATATCTTATCTTTGAAAATATGTCCCTTTTATTTTAGAATTCAGTATTAAGTCCGCATGTGAGTAACCATCTTTTTAAATTATCAACCATCGACAGTAGCTTTGATATGCAAATGATGGTATCACTGGTTGGTATATCTCGGTGGTAACTTAATTGAATGTATCACATTCACAACAGCTCGTATAATAAACTGTTTATCGCATAGCAGTAAAACAAGTAGCTTATTATAAGTGTTCCTGTTTTTTATTATTATTGTGTTAAAGGTCTAACTTTTTTAACTCTACTCTTTATTTAGATTTGAGGTCATGAAACATCATAAACCTTTACATTTATGCTAATAATTATGTGCATATGTTTAAGCATACATTATGTAGATATTAGTGTTGAGAGCTTGTTCGTTCTTTAGTTATCAGGAAGTTTGAAAGATAGCTGACTTCTGGAGAAATTTGGGCCGAGCATTAAGCAGAATAATCTTTATTATTTACTTTAAACTGTTATTTTTTTATATTATCTTTACAATTTTAACACCTTATTTAAAGGATTAAGGGCTGTTGTTTATTAGTTACAGATCTGTTGCCGGAGGCTGTCTAAGTAGCTCTTGTTTCTGTTAGGGAGATGGTACAAGTTTGGATCTATTTTCTATGCCTGGGAAGAGCATATTCTATATTCCGCATAAGGGTATTGATTCTAACACGTTTAAAGCCTATTATCGGCGACAATGGCGGCATTGCGACCAATGTGACCATATACAGACAATTTCAACGAACTCTCCGGGTATGGATGCGATTGTGTGAAGACATGTAGGGTCATCATGACCCTTGTTAACTAAAACACTGTGAAGATAGACGTGGAATAATGACGACTTCAAGTCAAATTCAGTTAATTTAGTAGTTACGATGTCGATTTGTTCTGACTGTAGTAACCGAATTTTAAAAACAAGTTTATCATATTTCACTATGGGATATGGTTGAGCATATCTACAACCGAGTTGTATCTCATCATCAGCCTTTGTTTATGCACTGCTGGATGGTTCAATTAACATTTAGATTGTAGTCTTATTTAATTTTGTTAGACCCAAATTTATCAGCCTTGTAGTCTCGGGCTATTAAAAATAAGACTAAGATATCCCTGCCTGTCATACAGGGCGACTAAAATGGTTCTCAGTTTCGTGAACCTTGAGGACGGGTAACTTAAAACTCAATAAGCGAGCCTTAGGAAGAAGGCAAATGCATAGTGGTCTTGTATTTGCCGTAGCACAGCTTGGGTACTAAAAAAAGCTTTGCTTTTCCGTGGGATGTTTTAGCCAGAGTGCACGCAGGCACCGGTGTCTTCCGTAAAAGATCCCGGTGGCCTTCCTAATGCATTGACGAAGACTACGGAGGGGGTTTTAGTGGGAATAAGCATTGCATAACCTTATCTTCCCTTTAAAAGCAAGGTATCCTTTAGATTTTGATTCCTCGTGAAAAACGTTTTTGGTTCAAAATTTTCACTTGACAGTCACCCCTAATAGTACTAAGATGATTAGCTTTACTAATTTCTTATTGGACTTGGAGGAATCTGAGACTAATGATGATAAATAAATCTCGTATGAAATTACAATGGTGAGCCGAGGAGGCGAGACCGCTGCGGTGGTATACGTTTCGACATCCATTGTATGCGCTCATGGGACTATATTAATGAATTATACATCGATTTATCATCGAACAATGGCGCGCGGTCTGTCTGTCCGTGTCACACGCGAACAGTTCCGTAATTAAGATAATGAAGTTGCGCCAACGAGACCGACGCTGGCTCCAATCTCCAGAGACCAACATTGGGTAACAGCAGCACTTCTTTTCTGTTTTCATAATACAAAGCGAGACAGCGTAGAATGGAACGCAGTAGTTCTTGGTACTGGTGGTGGGTCTCTGTTGCGTCAAGGTACAGAGTACTATGTTCCAGTTTGAAAGGTGCTGTGGGTAGTGCAATGACTGGTGTACCGAGACTTAACATCTTGTCTCAATGGTGCTACGTGTACTATTCTAACTAGAGCCATGTTGTTATGAGCATTACTATCAGGTGAACCTCTCGCTCTTGCCGTCTTTTCATCGAATTATAAAAAACGGTATATGATGATATTGTTGATAAAATTATTAGAAATTTAACCTTTTTTTACCAAACCCCAGCACAGTTCATATCCTTTATATAATCCTCGAAATCTTATCAAGGATCACTGTTTATTATGTATTTTATTTAACGACAATTTAAAGCAGTTAGCAGTACATCAGAAGCTGTTAAAATATTTTTGCTGTTCAGCAATGTTTATTCCCCGCCCAATGTGAAGCCTATACGTATTTGGAAATTTATCATCGAAACACGAACGTACGATTCTAATATGATAATGTACCATGATTGAATCTATTTAGAACCTATTAAACCGTACGTGGGGCCTTTATATCAACATTTGCATGACACCCCGCGCACAATGTGGGCGCGCTTCGCTGGAAACTGCAAACGGTGTTGTATTAAGAGTTTCTTGTGTCTACCACGGTTCCGAGAAGTAACTGCGCAGTGATCATTTGCTCATGTTATGCATTGTAACGACTGGGACACTGACGATCCGGTTCATGTGACGCCACACACGTTTTGAGTACGTTGATAGACAGAAACAGATTTATCTTTACATGAAAATGTTTAGAATGAATGCGATTAAAAGTAAAATCACTAAGGTTAAGAGTATAAGATGATTGATAATCAACCATTGGATGTTTACGATGAAAAAGCTCAGGATCATATGTTGTGCCAAAAAAAAATATATCATTATTGACATATAAGTTGAGAAGATAAGATTATTTAATTCTACAATACAAATCCAAATCTAGAGTCATTCCTTCTTGTCTGAGGCTTGTGATCAGGTCAACGTAGCTGTCTGGAGAAGTAGATCTGGTTCCATCGGTCCTTGTGCTCTACGCAATTGCGAAAGGTCTAAGAACATTAAGTAGTAAGAACAGTAAGTTTGGCGACCATATGTTCATATATTAAAAAATGAAAAATTGACTCTCCAAATCTATCTGATGTGAAGAAAATTAGATATTGTTACTATTAAACTTCCCACAATTGATATGTCTAAATTTCCGTTAGAAACCTTAAAGAATTTATTAAATGGTCTATTACCCTATTCAATATCAAACGGGATCTTGGAAATGCTTTTGTTAATGTGTTAAAGGAGGGAGCTCTTTTATGCTAGTTGTAAGCACCTTCCTTTACTGTTCTTCCATCAAATCGAATATTCCCTTTCACAATTCGTCCGTCGCTGTCCATCATTTGTCGACCGCTAGTAATTAGACGTCGTCGGAAATCTAGACGAGCGTCCGGTTATTCTAATTTGGTCTTTGTTCCCTGAGCAGTAAGGGAGTGCCGCCGGCACGTCGGTTTAACATTAATCATCTTCATAACTGTCCATCTTCGCACCAGTCTCCGCTAAGTATCTTTTTCATCGCGTCGAATAATTTCAGGTAAGTGCACCTCGAATGTGGTGCCATACATTTCCTCATTTGTTCGCTCTTCTGTTTTTTGCTTTCATCTACCGTTATAATTTCATTTCCCTTATTTGACTTTGCACATCTTCTTTAATGACGGATTTTCTAATGAGAAAAAAGAATTATCTTACGTCTAACACTATCTAGATATTTTAGTGTCCATTTCATGTTATGTTATTCCCGTTTATAATGTTTAAAGTTTTTTTAGTCTACATTGGTCTGGATATGAATCTAATCAGTTCATTAGCAGGTTGTAGTTATTTGTTAATCTCTTAGATTTGTGATATTAAAATTATAATTAGTTCTGCATTATATGTTGTTTTAAGGTTAGCAAAGATATTTATGTTATCTTTAATAATTTTGATAAGCCTCTTTGATAAGCCGTTAAATTAAATTACTAGGATAACGTGATATAATTTCTTTTGTCTCAAGGCGATGAACATAATGTTTTGGCTGTGTATGTTATCTTAACAAGCGCAATGTTCTTACGAGCGGGCCTCTACAATTTATCATCAAGTAAACGTCTTATTCATGTCGTTGCTTCGTCAAAAAAATAATAATCTAATTTGATGTAAATATTAGATTTTCAGATATAAATTAAAGGATTAGGTAATTCATATAACAACATCCGGAACTCGAGTATTGGTTTAACAAATATTGATTGTGTTGACGCAGGTGAGTGAAAAGGGTGTGCAGTGTGCGAGCGAGATCGAGTCGAGATCAAAGGCGTGCTTAGCGGATGCGACAATAGTGGGCATCCGCAATTACGGCTATGATTTGAGGCCCCCATCATGGAGCCGGCCGAGTACTGGGTCCCGGGGCAGGGTGCCTTGGATATATACAGGTCAATACTTGATCGTGTCTGTTAGTGTATACCTGGGAATATTTACTCAGCGACATATGGATATCTGTATATATATGAGACTTCCACCTATGTAGAGACTTACCGCGATATCTCTGATAAAGCTTAGAGACTTGAAATTTCGTAGGAATATTCCTTTTACCGAGTATAGGTCAGCTTAGAATTTTATAAAATTCCTACCCTAAAAGGAGTTGTGGGGTTATTACAGCCAGTAATGCGAGAGGAGAACAGCTACTATCATATATACAATGGCGCGTTGATAAAAATGACTATATATGACGTACAATGATTTTCGTCTTTCCCAATAAAAAATATCTAATAGGTATCCGGACAGTAGGATAAAAATAAGTAACAGATGTAATTTTTGAATATATCTTTTTAACTTAAAATCATGCAAACAAACTTAAATAGAAACGGAAAGATATAATAAAAGATTTATCACAAATTATTCACAGATTAAAAATCAATCTTTCCATAGATTTAAATCTCTCATCATCATCAACCGATAGACGTCCACAGCTGGACATAAGAGTCTCTTAGATCTCCACATCAAAGAGTTTATTGAGAGGAATAGGACCTTACCCCACCATTCTGGCCATGTGCAGGTTGGTGGATGGTCAGAACCTCGTCTGTTATTCAGCAGGGTGAACCGCGTGTAGGTGAGGTTGACTTGAGCTGCGTAAGATGTTGGGGTTCCCCCTTACACCCCTTAACTCTGACTCTTCAACAATAATTATATTTTTACTTATATTCCCGTTTAAAGTAATATAAACTAAGTTTAAGTAAAGTTTACTATAGTCATACATAATAAGGCAAAATAAAAAGGTTGTATTCAATTGATACCTTCCTTTCTTGTCGTCGGTTATAAACTTGTACTAAATCCTTGTGTATCGTTCCTACCACAACACTTCTATATCAGGCATCGGAATCGAACCAGGCTCTTCCTTAGTACATCAGCCGCTGCGTCACATAGAACATACGCTTTCATATAATAGTAATAATAATTGCAAAGTATACATATAATGAATGTTTCTAGAGAGTTCTGCGGTAACGTGCGACTGCTCGCACGAGGGGTGAGCACCACACCCCTTAGTTAAGTTCACTCGACGTTTAAAAAACTTCCCTTTTAATAATAACTGTTTTATTATAAACTTGTTTAGAAGTTAAGCTACAGTTAAGTTATCTTTTGAATTAGTTATTTACACAAACTTAATACTTTACGGGGGTAAGTGGTCCCGCACAACAACTCACGGGATCCAAGCCAATCTCACCTGCTCGTGGTGCAGCCTGCTAATCAACAGACGAGCCTCTGGCTTCCGCCAACCCGTATTGGGCCAGTGTGGTGTGAAATGGCCCAAATCGCCCTATATGAACCCCTACTTACGACAGCTCTTAGTGCCCAACGGTACCGAAGGTCAGGTAGACTGCATGTGGAGGTCTTTGACAAAGATCTATGTCCAGCAGTGCACGTCTATCGGCTAAAGATAATGATGATGATGAATACCTTTTTACCTTCCTTTCCTAATAATATGTATTGATATATCATACGTAAGATCTTCTCGCTGGTGTCTGTTCTTTCAGACGGTCCTCAAATTATCTCCGCAGTCATATCTTAGGTTGCAAGGATGATATGGTGCAGTCTATGCCATTCTCACTAGCAACACATTAAGAACAGCTTACTTTACCATCAGACGAATACCGCATTGCTTTCATCATCATCATCAGCCGATAGACGTCTGCTGGACATACGCCACTGTTTAAAGTTAATATGTAAATGTGAAGTATTACAATGGGTCGTACATACACGAGATCTGCTAGAGGTGCTGTATATTAATATGCGTTAATTAACACTTAAACGGGAGTGTTGTTCAATTAACCTTAATTAAGTTAACCAGATTGGTGTCAGATGACAGCTACGTAATAGATCATCACCAATCTTACTGTATTTTTGTTTGTTTAATAGTAAAACTCTGTGCTAAGAGATTGACTAACTTGGGTAATGGGGTCTCGTCATCCATTGTCTCGACGTGATGAGCACACTGTGGTGTAGTGTTAATCAGCTCAACAACCGGCTCATTGTGATGAACAGATCTGAGACTTACCATCAGGTCAACATCTTTTTTTTATTTAGACAATAAAGCGGGTCATCGCCTGCTTTCACCTCCAGCTTCCGATACTAGAAGTCTTACTTCTCTCACGAGCTATCACTTCAACTATGCGGCCGTCACCAATTCCGACACCACCGCTTGACCCGAACCACCAAAAACTTCCCGAGTTTCTCTTTCGTAAGCGTTGGATCGTTTCGTCCATTAAAATACCTCGCGAAACGCCCGTCAAGTGTGTTAAGTTACATCCACCGTGAAATCTTTAATTACCCCTTAATCATCAATCGATATTTTATTCATCATTTTAACTCGACGTTTAACTGTCACGGAGTAAAGCTACCATTTACATATCCAAGTCACAGTTAACTGTAAACTCAAGTAAATATTGGAAACTATTTGGGAACCCTTTGGATTGTCGCTATAGCGCGCTGGTGAAACTGTCACCAAGTAATACGAAGGTCTCTGATCAAATTTCAGGGCTATATTGGACTTTAGTTGATGGTAGTTTGAACCTAGATAGCTATTAGGGGGACCGGAAAGTAATGTCGTTTTCTTACGCTAAATACAAACACATACATTTTTAACGAGTCTTTATTTTTAATCAATGATGTATTCCCCATCATTGTCAATAACCTTTTGCCATCTAGTGAGTAAATTTTCAATCCCTGATCGATAAAAATTAATTGGTTTTTCGGCAAAATATCTAGAGATGGCATTTTGGATATCATCCAAATTTGCAAATGTTTTGCCACTTAAAAAGTGTTGCAGCGCTCGGAATAAGTGGAAATCCGATGGTGCAACATCGGGCGAATATGGTGGATGAGGCAGCACCTCCCACCCCAATTCATTAATTTTTTCTAGAGTTCGCCTTGCGCAGTGCGGTCTTGCATTGTCATGTTGGAGAATGACGCCTTTTCGGTTGACAATCGCTGGCCACTTTTCAATTAAAGATTGATTGACTCGCTGCAATTGTTCGCTGTAGAGGTCTGCAGTAACAGTTTCTCCAGGTTTCAGTAATTCAAAATGAACAATGCCGCGAATACTCCACCAAACACACAAAAGCGCTTTTTTGGGGTGTAAACCTGGCTTAGCAGTACTCCGAGGGATTTCATTTGGAGAGAGCCACTGCCTTTTGCGTTTTGGGTTATCATACAGGACCCATTTCTCATCTCCTGTGATCAAGCGATCAAAAAACGCTTCTGTGTTGTGTCGTTGAAGCAATAAGTTGCATGTGATTGATCGGTTAGCCTTATTCTGTTCGGACAGATTATGCGGGACCCAAACACCTGCTCTGCTTACTTTTCCAATCTGCTTCAAATGTTCTTGGATGGTCGACCAAGGTTTGTTGAGACTGTTTGACAATTCCTCGATCGTCTGACACGGATTTGCTTCCACTTCCGCCCTTAACACGTCGTTGTCTAACGCTGATGGTCTTCCTGATCGATACGAGTCGGAAAGATCAAAATTACCCGATTTGAACTTGGAAAACCACCTTTGGCATTTACGAATGTCCAGTGCATTTGGATAAACATCGCAAATGTTTTTGGTAGCAACTGTTGCGTTATTTCCCTTGCGAAACTCAAAGAGCATGCAATGCCGGATGTGTACCTCTTCTGGTATTTGGCTGGCCATTTTACCCAAAATTACAAAAAAAAATTGTAATTCAATTGTCTATAAGTAAAGAAATCACTATAACCTCACAATGTCTTTGGTACGCCTCTGAACAAAACAATGAGCTGACAAATGACAATCAAGTATTGGCATGCGCAGAAACGACATTACTTTCTGGTCCCCCTATTACATCTCCTATATTGAAGTATGAAAGGAAATGGAACGTGGAGAGAGAAAAGTAAGATGAAAAGAAAGAAAGAAGATAATGAAGAAACAATTAAGATATATATAAAATAATATCATAAAAGATAGCATTAAAGGCCCAGGCACAAAAATGCCCGGGGGAACGGGATAAAAAAAAAACTCTTGTCATAAGTCTGCTGTGACAACAGCATTTTCGAGATCCGCCTGTCGACATGTGAAAGCTATTCGAGGTCGTTTCCTCTTCCTCATCTCGATATACAGCATCATAATGAGTGCGATTGTATACGGAAACCAATATTTATTAATATTTTTAACTATTTTTACAGCTTTTGTTTGTTCTAAGAGAAGAATGTAGGAAAAAGATACTGTGCTAACATGAGAGGGCCGGTTACACGGCGCCGTGTAGCCGGCCGCGTCACTACGCTATTTGGATTGAGCAGCTGCTGTGACGGTTCTGATTTGAATACGAACGTATGGGTTTGGTCTGCCGCTTGTCGACTGTACCGTGCCATGGTGTGGACTTGTCGCGACCAGTCTCGGCTATCGGTGGTTATGCAAACAGCGGTGTTGATACGGTTCGCGGAAGTGCGCTCGTTCCGTGCGCGTATTTTTTTTTTTTTTAGTGCGTTTTATATTTTTCGTTATATTTATCAGCGTCACGCTTTCCCACGGTCGGGCGGCGCTATCGCGCCGTATCCGCGCCGCCCGCTCTCTCGGACTCATTTTTTTTTGCATATCCGACGCCATTTTCGCAAACATGTTTTTTTTAATATCTTTATATATTTGTCATCATCATCAACATCATCAGCCAATTTACGTCCACTGCTGGACATAGGCCTCCATGAAAGATCTCCAAATCGTACATTCAGTATAGCCTCCCTCATATTGGTGGATTTGGTTCATATACCACCACATTGGCTCATTTCGGGTTAGTGTGATCCAGTGCCTCGTTTATTAGATGGTAAGGTGCACCACGAGCAGATAGGGTTAGTTTTGGTCCCGTGAGTTGTTGACAGTACCTGCCTTGGTAATGGTAATAACTCGAAATAAACCCATATCGCCGTATGCTTAAAATCAGCTAGATGCTGAAGGTTACTAGCGAAATGGTAGCTTTTCCTAACTATCAAAATGAAGAAGGCAGCAGATCTAGGATATGCAGCCAGAAATGCTAAATACCCTATACCGCTTGTAGGAGGTCATAGGGATAATGGGGAAAGTAGCCGGAAAGAGTAAGATCGATCGCAGAAAGATATCATGGCTAGAGAACATCAAGGAGAGGAGAATTTTTTTTCAACCTTTTTTTTATTTAATTACGCGACAAAACGAGCGGGACGTTCACCTGATGGTAAGTGAGACGCTCGCCCATAACAACGTGGCGCTCGTTAAGCAAAAGCACCATATTGCGCTTGACGCCTGATACAAGATGTCGAGACTCGTTACCCCAGTAATTTCACTAGCTACAGCACTATTAAAACCGGAACACAGCAATGTTTGCACACTAGTGTTCGACGGCAGAAATAGGCGATGCGGTGGTACCTAGATGGTCTCCGCCAATAAAGACCTATCACCACTTTAAGTGTTATAAAGGTAAAGGTTATATTTGTACAGTCGTTGAAATCGAGAGATCATCGCAAAATATGAAAACGATATAAACATCGCGGCGCCATAACAACATTAATGAGCGGGGGCCCTCTCGATTAATAAAGTCTCGGATTTCACGAAAACCGGTAAACATTCATCAGAGGGTCCGCTTTCCCTCCGCTGACAGTGGCCTCTCTGCGGGAGAAAAAACAATGGCGCCTAATAAGGCGACTCACCATCGCTTGGCCAGTTTTTGCAGGCCGACGTCCGACTCCTCCAGGTATCGCCTGGTGGCGGCGGTCAGCCTGCACAGCGCGGAAGTCCTGCACTTCGAATACTGATGAACCTGATGGTGACTTGTTCAACTGGCGCTCGGGTGGAATTTCATAGTTTTTCATCGTGCTACCGCTAACGGTAAAATATTGGAGTGTTGTTTAAAGTCCACCTTCAACACTTGCAAAGCATTTTAGGTTATACTTCATATAATATTGTTAAAGTTAGGATATATATCTATATACATACATGTTATTAGTTCTCTTCTAGAAGCTTCTTTTGTATAAAATTTACGAGCCACAAAGATTGTATGTAAATAATAAAATTATTACTATAATAGAATTACCACCTTAGCAAATTGATTGAGAAATTTTCATATATATATATATACATATATCATGTGTGTGTCTAATGATAAATGTAGAGATCTTTGGGGGAAACCTATGCCCAGCTGTGGACGTCCATCGGCTGATAATGATGAGGATATACTAACAAAAAAAAATGTTATAAATGTAATATAAATTCACATACATTTATATATATATATATATATATATGTATAGGAATTATTCATTGACACATCTCGTGATCTACAAAACTGTTAGATTGGTACTGGTGGTAGGTCTCTTGCTGGAGACCTAGGTAGGTACAACTGCAGCTATTTCTGCCGCCAAAAACAAACTATAGTTTGGCGGGAAGAATAGAAGCTACGGTAGCACCTAGACGCTCTGGTAATCGAGATGTAGTGCATTGAGCCACGAGATGTAGTGCATTGTTAGGTCTCATTACCCAGGTAATAACGATGCTGAAGGCGAGTTTGTACAAATGTAGCAACGTTCGTCCACATTATTACCGCCGGAACTGTCGGACGAGTCAACAAACCTTCGCCGCGTCAGCCGTTGTCGAAAATTCCGCGTTCCCACGCGCCGCTATCGAGTCCGACAACGAGAATATTTACCTAGACGCCAATGATAACATGTCGGTATTGCGCAACGTCGGACAACCAACGGAATGTGTGGCTTCGCTTATTTATTTACCTCCACCGATTCGTACAAACAAACTCTGAATCGGATGGTGATATTTGATTTTTTTTTCACTGTATTCAAATTCGCACGGATCCCTTCTCCTGAACAATTTGTATGGTGGTAAGCTATATTTATCGGATGATGATGATGATGATGATGAAGCTATATTGACCCTACCGTTACCATCACATCGCGATTGTATGATAGAGCAATGAGACGTTTACGTGATAGTAAAGTAACACGCTTACCCATAACAACTTGGCGTTAGTTATGATATACTAATTTTACATAAGATGCTACCACTCGTTATCTTATTAATTTCAATTGCTACAACGCCCTTCAAACCAGACCACAGTTAAGTTTGAATGCTGTTGTTTGGGATCAGAAATCCTAATACATGAATATAACAAATATCTATAAATTCAAAGTAATGTTCCTGGCGTTCCTCGGGAAAGTTCTGTGTCCACAAGCATACTGCTAAGGGCTAATGATAAAATAAGGACCACTTCTAAAATATCCTTTTTTTTTTAAGTTATATTATTTTTTTTTCAATGATCGATCACAGTTTTATGTACGAATATTTCGAAAGAAAAATCATTCCGTTTCTTTTTCCCACTAATGTTTACTTTGCGATATGAACCGGATGATAACGATTTTTTTATACTCCTACAAGGATAAATGATGTCTTTAAAATATATTATAGGTATACGAAGTGCGCACGCGCATCATCAGCGGAAATGCCGGGTGGTCGCGTTTGATCTCCATCTCCTCCATCTTCATCCAGATTTGAACGAAGATTACCAGCTAAATAATTTATTCGCATTTAAGTCCTTCGCGGTGTCTTTGAAGCTCAAATTTCTTCAAAAAATCACTGCAGTTTATTTTAAAGATACGTCGCTGGATTTTTTTCTTCTCAATCAAGCAACTTGAATACCTGATGGTATTAATACGCTTGCATATAACGACATGGTGCTAATTAAGATGATTTACTCTACACCACATTTTACTCGTCCTGATACATATGATGTTGTGTTGTTACCCCAGTAATTTCACTAGCTACAGCGCTTTTCAAACCATAACACAGTAATGGACGCAGCATACTCTTTGGTATCAGAAATAGCAGCAACGGCGGTATCTACCTATACCATATTAGCTGGAATTAGCCAAATAGCTTGTGTGTCTGATCAACTGATGTTGTTATAAAGATTACTAGTAATCTGGTTGTTCATAGACCTATCTTCTGTTCCAGGATTCGTGTCGTGTTCACCGTCGCCCTGCAAGAACGGCGGCACCTGCCTTTCTACGCCGAGAGGGGAATACTTCTGCAAGTAAGTCAATCAAAATCATCATACCCTACTTCAAACTATCCTCATTTATATATCATTTTAAAACATGTAAATTAAAGCATCCTTTAATTTACCTCATACCCTCAGTTATCATTCAGCGGATGTCCAGTCGAAATCGGTTAAGCCATTTCGGAGATTAACCGGAACTAACATACACGAAAGTGTAAAGCTGCTACTTCGATATTATAGATACTGCATTTTTTTTATACATATGGATCAATTGTTATAGACTGTAATAATTGAGATTTATTATATGAACGTTATTGCTTTCATTGTGAATAGATGTTAGATAATCCCAAAAATTACCTACATATGGCCGGCCTTTCAGCTGCCCATATCGCCCCCTAATACTCCGCAATTTTTTTTGCTAACCCTTATGGGGTCGTTTTAATATCGTCAAACGATTTTGATCTATCTAACAACTATACACTACATCTAAAATCGCTCACGCTTTACCGTCATGAAAGTTTGCAATAACAATTTATTTGTATGATTATTCTATTGTTGTTTATTGAAAGGTCGAATTGTTTTGGAAGGTCTCAAGTGTTATAGGTTTTATTAAAAAAGTCTAACCTAACCTAAGCGTTACGAACTTAACTTGAAAAAGGATAATTCGATATATGTTTTATTTCATAAAGATGAGAGGGACAAAAGATAAATTTGATTGTAAGGAATAATGACATTCATTTAACCCTAGTTTGGAAGTTAAAGAATATTCATAACGTTGAGACAGATGTTAGATCTCGTTACTATAGTAATTTCATTAGATATAGTCCCTTTTAGAAGGCAACTTAGTAATCCACATTACTGTTTAACGGCCGACTTCGTATTTTCTTCAAAGCGATAAGCGAAATACAGTGGCATGGAAATTTCGAGAACGTATCATCGCTTCATCAAAAAACTATGAATATCTTTTGTTCAAATGTATCGTAATACATTTCAAGAGTAAAAACAATGTTTACCTTAAATAGATAAACAATTAAGGATTATTAACATGAATTCCGATAATCACAGCGGGCATTGAGACCCTCGGAATACTTCCAGGCACCATATACGCATTATGGTCTGCGAATGTGGAGGAAAATGCGACCCCCACTACTTGTTAGTTATTTATTAATCACGACTCGATCTTGACTCGAATGTAGATAGTGATTTCTAAAAAGCACTTTACGTATATATTAGAAAGAAAGATATTAGAATTTATATATATTCTGAAAGTATTCTCTTGTTGGTAACCTTGGATGGATGGTAGTATAATGTATGATATTATAATATTTTAAAATCATTTAATAGCACTAGATCTAACTAGAAGTAGTCTAGGTAACTATCTATTTATATCATCGAGCATTATTCATAAAGAAGTCATTTAATCTCGTGTCTTAAGTCAGTTAGTATAATGTGATAGTTAAACAACTTATCACAGATTCCACTACAAGATGGAACCATCTAGGAATATCACTAAAAAATCTCATTATCATCAAATTAGGGAAAATACAAAGTTGTCACGCAAGGATATAAAAAAGTAGACTTTCTGTTCTTACTCGAACACGATTCGATTTCACTGACCTCTCGACGAGAAGTCGTCGGCACGAGATGTATGGTGGTAATACCACCGTTCGACAAGGCCCTTTGTTTTCTCCCGATCGAGTTGCTCATTAAAATGGCTGACTGTTTTTGGTACGGACCTAATACGGAGGCGACAATACGCTCGTAGACCTCAGACAGCCGGGGCGTTACTCAGCGCTCTCTCATTACGTCCTCTTTATTGACTTTATGATGATGGCAAAAATTATATAAAGTCAACTTTTACTATTTTTATAGATTTTTGATGAGTCTAAATTAAAATGTGTCATCCAAGGCAATTCACTTATAGATTGAAATATAATTGAAAATAATTTTCCACCACCTCTAAACAATAATTTACCATCAGTACCTAGCGTAGGCACATCCGCTTGTAACAATATGAAGTAACATATTGTCGATTAAGGCGGTTATGTTATGGTTGACAGTGAAGTAGTAGAATGTGATAAAAATCTGGAAGCTTCACTTAACATCTTATTTTTACCGAATTGACGATTTACTTGTCCCTGGTCCAGTTGATAAATTATCATAAAGAGAAACAAGAAATACTTTTTTAATTATATAGACTTGCACTTGACTACAATCCCATGTAGTCTTAAACTGGTCTACAATGGTAAAACCTACTAGTCGAGATTCGTCTAACTATTAACTTCTAGCCTCACTCTTTTAAAGATCTATCATTCTTCTACTATTCTACATTATCTCTGGATAGATTTATCTCTGCGCTGTGTAAGTTACCTATCTTTGCCATTATAAATAATCGTCGGCATCCAATTTTGTGCACTTCGAAAATTTAATAGATGCAAGAATAATTGTAGATGCGACCGCTGATAAGGACCGCCGGAGGTGCTTACTTATCGTCTAGACGTTGCTGGATGCCGGCGAACTATCGCTAATGGAGGTGGGCGGTGGCCCAGATACGGGCAATGTTCACTACTTTACTGAGGTCCTCGCAAGAGTTGAATCTTATTATGCAGTGGCATTGAATTTGGTGCTCTATTCAAAAGATCAAATCAAAAGTTTTCACACTGATTTTGCATCGCATACAAAAGTTGACATATAAAAAGAAAGAGATGTGATCTGATGAGAAAGGCAATACAAATAATCCACTTTACTTCCATCAACTCGCGCTTGGCGGCGTGGTTGATAAATAAGCAACAAGAGAGTTAAAAATAACATAAAGAGGTATCTAGTGATTTTTTTGTTAAATCTTGATTAGGATAGAGACTTTTCATTTGATAATGATTAGTACCTTTTAAATTATTTTCCCACTTAAGGGTTTAAAAGTCTGTGTTCTTCCTGAAGTATGTTCATAAAATAATCTCTTATGGCGGTATTACCACTAATTAAGCTCACATTCTGCGGTCGCCGGGTCCGAAATTACCCAACGCCAGCAGGTTCTGTTTCAATGTATAAAGATGATTGTGTACGAAATCGATATCTCTCGAAATCGATCACGTTTATTTTGATTGATTTAAATCGATCCATTCGACGAATCGATTGTTGAAACGATTCAAAACAATTTACATGTTATGAAATACAAGTTGTATGTTATTTTTTAAATGTCTGCAACATTAAGGTTTTATGCAGTATGTTTAGCAATCGGCGACGATAGTCTGAACTGACGAGGACGAGACGATGTGGTTAATTAGTCTGTTCGCGAAATTGTGTTAATTAGAATTAAAATTGGTTAAGATTTTAAGTATATATTTCTTCATTAATCTCTCTGCAGAGATATCTATTAAATGATATATATAACGAAAGGTGGGAAGAAGAAAAGGGATATAGTTGGGGAATATCAAGGAATGGACTGGCATATCTGGGGCATCCGAATTGTTCCGTAGCACCAGAGACAGAAAGGAATGTACTACACTGATCGCCAACCTTCACTAGTTGGAGAGGCACTTTAAGAAGAAGATCAGTGTCAAAAAAAGGCTAACTGAAAAGACTACGAGGAGTAATATCGGTTAACTTTTCATCTAATTTTTTTCATCGACAATGGTAACTCTATTTCTAATAATGTTGCAATAGGGCCTAAGAAGAATTAGTAACTAAATTGTTTTATCTATGTGTTGATTTTTAGCATGAAATTCGGTTGGATGCGATATCAAATATTTTGTAACGTTACTGTTGCTTTGCGCGTACAAGAGTTCCGTATAAATTTCTACGTAATGCATCATTCGTCAAGCTTTCAACGGGTCAACGCTGGGCTGACGTGGGACGTGGCGTCTGATGACTAGGAACTTACGAAATATTAGATGACCCGTGGCGTAATTGTAATGGTAGTTGCAAACAAAGCACCTGCAGTAACGATTGTAGATTGCATATGTTTGAGAAATTTAACACTGTTTACGTTGTAACATATTTTCTTTGGAGTAAAGTGGTAGTAGTTTGGTTTATAATACAACTTGAGATGCTGCAGTTGCAGATTTGGGTTAGGCATATAATTGTTAATATCTTGTACAACACATAAAGTGAGGATGTACGCCAGGCGGCTAATCAACTGGATGCTTTTATAGAAGATCGGGCTAAGAGGTGTTCCTTGAGAGAGGCATATGTCCAACAGTTGACAGATGCGGGTGGTTAATCAACAATTGAATTCACAACAATAATAAGGCGTAGCTAGTGTGATCGGAGACGTTTTGAGCAACGTTTACGAATTATTTGAGCACTGATGTTCATTTGTATACTGCAGATTGCGGCATTCCTTCTCTATAACCTGTTCGAGGAAATAAAGCACTCACAATGGTCTAAGAAGCGCGCTTCCAAGGTGTAGCAACGGCAAATAGACTATAACGTACACAATTCACACGGCGCTTGCACAAATGTGGGTCGACGAGTGTCCGAGAGTAAAGCAAGGACAATTACTTAACAGTGAGGCAGTTACGTGGTTTGTTTTACAAATTTTGGTAGCTTAATTTAACCTAACTTGAATAAAGCAAACATTATCGTTATATTTAAAAAGTGAAGACAATATGAACGATGTCTGCTTGATCCATACATTAGAGTGATTTTAGTATTTTTCTATGTACTCCCACATATGTGGACAAACTGGTTTAATCTTTTTTTAAAGATGTCATTAGTAAAACTTGTTTGCAATGAAAACTTTAAGAATCCGGATCAAAAACAAATATAACCGACACCGAAGAGCGAGCCACCTGTCTCGGAATTAGGCAGATTAAGGAACGGGTGCTCATAATAAACGAATGGTAGTAGCAAGAAATGCATTAGCCTAATCACACCCTCTGCTTCAACGGCTCGTTACTATCCGGAATGCTACATAAAAACCTCAAATCCGTCCGTCTGTTTGACTCGATTTCAGGACGATAATTGCGTCCACTTCCTCGGCTATCGTTTTGGAGATGACTCGGCGCAGCGCGTGGGAAACGTCATTCTTTTGGGGAATTGCTTCGCTGAGTGCCGTGATATTTAGATTTGATCTTTGATTATCTGTTAGCATGCACTGCGATAAGTCTATATTACATTGCTAGTTTAATATTTACAAATAAATATCCTTTCTTTAGGTACCGTGTATCAAAAAATATATATGAAGAGAAACTAAAACACCTGATTATATATATATATATATATATATATATATATACACTGTAACAACGAATAAATTGAGTCTAAAGCAACTTACACGCTTGTTTTTAAGTAAAGAGTTGTTTTCGCAACCTCATAACCAAAATCGACAGAAAGAGGGTCACTTTTATTCTTAAAGTTATTATTACTCGGTTATAACTTTTTTGCTCCAGTCTCACAAACTAACGCATTAGGCTTTTTGTCTCCAATGTAATCACATTAAATACCAGTGCAGGCGGTTTAGATTCCTATAGCGCATCCGATAAAAAATAGGTCTCGTCGTCATGAAGACGACGTGTAAAAAAGGCGGAATTTATGACTCCCACAACGCCGCAAAAGCTACTGCCCGCCCCGAGGGACTTTTTATGGATCCGATGCGCCTATCGGGATAATATACAAATGGATGAGGTTGCCTCAAATGGATGATTTACTATAAAATTTAAATCTACCCGGCCGCCGGTACTCGTCACCGGAGCCGCGGGGCCCGAGTAACATTATATTTAAATCACGCGCAGGTTTCGTCCGTGCGACAAGAAGCCGATGGGTCTTTTTTCTCTTTAGTCATTAAACTGTAATTTTTATCTACAAGGCATGCAACCGGTCCGGCATTATCACAGGATACTGCGCCGATATGCGCTGTAGGCTCTGAGGATAGGCTTGTTAGTGCTATGCAAATACAAACAGTTCTATTTCTCCGTAATCATCCGTTTCATTGTTTTTGAATGCCATATCTTAATGACACAATTATCAAGTTCATGTTTTATGTATGCTGACACTTCTAAACATTTATCAATGCTGATTTAGTTGAAGATAACAATGTTTAGAGCGATAAATCCAATACTGCAAATCTCTGCCGAATTCATAGTTTTTGGGTTTCACTTCGACGGTTACAATACGATGAATTTGTATATTTCCAGGACAATTCGAAGGTCTCTATAAACAATGGATGGTCTATAATTTTTTTTTTGGTTTCCCGAAATGAGTCCCGGCTGGATTCCCTGAGGCTAAGAATAAAACTACTTCAGGTAGGAATTTTTCTGCAGCCCCGCGGCGGGCATGCGTGGACGTCGACCGTTTTGGTGCCATTATCTCACGAACCGGTTCGTTAGGGCCAATTTGAAACAATAGACGTTGCAAATATAGACTCCTTTTTCCGGCATTCCTACATAAATATGTATTGAAACTTATCGAAATAAAATTCGCTTCATATTTTATATTTACATCGACAAAGAAGTGTTTTAGTAAGAGCTTTTATACTATATCTTAAGTATTTTTGCTTCAGAGAAGTTATAGTATTATTAGATTTTAGTTTCCTTACTATGTTGTTCAAAAATAAGCTCCGAAAAAACCTTAAACTTATCATTAGTAACATAATCATGTAGAATATTATTGTATTAGCAGTAAAGTGGGTTACTTAGACGAGTAACCCATGTTATATATACAACAGAAATAATAACCGTCCTTATAAGCAGAACGCGTGTAACCTCACAAGTGGGCAATAAAACCCAGAGACGTATACGTTGAGAAGATTTAAAAGCAAGCATTCTAGGTTTTGTTTACTGGTCCCTTTTATGCAAACTACCCGCACCAGCTCGCCAGCGCCATCTATTAATCGACTGCCACTAAGTGTATAGCTGCAATGCGACAGTTAGTTGGCTGTTGTGCAGATAGGGCCAGACTAAGAGACGAGATAATATCGTGTTATTTATAGACCGAAGTAGCGGTTCAATAACTTTACGTTTGAAATTATTCATTGCCATTTAAAATTGCGCTATGTAGGTATAATAACGAACTCACAATCACTTAAACAAAAGCTTCAATGAATACAAATAATTTGTAAACGAATGATAATAGTATCAATGTTTAACATACGATAGACAAGAGATCGAATGCATATTGGTTTGTATTTATCAACATTGTTTGTATAGTCTATCTCTTAGATATGTTTGGGGGCACGGAAACATTTAAGTGAATGTTATTACTTCTTAAAGCCTTACACCAAAATTTCATGAGACACGTAGAGCAAACAAAAAGCCTTTGGAGAGATTTCACAAAGATGATGCGATGAGAGAAGTATTATGTATAGTGCTATTTAGAGATAGAAATATGAGGTGCTATGTTATCTACCTAGACGATCTTGGCAACGGAGACTAATTAGAAGTATGAATCCACTTTTGTAATCCAATATTATTAAGTTATTTATTCTATGACATTATTGTTGATAAACAATAGTATAACAAACATTATCAATATATAGTATCTAATACTTCTACAGGATAACGTAAATTAAAATCTGGATTATAGTCTAAATATAAAATGTTCCTCTTGATAATACAATCTCCTTGATATTTTGTGTACAGGTGTATTCCATTATTCATATTCGCCTGCAGTTTGGCACGGACCACGTTTTTCTGTCTTTTTTTAAAGAAAAATCATTCCACCCTCTGGCACGGCTTTTGAAGAACACGGCAGATGGTTACGGATGTTTGAATAAATTTGCAATACGAAAGCAATTATCGTGCGTCTCGCCAAAACTTGTTTTGGTCCGTTCATGGAGCGTAAATTTAAGGTCATTACAAAATTCACATGTTAGTCAAATCGTCAATTGTATTAAATCCATCTAAAGTCGTCATTAGGTATAATTGTGTATTGATTAATTTTTGTTGTTAAAGAAAAGTTATAAATTTATCTTGACTACGATCCCATCTGATGGTAAGCAGCGATGTAGTCTTAGGTGATAAAGAGTACTAGTCTAGAAGTATCCTCTTCTCTTTTATTAAAGATTCCTAATATCTACAGGTACAATCTTCGGATCTTCTTTTCCTTGCCGGCTTCTGTTGTCCAAATAGTACCTTGAATGTAGCAAATAAACCAACATTAGTATGTTGTTTATATTTCTTATGGATTTGAACACTTTCAGCACTATCATGTTATTTCATTGTCTTCTAATACATCATTTCGTTGTAGTTAATTCGCAATGTAATTTATCTTGATTAAAAGCAATTTAAATTTGAATATTTATTAGTTCAAATACCATCCATGTTTGTTCGTACGGATTCCAACATCGGCTCACCTTTACTGAAATGTAAATTATCTAGCTATCACATTTAGAGCGGTCCGTTTCACCGGTCCAGCGCGGAACTGTTCCATATCCCTTCTTAGGATAAGATTTCAAGCATAGTAAAAGCAGTTCGCTTTATAGGTTTCATCTTGAGATATTTTCTACTTCATTTTTAAAATGATGATAATTTTAATCTGACCTTTACTAAGCTTACTTATTGTACGTGCATTCAGGTGAATGATATAGTATATTGAGTCTGGCAAAAATTAAGATATTGTTCATAAAGTTATTTAATACGGCTTAAGTCATGGGTAACGGTTATTTATCAATTATTTTTCTCACCTGTTATTTATCAACTATTCCATTAAATTGTTTCTTTTTATCCCTTCAAGTATACAAATTTAGACCGATTTCAGTGTTGTTATATGACGAAAATGAAATAGATCATAAGCTATCAATTCAGA
This sequence comes from Troides aeacus, assembly GCA_033220335.2. Classification (NCBI taxonomy): domain Eukaryota; kingdom Metazoa; phylum Arthropoda; class Insecta; order Lepidoptera; family Papilionidae; genus Troides; species Troides aeacus. The sequence continues at coordinate 2,130,514 of CM067272.1, read as the reverse complement.
CAATCGCATCAAAAAGGTCAATTCAATTTACAACGTAATCGGATTTACTATCTTATTGGCATCCAGATCTCGGAGTCTAGATGTGGACCGCGAACATTCATTGGACGACAAAGATTTGCAGCCATCAAGCCGGGACGCATCAGGCAACCGGCTCATAATGAGATTGCCCGCCGTATACGGAATTCGTTTGTGTAGTACATAAGCGCCTTAGCAGCGGATATCTGTATCGCGGCCTGTCGCTAACGATGCTTCCTGAATTGGATCTGCTATTTACATAGATCTTCGTAATTCGCTTAGTGGAGTTATCATTTTAGAGCATCCTTTGCTATCGCTTCTACTATCCTTATATCTCTTCCTGTAGATATAAACAATAATTTTTAAATAACATTTTAAACTGTTTGTTTAAAAAAATATTACGTCAAAAGTCTACCCAAAACTATTTATACATATTCCTATCTCTTGTAATTCCATTCCCCACTAATGGTGATTCTGATCTTGAGAGTAACAGTTGTTATATTTTGTGTGATATTATTTTATCCAGCAATGGACTTCTATCCGCTGATGATTATGAAGAAGAAACTATAGATTTGTTAGGAATAAAAATTGCTTGTATACGGTAAGAATTAGTCTATTAATAGAAAGGGTGGGTTTTAACAGGAAGCTTGTCGGTTTGTAATCAACTATGTAGTGTTACTCAGAGCCTCGTTTCGATATTCATTGTGATACTATCACTTCATGTACTTTATCGTAAATAGCAAACGTAACCTTAGAACATATAATTTTTAAATATTACTGATTATCGTCACTGTTGCTTATTCATGGCTATCGTTAGAAAATTCTACAGTAAGTAATAATCCCGCCTATAGTTTGTTCACAATGACAATTTTTAAGAATAACAATTTCCCGGTAAAGAGGCCGTAAACCTTAAGTGTCATTTTACCTGCGTCAGACAATGTTCTTTACTCGGGTCATTTTATCGCAATACAAAATCTTGATGACGGTGAACGCAATAAAGCTCCTCAAAATTTCCCCCAAAATCACTGCGACGCGAATTTAACGAGAAGAAATCTTGTTGTTATTGTCCCTATGGTTCCTTTTTGATTGTTTACGGTTCGTTTATGCTGTGAAAATAAACTTCTAGCGGCTATCACGATGCCGTGTAGCACGTCCCAGACTTCGACCGCCTCGCCTTATCACACGGTCTGTACGTCTTAATGGTCTATCTAACTGTTAGACCACATGAGTGTATGCACGAGTGTTTTAATAACCGTATGTCGAGTAACCTCTTGATTGTTTATAAGAAGATAATTCTCATATACTCTTTTCAACTTCTTTACCAGGTATTACGCTGCTCTTTTAGAAAGTTAATAGCCATTGCTATTAAATTTTTTAAGTTATCTCATCGCAACGTTATTTTCCAAATTTGTTCCAATAAGACGCATATCAATCGCATCTTTACTTTAACTAACAAAACTATCTATTATCATTTTTATATCGGATAAAGTATAGGTCTTTAGCGAATTTAAATGTTATGAATTAACAGATCAGATAGGATAGCTAGTGGTCTAAGATTGTTGCATCCTTGATGTTGTAATTACAATTGATTAAGAAGGAATCTCTTCTCAATTACTCTGCTTCCATTCCTCTATTCATTGCTGCATATTATATCTAAACTTCACTTTTGATTTATTGAACATAATTTCAAATTTTCAATAGTTCTGTCCTAATTACTCGTATAATTAGGAACGGCATTATAGTTCTTATTTGCATGTCTTTAAATTTGTACCATTAGCTTCAGGTTGGGTCCGATATCAAGTGTGTTTCAGTATATGGTACTTTAACATAAAATACGAAAATTATCTAATGATTGAACATTAGAATTATAAAATATTAGCTTTACCAATGTGTATAGATACTTACATTATGTATTGTAATAGATTCTGCAAAGTTATGATTCGTTACATTTTATTCTTAATAACTTTTTAACGACCGTTGTTAATAAACGTTACAGTTTCAATGTAAATGTCTATTGTTTAGATTGAATGTTAATCATCTATAGAGATTAATAAATCACTCGATGCGAGACTAACAAGTAGGTTATGTAACGATATCGATATGTAATTGATTCAGTACGAAGCTCTTCGATTGGGAAACAGAGTTCGATACTGAACGTAACATGTGTGGGACATGGTGATACGGGATCATAGTCGAGGCCTCAATCACCAAGAATTAATCTACTAGATGTTGTAACATTAGAAAATTTTGAATTATGTTAAACCAATTTTTTATTGAAGATATAGGATTTGTTACATTTCATTGTTTAGATAAGATTTCTATGATTTTGATCATATTTACTAGAAAAAGCCTTGAAGGTGATCCGGTATAAATTAAAGAAACAAACTGAAGAAAGAAAAACAGGGTTTCTCTTGCACCATTAATAAATAATTTCTGCAAAAGCTTTTCTATTAACTTTACTTTGTAAGAAAGTTTTATTCATTGAACGTGAGCAGTTGATTTTGATACTATTGTTTTCTTCAGTTAAACGCTGACTTGATGTCTGCTATTATAAGCCTTTAACCACACACTGTGATGACAGTGGCTTTGACGATCTCTCAAATGAGTAATCGTCCCTTAGAAAGATTAATTTAATATTAAAATGTTAATTTCAGAAATGAAAATTAGATAAAATTTGACCGGATGAATGCAGTCTTCATTATTAACATTTGACACATTGCAGCGGTGAAAGGTTTATTACAATAGTGTCTTTGAAACCCGCCGCGATACCGTTGCTCCGTTTCTTGCTGTTCTCCGATGATTAATTAAAACTGTAAAGATTGGTAGACAAACGTCTAGTTCGGTCCGTTCGCTTCATTATTTCGCGACCCGAACTGTAGAGTCATTGTTCGCGTACTCATTATGTTTCCTAATGACGGGCTGCCTTATTTGCTCGCTTTCTCTGAGCCCAGCGTTTGCATCACGCAATACGAGCGAGAAGTGGTTGCATAGTTAGACAATGCTTCTCGGATTCGCAAGCAGGGTCGCACGCTTTGCTATTACTTTCACTACCAAAATATCCCTCTGAGACTCTTGTTCAACTTCGCTAAACACATTACCATTAATCAAACATTTGACAAATTAATAGCTCTAAGTATATAAATCGCCATTAAGATCCGTATCGAAGCTTTATATAATAGATGTGTTATTTCTATTTCCCGTTAGTTTATCGTTAACAGAGAAAACTACAAACTTGAATGTGGGCCGGGCTGTTTCAATACGTTACAATCAACGTATAAATAACCATAGAGCATGAATTCTCATTGAGTATTATTTATCTCTTATTTCTTTTTGTCTATCATCCAGTTCCGGCGTGAAATACTTGTGACTCGCGAGACTACTGTCAGGGTCGGTGACCCGACAGACCTATCCTTCTCTTTTATAAGGTTGTAACAAAAAAGCCTGTGTCCAAAGTCCAATATTGTCTTTTCATCTCGTTTTAGTGCTTTATGCACTTCATTACGTTATAGAGTCCGGATGATCCGACGCGGCCGTTCCGTCAGCGGCCCGCGACAAAAAACAAACCAATTTAAAATCTGGATTACGATCTGCCAAGCGTGAACCGAACGCCTTACACTGTTTACTTAGCGGCCTCGTTTATTTACGCACGATCTTATAAATCCGTGAATGACAATTTTAAAAGCGTCCGTCTACTCGTAAAAAAGTTAATAGCTAAAGCTTCATTTTAAAATTTACTTTGTTCTACTAATACTCTGGCGCTGAGGTTGAAGTAATTTATACCGCATCGTTAAATCGATAATTAACAATCCCGTATATGGCTTTCTTGATCCTTCCAATTAAAAATTTGCAGTTGAAATTCTGCTTGCGTTCAATGTGTCCGCGTTTTCGTCCCTCGTCAGCTATTACTCAGTGTGATTTAACAGAGTTTTACAGCGGCGATCTCCCGACAACTATAACTTCCAATTAGCCGGTCCATGTCAGTTCTTAAGACTTACGCTTCATTCCAACGGTCCACGCAGTTAAATGCGTGCAATTTAAATTACACACAACATTGTTGTCCAAACGGAAACTACTTTTTTACAGAACTGGATCTGCATTGCCATCATAAATATACTTGTTAATGGTTACGGTATACCTTCGGACATATTCGTCGCTGTAACGAACTGATTAGATTCAAAACGCACCAACGATGATATAAATTAACAAGTCAATGCTTCTGTTGGAGTAAGTTTAATGAATTTATCGGACGACAGCGTCGATTTCTTTTCAGAATCATCACAACTCCAAACCGCGTTGAAACAGTTAACATATTGAGCTGTTGGAGCAAATTAACGAAAATACGAGAAGTGATGTCAATTAACATAGAAGGGGAAATAAGTTACGCTGTTCAGTAAAAGTGTAGAGTCGGGGGCACAACAAATATATGAGACGGTTTGTGAGAGTGGTTTAATAGAAGCGTCAGTAGGAACGCGGGGCAGCTGTTTAATATTACTAATTGGAGTTATGTGGTTTCGAGTGCGATGGCTGCTTGTGCAATGAATCATGGTGTTTGTGAGAGAATTGTTACTCCTTTCGGTGATACGGATGTTCTAATTTTCAATTGCTTTGCAGTTGTAATAAAAAAACAGTCCATCTCTAAACTAGTTAAAATTAAAGTTGAAGACGACTTATTTATAAAATTTGTTAACTTTCTGTAAACAATCTATAGTGGAAATGTATTTTACTATTTATATTTTTAAACAGTAGTTCTTCTGCAGTTTTGCACCGGCATATGCATTTATTCTTCTATAGAATCAGAGAAGAATTTGTTATTGTATTATGTATTTAAAACCAATTCAGATGTACATCTTTGGTATAGTATAGTGGATTAGTATTAAATTCTTGATGCAAATTTAATGAACGTAAAAACTACAGGTTTAATGACAGCAGCCAATAAGTATGCCTTCAAAACTAAGTTAGCTCCTTCCAGATATGACATGCTATGAAGTAATGACATCTCACCATCAATAGATACATCACGAGGCAGGAAATCATCATAATCTGTTGAAAATTATACGCAGTTTTAACTCGCGAATTAAGTTTTCGTTTCTTGCGTCCATTGTAATATCTTACGCATAATCTCATGTACACCGTAACTTATTGTGCTGTGATGACTTGCCGGACCTGTTATTACCGGTAATGCCTTAACATGAGCCGGCGTACACGACACGCCCAGCCTGAATCGACGGACCGGGGTCAATGTATCTGATGGCCCAAATGTCGACTGCACAAGAGGTCCGACATAATGAAAGGGAAATCGCGATTTCAATTGCTTTAACATTTACAACATGTAACATATTTATCGGCGATCCTTCGATAAAAAGCTTCATAACTTAGAGTTAAGTAGCTTGATGAAATAAAGCGAACCAAGTCTTAACAAACATCGTATAATTTTATGATTTAAAGATTCTCTTATTAATAAAGTAAATTGTGATAACAGATTATTTATACTATTCGTTTCCGTTATTTGCGGATGTTGTAAAACTTTCACTGGACAAGAGGATCTAAACTGTTTCAAGACTCCTTCATTTTGCTCTGTTATATTTTATCTGTAGGTCAATCTTAGATTTTAAATTCCTCAATAGTTGTATTCTTCTGATATATTCAGTCGAAATATCATCATATAAAGCAACCAATAAAACCTTCTTTTCCATGTAAATATATTTAGGAGTATCTAAATCACAAGCAGACCGTGCAGTTCCGTGTTTTACTGTGTAAATAATACAGAGTACATTCCTTTGTTGCGATGTCATCCATCGGAAATCGATTTATTCAAAGCAGACTGTTACTAAGTAAACACTCGGAGATGAAACCTCGAATCGATTGCGATGAATATTTATTTAAAAGAATTCTTCATGCTTTTTTAACCAAGTTCAGGCGGGTCCGTTGATCTGCCGGTCTCGGCGGAGAGCTCTGTCACTGAGAGCAATTCGTCGACAGATTTCACACTATCGATGTAATACCAATCTTCTTTATATAAATAATGAAAATAATATATTTCTCGATTGTATGAACGAATTGTTATTAAAATGTTACTCCAAAAAATTATTCTTGACGTTTTGTACCGCGTGAATTTAAACGATTTTATGATTTGACTTTTCTAAGTCACCTATAATAAATTTTGTGCAGTCACCAAACTCATTAGGATTATATTACATCTATGTATTGATCAGCCTTGGCATTTAAGTGTCATTTTTTTTTTTTTTTTGGAAAATACATCGTATTTTTTCAACTATTACATATAATATTTTAGTCGCTACTAAATATCTGATTAGCATCCTCCGCCGAAACAATTTGTTTGTGAGATACGAATCCGAGAAAGGGGCACGAACAAGACACCCACTAATTTGAGGGAATGTCCACGTATAATTACGTATTCCCGATAACGCCCAGCTCTTCAAACACTTGCATGGGTTGAATGTTAATGAAATTAAAGTGGGTTTCGATGCAGCAGAGGCTGTTGATACGAGTGATGAACATAAATCCAACAAAAAGTTTACTTTGGTATACTTTTGTTATATGTTACATTTTAAAATAGATAGGGGAATAACAAAAGTTTATTGTGAGAGAGATAGAATTCTGAATTCCAACAGTGGGCCTATAAATTAGGCTGTTTATTATTTCAGAATTGTTCGAGTTGAAGCTACATGTGAGCACAACAGTTAATGATGACTAGTTATTACTCGTCACCATTAAACCAAGTGGTGGCGATGTATGAAAACGGTGCCGACGACCGATTGTATCCACACATTCGTATGGAGATTCGGGGTTATTAATAACGAGCCGTTGTATCGGAGTGCTAACCCAGCATATCTCCATGTCTAATGCCATCCATTCGTCCAGTTGCGTCAATTATCCCAAGCATTCGCTTTTATCGAGAATTTTTATGTACTGTTTGTTTTCTCTTTGAATTAATTTGGAAGACTTAACTTTACTTGTCGTGTTTGTATGACTCTAAATCATTGATAGGTCGGGGTTGTAAAATACTGAAACTACTTATATTTTCGATTACATGAGTATATGCGTTTTGACGAAAAGCTTGCTATATATCCTTCAATGAGACCGTTAAAATTTTGCAACGAACATAATAAGCTTCGTGGTTCTCGGATGAAGATCTCTATCTTCAACTTTGAATACAAATACAAAATATGTATTTTTACCTATTTTTTTATCTAATATCCTTCATGTGCAACAATTACCAAGTCTTGTCACCAGCGAGACTACATTGTTTGGGGTACATCTAATAATGTATACAGTAAGTTAATAAATATTACATTGAAAGCGTTTAGAATATTTGAAATTGGTTTACCGATTTCAAATGTTAACTAATTTGAATATACAACTAACATCATCCTAACAAAGCAATGATTATTCCGTAAACATAATAACGATTATACGAAACACCTTTTTGCTATCGTAAAACCGATAAAAATCTGTAGCGACGGGTCCGTATTAAAATTACTTTAAAATGTCGACACATCCGGGAACATGTTCTAACAACGGACATTTCAGTTAACTCTTGTAATGCGTAAATCTAATGCTAGCGTAGTAATAGAGATCTATGAACTGTAATATAATAGTTTGGCAAACATCTCCCTTCCGCCTTTTTATCTTTTGAATTTCGCGGCTATGTACAAAGCGCTACAGAGCTTGTATCTGGCAATACTATACATAATTTGAAAGGTCTTGACATAACCTACAAAACGACGCTATGCATAATTAGTTTGGATATTGCGTTCAACAGTTATAGACGTGTAAACATATAGTTCACTAACGCCGAAATTCGCGCTATTTTAAAGTTTTCCTTCGTTAAAGGCAAATCCGCTAGAGAAACGTTCCGTGAGATTAATGGTGTTTTGGGGGATGGTACTCTATCACTTCGAACCGCGGAGGAATCGTTTCGACGATTCAGAACCGGTGAAAACGACACCATGGATAATCCAGCCGGCGGAAGACCTGTGACGACAAATACCGATCAAATCATGGACTACATCGAGTTAGACCGGCATGTGGCATCTCGTGACATCGCCCAGGAGATGGGAGTTAGTCACCAAACCATTTTAAACCATCTGCAGAAGGCTGGATACAAAAAAAAGCTTGATGTTTGGGTGCCGCATGATTTGACGCAAAAAAACCTTCTGGACCGAATCAACGCCTGCGATATGCTTCTGAAACGGAACGAACTCGACCCATTCTTAAAGCGGATGGTGACCGGCGACCAAAAATGGATCACATACGACAATATCAAGCGAAAACGGTCGTGGTCGAAGGCCGGTGAATCGTCCCAAACAGTGGCCAAGCCGGGATTGACGGCCAGGAAGGTTTTGCTGTGTGTTTGGTGGGATTGGAAGGGAATCATCCACTATGAGCTGCTCCCATATGGCCAGACGCTTAATTCTACCATCTACTGCGAACAACTGGACCGCTTGAAGCAGGCGATCGACCAGAAGCGTCCAGAATTGGCCAACAGGAAGGGTGTAGTGTTCCACCAGGACAACGCCAGACCACACACTTCGTTGATGACTCGTCAGAAGCTACGGGAGCTCGGATGGGAGGTTTTATCGCATCCACCATATAGCCCGGACATAGCGCCAAGTGATTACCACCTGTTCCTGTCCATGGTGAACGCCCTTGGTGGTCTAAAGTTGAACTCAAAAGAGGCTTGTGAAAAGTGGCTGTCCGAGTTCTTCGCAAATAAGGAGGGGGGCTTCTACGAGGGAGGTATTACGAAGTTGCCGTCTAGATGGAAACAGATTATCGAACAAAATGGCGCATATTTGAACTAAATCCGATCACTGTAACACTTTTTATAAAGCATTGAATAAAGAGCAAAAAAGCGGAAGGGAGATATTTGCCAAACTTATATTTGAATTTATAATAATAAAGAGATTTTCTTTATTAAGGGGAAGATCAGTTTTTACAGTTTAAATTGTATTGGCATAATTAGGAAACATTAAGACAAGGACGGTTTAGACGTAAGCAACCGACATGAGATGATTTGGTGAAGGTTCAGCAAACTTGTGTCTTCCACCTTCGAATGTTTTATGATGACGATGATGTAAGCATAATTATGACTTACATTATCAGTTCAGCATCATCATCAGTCCGTAGACATCCACTGCTGGAGATAGGCCTTCCCTAAAGATCTGTACATCGATCGGTCCCGCGTTGCTTTCTCCCGCCTACTTTATTAGTTACAAGGGAGGAATTTTTAAAACTCTTCTTTTTCATCGATGAATTATTAACGATTAATTATCGGTAATATTTTTGTTTTAATTCTAATTTTCGTGACTATATTTACATTGGAGCAGAGAGTGAGGATAATATCGCATCATCAGCACAAACCAGTTCACAGGAACTGCTCGAATAAGAGCGTCAGTTCTTTATCATTGTTGCTCGCATGAGATTTCTATATTTTAGACGCAGCAAAGCTGTTAAGAAATGCGCCGGTGGTTCTTTTTTTTTTCTGTTAGCCGCTTTTATTAATGTTGATCCATTAACTGTTTTTATTGGTGAGAGAAAACCCGTTCGCGGCACAAATTGGTGCCGTCGATTGTGGTGGAGCGACGGCTTTTATGGTGCGCCCCGAGTCCCCCGGTTTATGGTTTGATTATTTCATAAGTTTTAATTTGTATGGATACTCTTTAATTACGGGCCGTATTAAATTAATTGTGTCGTTTATGTTTCGGTGTTAAAAGCGTTAGGTGATATATCTTACTTTTATTATACAGAGATTGAAGGTAATCTTCTTGTGCTCTCTTCATCTCTAAAGTTTGGATGTCCAGCTACGATAATAGCCTGATATCTGGCGCAATGTTGAAAAGGTACTTGGTGAAAATGATGCTGATCTACTCCCGTATTAACCGATACTACAAAATCAAAGATAGTAGCTTTGAAGACAAATCTGCCAACCTATGACTAACCTGGTAGATGTAGATGCATAGTTCTGACTCTATGTGGAAAAATGAAGTTTAATACTTTGTCTTTCTCTTTTAATAAATTCTTTCTCTCTTTTACCTTTTATGTTATGTTTATAGATCTAAATTCATACTTCGGCGGCCAAGCGCCTCTTTAATTCAACGCACGTTTGTATTGTTCACAGTATTACTCCGCTTCTAACTTATACAATGATTGCTGTATGACTTAGATTACGATGAAAGCTTTATTATCCTCATGACCGATTTAGGACATTTCAGACCTTAGGACAAGTAGGTCAATTATCTGAAGCAAGTGTTGTAGATTACTACTAATCTATGATTTACTATTAGATGAAAACCTACACTTATTTCCTATCGATGATTTGTTAGATTAGCAGCGAGCTTTATTTGGACTTTAGTTCAGTATATTTACACCATTCAGGTCTAGATTTCGTGCTGCATCCATCGAAACTAATTTTGACAGCTAAGGATTTTTTTTAATTTGTAAGTAAAGAAACAAAGTATCTATTTATTCTGCTAGTTACATGGTTAAATTTCTCTCTATTATCATTTTTGATATATTGTTATTGAGACACAGTATCATTGTCTAAGCTTTTAACTATGATAGTTTAATGAAATAATATACTGTTAAAGTTAACTTTGGTATATTATTTTAAAGTGAAGAAGTTATAAAGTTGTATTAACTTATTGTTGCGCTGCAAGTTCCACTATAAGGTAGACTGTCGATCCGATGAAGATCCTGCTGGATGCGAGCAGTCTAATACCGATCGGTGTGGAGAAGTTTAGAGACCTTTACCCAGCAGTGGGCGTCTAACAGCTTACAATATAAATATTGATTGAATAGAAAATTCGCAAATAACGACTTCTGTTAATAGAAACCGATTGTAAGTTATTGATTAAAAATCGGTAGCAGATGCATGCGATATCGACATTGACCCTATCGGTTCTCGTGCGCGCCACTAATCGATTCTCGGATCGAATAGGGTCCCGCGGCCGTCGACCCGCAAGCTGCGCCCGCGCAGACTATTTGCATAGTCGTTACATCACGAATGACCATAACTGGTCGGACGATATGATTTGTTAGTCGTGGGGTTAGAGGGGAAAAGGGGGACAGGTATGTTAACCAATCAATTAATGCAAGAGAATACTACAAACATTTGTCACTTAGCTTTAATAGTAGTCTTATTTTATCTTACAAAGCAATGAGATGAGAGACGTTGATAGAGACGAGAGATCTATTGATAAGTTATACGCCTGCCCATAACAACGTGGTGCTATACACAGCTAGGATGATATACACAGCATCATTGTGCCCATCGCTATAGATATAAGATGTTGAATTCTCGTTATCCCAGTATTTTCAGCTACAGCGTTCTTCAACAAGAAAGTAACAGTTGCAAAATTTGGCGAGGAAATAAGAGCTGCGGTGATACCTATCTAAATGGTCACCGACAACAGTGACCTACCATTAATGAAAGCTTGTAATGGGAGAAACTTACAGTGTACATCAGATGATGAACGACCTGCAAGACGTTAGGGGCTATTGAAAATAACTGAAGATATATACGCTACGTAGGGTAGAAGTACATCATCATCAGTCGATAGACGTCCACTGATGGACATAGGCCTCTCCAAAGATCTCAACATACAGTCACGACCTCCGGTAACGCTGGGCACAAGGAGCTGTAGGGGTTCATATGAAGAGATTTGGGCTATTTCCCACCACGCTGGCCCGATGCGGGTTGGCGTGAGCCAGAGTCTCGTTTGTTGATTAGCAGGGTGCACCACGGGCAGGTGAGGTTGGCTTGGGTCCCGTGAGTAGTCGTGCGTAATCCTTTACACCTTGTTATAGTACATTTAAGACTGAGAAGGTATTGAAGAAATTGTTTGTGCTAATGGAATAATAATTGTTATCACTTCTTCGATGTGCTGAAACGTTCGTAAGAGATCCCGGGGTTCTTGCTGGTAGTGCTAGTGAGCAATGTTACCTTATAACCCTGGCGTCCACTTGATTGTCTTCATCAAGTTATTACCTAAATATATAGCTCATGTATTAGATATTCATCTAGCATCATCACTTCAATTATAATCTGATGCATTTTGAGATGTAAAAACAATTCATTGATAAAAATTTTAAGTCTGAAACTGATATTTATGTTATCTATATGTTATAATTGATCATTCGTTTGATACGTTGGTAACAAGTTTGTCCACGGCGCACTCAGATGGCGACACACGGAACTGCGCCGGCGCATTTCTCTAGCATTCTTAAACCTGTTGAATATTCAATTCTATTAAACGGCCCCGACGAATTTCATTGATTTATTTAACACGCAATCGACAAACTAACAGAACAACCGACACTTCTTCTCGTGTAGCCATTATACTGTTAAATTAAGCTTTAATGATTCATAATATTGATGAAATGTTCTCGATTCTTTTCGTCAAAAAAACTAAATAAGAAGCATTTCACCTTATGGCAAATGATACGCCTATCAATAACATTGTCATATAGAATAATTCATACAGCATCAGTGTCCCTTGAGACTAGATGCTGCGGTGATGCGACCTACATGGCCGGTCTCCGACAAGAGAAATTGTCTCCCTTTTTCCCTTTATTAAATAGAAAGGTTTTTTTATAACAGAGAAATGATAGATATTATAAATCCTCCAAAGCTGTTGTTTTTGGGAGATTACAGTATACTAACGTGATGTTTCTTTGTTTGTATGGTTATGTATAGTTTCCTCTCAAAGATTACTTCATTGAAAGTTACTTCAGCTATAAATCAAATATTTTTTTTCAAGACTGAAGCCGTAGTACAGGTCGAAGAACTATTATCGGAGCTTGCGATCGCCTACGTGAAACATTCGCGAGCTGAGCAGACGTGCGAGTCGCTGCGGCGGTCGCGTGCCGGTTCCGCGGCGCATTGTGGGTGGATACTTTATATGGAACGTTTGCGTACGACAGACAAACGGCACGTAATACACTCGATTGTTTGTGACGCCGAGTGCTCGGTGACCTATTCTACCTTCAGACACCAGAAACTAAACCCAATCCATTGCGTGGAAGCGCAAACGCAGACGGAAAGATTGCGAAAACTAAAGCGTACAAAAAGTTAGGTCTTGACTTTGATTAGACTGCAAAGGCAATATTAAATTTCCTTAATTAGTTAACAGTAGTAGTTAATTATTAGTAGAGGAAGACCAAAGAAAGCGTGGATTGATTGTGTGAAAGTTGACATGTGCGAGAAGAGTGTGAATTAAGTTTTGACAGCTGATAGAGGGATATGGAAGAGAAGTACAAACTGTGCCGACCCCACATAGCTGGGAAAAAGGCAGGAGGAAGAAAAAATTAGTTAATAGTAGTATTCTAAAAATATTCTATAAAGGTCAAGTAATGCCTAGATAATGACTTGTAGTCCACAAAAAGGTTGAGGGTACTAAGCCACAGGAATAATGCCTGAGATGGACTGACCAGATAAAGTCGGCAATAAATTGCTCATCATTGTTACTACTATACGAATGCACTAGGAAGGCAGCCATCAGAGAAAAATGGCGACGTGTTGATAAGCTTGCGACCAACACCTGAAGTGATGACCACGACCACTCCGTCAAGAGTGATACTGACGAAGAAGAATGGCCAGATATTGCTAGGAATACAGCTTACTTGAATAGGTTAACAAGAACCTTAACATTTTTAGTAATAAATTAACTTTACCTGTTAGTAAAACTATATATTATTCGTTTTGTTATATAACTGTTTTGCAATAGACAATCTCTAGAATTATAAAGTTTATTTATCATTTATGCAAAACTAATACGTTTTGAATATTAATTAAATTCTTACAACTTTATCGATATGAAGATTAATTCTCATCACTACAATTAACATGTATCGGAATGACCGGCGAGCTTTAGTGAGGCTCGTAATATTTATCGGCATTTAATTGTATAATTAATATTCCACAGAACATCTTTTTTTAATTAACAATGGACTAACACGACTTTAGTTTCAAATGGTATTGACAATGGAGCTGTTTATGGTCAAAAGGCTAAACGAGAATTCTCTGGCTCTAATGTATTAACAGCAGAAACAGATTTGATGTTATGCGGTTAGATCTACAATAACAATGTAGTAGTTAGCTAGTTCCGAAATAATCTAAACAACTACACGGAGTCCCAGAATCGAATCAGGTCGCAAGTTACAAGGTAAACGCTAAACCACTGTTCCACGGCGGCAGTTAAAATGCTAATAGTCATCGAGGAAATTAACAATTTATTCCGTTGATTTAGATTTTGATGATATCTTCTATAGGCATCGTTCCACAAATGTCTCGGAACTCTAAAATACATATAAATTGATTTTAAATTCTGTGGCTTTTCTTATTCATGTTGATTTGTTCCGATGCGTAATATTTTTCTAATATATAAAAAGCCTTCAGGCTTTTAATCTAGGTTAGATATGAACGTGGTCGAGTAATTTGTGCAGTGTTATGAAAATTTGCTGCTGAGTTTGTAAACTGATTATTCGAGCTATAGGTCTTGAAGCGACGTGGGTACGATCCTCGCGAAAAGTGAATTTCCATTAAAGGACCCACCTGCTCCAAGACCGACAGCTTTTGTGGGCATATGATTTCCACCAATCCGCATTTTGCCAACTGCATATGATCTTCTGTCTCTTCTCGTGAGGAAAACAGCTTCGTTCCAGCAGTGTATGATATTATAGTAGTACCCGAAAGCTATTGGTTTGATTCTGGCAAAATGGGCTGGCTGATAGAGAATCAAAGAGATAATGGTTCCCTCATTAAATATATTGTACACGTATTGATAAATGATTAATCAATCACCATTAACTCTTCCAAATACGCGGAACAGCTTAGAGTGCTAATTAAAACGGAAATCGATTTGATTATTCGTAACTTCCTGTACCTTAATATTAATTTCTAAATCGTTATTTCCAGCTCTGTTTGCTCCTATCATAACAACTAATGTAGGACACTTTCTAAGTGTGGGAACAGAGCTACAGTTCCCTTGTCTACATAATGATTGACAAAGAGCATGGTTATCAGCTAATACAGGTTCTTTCGACTTCCGAAGGTATCGTTAATTCCATGTATAACGCACAACGTGATATTCATAAATGTTACGAACACAATATCAGTGTTTTTCTCTCAGCTATTGTAATGTATGTTACGTTGAATTTCATCTATTACAATAAAAACTTATTTGCTGCTTACACTAAAACTATTATAAGTTTCATTAGAAATTTAAATTTAATAAAAATGTATGAATCAAACGGTTATAGCCGTGGTAAAAGTATAATTTTTCATGACGAGTACGCACGTCATAATTGACGTTTTATTTGGCAAACGACTTTTTTTAAAAACGACACGAGCCTAAGTCGGTCTGAACCGATGATTACTTCGAGATCCGAAGGTAGCCCGGGGCGGTGCGGCCAATCTAGGGAATGTGGCCCTCAGGGGCTGCAGGCAAACGGCCCGTTCCCACAATACCTCTGTTGTGTAAGTGATCATTTATACCGATTCTGACTTGGCTTGGCTTGAACCAACCATTGCTGTAGACTTATTGATTCCTAAAAGTATTGCAAAATTGGATGAAGCATAAACTGCTGAAAATAAAGAAAAATATAAATTTTAACTAGTACAAGTAAATATGCAGATAATGCAAGAGAATAAGTAAGAAATACCTGTTTAATTTACACAGAAACTTCCATCGCAAATTATAAAAGTAGTTGCAAATGATATCCTAATTTAAGTAGCTAGAACTTGAACAAGCAGTCAATGATGTAGAGAGGTTTTTAAGTAAATAGTACCCATCCATATGAAATCCTATAAACGACGGCTTTTAGTGCTCGGCGGTTTGCGAGAACCCGGTGGATGCAAGCAGCGGAAGACCGATCAATTTGGAGATCTTTGGGAGCGGCCTAATCCAGTCCAGCGTCCAGTAATGGCCGTCTACCGGCTGATGATGATGAATATGTATTGGGAACTACAACGTAGTGATGCAATTCGTAAAATCTAGTGAAAATCATATTGATGCAATGAATGCTATGCGAAATACTTGATGTACTTGGAAAATGATTAAATATAGAGTATGAGATCAAAACTTATGTTGTAATGACAACGATTATTATAATATTCCTATTATGGACCTACATTTTTAAGTACAGTTTGAACTATTGCTCAATAGAAAGGAAAATCAAATCGTTTCTGTCCTATCGAAATCTATAGGATACTGCGGATGGCGAAGCATCATGACACAAAAACCCACTCTTGGTTATTCACTTCGTTTAAAATAAACTTTTCGTATGACTCACGACTTGGAGCAAGACAATTGCTATGCTAATGGATAAACGTCAAGTCATCGGGTCCGAAGTGACTGGAACTTGTTCCAGGGCAACGAGTTACGAGTGTTCGTGTATTCCTCTATTATTATGATATGATTTTAAGAGTTGTCCTGCATGAGGTTTTTCAACGCTCAACATTACCTGATCCCGGGCGCGCCCAAGTATTATTGATTCAATGGAGACTGTTTGGTGATGTGTTTGATGTGATGTGTGGTAAGATGATAATGGTGATCTTTTTGTATGGTTTAGTTTGGTAATCATAATAGAGTCTCAGCGCAAGCAGTGTCCAGCAAACATTTCTGTTCCTTATTTATCTGATCCGTAGTTTTTGAAATTATCAGTGTCGAGATTTAATACTGTCTCAGGGCAATCAAACTAGCAATATAATTCGATGATTGTATATTTAAAAAATTTCGAATTCTCTTCCGGATACCGTGTTTTATTTATCCGCTTTTCTCTGATCGCCACAATAGGTCATGATGTAGTCATGATTGTCGCTGGCCCATTCTTAACATGACCGGTTAAGAAATGACAACTCACTCCGCGACCGATCCGAGCATCAGGTATGCTAGTTTCAAAACGAACAGAGACGGCGTGAATAGATAATGTCCATTCCCATAATAGGACTTGGAATTCGCGGCCAAAAAAATTGTGACAATTGCTGAACGCGTCAAGGCGCGTGTTTCCCAAGCAATCTGTATTCAGCGCGAGTCTCCGCACTGTTTTGTTTACTATCGCGTTGGAGAATTTTTGGGTTCCGTCGATATGATGATGATGATATGAAATTTAATGGATGCATATTTTTACTTGGATTTTTCTAAAACTGCGTGGTGATAACATGAGATAAATTATCCCCGACGCGAATAGCGAAGTCGCTGATACGAAGCAGCGAGGTCCGTTGCTAAGCGTGCCCTCGTTTTGTTCGGCGAGCGCCCGGGGCCAATCGGGTCTCGGTGTAATAAAGGGTTGCGAGCTGGCCTGACTTTGAGATTTATGGCGCGGGTCGAGAGCCGGCGTCGCTTGCGCATACATCGCACGTTTGTCAAACTAATATCGCGATGGCGCTCGTACCCAACGCGCAAACCACACGCTCAGCAATGGCCAACGAGCTGCTCACTACAAGCCGTACATGATTCGTAGAATTGAATCCTGATAGCTGGCGGCGTCGCGCCGAGCAATTAAAAACAAGAGGAGCCGAGATATTGTTACATATTCATCGCGCGACTGCCCCGTGACAGGACGACGCCCAGTACGATATTTATGTTGATCGGAGACCGATATCTGATATACTTTTTTGTTCCTCTTTCCATTTAACACGAGAGCCACTGTTGTAAGAATTGTTTTTAGCAGTACATTCACCTGACCATAACTATAATTTCAAAACATAATGTACTCTATTCATTTGTCCAACTTTAAATCGGAGCAAAGACATATTTGTAATATTCAAGGCAGCAGAAATAGGTACTATGGAATAACATGAAGCAGTTCCGACTTAATCTATATAAAGTGTTTATTTATATATATAGTTATTATAATGATTTATTGTTTTTATTCTAATAATATATAATTAGTCAACTTACCTATCACAACATATAGCATTAAATTTTAGCTGGCGAAGAAAATAAGCCAGGCTTTTGAAAAAAATTTAGTGCACCTTTCCTTGGCTTAGTTTCAAGTAGTTTTTTTTTTATTTAATTGATCACTAAGTCTTGGCGTCAATATATTTCGGATGTGGTAGTAGTCGTCAGACTTTTACTCAATCCCGTATTCAGCTCGATCATTAAGCGTTGCAAGTCTCACATTTAACGCTAAAAGCGTAATGTTGTTTGTATTGCGTTATCAGCGATCTCACGGGCACCGGCCCACTGTCGGGCCATTTCAGGCTCCGACGCGATCCCCGACGGCCGTTAAGTGATCTTATTAATCTGCTTCACCGCTTCATTTATGCTAAACAGTTGGCACTGTGTGTGTGTGTCTGCGTCAATTACACCAGACTCTCTTATTTCGATTATGAATAGTTATATATATACTGTTGATTTTGATTATTGATCGTCCCTTCTTCCACATACTGTATAGGTATCAACTTCTTCTACATCTACCGACAAGTATCAATACAGTTGCTGTAGCTCATTCCCAGTCATTTTAAGATTTATTATCTTAGTCGATGATATTAGCATCATAACCGGCAGCAGACCGTTATTGACTAACTTACCATCACATATATCATCTTCTCGTTTTGTTCAATAAAAAGTAAATTGTTTAGAATGCTTGTTGATATTGAGTTATTGAAGAAAGTCATAATCTTCTAAATACTTTCTATTCTTGAAGGTCGAAGCAACGCCCAAAACAACCCGGAAATTCAACTACGTTGTTTCAACTGCTCTTGAACAGCTATCACTGTCTGATATACTTCATCACTTGTTTAGCACTTAAAAATAGTAAATATCATTCATATACGGTAAGTTAGTTTAATTTTCTTTTATATGCTGATAATTTTTTTTCTGGACCACTGTTTCTTGTATTAGATAATTCATTTTGGTCTTCCCTAAGATACTGCTATTTTATTTAACAAGAGTCAAAATATAGTTATTGTTGTACATAAAATTTTTAACTATGAGAAACTAAATATAAAATGCCCACTGTATTCTTTATTACGATATAAAAAACACTTCATCCGAAGCATCTTTCACACATATGTTTGTTCTGATTCATACAAGTTTTTGTCAGTTAAGTGTAAATTGAAAGAACGTTGAGAACCATCACCATTATTATAACATGCTAGATAGATATAGTATTAGCATATATACATATAATATGTTGATACTGTATACAACATTTTTAACACTCCCTTCAATGTTATATCGTACTAAATGTTAGGGATTTCATTTTTAATTCAATTGATCTGATCTTGTTAATTCACGCTGGTCCTTTGTCGTCAGCGAGTAGCTATGCTATAGTAGGTAACATTTCTGCCAGAGATAAAACAGATCGTGTGCGAGTCAGTATCGGAGCTCGTGCATTGTCGGGCTGTCGGGCTGTCGGTCATTGTGTGTCGGACATAATATGCAATGTCAACGGTTCACCTTGGCGATAGAATTCGTTTCGCGAGCCGGTTGACGGCACCAATCGCGGCCGGAGCCAGACGTGTGGCGTTCAATAGAGATCGGCGGATGTGGACGTGCGGGCCCCACACAGACTACTGTACCATCTTCAGAGGCTTTGGGATTTAAAAAAAAAATTGTGTAACTATGTGTAAAACACAGGATGTCGTTAAAATTTTTTTGCTAACTTACTAATAATCTATAGATTATTGAAAGAGCTAAAATTAGGTTAATTTTAAATATAGGTTACTCACCTGTTACTAATGTAACTTTTAAGGAAAAATTGTTACTAACACTCCATGTCTTCAGAGACTGAATCTGATGCTGAAGATCTTCTAAGTAGGTACCACCGCAGCTCCTATTGCAGCCACCAAACGGTAGCATATTACTATGTTCCGGTTTAAAGAGCGTTGTAGCTACATTAGCTATTATTGGTGGTAACGAGATTCAACATCTTGTGTCTCAGGCGACCAGTGTAACGATGTGCAGTATATATCATCTTACCGCCATATTGTTATGGGCGGGCGTATCACTTAATATCAAGTGTACAACCCGCTCATCTATTCGCTTAATTGAATAAAAAAAATATGTATAAATGTAGGTGTTATGTAATATTTGTTACATCATATGCGTTGACGCATTCCTTCCGTATCGTTTTAATAAATACTTCATGGTGTTTTACTTTTTTTTTTAGTATACAATATTGTGTAATAATTAAAGTTTAGTATAGAGGCTACTCTGAGCAGGGTCGGCGCAAGCTGCGCGCGCGCCTCGGGCGTAGTCGCGGCGGCTGTGTGCGCATGCGTCGTACGAGAGCTCGTGTGTGTGTGAGTGCGTGGGAACGGGCGCGGGGCGGACGCGTGCGCCAGCTCCCCCACTCCTACCCCTTCACTCTCCGAACAACTACAACGCTACAACTTTTCGACACGCATCGCACGAAAATATTGAATTGCATAGATTTCTTGCTAGATATAAAATATTATATAATATATAAAATGAATGGTTCGGCCACGTTGAAAGAATATTAACGAAAGAGGTATACAAGGTAAGAATGATTGGACAAATCGGTGCAGGTCGACCTAGGCGGTCAAATTTCGATCAAATCAAAGATATTCTAAAGAAAGGCCGGGTCAAGAGTACTTGCAACCGACGAGTATACATGTAGACGCTTATGAAAGTGTAGGAAGCGAGAGAAGAAGTGTGCCAGGATCGTAGCAAGTAGAGAGAGGTGGTCTTTGCCTACCCCACTGGGAAGAAGGCCTTGATTTATATGTATATGTATGTATAAAATATTTTCGGCGAACAGTTCAAAGAGAAATAAATTCCTTCAAAGCCAGCGATCAATGAATATATATTATACTTTATAACATGTTAACATAATAGTCGCTATGTGGCTTCGTTCTCGATATATTCCTTTTTCTTATTCTTAAAGTATTTCTCCTATTAATGAAGTTAGGTCATAAGGTCTTATCTATAACTGGAGGTTGTTGCTAAACAACATCATGTATAAGATGAGAATTATAAAAATCGTAGGATTGTCTTATGAATCATCTTAGTATTAAATTTGTATTAAAATTCAATTTTCAGTTTCATATTTGGTGTTTTTTTTTTTTTTTTTTTATTTACGTGTGTAACAAAATGCTAACGGAAATGCACACCCCGTCGCCAAATTGGGCCGGCGACGGTGGTAGTGTCGGACTCCAACCGACTAAAAAGCTTCACACGGTATTCCACTCTCATCCACGTGTTCGTGGGGTCGCGGGATAAAGTATTGCAGTTCATCCACGACCCCCCGAACGGCGCCCGAATGACCGGGCCCACCTCGAGGAGGGGTTCATATTTGGTGTGAATTTTATATGCGGATAGTTTGTCATAGTTCCTAGCGATTAACAACTAAGACGTTTCCAACGGTATCAAGCCTTATATTTTATAATTTTTTTTATTAAAAATGTTTTAGATTCAACGACAATAAATCTAGTCTAAAACGGAAAGACTAAATGAAATAAAAATAGGCTCATCGCGGTACTTAAGTGAGGCCTGCACTGTTCATACAAAAGCTTACTAGGTTGTTTTCTAAAGCTATCTTTGATATCTTATACTACTTATATAATTTTATTGCATTTTTAACTTATTCTTTCTCTTTCTTTCTTTTAAAAAAATGTTTGTGATTCTAATATAAATGTGGTTATACAGTCAGTTATAGTATAATCTTATAAGCAGGATGAAGGATTTTTGATTTAATCTGTATGATTTAATGATAAGAAATCGAATCTAGTCAAGTAAGGCAACTTATAAAACCAGTCGATTTATTCAAATGGCCGTATAAAAATGTATTGATACTACTTAAAATACTAAATATATATCTGCGCAAAAAAAAAATTATAATATACGAATATCAACGAAGAGAATTTCTTAAGGTCTTCTTCCGTAGACTTAAATCTGTTTCTAGAATTTGCGAATCACTTCGATCATTCATGTCTACTTTTAGACACCGTCTCACCACCCTTTAAACGGAAGTAGATATATTACCGGGAACGTTGACACACGGATTGTCGACCAGTTTATCGATGATCACTCTCTCCCACATGAAGGAGCTAGATGAGCGGACAAAAATTCAAGACGTCCACTTGGTAAGCTGTCCAGCATCAGACTAATATAGATTGCTAATGATGAATAGAGTGTTAATAAATCAGTATATTAGTCTACAGAAGTAAAATCACAAAGCAAATTCACAGTAGGAATTATGTATGTGATATTGTTAGACGATAAGTAAGTATCCAAACTAATAAACCTCCAGGAGATACTACTGATAATTCTAGCTTATATAAACTGCTCTAACCTAACAACATCCAGCATACGAAATAGCTACTATTACCAGTAGACACTAATCAAGAATTAGTTATTTTACTTAATGTTTCTCATGTTGTAAGTTCATGGACACTATTTCCGGATAGAGCACGTGTCCACTAACAAATCATTTGCATTGAGATATAAAAACAGCCATATTATCCCGACCTTTTAGGATTTAATAGAAAAATTAATTATAGCGTGTGTATTATCATAATATTAACATTAATTATTCAAATGAACCTGATTGAATAGTAAATATGATAAATCTAGTGTCTATCCTATTATTCGATCATGTCTGTTTCTTTATATTGTGGGAGTGTGGTAGTTCAAAGAAAATTCATAATTTCTTGGATTACTGATAACAATAACTACTCCAGTAAATCTACCATTATCCGATGGAGTTTACATCCGGTAAACTCTGAATAATTAAAAGCTCAAAGTTCTAATGATGATGATGCCATTGAAATAATTATTAAGGGAGGTTAAGAAATTTCATAAGACAGTTATGTTCATACCTTAGGTTAATATTTTGTCAGTACATTTGCTATATAAAGATTTTTTATTACTTCACAGTTTATATGAGATTCTTCGATAGACTATTTAACTTGTAAAGTATAGGATAAGGTTAGCGCTTGACCACTCACTTGATGTTAAATGGTGATGTGGTCTGTGGTGGTAAAGTGCACTAACCTAACACTCACCTCTCTTTCTGACAACAATTCTTCATTTAGTTTCTTTTCAGGTTGATTGTCTCGTTATTTATGATAGCACCTACATTTAGATTAGTTTCAACCTTTTTTTTACAATAGTTCAGTAGCTCAAAAGGTACTTTCAACTAATGGTTACTAGTACGCCCACTCACAAAGTAGTAAGTGGAATTTGGTCCTAATTAAGATGATACACACTACAAGATATTGCTTACTGCTTCGAGACATACAATTATATTCTTTTTACAGCACTCTTTAAACCGGAATATAGTAAAGTTTGCACACTAAGGTTTGATGGTAGAAATAAAAGCTGCGTTATTACATAGACTATCTCCGGGAACAGAGACCTATTCTTAGTACTTTGGCCTTTCTTTGTAGTATTTCTCGTTTGGGTTTTTGAACAGATTATCATCAAATTTCCTGTAGATTTTTGTATTAGTTTGTTCATTTCGAATTATGGTCTTCAAGTTCAATTTTTATGGTATATTACCACCTCATCGAACACTGGTAACCCTATGGGGTTAAAGTTCACTCGGTCCCCTCCCGCTACCGTGCGGTGGCCACGCCCCGCCGCAAATTGCGTCCGCCGCTGCGCCCGCGCCGCTCTCTCGTCCAATCACCAAACATCGTGCATCCAAGCTGATCTAGATGACCTGATGCCACTCTTACGTACATAGTCATTCTCATTTCTAAAGTAATCGACCTTAGTTCTGTTACCAATAAAATAATAAATCAAACAGATTTGGGTGTAATTACGATCGCACCTTGTGTGTGTATCATCTGCGGTAGCGTTGATGAGGATTCCTGTCCCGCATCCGTTTCCACAAAATATATTTAAAAAAATCTCCTTCCTTTTCCTTTTAAGGGAATTTAATGAAGAAAGCTTTTTTTGTCTTAACCAGAAATCTTAATAAATACATACGTTATAACCAAAAAGACTATGAAAGATAGAAGTGCGAGAGAAAGGAACGAGGAATTAGTTATAAAGGAATAGAGATGATAAGTGAAATGTATACAAAAAATGTAAATAAACGCCCTGACCCGCCATACGCAGGGGAATGAGTACAAAAAAAAAAAAAAAAAACCAAAAAGACTGTATTATATTCTTATTTATTTCTCCTTCTCTTCCTCGTCCATATAATATATCCTCATTATCATTCATATATACAATTTTTCTTCTAAAAAATTCTCATCTTCCTCACAATTACTTCCTAAACAACCTTTACTCTACTATTCTATTCACACTTTTTTTAAAGAAATCTGTAATGATTGTTTAGTTATGATTAATAATTATGTAGAACTTACCGTAGACTAAAATAAAATATGAATTGTGTTAAGTGAATTTTCCACGCTTTTATTTCATACTGAAAAGTCAATAAAATTGTTACTGATGACTCCATTACTAATATTATGTTTTGGCAGAATATATAGACTGTAAATCAATTAAAATCGATCCTTTTAACAAGCATTAAATATATCCTCAAGTCAAATGTCCATTTTATGACTTATTTTACAGTCAGCTCGTTAACGAGGATACTGTCATCGGCGGATAGATTTTATCAGTATTATCTGCTTTATAAGCTAGGACACTCATAAACCTATAAAGAGCAAAACTCCACGGCTTTCTCTATAACGCCAATTACTCCGTTCGTGAGGGCCTTATCGAACAGTGTCTACCGAACACTATCGAAAAGATTTACAGGGAGTGGAAAGTCCAGCTCAGAGGACTGCGATATTATCTGCCCGGCTCTCGCTGCTTTTGTTCTGTTAACTTGCGATAAATTAAAAGCTCAAGTTCTTTCAGAGGTTTAACCGAAAATTACGCGTGTTAACCTCAAAGCTTATTAAAAGTTAACAATCAAAAAATTTGTATCAGTTATAATCAAAAATTCTATTTCATAGACGCCAAATCTTTTGAACATTAAGAGATTTTGTTAATGATGGTAAGTCTAGGTTACAGAAGATCACAGTGCTTATTACTTCTGGTAAATAGAAGTATAGATATTACTGTTCAAAATTGTAGGTTAACTGGAGTACAAGATTTAAAACGAAGAGCACAACGTATTGTAGTATATATTATACTAATTC
Source organism: Troides aeacus (assembly GCA_033220335.2). Classification (NCBI taxonomy): domain Eukaryota; kingdom Metazoa; phylum Arthropoda; class Insecta; order Lepidoptera; family Papilionidae; genus Troides; species Troides aeacus. Next base: position 2,105,409 of record CM067272.1, on the reverse strand, counting down.
CACATTGTTATTTGGTGGGCATATTAACGTCCTCGTCTCTTAATAAAAAAAACACCATTTGCTGTGAAGGATTGTTCAAAGCTGACATTTGAATATTCGATCAAAAGCTAGAGATTTTCATTGAACTTTTTTGCGGCGAAATTGAGCTATATATTCGAAAGTTATGAAGAGCATAAACGCCGAAGAGACCCATAAAATCTGCATACAACGCGGGAGGATGTATAATGAAAGCAGCTTGTATTTATAAATGCTGGCGAAATAAGCTGCGTGGCCCGGGAGCATTGTCAGCCGATGAGCTACAGCCGTCTGGGGCCCGCTACCGGGCACTTTATGGCACTGTGAGGCCCTTTTTATTTTGTATTAACTACAGCGCGGTTCCACTTTGTGGGCCCCTCCTTTAATTGGTTAAACGTCTCAACTTCTGTCTCAATCGTCTTCAATAACTATCATTATTTAATGTTATTAATTAATTTTAACTGCCTCAGTTTGTTTGTTAGTATGTGCAATATTTCGATAGTCTGTTGATGTTTCAATATTTACGGTCATCTTTCATCAAAAGTTATTCGTCATTGAGGCACATCAGTTTTACGCGCGGCTTTACATTTGCGAATGTGCTTTGATCTTTACCAATTCAAACTTTCATGGTCAAAATTTAAGGATAACAACTGCCTTTAAGTTCTATCTTCATGACGAAACATGTCCCGAGACCTCTAAGGTCGCACATCCTTTTTATCGAACTTCGTTAAAATCATTTATACTACTATTAGTTATTCCCCGCCCGCTTTACTGGCGCTAATATAAAATTAGGCTTGAAATATTCCTCGATAGCAACCGCAACTGCAAATGACTTACTATAGCAACCGTTACTATAGCAACTGTTTAAATTATACGAAATGAAAATGTTAATAAAATTTAATTAGAATTATGAAAGATCTATGAAATTCAAAGGATAAATAGCCTATAACTATCTACAAATCATACCGCGTCGAATGCTCATGTTCCCATGTCGTTCATAAGTTTTCACGTGATTGACGAATAAAAAAACCCATTTTCATTATAAATATATAGATAAATAGATTACGAATATAGCTATAAAACATCCTGATGCTGATGTTATTACTGAAAGAAGCTGCGACTAGTTTATTACGTTACCTAATGCGGGCAGGACCGTATGAATGATCCGAGATCTGCCTGTATTTGTACGGGGGCCGCTCGATTGAATCTTTAGTTACGGTGATTCAGTCGTTTAAGGCCAGACGCGTTAGCAGGAAGTCGCGTTTTAGTATAAATACTCATTGCACAAATGAGGCTGTCCAATGTTTATTTTTTTATATATATACCTTTTACAGTGCGTGTAACTGCACATGTCCATATCCACTTCAGCACCATGTAGATAAGAACTGATCGGTTGATTGAACCGGATGACATCTGTCAATTGGATGCCACGACTAATAATGTTTTGCTTTGAGATCGGAAATAAGATTTTAGTTATATTAAGATTTTTAACAGTTATTTTTCATCATCATCAGCTAATAGACATAGATCTCTCAGAAAAATCTCAGCATCGATTGGTAGTTATAAAATGATTACTAAGTTCTTTGATTCAATGATTGAAATTTCTGGAGTAAGTAGAAATGTCGACACTAGGTTGTTAGGGTTTAATATATAGTTTATATACCTCTTACTTGTCTTGTTTCGTGGTGAGGATATGTTTTGATCTGGTATAGAGTAATCTTACATTTATTAATGATATGAATTGATAATCAACTAAGAAAAATCACATTTTAGTCTCTAAAGTACTAACGATTCTTTGATTAAAATCGATGTAGACTCCGTTTACTTCGACTCCTGTCATGCCAACGTATCTACTGATACGTGTATCACATTACCGTTTGTTTTACTTCCCAACATCAGGTAGCCGACTGAGCGGCGCGCTTCCAAGAACAAGTAGTTGACACTTCAAATATTTGCTGTGCATCCACCTGGGCACACGTTGAGACGTCAACAGCCGTAATTTATTCAGCGCTATGAATAATCTTTTCAACTCATTGGACTATTACGATAATGTTTATAATGTTTTCGTACCACAACAACCAATATGAATAATATACGTAATCATATTCAACATATCATTTACTGATGGTAGCTCTCTTATCGGACACCATCTAGGCCGCTCGTACTTCTACCGCCAAACAGGACTGTGTTTCGAATTGAAAGGAGTTGTGGATAGTGAAAGTACTGGGGTAATGAGATTTAACATCCAATGTCTCAAGATGACGAGCACAATCAGATGCAGTGTGTACCACCCTAACTAGCGCATAGTTGTATGTGGCAGGCGTATCGCTTATTATCAGATGAAGGTTCCGCATGTCCCGTCGCTTCGATAAATAATAAAAAATTTCCTCTTCATGTGAACTCCGAAAATTGACGGACCTCTTGTGAAAGGAGGAAAAGTTCTCTGAAGTTTCTTCTGAAGTCTGTTCCACTATATCACTTTCCTCCTTGTCCATCATGACCAGCTGTAGGAGTCTATAGATCATGACTTATAATATGTCCGAAATATGCAATAACGTAAAAGAAACAAGAGGAAATGGATTCTCACAGAGGTACAGCAAATTTTCTAATCCATTATGATGCCGATATGTTACAACGATGGTTTTTACCAGATTTTACAAACCGAACTCCTGGTAACAGGTCTTAAAATAAGACCCAGACATCTATGTTATGAGGTATTTACAGCCATGAAGCAATGGTTTCTTTGTTAATAATTGATAATTGAAAATAGAGGGTTAGGATTTTTTTTAAACTGTTTTGCTTCTTTAAATGTTACACTAATTTCCAGTCATTTTTTAAAATCTTATAGAATATCGTATAACCGAAGCGAGAGGTTTGCACGCAACTGTATTTATGGCGGTTGCTCGGCCTCTCGCGACACGGAATCTGCCGTCGGTGTCTTTAAATTATTATCCTCAGCCAGCCTCCATCCAGACAGGGCAAGCACAGCCTCGAATTACTATCCATCACTGGTTTTTACTTTACCTAATATATTCTGCATTAAATAATGTTATGATTAGATTTTAGCGACATCGAACCTGAAGTTTTTATCTATATCAAATATTTAAGCTGCGCCTTTAATTTCAATTAGCTTATCTATTTAATCAACATCATCATCAAGGTAAGATTTTTAAACTTGCTATTATTTGGTTTTACGAATATTTATTGCGATTACCGTTAAATAAAGTACAAAATTCCATCAGAATAGGAAGCAAATGTTTATATGTACTATACCCGCCAATCCTCTTGTCAAGCAGGGCTAGTATAGATAATACAAGTTTTGTTGATACATGGACGAAAATAATAAAATGTAGCCTAGTTTAAATTGTAATAGGTTTTTACTAATTCCTATAGACTTTTGCAAGAGCTTTTACGCAGTTTTCTAGAAACAAGAATTTCTATAAATAAAGCAACGTTCTTCAACGAGCGTCAATAGATCAGCGATAGGGCCGTCGGCTTTATTAATTTATGGTGCTCGCGGTAATGAAGATTTACTTTCCATTAAACCTCTGGTTCCGAACAAAGCGGGCGCAGTTCGTTATTTGAAGAGATAGTGCAGGTAGCCGGACGGCGGCATCATTCCGCGATGCACCGCCATCTCGCTTATTCTCTAATTACCTCTCGGTGGTCGCTATGTCTCATTACAGTCTCGTTGACCATCATGAACACGGCCTGGACTACTGTTCAACAATTTCCTCACGTCTTACACAAAGCAATTACAGTACGAGACCGTTTAATTTAATTTATCGTTACTTTCATTTGACATATCAAAAAGTCCGGACCGTTGCCATTGTCCTATTTTTTACTTGAACGCGAAAGTGTTTCGACGATATTTCAGATATAATTACTTAATTATGACACGGTTAAATATGAAGAACAAAGAAGCCGGTGGTCTGATTATTAATAAAATGTTATAGGTGATATTGGCATATAACTTAACAATGACGAGATCATAGAAAACTTAGCTGTAGATTGAAGAGTGTTATTCGTTGAGTTATACATAAAGGAGGTTATGATTGTAAGGATTGTATTTATCTAACGTTGTATAAGATAGGAATGGATAAATAAACGGATCTATTTTACAATCAGATGATTTAGTAGCGTGTGTGTATCTAAACGTTCGGCGCACTAGCTGCGGTGTAAGGCTTTAGTACAAGCACCCGAGCGTTCTGAGGTCAACGCGTGGGTGTGAGGGAACGGGCTCCAATGCCGCCCACGCCTCACAAGGTACAAGCGCCGTCAAGTTTAATGTTGGATATATTCAGCCTCATGCGTCCGGCGGAATGCAGCCGCACATCTATTGTGTTCTCTCTGAATAAACTTAAGAAGTCCATTGTATTTATGTTCATTATTTGCATTTCTGTGTCCTCCATCCTTGCTTTTAGCCACTTCCGCTTAAAACTAACAGTATAGCCATTCGATTAATTTTAACATTATAGCCCATTTCACAATAGTTATAACTTAACGTTTAAACAACGTTAGATTTCATTATCCAAATTTTATACGGTACATGTTTATGTTAAACGTCAAATCTATCCTAACGGATCTAACTAGAATAGATATCTAAGAATTCTTGAATAGAATCGACTATGAATTCCACATGACTATAGAATCGTCGATTTTCCCACAAACATCGATAGTGTAACAATTTCTGTTACTATAACGCGTGAGATTGACTCGAGAGTCTGTTAGAATTTTAATACGGGCCGTGGGTGGGGTCCCCGCGTCGTGGGCCATAGGCGATGATTGCTTGAATTTATTCCATTATTCAGGAACCACTTCGATTATTATGGTGATATTGTGTTACATCTTGAATTTGTTACTGTGTTAATATTGGTTTTCGTTTATCGATTTACGTTTAAAAAGTAACGAGTTGTTTGTTTAGTCTATCGTAAGTTATGAATATTTGATGCATACCAATTATTATTAACGTAAGGATTAGGTGGGTATGTAGATATTTTTAAGCGGCTTGGCAACACTCACTAATATTCCATTAGTCAACCTGTATATCCGTCTACATATTAATACATATACTAAACACAGTGACATATACATTTTTTTTCTAATGAAGCCACGAGACGAGCGAGATGTACATACACCTGATGGAAAGCGATACTCTTACCCATAAGAACGTAGCACTATTTAGAATATATACAACTTCACATTGTGCTTGTCGCCTTGAAAGATAGCCAAGTCTCGTTACTCATAAATTTTATTAGATACAGAACCGTTCAAACCGGAATACAGTAATATTTGCACACTACAGTAAGTCGGCAGAAATAGTCGCTGCTGTAGTACCTACTTAGATGGTGTCCGATAACAGAGACCTACCACTGTAGAATAAAAAAAATGCTCCATCTATCCATAACAGCCAAATTACACCCCCACTGCCAGGGCACAGGTCTACCTTCAATATGAGGGCGTATGGGCCATAGTCAACACGGGGGCCCAATACGGATTGATGACTTCACACGTACTTTAGAATAAATTCTAATTCATGTGCAGGTTTCCTTACGATTCCATTACGAAAAATACGATGCTTTACGAAAAATATTGTTGGTTATATCGTATAAGATGTAAATTTCAAAATATGTATAGTTGTGAAGTAGGCAGCGCAAAAGGCGATAGTGTGTGCGCCGGCGCATGTCACACGACCGTGTCCGCGACGTATCGGCTTTATTTATTGGCGACGTCCGGCGCTGCCGATAGCGCTCCCTGCAGCCAGCCTCTGCCTCTACGAACTAGTTTCCCATGTTCCTTACATGTTAACCATCCTCTCACTCCACGAAACGAAGGACAAAATTGATCTTCACAATTCATTTTGATATATCTCTGATTTCTCTTGGACATAATTACTAACGGCTTTATTTTTACTATCATATTCTGTACAACATTTATATATACACTAGCTCTTCCCCTATCGTTTTATTAGCAGTAATATACTTGAAATTTGTCAGAAATATCCCTATCCGATAGCAACCTGTCATCCCCCTTTCCATTATTAACCCCCTGCAACTCTCTTTCGGGAAACAATTTTTTTAAATCTTATCCTAGTCTTTAAATGGTAGAAGCTATATCTCTACCAAATTGTGAATGTTTATGTCTAATAATTCCGGAGATGTCTTGATCAGTCAATGAATCTCTGGATTTCTCATATACAGATTATTAATTTACATATTTTACATTATTTCTAGCTTTCTTATTATCTATTATTAGTCAAAATATTATTGTTTACATATGTTTATATAAAGTAATATTTATTTTGGTTACTACATTATCTTTAAGAATATTTTTAACAACTTCTAATTTATTTTCTACTTACTCGTTTATACTATGTCCTACTTAACCCTATCTTCTACTTCAAAATCATACCTTAAGGTCCTATGAACAGGAAAGATACTAACGTTTTCATATATTATTATAGTTGGAAAATGAATACTTCTAATTTTTACTTTATTGGCATTTGTCTAATTGGATCTGTTGTTGCAGCTGTACATCGCGTTACGCCGGCGAGTTCTGCCAGCACCTGAACCCTTGCCACAGCGAGTCCAGCCCCCGTTGCCAGAACGGCGGCACCTGCAGGGTCCGACCGGGGGTCGGTGGTGGCCCGCCGTCCTTCGCATGCGACTGTCCCCTAGGGTTCAGTGCGTCGCTGTGCGAGATCAGGGTTCCGGCAGCATGCGACTCCGCGCCGTGTTTGAACGGGGCCACTTGTAGACTGACCTCATTACATACGTACGAGTGCGACTGTCCGCCTGGGTACACAGGTACGATGTTTTTAAATTACTTACTTACTTCTCAGTTAAATATAAAGGTAACAACGTAGTTAATGAAGACAGAAAGTAATTTTTTTTAAAGATAAAAGCTATTTTTTTGTTGAAGTCACAAGACGAACGAGATGAACACATGATGGTAAGTACCCACAGCGTGACGCTAGTTACAATAATAAACACAGCATCATCTGCGCTTGACGCCTTCGAAATATGAGATGTTAAGTCTCATTACCCCAATAATTTCACTAGCTACAACGCCTTTCAAACCGGAATAAAATACGGTTTGCACAATACTACTTAACAGCAGAAATAGCTGCGGGACCTACCATCAGTAAAAGAAACGCTTTGTCAGCCTGCGATAAATATATAAAAAAAAAATTATACAAATATGAACCTTAGATACCTATCTAGTAATCCTAGTACATAGCAATTTATTTTACAAAAATCCTTAAGATCTAGAAGTAGATTTCTATGGATAGTACTCATGTAACTTGTTTACCTCAAGTGCAGAAGTAGTATTTACTTTGTTGTGCTTTAAATAACTTTAAAGTTCCGGCATGATGATGAATAATCACAGGTGGTCGGATGAGGAATGAATGAAAAATGCGTCGCCGCTTTGTTACTCAGCAGGACTACAAGTTTGATGACGTCACATATCCTTTTTAATACTAATGTAGTCTATGATAATCCAATAGTTTTCTTGTTTTAGTTAAAACAACTATGTTTTTTAAAAGTTGTCAGTTATATGTATACCTTTTTAATATTATCGATTACACGGTTAATTATAGAATGTAGTAAATTGCTGCAACTTGTACCATTAAAAAAAAAAAACTCATGCAATTAAATACAGCTTTCGTTTCTTGTTCCGGTGTCTACGGATTCTCCGTTAGCACTTTCGTTATTTATCTGTAATTATTGAAACAGCGATATTATAAGCGCTTCGTTATTTAATAATCGAGAAACAGATATATTTCTACTCGAATAATAATTAAGAAAATACTAGAATATCAGTAAATAATAGAATAAAATATAGATTATATAATCATTATAATATAACGAAATATTAACTGGCGGTAGCTCTCATTATTGTTGTATCACCGCATCGACTATTGTATGCAGTCTTATGTTTGAAAGATGTTATAGGTAATGAAATTACTGCGGTAACGAGACTAGTTATAGAAGCCCATGAATGTACTGTTGGTAGGTTTCTACTGTCGGAGATTGTCTAGGCAGGTACCATCGCAGCGTCTGTTTCTGTCGTCAAAGACTAATGTGCAAACATTATCGTGTTTAGATTTGAAGGATGCTGTAGCGTAATTACTGGGGTAACGAGACTCAACACCTCATGTCTCAGGTAACGAAGCGCATTATGATGCAGTATATACCATCCTAACTAGCGCTATGTTGTTATGAACAGACGTATCTCTTCGCTTGATTGACGCCCCTTTCAAACCGGAATATAGTAATATTTGCACATTACTATTTATCAACTGCAATATGAGCTGCGGTGGTATTCACTTAGGTGGTCTCCGGCAACAGAGACCTAACTCCAGTTAATTTCTTTAACTTAGTCCCTTGTTTGTCGTCGAAAGGGCTATGCTCGTGGTTTCCCTGTTTGATCGAATCAGTAATGAGCAGATCCGCGGGAAAACTATCTACATCGTCCAAGAGGTTGCTAAGCTCAAGTGGCAATGGGCATGAGACATCGCTCGAACGACTAATAACCGATAGAGCAGTAAGGTCCTCAAATGGCGACCGTGTACCTGAAGACGCAGTGTTAGCAGGCTTCCACTAGTGGTCCGACGATCTGATTAAGCTCGCTGAAAGTCGCTGGATGCGAGCAGCGTAGGACCGATCGAAGTGGAGATCTTTGGGAAATGATACTAAATTTATACAACAAATTTCCAATGATAAAACTACATGAACTAGATAGAACTATAAATAATAAATATGAAGCAACTATCAAGGATCAGCATCATTTACAAAAATATTACAGATTTTACGCATTTTTATCTCATCGTCGCTGGTTAGAGGAGTTACAACACGCCACGGCTACTAAAATGGAATTTGCACAAAAAAAGTCGACCGCCGGCCGCCGACTCTATAGCGGCGCAATTACGACTTGTCGTTGAGCAAAAATTTTAATTTCTTTCGCTTTCCGCTCACATTTTCATTCCGTTTTGGTGAGACGTCTCGTGCCTTGGCTCCTTGCTGGATCGCTGCAATTCATTTTTTAATTTCACCAACCTCATAATAATTCTTTATGAAATTCAAACGAAACACGTTGCTTTTATTTTCGATCTCATATTCCTGCAAAAATATTGCTGTCTCCGTCGCAGCAACTACTTCCTTTACATCACAATCGGCTGATGTGTTGATTGATATTATTAAATGAAATGATTTTCGATCTTATTCTGATTCTTTATTTATTAATTTTTGTATATAAAAATAGGCCTTAACTGCGATCCTAGCTAATAGTAAGCGGCAATGTAGACTTTGATACTAGACCACTAAAGCTGGAAGTAATTTTATTCGTAATTCTTTATTCAATTAAGCGCTAGTTACGATTGTATGCACAGTACCACATTACGTTCGTGGCCTGAGACATAAGAAGTTGAGTCTCGTTACCCTAGTTAACTGGACCACAGTTATGTTTGCACACTTCTGTTTGGCGGCAGAAATGAGTGCTGCGGTAGTATCCTCGTAGACGGTCTCCAGCAACGGAGAGGTAACGACAGAGAGAGATCAGCCTATTCATTTTTATTTCTTAGAGATTTTCACATCAAACCATGACAGATTGTTCCGATCATTCTCTTTTCGCATACACAAGACAGAACATTTAGTATTTCGCACGAGAATGTAGACAACCAAACTATAGCAGCTGTAGCTAATAAATTATTAGGATATTGAGGCTTAGAATTTTATATCTGAAGGCGATAAACGTCAATGGTGTTCTGTAAAGATCCTTAACAGCAGCTTTAATAGCTTAAGTAGAGTGTTTCTACCCTTGTTGTTGTATATAACAAAAGGTTAATATTTTTTATAGTTTAAAGTAAAATTGCTCATCCAGTTTCATGTTGAATGTCCGACATAAGACGCAACCTAAAGACCGTCAGAGTAGACCGAAATAATCCAAGTTTCATTACCTACGTAGGAATGCAGATATGGAAATGGTGACCATAATGCCAATTGAGCTTATTTGAACCAATCAAACTGAATTCCGCGTGTAGTTCGGCGCAAGTCGATTACTCAGCTAAGCATTACAATTAAACTTACAGACGAATTCGGTCCGAGCACACGAGGCCACTTGCCGCCACTTGCCACCACTTGCCGCTTACAAACGATCATATTTATTCAAACTATTCAAATAGCTGCGGCGTTGTACTATAAATTGTCTAATTTATAGTTATTATTTGGTTTAACTGACTTTCTTTGGACGAGTTCAATGTTAGGTTGTCCAACGTTTCTTTATAATTCAATAGACATTAAGATCAACATTTCTCTATCTAAAATAATAATTCCATCAAATTTCGGTTTTATGATGTATGATTACTTAATTCCATCTGAATAATGTTTGTTACTTAGATTGGCTTATAAATTGACTGATCCTAACTTCTTCCGAATCAAAAGGTTAAATTTCTTAATTTTTGATTTCTTCATCAATAAGTAATTTCTTATCCAATTAATCTGATATTGATTGAGATTCTAGTCAAGCTATCGGACTGCTCGTATTATTTAAATCAATAGTGTTTATAATTTAGATCATTCACATGACACACAATTAACGTTTCATGTTCTTGTTTAAAGATTGTGTGAAAAAGAAACGAATCATTCCGGTTTAGCTTACTGTGGGTAAAACTTTACGACTAATTTGAATAAAAGTTGATCTAAAATTGTCTATTACTGTTTTTACTGTTAGTCCACTTTTAATAATGGTCTATAACTTTAATTTTAACAATCGCTTAAAAGGTTATAATTCCTCTTTATATAAATTTTAGAGATCTTCCATAAGCTCTTATTAATCTATGTTCGTTATTTGATGCAGTTCTCTAAATCCAATTTTCATAGATCGTTGCTCCATTTTGTCTGAAGGTGTATTATATGTTTTTTTTTTCTTATTATTTCAACAGGTGCAGAATGTTCACACGAGGATCACTGTGCATCGCAGCCGTGTAGGAACGGAGGACGTTGCGTCGCTGACAATTCAACGACCGCTGGCTACTCGTGCGTCTGCCCGCCGGGCTTCACCGGCCCGCGGTGTACCGACGACGTGGTGGAATGTTCTAGCGGTTCGGGCCCATGCCACCACGGAAGGTGCTTCAACACACACGGCTCCTATACATGCGTTTGCGAACCTGGCTACACTGGACGGGATTGCGACGCTGAGTATGTGCCCTGCGAGCCGTCGCCGTGTCTACACGGAGGAAGATGCACGCCACTGGATCAACTGAGATACGAGTGCGACTGTCCAACTGGTGAGTTAAACATAACCCTTTTAAACAGATACTGCAATCAAACCAATTTTGGGAATAAATATGTGAGTGATTGCAGTAATTAAAAAACCGGCTAATAAATCATTAATTTGTAATTAATATAACACTTAACGTCTAAACGGTGTCAAGCTTTGAGTGGTTACCGTTTGGAGCGAGGTAAAAAAATCAAATAAACTAGTATTTGAAAGTAAAACAGTACGGGTCGATTTAAATCATCGACAATTTTCCATACATGGTCACATCTCCATATACATTAATCGATTGCTTAAGCAGCCCTACTCCTTTTGGGTTCCGTCGCAACCGTAGCCGTTCCAGTGATCGTCGAACGGCCGTTTTCTGGGTTAAATGTATTCGCTGACGACCATCGCGCTATCGGATTGTGTCATCTGTTACTGTTGCGAATGCCACAACGTCCTGTCTTCTAACTTGGGTGCTTGAATTATTTTTTCACCGACGACAAAGGAGGAGTCTTGAGTTCGAAATTTGTCCTTATTTTGTTGGGCCAGGTAAAGCTTTTTGCATTTCTTTGATGATTCTCTTTCTGTTAGCCCAGAAGTTTTAAAATATTTAAAGATAGCCTGGTAAACGTTTAAAAAATCTAAACTGTAACGGTTACTGAATTATAGGCTCTGATTTTGGACCTGATAATTTTTGTTGAAGCTTTAATTTTTCTAGTTTCTATTTAAAGTAGATTAGATCCTTTAAATAGGTATTCTTACTTAAAAAAAATTAGGGTGAATTTGGATCTATTAGTATCGTTGACGACTTTTATAACTTCATCACACTCAAGGATCGATCTATAATTCTCCAACTTAATTAGAAAAGTCCAGCGATAGCCTCTATCAAACATTTATAGATATTTGACAATACTGACATATCTGTGCACAAATTATCGTTTCTTTTATTGTTTTGTTATGGCACCTTTATATCTCGAACATGTTACAATAATGCGAATGTATCTGATAAATCAATCTACGGAAGGTTATGAGGCTTATTTGTAAGTGGAAATAAGTTGTTAATGTCTCGGCGGGTATCGGATCGAATCGTTCGATCATTGTTAATCATAACATTACATCGTATTATGTTTGATTGATTGCTGTTTTGGAAATAATAATTGTTCGTACATTTAACGTGAACGTCCGTCGGTATTCAAATAGTCTAGTTTTTCCTTGATTTACAATTAACTAGCTTAAACAGTAATTTTTTTTAGAATTGAAGAAAACTGTTGGAGGAATAACATCGTAGACGATATAGTAGCTTTTCTAGAAGTCTGTTCAATAGTATTATAAAGTGAAAAGAAATCGAGATAGGCACCAAAGGATCATTAGGTGTGTTGATTTTTTAAAGGACGTTGATATATGCAATTTAAATATAAATTCTTAATGGAAACTTCAATGAGTTAGCAAACACAATAACTGTGACCCTGAATCAAAGCTTTCCTCGTTTGATTGTGACAGACATAACTTCTATCTTATCCATATTTATCTTGTTCTTCAACATCCTCACGTTGGTCACTTACCATTAGAACTATAAAAGGCCATATCACAGAACTGATTCAGTATATATTCAATTTGCTAAGCTTACACAGTTTCCCTGCGGTTCACGTACAGATCGGTATCGGCAGTCAGCGCCGATTGCCAATTATTTCTAAATCTGTCGTCGATTTACTTTTGACCTGCGACCGCAACTAATGTCGCCTTTTACTCGACCATTACGATTTTATCTAACAAAATGTGACCATTTCTTACTGTACAAAGTTTTACTTGCTTTTTACGTAACTGTTCTTTGTTTTAACATTCATAGTTTTTATCATTATCTAGTCTAATTTATGATATAACTTATTCTCAATCGATTGCAATAGAAACGTTCGGGGCTAGACGTTTCGATTTAAATTTTAGCACTTGGTAGGCGTTATCAGATAAAACCTTGTAAATTTACATTAATAATTTCTATGAAAATATTATTTGAAATTTTATGTAAATTGTCTCAATCTAATGTAAGATCTATAAATGTATCTTTTAATTATGCTAATGTTGTAGAAAAGTTAAAATTGGTTTGTGAAGATATTTAAAAACTTGCTTTAAGATGTGTTTATGTTATTACTTCATTAATCAGAGATCATACCATTCATAAAGTTGATATAAATTGCATTAAGATTGCAATACGTTATTTCGTAATCATATTAGGTTAATGCTGTGCTGCAAGCGATGGTTAAACTACACCGGACAGCTAAGCTACAGCATCAACAGGCTGCTATAGGAATACCGATGCAGTAAGATCTAATTTGAGAAAAATTTCTTTATTAGAAAATCTTATTGGTGGTAATAATAGTAGAGATAGTAAACATCTAAAAATGCAACAAAATGTAATACTAGCTAAGCTAATATACTAAGTTATTTAGATATGCTTATTTTCACTATGTATATAGTTTCCTGCATCGCGGTTTTATAATATAATGAGGTATTTATCGCCAACAAAAGAGCGATGTACGGTCAAGAGTAACATCCGGGAATGAATTTTTTCTATCATTATAATCCAATCAAAAACAATTCCAACTCAGTACTCGGTTAGGGTACAATGGAAAAGAAATAATTTTGAACGTTGCGTGTCTGGTGATAGCACTTGATTGGTCTATGACCTGAAAGGCTCCGATCGCCCGCGGCGGCCACGATCGCACCGGTTCGAAAGCCGCACCAAGACGAGCCGTGGCCCCCTTGTGAATAACATTCATAGCGATATTTATAGCTGAACCTAAGTCGAGGTACCAGCTTAAGAAGCTTTTGTGACTGTACAGAAATCTATCTATTTATTAGCTTGCTGATTTCAGTTTTTCGAGCACTCCGCTAGTAACGACCATATCAGTAACTAGATTTCTATCAATTTATTCTATTTAAATTATTTGCTTGCAACCACAAAAAAGGACAAACATTAAAAAAAAACTACTTAATCCTCGTAATTGATTCATCGTAGATTTCTTCATCTGATCAATTCTTTATCTAATAATTCTAAATCATCGTTATCATCCAATTACAGGTACTTAAATTGTCGCGCATGTCTTCTAAAGCCGCATTTAGTTGTAAATTACTCTTCTACTGCATTATTGTATATTTTCTTACTTTTGCAGATGTATAGATTAGAATTTCATTAAACTAGTGAGAAGAGTAAAAAATCACTTGAAAATCTAATCTTTTATTACAAACAATACGCATTTGCCTGACCCCGTGTAATTCACCGCTATAATGATGGTATTAAGAAAAATCCATCATCATATACGTTGGCCGTGTAATTCTCACAAAACTGGATCGATTGTCGGCTCATCAGCAAGCGGTTGTGAGACGTAACCGTACCAAGCTAGGGAGCAAAATTCCACGTGTGAATAATTGACCTCAATGGGACCCTCTTTCGTGCCGGAAATTATTGCAAAATGACCTCTGTTACATTTAACTGAAAGCGCTATCAATGAGATTTGTCTAATAAATTTGTTCTCATCTCATAAACGGCGTATTTCACCAATTTGAGCTACTATCATCTCTAAGACCGGATCTTAAGGCGTCTATTGTGATATCATGTATCGCTTGGGAAAGCTCTTCAAGATGATTTCGTTTTTAACATCCGCTCTTTATTCCCCGATCGCGATATCTAGACTCTATGTCTTAAGATCTAGAGCTTAATATCGCTTATAGATTTCTTTGAATTGTTACATATTTTGATGACTGTACCTGCGCACCTCGTGTTCATTAGCTTCAATGATCGGTTGCAAAATAGCACTGAGGTATTGCGAAATGCTTCATCAACACCTCACTTTTAGTGCGAACGCTTTCTTCTGTCACGAGATGAGTGAGTCAATAAGTGAGTATGTGTTCTAGTTCATCAGCACAACCACTTTGTTTATCGATTAATAGTTTGATGATTCGATTTGATACTAGAATCTTAGGTCATTGATTTAAATCTGCCATTTGATAAACTGTAACGGGAACGTAAAATTTTCAAATTATTTGTAGATCTGTCGTCAGCCAAGAAAACGCTCAGATTAGTAAGTATAGGAGTAAAGTAAGCCCTATCTGTCGTACAAGGCGAGTAAAAGGATCTAGGAGTTTCGCGGACGTTGAGGGCAAGGACCCTTATCGCTGACAAGCGAATCTGGCTGGAACAGTTTAAGGCTCAGCGATGGTGCCTAGGAGGGTTAGGCTGTACGAATACACTGATGCAGACCACTGGAGTAGTGAGTAAGAATCTCATATAACTCTGACATCCTCAGAAGCTGTGTATCTTTCAAAGATTTACCACCGAAAAAGAAAATGGTCTGTCGTAAATATAACATCTCATGTCTCTAAATCAACAATGTGGTGTTGTGTAAACATCTTACTTCGCGGCTCATTGAAATAGTCACAAACCTTGTAGACCTGATAGCTAATGGGGTAATAAGATCTTCTAGAGATGAAGATGTATCGCTAGACTTAGTGCTGGCGTTTATCCCAGTAGGTGGACTGATTGGTTTAAAGATCTATGTCCAGCAGTGGATTTTTATAGGATAATGATGATAATAATATATATTCTAATATTTCTTCTCTTGATTGCATAAAAAACCAACACTAAAAGCGTCTCCACCATCACTAGTGTGGTGCTGCTTAGTAATTGAGCCGTCAGTATTAATTGCCATATGTCTTTCAACACTGTTAAGGGGACACTTCGATTTATACTCCAAAAACGACCCCTGTTGCAGCTGGATATCCAATCGGTTATGACGTCATATACCTTTAAGTGTGGGAACAGCCTTAAATTTAAAACAGGGGATCTTTGAGCTAATATTAGGCTTTAAAATGATACTAGAATATTCTCAAAAGTAACTTATGAGAATTCTACTTACTGATGGTAGATCTGTTGTCAGAGACCTAGATGGGTATCACCGCAGCGCCTATTTCTACCACCCAATAGTAGTGTGCAAACATTACTGCGATCCGGTTTAAAGGGCGTTGTAGCTAGTGTAATTACAGGTACAGCTAGTGTAATAACGAGATTCAACATCTGATGTCTCAAGGCGACGAGCACAATATAGTGCAGTGTATGCCATTTTAACCACGTTGTTATGGACAGGCGTATCACTTACTATCACGTGAAAGTCCCTATCGTCTAGTCGCTTAATGAAATAAAAAAAAAAACTTAAGACAAACAAACATTTCCGTTTTAAAAGATCTATCTATCATAATCAATGTTTTTGTTACGGCTTTTTATATAAACGAAGCGACGATGTTTATAAGATGTTGACTCTTGTTACATCAGTAATTTCAAACGGGAAACCAGTAATGTTAGCATACTACTGTTACCAGGAATAGGAAATGCGATGGTAAACAGTCTACTGATCGACAGTCGGCAGGAGACGAGAGACAGTCGGCGAAGGCACTACGGTAGCTTCTAATTCTACCGCCTAATTACATTGTGCAAATATTACCGTGTTCCGGTTTGAATGGTGCTGAAGCTAATGAAATTAATTGAGTAACGAGATTTAACGTCTTATGGTGCTGTTTATACCATACTAAATAGTGCTACATGTTTATAGGCATAACATCTAGAACATTCGTCAGCCATATGAACAAGTTCGTTTGTTTCATTTCAATGTTTTAATATGATTTTTGATTCAATGCCACCCAATTCACACGCTCCGAGAGTTCGTTGTCCTCCGTTAAGCGGTTTGTTTTGCGAATACACACCCGTTCGATGTCCCGGTAGAGGCCGATCAGCGACACATGGCATCGACTCCTGCGCATGTGGTGTTAAACTCCCGAATTAGCTGTAACGGCTTCCGTACTGTAATTGTTTACCCTTACATATGGGAAAGGCGTCCGTGGGCGCCTCTCACACCGTATGGTAATGGTTAAAAGGCAATTCAACATTCCTGTCTTTAACATGTAAAGATATAAGACTACTTACATTGAATATGATAAGGAATAGTATTACAAAAAAAAAAATAGTAATAGCAGTATACAACAGAGATGAATAGATTCATCTCAGGGCTATCAGTTTTAACAACGGTCTGATAAGTATGAAGCGATATCTAAAACTGATATTTAATTATGATTTAATTAACGGACGAATCACTCATCATCAGGTGAAAGTCTTGCTTCAAATAAAAAAAAAATTACAGTATCTCATGATACTTAAGATTTTAAATATTCATAACGGAGCTTTCATACGGAACAATTTAAGTTCATTAAGTTTAAAGGGATTAGATTAAAGTATAATAGAATAATTAATTTGTATACAATAGCGTCGGTTGTATGGTACAGAAGTGTAATAGACGCTGGTAAAGTTACAGACCTTAGGGTCAATGTAATTTCGTGATGTCAAAGCAGCCGGCGGGTCAGGGATTTGGATCCAAATTGAATCCATCGAAATATTAGACGTGTGTATAAATCGATATCATTTACTTATTATAATACAATTTAATATAGAAATAAAGCATAATAAATAGCGTTTTTAATATACTATTAACTTTATCATTATTTAATAGTTAATATCCATCCTACCAAATAAAGAGCTGAAGGAGATATAGATTAACTGCTTCTGTACGCCATTTTCAATGTGCCTACAACATTATATATATAAGAAATTTCCACCTACCTAGAAACTCGTCTCCATATCTCTGGAACCGTAAGGCCTGGAGATTTTAAATTTGGTACAAATACTCCTTTTGTCGAGTATAGGTCAGGTGAGAACGGATTTTACGAAATTCCTTCCCCAAAATTAGATGAGGGGGTGTAACTGCCAGCAAAGCGGAGAACAGCTACTTATCTATATATGATTACTTCATCATCATTATCGATGTAATATACATTGGAAGATATAATAAATAAGAAGAGTCTGATCACATATGAGTCCTGAAAATCAGTCTTTCTCTTAGATTATTAATTTATCTTCTAATCAATTCAATCAAAAAGATGTTAATTCGTAGATTTAACTATTCAGTACTAGGTCTCTTCAAAAAGATCAATCCATAGATCTAAATGAAAATCCTATTCAAGAAATAAACAGATTTAAAGATGCTGCACCAGCCTATGAATCTTCTGAATGAGCTAGGTCAAGGAGTCATGGTTATGTGTATATTCTACCCTTTGAAACTCGGCGGTCTCTCTCTAACTTGGCTGCTTTAAAGTCATTCAACTTACTTCTTCTCTTTACTAGACCTGTCCCATCTTTACTTGAGATCGGCCTTCTTGGTTATTTTGATGTTAATCTTGATGCTTCTTCTCAATCGTTACAATTTCTACAGATTGGTCGTAGAGACGCTTCTTCTATTTCTTAATTGCTAATGCATAATCTATATCATTAACGTTTAGCCCACAGCTGGACGTAAACTTCAATCGAATATCTCTCGTGTTACCAACTGAATATGTGTTTACTCCCCTATCTAAGATGCTTTATGTTGTGTATCGGTCGAGTTAGGTACAGACGGAACAGGCGTCGATGGATTTAAACCCATGCGGCCGTTAAATTTTTTTCACATCTCGTAAACCGGAGCCACATGTGGAGTGCGTGGGAACCCGCCACGTCTAATGAAGGTAATGAGTTCGCGTACTCGCTAATCGGCCGTCTGTAGCTCGGCCAGCGGTGGGCTACCATCAGCAATTAGTATCTTTCGGCCTCTGTTATATGTTCAGATTTATACGCAGCCATAAGTACATTAAATTTATTGGATCAAACGGAATCTGTTTTGGTGTTTTAACGCGGACGCCTTCGGTTCACATCCAGGACGATGATCAGGACGCTTTTGGCTGGGACTGTGGAAACTATCAGTTTACTCTTAATCTTAAGTTGTTTCGCCGGTCTAATCTGATGTGCTTGTGCAGGTTACCGCGGCCAGAACTGCGAGATCGACATCGACGACTGCCCTGGCCACCTCTGTCAGAATGGAGCCACTTGTCTGGATGGTCTGAACTCTTATACCTGCGAGTGCCCACCAACATTCACCGGGACGCTCTGCGAGACCGACGTCGACGAATGCGCTTTAAGGTAAGCAATTTTAAAGTTCACACGGTTTCTTAACTTGGATGGAAGAATGGGATAAAGGATGAGATGATGATGATGATCTTTCCTTCCGTCTAGAAACTACTCTTTTTCTCACTTTTCCTCTAAAGAAATAAAGAATAAAATCTTTCCTTCGGACTAGTTAATATAACAAGGGGCCAGAATACTTTCTCTTGGCGTTATTTAATAACTAAAAGATTATTTATTAATATATTCCTTGAAAAAAGAAAGCTTTTAGGTACTAATAGAATAATAATGATTTTTTTTTTTTATTTTGTACAGTGTTAAGAGAAATGCACGCTTATTGGATATACATGTTATGAGACATTCAAGTTTACCACATATAATAATTGTTTAAATTTCCTATTAATAAAGAGAAACAGATTAAAATATAGTGTAAATATATTAACCTATATATATGTATGAAATATTTATATCTCTATTATACTGTATGTAATTTTTGTTTAATACTTTCTCATTCTCTTTACAACTCGAACGGTTAAAGGATAATACGTAGCATTATCTCCGCCCTTTTATCTGTGTCTATTGTATGTTTATTTTATCTTTTCAAGCCGCTAAAAAGCTCAAATAACAAATATAACGTTCCATTAAGAAAGCTATATATATAATTCTTCTGTTATTTCCTTATTACTCTGTAATTGCATGGAACATCAGGTTGCGACGGTTTTCCACGGCGCTCAAACCATCTAATTCCGTCGCGGGCATCTTAAAACAGTTATATTTATGTCTCCGATTTGTCGCTTCGCATCCTTCTTCAGCCTAGATATACGAAAGCTAGATTTATATTAAAAAACTGCTTTTTTCT
Source organism: Troides aeacus (assembly GCA_033220335.2). NCBI lineage: Eukaryota > Metazoa > Arthropoda > Insecta > Lepidoptera > Papilionidae > Troides > Troides aeacus. The sequence continues at coordinate 2,085,241 of CM067272.1, read as the reverse complement.
ATGAGCTAAGACTTAATCATATTTCACGTGTGACAATGAAGCGAAGAATAGTGAATACTTTGCAGCTTATATGTAGACAGTCGGAACACAATAATGTTGTTATGGCTTTCAAATATAAATGTAGCAGCTGGTTATCCTTTCGCAAAAACATCACATATAGTTTTAGAATTACTCAAGCTGTTAAGCAGTTAAAAAATCTATATTAAACCTAATTGCTTTAATATGTAGTCTTATTGGCGTATTGAAGATATTTACGCTGTCAAAACTATCAGCGACTCCGATCAGAGTGGTGGTGATATAAATAAACTTACCGTAGAAAACACAAAAGCGATTATCGCTTAATAAATCTAATATATAATTAATAGTGTTTTTTTTATCACTTTGATTACATAAGCAAATTTAATTCGCTACTTAGAGATTTTCGGTTGATATAAGCGGATGAAAAAAAACTGACAGCACAGTGGAGTAACTGCCGCCTGTATTAAGATCTAATGATATCAGTGTCTGATAGATCTCAAGAGTAACAAGTACTCGTAAGTACTTGTTTGGTGTTAATTATCTGACAGCGGTAGGTCATCGACCTCCAGATTGGATACAGAGGTTTTTATTAGAGTTCGCTTTATATCTTCAGCTCAGCTAAGTAAAATGAAATCAACGATATGTTACATATCACTCTTTTTCCTCTAAGCTTAATAAATAGAACTTCCATGGTTTCCCCGACTTTTTTATGAGTGGTGTCCCCTCATGGCAACGAGCAAAAGGTGCTGGGTATATCATCCCAAGTAACCTTACTCTCTCCCGCCAACCCGCGTTGGCCCAGCGTGATGGGGAATGACCTAAATCCTTCCATACGAATCCTTACAAACGATGGTCACTAGTAGTCAGTAGTTAGCGGAAAGTCGCTAGATGCGGGCAACGCAGGACTGATCGATGTGGGGATATTTGGATATCTACCTCCAGCAGTGGATGTATATCGGCTGATGATGATAATGATGAACAGTATTTTGTTATCGACAGGTGGATTACTTACCATCATATAAACGTCTGTTTGTTCTTGGATACACAAATCATCCGAGATTCCGACAAAGCCGTAGAAATTTCACCAGTGTGCTCTCCCAATATATTTTGTTGCTGATTTTCATTATTACTATAAAGGTACTGTGATATAAAGATTTATCTTCACAATCTTATCACCACTGAACCTCTGATGATCCATGACAATCAGTAACTCAAGTTTACTCTGCCCGGATGTAGACAGTTACTTTAAATTTTTGTTTGATTAGTAACTACTCTTTGATCCGTATCTGCTTTTAAACTGCAATAGATATATTTGAATAAATCTTATACATTTAAAGTATATATATAAAGCTTCATAGCATCAAAATCAACATGTACATGCAATGTTTTTTTTTTCTTTTAAAGTATAAACCTAAAGTTGATAATCAATTTCATCCTGGAAGTCTTATAGTAATTTTTTTGTACCTGTCCTCTTTGAAATGGTTTCATACTTCCCGGAGAATGTTTTTATCCGGACATTGATCTGAAGCCAACGAAATCACCGCAATATCTTGTAGTATACATTTTTTTTATCATCTTATATATTCTATTAGTATATACTATATTCTATTATAGATATATAAACACTTTCAGTACCTTTTACATTGTTGGAATGGAGGAGTGTTTCCTTTCCATTGCAGCAGTCTTCAAAGCTTTTATTACTTAGTCCCTAATTTGATAACATTAGCATCCTTTACTCCTTTTAATGGATTTTTTTTCCCATTACAATCATTATTAGCTTATCGTTAGTCGATATAGATTCATAACATCGAATAAAATCGATGATGTGATGATAGCGTGAAACATCGCGAGGTTCAGTCCCACTGCTATGCAAGAGGAATCTTAAAAAAGGATGACGCTAAAAGAAATGCTTTTAAAGAGGATAATGCCGAAAGCGTCTGATTCGCTTCTTTTAGTCCTTTATATTGAGTTCTTTGTGGTATTAATATTTGGGCCGGTCCTCCCGCTGCATACGCTTCACAAAGCCGCAATCGCGAATCCGTATCACTCTTACCTCCTTTTCGATTATGTCTCTTAAATATTAGTACTAGAGCTTGATTTCCAATGAGCTTTCAAAGCGGTCGTACACTGCACTTGTCTGAGCTTTCGACTTAGTTCATCGTGTAACAGTAGAACGAATTTCAGCTGTATTTTGATGTTGTGTAAGCTGTTAATAGGCTGTTGGTGGTGGTGATCGCACAATCCGATCCGTTCGGTGGTGAAAACAGATAAATGCTCCCCCGATATCGGGTTACGTCTTAACATTTAGTTTTGTTCTCATTCGGTGCATTACACAAGCCACCATTGAGACCTAAGTGGGTTGGTATGGAAATCATAAACTTTTTTATTTTTGCCTCTGAATGAACCATAATTTTGTAAGGTACTTAATAATAATAAACCAGAGATCTATAGTAAATCAGTAATAGTATAGTGTTTGAATACACAATAATTAGTGGTGATAGGGCTAGAGACAGAGACCGTTTTAGTACTACCGCAGCGCCAAACATGAATACATTACTATGTTCCAGTTTGAAAGGCTGAAGCTAGTTTTATTACTGAGGTAACGAGACTCAACATCTTAATCTCGAAGCGACGAGCGTATTGTAGTACAGTGTCTAAAATCCTAAATAGCGCCACGTTGTTATGGACATGAGTATCACATATCATCAGGTAAACGATCCGTGCGTCTTTGCTCAATTATTTAAAAAATAAAAACATAGTATTATTGACTATCCATATAGTTACTCCTGAGATCAAGAAGCTCAATATGAGTTCAACTTAATCCTACTTCAATATCTACAATCACAGTTAACTTAAGCTTTATTTGTATACAATATTTTATATGCTTTAATTTCGATAACTTATTATTGGCAGACATATCCTGAACCATCATCGAATGTAATACTGCTTACTACAAGCTGTATTAAATACTATATCATCATCATCATCATCATCCGCCTATAGACGTCCACTGAATATAGACCTCTCCAATTCCATAGATCCCCCATACAAATAATATAAAAGATAGGTTATTCATTAAAGTTACTTACTACTAGAATATTTACTGATTATTTAGAAATTCCTCTTTCTATTCGATCTGTCCATCTTCTGCCTAAAAGCTGGTGGAAGGTCGTAGACCAGAGACCATCTTGGTAGGTACCACCGCAGCTCGTACATCTGCCAAATAGTAGTGTTGTGCTGGTGAAATTACTGGCGTAACGAGACAAGTTATGTCTAGTATCGCTTACCATCAGGTGATCATCTGGTCGCTTCATAATATAGTAAAAAAAAGGGAACCGATATTGTGTAGTGTATATTTCTTAACACCAGATTATACTAAACATGTATCATTTATCATGAGGTGGTCTTCTTACCTGTTAAAATAGTTTGCCTTAATACGTCTGGTTTTTAACCTTTAATGTTTGATAACTGTTACTGTCCTAAAACGGATGATCAGACTTTTTCTCGTGGTATAAGAATTGATGTGATGGTATGCGCGAATGGATGATTGTCTCTAATTGTGATTAAAAAAAAAATTGGTCCAATTACGAGTGAGATTTATAACGTGTTGGCATCGCGGCTTTGTGGCTCCGGCCGCCATTTTGAGACTACGTAATGCATTCATATTGTTTCTTGACTGTCTATATTATATATATATTGTTTAGTGACTAGTTCACCTAATGGTGAGTGATATGAACACCCATAACAACATGGCGCTTGTTAAGATGATATATACTGCATCGCATTGAGCTCGTCGTCAGATACTGGTGGTAGGTTTCTATTGCCGGAGACCGTCTTGGTACCAACTTAGCGCCTCTTCCAACGAACAGTAGTATGCAAAGATTGCTGTGTTCCGGTTTGAAGGGCTGCTGTAGCTAATGTAATTACTGGAGTAACAACGAGACTCAACGTCTTATGTCTTAGACGAAGAGCGCAATATGATGCTGTGTATATCATTCTAACTAGCGCCGCATTGATGTGGGCAGGCGTATCACTTACTATCAGGTGAACGTCCGGCTCGTCTCTTCGTTTATTTGCATAAAAAAAAGATATTCAGTACAATAGCATCTATTCCTGTCACAAGTTAAGAATGCAGAAAAATAATCTTGGTAGTGTATACTATCTTAACTACCGCCTCATTGTTATAGGCAGGCGTATCACTTACTATCAAGTGAGCGTCTCACACGTCTCGTTCATCCGACGAATAATAAAAAAATTCTTCTGTGTCGAAGGTCTGTTGGTTTATTGATACAATCGAGCGCTAATCAAACAGTAAATTCCGACAACATCTTCATCCACTCCAAGGTGTTGTACGCTAACATGTTTACATTGCGCAGAGTTAATACACGACGGCCCGTAAAGCGTTTACACGAGAAAGTCGATGGGGTTTAAAAGTCGACTATTTATTACTACTCAATCGGGATTTACGACCGTCGAGGGCCTATTCCGAATATTAAATTGCGTTTCGAATGTACACGAACACAATTTACAAGCGTTCGACTAAATATCGATTTTTTATACAGCTCATTATCTATCGAGTAGATCCATCACAAGATAATGAGTGATCCTTTATACAAAATATACATAACAAATGTGTCGATTTTGATTAATCATCATCAGCAGACATCCGCTGCTGGACATAGGCCTCCCCCAAATATCTCCACATCGATTTATCCTGTACTGCCTGCAAAACCGCCAGGCATCAGGAGTCGTCCTTTATAGAGATCCATATTGTAGGGATTGGGGCTTTTCGCACCACCTTGGCCCAATGCAGGTTGGTGGAAGCCAGGGAGACGTTTGTTGATTAGCAGCGTGCACCACGAGCAGAGGAGGTTGGCTTGGCTCTTAAGTTGTTGTTACACCCCTACGGAAGTAAAAGTTATGTAAAGATTTTAACCCACTAAAACCTCCTCCGTGGTTACTTTCGCTGTTTGGAAAGGATCTCTGTTCCTAATTCTTGATGTAGACAGGACTGCAAGCTACAGCGGCTCTTACAGCTCATCTGACACTGGGCTCGTGGACCCGGATCCACGGCCTGAAAGATCTCTGTTCCTAATTCTTGATGTAGACAGGGCTGCAAGCTACAGCGGCTCTTACAGCTCATCTGACACTGGGCTCGTGGACCCGGATCCACGGCCTGAAAGATCTCTGTTCCTAATTCTTGATGTAGACAGGGCTGCAAGCTACAGCGGCTCTTACAGCTCATCTGACACTGGGCTCGTGGACCCGGATCCACGGCCTGAGAGATCTCTGTTCGGAGCACAACTGCAGCTTCGCTAACGCTATAGGGTGGCACAACTAGTGAGGGTTAGCTCACGTCAGCAATAAAGCGGGAGAAAACTATAAACCTATTTCTTAAAACTATGTAATAAAATTAATCTCTATACTATCACTATTGTCCTGTAAACTTCTTATGCAGTTAGTCTCTTTAAATTACTAAAAAAAAGATTCTATCTCTCGCTGCCCGCTTATGACTTAACAACTAACGAATAAACCTACGCCACCGAAGTCTAGATTTGATTTACAACTCCTTTGAAGCTGTTACATATATTATGGTTCATTCGTAAGCTGTATTAGTGTTTGAGGTTACGGTTAGATCTTCATCTGATTCAGAACATTGTAAATATCTAGAATATAGTACAGGTAGATCCTTTTGTAATAGACGAAAAACTTGAGAAGAACTAAATAAATCCACCAAAGAGAGGATGTGTAAAAGAAACAGCATTATGAAATTTTAAGCTTCTCTGATACCAAAGAAAGGAGAGTATAAAAAATATCAAAAAAACATTAATATTATGTATATTTATATGAACAAAGAAAGGTTTATCATCTATGTGAAAATCTAAAAAAAAAAAAGAAGTAAAAAAGCAGACACTGTACTAAGATGGGACAAATGCTACGAAGAAGAAGTCTGTCTTAAAATCTTCTCTAAATTATTTCCCTCTTGTTGAAACTGTGCTGACTGAATTTAGTTGAGCTTCTGCTTCTGCTTCTTTTCCAAAAATAACTTACATGAACATCCACCAAGCCGTACTTGGTCCTCATGGTGGATAAATGGTGTAGACTCTAAACTCGTGAGAGATAACTCGATAGTGAGAACTATAAAGTGACTATATATTTATTTATTTTCAATAATTCCTAACTAGATATGTTAATAGAATTTATTATCTTACACTCGCCTATAAACAACCAGGACTCTAGAAGTCCTGTAGTAGTACAATTCAGTGATTTAAATAATTTGACAGTTTTAGATAAATCTACTGAACTATTAATAAACGAAACACGCCCAGTTTGGTAATACCGACCCTCGACGGATCAGATAGAGAGTGGATATGCGCACGCGCAGACTCGATTCCGCGGGCCGTTGCGAAACAAGGACTTCGTATATCTTATCTTTGGACATTTAGCTTTTTATTTATTGTGCTCTTGTTTATTTACCTTTGACCATTAATCTTTTCTATATCGGTTACTTATGCTGTCATTTTTGTGTCAATCAGTTTAGTTTAAAGAAAATTAACTGTGACGTCATATTGGTCTCAACTTACAAGACCCTTCCTCTTGTTAACGGGACTATACGGTTCCCTAAATATAAATACATCAGGATCCTTAATATGTTTTGTAGACCTTGGAACGAGATAACTAATTCTAAACTGTCCCTTAACATAAGCGCCTTCATGAAAAGTAATTAAGACATTTTTATCAAATAAAAGATGAAGTATAAATAATTACTTCTACAAATTCCGTTATTATCTGAGAGCTTTTAAATTAAAAAAAAACAATGGTAATGTAAAGCTTTTCGTAATTGCAATGTACGTTCGCGAAACTCTGAGACACTTTCACATAAAAAAGTCAACAAACGCGCTAATAAATGATGTTAAGAACATGAAAGCGGCCGACGAGCGAGCTACAGTCGCCTGTCCAGATTTTTTGTGGGCTCGCTCATTAAATTTAACACCAAAATTGGAAGGAAAATTTGTCACTTGAATTCAAGTATCAAAATTCTTCGCCAATTATAATTTAGATTTAGATTAACGAAGAGAATTGAGATATCTTCTTCAATCTGAATGTCTTTCTTCCAATTGAACTTATTTCTAGTAAACTTTAATCATCACCATTAACCGATAGACGCCCATTGCTGGACAGGCTTCCCAAAGATCTCCACTTCGATCGGTCTTGCACTGTCCTGGTTCCGGCATCTTGCCAACGTCCGTCACAGTCAGAATGGCCTCTGGTACTTGCCGGCACGTTGTCTGTAGGGATCCATTTTAAGGAATTTGAGCCATTTCCCAACACGCTAGACTAATGCTGACTGGTGAGAGCAAGAGCCCCGTTAGTTGATTACCAAGGTGCACCACGAGCAGGTGATGTTGGCTTGGATCCCATGAGTGTGGGTACCCTGACACTCCAAACTTTAATCATCATAAATAATTTCCAATGGATACAATTCAACTGTTGAATTTAGCATCTATAACCTGAAATAATTATATTATTAGTAGATAATAAATTTAATTTCATCCACAGACCGCTGGTGTGCCAAAATGGTGCTACGTGCACCAACTCGGTCGGTGGGTTCTCCTGCATCTGCGTGAATGGATGGACTGGTCCCGAGTGCTCCGTAAATATCGATGATTGCGCCGGCGCTGCTTGCTTCAATGGAGCCACTTGCATAGATCGTGTTGGTGCTTTCTACTGCAAGTGTACCCCTGGAAAGACGGGTAAGTATCTTCTTCCTTCAGATCTCTTTACTAGTTTTTTTGGTTTGATTATATCGTCATCTACAAGTAAGGTACTATTTAGATTCATGTCGAAATTTGATAAATCATTTTCACTAAGAGTCAATATCCATTTATCTTAATGGTTACCCAGATTCAGATGGTGGTCAAAGATCGTATTGTCAAATTGATGAGCGTGGTGTTCATCTGGTCTCGAGTCTAATGAGCTAAATATTTTATTATTGTCCTCCAGGTCTGCTTTGCCATTTGGATGACGCTTGCACGTCCAATCCTTGTCACGCGGACGCTATTTGCGATACCAGTCCCATCAACGGCTCATATACATGCTCCTGCGCCTCCGGTTATAAGGGTCTGGACTGCTCCGAGGACATCAACGAATGTGAACAAGGTAATGTTTTTTTTTTTGATAAATCATTATTTTAAATCTTGTGTCACTGAAGTAATTTTTAGAAGTTTATGTATTTTTTATGAGGAATTAGTTCTGTTATTGTATGGAATGGCATTATGGATCCAGTTCTTTGTTTCATCATTATCATAGACGTCCACTGCTAGACTTAGGCCTTCCCTAAGGATTTCCGTACAATCTAGTATCCTCAGGGATCTCCACCTAGATTTCCCACCACGCCGGTCCAATGCGGATTGGTGGGAGCCAGATCCTCGTTTGTTGATTAGCAGGCTTCACCACGGGGGTGAGGTTAGCTTGGATCTCGTGAGTTATGCGGGAACTTTTACACATCTGTTCTTTGTTTAATTCTAATTATAATTTAAATAAAATCTTTAACCGTTTGAAAGTTACCGATTGTTTTTTTAGTTTTCTTTTGATAATTTGAAAAAGATCTTCGACAAAAAGTGTTGCAGAAATTATAAGTTAACTCTGTTTTTTGGAGTTCTACAATCTAAAATGTTGTTTCTCTCCAGATTCCATATCCAGAATAGCGTATTTATTAGTGTTGTATAGTTTCGTTGATACGATGTTAATGATGGCAGGATCACCATGTGAGCACGACGGTACCTGCGTGAACACGCCCGGTTCATTCGCTTGCAACTGCTCTGTCGGGTTCACGGGCCCCCGCTGCGAGACCAACGTCAACGAGTGCGAGAGCCACCCCTGCAGGAACGACGGCTCCTGCCTCGACGACCCCGGCACCTTCCGCTGTGTCTGCATGCCTGGTGAGTACCACTCAAATTGCTTATCAATTTCCACTAAAAGAACTGATCCTTGAATTATCCACACTAATATTATAAATTGTAACTTGTGTTTGTTTGATTGTTGTAATAGCTTGGCTGAATCTAGAAGTTTTCATACAAACATCAGATCATCACACTAAATTAGAATTAAGGATGAAAATTAGTAACTAATGATTTCTGTAAATTTTAGGGGATTTTTAGGTTTTGCAAATGTATGATTTGTCTAAAAATCCCTCATTAGACCTCCCATGATCGTATGAAGTTCGTTACTAAAACGAGTTTGTTATGGGTGAAACCTACGACCAGTGCGAACTAGTACGAACCGGATATTGTTATTCTTAGAACATCAAACCGAGAGACAAATGTGGAAAGATTCCGTAATACCCCGACGCGAACGCATCGAAACACTTCCGTAGAACGGTAAATGTGGACCACCTCGTACAATTTGCTCGCCGCTTGACAGCGCGGTGACCGTCTGATGATCGTCATTACCATTGGAGTGAAACAGTCGTCCGCGAAATAGGCAGCTGCTGAATAGGGCTTACGATTTACTAGAATTCAGATTGGAAGGACATATCACTAGTTTTCTTATTTATAATGCAACAACAAAATTGTGGTGTAGTGGATAAATACCCTTGATTTTCTCCTCGTTAGAGAAGGCTTCGATTCTCAGCAGTGGGAATGTTCATTGGGACTTACTAGAATAGACTACAAAGAACATTTTCTCTAGTATTCTTATTTATATTACATCAATGAGATAAACAGAACTTTGTAATGCTGTAGCGTATAAATTATCTTCACTCTCTCCGTGTATTAGAAAGCCTCTAGTCCCAACAGTGGGAACATTATTTAAGCTTTGTTGTGTATTGTTATCAAAGAGGTCGCAGTTCAGATGTCTAAACGGATTATATATTGTTCTCATTAAAGTAAAGAGACAAGTTTAACGTCACATTATTTAAGTTATTACACTAAGTAAAACGCCATTCACGGTTATATAATAATGTTTATACACTACTACTTGGAAATTGATATAAACGGTACAGTTCTAAACACAGACAATCACCTTAAATTACTTAATTTCAGCAAAGCTCAGCTGTTTTAATACAGACTATTAGATTGATTTTAGATTATTTCTTCCGGATCGTTTAGACAGATTCCACCGCAGCTATCTCTATGCAAATATTTCAGTTAAGAGACTGTAGCTGGTGAAACTGGGACCTCCACTAGTTGGAAAGGCACTTTAAGAAGAAGAATGAGACTTTAAAATAACGAGCTCAAAGTAGTGTAGTGTATAACATCCTAGCTAAACATTATAGGAGGACGTCTCGTACTTTGAATTCGTCAAACTCTTTTGATCTACGAGTATATCAGTTATTTCTTATCTGTTATTATGAGAATCTTTTGTCATGTTTAGTGGTAATGTTACAGTAATCAGTAATATCTGTAACAGTCAACCCTAGGTATAGTTCCCATGGAGTGCAGGAGATGCTCATGCGCTAGCGTATTGTCTAGACGCGGAACGGTTACCGTTAGTTCAAACAATGCAAATTCGTCTTTAATTTAAACCAAAAAGTTCACTTTGAGCTTGTTAACAATTGTGTGTTTTTAATATTAATTGGATAATGATCTATTTGCATATTATATTCTCCGTTTAACTAGTCTACACACTGTTCCGGCAATATCAGTCTTACTTGACTATATATTCGAGCGAAGTTTGCAAGGCTCCAGACCTGTGTCATCTGAATTAGTGTTCTGATTTGTAATTTAAATCACTTTTAAATTACCATCTTTATATTCCCACATATATAAAGATCTACTATCCTCTTAAAATATTATATTAGTTAATAATCTTTGTATGTGTGACGAACTAAAATTAGAAGATTAGGTAATATATAAAAAAATTACCTCTCACTTTAAATACTTGTGTAGTTCGGTGGAAGTAATAGATGTTAACTAACTTACGATTATTAATTTCGACATTAATAGTTCAGATCTAGGTCATGGCGAGTTCTATAAAAGTATTATAAGATAGAGTACTAAAGGAAAACAGTTCAAATAGCGCGGTATTGAAATATAAGCAGACGGAGTTCGATTCTTGGCCGTAAGATATTAAACACGATCAAAGGCTTTAATATTAATACGCATGCGCATGAATACCTCTACCGCATTGTCTAGTATACAAAAGATGTCAGCGTACGATGATACGGACGCGTTCACTGGTCGGAACGAGCGCCCCCTTTCCGCTTCCCCCTACACCCCCTATTTGCCCATATCCATTGCGCCCCACCACATCACTATCCAACTAAAGCACATCAGCCCGTCCTTACATCGAACATCTCAAACTTCTATTACCCTTCAATAGCTCTAAACGCGCGAGTGACGTGCAACCCGGCAAAATGAAACGGTCGTCGGCCGTACACGCTTTAGGTCGCAAGAAAGCGACTTTCGCATTTATTAGGGTTATACTTATATGCACGAGTGAGCACCGACCTGTCCGACGAGTGCACTAATAAGGGCAAACGCGGTATGACGGCGATACATTTTTTTTTTTTACAACGATAAAATAACTCGACTAGTGCTTTGCACCCGGTTTTTGCCGGCGTCGCTCGAGTTGGCAACGGTCGTTTGTTATTTAAAGGGAAGACTTGTTTTATTGGCACTTGATGTTCATAATTGGAGGTACAGCTGCTGTGTAACGGAGAGATCTTGTACCGATGCCCGCTAATTTTGGACAACCAAGATTCATTCAATATGATTACATGTTTTTGTGGTAGTATATTTACACAAATTATGTATTGAATATTTAAAAAAAAATGTATTTATAACTGATAATTTCTATTTGCATACTATAATGGTAAGGTTAACAAAATATCGTCCATACAATCAAGTCGTTAACTTGACGATGATGGTTCTGATCTTTAACTTGCGAATTTGCTAATAATCAATACAATAGCGGACTTAATATTTCCTTTTTGTATATAAATGTTAATGTCCATCCAGCTTCCTTTAATCACGACTGGACCAACGCCTTCGCTTTATTTGGTTTAGTTATACAACACCATAAATCTGCAACGATTACTCAGCGAGCATTTTCCAGACTCCAAACAGTCAGGTCTTGTGACATTCCTATGAAATGAGACGTGAGACGCCGCGAGGGTATATAGCGTACCTCCTTTTTTTCGCTTAACCGCAACGGGTTTTAGAAACTCGCCGAGATAAGGCCTTTTACATATGAGCGGGGGATTAGAAAAAAAAATGTGATTCTCACGAGTTTTTCTCGGTATTGAATATATTAAGTTTTTCACACTACGCCTTCTGTGTTCGTGGTTAGAATCTCTGACTAATAAATCATAAGTCCCGATGTCCACACATTTGATAAATTTTAAGTTAGAGAACTTTTTTTTTTTTACACAATGAAGTAACACGAGCGGAACGTTTACATGAGAGTGACACTCCCACACATAACAACGTGGCGCTAATTAGGATGTTATACACTACATTGCGCTCGTCGCCTTAAGATATAGGATATTAAATCGCGTTCATCATTATCAGCTGATAGGCCTCTCCCAGACATCTCAGCATAAAGTCAGCATGGCCTTCAGTACCGCTGGGCACTAGGGACTGTCGTATGTAGGGGTTCATATGGGGGATTTGGCCCATTCGCCATCACGCTGGCCCAACGCGAGTAGACGGGAGCCAGAGCCTCGTTTGTTGATTAGCAGGGTGCACCACGAGCAGGTGAAGTTGGCTTGAGTCCCGTGAGATGTTGTGTGTTCCTTACACCCCTCTCTACCCCAGTAATTTCACTTGTTACATCGCCCTTCAATCCGGAACACAGCAGTGTTTGCACAGTACTATTTGGCGACAGAAATACGAGCTGCGGTGATACCTATCTTGGCGATCCCTGGTGACAAAGACCTACCACCAGTACCATATTACGACTAATTGTAATAATATACTCTTTACTATATATTTTAACACCAGTTAAAAATTACTTAACTTCATTAAATATATTTTTAACCTCATTACATATAATAGTAAAGTTTATTTAGGGATCTAGATAGGCTTAGAGTGTAATCTGTAAAATTCAGTGTCCTATCACCAAGACCGATTCTAATCACTATATAGGAAATATATAAGGGTTGAAAAATCCAAAAAACAGACAAATCAACGTAATGGTTGTGACGTAACACACCAAGTCTCACTACTCGCCGTAATTTATTCCCTTCCATCATCATCACGCCAAAACCGCCGTAAGGTGGGGTACCTAGGCGTTGGTATTTATCACTAGGGTCCACCCATTTCTATTAGGTCACGTGGAACACTAAAATTCGCATTATGCATTCAAATATGAGCATAAAGTCGACATTAGCATGCGCCGGACATTACGACAGCGGCTTGTGATCCGAAATCGTGACGGCTCCGGGCACGACCCAAGGTGGAGGAGCAAAGCGGATACACTCCGTACGGAGGCTTACAACGTACGAAGGCTTTAAAAGGATCTATTAATGACGCTGAATGTACTAAAGCGATCTCAAATAATTGTCATCGGCGAGTCTTAATCATTAAAGTTAAACGCATGAGCTTTTACACTAAGTTTGCTCTCTGGGATCTATTTGGATCTATTGTATACGTAGATCCCTGTTGCTAGAGGACCCTTCGATGGGTATAGATCACAGTGCCAATTTCTGCCGTCAGACAGCAGTGTCTAAATATCACTAATTCCGGTTTAAACGGCGTTGTAACTAACACGATTTGATAACGCTATGTAACATCTGTCTTAACGCTACTAACACAATGAGATATAGTACATATCATACTAATTTCATTTTGTTATATGTTGGCATGGCAAACCCAATAAAAAATAGAATTTTTAAAAATATTTAGACAAAAGGAACAATTTCATAGAAGATATATTTGATAAGTCTATAGGAATTGTAGTTAATATTCTTTTTTATTTCTATTATTAGTTACTAACGAGAAACAAAAGGTACAATTACTAATCAAAGCAAAGGTGCTTTTGTTATTGAAAGCTCAAATTAATTTTATTTAATAATGCTCAATGATAAATGGCCAAAGGTTTAGTTAGTTAACTTGGACCACTCGATCAGCATGCGCCCGCGCAGAAGGTGTGGTATCCCCACCAACATTTCGGTAGATGCGACGATAAAACCACAATGAACTATGGAGCTTATAGAAATGCCCTTGTTCATTGTTGAGAGTATTTCTATATGTATTCACTGGAAGAGTTATACACTACCAGTGTTATCGTAAGATGTATATATCTTTGACATATACACGAAATATATTATTTAGCAATCAATACATATTTAATCATTAATATAGATAATTTTATATTATGTTATGAAAATCGCAATTTTTCTTTTACCTTTTTTACTTCTGGATACAAGTTTTTCGGCGATACGGCAATATGATGTAGTGTGTAGCATCCTAATTGTTATGACCATAAACTTGAAGCTTTGTCTGATCGCTTTAATGTTTACTATTGAATATCCTTATATATAATAGTTTTGGATAATTACTGGAGAATTTCGTCTCCTCTTAGTTGCCTTTTAGAATTGAACACAGAACTCCTTATGGTTATCATCTTCATCTCAAACGATGAATGTTATTAACACTTGTTGTACCATAAAAAATCTACTAACTTCTTATTCTTAATAACACCTGTCAGAATCCTTTGCATGTTTATTGCTAGAAATATTCTAGTTAAGTTTTCCACTTAACAAACTATAAGACAAAGCTATTCGATGGTTTAAATAAGCCAATTCCACTTATGGTGAAAGCATTTGAGATATCACAAGTATTGTTTGAAAAGCCCTTAAATTCCTGCTTCGACTGTGAGACGATCAGCTCCAACTTATTGTCATCCTAAAGTAAGCTTTAAGCTTATAGTAATAAAGTTTATTTGTTCGAGAGAAATGTTAATTGACGATTACATAAACGAAAGTCGGGACCGCATTCCCTTTTTGGCGGTACAGCGATTTCTGTTGGAATTGTTGGAGGTTTTTTTTTTTTCTTTATATTTCTCAATACAAACGCTTCAGCACTTTATTACCAGGTAATAAAGAACAAATTACTGAATTACACGGTCTGTTATAGACGGCTGTCTCTTTACCGGTCTGAGCTAGATTATCCCGGCGCAGTCCCGTCGATCATTCAATTCTGTATTCTAAGATTTCGTACTTACGTTTGCTGTTTTATTACGTGGGATACCTTTTGCCCAAATATGGGCGCATGTCTACACAAATGCATTTCCGTGTAGCAACTCTACTTGCATAAAAACTCTGATAGTTTTTTTTAAGAGCAAGTATTGCGTAACTCAGTGACGAAACTTAAACGAATGTGATGATTTTATTAATGAAAGCAACGACAGTGTTCACCTGATGGTAACTGATCCCATGACAGTATGGCTCCAGTTGGAATGATATACACTGCATGATATTGTATTTCTCGTCTTGAGACATGAAAAGCTCATTACTCCATTATATTCACTAATTACAACGCTCTTCAAACTGGCATACAGTAATATTTCTCCACTACTCTCTGTGTCTCTCTGGGTCTCTGCCGACAGAACCTAATCATCAGTAATCTATTTGGATTAATAATTACAGTTAAACTCATGCAGTTATACTTTCTAATTGCAGGTATTTTTGAAGTGTAGGAAATAAAATACATATTTCTTAACTTAACAAGTTTTATCAATCATTTAAATAATATGATATTGTTGTGTAAACCTCAACTATGTTTTGTCTATGCGTGTAGTACAATAACTTATAACAGCCATTTTGTTATTATAATTTGTTACGTCTCACGTCGCGGTGTGTTTTGCATTAGTAGACTTTCATTTTATGTCATCAAATGTTAATGAATGTTGGATTAGAATTTTATATATGCTCCTATGAAATACATTATATGACAATAATGATCATGCAGTTATTTTTTGCATAATCACATACTCCCAAGAATATCCGAGAATATCAGAGACAGAATAGTAGAGAAAGATTTGGAATACAAAGAAGGCAGTTAGCTAGGTTAATAGAATATCCTACTGCATTCTTCAAAATTCACAATTAGGCATCGTATAGAACAATGGACCCTTGTGTTATAAATTTTAGCCACTAAGTCATAAGTGCTCTTAAAAGGTTTTAGTTGTAAGACAAATTCTGGTTCAATGTCTCATCATCATCATCAGCCGATAGACGTCCACTGCTGGACAAAGGCCTCCCCCAAAGATGTCCACGTCGATCGGTCCCACGTTGCTCGCATGCAGTAGATTCTCGCGATTCTCACCAGATCGTCGGTCCATATGATGATAGATCCAGCGTCTGATGTATTACAACTAGCTTAACTTCTACAATTGTAAGACTAATAATCTTTTCCATAGTTCCAGTAAATTTCCAATGCTTTTTTTATTAAAATTTACTCCTTACTCTTCATAAATCTGCTCATAAAAGCCTTGGTCTAGATTACTACGAATGGACAGGTATTTCAAACGGATACTTAAATTTTGTTAATTTGTAATGACATTTTATTTATACTATATATGTTTGTCTTTATTTGCCTGATAAATTTGAAATAAATAATTTACTAATTAATCTGTTTTAAGGCTTCACGGGGACACAGTGTGAGGTGGAGATTGACGAGTGCGCGAACAACCCGTGCCTGAACGGAGGCGTCTGCCACGACATGATCAACGCCTTCAGGTGCACTTGCGTCATCGGGTAAGTTTAAATTAACAGTTAACTGATGGTACTCACTTAGTGGTGACAGTCCATATAAGCAACTAGGAACAGCAAAAAATAGCAGTATTCTAATAGCGTATGTTTTCATTCAGGAAATCTTTAAAAGCGTTCTTCAAGACTAGTACGTTACATGAATCTCCGTTTACCATCTAATAAGATGGTGATTAAGCACTTTATTGCAGTAAAAAATCTACAGTTTCTAAGTAAAAGTATTCAAATCTAAAAAGCGGTATAGATAGCGAATTTATTTGCGACATCTAGATTCCACCAGCACTTTGAATCTTATGAATCTTTGTTTACGTTGTATATATAACCGTTGATGGCCACATCTTTTCTTTATCATCGAAAAATATTTAAATTGGGTTTTCTTTATCATACTTTTAATAAACATTCAACTATATAATCAAAAATCTTATTGAGTGGAACTTAATAGCGGATCTTCACCACTATTTTCAACGTCTTCTTCACTTCCAGATTCACCGGCGCTCGTTGTCAAGTGAACATCGACGACTGCGCTTCAAGTCCATGTCGCAACGGAGGCACCTGTCACGATTCCATCGCCGGTTACACATGCGAATGTCCACCAGGCTATACCGGTTAGTATATATATAAAACCGCTTCTTAGTTCATTAAAAGACACAGATCAGGACAAAGTTTTAATATAAATATAAGGCAAAGTTTATTTCCTGTGTTCCTGATTTTCAACAACATTCTATAATATAAAACGTAATGTGGACCGTGAATACGAAGCTGGTCAGTGCGACCACGCGCTAAAGCCCGTGCTGTTGTAGGCATGTCCTGCGAGACCAACATCAACGACTGCCTCTCGGCGCCGTGCCACCGCGGCGAGTGCATCGACGGCGACAACAGCTTCACCTGCAACTGCCACCCGGGGTACACGGGCAGAGTCTGCCAGACACAAATCAACGAGTGCGAGTCTAATCCCTGCCAATTTGGAGGTAAGTTAACCAGATCGCTCTATAGGTCTTAAAGGTTCAAAATATTTTTTCTAATACAATATAGATCGCTTATATCGGAGACAATACATATCCGTAACCGTGTTAGGAATATAATGGTTCATATTTAGAGAAATTAAAGGTTTAAAGAGACATCACTAAACAACGCAATCTATGATGCTGTGTAAATACTTTAGTAGTTGCAATTCCATGCAAGTTATTACATTTTATCATTACGTTGAATTGTAATATACTTTAGGTTACTTCCACAGATATAGTCTTAAATCCTTGGATGTAGGTTCAATTTATTCTTAACAGGACACTGCGAGGATCTGATTGACGGGTACCAGTGCCGCTGCAAGCCGGGCACGTCGGGACGCAACTGCGAGATTAACGTCAACGAGTGCTACTCCAACCCCTGCAGGAACGGAGCGACGTGTATTGACGGCATCAACAGGTATTACTGATGATAATTTACGTTTGTAAGAAAGTATCTTGCCTTTGTTTCATTATTTTGTTCGCAAACTATCGATTAAGATACCGAGAACGAATCCAACTATGTTTAACAATGTCTAAGTAGAAAGACAATAAAAATTACTTGATAGATTTGAGTTAAATGAACAACATTTTTTTTCCTAACGTTTTTGTTTTTGTTGCTGTCAGTACAATTTTTGCTTTCTTCTCTTTCACGCAGCAATATTTATTTTGAGTAAGTGCAATTTGAACAAAGTTTAGTTTGTACTTATTTGCTTCATTCATATAAAACGTATGGCTTTTTATCGCTTTCAGTTAAGTAGTTAATAAAAAAAATGTTTTTAATGTTTGTTATCTTTGTTTTTAAATTCAATTAAAAATTTTTGTAATGTTTTAATTCTAAAAAGCTCAAACAAAGCTGTAAAGATATGTTGTTTTCTGATAGCATCAAAAGCTAGAATACACATACAATATTTGAAAAAGATAAATACAGTTTTTCAAATGAACACTGTCATCATCAGGTACACTTGCGAATGCATCCCCGGTTTCACGGGTCAACACTGCGACACTAACATCAATGAGTGCCTATCCAACCCATGCGCCAACGGTGGCAAGTGCATCGACCGCGTCAACGGTTTCCGCTGCGAGTGCCCCAGGGGATACTACGACGCCAGGTCCGATACCAACTTTTATAAGAACTCGTCAACACTTTAACAAGAGTGTCATTGCATAGTCTGTGCGCCGTTGACTATTTGATCTTGAAAGAACATTGGACTTTTGGATCTAAGGGATCTTAAATATTTAAAAATACTAGATTACCGATTATTTCATAATAATTTTATCGTCACCATCAATATTAAGACAAATATTCATTATGTTAGTAAAACGTTACTAAATGGTCTATGGATATAGATTGTGAAAACAATAATTAAGGCTGAAAATAGTTGTATTACAAATTTTTAAATTGTAGAAAGCAATAATGCTACTGATATCCAATAGCACGTGTTATATACAACTCGCTAATTCTATTATTGAATCTATGTAACTTTTATACTCTAAGATCATTTCAAAAAGGCATAAATAAGTTTTACGTATTTTTTAAAATGTAATTAACAGAATTTAAATAACAGGGACAAATAAGCTTTGAGGTGTACCCCAGGGTACAGTGTTGAGACCTATGAGTTTTATTATAAGATAATTTTTTTTATTTAAATCATAATTACAAATTGTTATGTTTTAAGATTCCTTATAATTTACATATTTTTTTTATAGATGTTTATCGGATGTCAATGAATGCGCATCGAATCCATGCATCAACGGCGGCACTTGTGAAGACGGAGTAAATCAATTCATCTGCCACTGTCTACCGGGATACGGAGGTGTGTATACGACAGTCCCTACACTATTTACATTTCAAATCTGTCAGAAATATGATAAATTCTGCATCAAATTTTATGTAACATCAAAATAACATAT
The DNA here is from genome assembly GCA_033220335.2 of Troides aeacus. NCBI lineage: Eukaryota > Metazoa > Arthropoda > Insecta > Lepidoptera > Papilionidae > Troides > Troides aeacus. Next base: position 2,065,594 of record CM067272.1, on the reverse strand, counting down.
ATATATTTTTTTATATTTCCAGGTCAGCGTTGTGAGCGTGATATAGATGAATGCAGTTCGAATCCGTGCCAACACGGCGGCACTTGTCACGACCGGCTCAATGCGTATAAATGCGACTGTGTACTCGGATTCACAGGTTGGTAGTTATGTATTTAACAAAGCTTTAAAAGCAATCATGTAGAATCGTAACTATACTTCAAAGAAAATAGGTCGGGAGTAAAATTGCCTCAGTAATCATTACTTCTCAAATCGATAAGCACAATATGTGGGTATCTAAATATCGTAATTGTCATATTTTTGTAGGTGTGAACTGCGAGACTAATATAGACGACTGCGCTGGCAACCCTTGCTTACACGGCGGCTCCTGCATCGACCTGGTGAACGGCTACCGATGCGTCTGCAAACCTCCGCACTCCGGGCGCAACTGCGAGAACACTCTCGACCCTTGTCTACCGAATCAGTACGCATCGTTTTTATTTTTTTTGTTAACGTTTTTTTAATTGAGTTATCATTTACCAAGACAATGTAACAATTAAAAATATATACGTATTTTTAATTTTACCCCTTAAGTCCAAGAGGGATTATTTTAAATGACTGGCTTAATACCTACTATCATCATTTACATAACATTTTCTACCTTTGGTGAGATAGAATCTGTGATAGGTAATTTAATTAAAAAATAAGTATGTATATAACAAACATGTGTATACTACATTTATTATCTGCTTATCCCTAGGGTAGACTGGGAGAGAATGCCATTTGGTATTAAGTCCGCCATTTTGTACAAATATTTTTAAGTAAAATTTAAATATATAACAGTAGAGAACTTTATGTTTTTGTGTCTGACACGTGGATTATTTAACTGGCGTGTGATTTTTTAACCAAAATTTAGTTTAATTTGAAGATTAACAAAAATAATAATAATAAATAATTTACTACCACAAAATAAAAAACAAATACACAGTAATATAAAGAATTAAAATATAACAAAATGTTAAGCTTTGATTTGATCGTGTGGAAAAGGAACCCACTCAGGTTACAGCTTACAAAGTTCTTAAAGTGCCTCTCCAACCAGTGAAGGTTGGCGATCAGTGTGGTACAGACCTTTCCGTCTCTGGTTCGTCGGAACAATTCAGACGCTTCAGATTTCAGTGGGGCTTAAAGAAATAAAAAAAAACAACTGTTAGGAAACGGTTTAGTTTTTGTCTGCGTTTGCGTAGCGGTCGTTTGCTGATGTTCATTGTTTTCTGATGTACGTTTAGATGCCGTCACGGCGGTCGGTGCGTGGCGGAGGCGTCGTACGCCGAGTTCACGTGCGTGTGCGGCGCCGGGTGGGCGGGCGCGCTGTGCGAGCGCGACGTGGACGAGTGCGCCGCCTCCGCGCCCTGCCACAACGCGGCCACCTGCCTCAACACCGCCGGCTCGTACGCGTGCCTCTGCGCACGCGGCTACGAGGGGCGCGACTGTGCGATCAACACCGACGACTGCGCCTCATGTGAATATTCCTCTTCTTCTTTTACCCTTACTTCATATTTCTTTCCTCTATTTTTTAGTCGGCTTTTTTTACACGTTCCATCTATAGGATCTGTTAGAAATCTATTTAGAGGTTAACTTAATATATTTTCTCCTCTTATCTAGATTAAAATAGTACTGTTGTTTTGTAATTTATTTTTATACGCGAATGGGTTTATCTTTAAGTGTAGTTACATGTTGCAATTTTTAACTTGATTTTTAATGTTGTCATGATACCAATTACGCAATGATAAACCCTAATAAATAAATAAATCTATTGTCACTAAACAACGTATCCTCTATCCTTCTACAGTTGTCTGTCATCATTACATAATTTTTTAATTTTTATTTAAATATTTAAGTCCTAAATTACTTTTGGCTACTCTTTTAGAATGACTTTATCTTTCTTTTACCGCAGTCCCTTGTCAAAACGGTGCGTCCTGCTTGGACAGCATCGGCGATTACAACTGCATGTGCGCGCTTGGTTTTGCCGGCAAACACTGCGAGGTTGACATCGATGAGTGTCAGTCGCGTCCCTGCATGAACGGGGCCACATGCAACCAGGTAATTTTTACACATATAACCAATAAGAAGCTATAAAAACGCATGATAACATTTGTATGTTTATATTTAGTTGTGTAATAGAACAGCTTGACTTGACTCGAGAGGATTGATGTAAAATATTGCTGTAAGTTAGTCAGTGGTAAATTCTAAGTAGTATTTTATTATAGGATCGAACTTTAGTCACTTATCATCAATCACTACAATACTATTACAATAAAATTTTCTTATACATAATCTATAGGTTAGTATGTAACTGTAGCAAGTTATTTTGTTAATTCTATTGGTTTGTTGATCTGCGTAACCTCCGTTCGTTTCAGTACGTCGCGTCGTACACTTGCACGTGCCCGTTGGGCTTCTCCGGTATTAACTGCCAGACCAACGACGAAGACTGCACCGAGTCCAGCTGCATGAACGGTGGCACTTGCATCGACGGGATCAACTCTTACAACTGCTCTTGTCCACCGGGGTAAGTGAGAAAGATATTAATACTAAATATTTCCAGTTGCAACGTTATTCAGCAAATATAAACTGTCTCCATAAAAAGTATAAACCTTGACGTGTAAAGTACATTACTCTATTTCTCCACTCCACAGGTACACAGGTTCCAATTGCCAGTTCCGCATCAACATGTGTGACAGTTCGCCCTGTGACAATGGTGCCACCTGCCACGACCATGTCACCTTCTACACCTGCCACTGCCCGTACGGCTACACTGGAAAGCACTGCGAGGCCTTCGTCGATTGGTAATTGTTATATTTGTAATTAAAGTGATTTAAGTCAAATGTGCTTTGAGATTTCTGTGTTAGATAATAACAACAAACAACAACATAACAAACTTAAACATATTCTTAATAACAACATAATTATTAACCATTTAACTCTTGACGTATATTTAGACAGATTAATATCAAACATAGCCTATACCTTTTCAAAAGAGATCGTAATAGTCAAATCCTTGCAGGTCCAATGTATATGAATATAAATTTAATTAAATTTAATTGTAGGTGTGAGAATATGCCGTGTGAGAACGGCGCGACGTGTTCGCAAAAGGGCCCGCAGTACTCGTGCGCTTGCGCACCCGGCTGGTCCGGAAAGCTGTGCGATGTCGAGATGGTATCCTGCAACGACGCCGCACTAAGAAAAGGTAACGCTTTAATTCACGCACATCAATAAATAATTCATAACTAAAAATCATATCCTTATAATTACTTATTAAAAACCATTTTTTTTTCTATTATAGGTGTCAAGCTAAAACAGCTTTGCAATAACGGTTCTTGCGAGGACATCGGCAACTCGCACCGCTGCCACTGCCTCGACGGCTACAGCGGGTCCTACTGTCAGAAGGAGATCAACGAATGCGACTCCGCACCATGTCAGAACGGTGCCCTGTGCAAGGATCTAGTCGGAACGTACCAATGCCAATGCGCCAAAGGTTTTCAGGGTCAGAACTGCGAGTTGAACGTCAACGATTGCCTCCCTAATCCCTGCCAGAACGGAGGAACCTGCCATGATCTGATCAACAATTTTTCGTGCTCGTGCCCGTTCGGAACTTTAGGAAAGATCTGCGAAATCAACGTAAACGACTGCAAACAAGACGCCTGCCACAACAACGGCACGTGTATCGACAAAGTCGGCGGGTTTGAATGCAAATGCCCACCCGGCTTCGTCGGGCCGCGGTGCGAGGGCGATATCAACGAGTGCCTCTCTGACCCGTGCTCGAACCCAGGAACACAAGACTGTGTTCAATTAGTCAACGACTATCACTGCAATTGTAAACCCGGCTACATGGGCAGGCACTGCGATGCCAAAGTCAACTTCTGCGCCAACTCCCCCTGTCAGAACGGTGGCATTTGCACGGCAATTCAAGGAGGTCACGAGTGCCTATGCGGCGACGGTTTCTACGGCAAGAACTGCGAGTATTCCGGCTATGCTTGTGACTCCAACCCATGCCAGAATGGCGGGTATTGCCGGACATCAGAGATTGGAGACTACGTATGCGACTGCCCGTCCGGGCTTTCCGGTATAAACTGCGAAATTGACTCGATGAACGAATGCCTTAGCAACCCCTGCAAACACCCCGAAGCTCGATGCATAGACAAACCAGGCGACTTCGTCTGCTACTGCCCACGACAATGGACTGGAAAGATCTGCGACATTCATGACCCTCATTCTAGAGGCGGTTACGGCAGCCCTGTTTCGGGGGTGTACAATAAGAATCCGAGCTTAAACTTCCAAGAATTGGATTTGGCCTTCCAAAGGGAACAGTGCGTAAAGTTGGGTTGCAAAGAGAAACAGGCTGACCACCATTGCGATGAAGAATGCAACACGTACGCTTGCGAGTTCGACGGTAATGACTGTTCCTTGGGTATAAACCCTTGGGCGAACTGTACCGCGCCTATAAAATGCTGGGAAGTGTTCATGGACGGGGAATGCAACGAAGTGTGCAACACCCAAGCTTGCTTGTTCGATGGAAGAGACTGTCAAAAGTCTCTTCAGCGCTGTAATCCAATATACGACGCGTATTGCCAGAAACACTATGCTAACGGCTACTGTGACTACGGATGCAATAACGCTGAGTGCAACTGGGACGGTCTCGACTGCGAGAACGAGCCTCCAGACCTAGCCGAAGGTGTTATGTCGGTCATACTACTCATGGATGTGCGAACCTTCAAAGAGAACTCCGTCGCTTTCTTACGAGACTTAGGGCACCAGCTGCGAACGACAGTGGTGATTAAGAAGGACCACCTCGGCAACGACATGGTGTTTCCGTGGAAAGGATCAACGGACGTCGGCCTTCAAGGCACAGAGTTCGGGAAGAAACATCAAATCGTCTTCACTGAAAGGGGCCAGTCAGGCGTTCAGGTATACTTAGGACTTGACAACAGGAAATGCTCATCGATGTCCGGCGCTGAATGCTTTTTCTCTGCAAGAGAAGCAGCTGAGTTTCTAGCAGCCACTGCCTCCAAACATTCTCTGTCTCCGGACTTCCCAATTTTTCAAGTTAAGGGTGTTGTTACGCCCATTGACAATGAAGACTCACCAACGAATTCTAAATACGTCTTCATTGGAGTCATTTTAGTCCTCCTAGCTGGATTGCTCATCGGGGTGTTGGTGACTGCTCAAAGAAAGCGTGCCGCTGGTATCACGTGGTTTCCTGAAGGCTTCATACGTAATAACTCTTCGACGAGAAGGCGTTCGCGACGACGAGGTCCTGATGGGCAAGAAATGAGGAACTTAAACAAAGGTTCCATAGGCTGCATCGACGTGGACATAAACAGCGGTCACATGGGACCTCCTCACTGGTCTGATGAGGACGATGACGGCTCCGCGCCTCCAAGAGCGAAGAGAGCTCGCGGTCCGGGCGACGCTAATGGCGCCCCCGGAGGTTACGCCTCCGATCACACAGCCATTACGGATTACGAAGAGGCTGGTCACGATTCAAGGGTGTGGACTCAACAACACCTTGATGCAGCGGACATCCGGGTACCCCCGAGCATGATGACTCCACCGGCAATCGTAAGTCACCCATATTTACTGCAAATAGAACTTTGTTAATTTTTGTTATATGCATAAATAAACCGTTTAATTATCATTACAGCACGATGGGCATGTGGATGTGAACGCACGTGGGCCTCTGGGCATGACACCGCTGATGGTGGCGGCGATCCGCGGCGGCGGGCTGGACGCAGGTTCCGACGCGGAAGACGAGCAGACCGCTCACATCATCTCGGAGCTGGTCGCGCAGGGTGCGCAGCTTAACGCGGCCATGGACAAAACTGGCGAGACCAGCCTCCACCTCGCTGCAAGGTATCATATTTAAAACAATTTGATCGACAAGACTAGCACGATGTTAAACGATTGAAAAGTGCTCCTTATCTCTTTTTGTTTGGTTATCATAGTTGTAACAAAATAGAAGTATCACTAGTTTCAAACCCTGAGTTATCGGACAGACAGTTAACAGTCACATCTAGATTCACCAGTAGGTAGTAAAGTAATAAAATTCTTATGGTAACAATACTCAACATTATATGTTTAAAAGTTTAATCTGTTGCTTTATAAACCTTCTAAGCAGCACATCATTGATATGGAGAAACCATTTCCTACCAAGTAAACATTGTGCAATAAATTGTAATTTATTAACAGATACGCGAGGGCCGACGCTGCCAAGCGACTCCTGGACGCAGGTGCCGACGCTAATTCACAGGACAACACCGGCAGGACGCCCCTACACTCGGCGGTGGCAGCTGATGCTATGGGCGTGTTCCAGATCCTGCTCAGGAATAGGGCGACGAACTTGAATGCGAGGATGCACGACGGCACCACACCCCTTATCCTCGCTGCCAGGTAAACATTGCTTTCGAATATAGAATGTTACATGTCGGAGTAAAGTAATAAAAATTCCAATAAACAGTATACCTTGTAAGTTAATTTGGATTAATTTCATTATATGATAACAGGTTAGCAATCGAGGGTATGGTGGAGGACCTGATCAACGCGGACGCGGACATAAACGCCGCGGACAACAGCGGCAAGACCGCGCTGCACTGGGCCGCCGCAGTCAACAACGTGGACGCTGTCAACGTGTTGCTAGTGCACGGCGCCAACAGGGACGCACAGGATGACAAGGTACGTCCAGTCAATGAACTTCACCAAAGACCACTACTGAAACTCGGACCTTTACCCTGGAAACTTCTTCTTAGATTCTGTCGGTTTCTTAACTATCTCTACTTTCACCAGACTATGTTTGGAGGTCAACCAAGAGACTCATAGACTCTATCTTCAAGTCAAACGTTGAGAGTTTGGTGTCCACTTCAAAGGCTTGATCGAAGATACGGAGACACATTCAAAATATACCAGGATTAGATCATATTTATACTGATGCTGATAACTTTACTTCTATACGATTACAGTGTCAATGCCACAAAATTTTAACACACGTTTCTACATCCAGGACGAGACGCCGCTGTTCCTGGGCGCTCGGGAAGGTTCTTATGGCGCGTGCCGAGCGCTGCTCGACGCGCTCGCGAACCGAGAGATCACCGACCACATGGACCGGCTGCCGCGTGACGTGGCCCAGGAGAGGATGCACGACGATATCGTGCGGCTCCTCGACGACCACTGCCCACGCCCGCCGCACCATCACCTACTGCGTACGTACACAACTCCAACACTAAAAAGACTATTGATTTTGTTAAATGTTGCAACTAGATTTTAACCAAGATATCCACCTGGTTCCACTGGTAATACGACCTCATAAAAATGCCGCACTAGTGAAGATATTCAGCATCGTTTTGACTCTGATAAAACAGCAACGGGATCTTTCGAACCGAGATCAGTAATGTTTCAGGGTATAAATGAATTCTGTTGTGGCACCTAAATGGTCTTCGGTAAAAAACTGCTCATCTATATATTCTTTTTTTATTTCTCCACCAGCATCACCGAACCCCCACCCGCAGCTGATCAGCCAGCCCACGGTGATCGCGAGCGCGAAGGGGAAGCCCAAGAAGCCGCGCGCGAAGCCCGGCCCGGACAGCCCGCAGGAGCAGCCATACGACAACAACAACCTACAGCATCCACAGATTCGACGGTCAGTAGTGCTTTAATCATCACAACCAGGTTATAGTGTTCTCATAATATAGCGACGAGTAGACCTGGTCATTGACCTGCAAATGACCCGCTCGCTTAGAACAGCGAGGCGCTGATACAGCGCCACATTATGTTCCTTGGCGCAGTATTACACAAGCCACAGCATCTTCCAAACCTGACCACGATAGTCATTGCACACTGAAGTACTATCTGCTATGGTACCTACGTAGACGGACTCCAGCAATATTAACCTAGCATAAGTAAAGCCAATAGATGTCCACAGCTGGACATAAGCCTCCCCCAAGATCCATTAGGTTAGGGCCATTTCCTACCACGCTGGCCTAATACGGGTTGATGGGAGCCTGAGCCTTGTTTGTTGATTAGCAGGGGGCACCACGAGCAGGTGAAGTTGGCTTGGGTCCCGTAAGTTGTCCTGCGGAACCCCTTATACCTCTCCATAATATAATAAATTATATTTTTTTTTTGTGAACAGGAAACCAAGTGTAAAAAAGAGTAATAAGAAGGTGGCGCAGGAAGTGCCGCAGAGCGTGGAGAGCCTCGGCTCGAGCTTAAGTCCAGTAGAATCACCGCTCCAAAATTTACAGGTAATACACCAGCAAGCACCAATCATTAAACTATCACAGTATTTATATGAACATAGAACAGAACAATGAGGAATGATGATAAACAATCAGGAATGATGATGACTCTTCTCTCTATGATGATGGTAAGAATTGCACGGAAGTCGCTGAATGAGGGTAACATTGGACCGGTGCAGCTGAAAATTGATTATGGACAACCATATTCTCAACTAGTAGACTGTACATGTGACCATATATAAATAGGTCTATTGACCATTTGTGTTTTTTTAATACTTACCAAAGATTAAAAATGTTTTCACCGTTTTTATCTCATCTATGCTTTTCATAGTTTTAATTGTTGGAGATAATAAAGCGAAAGTTTTTTTTTATAAATTAATAATTAACATAATTAGACTTTTTTTTTGGATTATTTTTAAGGTTTATTATTTTTGAGAATTATATATAATACGTAAGTATGACGTAGTGTTGAGGAGTGTGTTGGGAGGCCTTCAACAAGGTGGACCGACGCGTTGATCGGTCACGCGTCGGTCCACCTTGTTGAATGTGGAGATCTTTGGAGAGCCTATATCCAGCTGTGGACGTATATCGGCTGATGATGACGATGATGATGATGATGATATATAAAATAGTTTTGTGTGTCTGTCGATCAGGACTTGCCGTCGCCGTACGACGCGACGTCGCTGTACTCGAACGCTATGGCGCAGTTTCCCGGCATGGAGCAGCTCATGCAGCACAAGCAGCCGCCCAGCTATGAGGATTGCGTCAAGGTGAACTTATAAGCTATAATATCTCTCGTATAATAACGACGAGCGTTGTGTTATTAACAGCAATTGTTATGCTATGGTCGTACAGTTAAGCTGGGAAGAAAGCTGTTACTTGATGAAGGTTTAAAGATTAGTATATGATGGTAATGTTTGTATAGATTTTTTTTTATTATTAAAAGCTTATGTATATATATGTATTTATGTTAATTATAATTAATTATCGTCCGCTTGTTCCCACAGACGGGTCAGACGCTCCAGTACGGCGGCGGCGCGCTGGGCTCCTCGTTGTCCCCACCCTACTCGAATCACTCGCCCACCCACAGCAATCACACCACCTCGCCCCACGCATATATAGGTACGTACTACTCCTCCCATAAACATATACATACCCTATATCATCATACTATGTTATTAGATCACATGAAGTTAGTATGCTCTACAACCTAATATGATCATCAAACAATAGGATAACAACACCTTTTAAATAACTGTAATTAATTAAGGAGTTGAAGTTTAATTATTTTATAACCTAGTAACACTAGTCACTTGTCCATGATTATATCCTTACTATTGTATAGTAAAAAGTTTACTTTAAAATCTTATTTGAACACAAAACAATGCTATAGTATAACTTATTTTCTTCAAGATTTATATAAGTCGTGAATTGCCTTAAGTAATATAAATTAGTTCTAAATATGATGAGAGGGGAGTATAGATTTATACATATATAGGATTTCCATCTATGAACAGATTCATCACGATATATCTGGAACTGTATGACCCGGAGACTTTAAATTTGATAGAAATAGTCCTTTTGCTCAGTATAGATCAGCTAAGAACGGATTTTACTAAATTCTTCCCCCAAAAGTAGTTTCGAGGGTGTCACGGCAAGTAAAGCTGGCGAGGAACAACTAGTATTTTAAGATATAACCAGCCCAGCTTTAGTCATAAAGAGAGGGAGAATTATGACTTACAAGTACCCTTGAAGTAAAACTTATATTCTTAATATGGTCCTGTGTACAGGTTCCCCTTCACCCGGCAAGTCCAGGCCGTCGCTGCCGACGTCGCCGGCGCACATGGCGGCGCTCCGCCATTCGCATCAGCACCAGCTGGACGCGGCCACCTACTCCGCTCTGGCTCACCTCAGTAAGTTTACATATCAGAGTTAACAACCTTCAAGAGAACTTTCCACGCCTTATAAGAAACTATAATAGAAAGATTTTAGGATAATTTCTCTCAGGTCTGTAATTTCGTTAGCTGAAGCTGAAGGCGTTTCTCACGAAGTCTACTCCTGAGCCAATGATCATATTGAGGATCGCATTTGATGGATGATATTGGGGTAGGCCTATATCCAGCAGTAGATAAACAAAGGCTGATAATGAATAATCAATGTTTACTTTGTCCAGGTGCGAACGGCCAGCACAGCGCGCAGCTGCAGGCGGTGATGACGCACGCAGCCGCCCTTGGGCAAGTGCAGGGCGGGCAGCACGGACAGCACGGGCAGCACCCCGCCCTCACCAGCATGATATCAGGTCAGTCTCACAAAACTAATATAGCACGAGTTACGCCATGAAATATGAAATTCATGACATCATTGCATTATGATACATTGATACATTTGTTACGATCAGGCATTGGTCTGTATGGAAGCTGGGGCATCGGAGACACGTTCCCGACGCCGTCGCCGGAATCGCCTGATCAGTGGTCGACGCCGTCACCACAAACACCACTCACGCAGTCGCCGCACTCGGACTGGTCGGAGCGCGCCGCGCTGTCGCCGAACGACATGCAGCAGACCAACAAAGGAGCCACGGAAGCCATCTATATATAGACTGTACCCTCGCACCAGATCGTGCGACTATCGACTTTACCGTCTCAGTCATAAGACTGATACTCGTATGAATGTAATGCAATTAGAGGAACTTTGTAAACGTAATGCTGGTTAAATTAATATGGACATGACAAATATGACACAAAAAAAAAAAAAACAACCAAACCAATAAATGTATTAATTAAGGGTAAATGCGAATTGATATTGTGAAAATGATATTAGGCGGAAAGTACTATTTGTGTACCCGGATGCGGATGATCTCGAGGTGCTATGTGGCTGAGGTGGACTGGCTGACCTTCGTGTGCGGCTACGACGCGTTCCAGCGCCAGCGGGCGGCGGCCAACGAACATCCGCGGAAGAGAAACTCCCGTTTAGTGGCTCCTACTATTTAATGTAAACGCACATTTCAAACAAACACCGTAAGTTACTTATTTAAAAAAAAAAAAAAAATATTTTTATTCATTCAAAAATAACAAATCATGTTTAACCTTTGATCACAATTGAGAAAGAAATAATGTTCCATTTTCAAAATTTTAAAATTTTTAACCTCTGTCATCTAAGGTTTGTTATTTTTAACGAAGAGGAGCCGACGGAAATGCGCAAGCGGAGCCCGATACGAATTGTTGTGTTGTTGAATTTTTTTTTTAATTATATTATTATTATTGACTTGTTTATATGACGAGGTGTTTTGGACCATGTAATTCTAGCGGCGGACTCGCGTACGTCCCGCGTGAGATTGTTTTGGGGGTCGAAGCGAGCGGATATTATTTATGTGTGATTCCTTAGCGCTAAACTATTGTACTTTAGTGTATGTAGATCTTTTTTTTTTTATTGTAATTTTAGGACAGATTCCCTTAAGCTTAAGTTTCGATGAAACTGATATCGATGCCTGACATAGTCAATTAATTCCTAATCTATTTTTTTGGTCATTGATAATGATATATTTATTGTTTTTTTTTTTTATTAAAAATGTAGAGAAGACGAAAGACTTCGAAGACAGAGTTAATCTTTGTTCGGATGGGTTACAAAGCAATCTATTAATCTAACAGTCATTCCAGTTAAACTTCCAAATGAATTTTGTGGCGGATATCGGTATAATTGTGGTAATTTGAACAGTGATCATTAAAGATTGTAGTGTGTGTTGAATTTTAAATTTGTTAACTGAACATTGTAGTGTTTAAAATGGCCGCCACGAGAGCTCCCCGGTAGCGTTATAATGTAGTACGTACCGTACATTTAAGATCTCATCATTCCATTATCGCTTTAAATGTAAAACAAAACATTCGGTACCGTGTGGCACTGCTCAATTTGTTAACGAAGAATATTCCATATGTGTGTGTGTAATTTTTTTTTTTTTATATACAATTGTATTATATAAACGCTAAGTAAGTTTAAAAAACTTGAAACGTCGATATGTCTACGTTATTATATTGTAAATAATAATCTCCCATTTTTATTATTTAACAAGTCCGAACTTGACAAAATGATCTTCGTAGGGTAATTTTAGTTTTTAGCTCGAATTATATTATGTATAAATATATATTTTTTTTTTATTGTCTGTGTCATTAATATGTGCCAATGAGCAATGTTCAATTAAATGAAATTAGTGTTTTTTTTTTTTTTTTTTTTCTTTCATAAATTCAATGAAATCTTTCAGGGGTTGATGAAATGTTTTAAATGTAACAATAATAGAGATAAGTAGGGTACGTTAAGCGAATCGTGCTTCCTTTTAAATGCATCCTTATATCTAATATGATAAGGTCCAAATTTCATACGACGCCTACTTTGAGTTATGTATTCGACTTATAAAGTACAAATCTAATTTTCTCGTCCCGTTTTCGTATGAACAATTCAATCTCTAACGGTGATATTAAACTGAATGGTCGACGGTTAGTGCTTATGCAGGACGTTGAGACAATTTTGGCACGTAAAATTAAGTGTTGATGAAGGGCACAAAACTTGTAAAGGTAGACCCCCGCGGCGTCTATCTCTGGTGTGCCTTAGACGTAGATGTAAGTGTAGGGACATTGTAATTACAAAACAACTTGGATAAGTTTAAGCTAAGTTTAAGCTGCACTGTAGACGCTTGTAAATACATCTTATTATTATTTTTATGGAAATGCATTTCTTTGTAAGAATCTAAAGTTTGAGGAAAATTAATTTCTATAATTATTTTCCCCGTAAGTGACAATAAAGGAGTAAATTTTAGATTTGTCGTTTTTTTATTCGTTCAACTCTGTTCCTACCTTCGCCGTTTTCAGGCTATTGTTGTCCACTGCTGAATGTGGACCTTCGTCGACTTGGAACCCATAGGAGAAGACTATTTTTACTATACAGCGAGCGGATTTTATTTTTCTTCATTGTTATTTTTATTAAAAAAAAACACGTGTACTATGAAAATCATCAAATTCGTCAGAGAATTAACATAATTAAGTTCATTGGACACGGAATGTGAGGCCCGAAATTTTTTTTATTGCGAGGAGCGGATTGAACACCACGTGTGCAAGGTACAGTAAGGTAAAATGAACATATATTATTAAATAATTATAATAAGTATAAAACATTTTCGGAAATAGTACACTGATCTTCTTCTGTCTATGCCTTTTTCCAAGTTACCTGGAGTCGGCCTTCCTCGTCCTTATTCTCTAGACAGCACGATTCTTAGAGGCTTGTTCGCCAAGGTTGATTTCTTTGAGATCCTTATGGATCGTCGTCAGCCAAGTGGTCAGTGGTCTTCCGCGATTTCGCGTAGTCGTCGGCATGTTTCGGGCCAATTTGACCATGCGATCTTCAGGTCGCCTCTGAACGTGGCCATACCAACGTAGACGTCTCTCTTTCAGTTTTTCCTGAATGGAAACAACTTTCAAATATCTCAAGCGGACCACAAGGCCGGACATGGAAACTTTGTAATCAGTCCCCGTCTGTAGACTTCTCTGACTTATTCGGAAGCGAGGCTGTTGGCGTGCTCAGTGTTGGGTTGGAGCACTCAGTAGTCAAGTAAATTCTTTATTCCTTGACCAAACATGAAAGCACACCGAGAGATAAAGACTATAAATGCTAGGGCGTCCCCTCGAAGTTACGGTCGAGGCTATACATGCGCATCACTACGAATAGCTACATGGAATGTTGGTTTAATGACGGGCAGAAGTGCCGAATTGAGTGACGTCCTTAAAAGACGTTGTATAGATGCATGTTGTCTGCAAGAGACCAAGTGGAAGGGCTCAAAATCTAGGAAATAGTACACTGATCGTAGGTAATATAGTACACTAATCGTTAATTAATTGTACATTAGTTGGTTGATGGTAGCAGTACAAACATTATTCCAAGCATAATTATACACGCTGCACATTGCACACACTAGCTACTTTGTTTCACTAGTATATATTTATTTTTCGTGTCTAGATGATCATTCATTTATCAATATGTAAATACATTAATCAATATACAAATACATTGATAAATATACATCAGCGCCATCTAGCGAAGAGGTACAACAATGGAAATAATACAGGAACGTACTCTAAAAAATAATACATAAACCGGAGATCCTTTAATATTACACGAACAATGTTTATTTTATCGGCAGCCCTAAACAATTTATATCAATAATTATGAAACAAAATATTGTTATAAATAACCTAAGTGACATAATAAAATCAGTTATATAATATATCAATGAAAGTCTCTTAGTAATTGGACTAATATATAAGGATAACACAAGATGAACAGATCTAAGATTCCAAAAATATTTTTTCTAGTACAAGTATCATCTAATTTAATAGGATTCAAGTGAAAAAGTTGATATTTTCACGTTCATTTGTATATTTAATTGAGTTGTGTACAGAAGAAAAAAACATTGAAATATCGGTTGAACCACTACAGAACGATAATGATAAAAAAAAATTAAAAATAATAGGTTTATTAATATATTCCATACGGGCGCCTTCGGAAAAAAAAATCTTTCAAGGAAAAGATCTCACACCAGAATGCAGAATGCCTTATCATGATATATTAAAGATTATACTTAATAAGTGAATTGTATAAAATGATTAAGTTATCCAATTAAATTTTTTAACTTGCTATTACACTAAAAACATTCGCATCAGTACATATCTTAATCAGTAATAATTTCTTTCTACCCTCAAAAATTATTATGTTATACTATTATGACATCCGCTCAGTATTCATAAAGCGTTTCAGTGAGGAAGACGTGTCTTGCCGTTTTTTTAAATTATGATCCAGAGCTGAACATTAGTGAGTTTCCTTTCATTTCTTTTTTAATTAGAAGATCAAAAAGATCTTATTTTATTATATCGTATGAATTTGTAAAGAAATAATAATCAGTGATAAAAGCGTGATCATTTCTTTATGGTAAGTGATGGCGATCTGGTGAAAGTCGCGGGAAGGCAACGTGGGACCGATCGATATGGACACCTTTGGTGGAGGTCTATGTCCAGCCGTGGACGTCTATGGCTGATGATGTAGTGATATGATCTTTCTAGGAGACTTTATTCAGTAGTGGACATCTATAAACTGATATGGTTGTGATGATGGTCAGCAGGACATACCCAAAAAAAATTATTAAACATTCATACAAGTACGATGAAAGGGACATTTTGGTTGTGATTGAGTTCGAAGCGAAATATTTTATGTTTTTATCCCTAATCTATCTATGGAAAGTGTGATGAATTTCCAATCATTTGTGATGAATATAAAAATTATGGATTAGGGGGAGGGGTGGTTAAAAACCAGGGTGGTAACAGTTAACAAAATTACGGTATAATATCGTCATCAAAACCCGAAAGGTTGATTGGAAGAGAATGCGTTGTGGCATTATGTCCGCCATTTTGATTCTGCTATATCTAATGTAATTTTATCTCATGTTTTTTATTGTGTAAAACAGATTTAATAAATAAATAAACAAGTTATTATTATTAGTAATTAGGTCACAGGGCAACAATAGTTTGGTTAGTAGAAAGTTTTTTCGTCTGATAAACTACCACCGCTAAAAACCCTGCCGCCATGCTGTCAATACACTAGTTACAAAGACTAAGGGTTGAAAATAATAATCTCAGATATTTGGATGATTATTAACAGGCAACAAAAGAACAAAAAAAAATGGAAAATTATAGTTTAAATATGTGAACATTTTTAATTTTTCAGTCAAAATTATCAGCTATGAAATTTTTTTTTTAAATCTACTCATTGTAGAGAAGGTCTCGCGATTTTTAACACCCACCTTCAATCTATCATTTCCGGAGTGATTTATTTCTTTAATTATTCCAACTGTTTTTTTTTTCTTTTTTAATTCCAACTAATCAAACACAATGATATATCTCGGGTTCCGAACTAAGCATGGTTTGTATCTAAGGACCTTAACTTTGAGAAGGGACATAGTCCCGATATGATTGACAAATATTTTTTTTTATATGATTAAACTACAAGACGAGCGGGACGTTCACCTGAATGTAAGTGATACGCCTTCCCATAACAACATGGCGCTAGTTAGAAAGATGTACACTGTAATACATTGCGCCCGTCGAGACATAAGATGTTGATTCTTAGTACGCCAGTAATTACACTAGCCACAGCGCCCTTCAAACTTGAACACAGTAATGTTTGCACACTACTGTTTGACGCCAGAAATTTGGACTGCTGAGGTATCTACCTAGAAGATCTCCCCGCAACAGAGACCTACCACCACCATCCCTCTTAGTATATATCTGTTTGTATAACCATTGTGTTGGGGTTCCGCACAAGAATTAAGGGGATCCATGCCAACTTCACCAGCTCGTGGTGCACCCTCATAATCAACAGACGAGGCTCTGGCTTACAAACGCGGTGATCTTTGAGGGAGGTCTATACCCAGCAGTGGACGTCTATCGGCTGATAATGGAAAGGACAATTAATTTCCTAAAACAGCTGATTGAGTGAGGAGAATATTAGTCCGTAGTCCATAGACCTTTAGGACTAAAAAAAATTTAGATTTTTTTTCTATAATTTTTTTCGGATTACTCCAGAACTGAATATGACAAAAAAATTCATGGACATGGAGCTACAATTATCTTTTTTTTTTTGGATTTAGGTTCATTTTTTTTTCTCTGAGGAACAATCTGATGAGAGTCAACCCAAATACTTGAACTTTTTTTTTACTGGTAGGTCTTTTACTAGTGGTAGATCTCTGTTGGCAGAGACCGTCTAGGTAGGTACCACCGCAGGTCCTATTTCTGTCGCCAGACAATAGTGTGCAAACATTACTGTGTTCCGGTTTGAAGTGCGCTGTAGCTAGTGTAATTACTGGGGTAACGAGACTCAACATCTTATGTCTTAGGCGACGAGCCCATGTGGTGCAGTGTATATCTTGACTAGCGACACGTTATGGGCAGGCGTATTACTTACCATCAGTAAAAACACTCTGTCGCTGAAGTATGCTGTTGGATGGATCACCACCATGAAGGTCACCAACAAGGTGACTATCATTGTATACCTAATTGGAAGGTTTCGCCAGTGAACAGTGGATGTAACAACGCGCGGCGACGTCACCGTCGCGTGGTGCCTGACTGCCGCGGTGATGCTCCTCATCACCATCACCACGGTGGTGGCGAACCTCGTCGTGATGGTGGCGCTGTCGCGGGTCAAGCGCGCGCCCGCTCACTACCCGCTGATCAGTTTGGTGGTGGCCGATCTTCTTCTCGGCATCACCGTCATGCCAATTGCCATGGGGAGGGAGCTGTTCGTGTTTCATTTAAGTAAGTATATTATGCTGTATTATTATTATATATATATATATATTTATATTTTCGTATATTATTATCGTATATATATTATAGGAGGTGCAAAGGGGGAACCCTTCACTACTACAACACGACGGATCCAAGCCACCCTCACCTACTCGCGGTGCACAAACAAGGCTCTGGCTCCCACTTATATAAGGCCAGCGTGGTAGGAAGTGGCCCAAATCCCCCCACATAAATCCCTACCCGTTATGGGAATCTTTGGTGGAGGCCTATGTCCAGCAGTGGACATCTATCGGATGATGATGACATTAATAAATCTAAACAATAACATTATAGTAAAGTGTCTATGCTCTGTTGCCGGAGACGGTCTAGTTCGATACCACCGGCTCCTTCATCTGCCGCCAAACAGTAGTGTGCAAACATTACTGTAATCCGGTTTCAAAGGCGCTGTAGCAAGAGAAATTACTTTGGTAACGATATTCAACATATTATATCTGTAGCGAAGAGCACGATGCGGTGCTGTGTATATCATCCTAACTAGATCGAAGTTGTTATGGATGGATGGTATCATTTACCATCATCTGAATGTTTTCTATCGCTTCGTAGAAAAATTAAAAAAAAAACACCGATTTGTCTAATTCTGGAACCCTTGCGAATAAGTTTTGTACCTTTCTTTAATTTGTTGATGTTGTGTTATAAGCGCGCCAATAAAGTTTGCTCTCACCATCAGATAGGTACGTGTGCTCGTTCTGGAGCACGATGGACGTGCTGTGCTGCACAGCTTCCATCACGTCGCTGTGCGTGCTGGGCTGGGAGCGGTGGTCGGCGATCACGGCGCCGCTGGGGCTGGCCCGGCGCGCGCTCCTCGCCCGGCGCCTCTCCTTATTCCTATGGCCCATCGCGGCCGTCGTCGCGTTGCCGACGGTGGTGATACCGTCGCCGTACCACCACCAACCCTGGGAGCCGGTGAAGGCGTGCACCGTCAACACTAACATTCGGTGAGGGATGTTTAAGTAATCTAACATATAGGAGATATCCATAGATTCGTTAACTCAGTAAACACTCAGAATTTGGTAGAAATATTGCTTCTACCGGTTTTTTTAGTCACTCCACCAGTTTGTTTTTTATAGTTTCTTTCTTTTTTCTGTACTTCTTTCTTTTCCCTACTTACTACATTTCTTTTCTCCTTTCATGATTTATTCTCTCTCTCTTATACCTTATCATTCTTATTTCATTCACTTCACATTCTTATTTTCTTCTCTCATGCTTCTTCCTTTCGTTCATTCCTCTCAGATTTCATTTGTTTGACACTCAGGCTTTACTTGTTTGTGTTTAATTGCTTACCTTTATTTTTATTTTTTCACAAGTATTACTATTTTGTTATTTCTATATTATTTTTACAATTTATCTTTCGTTTCTTTCTGTCTCTTTCCTTGTATTAATTCTATCTATTTCCTTTGTACTCTTGTTTTTGATTCTACTGATTGCTTCTGTAGTTTACTTTTTTTTTTATTTCTTCCTCATGTTTTGTTGGGTTGAGGCCTAAGCATTTCTGATTTTAAATTAATCTATTTTATTTTATTTTCCTTTTTATCATTCTCCTCTATCCTTCCAGTGCTCTAATTCCTATTTCCTCTCTATATCATGCTTCTGCCGTTTAGAGGTCAGCTAAGACTGGATTTTACATAATCCCTTCCCCAATGGGGTTCGCATAAGTGGCAAGGGTCCCAGGAGACAACAGGTCGTCGACAGATGCCTACTTGACGGTTAGAGCGTGCGGCTTTCTTTTCGAAGGTTGCGGGTTCGAATCTCAACATGTACCGATGACTTTAATATTTAAATTATGTACTTTTGTGAACTTTAAAACCAACAGCAAAATACAAACGGTGAAGTAAACATAGCGAGGAAACCTGCACATGAATTAGAATTTATTCTAAGGCGTGTGTGAAGTAACCAACCCGCATTGGGCCCGCGTGACGACTATAGCCCAAACGCTTTCATATTAAGGGTAGGCCTGTGCCCCAGTAGTGGGAACGTAAACTGGCTGATATGGTTATATATGGAAGCAGTATTAAGAGCGTGTGTGTTTGTGTAGGTACGTGTTCTTCAGCAGCGGTTTCTCGTTCTTCGTTCCGGCGACGGTGATGGTCGCGATGTACGTGCGTATCATCCGCGCGCTCGCCGCCGCGCCGCCGATACGCGCGCACAGGGGGCGCTCACCCTCTCGCAACACAACGGTAACTATAACGAGACCCCATCCAACTGACTAAACAATATAAATATTAAGTAATTAAGCGACGAGACGAGTGGCAAGTACACTTGATGATAAGTGATACGCCCGCACATAACAACGTGGCACTTGCAAGAATGGTATTCACAATACCACACTGCGTTTGTCGCCTTTAGACATAAGATGTTGATTCTCATTACCCTGGTAATTATACTAGCTACAGCACCCTTTAAACCTGAGCATAATAGTCTTTGCACACTACTGTTTTCGACAGAGTACGGGTTGGGGTGGTACCTACCACCAGTGACTTATAAAAAATGTTTTAATAGAATAAAAATGCTTGCATACCGGGTAGTAAGTAGATTTGATATATTATATATGTAAAATTATCGACTAGAAAGTTTTGGAGATTGTAAAGAAAGGAAGCATGTAGGATTGAGAAGGAATCAAATGAAATCTCATGTCTTGGGAAAGGGAATAACTTAAAACTGAAGCAATTTCTGTTTTATTTTATATTTATAGGCCATGGATAAATAAGAATGTTATCCCATAGTATTCTAGCTCTTATTGAGAGCCCAGATCTACAGACAGACCCCTAATCAAATGTAAGACTTAACCGCGGAATCGAATCAGTGTACCTCCGTATTACAAATCATAAACTCTTTATATACAAACGAATTACAGATTATAATATCAAATAGATTCTATAGATTTTTAGATAGTCTTCTTTTTCCTTTCTCCTGCCCTTTTCCTAGCAATGTGGGGAAGGTACAGTATGTACTTCTCTTCCTTATCCCTCTATCAACTAGATTGTCTGAACTCTAGCAATCCAAAATAATTTTAAAGCACAAACTCTTATCATCATCATCAGCCGATAGACATCCACTGATGGACATATGTCTCCTCCAAAGATCTCAACCCCTTGTCAGCTTTTCTTAATTAAACAAAATTATCTTTATTTACCAATTCGCCCTTCCAAAGAAGCCTGAGAAAAGTCTAAAAGCCCTGAGAAACACGCCGATGTTAGAATGGCAATTTGAATACTCCAATTCCCATCCTACACAGATTCAGCTCACACAGACAGTAGTATTATATATATAATAAAATTAATATTCACGTCGACATACAAATGTATTTATATCATTCTTGCAGTTCAGTAGTACATTAAATATCAAATAAAGGTTGTTTGTTGTTTGTTGTTACAGGCGCCGACCCAATTGCTAGGTCACAGCACACGAGCGTTAACAAGAACCGTCAGTCAGGATCCAACTTCTTCACAAGCTACTTCGTATTTTATCCCTCTAACTGTTGTATCCTTACCGTCACAATCCACTTCGTCCCCTTCAGCATTACCAACCACATCTGATGACGTTGAAACGCCTACATCTAAAGGACCTCAAGAAACTACAGATTTAGCTACACAATCTGCTTCATCACTCACTTTAGATTCGATTGCTCCTCCTAATACCCAAGAATCATTTCCAGTGCCGGAAATTCCAGCAGATTCTCCTGAACAAATAGGACAACATAATGCACCGGAAGTAACTTTCGCTCGGGATGTGCCGATTACGTCAACTCCACACAGATTAACAATGTACTCTCATTTATATCTTAACATAATTTTTCTGTTTTCTTAGATTTGGTTATGTTAATTGGACGGAGGAATCATCATGACGAATATCTTTAGAGGGACAGGAATCATAGAAAAGATAGAATAAGACTATTTTTAGACCGCTGACAATCAAATTTAAACAATCTGATAATCACGAAATTCTTCAAAACAATGGCTCTTGATATTTCTAAGTTATTGAAGAAAAAACTTGGTTTATTTAATTCTGATGTCTCCTGCAGGGACGCCATCGCTGTGAGGCAGCGTCGCGCCACACGTACCATAGTGATGCTCATGTCGCTGTTCCTCTTTTGTTGGATGCCGTTTTTCATCATGCTGCCTGTCGGTGAGACAATACAGACCTTTATTTTTCATAGTCTGAACCTTACCCAACATAGTAGTGTTAGCTTTCTATGTAAAGACGAGCGCAGGCTCGACTGTTTAGGATATATCATAGACAATTTTACTATCAAACGATGCCCATAACAAGATGGCGCTAGTAAGGATGACATACACGCGTTATATTCGTGGTCTGAGACATTAGATGTCAAATTTCATTACCTTAGAAATTACACTAGCTGCAGCATCCTTCAAATCGAGTACAGTAACGTTGGCACAGTACTGTTGCAGGTTTAGGAGCTGCCGTGGTGTCTATACGGTTTACACCTGAAACCTAGCAATAAATTGTTACTCTAATCGGGTAGGTATCCATCAAGTAATTACAATGGACTTGTGCTGAACATACTTCCTAAATTAGTATTATATTATATAACTCCCACCAACTCGAAGTGAGCTAGCATCGTGGGAAATGGATCAAATTCCCCCATATGAATCCCTACCCGATCGTGTGGGAATCCTTGGGAGAGGCCGATGTCCAGCAGTGGAGGTATATCTGCTGATGATGATATATATCTATATAATAGTTTGGCAAATATCTCCCTTCCGCCTTTTTGTCTTTTGTATTTCGCGGCTATGTACAAAGCGCTACAGAGCTCGTATCTGGCAATACTATACATAATTTGAAAGGTCTTGACATAACCTACAAAACGACGCTATGCATAATTAGTTTGGATATTGCGTTCAACAGTTATAGACGTGTAAACATATAGTTCACTAACGCCGAAATTCGCGTTATTTTAAAGTTTTCCTTCGTTAAAGGCAAATCCGCTAGAGAAACGTTCCGTGAGATTAATGGTGTTTTGGGGGATGGTACTCTATCACTTCGAACCGCGGAGGAATGGTTGCGACGATTCAGAGCCGGTGAAAACAACACCATGGATAAGCCAGTCGGCGGAAGACCTGTGACGACAAATACCGATCAAATCATGGACTACATCGAGTTAGACCGGCATGTGGCATTTCGTGACATCGCCCAGGAGATGGGAGTTAGTCACCAAACCATTTTAAACCATCCGCAGAAGGCTGGATACAAAAAAAAGCTTGATGTTTGGGTGCCGCATGATTTGACGCAAAAAAACCTTCTGGACCGAATCAACGCCTGCGATATGCTGCTGAAACGGAACGAACTCGACCCATTCTTGAAGCGAATGGTGACTGGCGACCAAAAATGGATCACATACGACAATATCAAGCGAAAACGGTCGTGGTCGAAGGCCGGTGAATCGTCCCAAACAGTGGCCAAGCCGGGATTGACGGCCAGGAAGGTTTTGCTGTGTGTTTGGTGGGATTGGAAGGGAATCATCCACTATGAGCTGCTCCCATATGGCCAGACGCTTAATTTTACCATCTACTGCGAACAACTGGACCGCTTGAAGCAGGCGATCGACCAGAAGCGTCCAGAATTGGCCAACAGGAAGGGTGTAGTGTTCCACCAGGACAACGCCAGACCACACACTTCGTTGATGACTCGTCAGAAGCTACGGGAGCTCGGATGGGAGGTTTTATCGCATCCACCATATAGCCCGGACATAGCGCCAAGTGATTACCTCCTGTTCCTGTCCATGGTGAACGCCCTTGGTGGTGTAAAGTTGAACTCAAAAGAGGCTTGTGAAAAGTGGCTGTCCGAGTTCTTCGCAAATAAGGAGGGGGGCTTCTACGAGGGAGGTATTATGAAGTTGCCGTCTAGATGGAAACAGATTATCGAACAAAACGGCGCATATTTGAACTAAATCCGATCACTGTAACACTTTTTATAAAGCATTGAATAAAGAGCAAAAAAGCGGAAGGGAGATATTTGCCAAACTATTATAATGTTTGTTGTTAATAATTAATATAAAAAATAATCTCAGACCATCTATATGTTTTAGACTCTCTGTGCGAGTGCGTCTGGGACTGGGCTTTCAAGTGGAGCACGTGGCTGGGCTACACCAACTCTGCCCTGAACCCCATGGTGTACGCGGCGGCGTCGCGCAGCGTGCGCCTTGCGCTGAGGACGTCATTCACCACCGTCGTCCAGAACAGCGACATACCGATGACGGCGTACAGGAGATAGAGACGCGGGTAAATATTACTTTACATCACAAAACTATGATGATTATGTTAAATTAGATAATATTATTTTTTTTATTTGACGAAACCACTAACCAGAAGAACTACTGATGGTAAGTGATACGCCAATCTGTTAAAACGTGGTGCTAGTCATAATATACTCAGCACTACGTTGTCCTCATCTTGCCTTGAGGCATAGGATGTTTAGTCTCACTGCTACAACTATTTAGAAGCTACAACGCGCTTCAAACCGGAACACAGTAACCTTAGCGTACTACTGTTTAGCAGCTGAAACAGAACCTGCAATGGTACCTAGACGGTCGCTAGCAACACAATATGGCAGTAGTAATACCAGGGATATAGAAAATAAAAACTTTAATTAAAATAAATAACCTTTATTTACACACGTACTGTGTATAATTTCTTTGGTACAAAAACTACCCATACGTGTTATGCGATTTTCGAAAAAAAAAAATTATATTAATTCATTAAAAATTGCACTCGAAAAATACTACCTATAGTTTAAAAAAGAAAAATCGTGAAACGGAAAAGCCGGGTTCCGTTTCCAATGGACGTGTACCAACTAATAACAATCAACAATGTTAAAATTTATTTACAACTTAGCGATAAAACTTCAAATAAACTAACGACACAACTCAACAACCTATATACTAATTTGTGCAACAATCTTTAAATAAGTTAGATTTATTAATATTTTTACACTACATCAAATATCAATTTATATCGATTTACTACTTCTAATAAAATAACACAAATAAAAATATAGATTATCTGTATTCAAACTGTATACAAATATTTATAAATCGCCAAAGTAGTTTTTCTTAAGAATTCGATTTTATTTCATCGAAAATTATTATAAATATCCAATTATATACTAAACCTATCACGATTGAACTTATTTCATAATTTGTTCGGAATTGGTAAACATCCTTTTTTAATAGTCGTTGGCTGTACATCGCGATGCTAGTGCCTTAAGATGGCGGCGAGGAGCAAGATGGCGGCAGCGAGAGGCGGCGGGTGGAGACTTCCCGCGCCGCTGCCGAAGTCGCTCGCGTCAGGTGAACAAGTTTTGCAAGTGCAACGACCGGAGAGACAGTAGCCCGGCTCGTCTTCCTCTGATACGCATTCCTGGTGATGAATAGAATTATGTGAAGGTTTTTTTTTAATGTTAGTATCTAATTTACGCCTTCACATGATCACAGCTGTAGTTTTAAACAAAACAGCTATTGTATTTTTTAATTACTTACTACTCCTATGCATGTTGTTATGAATTCGATAATTTTTAAAATATATTATTAAATTATCATTTTTTTTTACTGTCACAAAACTTATAATTTAATATTGAATTGTTTATATATTTGTTTACATCCATTTGTTGATTAAATTATAATAAAACTACCTTATACTCTTTACATATGTTCAATCCCGTCAGGTGTATGACATTCCAAATATGGAACAATTTATTGACGTTTATACATTTAATCAGTCTTCCACTTTTAGACAAAGGCTTCACCCAAACATGCGTGCGCTTCATATACCCAAATGAATTCTGCATAACCTATCTAAATACTAACCCATGCAAA
Organism: Troides aeacus; assembly: GCA_033220335.2. Taxonomy (NCBI): domain Eukaryota; kingdom Metazoa; phylum Arthropoda; class Insecta; order Lepidoptera; family Papilionidae; genus Troides; species Troides aeacus. The sequence goes on along the minus strand of CM067272.1, from coordinate 2,040,107 downwards.
TGTATGCTTTTATGTTGAGTTGATATCGGTATATTTATTGTCATCTACAGATAAGCGCAGAGATTTTGACTGCGTTATGCATCCATACCCTCTACCGAAAAATCTCTTTGTATACGCCTCTACACCCAAAGAACTCCATACCGACTAGTCTCACGCTACCTAAATTCAGCGCTTTTTTACCTTTTAATCTAAGGATTACTCCATAGACAATAATTTTCGGAACAAGAAGACAATGATAAATAGATAGATGAGCATCGCTATCCTAGACTTAATCCATTAAAACATATGCAACGGCTTATCGCTGATGAAAATGCTCGAACGGTGATCGTCCGTGCCTTTGCAGACAAGGACAAGGTGGTAAAAAAATATTTAAAGGTTCCCCTTTGCCAGGTTGGCGATTTTTGTTTCTAATATATAATAATCTAAACCTAACTTAACCTAAATCTAAAGAATAACATTTAGGGTTACCATAAATAGAACAACATCGCCAAGCTTGGCTAAACTTGGTGAGAATTCAAGTGGCACCCCCAAGTGTAGTCTAACCGGACAAGGTGTATATAGACTCAAACAGCGAAAACCAGGTTTTGTGAAATACATTACAAGAGACCTATGTCCAGAAGCGGTTGTCTATCAGCTGAGACAAACGATGATCAATATTACTTGAAAATCGAAATATGAAAATTTGTCTATATTGACCTCGTCCCGCCTGCACTCCTGTCCGGGTCTGCGGCGGTGCCAGCAGCGCGGCGGGTTGCCGGCGGAGCGCGCGCTGTATGCGCACGCGCACGCGCCTCCCAAGCACAGGGTGGCGCCCGGCGAGCGAGCGTCCGCCGCGCCGGATAGCCCGTCGCACTGGACGTCGTACTCGCACGGATCGCCCAGCGCTTTCACGGCTGGACAATATATATTTTTTTTTATATAACGAAGCGACAGGAGTGGGACGTTCACCTGGTGGTAAGTGATGCGCCCGCCTACACAGCACCATATAGCACTCGTCGCCTTGGGACATAGGATGTTAAGTTTCATTACTCCAGTAATTTCACTACTTACAACTCCCTTCAATCCGGAACACTAATATTTACACACTACTACTCTTTAGCTACGGTGATACCTACCTAGACGGTCTCCGGCAACAGATACCTACGTTCACTGTCCGATAACAATGAGGAATTGGTTTAGACAGTTTCATACTGTGCATATTATAATAAAACATGTGAAGATAATAGCGTCCTTTAAACCTGAAGGCGACAATTTTGCAATACGCTGGTGCTATGGCGGATAGAAATCAAAGAGAAAAGAGTGATCTTCGTATTACAAGGCAAGCGGCATTGAAGAAATGTGGATTTTTTTTGTTGTACAGCTTATAAACATACATTCCACGCAGGAATTGGTCTCCTGGTGCGCGACCCAGTTGTCCTTGCAGCGGCATGTGCCGCGGCACTGCAGTCCTGCGCCTGCGCACTGCAGCTCATCCTCGCACTCTTCGCCCAAGGTCGCGTCGCGGACACATCTAAATCACAAACACTACTATTTGTATCCTATGACATGGTATATAAATAATTAATAAAAATTTAATATTTCTTGGTTCAGAAGTAAATGAGACACTTCATTTTTTTTTATTTACAAATTCACACTATACCTAAATTTCGCGTTATGTCAAGTAATAATCAATAAGTACGTGTGCAGTACATCCAAAGGCTCATATATCATTATCATAATGAGATGCCGTTTAAATTGAAGTTTGGCATTTATATTGAGAAAACTAATTCGGTCCTCAGCTATTCTTTTTAACAGATACTACTTAAGCTCGATTTAGTGCTTTAGTCCTTAAATCATATAGCACACCCATAAAACACAGTGATACTATTATGGCGGCAGGTTGTTACAATGAGGATGATATAGCTATCTCGGCGAGTTTAGAAAGTCTACGAACATCCGTCCTCTTTGTTTGTTAATAAAAAATAATGAAATATAAATCGCTATTCAAAAAGTTGAACTGAGGCATAATTTGTAAATATTTATTATTAGATACATTTATTTCTAAGAGATGGCGCTGACTCACATTTGAATCACGCTATTGTTCTGTTAGGGGAAGATCTTTTTTCATAAAAATTCAATTGTGTAATCACATCGGTTTTACCATATTAATTTATATATATTATACATGATAAAATCAAACCTTGTCCCGTTATCCCTCGGACTGAACTGCAGCTGGCAGGTGCAGTAACCTCGGACGCAGAAAGCCTGCCTCTCGGCACCCTTCTCGCCCAAGTAACAATTCTGGTCGACCACACAACGTTCGCCGATAACTAACATAGAACAGAACACAAAATTACTACTAAATCAAAGAATAATATAAAGAATTACTTAGAGCAAAGAGAGAAAGAAGGAGAATAGATGATAGAAGATGTAATTAAATTGTATATTCACACAAAGTACAACTCTTGGAAACAAATAGGACAACCACTTCGATAAAGTCATCTGAAATCTTCGCCTGAGTCGTATATGGTCCACGGAGTTTTATTCTCCTCATCAGGAATGCTGGTCTTTTACCTTCTTACTGCTATAAAGAACCAAGTCCACACACAACTAACCGGCTGTCTCGTAACATCGGTCGTCTTCGAGGTGAGCGTTCGCAGCGCACGCGCATGCACCGGAAGCGCACTCGGAATGCACGCCCATAGTTGAATGGCACTGGATGTGCTGGACGCACTCCTCACCTATGCGAGCCTCTGAAAATTAAAATTTGGAGTTTTTTTTTATATCTCTTATAATAGACTTAGTAACTTGAATACATGGGAATTTGTTATTTACGTGTCAATAACTATTGCTAGTAATTTTATATTGTCGTTATTTTCCCCCCTCTTCATCTATCTCACTAGACATTCTCAACTTCATCCATATCCTAAATTTTTCTTCTATGAAAATCTCATCCTCATCTTCTACTTCACAACTACTACCTCATTAACCCTAATAATCGATAAATAATAGATTTTTTATAACATATCTAGGCTATTTACCCTTCAAGCATCCCTTGTGGGTGCTGTTGACTGCTGCGTACACGAAGCCGTCTTTGCACACGCAGTAGCTATTCAGTCGGCAGAAAGCGTTGTCAGGACATTCCGTGTCCACGTGGCACACGTTGCCCGTTCGTCCTGTAATATTAGAAAATAAGTATAAGGATTTTTAGATTCTACGAAGCGAGAAGACGAGTAAGATGATCACTGGATGGTAAGCAATGACCGCTTACAACAATGTAATGCTAGTTATTTTTATAAATACATCACATTATTTTCATCGTCGTAAGACCTAAGATTTTAAGTCCAGCAATATTACTAGCTCTGACTTCTCACAAACCGGAACAAAGAAATGTTGGCGCATAGTTTGGCGGCAGTAATAGGAGCTGCCGTGGTACAAAACTATACGGTCTTCAGCTGTGATTCCTGCTGATCCTCCTCCGTAACAATTGTTAACTACACAACACATTGACTTTCTATTAGTAAGTTTTGTGTGTTAGTGTTAAATACAATTTAGAAACAATGTTGTAGACGTTTCCAATGCGGAAGGTGGTTGTGTAATCCACTTGCGTTATCATTTAAATAAACCTTGCAAAACTGATTATGTGCTTTGCAAACGAATGTATAGCATATTGTATAGAAGTATATGTCTCAAGATTACAAGGTATAACATCAACTATTGTGGTATGACTTTTGAATTTTTAATTGTTCACAGTATGAGTTTAGTAAAAACATATTCATCAACATCGTAATAATTATACCTGCATAAATTTACTATCATCTTATTTATAGTTAGGAACAAGTGATTCTCCACGATCCAACGTGATGGTAAGCGGCGATGAAGACATTGATAGTAAACCACTAGTCTAATAAAGATAAAACTTAAACTATAGTACATATTCTGTTTAAGATTCCCCGGCAAATTGTCCCAAATCTACCCTATTGGCATCATGAAGGAAGAATTTTGAAATAGAATTGATGAAAAGGCTTTGTTAAACTTCTTCAATTACAGTCATCACACCAATCACGTTGACTAATACCGACATTAAATATGGAAAGGGCCAAAATATTTCTGCTCGTCCTAAATTTCTTTCTAATGCCATAAAGGAAAAATCTGGAAATCACCTTACGGCTGACAAATAATGAAAGAAGACACACAAAAGAATAATTAAAAATTAGTCTCACATGTTCGCGGAAGACATTCTTGTGATTGTCGTAGTGTGAATATATCTAATAATACAATAGGTGGTGACGTAACAAGAGAACAATTAACATGGATTGTTTTAGACGATACTTAAATAGGTATCGGTGTAAATCAATTGTTGTTGACTGAGTTACATGAAGACGTTTGTCAATAATACCTGAACGCGGAAAAGAATCTTGATGATATGGAAAGTTACGAATTACATACGTAATCGCTTAAATACGTAAGTAATGTAAAATTACTTAAATAGTGTTGGAGAAGATCTAAATCCAGTAAAAGCAGTGGTTGGCTAAAGGCGTATTGATAATTCGTCTTAATCACTAATTTTAGTGCTTTGTTCATGTAAATGTGGATTGATTTATTAAATATATTAAGTCAACGAGACTTTAAATATCCTAGATCCCAGAGAGATGATATCTCAGACCCCAGGAATTAGTTTATGAAGTCCCACGTTTGATTCAGTGGTGGGAATTAAAAATGTTTTGGTTGTCGACTTCTCACAAAAAAGTGATGAACTTGATTTTCTAAATATATATATAATGATGATTATAGTCATGTCACCAATCTCCATACAATTCAGGTCCCGACTACCGCGTGTCTGATGATAACAGGCACTTTAAATAACTTAAGAGAGATTCAACAGATAACTAAGTTTACATGTATTATCAGTACATGTGTACGTTAAATTTATGATTGTTCAAACAGTTTTGTTTGTATAACGTACCTTAAAGGTTTTTGTAATAGATCTTACTCAAGGTCGTCTAAATTTAACCGACACGCCGGTGAAACAAAAACTGTTTTCATTACCTACAAATTTGCGAAGGTTTTACTAGGTACTTGTAGGCAAGAGATATAGAAAATTGTCTTTAAATATATCTTATCTCATTTATGTCTATTGCTGTAGTATTGATTTTAAAAAATATTGTTAGACATATAGATCTTCCCTAAACTTGAGAAACCGATGAAAAATAATATCATCTAAGAACCAACATTTTTGGAAAGGATAAATCAAATATTCTAGAAGACATACTTCACTCTCCACCGTCACCACGAATTCATTCAACATCAAGTAAAATTAAGGTCAACTAAATGCCAATTGTAGATAAACAGATTAAATTAGAAATTCTAATTAATCACTAGCGCAATGCTGAGAGAAATTGAAATAATGAAGCAAAACGTAAAAATGGAAGCGTTTAGGAGATTGACTTTCACTGAGCAGGGAATGATAATTTAACTGCAATGGTCTAATTAAATCATGAAAATCTGATAGCGTTACCAAATAAAGAATAAATGTAAATACTGCTAGACTTTCTGGTGAAAGTTCACAAGAAGTCTGTAATGAATTAATTTCAAGTTTAAGCTCAATTCCAAGTGATATCAAGTGAAGATGAGGTCGAAGATTTAAAGAAGCAAATGAAAGGGTGGGAGTATCTGCTGCTTGATCTATTTTAAAGAACACCGTAGTTAAAAAAAGGATTCCAAGAAGAATGCAAATTTGGAGTCGGATATGCAATTATTATAGATAAAGAGAAACATGGAAAAATATCTACTGTAGCTATTGTAAATTTAAACTTATGGTTTTAGTTGCTTAATTACTTAATACTGCTTGAATACCTTAAATCATTAATAAAGTTTGAGAAGCAACGGTGAATAATTTAAATGTTATCGAGGGTCCACCACGCCTATTATCATCGTGTCATAAAAAGGTGCACGGCCCAGTTTCTCTATTGTTCAAGTAGAAATAATCGATGTATCGGGTCGTTGATAGAGTCGATATGGTCAAATCGATTTACTCATAACACGGTAATGCTATATAGCGTCCTATTTCTATTAGAAATCTTACTTTCGATTTTCTCAATAAGGAGTAATTATAAACACAATTAGGTTGGCCGGAACACAGCGATGATGTTATGGCGGTTCTCGGACATCGAACTAGAGACCTTCGAAAATTTCACTTCGGAGGCAGTTAAAACTATCACTTCTTAATTCATTCCCACTACCTCTACCTCTAACTAAGTAATAAACTCTATGGCTGAGATCCAAGTCCTTGTCTCATATGCGGATGTGGAACTTAATAATATTGTCTCATATGGAACTCGGACTCGGAGCCTTCATTCACAAAGAAATGATACGCGTTCAAATAATAGCTCGCATAAATGCAGCCAACTTGCCGTTCCCACTGCTGGGATCTATTAAAATGTCTCACAAGAGAATGACAAATTTAATTATAAGAACAGCCCAATTGTCGTGTCCACAGCTGGGACTAAAAATTGTCACGGACGATTGGATATAAATTATATGATGCTTCGACCCCTCCAAGTTATAAATCCGATACTTTTTAAGGCTATAATAAAATTTAACTTTACCGTTATTTGGAAATTTAACTAGCGGTTAGTTGTTCGATTGGATCCCGGAAAGTCACGGTTAAAATTTAACAGTGAGAAGTAGAGACACATCGAGCTCGTAGTGTAACAAGCGTAACATTATATTTATGGGCAACACTGATTTTGTGAATTTCCACTCGACGGTTTCTATTCAGCAGTCGTAAGTTTATCTAATGGCGTGTGATATGACCATAGCAATGTTAAGATGTTTACTCAGCATCACATCGTAATCGATACTTCGAGTTATAAGGATATTGAGTCTCACTTGAGACAATTTCTAGCAACAGGTCATTTCAATCATACGGTACCTTTCGGTACGGTCGCCAGTGTTCAGTCGACGTCCGGTCGCCAGTGTTCTATCACAAGTATTAAACCCACCACCAGTAAAGATCACTTACTGTCTATCTGTGAAATAGGTTTTTAATGTAAAAACTAAATAATTGGCTATAAGCATGGCTTTATCATGTGATAGTTGCCTATCTTAATAAGATGAAAATCATGACTGCGTTATGAAATTTGATGGAAGACACCCAAATCCAGATGTAGACATATATTAACTCATCTCTTAAGATATTAACGAAGAAAACGTACTCTCCGTATACGATGTGTGTTTGTGTGTTTACTCGTAATACTGTAACGGGTAAGTAGACGTCCCCAATTCGAATCCGATAAGGTAATCGCGCGCCGTCGACGTTTAGTAACGGTCCACATTATATTACAAAATCTCTGCTCATGTGAGATGCGATGAACAGAACTAAATGTGAAGAAATAAGATTTTTACACAACAAATTCAAATCTCATGTCTAAGACGTTTGGGGCTTGAGAAGTGCTGGCACAACATGGGAAGCTCTACTAAGTGGATAGAGAACTTCTGAGGAATCACTGGGAGCCACTGATCTCAAAGGGCGTAAGAACGTGTTTTACGCCATACATTGTAAGAGATGTCCAGCAGTGGACTTCCATTACCACTATACCCATTCTCCTTCCAATTTAGGGATGGACGGATCGATTAGAAAGAAATCCGTTGCCAAACTGATAGAAATGACATATAAAAATAGATAAAATTAAACTGTTCGTATATCAAAGATTAAAAATATATTCGTTAGCTTCAAAACCCTTCAAACCAGAAAATTCTTTATGTATTATACTAATATGTTAAGACAAATCCAATAAGAGGTGTGTGATGAGTTACACGTTATCTCATAATGCAAGTTATATAAGTTTTAAATAAAAATTCATAGATAATTATATATTGTCTATAGTCAGTGTTGCCAGGTATTTTTTTAACAAACAAAAGAGGTTTTGATATTAAATTTTTAATTAGACAATGACAGCCTATTAAATACATACTCTGATATAGGAAAACATATAAAAAAAAATCGTCCCGGTTATATTTGTATTGTGTTGATAACTTAACTGATTTTCATTTCAATAAGCAAGAATTTTCTAGTCGGGGAAAAACAGATTGTGTAGAAAAGAAGTCCAATGAAAAAGTAACTGCGTCAATAATTACGTAACTTAGTAAAAATATTAATGAACAATTTCCACCAAAAAGTTTTTATAAGATATTATAGAGGTGAAGTATAGAAGAAAACTCACGCTTCTCTGGACCTTGCGCATGGGCGAGCGCGAACAGGGCGACGAAGCACAGACCCCACGCAGCCATCGCGTGACGTCACACCACCACCAGCCTTCACCAGAAGCAGCGCGCCACTCCTCACGTCTACAACAGAGATGTTGGATTGAAGAGGGGTCCCTCCGCCAGCGATGCTGCGCGATAAGATAAATTATCTGCTCGCAGTGATTAATTAAGACTGATAGGAAAAATACTTTGCGGTCACGAGATGAGCGGCGTTGGTGGGGGTAGACCGAGGCAGTCTGTTACAGTTTTAAGGCATTACAATTACCTTGTACTAAACCTAAAAAAAAAAAAAACTATTTTTTTTATAATTTACATATTTCCTTGCTTTTTTACAGACCTATACGTTTCAGTGTTTGCAATCGTGGTACATTCACTTGATATCGATTTCTATGCAAAGTTTACGAAAGCACAATAAACAATTTTTTTTCAATTTCCCAAATTTTAAATTATAGTATCACTCAACAACACTTCATAAAGGTTTTCAAGGTCCTACAATCAGTTGTTTTAGTCTAATTAGTTATTTATTCGTAAGAGTTTGAGATTAAAAACCTTCCTGAACGTCGCTTACGCCCTTTGTCTATTTTAAATAAAAAAATTGTGTTTGCAAATCAATCAATTAATCTACTATCAGGGGACTGCCTCTCCCAAAGATTTCCACTTCTATCGGACCGGCACTGTCCGTATCTAGCGGTTTCTCTAGACCTTCATCAGTCCAGCTTATGGGGGACCTTCCACCACTACCTTCATCGGTCTACTGTCTTTCTCTCACTACCCCATCTGCTGTCACAGTTCAAATTCCAAAGTGCCCTGCTCAAATTCCAGCAATTCTTTGAGCTATGTCGGTGCTTATAATTATTCTACGAATCTCCACATTTCCGATCCTATCGCGTAGTAATTGCTCATTACTACTGGGTAGTAAAATTAGATATTATCGTACAAATATATCTCATATTAACAGTCTTATTTGAAATTAAAATGGTTATTTAATTATTTTGAAAACTGCGCCATCTATCGGGTTCAACGACAATCATTCATATTCGTTTTGCTCTAGACTTTGAGAAAATCCATATTAGACATAAATACTAACATGTACCGAAGTTTTTTTAAATTACTAACTAACCATGGTTGCAAGTTGACTTTTTTTTGTGTATAAATAAATTAAACGAAATAAAGCTATTTTTAAGACGTATCGAATCCCTTCGTCGAACGGCCACTGAAGCGATTGATCGTTAAGTAAAAAAAGGCCATCCCGTCGGGCCCGCAGCGGGCGTAGAACAAAAGTGAAGGCAGTCACCAAAAAGGGGTCCACATTATATTACTGTTATGGTCTGACGAGTTTAGTCTCGGTTCACACGGCGGCGTTACACGCGGATCTGGTGGAGGAATTTACGAAATATCGTCACGCTTGGTCATAAAGTTATGCTGTACTTTCTCCGATATATGCGTAGGCGGGCCCTTAGTAATGTATGGACGGTGAACATTGTTGATAGCAATATCATTTAAGCATTAGAAGCAATATCATCAGTCTCAGCAGTACCTTCTGAACAACACACTTCCCCACCCAGTCTAATAACTAAAAAAGTAAATCCAATACATTAAATGTAGAAATGAAGTAGTTAAGCGAATATTTTAATTGGGATATGTTCGTTAGTTTCTGCCGCAAAAAGAGAAGTGTCTTTTAGTTTAACAGCATGTATCACTGTGTATAGATTCCTACTTTTTATAAACGCTTGAAGTTGTCTTAAAATTTATTTAATATAAGCAGTCATCGGTTTGGTTTCTACAAACTTCAATGAGTCGAAAAAGTTAGAGCTTTTGTTTCATTGGTTTCAAGTTTTTGATGTTACTTAGCTTATGGCAAAGTCATGTTGTAGAAACGATAGTAATTTGCTTTTTTGTTTGGAAAATTTTGGCAAAGCCTATTTGTTATTGTAGGTAGTCCGGTTGAGAGTCTTACGAGGTTAAAAGTATGAATACTTTCAATGTGTATTATTATTTGGAGGTCGCAACACGGTTGACGTGTTACACAATCACTTACAATAGAAACCGACGCGGCCGGTGAGAGAAATGATAGCCATCGAAACATTATTATAACTTCGAAACAGAACACGGATGTAGGAGTTGACTCGAAGAGATACTCATAATACATTTATAGACATCCGATTAGTACGTCCTAACATTGAATATCCTGTGTTACAGATGGTGGTAGACATGAATCTAAACTGACACCATAACCACATTAATGCGTTCCGGGAGCCTTAAATATGAAAGCCAAAAATTTCGGACAGTCCTCCCTTTTCGTGATCTTATATTCTTCTTAAGTTCTATCTTTTTTGGAAGTTCGTCCACCATTAACGCTCATTGTACTGTCAATAAAAGTTTAAGATGTTCATAAATTTTATTCTTCTGTTTTATTTTCATGCTCTTTAACAAGGCTGTTATAATCTGATATAAGTGCAGCTGTACAGCTGCCGTAATTTCAATCTTCTTACAGTTTTTATATTTTTCTTTATCTTGTCGAGATTCGTCAAATAAAATAATATAAAAAAGATAGTGAAAATCTCAACATTTTCACAATTAAATCGATTTCTTAAACATTTGTGGGGCAATGGTCGGAGCAAAATTGCTCAATTGTGTACAGTCGATGTTAAAATTGAAATAGAAGGAAATGTGTTACTATTACTTTTTTTACCGTCGTTTTGTTTTGTTAGTTAAAAGGATAAGGGATGAAGCAAACTTTTAAAAAAAGTCATAGTACAACCTTAAGATAAATTAGATTGCATATACAAATATTATTTCACCAAATTTTTAAGCATTATAAATAAAGACACCCGTAGAAAAATCGAGATGTTCGATGTCTGAAGGAAGTTAATATATGAGTAATCTTCTAGAACACTGTACGAAAGTTATGATGATGTTTTGCAGAAAAAATTACTTATAGAATTGAGAGTAGAGAGTAAATTTGTCAAAAAAAACATGGCTAAGGTTAATCAGACGAAATTTGGTAGCTGTCGATTTCCAATTGAAGATCTTTAACTGTGGTCCTTAATTATGTTTACTCTAACCTGAACTGTATGTTACCTGTTTCGTATGTATCCTGTATCATATACCCGTTTAAAATTTAAACGAGTTAAAAATATATTTGCACACCTCTGGAGAACACTTAAGTTATATTTTTTTGTGTAAAGCGAGATTTTACATTTATGTTTGCGACTGGACGGGGTTTCAAAGAGAACGAATAACGAATTGTATGACGTGCGATCGTGACCGGCGATAAGCTCCGGAGCGGATCATCATGATCGCGTCAAAGGGCACCGACAGCATCCGACTCATCCATTTCTCTCGCCAACTCTGGAATACAACGCTAAGATGCAATCCGAGTACGATTCATCATCATCTCATCTCTCATCAATAATGAACTATCACTTCGTCATCGCGGATGGCGGAGCGTGCCCAGAAAATTTCGCTCTTAAGAGGCCTCTGGCTGGCCAGCCATGTTGACAACAGATACACAGCAACGGTGAGAGATTTACAATGTGAGGGTGGTAGTTACCCTTACCACCAATTAAACTCCAGAACATATGGTCTTTAAATCGAAGCAAGGAACCCCGTGTTACTAATCCAGCTTTTAGCCACGGCACCACGGAAATAGTTAAAGCAGCGCTGTGACACAGTAGAAGTGCTGAAGACCATGTGCAAAATAATAGATGGGATCCTTGTTGACGTCAGACCAATCTTTGACCCAAATATGACGATATTAAATGATAATGATGCCGGAGATGATGAAGCGTAACTCACCTTGATTACTCTCACGTATTGGTCATCAGATTTTGAGGATAATAAATCCAAATTCGAAAGCAAACCTACAGACTAATTGTTCTCAAAAACACCGCCATCTTTTGGAAAATGTAATAAACTTTTTAGTATTCGAGTAAAATCGATATAAATATTTTTTTTTTTCAATAATTTAATAAAGTACCGGTAACTTGGTGCAAAGGTTTTATATTTAAACAACGAATTATGGTAACTATTAATAATTTCCTATGTTTCATATATTACAATAATATTTTTAATAGTGTAGCTTATTTCTATTCTTTTTCTTGCTTATTAAATGATTAACTTTTCTATCATAATTGAGCGCCATTTTTAAATTAAAACTAGGTGGTCAGTTGTATAAACATTTCTGCCTAGTTATTTATATCTAACTCTTTTTTCTAACTCCACTCTCTTGTCTCTAGACACTGGGCACTCAATAATCAATATGTTTCTTCTTGGGGAGGATCACCAGAGACATGCCGGTTAGTTTTCACCTGAAGCGGATCACCTGCTTGAGTTGTCTTTTTTTTTCTCTAAACGTAAAGGTAACCCGTTGCACCACACAAATCGCATTGATACTCATGTGTCGGATTTCGCACGACCAGCTCTTCCGGTGTAAGCACAGTACTTGCCGGCCATAACTCGTTTCTTTATAGGGATCCCAAGTGCAGATAATTCAAAGTGGCCATTCGTGTGAATTAAATTTGATGAAACGAAAATGTGTAACGAAAAACAGACAATTATTAATGCATTTATAGAGTTTAGGCTGTGAGAGAATGAAAAACAAGGAGTTTCTATATAGTTTCTCTATTCTTCATTTCCTCTTTGTGTTATAGTTCATAGCATGCCCACTGCTCTATCGCCATATACAGCCGTACAAGAACTGTATAAAGAAGAGAAAGAGATAATTTGAATCTATTCTACATTGTTATGTTCTTTTACTGTCTCTTTTGTATTTTCCTATTTTAATCAATAGAAATATTGTCGATCAACCGCTCTGACTCTCTTTCTTTTTACCCCCTCCACAGTTTGTTCATCAATGAGATAAAGAGTATAAGGAATGCTCTTACTAATTAACCAAATACAAAGGTACTTCAAGCACGTGTAGACTCACTACAGGTTTTTTTGGATTCACTAAATTGTACTTTAAAGTACAACTCTCGCCAGATATATCCATAGCGGAAATATTTGGATATCTACAGTTGGAATGATGTTGTAGCTAAATACATTATTATTAACATCTAGAAATGGGTAGAGTATGTCGCTTGAAGATCTGATGGCTGATGGGAAGCAGTTCTTAAAGAAGCAAGTAGACAGACGATCTGGTGAGGTATATAAACCACTGGATGAGAAGAAGGCAAGATCGATCGGTATAGAGAGATCTTTGATGGAATCGATGCTGAGCAGTGGACGTCTTCCGCTTGATAATCTAGTATATCTAGATGACGAGCAATGTGGTGTTGTGCGGACATCCTAACCAAAGCCAAATCTCAAATCGTCGAACCTATTCGCTTTGTTCTAAAAAAATTTATATAGAATGTAGTGTGAGTAATCTAATTTTATCGTTGCTTTCTTATCATGTAGATTTCATAGTTATCAGAAATGTATTATTCGATGCTATTCACGTGATTAAAGTACATTAACAAGATAGTATTGATTTATATATCTTATCGTATGTCGTGGTATATGCTACATGACACGCACAGTCTTAAGTTATTTATGCTTAGAACTTGCTAATGAATGGGATAAGTTTGATTTTATCATGATCAAAATTTATGGAAGTGGAATATTAGTCAGTGACATATCATGGATATTTTAAGGGTCACGCCTGACACAACCTCCTTCAATCGTAATGAGCAAGAGATAAGTAAGAGAAGTGGTGGATGATGGAAATAGTGGTGACTATTTACCAAATGAGATTGGACAGAGATCATACACGTCGAGGAACTTTTCCACTTTGCATAAGAGGTGGCTATTTTGGGAGTTGACAACCAACCTTCAAACATGATGAGGGACAGAAATAAGGTAAATTGTCTATATAGTTCCGTTTCCACTGTTGGTCTCTCGGATTGACTTCTGATACTATATAGAACATAGCATCCGGATGAAACGAGAGGAACACTGTTATGATAAAGATGATAGAATAAGGAAAGGATGAAATTATAGAAAAAAGACTAGAGATAGTAAATCTCATAATGGTTTCTATAAAAAAAAATGGCGACTTTATAGTCGCCATGTTTAGAGAAGTCTTATATCCTGTTTTATAATTATAACCATGAACGTGGTGATGATGGTTATAGTTGGAATGATTTACCATTTGACAGAAGAATATTTGACAATTAAAAAAACAATGACTAATATTTCTACACATATAATGCATTGAGTCATAACATTGATAATCTTAACTATAACTTCCTCTGTAGCGCATATCTGATGCGAAGGACTTCCGTTCGATTCAGGAGCCACATTCGGAGTATAGTTGATAGTAATTACCATTTCAGTGTTGTAAATCTGCCACTTTTAAAGCTGCTGCATCAAAATATGAAAGCTGGAGTATCATGGGCGTTTACGCTTTACCATCAACCTCATTGGCAAGATAAAAATGTGTTTTTTTTTTTAATTTCCTCAATTTGATTTTTGACATCCCTCAATTTGTCACAGTCATAGAATGCAGCATCCCATTGTCGGCGGCAAGTGCCCGTGACGCACCGTGTGAGGGATCCCTCTCCGAAATGAAATATACCAGTTCGACCATTGCCACCCCACTATCACCTCCATCCTTCAGACTTCCTTTAAATGTGCTTAAGATTTTAATGGCGTTAGTCTAGCATAATTTTATATCAGTTTCTTTCACCTCAACTAATCATCTATCATGCGCTATATAGTATTAAGTCAGTCTTAGTATATTTCTAGATTACTCGACAGACCATATTAAACGTAGAAAACCCTTGACCCTCAATTTCTATTAGACCCTTTTAATTCCGAAAATCTTTTAATTTATTCGACGAAACAATAGGACGAGGGAGAGTTTCATCTGATGGTGGGTAATATGCCTACTCATAACGTCTCGCTCTAGTTAAGGTGACATACACAGCATCACATCGTGATCGTTATCTTAGTATATATTATCTCTCATCTCGTTATCCCAGTAGTTTCATTAGTTACAACGCCCTGCAAACCAGTCGTTATGTTACCTGGATACGAGCAACACGGGACTGATTGATATGGATATCTAACCGCTGATGATGATGAGCATAAAACATTTATTGCTATAATTTTTTTTTACTCTAAGTAGAGCTAAGTAGCTTAGATTCATATCATATGACATATATCGAACTTAATCAGCAGTTTCTTGTGACCTTTAAGTTATGGAAGAAGTTTCTATTAAGTCTCAATAGAAGAATGTTAAGGACCAGCTCGATAGACAGATACCTATATATAGATGAGGTGTAAGGGATCTTACACAACTTATGGCACCCAAGCCAATATCTGCCCGTGGTGCACGCTATTAATCAACAAAGAGGCTCTGGATCCCATGAATCAGCATT
This sequence comes from Troides aeacus, assembly GCA_033220335.2. Classification (NCBI taxonomy): domain Eukaryota; kingdom Metazoa; phylum Arthropoda; class Insecta; order Lepidoptera; family Papilionidae; genus Troides; species Troides aeacus. Next base: position 2,024,496 of record CM067272.1, on the reverse strand, counting down.
GGGCTAGCGGGGTGTCAAATTGCCTAAATCCGCCATAACAACCCCTAAAAACGACGGGATCCCGGTGGCATACGAGGACATACTGACTGCGGAAATACGCTGCGTGACCGCGACGTGGAGGCCTTTAGGGGAGGTCTATGTCCAGGAGTGGACGTCTATTGTCTGATGATGATGATGATGATATATATACAAGAGATTTCCACCTATGTAGAGACTCATCACGATATCGCTGGAAGCATAAGGCCTGGAGACTTGAAATTAGATAAGATTATTCCTTTTGCCAAGTGTAGATCAGGTAAGAACGAATTTTACAAAATTCCTCCTCCAAAGAGAGTTGTGGGGGTGTACAGCCTGCAAAGCGGGCAAGGAACTGCTACATATATATATGTGGCTGTTCCTTGTGTGTATATATATATGTTTCCTGAGAATCGGAGTTTCGAGTTGCGAAACTGAGGTAACAGTTGGATGAGCTTTGCTTGTACCTTTCCGTGTATCAGTTTACCGCGTATTGAATAACTGGTGTGAAGGTGCTGTCAGTAAGTAATTTGATAGCAGTAAATATTATTTACTTAATACCAGTCAAATGTTCAATAACCATTTATACCTATTTATTGGTTTAATAACCAGTCTAACCAAAAATCGGAAAGATTCTATAGATCGTACGCGGTACATGTCTCTAGTGCGGGTTAGATTCCCATAGACCTTCAGCTTCCGGTGAAGAATAACATCATGAGGATGACAGGTTCCACCATCATATCCACCAACTCACTTGGCTAGCGTGGTAGCTAAATGACTTTGACTACCTTGTGAGAGAACGCTTATAGGCCCAATGATAGGAACACTAAATGGAATTGATTGGTACTAGATCTCCGTTCCTGGAGACCATGTAGGTATATACCACCGCGGATCCTATTTCTGCCGCAAAGTAGTAGTGTGCAAACGTTACTACGTTCCGGTTTGAACGACGTTGTGATCTAGTGAAATTTGTAGTGACCAGTGTTAGTATTTTACGTCTGTAGCGACGGCGTGGTGCTGTTTGTCATCCTAACTAGTATCTCGTTGTAGGAAAGCGTATCACTCAGAATCAGGTGAGCGTATTGAGCCTCTCGCCGCTGATTTACGGTTTCGCTGTGCGAATTTTGAGCTAAAATAAAAACTTTCTAAAATTCACAACCTCTCGCTTTGTGAATGTGATCGCATGCGAAACGCGTTTTATCTGTACTAAGTACTGGCGAATCGGTACAGTATTTAACCGACGACAAATAAGAGGGTTCTTACATACTCTTCAACAACGTCCTCGAATGGCGACCGCGTACCGGAAGACGTAGTGTTGGCAGACCAGATCAGATGGATGCGACGATCTGGTGAAGGTTGCGGGAAGCAGCTGGATGCGGGCAGCGCGTGATCGATTGATGTGGAGATCTTTGGGGCTGGCCTAGGTCCAGCAGTGGTCATCTATCTGCTTATGATGATGATGATGATAAAGATGATGATGTATACTTTAAACTTTTTCTTCATTTTGTTTCAATAATCTGCCACAGGCTATTCCTTCTCAAGGATGCTTATGCTATATGTCCTAGCTGTTCCCCGCCCGCTTTGCTTTCCGTAATATAAAAATTGCACTTTCTATAGCAACCGTTACTATAGCAACCGCATAAATAATACCAAATGAAAATACTTGTAAATGTTAATCATAACTAAGATGATGAATGATCTATGAAATTCAAAGGATAAATAGCGTATGAAAAAATACAGAGACCGCGTTGAATGGACATGTTCTCGTATCACGTTCACTAGTTTTCAAGTCATCGGTGAACAAAGAAAACCTATTTTTCTTTATATATATATGTATACCAGTTAAAGATATTTTAAAGGTTTTTTTTTAAATAATTATCAATACGTTCGTTGTAATTCGCACGTTACATAATGCGGTACGCCATCGCCAAGGTCGTCTGGTATGTCCCAAGTCATTCTAACTCATCATCAGATGTTTACATAACACTGAGGTAGCAGTTCCCGTACATAATAAACTATAGTTACATTGTTACATCAGCATATTTTGTTAAAAAAAAAAAAAAAAACAGTATTTCATCTGATAAATGATACCAACCCATAACAACGTAGAACCAGTTAGAATGGCACTGCACCATATTACGCTCATCACCTGTGGCATAAGATGTTGTCTCCTTACCCTAGTAGTTACACTAGCTACAGCGCCCTTCAAACCGGAATGTTTGTCGGTTGAAATAGACGCTGGTGTGGACCTAGACGGTCTCCAGCAACAGAGACCTACAACCAGTAAGTGTAACGGATGATGATGATGATGAGTAACCTACCAGTCATGGTACAAGGTGCGACTGATAACAGATTGTAACGTTATCAGTGCAGTGATAAGGTGAGCCATATTGGTTATCCATTTTAATGGCATGTAGGTCATTGACCTATTGACCGATATGGCAACATATATATCGACGGGCATAATTATTTATTCAACATCATCATAGTGGAAGTCCGTGGAGCCGGGTCTGCGAGATCAGTGTCAGGTGAACTGTAAGAGTCAATATGATTACCATGCTCAACATCATCAGAGAATACAGGACATTCATTACTCTATACAGGTATTTTAGTAAGGCATACCTTAGGTTAGGTCTTACGTTTGAATCCAGTGTCTTCCAGTGATTATATCAGGTGCTGCTGATGTCTTAAAACAGATGCGAAAATGTCTAATAATATTTATATGAAATAACAATTTTAATATAAAAAAAAATTGTCTCTGGTTTTTTTCTACAAAGCGAAAAGACCAGCGAAACGTTCACCTGATGGTAAGAGATACGCGTACCCATAACGTGGGGCTAGTTAGAAAGATATATACAGTACGCTTTGCTCGTCGCTACAATCATAATATATTAAGTCTCATTACCGCAGTAATTTCACTAGCTACAACTCACTTCAATCCGGAACACAGTAATGTTTGCACACTACTATGTGGCGACAGAAATAGACGCCGCGGTCGTACCTACATATCGATCCGGCAACGGAAACCTACCACAAGTCTATTTTGTTCCGCCTTCGTGGCCATTTTGTTTTAGGATTTTTAGTAGCAACCGGATAAGGAACCTCCGCATCATTCAGCCACCATAACAACAATTCTGGTGTATATCAACCAGGTTATGAGTGTGAAAGCTTCATCATCCTCTGTATTATCATCATTTAACACCATTTGAAATTAATGTCAAATGATAACCTATTACATAAAATAAACTTAATAGAACAGATACGTATTAAAAATTTATATTCCGCTTACGTGTAATACGTTGTACCGATAGCAAAACAAATCGTTTCGTATTAATGTATCGAGGCGATACACACGGGACGCAAGTGGAAAGTATCGATTGGACTGAGAGCCGGCGGGTACGGATTCTAGATCACACGTTCAAGGTCACCGCGGCCGGATCCTGTTTGCAGACACCAGGGTCTTAGACCATCTCAATTGCGATGTTAGTAACTACACAAAGCTACTTAGACTCAGTGTTTTTTTTTTTTTTTTTTTTGTAATTAAGCAACGGAGTCGACGGAACGTTCACCTGATGGTAAGTGATACGCGCGACCGAATTGCGCATTTCGCGTGAGACATGAGATAGTGAGTCTCGTTACTCAACTAATTACAGCGCCCTTTGAACCGGAACATAGACGGTATCCGGCAACAGAGACCTACCATCAGGAAATGATAAGTTTTATAGCTTAACCGACACAAACTTCTTTTAGACTTGACCCGATGGTAAATAATTCGCCTTCTACAGCTGGTTAGAATGATAGATCATCTTATAATTTCACTAACTACAAAGTCCTTCAAACCAGATCACAACAACGTCCGCACTTCGAACTGTTTGTAGGCAGAAATAGCTGCGGTGGTACCTACCTAGATAGTCTCCCGACCCCAGAGACCTACCTACAGTTAGATGCTTTATATATGTGGATGAACAGTATAGCTTAAGACCATGGTCGTTGACTTCAAACAATTGTTAGGTGTCAAAAAATTTCGGTAGCTACAGCGTCCTTCAAATCGGACTATTGAGATACAAGTACTCTAATGAAGTTTTAAGGAAATATAATTAATGATTTTAATAATAATTTAAGGACATCTGTCTCAAGTTGACAAGCATAGGCGGTGCAGTGTATATCATTCTAACTACCGCCATTTTGTCATGGACAGACTTATCACTTAACATTAGGTGAATGAACGAAAAAAAAAAATCGATTTAAAGATAACAAATCAATAATGACCACATGTTTGCGTAAAATACGGTCGATGGCCTTCCTTAAAGATTCCCAAAGGGATCGAGTAGGAATTCGTATGGGGGGGATTTGAGCCATTTCCCACTCTACTGGCCCAAAGCGGGCTCTGGTGTGAGTTCATAAATATATATGTAAAGTAGCAAACTCGAAGGTTTAATTGCGAAACCAAAAAAAAAATGGCCGAAGACTAAACAGTAATTCTTATTTCTCTGTTGCAAGTCACGGAGCGCTTGAGGTCAAATCAATATAATGTAACCTTAAGAAAACAATTTAAAAATGGCCGACTGCGCTCACATGGTCCCATTGTGTTCATCGGACCTAGGGCTGTCAAAATATACAACGCGTAAAGACATCACCGTGTTCCGGTTCGATGGACGTTGCAACTAGTGTAATTACTGGGATTACAAGATATTACGTCTCAGGCGATGATATCATCCTGATTAGCGCCACTTTATAGGCAGGCGTATAACTTACCATCAGCTGACCATCCTGCTCGTCGTGCTTACGACGACGAAGGTAAAAGATCATGCGGTCCCACCAACCGGATCATCTGATCAAGTTAATGACTCGTGATCATTTTAATTGTCGCAGTCGGAAGAGATGCGCTGGACAGGAACAGGTGGAGACTGATCGTCAGCTCCAGACAGCAACACTAGCACTGGTCACGATCCTCATACATGAGGGAACGACTCTAGAGAGAGTGTAAATATATTATTTTTTAACTCTGTCTCTTTCTAAAAAGAGAGAGAGAGAGAGAGAAGTGCGACGTACACCTGATGGTGACACGATTGCTCATAACGTGACGCTAGTTAGGATGATACATAAACACCTCATGTTTGTCGTCATGAGGCGTATATTGTTAAGTGTCGTTACCTCAGCAATTACACAAGCTACAGACCCCTTTAAACCGGAAGACAGTAATGCTAATTAGTTCGGCTGTACGGTCTCCAGCAAAAGAGATATAACTTTGACTTGAATTGACTCGTAGTCTCTTGCGATACTATCAACAATATTATGTGTTTTCAATAAAACAAATATTTTAAATTTATTTGTTGTAGCAACATTACATTTTAAATATATATATTTTTAATTTCAATATTTAAATCGATTATAATTCACATCACTAGTGTCAACGTCACAGCTCTAGCTAGAGCGGCAGACGTCATCGGTCACTTCATTTTTCCCGCCAATTTCCCGCAACGCAGATAAATGAACGTGCGCATGGAAATACGATGGTTAATATAAACGACCTTCAATTTACAGGTATGTTCTACATAGATAATTCCTTACTAGCTGTTGTGTAAATAGATTAATATAGCAACCGTTACTATAGCAACCGCATAAATAATACCAAATGAAAATACTTGTAAAAGTTAATTAGAAATAAAACGATGGAGGATCTATGAAATTCAAAAAATAAATAACCTATAACCAACACATCATTCCGCGTAGAATGCTAATGTTCTCATGTCTATACGTTCACTGATTTTCACGTGATAGGGGAAAAATCAAAACTCATTTTCATTATAATTATACAAAGATTTATTTACAATATATTGATTTATCCGCCATTTTATAATTTCATGATAACTAAGTTTTCTATTCGATCGAACGAGGTGACTAGCGGAACATTCATCTGATGGTAAGTGATTCGGCTTCCTATAACAATATGGCAATAGTTAGGATGATATATACTACACCACATTGTGTTCGATGCTATGTGGCATAAGATGTTACATCTCTCCCCTAATAATTTCACTAGCTACATCGCCCTCCGAACCGGAACACAAATGTATACAAACTATTATTTGACGGTAGAGCTACAAGCTGTGGTGGTACCTACCTAGATAGTCACCAGCCTCAGAGATCTATCACAAAAAAGGTTATATATACATATTTTTTTTTGTATATTATTGTTGACAGATTAAAAAATATATATGAAAGATAATAATACAGATAATAAATATATATTCCTTGCACAGATAATACAATTTACGGGTAGGTCTCTGTTGTCGGAGACAGACTAGGTAGTTACTACCACAGAGCACAGGGCCAGCAGATAAACAGTACTGTGCAATTACTGTGTTCCGGTTTGAAGGATGCTGTAGCTAGTGTATTGAGGTTGCAAGATTCAACATCATGTCTCAAGGCGACGAGTGTTCATGGTGCACTATAATGAACTATCAGATGGACGCCGCCTTCAAGTCGTTGCTAATTTGAATAATAAAAAATTAAAAAGAAATTATCTATTTGGGGTCACAGATAAAAAATATCAATGGCGAACAGTAAAATCAATTCCGTCTATCAGAAATGGAGTATACCGTTTTATCTATGCGTGGCTGGTTAGAACCGGTTGTGCTGGTGATGAATAGCTCGTGTGAAAACACTTTCATCAACTCGCGCCCATATCCGCATCGACCCACTGACCGTGCTCAAACGTACCATAGACCACGAACGGGGACACCACGACTTTTTTTTCTATCGATATGATACGTACGACCATAATATAAGACAGTAAAACAATATTAACGAACAGCTGATTAAATTTTTTTTTTATTATCAATTCAATAAGGAACAAACATGATGAAGCCAAGTTTTTAATTAAAAATAAACTGTTTGAAATTAATACGATCGTGTGTTAAATTTGTGACATACCCTTTTTTTGATTGCCGGTTAAAATAGGATATTAAAACCAAAAATTCCTCTATTTAATTTGTGTTATATTTTTTAAAAAAAAAAATTAAAAAAAATGTCAAAATTTACTGAGTACACACAACTGCTTTTTTTAAAAACTTTATTTAAAAAAGAGAAATTTATTTTTCGTGCATCCCTGGTGGGGATCGAACCCACGACCTTTGGATTAGAAGTCCAACGCGCTATCCTCTGCGCCACAGGGACGACAACAGTTGTTTTGAAATAACATTACACATCTTATTGGCCATATATATGCGTTAGTAAATTACTATATTTCATATATATATATGTAAAGAAAAAAAAAAAAAAAAAAGACATCACTATATATTATACCACTTAATAAAGACTTGTATTACTATGATAATACACAGATGATGTAATAGATAGTATGCCGGAGACCGTGTAGGTAGGTACCACCGCAGCTCCTATTGCAGCCGACAAACAGTATGCAAACATCACTGTGTTCCGGTTTGAAGGATTTTCTAGATATATTAATTTAGGTAACGACTCTTAATGTTATACATCTTGTCTCAAACAGAATGTGGTACTAACGATCTAACTTCACCTTATTATGGTTAGAGCGTATCACTTACCACCAGGCAAACGTCGCGATTGAACGCTTAATATAATAAATAAATAGGAGCCTTTCAAACCGGAACACGGTAATCTTCACAGTTTGATTCCCGTTACCCCAGTAATAATAATAACTACAGCGCTTGTCGGCAACAAGCGCTGATACTAGAGATCTACCATCATTAAAAGCTGTGAGGGTTGATAATAAATGTTTTATTAAGGGGTTGTAGGGATGGTGAAAGTTTGAGAAGCGGTGCACTAGACAACAAAGCGGACGCGGATTCCATCGAAAGTAAGTTACGCACGCCTTGCTCTCATGATAGACACGAGCCGGCGGGGTTTCGCAAACCAGTTCCGGGGCTGGCTGCAGTTCGAGCTACGTCGACGGCACCGCTAAGCTCCGCAGCTTCTCAGGCATCCTACGACGCGAAACCGGCCATTTTGTCGATGCGTTGACATTTAAATACTAGATATAACATATTTCTACCTTTTTTTATTCGACTAAGCGAGCTGGACGTTCACCTGATGGTAGCTAAACGGCTGCCAATAACCTGGCGCGTCAGTATGTCATACACAGCACCGCATTGTGCTCGTCGCTGGACACGTGATATTAAGTCTCGTCACTCCAGTAATTACACTAATTACAGCGACCTTCAAACCGGAACAGAGTAATGTTTTCGTTTTTGTTGCGAAAATAATCCTAAAAGATACCAGCTGTATCGTCTCTCTCCTTCCCTTGTACCGATTCTAGGCCACTCGTTTTGGAGTGGGCTTGGCGATAAGGATCCCTCGAACTGGTTCGCCGTCCTTGTAGTATTTAACATCCTTTTGCTCCTAGATTTCTAGATTAAAGACAGTATATTTATATATAGTGGCCTAGAATCGGTACAAGGGAAGAAGAGAGAAGACACAGCTGCTTTTTTTAATTCATATATGACAGGTATATGATATATATATATAAATATATCATATCATCTCTGTTCTTCCCATGTACCCGATTCTAGGCGACTTATTTTGGAGTGTGTGTGCAATAGTCTAGAGGATCTCTCAATCTGGCTCGACGTCATTGTAGTATTGTACATCAGCCTTTACTCCCGGATTTCTAGATGAAAGACAGAATATTCTGGTCGGTATGCTCCACTGTCTTCCTCCTCAGGATATGAGAAGACGGTAGAAAGGAAAAATTGGATCATGGACTATTTAAATTTGCTCTACGAAGAGTTTGGACGTTCTAGTACGTTGGAGCACCGTCTGAAGTCCACCTTCAGTGATGACCCGAACATCGATTTATTAAAAGGCCCGCCTCGTTAAGCGAAATAAGTAGTAACTTGAAACTGCAACCAGTTGGTTAACGAGACCTCGAACTCGAACAGGATTTAATTAACCGAGAGGTTTTTTTTTTTTTTTGTTTCACTCAAACTTTCAAAATTGTGAAGCTGTGACATTTTTTCTCTTGACCCATAAAACCAGGGTTCAGATTTCACATTTCATTAGTACTACATCGTCTGAAGGAAGCAGTTGGTAACAAATCTGGAAAAGTTACTGTGCTTGCACAAGTCACGGAATTTTTTTATTTTGGTTTCGGGGGGAAATCTTCGAGAAGCTGCCTTCTGGGGGGAAGTCGAGAGTTATGTGCAGAGTTTTACCCACTAAGGGTGAGGTCACCGGGTCTCCGTTCAGAACGCAACCGCGGCCTCGCTAGCCTCGTGAATAGATCAATGACCGGAGACTACGTCCAGCCATTGTACTATTCAGGGTCGTTTAGAAGGCGATGAGACCCTCCATCCTGAACGCCAACAAAATAGCAAACCCAAGCCAAGCTCACCAGCTCCTGGTGCAGCCTGCCGATCAACAAACGAGGCTCTTGCTCACCACCAACCCGCATTGGGTCAGCGTGGTGGTGATCTTTGGGAGAGGCTTATCTCCAATCTATCGGCTGATGATGATGAACTAAACTTTAACCAAGCTTCAGATCAATATATAATAAAAAAAAATATTACTAACTTTTCACGGTTTCCTAACAGAGAAGATAGTGTAGCTGGTGAAATTACTATCTTCCGGTTTGAAGGAGGTTGTGGACTGGTGAAATGACTGAGGTGTCGCGACTTAAGATAAATCTCAAGACGAGCGCAATGTGGTGCAGTTTATACCTTACTAGCGCCAATATATTACCGCGAACGTCACCCTAGTCAAGTTATTTCGTATAAGAAGTATGCAGTAAGTTCATAGTAGTAATAATCGCAGTAATGAAAACATTCATGATAAACAATATTACTAGGTTACGATCAGATTAGATTACGTTTACGTTGTCATCCAATATCCACAGTTAAGTAATCGCGGTTTAACTGTTAAATGGGTTTTGCTGGTTTAACGCTTGTCTGTGACTTTATTACCTATCTAGCAACTAAACTAGATTAAGTCTAGATTTTTTTTCTATACATCGAACGGTGAAGACAAGCTGAACGATCACCAAATGGTAAGTTATATAAATGATAAATTAATATAAAATGTCTTCACTCCAGTAATAACACTAGATACAACGCCTTTCAAACCGGAACATAGTATTTTTTGCTCGCTGATATTTGGCGGCATAAATGAGCAAAGGACAAGGCCAAGACTTGGACAATCCTGATATTAGTCTTGTCTGTTCGGCCTCGGTCTAGGTCTTCCTTAAGCACTGCTAGGTTTGGTCTGGGCCTTGAATAGTCATCTCCTAGTCCAGAAAAAAAGCATGTCTCTCATTTGTCTTGCATATTTGGCATTCGTGTTGGTGTCATCTTCATCTGGAGCTAGGTCTCTGTAAGGTCTTGTGGTAAGGTTACAGCCTAATTAGGTTCCCTATTGAATTCCCTTCATATTGTTCGCTTTATAGGAATATTTAGCGACACTAAAAAGCTTCCTCGAAATAACATCTCTGTTGCTGGTGACCGTTTATTTAGGTACCACCTCAACGATTACTTCCGCTTTGTTCCGGATTGAAGGGCGCTGTGGCTAATGCTGGAGTAATGAGACATTCAAGGCGCCAAGCGCAATATGCACCACACAGTATATATCATCCTATTAACGTCTCGATTATATAGTCGCTCAATTAAAAAAAAAAAAAACTATTTTGCCCATCATTAGCATACTTAGACGGTCTCCGACAACAGAGTCCTTCAAACAGTATATTTATAATTGCTTATAATGAATTCGACCAAGCATCTTAAAAGCGCTAAATATATTATATGAAGGGAATTCCACGCGATACTAAATTAGGCCACGACCTTACCGCAGTCCAGTTAAAATATAATTATAGTTACAATAGCAACAGTAAGACGTATTTAACAAATAGATATGTTAACAGATATTACTAGTATGCAGTAATATATCCATACCACTTGTTTATAATCTGCAGTAAGTGATCCAACGATGGATAAGGAGTGAGTCATGTACGTAAAGGTATGTTACAATGGCTGATACGCGAAAAAACGTTTTGCTTTATTTTTACAGCCGTTTATAGCAATTATTAAGCAATTTTTTTTTATTTAACAAAGCGACGAGACAAGCGATTCGATCACCTGATAGTAAGTGATACGCCAACAACAACATGACGCTAGTTAAGATGGTATATAAAACACCACACTGTGCTCCTCGTAAGACATGAGATGTTGAGTCCGTACTTCAGTGATTACACTAGATAAAAAGCCCTTCAAACAAGACTACAGTAATATTTGCACACATAAAAATAAAATATAATAAACATTACATTATTCCTATATAGAATCGATTAAGTTATATATATAGTATAATCAAAACTTTGAATACTATTCATCATTACATATACTAGTAGTAAATCTCCAGGTTTAAGTAGGTACCACCGTAAAGCCTATTGAAGTCGACAAACAGTACTGTGCGAACATTACTGTGATCCGGTTTGAAGAGCTTTATAGCTGGTAATTACTTTAATAACGAGACTAAAGATCGTATGTCTGTAGCTACGAGCACAATGTGGGGCAGTGTATAATATCCTAACTAGCGCCATGTTATGAGGTGAACGTCGAGCTTGTCTCCTCGCTTCGAAGAATAAAAAAAAAGTACGTACTTCACAGTCGAAATTGACCATCATTATCGAAGTATGGATATTTCAGCTGTATATAATATGTGTCTTCGAGTTGATACACAAACACAATTGATTTCGTATGTAAAAACTTTTTTAAATAAAATTCGACACGCGTATTAAAGACATCAGCGAAATAACTGCGTCGAACCGTAACACGCTTTGTAATCATTTTTTTTTTTTTTTAATACGATGCACACAGAACACAAAATTACTCACCATAATATATCAAACGTTGAAGTTTAAAAAAAACAACTAGCAGCGGTTGTAATGTTACTATTTGTATTATTTATTTAATCTGTATTTTATATCACATCACCATAGCAACGCGGCGCGGAACGGTACAACGGCGACGCGTGTGTACGGCGGAACGTCCGCTCATCAACTGACAGTTTTCGCGCCATCAAACAATTTTCTTTTCTCAAATGAGTCACAGGAACATTCGTCATGCGGCGTTCGGACACAATTATAAAAATTTTAATTGTTTTTTTTTTATTATTTATTTAAGCGACGAGATGAGCGCTAGTTAGTATGTTATACACTACACCGCATTGTGCTCGTCGCGTTGACATGTTAACTGCTCCCTACCTGCGAACGCAAGTCTCGTTACTCCAGTAATTTCACTAGCTACAACTCCCATCAAACCGGATAGAATAAAGCTTGCTACACTACTTTTTGACGGCTAAAAGCTACCACCCGAAGTAGTATATGTATATAAATGTGTATTAAGATTTTTCTGATTGTAAGTCATTGTTGCCGTAGCCCTGTAGTTTCGGAATATTAAGAATAGTACTATGATGAACTCCGCCTGTCGTAGAAGGCGACTAAAAGGATTTTCGTGTTCGTGGACTTTGAAGGTCAGGTCCTCAATGTCAGACTAACAGAGTCCGGAATGAACAAGTAAGAGGTCTAGTGCTTGTCGTACTAAAACGAGGGTGCCGAAGAGGGCTTCTTCGCTGGAGCTTGCTTTAGGCGAAATGCCAGGAGGCACTGGTGCGTTCAGTACAAGATCTAGTGCCTTCTACAACGCACTAAGTATGACCACCAAGGAGGTTTTAGTACATAAAAATTCTACATAATCTTATCTTCTCTCCAAAAGCAGGGTATCTGTTTAGAATATTTCCACATAAACAATCATTTGCGGTTGCGGTTGCTCTCAAAGGAATATTTCAAACAAATTTCAAGTCTAATTATATATCACGGATACTAAAGCGGACGGGGAATAATTACTATATATATATGTATATATACGTGCTTACTGAATGCAAGTAAACTAACAGTAAACTTTAATCTACCTTTGTCTATTTATTTGGACAATGGCCCCAATGACATATCACGAACCGAGCCAAGTCGTAACTTTAATACATTCCCGACTTAAACTTTGAATTGTTCAAGGCCGTATATGACTTGTTCTTTGCATTTTTTTTTATTAAATTGTCCCAATGTTAGTTACGTTGTTATGGGTAGAGTCACGTGATTATAGGTGTAAGCACACAGTCAGTATTATACACTGCACCACGTAGCGCCATAAGATGTCTTAGTAATTACACTAGCTACAGCACCTTTCAAAGCAGAAGACAGTAGTGCTTGGCGGCTTCTGGAGCTGGGTGGCAGGAGCTGAGGTAGTACCTACTAGGTGGTCTCCAGCGACAGACCTACCACCAGTAACATTACCAGTAATAAATAATAATATAGAGCCAACTTAAGGTTACCTTCTTTCAAAGAGAGTTAAGTTCACTATTGGCTACACTAGCAAATCGCCTGCAGACGCAGTTTGTATTACTAAACTAGCTTTGCTGGTCGTAATATAAAATTAGACTGCAATAGACTTTGCATAGCAACCGTTACCATAGCAACCGCATAAATAACACCAAATGAAAATGTTTACAAAAGTTCATTAGAAATAAAATGAAGAGGAACCTATGAAATTGAAAAATTAAATAGCCTATAACCCTGTATCGATACGTTCACTGCTTTTCACGTGATTGGCAAATAAAGGAGATCATTTTATACATTTAGATTAGACAAACGTCGCCATGACAACTGATTAGTGTGTAAAAAAACACAAAGCCATGTAACTGTCTTGCGTAACTCTAATATAACGGAGCAAATAACTTAATAAAAAGAGTTGAGTTATTGTCGAACATACTTCTAAGGTTTCTCATAACTAAGTTAATTTACTGAAGGCTGTTTTTTTTATTATTCAACTAAGCGACGAGACGAACGAGACGTTCACCTGAAATTAAGTGATACGCCTGCACATAACGTGGCGTTAGTATGTAATACATTGCAGCACATTGTGCTCGTCGCCTTCAAACATCAACCGACGAGTCTTTATTCCAGTAATTACACTAGCTACATCGACCTTCAAACCGGAACACAGTAATGAATCGAGTATAGAATATTCATGAGGTTGACCATGTTTTAAGTGATTTTAATCTCTTGTACTTTATGCATTTACATCTGATTGTCTTAAAGTAAAAATAATTCCTATGGAGGCAGTAAAAGAACTTGAGAAGCCTGATCTTTATTTGGACAGTTGAACTCTCCACAATAAAAATCTCCACATAACTCTGACTTCCCTCCAAAATACAGAGTATATTATTGAAGATTTCCCTCTACCGAAAACAATAATAAAATGTGTAAGGGTTCTCTCACAACTCAGAGGACCCAAACTAACCTCACCTGCTCGTGATGCATCTAGCAACAAATGGGGCTCTGGCTCCCATTATCTCTCATTGGACCAGCGAGATTTTTTTTTTTGTTTAAAAGCGTTCTCCTTAGTTATTTTCGCCTAGGGTCCTGTCTTTCCTGTATCTTTATTAATATATTTCCTTATCCTTTGTTCTATCCTTCTTACTTACCTCTTTCTTCCTACCTTATCTTCTTTCACTCTTCATATTCCCTCTCTCGCTCCCCATTCTATTTCCTTTCATCCATCCCTTTCTCACCAATGAGGATAACTCATACCCTTTATTTATTTTTGCGCATTCCTTTTTACATTCTTTGGGACCAGCGAGATTGGAAATGACTCAAATCCTCCTATACGAATCCCTACCCGATCGATATGGGTGTCTTTGGAGGCCTTTTTTGGTTCCGGGTGGGAAATCTTCAAAAAAATACTCCGTTTTCAGGAACGTCAGAGTTATGTGGAGATTTTTATTCACTAAAACCTCCGTGATCACCTTCGGCGTTTAGAGAGGTCCCGCGATCTCCGTCCGGAACACAAACGCGACCTCGCTAGCGCTATGCTGGGATAGCCCGTCCAGGGGTCTGCTTTATGCAGACCCTACCAGCCTCGTCAGTACTGCTTCAATGACTGAAGACCACGTCCAGACACTGTCCTCCTCAGAGACTTTTAGAAGGCGATGAGAACCCCCATCCCCACCGCCAACGATCCCGTCTTTGAAGGCCTATGTCAAGCTGTGGACGCCAATCGGCTGATGATGAAGCACAGAGACGGCAGGGCTGTGTATAAATTCATACCCCCTACCCAAAAATCAGTCCTCATTATATGTATCCCACCATACGAATCTCCACCCGATCAACAAATCTTTACAGGCCTATGTCATACTGTGGACGTCTGTCAGCTGTTAATGATGATAGGTATTAATACTAGTATACAAAGTTATAATCAACTAAGCATCAGTTAACTTAATCGGTAGTATCAAAGTTAACAACGATATAGTGATGTGAACCCCACTATAAAGATAAAGTTATGAATGCGTATATCGATTTCCATTTGAAATAATCGATACTTCTATGAATGAATCCAATAATAGATCTTAATAGACCTTGCTTAATAGAATATATATCAATTAAGATTTCTTATCGATCAACATATATATATACATATATATTGAAAATGGGTTCGTTTGTTCGCCAATCACTTGAAAAACAGTGAACGTATTGACATAGTAATATGAGCATTCTACGCGGTATGTGTTATAGGTTATAATAGGGGGACCAGAAAGTAATGTCGTTTCTGCGCATGCCAATACTTGATTGTCATTTGTCAGCTCATTGTTTTGTTCAGAGGCGTACCAAAGACATTGTGAGGTTATAGTGATTTCTTTACTTATAGACAATTGAATTACAATTTTTTTTTGTAATTTTGGGTAAAATGGCCAGCCAAATACCAGAAGAGGTACACATCCGGCATTGCATGCTCTTTGAGTTTCGCAAGGGAAATAACGCAACAGTTGCTACCAAAAACATTTGCGATATTTATCCAAATGCACTGGACATTCGTAAATGCCAAAGGTGGTTTTCCAAGTTCAAATCGGGTAATTTTGATCTTTCCGACTTGTATCGATCAGGAAGACCATCAGCGTTAGACAACGACGTGTTAAGGGCGGAAGTGGAAGCAAATCCGTGTCAGACGATCGAGGAATTGTCAAACAGTCTCAACAAACCTTGGTCGACCATCCAAGAACATTTGAAGCAGATTGGAAAAGTAAGCAGAGCAGGTGTTTGGGTCCCGCATAATCTGTCCGAACAGAATAAGGCTAACCGATCAATCACATGCAACTTATTGCTTCAACGACACAACACAGAAGCGTTTTTTGATCGCTTGATCACAGGAGATGAGAAATGGGTCCTGTATGATAACCCAAAACGCAAAAGGCAGTGGCTCTCTCCAAATGAAATCCCTCGGAGTACTGCTAAGCCAGGTTTACACCCCAAAAAAGCGCTTTTGTGTGTTTGGTGGAGTATTCGCGGCATTGTTCATTTTGAATTACTGAAACCTGGAGAAACTGTTACTGCAGACCTCTACAGCGAACAATTGCAGCGAGTCAATCAATCTTTAATTGAAAAGTGGCCAGCGATTGTCAACCGAAAAGGCGTCATTCTCCAACATGACAATGCAAGACCGCACTGCGCAAGGCGAACTCTAGAAAAAATTAATGAATTGGGGTGGGAGGTGCTGCCTCATCCACCATATTCGCCCGATGTTGCACCATCGGATTTCCACTTATTCCGAGCGCTGCAACACTTTTTAAGTGGCAAAACATTTGCAAATTTGGATGATATCCAAAATGCCATCTCTAGATATTTTGCCGAAAAACCAATTAATTTTTATCGATCAGGGATTGAAAATTTACTCACTAGATGGCAAAAGGTTATTGACAATGATGGGGAATACATCATTGATTAAAAATAAAGACTCGTTAAAAATGTATGTGTTTGTATTTAGCGTAAGAAAACGACATTACTTTCCGGTCCCCCTAATATATATTTTCAATTTCATAGATCCTTTATCATTGTATTTATAATTAACTTTTACATACATTTTCATTTAGTATTATTTATGCGGTTGCTACGGTAACGGTTGCTATAAAAAATCATTTTCGGTTGCGGTTGCTCTCAAGGAATATTTCAAACAAATTTCCACTCTAATTCTATATTACGACCAGCAAAGCGAGTGAGGAACAGTTAATTATTGGAGTAATGTAACAATACATATAAGTACAGTTAGTGATGAGCAAAGTAAGGACAAGACCAAGACTTGGATAATCTTGGTCTTCTCGATCCGGTCTTGTAATATATTAAATATTTTGTTTCCGGTAGGAAAGCATATGTTCAAGTTATGATAAATATTCTAATACATAATTTCAACGGAATTTCAATTTTTGATTCAGACTTAGTCTTGGTCTTATAATATGGTTGTCTTAGTCTTGGTCTTGTTCATTCGTTCTTGGTCTTCACTACAGTAGTGTAGTGTAATTTAAAACCAAATTAAATATACACATTCAATTGTCAGAGAACAAAAAATTCGACGATGGCAATAAAACCCTCCGGAGTGCGATAAATGTGCTTTGTATACGACCGACGATTCCCTACGGCGTTATTGTTATGCCTCGTCCTTAAATGGTGAAGCCGTGTCTGCTTTTGGAGGATTTTATGCCAGGACCACCTTCGCCGAGGAGATGAGATTCCAAACCCTTTATATATATTCCATATTATTAAAGTTTCCTACTGATGTAAACTTGAGATATATATAAAACAACATCAAGTCTATCCGTCATTATAAGTATTTACATGTAATAGGTAACACTACATTACACCACAGTAGCTCCTATTGCAGCCGCCAAATAGTACTGTGCAAGTGTTACTGTGTTCCGGTTTAAAGGGCGTTGTAACTAATGTAGTTACTAGAGTAAACAGACTCAACATGTCTCAAACGACGAGCGCAATGTGGTGCAGTATGCTATCCTAACTAGTTTACGTTATGGGCGGGTGTATCACTTACTATCAGGTGAGCGTCTCGCTCGTCTCGATGCTACGTGAAATATAAATTATTAGGACAAAGAAAATAATAAATCAAAGAAAAGATTTATTTAACTTTGATGTATTTATTTTAACGCCATCTATGTTTTGTAAGTGGTACTATATTTTTTATAATATTGATTTCGGTTAAGATTACATAAAGTAATTAATTCTTTCCTTTAATTCTCCTTTTTTCTTTGCTGTTACTATATCAACCGTATAAATAATACAAAATTGAAATATGTATAAAGGTTGATTAGTAATCAAATAATGAAGGATCTATGAAAATAATTAGCCTATAATTATTTACGAACTATTTCGCGTCGAATCGTCATGTTCCCCTATAGATACCTTCACTAGTTTTCACATGATTGACGAACAAAGGATACCTGTTTTTATTATATATATATATAGATAATTTAATGAAGATTAGTGTTGGTAAGACAAAAGAGACTGTTTCTTACCAACGTCTACACAAACAAGGAACATCGAGTGCCTCATTAAGGTGCTCGATCATAAACAAAAACACAAATTGCCCGCGCCACTCTCGCACGGAAAGCTTACAGTCACGAATTTGGCGGGAGCTCGCCGACAATGAGTAAAGATGGAGGGGGAAAGAAACTAGTATGTAGTGTTACCATATTTGTTTTATTTTTATGAAACAAAGATCCCAATCGGTAAGCCATATCCCAGCCTATAATAATAAAAACCACTCATTCTTATATTATCTACTGGTGGTAGGTCTCTGTTGTCGGAGACCGTCTAGGTACCACCGCAGCGCCTATTGCAACCGACAGTAGTGTGGAAACATTACTGTATTCTAATTAAATGACAGTGTAATTACTGGAGTAACGAGATATGGCTCAAGGCGACGAGCACAATATGATGCTGTGAACATCTTGAATAGGGGCACATTATTATTAGCAAGAGTGTCTCTTACCATCAGCTGAATGTCCTGCTCGTCCCATAGCTTTGTCGAATAAAAAAAAGGATAACGTATTTCTACTTGGAATAGAAATATTCCCATTCGGCAACCTGTTACCAATCCTTTCCACGTTATTAACACCCCTTTTGGGATGATATGTATAATCCATTCGTAACGGAGTTACAAAAGGCAAAAGAAATATTTCTACCAATTTTCAAGTCTGTAAATCTTATGGTTCATCATCAACCGATGAACGTTCACAGCTGGACATAGGCCTCCCCCCCAAGATTTCCATATCGATCGGTCTTGTGCTGCCCTGGTTCTTTCGGTCTTTACCGACGTCGGTCACAATCAGCATGAACTCTGGTACCGCTGGGCACAGGGG
This sequence comes from Troides aeacus, assembly GCA_033220335.2. Taxonomy (NCBI): domain Eukaryota; kingdom Metazoa; phylum Arthropoda; class Insecta; order Lepidoptera; family Papilionidae; genus Troides; species Troides aeacus. The sequence goes on along the minus strand of CM067272.1, from coordinate 2,005,257 downwards.
CCGTCGTTTGTAAGGGTGTATGGAAAGTGTCCCACTATGCTATGCCGATGCGACTTGGTGAGAACCAGAGTCTCGTTTGATGCTCGCATCCAGTGGATTCCCGCGATTTTCACCATACCACTAGTCTCAGTTGTGGGAGCTTCCGAACACTATGTTTATCGGCGCCAGTCGAAGACCTTATTGCCCCATCGGCCTTATGTTTAGATACATATACTTCTTCATCTTCTTAGCATTTATCGCGTCTTATGACAGGGTCTGCTTTCTTAGTTTCACTCCATCATCAGCTGATAAACGTCCACTGCTGGACATAGGCCTCCCCCAAAGATCTGCAATGTGGTTCACATGGGGATATTTGAGCCAATTCCCACCACGCTGTCCTAAAGCGGTTTGGCCAGAGCCAGAAGCTCATGTTTATAATCAGGCTGCACCACGAGCTGGTGAGGTTGGCTTGGGTCCCGTGAGTTATTGTACTGGACCCCTTACACCCTACAAATATAGACTGTCTGTGTTTGATGTAAGAATAATGGTTACCCTACTCGCATGCTGCCTTGTGCGTATATTCCCACGGCGCGGCGGTATACTTGTTACGTACTAGTTATTACTGTTTTGTATTATTTTACTGAGTATACTACTGTCGCATACTCCTTCCTGGTAAGAACCAGTCACTACCTGCAGATATCTTACTTAACTGGTGGTAGGCCTCTGTTGCTAGAGACCGTCTAGGTAGGTACCATCGTAGCGTCTGTTTCTTCTGCCAAACAGTAATGTGCAAATATTACCGTGTTCCGGATTGAAGGGAGATGTAGCTAGTAAAGTTCACTGGTGTACAGACGCTTAATATCTTGTGTATGAAGACGACGAGCATAAGATAGTGCAGTAAATAACGTCTTTTTTTGGGTTCTGGGTGGAAGTGAGGGTTGAGATTCTTACTCACTTAAACCCTTTAGGTTGTCTGCATCAGTGCATTCGGAGAGGCTCCGGGATCTCTTATAGAATGCACCGGTGCCTCCCTACCCTTTGTGTTACACGTCGCTGAGGAGAAGCCTTACCCTCCTAGGCACCATCGCTGTGCCATACTGCCCAAGGGTAGAAAGAGGGAGGAGCTATAAGACTCAAGGCCCGTGAAACTCCTAGACCCTTTTAGTCGCCTTCTAAGACAGGCAGGACTTACTTAAGTCCTATTCTTACTAGCCCAAGACTACAGGGCTGACGGGCTGGTACCACCATAACCATCGCCCCGACGTCTTCTTCTCCGAGGGGAATCAACCCTCTCTCGGTTCCGCTCGGCGACTTACTGTACCATTACGGCTTCACAGGAGACCAACGCTGCCCATGCACTTTTACTCTTCATTGAAGCCGCTACTGCTAGCAGCGAAAGATCGTGTCGGATCCAGTTGACCAGGGTGTGTCACTCGGAGGGCATTCAGCGAGCGTATGTTACGTGGAATCCTGGTACTTGCCACAGTAAAAAAAACTTTATGTTTGCGCATCCCTGGTGGGGATCGAACCCACGACCTTTGGATTAGAAGTCCAACGCGCTATCCTCTGCGCCACAGGGACGATGAGTATATATATCCATTGTTATGGTTGGGTATGTTTTACCATCAGATAAATATTTGACTAATTCCATCGCTTTATCGGTTTGTATTCATTCTCATGTTGCTGACATTTCCAGTTTGCGTACAAAGAGGTTCAGCTCCTCGTTCTCCACGAGAACAGCAAAGGAGTGGAGCAACTTGCCGGCGACGGTGTACCCGTACAAATACGACGCAGTTGTCTTCAAGGAAAGAATGAACAGACTGTTACTATGTTACTGCTCGTTACAGATCACATCACTTAACATTACGTGAGATAAAGAAGGAAGTCAATGGAGGATATATCATATCTTCTAGAAGACTAATAACTTTTTTATTAGTAAAATTAACAGTGTTCATATCATCATCATTATCAGACTTCCACTGCTGGACGTAGACCTTCCCCCAAAGACTCCATCGAGTAGGGATTTATGTGGTGGGATTTGGGCCATTTCCCACCACGCTGATCCTGCAGGGAGATGGGAGCCAGATCCTCGTTTGTTGATTAGCAGGGTCCACCAGGAGCAGGTGAGGTTGGCTTGGGTCCTGAACTCTTGTGGACTTTAAGGACCACCGCAGAGCCTATTGCAGCCGACAAACAATACTGTGCGTGCATTACTGTTTTCCGGTTTGAAGGACGCTGTAGCTAGTGAAATTACTGGAGTATAATATGATGACTTGTATGTCATCATCACTGGCGCTATTTTGCGTAGACCCATGTTGCGTGTCACTCACCATCAGGTGAATGTCCTGCTCGCCGGCGAATTTAAAAAAAAAAAAGTTAACAGAGACCATAACGGTATCATATTTATTATCTGTAGTGTTTAAAAAAATAAATTAGAGCGCGATATAAAAATTTCATCACAGATAATAAAATCCATTTTCACGCTCGGTCTTGGCGGGAACGGGACGGTTATAACGAGATTGAAATTTGTTATCTGTCCTAATTAATGTTTGAAGATGATATTTTTTTTTTCTTAATTAATTTCAAGCGGAGGAATTTACGTCTTTCGTTAATTCATTATATTCGTGAAAGGTTACAATGTCACGGTCTTGATGGAGTATTCTGAATGTCTTTTGTCAGTTGCCTTTTTTTTTTTTTTTTTTTTGTAATTAAAAATAAAGATTGATATTGAGTTGCAGTTATGCTTTATTCACGACAATTTTATGCCCCGAATTTAGTTGGAAATAGCAGTAAATAGCTTCTAGTTATAATTGATTATTTAATTTTAATAAGGCACTTAAGACAAAGGTATGTAAACAACTTGAGCGTGTTGTTAGGAACCGAGAGCCCTTTCTATGGACGTCATAAAAAGGGTCAAAGACACCCTATGAGAAATGGAGATGGCTACAGGAAAAGGGTGATTCTTTTCAGATAGTGGCGTTATTGCGAGAGGTATGTAAGGAGATGGGTTGGAGTATGATAGGAGAAATGAATTTGAAAGATAAGTGTGGAAAGAAAGATAAGAGAGAGTGAAAGGAGATAGTGAAGGATAAAGATTGTATGGGCTAAGTGAACTGTTGTAAATAAAGGCCCTGACACACAACACGAAGGAGGAACTTAAAAACAAATGGAGATGGTTAAGATCAGAGGTGTTCTGCGCGATTGAATTAGAAATGAGATCTATAGAAGAAGTAAGGTTACCTACGTAACCTAAAAGATTGCTAGACGGTAGGCTTCAAGGCCTGACTACCGCAGTTAGGTTCTAGTGACAGCCGCGGACCGGTAGAGGCTATGCTGGCCGACCCTCCACAAGGTGGACCGAGGATCTAGTGAAGGTAGCAGGAAGTCGATGAGTTTGGGTAGTACAGGACCGATCTTTGGAAGAAAGCTATATCCAGCAGTGGTGGTTTATCAGCTGATTTTGATCAAGACACTTTATTAATCAATAATAAGACAACAAGATAATGTTTTTTTTTTTTAATTTTCTTTTATTTTAGTTTAATGTTTGCTGTCTTAAAACATTTTTAAAGAACCTACTTAGTTTTTAATAATAAAGTAGGATTATAACCCGTTTCTAACTGTTTCATGGTAGACTGATGATCTTATGAAGGTGGTGGAGGATCAGTCATGGTGGAAATCGTATAGGAAGCTCAATCTACAGCAGTGGACGAGAGTGGGATGCAATGAATATTATTGCCAATCCCATTTTTTTTATAATCTCCAACATAAACAATGTTGGTTAAAATAATTGAGAGGTTAGACCATAAATAACCAATTAGCTAATACTGACGGGCTGCCTTTTAACTTCTTGCAGTGATTTATTATTGAGGATAAAACAGCTGACGGGGCATGTGGTGTAATTAATGGTGTTAACTTCGTTGTTAAATTCGACCATTTGTCAGTTTTTTTTCTTCTCTTATTTTGTATTAGCAAGTAACAAAAGCGAACTAGATTTTTGTTACTCAAATCACGAGTGTTACAACTTGTCAACTTGAAAGGGTAGTTTATATTGGATAAATTATTTATATATCTGTGATTATATATTATAAATATATCGTATATCTGTGGTTTGAAGACGGAGCCCTAATAAATATCCTTAATTATTATATGTTTTTCAGTTCACATTTGAGATAGCTAAGCAACCAAACATACATGTGGTTTTAGTCTAAATAGTCGCCTGTTATCCTTCAATGGAGTTTTAGTAAGAGATTAGTAAAGATTTCACGTGTAATTATAAATAGTTTCTGTATATTCATATTATAAACTGATAGTTAAATATAAATGGTGCAGCGCAGCGGAGGCGTGGAGTACAATACATTCCCACGCTCAACGGCTCCTTGTGATCATTATCCGAACACGCTGTTCTATTGTAGAAGATTCTCCTCTCAGATTATCAAACAACATTCAACTTTGTGATACGTGTAATATTGGTGATAAACGAAATATGATTGACGATTATTTCAATATGATATGACAATGAATATCGACTCTGTCGATCATAAAAGAGATCATCGCGGGGCTACATGGTAGAAAACACAACAGGTTCCGAAATGCTATACAATGAACGGTAATTATATTAAATCAACAGCCTTGGCGCTACTTAATACATAAAATTTATCTGGATGTAGAAAGAAGGCAGGTAGTTGTGATCTTTAGTTAATTGTGTAGACGACCAAGGCTCATCAAAGGTTATAGCACCATATAGCTCATAAGTAACTCTACTCGAAAATTTAATGAAAAGGTATTTTTTTAGTTTAGAACTTTGGTGTCTTAACAGTTCAAAATATATTACAGTAATTAACATACAGTAATTAATATTGGTAAAATTTAAAGTAAACTTTGCATTGCTTAAAAGCTTTTATTCATTCACGCCATTGCCATCTTTACTTGATCGAAAAAAAACTGTTATCACTGGTAAAATAATTTGTTGTTGATCTGTTAGTTTTATAAAATAACCGTAAGATGGCGCTGTAAACAATTTTGTCACTATTGTTAATTTTGTAGATTGTGTACAAGCATATAAACAAGGTAATAAGTACACTCAAAATGTACTACTGTTTTTAATTTTTAAGTATTTTTAAACGTTTTCCTTAGAAAATGTATCAAAGTAATAATCTTGTAGCGGACACCTGTTTGTAATCTTAGTTCCAGAAATTAAACGATGACTAAGGTTTACGTATAAAATTAGAAATATTTCTATGAAAAAAAAATTTTTTTTGCATACTTAAAAATTTAAATTTTTTATATCGATTACACATTATATTGTTAAGAGTGAAGATAATGCTATTCAATAATTTTTTTACATTGACATAATTCACCCATAGTCCGAATGGTATTTAATTTTAACAATCATCGGCAGTTATTGTGTTAGTTTAAAAAGTATTTACTATTCATAATCATCAAGCAATGTATGATCCGTGTTACTTTGATAATGGCCGTTCATCCACCCTCTATGCGGAGTCACGTGTTTTTTTGTCTATCACAATAATCTATGCAAAACGTATCACAATGCCCGCCATTGTTAATAAACAGTAAACAAAGCTTAGAGCACAATGGAACATTTTAATACGCTTATGTCAGGGCACAGATAAAATAAACATTTTATTTCGATATAGTAATGAAGCAGTCATAAAAGATGCCAAAACTGAAATAACAAATATTTTAAACATACTCTGTTTAATGGATGCTTTACTTCCTGTGTCGGATAGACATCGAAAGTTATTAAATTATTAGGCAAGGTTAAAAAAAAGAAAAATTGTCAGTTAAAATATATATTTAGAAACTTCCTAATGTATTCATTAATAAGATTATACATTGATTAGTTCATGATTTAGTTTGATCTACTTAATCATCATCAGCATCAGCTGGCCGTAGCATTCCTAATATCAGTCATGTCCGTTCTTTAAGTGATACTTCCGGCAATAACTATATAATATAGCACTTTAGAATAGCATACAGCACCATATTTCAGTTGTAGCATGACACCTAAGATGTTGATTCTCGTTACCCTAGTAATAACACTAACATCTTAATGTTTGTAGACTACTGTCTGTCGGCTGCGACAGGCGCTGCGGTGGTACCTACTTAGACGGTCTTCGGAATAAAGGATCAACGGATCTAAGGATCTATCAGTAATTTTTCATTTGGATCAATCGTTGATCAACATTTCTGTCTTACGAGGTTGACTGACAAATAATATCGGATTGTCTTTTAATCGGTCATCAGTACCTTAAATTTAGAAGGTACAGTTTCCCCACAGTCCTGAATACCGCTCTTCCAATGAAGAAGATTATCATTTAGAAGATGCCCTTATAAGGAGGGAGAAGAGAGAGTTCAGGTTATCAATTGAGCACTAAATGACAAAACATTGCCAATCATAAAATACGATCGAATGACTAAAGGGAAAGTAAAGATCAATGAAGTACAAAAATCATTGAAATGTATCACAAAACCCCTCGGGACCCGGAAGTTCTCCCGGGGTTGTAAAAATCCATTCTAAACTTTGTTTATGGTTATCCGGACCAACAATGGGGTGGTTTGGAGCGATACTTAACCCTACCGATGAGTTGCAAATGTATTGTTTACTTGCTGTAATAGCCGCCCTTGAGATATACAGTGTAAAATTGAATTGTGATGTTGTTGAATATTAAAAATAATGATTTATAAACGATGATGCAATGAATATCATGTTTTTTTTTTTGTGAAATACGTATCAATTGAATGCGCTTATAATTTAGTACTTACACGATGTGTAGATGTACACATAGATTTTATAGGGAGACACGAATAATACGCCGAGATTGTAAGAATGGGTCAGTTAGAATATTTACACAAAACCACTAATGATTTAAGATTATAATTTCCGTTATCAAACATTTTCACTAGCTACAGCTACCCTTCAAATATAGATATAGTAAAGCTAGCTACATTGATGTCTGGCTCTAGAATAAGTAGTACCTTGATAACCTAATTTCGTTGTTTTAAGTCCATTTTTACCAAACGTAAACGCTGCTGCGGTTAATGATATTTCCTAGTGGAAAGATTTCAAACTAGTAGTATCTAGTTAAATAACTAGATTATTAGACAGACGAAATCAAGAAGATGCTATTGATGGCGATTTACGTATATATTCCAATGACCTTGAAGAAAATAGATCTTTTGAAGAGTTTAACTATGTACTAATTTCACAAACCTAGAATGAACCAAAGATCATTGATTAGAAAGCATTCCGATCAAACAAGATAGTTTGAAACTAGTACCAGTGTTGCCAGCTCTATACCACTTAAATTCCAACATTCAGGATCAGATTAAGTATTCTCGATAGGTTAGTAAATTATTTAAATACACCTATTTCGTATAATATACTGCATTAGTTCAATTGTATCGGCATTAATACGTACTTATTGTGTTCAGAAATATGACGTTATATGGGTGCATTGAGCCCACGACAGATGTCCAGCTTTGGGTCGGTTTGTGGGTGCTTCGTCAATGGAGCGTGAGCTGTGGGTGCATTTGTTTACAATCAATTTGCAGTTTTTTTTTTCTACAAACACACCGAAAGCACTTATTTAAATCATTAATTTATTTAACCGACAGTCTACTAAATCTGTGATGTTAGGACGAGGAGAGTTTCGTTACTATTCGACTTTATATCTATATCAGCTCCAATATCCATGAAAATATCTTTGTTGTTGTCAATAATTTCACTTTCTGATTTCTGTGATTCCTCAATATCACAATTTAGTGATTCATCATCATTATTCACGGCCGGACATAGGCGTCTAAGGAAAGTCAGTCTGATCGTCTCCACGCATCCAAATACAACCAGCCTTGCGCAGATCGTCACTCCATCTTACCTGTGAGTGCCCTTTTTTTTTCTTTTTTTTTTTTTTTTTTTTTTTTTCTCGCGGGAGAAATCTTCTTAAAAGATACCTTGCTTCTGGGGGGAATACAAGGTTATGTGGGGCTTGTACCCACTAAAACCCCCTCGGTGGTCTCCCTCAGTGCATTAGGAGGGGCTCCGGGATCTCCTACGGAACGCACTGGCGCCCCCCTGCACTCTCGATTAACATTCCACGGAAGGGCCAAAGCCCTACTAGACCTCACGCTTTGCTACGGCAAATACAAGACCACAATGTATTTGCCGTCCTCCTAAGGCTCGCTTATTAAGCTCTGAGGGCCCCCACCCTCAAAGCCTCCGAAACCGAGGACCCTTTTAGTCGCCTTGTACGACAGGCAGAGAATACCTTAGTCCTATACTTAATGGCCCGGCACTACAGGGCTGACGGGTTGGGGCGTCCGTTGCCAACGCCCCGACGTCCTCGTCTATGAACGGAGTCGGCCCTCTCCCGACTTCGCTCGGCGGACTCCTTCTGCATCATAACGGTTTCACAGAAGGAAACCAACGCTATCCACCCATTTTTCTTTGCCAGTGCAGTTGATATCGCTACTGGCAAAGAAAGGTCATGCCCGATTTTGTGGATGAGAATTCTCCGTTCAGGCTCCCACGTAGGGCATTCTGCGAGCGTATGCTGAGCGGAATCCAGCTCTCCACCACAATGGTGGCATTGCGTGGTTGGTTCACGTCCAATCCTATTCAGGTACTCACCAAAACACCCGTGTCCTGTGAGTACCTGAGTCAGCCTGAACGTGACATGCGCCACTCCGCCCGATCTAAGCCAGGCTTCGAGGTTCGGCAGAAATGCGCTTACTATACGCTGCCGTGAGTTCCGCGGCTCAGCTAGCCTCTCTCTCCACACCTCCAAAGCGCGGCGGCGCTCTTGCCTGTGCACTTCCACCACATCCAGGGGTTCGGCTTCTTCTCGATGAGAACGTAGACGCGTATAAATCCGCGCGTCCCTTTCCGACAGAATGTCCAGAGGTGGGAACCGGGCCAGGATAGTGGCCGCCTCAAACGATATCGTCCGATATCCCCGTGCGATACGAATGGCTATCTTCCGTTGCAGACTGTTGACTTTAGCCCGGCAACGTCGGCTGCCCGTCAACCGATCTGACCAAACCGGAGCGCCAGAGAGCCATCGATCGCACAACACCCGAATAGAGGCGGCGGACTCCTTCTCCGGGACCTCCAAGATTGGGCAGTAGTCTATGCAGAGCACCTACTACCTTCTCAACCCTAGGGATCAGGCGGTTGAAGTGTTCCTCGAATCTCTATCGACTGTCTAGAGTGAGACCGAGATATTTCATTACCGATCCCACCTCAACAGGCACGTCACCTACGCGAACCGAAAAGCTGGGAGGTTCCCTTGTTTTAGGGAGCTTGTGAAACCATATCGCCTCGGACTTATGAGGCGTTATCCGGAGACCCAGCTCTTGGATTTTGTCCACAACGCAAACTACTCCAATTTCGGCAAGTCGGATGGTGTCCTCGAAACTGTCTCCATTTGCCAATACTAATGTGTCATCCACGTAACATACAACACATACTCCAGCGGGGAGATCGACTCTAAGGACTGCGTCATATGCAATGTTCCATAATAGAGGGCCCAATACAGAACCCTGTGGAACTCCGCAATTTACCTCTCTCCTATGTAATATGGCATCCCGACCCACATATTGGACGCATCTGTCTTTTAAGTAGGACCCGACAATGCGCTGTAAGTAGGGAGGCATGCGATGGTACGCCAGAGCTTCCCATATTACTCCCCATGGTAGTGAGTTAAAGGCGTTCACTACATCAAGGCTAACTGCCAATGCCACACCGCCTTGATCCACTGTTCGTTGCGACTGTTCCCGAATGCGAAGGATCGCATCCATGGTTGAGCGCGCTCTTCGGAAACCAAACTGGCCATCCGACAGATCGGGGCCTTCTTGGTGGAGATGCAGATTGATGCGATCGGCAATTATTCTTTCGAACAATTTACCGGCCTCATCCAACAGGCATATGGGTCGGTATGCAGAAGGAGTGTCCGCGGTCCTACCATCTTTCTTTAACAGCACCATCCGTGCTTCCTTCCAGCCCTGAGGGAATAGGCCAGCACTGAAGCAGCAGGTAAACAGGTTCCTCAGTCTATCTCCTAGTCCGGCGGCTATTGCTAGTACCCACGCGCGTCCGGGAATTCCGTCAGGACCTGGTGCAGTATTCCGGGCTTTGAGACGCTTAATGGCTCGTTCTAATTCTTCGTTGGTCACACCCCATTCGTCGGACCAGACGAGCTGATTCAACGACTCCGTAGAAGGTGGTACTGGGCATTGTTGACTCCTTGGGAAGAGAGTGTCCATCACTGTTTCCATAAATAAAGGATCCAAGGTCTCTGTTAGTGGAGGAATCCAAGGTCTGAGTTTGCCCAATACCATCTTGTATGGGCGTCCCCACGGATCCCTCTCCAGTTCCTCGAGCAGTTCGTTCCAAGCCCGAGATCTAGCTGATTTAATAGCCAGTTGGAGCGATTTAGTAGCGTCTCTGTACATCTTGTAGGCACGAGTCGTTTCTTCCACTGTGGTTCGTCGTCTCCTTCGGGTTCTTGTGTACTGACGTCGAGCGCGCAAGCAAACCTCGCGCAGTTGCGCTATAGCTGGCGACCACCAGTAAACCGCCTTCGACTTAATAAGCTTTGTTCGGGGCATTGAGACATCACAAATGTATGTCATCGATTCCCGAAACCAAGTCGCTCCACTTACAGGATCGGGCAACATTCCTTCGGCTATGCTTTCTGGCCAGGCCATGACGATAGCTGCTGCTTCGAGCATATCTGCATCGAGTCTCTTGAGGGACCACCGCCGCGGTAGGCTGCTGCTGTGGTTGCGAGCAGCATGTTGTGAGGAGCCAAGCGTTAAATTAATCAAAATATAGCGGTGATCAGAAAGCGTGACCGCTTCTTCCGCTACTCTCCAGCCTGTCACCATGCGCAAAGCAGAAGAGTTTGCCCATGATAGATCAACGATCGACTCTCCCTGCCATCGCACACAGGTGCTGACGGATCCATGGTTATCCATCCATGGTTTAGGAGCCGAAGGTCAAGCCCAGCCGCCCACACTTGCAAAGTCTCCCCCCTAGTGCTGTTCCGAGAGGATCCCCACACTTTGGAGTGTGCATTGAAATCACCTAGAACAAGGACCGGACGTGGCTGACATCTGCGAATGCATTTGGCTACAGAGTCCAAGTACACTTCGTAGGCGGCGCGTGTGCAGTTGGGAGAGACATAGCAGCCCACAACTGCAAGAGGCCCCCATTCGACAGCAACAAAACCTTGCCCGCTAAAAATTGTAGAACAGTGTCGGTCCCCTGTATTCCCATTCCAATAGATAGCGACCTTGCCATCTTCGCTACCAAACCAGCGAGGATGGTCTGGTACTCGGTAAGGTTCGGCCGTTACGGTCAAAGCTACCGACCACTCCGCGAGGTGTTGCAGTAGCAGGTCCTGCGCCCCGCGGCAGTGATTCAGGTTAGCTTGGAGTATCTTTATCCTTCGATCGAAGGTGATACTTCCATGTGCTCCTCTGCACTTTGGGGTGGCTCAGGAGCAGGAGCCTGCTTTCTCCCTGTTCCTGTTCTCCTCCGCTCTTTAGCACTCCAGTAGTACATTGACTAGCCCTATGGCCTGGCTCACTGCAAGCGTAGCACTGCGTGCTACGATCCTTTTCATTAGGGCATCTATTACGAACGTGCCCCAATTCCAGACATCGGTAACACTGCAAGGGTCGTTTCGCTAGAACCTCAACCCTTGCTAATGTCCACCCTACGCGGACACGTTTTGCTATCGCCAGTTTTCTTACTGTGCTTATAGGACAACGTACCCAGGCAGATCCCATTCGCAGAGGAGATCGGCGAATATCGCCCACTTTAACATCAGCGAGTGAACAGCCTCCTGCTTCCGCAACTGCCTCTGCGACTTCCGCTGTAGTGACGGACTCGTCCAAATCCATCACTCTTATTTCGCCTCTTTTGGAGGGTCACGCTATGTATACATCGGTATCGGCCAGCGCTTCTTTCATTTTTCCCGCCAGCATATCAGCTTTCGATGCACAGTCAGGGCCAGTCACCTCCAATATTAGTGCCCCCGTTACTGCTCTCCTTGGTCGAACGGTTTCAATACCGCAGTCTGCCAACTTAACCTTCTGTTTTACCGCGGTCATGACCGCGGCGTACGAAAGTTCTCCATTTGCTGGTACGGTGACTGTAATGGCTGCTGCACGAGGAAGTCTACGCGGTTTTACCTTTTCGGTAGGTTTTGGAGTCACCTTTACAGCCTTCCTGACTGATGGAAGAACCTGTTTTGCCGTCAGTCTCCTAGCTTTACGGCTCACTACAGCCGACCAGGTATCCGCTGCTGACCTGAGCTCCGCGGCAATTGGCTCAGAAGCCAGAACAGGTGCACGCGGTATCAAAGATTGATCAGCGTCAGCCGCTACTGGCGCCCGACCACTTGGGAGTCTCGGATTGTTCGACAACCTTTGCCTTAGAGCTCTGTCAGGAAAAATTCTGGTCTCAAAGGCAGCAAGCTTTTCATCTACAAGACAACCTATTTGCAGCATGAGGCGTTCTTCTCCTCTCCTGGTAACGCCTTCTTTACCTAATGTACGCAGAGCAGACGCAGGCTTTGCCTTCCCAGACTCCGTCGAGCCAATCGTCTGCTTCCGGAGTAGCTTCATTTCTTCAGTGAGCTTATCCAACTTGGTTGCAAGATCCTTTACGAGTGATCGAAGCTCTCCATTCTCCTTTTCAAGTCTTACAACTTTATGGATGCTTGCTGCTCTCCGTGTAAGTTCTCCTGCCGCCGCTTTTAGGTTGCGAACTCCCAATCTCAAGTGACGGACGTAATCGCCTTTGAGATTACGGGAACGCTTTGCAACATTCCCTATTTCTTGAAGGTGTTGATCAATGAGCTCTTCCAGTTGGATATCCGCATAAGATTGCATTTCCAGGGCCAAGTTATCAACCTCTGGGAGATTAGTATTCGTCCCAGTTTTAGTTGGCGGTGGAGCACCTTCGCTCTCTTCGCTTGCAGAGGCAGTAACCGCTTGGTACTTAGCAGCGACCTCCATGCATTTGGCTTTAGATCTTCTCTTCCGTGCGTTGCTTGAGACCTCGGAAGCTACCGAAGTTAACGACATATGTGAGCCGTCTGACTCGCACGCATCGCTGTCCCCTGCCGTATTTTTTTGTCGGTCTAAGCGTATAGCGCGTCTTCGCCGCCCACTTGGCCGACCCTTTTGTTGCCCCGCAACATCTCCCTCTTTCCTAATTTTGTCCCCTGGTGGTAGAGGAACCGCCCACGGTTCAGATACATCACCAACTTGGGTTAAGTTTTCTTCCCCATGTGTTATGCAATCGTCCAGGCAAGGCCCGGAGTTTGACTTTCCCTCAGCTTCTCCATTTTTGGTATTTAATTGGTTCATTTCTGTTCCCACGAAACTGGCATGAAATATTCATTTGCTCGGGCAGAGCATCCTTACCCGAACAAGCCTACATACACCCAGGGGTCGGCAGGTACCTGGGGTGGATAGCAGTAGCGGTTGACAACCCCTCAACCATGCATCACCTCGCGCTGCTTCCGCCGCTTGTGATTAGGGTATTTTTTTATAGAGGTTTTCTCCTCTTGGCCCGGCCAGTTAAGGCAAGACCCCCGTTCCCGATAGGAGCCGCGAGACGTGACCACGACACTCCAACCGGGGTTACGGGTTCCACGCGCGTTTCCGCGATGTGGCCGACGGTGGCAACAAAACAAAATTAAATCGCCCGCGCGGAGTCAGAGTCAATGAACACCGCGCCCGTCCTTGCCTCTCCAATATGCCTTCTGCTGATCAGAGGGACACCCGGAGAGACGCCTTCTCGGCAGATTATTCGCTACCAGTCCGCAACCATGAAGGCCGCGGACTGGCCCCAGGGTGCACCACGAGGAGGTTATCTGCCATAGCACCCCACCTGTGAGTGCCCTAAGCCACGTCAAACGTCTTCAATTTAAGACACGTCTACTCTATGGTCACTTCCGCGACTGACTTGATCAGCCCATTACCACCTTAGTTTGCACACTCTGAAATTATTGGTTGTTTCCGTTTCTCTTTATTCACAAAATCTATCTTTTCCTCTACATTCATTTTAATGCCATTAGTTTCATTCATTACTGTTGTCTCGTTGTCTATAGTTTCCATTACGTTGTCTATTACAGCAGTTGTTATGGTAATCATTTGTCGATTTAGCTTATCCTCTAATATCGATAATTCACATTCTTTATTATTCTTCTTCATTTTTATAGATTTTCTATTGTCCTACTAACATTGGTAAGAAGTAATATTTTTAGTATTGAATTTGGCAATATCGTTACAAACGACAACTGTCATGTACGTAGCGAGGGGACATTTTTGATTCCACTTAAGATATACGAAAATTTGAATATAGAATTATCGTTTAACCCAATTGTGGGCAACCGGCGTAACAAACGCTATGCTCTTTGCGGTCGCGCGCACACGTTTCTGGTATACGCACGATTAACTTTCCAATACACTACTTTATGATCGTCTTTAAGTTCAAATTTTTTATAATATACACTAAGATTGTTTTTTTTAGTCAATTAAGTGACGACACCAGACGATCATACGAAGATAAGTGATACTGCAGCCTATAACAACGCGGCGCTAGTTATGATGGTATGATATAAGAGGCTGTCTCGTTACTGTAATTAAACTAGCTACAGCACCATTCAAATCGGAATACAGTGATGCTTGCACACAACTGCTTTGAGACTAAAGTTCCTAAACAATCTCCAGTAAGAGAGTCCTACCACAAGCGATCCTTGGTTGCGTTTACAGCTCAGTGGCAAGGGATACGATAGTAGCCACATGTCAAAACAGTCTGTTGTTAGTACACTTTTTCAAATTAGCAACGCTATTTTCATCTATCTTATGGTGAATCCACCACCATAACTCCATCACAGTGTTCTGGCTGATAACATACCATTTCTATAGTATACTAAAAGAGTACGCTTCATCTCCCACGGCCTCATGGTCACTTAACCATGTAACTATGTGGAATTGAATTATTTATTCTAGATGAAGGTTTGGACGGTAAAACCTAATCTAGAACAGCTATATTCAACCTGCTAGGCTTTTGGTATTGCCACATCTGTTATTATTATTTTTTAAAACATTTTGAAGTTAACTCCTATTAAAAACATTCCTTCATCATCATCATCGAAATCTGAAAAAGTCACAAAAACCTAAAAAAGAAATCATTACTTTTTCTTAATTTTTTTTGTGTCTTTGACTATGTGACTATCATGTTTATGATCCTCGTTAACAAAAGATTGAGTAGCACTGATCTAGAAGATCAATCTTATTTGGAGAGAAACAGACGTTGGCCGAAAGCCGTTATCATTTGCTGTTCACACAATAAACGAAGAAGCGAAACCATATACGAATCTCTGGATATGTCCTATTAATTCTTAATTTGGTAGGGATATTGCTTCTCCCATTTGGAGGTCAGCTAAGACTGGATTTTTACAAAATTCCTTCCCCAAAAGGAGTTGGAGGAGTATTACAGCCAGAAAAGCAAGAAGGGAACAGTTAGTATATAGCTTTAGTAATATAATAAGCAATTTTATTTTAATTGCTACTAGAACTCTGCTTCTGGTTATGTTATTTCTATTATGTCATCATCATTATCATCAGCCGATAGACATCCACTGCTGGACATAATCTTCGTCTCCCCACATTGATCAGTCTTGTGCTGCTCGCATCTGCGACCTTCAGTCAGCATAGACTCCGGTATCGCCGGGTTTTAGGGTCTGTCGGTTTTCGGGGTTCATTTGGAGGGATTTGGTCCATTTCCCACCACGCTGGCCTAATTCGGGTTGTTGGAAGCCAGGAATTCGTATGTTAATTAGCAGAGTGCACCACCAGCAGGTAAGGTTGGCTTGGATCCCCTGAGTTGTTGTGGGGGGCCCCTAACACCACCTTCTGTCTTAATATTATTTCTTTTATGTATATGAGAGAATTAATTTTTATTTTCCTGCTTTATATTCTACATTATGTTGGTGATCATGAATTTGTCACATCTAGGCTTGACAGTCTTCAACATTGGCTCCGTGTGGTCAGTGCCGCGGTGTTCTATAAAATACATTTTGGAGAGTGTACTTTGGTATTACACGATATAATACCCCCATCGCCTTTCCACCACCGGATGACCATCATCCTTATATTGAGGACATCACCAGTTAGCGAACAAAAACATTCAGCTTCTCGTTCTTCATGAGAACAGCAAAAGAATGGAACAAATTGTCGACGTCGGTGTTCCCGTACAAATACGACGCGGGTGTCTTCAAGAAAAGACTGAATAGGTTTTTACTAGGTCAGTGCTATTCACCATCATAGATAATATCACCACTTAACATTACGTGGGAACTATTTTCAAGAACCAACCTTGACGATTTAAAGAAAACATTGTTCTTTTTATATCAGTTATAAAGTGTAAATATGTTTAAAAATCTACTACTGGATTTATAATTATGTTACAAAATGCCTGACCATGTCCACCATTGTAATAGGTGCGCGTATATCATCAACTTAATTATATAATTGGACGCACATAATGCAGTTATGGTCAGCGATTATCGCGCGATATTCTATTGTAAACGTCGGAGAGTTCATTAGCCACAATGGGCGCGTGCCAGCAAAATGCTACAACTGGATAATGTAAAAATTTAAATACACAAAGGGTCCACCGCTCAACACACATCTGCACGAATCGCGGCCATGTTCACGATTACTATAATTTTCAAAATTTGAACAGCCCTCTTAATGTTACCAGTTGTAGGAATCGAAGAAAAGGAAGAATTAAAGCTATTTGTAAATCCAAATACGATATTAGTCATTAATGTCACAAGAAACGATTTCTTTACTATGTTCTCTTTAAATTGGAGCTAAACCTCAGTAGGACTGGACTGTGTGCTTTACTCAAAGAGAAGTGTGCCAGAAAGCAATATGGTAGAGAACATATGAGAGAAATAATGGAGTAAGATAAAAACGGTATTAATAGAAGAAGTGAAAGGAAGGAGATGATGAGAAACGAAAGCAAAATAAAATGTAATCAAAGATAAAGAACTAATGTTCCCCGACTCGTCAACGCTGGGAGAACGATTTAAAAAAAAAAAAGCTCAAGAGGAATCCAACCCGCCTTTCTTAGTCGTTCAACGTTTACAACTTCTATACTAACTGAGTTATGACGAATTCTATGTTTCTTTATTCTATTACTTTGAGCTCATCATTGTTGTAATGAAAGTCATAGGATCGTAGTTCATACAGCCAAATATTTAACATATTATTTATTATTTTACATTAAATCTTTTTTATATATTAAATATATTTTTTTATCTTAATTAATATAAATAAAAATCATTATTAAAACCATAAAAATATATTTAATTGTTTTCAAATGTGTTTAAAAAAGTTGATATTTTTGATCTGTGCCAAATCAAAATGGCTGATTGTGTGTGAATTGTTGCATGAGTTTTTTTTATATTAAATAGCATTTTTAAGTGGAATATTTGAAAAAAAATTATTTTTTTTCTGTCGGGGAAAATGGCGGTAAGTTACTGTAGATGGATCAACTGATTTGTGAATGTCGTGCAGGAAGTAACTGGATGCTGGTAAAGCTTGAAGAGATCCTTGAGCTAGCTTTGTTGTGGACATCTGATGTATAATGGCGGATGATGTTTTCATTTATTACAGAAAAAAAAATTGTTTGTCTATTGATAATTAATGATTGGAAATTATTGTCACGGAAAAGTATGTGAAAGAATAAATCTAGGTTTTTTTTTCTAGATTTTACTTTAGTTCTGTCTTTTTTAAAGAAGTAAGAAACAAGAACAATTTCCGTTTCCGTATATATTTCATTGTGTCTTATAACGTTTATGAGTAAATTATTGGTTAGATAATATAATGTTGGGTTAGACGAAGTGGTTCCCTTTATCGACGTTGTCTAGGTTACGCCCCAATTCACCAGCTCAGGGTTGGCAATGTCAAGATAATTTTTTTTAATACTAATATTTTTTTTTTATTCAACGCAGCGATGAGACGCGTTGGACGTTCACCCGATGGTAACTGATACGCCTGCTCATAACAACATGGCGATAGTAAGGACCTTATACACAGCACCAGATTGTGCTCATCGTCCGAAACGAAAGACGTTGCGTCTCTTATCCCAGTACTATAATAAGGTACAGCGCCCTTCAAACCGTATGACAGTAATATTTGCACAATACTGTCTGTCAGCTTCTATAGGCGCTGCGTGGTACCTACTTAGATGGTCTCTGACAACAGAGACTTACCACCAGTAAACTACTAGTAACCTACAGCGCCTTTCAAACCGGATGAACTGTTCATCTGATGGCAATTGATCACTGATGACCATGGACAATTTCAGAGACAAACAAATTTTAAGTGATATCCTGAAAGACTGTCTCCTCCTGAAGGTCTAGTTCGATTCTGTCGTCACATATGAAATCCGGTTCGAAGCACGTTCAAACCAGCCTCATTTGTCCATGTTCCGTTCCATATACATATAAGAGCTACTTGGTTCGATTAAAAATAAATTAGGTTTCCTTATCACACTTTGTACAACCCTGGAGCGGTTTCCCCAAAACTGATGTTTTTGCGACACTTTTCTTCAATTAAGCCCACGTGTATATTCCCACGTATGGGCTCACCAACATTAATTGCGGTGAGGAAACTCAACATATTTTTAACGGACATCCAAATAATTCAATTGTAGCTATTTATCTTTCCATTGCTACAAACAGTTTCTACTAAACAAGATACTATACTACGTATGAGTTATTTGTATATATTACTGGTGCTAGGTGTCTGTTGCTGTAGACCGTCTAGGTAAGTACCACCGCAGCGCATATTGCAGCAGTCAGACATTACTGTGATCCGGTTTGAATGGCACTGTAGCTAGTGTAATTATTATAGTAACGAGATTCAACATCTTATGTATCAAGCGACGAGTGCAATGTGGTGCTGTGTACTTCATTATATTTATATATATATATATATATATATATAATAAAAATGGTTTCTCTTTGTTCGCCAAACACGCAAAAACTAGTGAACGTATCGACACGGAATGATTTGTGAATAGTTACAGGTTTTATATTTCTTCATCATTTCATGTCTAATTGACTTTTATAAATGTTCTCATTTCGTATTATTTATGCGGTTGCTATAGTAACGGTTGGTGTAAAAAGTCATTAGCGGTTGACGTTACTCTCAAGGAATATTTCAGATAAATTTCAAAACGAATTTTTGTTACGGTCAGCAAAATGGGCGAGGAATAAATATTATATATATGTATATAATAGTTTGGCAAATATCTCCCTTCCGCCTTTTTGTCTTTTGAATTTCGAGGCTATGTACAAAGCGCTACAGAGCTCGTATCTGGCAATACTATACATAAATTGAAAGGTTTTGACATAACCTACAAAACGACGCTATGAATAATTAGTTTGGATATTGCGTTCAACAGTTATAGACGTGTAAACATATAGTTCACTAACGCCGAAATTCGCGCTATTTTAAAGTTTTCCTTCGTTAAAGACAAATCCGCTAGAGAAACGTTACGTGAGATTAATGGTGTTTTGGGGGATGGTACTCTATCACTTCGAACCGCGGAGGAATGGTTTCGACGATTCAGAGCCGGTGAAAACGACACCATGGATAAGCCAGCCGGCGGAAGACCTGTGACGACAAATACCGATCAAATCATGGACTACATCGAGTTAGACCGGCATGTGGCATCTCGTGACATCGCCCAGGAGATGGGAGTTAGTCACCAAACCATTTTAAACCATCTGCAGAAGGCTGGATACAAAAAAAAGCTTGATGTTTGGGTGCCGCATGATTTGACGCAAAAAAACCTTCTGGACCGAATCAACGCCTGCGATATGCTGCTGAAACGGAACGAACTCGACCCACTCTTGAAGCGGATGGTGACTGGCGACCAAAAATGGATCACATACGACAATATCAAGCGAAAACGGTCGTGGTCGAAGGCCGGTGAATCGTCCCAAACAGTGGCCAAGCCGGGATTGACGGCCAGCAAGGTTTTGCTGTGTGTTTGGTGGGATTGGAAGGGAATCATCCACTATGAGCTGCTCCCATATGGCCAGACGCTTAATTCTACCATCTACTGCGAACAACTGGACCGCTTGAAGCAGGCGATCGACTAGAAGCGTCCAGAATTGGCCAACAGGAAGGGTGTAGTGTTCCACCAGGACAACGCCAGACCACACACTTCGTTGATGACTCGTCAGAAGCTACGGGAGCTCGGATGGGAGGTTTTATCGCATCCACCATGTAGCCCGGACATAGCGCCAAGTGATTACCACCTGTTCCTGTCCATGGTGAACGCCCTCGGTGGTGTAAAGTTGAACTCAAAAGAGGTTTGTGAAAAGTGGCTGTCCGAGTTCTTCGCAAATAAGGAGGGGGGCTTCTACGAGGGAGGTATTATGAAGTTGCCGTCTAGATGGAAACAGATTATCGAACAAAACGGCGCATATTTGAACTAAATCCGATCACTGTAACACTTTTTATAAAGCATTGAATAAAGAGCAAAAAAGCGGAAGGGAGATATTTGACAACCTTATATATAGATATAGATAGATAAGTACCACCACAACGCATATTGCAGCAGTCAGATAGAACTGTAAAAGCATTACTGTCATCCGGTTTGAAGGGCGGTGTAGTTAGTTTATATATTATAGTAGCGAGATTAAATTATGTAATTAATTATTTGTATTTTGTACTATTAATTATTATCAAATGATGTAAGTAATTATATATATTTTTATATATATATATATAAATAATTAAAATAAAATATTCTCGTTCGAAATTCAAACGTACGTAGTGTAGTAGGTCAGCGGGTGCCCGCGCGCGTTCCTATTTAATCTGTGAACAATAGAGCTGGAGGCAACAGTTGGCTGCATTCATTATGTCCGCTTATTAAATTATGGCGCCGCGTAAATTTGAATTTAAACGAACGCGATTTTTATGTATTCGAATTTCTTTTTTGAATTTCGAACAAACGCGATAACTATTTTAAAACAATGGCGTTTCATTAGTAATTAAAATGGATTTAATTTTACTATTCCATTAAGGGACGCGACGAGCGGGACGTTCACTTGACGGTAAATAACACGACTGCCTATAACAAAATGGCGCTAGTTAGGAATACTCAGCACCACATTGCGCTCGTAGCCTGATAAATGAGATGTTGATTCCCGTTACCCCAGTAATTACATTAGCTACAGCGCCCTTCAAACCGGGACACAGTAATCTTTACACATTACTGTTTGTCGGCTGCAATAGGCGCTGCGGCGGTACCTACCTATATAGTCTCCTTTAACAAACAGCTACCACCAGTATAAAATTAGTTTTTTTTATTATATAACAGTTCACAGTGTTGAGATTTAGTTTTCATAGTTTCCGAGGTTTCGTAAAAGGCGACTAAAATGGGAATAGTTCCATGCAAAAGGACTTTTATGTGTATAATATTATAGTAACATCCTTTACTGGTGGTAGATCTCTATTGCGGGAGACTGTTTACGTACTTACCGCCGCAGCGCCTATTGCAGCTGAGAAAGAGTACTGTGCAAACATTATTCTGTACCGGTTTGAAGGACGTTATAGCTAGTGAAATTACTGTGTTAACAAGACTTAACATCTTGTCTCAGGCGACGAGCGCAACGTGGTGCAGAGTATATCATGCTAACTAGCGCCACGTTGTTATGAGCAGGCGTATCGCCAGCCATCAGGGGACTTGTTTCGTTGCTTAATTGAATAAAAAAAAAATGCATACATCATGCCCGCAACGTGTCAAATAATGTAAACACTTGGTTTTTGGGGAGTAGTATGTTTAGTAGTAATGAAGCGTTACTCATTTTTTTTTTGTTGTAATTACCTTTCATTTCGAGTACTCATTGAGCCCGTATTAGTTGACGAGCGCCGTCGGATGCGGGCGCTGGCGGCAGATGCGTTGCGGTGACAATGTTTACAGCTTCAACGGTTTTTTTTTTATTGAAACAATTACAGCATTAGCTCCTCATCATCATCATAAATAACATATGTTACACTCAGGTTCAACATATACGGCGAACGGCGGAGGAGAAGCTGTGATGGCTGAGAGTAGTGACGAAGGATATGATGAGCTGTGACCTCAAAGAAAGCGATGTCTCAAATAGAAGGAAGTGAAGTGAAACAAGAGTGTGATGTCCCGCACAAGATCTGACGGGATCCAAGCCAACCCGACCTAGTACTGCTAATTAACAAACTATGTTCTGGCTGCCACCAACCCGCATTAAAGCGTGGTGGTAAATGGCCCAAATCCCCCCTATTAATCCCTACCCTATCGATGTGGGAATATTTGGGGAAGGCCGATATATATTTTTAGGGGTGTAAGGGATTCCGAAAAGCAACTAATGGGATCCAAGCCAAACTCACCTGCTCGTGGTGCACCCTGCCAATTAACAAACGAAGATCTGGCTCCCACCAACCCAGATTAAACCAGCGTGGTAGGAAATGGCCTAAGTCTCCCCAGATGAACTTCTACAAACGAATGTCTAAGATCTTTGGGGGAAGCCTATGTTTAGCAGTGGATTTCTATCAGCAGATGATGATGAATATATGTATATAAATAAAGGCGATTCGTCCTGTACATCTATAAATGAATCCACCGTCATGGCGTGCGTCAAAAAAACACCAATTACCAACCACATCATCATCAGGGAAGACCCTCATACCGTAACGAACGCTCATCCCAATTAATTCCGGTAACAGTACATACAGCACGACAAACATTTGTTCCAACGCGCACATATCACGTGCTTGATGACATTTTAAACGTGTACACATGTACTTATAATTGCTTCCAATCATTCGATGTTGGACAGATGTGTGGCCCAATTATATCACCAAAAAACCGGTGAGGGTCACGGTGAACCCTTACTGTTCTTTATTAATTTAATAACTCATTCCCAGTAAAATAAACTTCAATGTTTTTATCATATAAAACGTCCCCGTAATCGAAAGTTAAATTTGTGATATGATTTGATCAAACATAAAGCATTAACATACAAGTATTTGTCTATTTATACAAATGTCAATATGCATATCATCATTATCATCAGCCGATAGATGTCCACTGCTGGACCTATGTTCAAGGCATGGTCCAAGGCCTATGCCTCCTCAAAGATCTCCACATGTTGACCGCATCCACTGAATACAACGACCGATAGTATACATATGGAAAACATTTGTATGTGAAAAAAAAATAGACTAATGCGATGAGGTTAGCGGGGCGTTCACCTGATAGTGAGTGTTACGCCTGTCTATAACAACACACCGCTAGTTATGATAGTATACACTGCACCGCATTCCGCTCCTCACCTCAGACGTATAATGTTATCTCGATACCCCAGTGATTTTATTAGCTGCAGCGCCTTTCAAACCGAAACACAGTAATGTTTGTCGTCTGCAACAGACGCTGCGGTGGTAACTAGTGGGTCACAAGCAATACAGACCTACCACCAGCAAAAACTCTCCTCTCCCTTTGAGAGATGGTCCCAGCAGTGAGAACGTTAGGGGTGGTTCATAACTATTATCAAAGTACAAATAAAGTCTCCATGGCAACTATCCTGTGTTAAATCTCATTGCATATTAATTGCAAATGCAAATTGCACGCGACACGCGCGCGTTGTACAGATAGACAAAAGCGGGTTTTTTTTTTTAATATGTAGTAAGCAAATAGATATAGTCACGCGCAGTGCCTATTCCATATTTAAAAAAAAATATCTAATTTATATAAATATAAAAAAAAAATATCTGTTTAAATTATAAATAATAATATAAATGAAATTTGATTTTTTTTTTTAAATCTCTAAATTATATAATAGGGGGACCGGAAAGTAATGTCGTTTCTGCGCATGCCAATACTTGATTGTCATTTGTCAGCTCATTGTTTTGTTCAGAGGCGTACCAAAGACATTGTGAGGTTATAGTGATTTCTTTACTTATAGACAATTGAATTACAATTTTTTTTTGTAATTTTGGGTAAAATGGCCAGCCAAATACCAGAAGAGGTATACATCCGGCATTGCATGCTCTTTGAGTTTCGCAAGGGAAATAACGCAACAGTTGCTACCAAAAACATTTGCGATGTTTATCCAAATGCACTGGACATTCGTAAATGCCAAAGGTGGTTTTCCAAGTTCAAATCGGGTAATTTTGATCTTTCCGACTCGTATCGATCAGGAAGACCATCAGCGTTAGACAACGACGTGTTAAGGGCGGAAGTGGAAGCAAATCCGTGTCAGACGGTCGAGGAATTGTCAAACAGTCTCAACAAACCTTGGTCGACCATCCAAGAACATTTGAAGCAGATTGGAAAAGTAAGCAGAGCAGGTGTTTGGGTCCCGCATAATCTGTCCGAACAGAATAAGGCTAACCGATCAATCACATGCAACTTATTGCTTCAACGACACAACACAGAAGCGTTTTTTGATCGCTTGATCACAGGAGATGAGAAATGGGTCCTGTATGATAACCCAAAACGCAAAAGGCAGTGGCTCTCTCCAAATGAAATCCCTCGGAGTACTGCTAAGCCAGGTTTACACCCCAAAAAAGCGCTTTTGTGTGTTTGGTGGAGTATTCGCGGCATTGTTCATTTTGAATTACTGAAACCTGGAGAAACTGTTACTGCAGACCTCTACAGCGAACAATTGCAGCGAGTCAATCAATCTTTAATTGAAAAGTGGCCAGCGATTGTCAACCGAAAAGGCGTCATTCTCCAACATGACAATGCAAGACCGCACTGCGCAAGGCGAACTCTAGAAAAAATTAATGAATTGGGGTGGGAGGTGCTGCCTCATCCACCATATTCGCCCGATGTTGCACCATCGGATTTCCACTTATTCCGAGCGCTGCAACACTTTTTAAGTGGCAAAACATTTGCAAATTTGGATGATATCCAAAATGCCATCTCTAGATATTTTGCCGAAAAACCAATTAATTTTTATCGATCAGGGATTGAAAATTTACTCACTAGATGGCAAAAGGTTATTGACAATGATGGGGAATACATCATTGATTAAAAATAAAGACTCGTTAAAAATGTATGTGTTTGTATTTAGCGTAAGAAAACGACATTACTTTCCGGTCCCCCTAATATATATAAAAAAAAACAATCTGTTTAAATTATGTATAATAATATAAATAAATTAGTTTTTTTTTTAATGCAATAGGCATTGCGTGTGATTATATCTTATCGCTTACTACATATTAAAAAAAATAACCGACCTTTGTCTATCTACACATCGCGCGCGTGCCGCGTGTGATTTGCAGTTAATATGCATATTATATGCAAATATTCAGTTTGTTTTTTTTTAATATTATGCGTGGACATAGGTTTCCATTGTGAGGCCGCTGAGGGAGAGGAGTGTCAGTATAGTGTTTCGCTGCTCTCCCTGTCCTCATGGCCTTTAGGTCACGGATTCGGGGTGATCCTTTGCCCAGGTATATAAAAGAGTAGGAGAGGTAGAGAGAAGAGTATGTTCCGGCACGTCCTTACAGATGGAGAAAGAGAGGGGCACTCCTCCCCAGATGGAGCTCCGAAAGAGTTCGTGTAGTCCCGTCATAAAGCTATGAAGATGGAGGATCGTAGAAGTTTCAGTCGGTGCAAGTCCGACATACCCTTTGCCCCCGCGAGAGCAGGTATGCGAAGGCACTTCTCCCACATAAAACAAAAAAGGTAGGTATCGCATCCGGTTTGAAGGGCGCTGTAGATATTGTAATAGATTCAACATCTTGTCGCAAGGCGACGTGGGTAGTGTGATGGTGGAACCAGCGTCACCTTGCTATGGGGGGCGTATCACTTACTATTAGGTGAACTTGATAGTAAGTGATACGCCTGTCCATAGCAATGTGGTGCTAGTTAGTTTTTTATTAACAGCACCACATTGCGCTCGTCGCCTGCTACATAATATATTGAGTCTCGTTACTGCAGTAATTTTACTAGTTGCAGCGCCCTTCAAACCGGATCACTGTAATGTCTGCACAGTACTGTTTGTCGGCTGCAATAGGCGCTGCGGCAAGTACCGCCTCCATAATTTTAGAGAACTTTGAGGTTATGTTTTTTAATCTGTATTATTTAAAAGGGATGTAGTGTATCTGTGAATGAATTAGTATTTATCGCAGTAATTATACACTACACTATTATTTTATATGATATGGATGTAGACAATATAATTAAAAAAAAAATTGTTTACACTATGGTAGCGGCGACAATCGTTCGGACATCTGCCGCCCCTATCTAACCAACTTAGTGAAGCATCGTACTAACCGTCTAATGCACTACATAGGGGTGTATTTACACGGAGACGTAGACTGTTTACACTGTCACTGTGATGCAACGCCTATCATTTATTTATTTATTCGTTCATTAATTCATCCGTTCGTTGTTTAATTCATCCGTCCATTCATTCAAACGTACATTCATTCCTTCGTTCTGTCATTCATCCGTTCATTCATCTGTTGGTTCATTAATTCATTCTTTCATTCATTCCTTCGCTCTTTCATTTATCCGTTAATTCATTCGTTCATTTATTCATTCGATCGTTCATTCATTCCTTCATTCTATCATTTATTCGTTCATTCACCCGTTAGTTCATTCATCCGTTAATTCTTTCGTTCAATCATTCCTACCGTCTATCATGCATCTGTTGATTCATTCGTTCGTTCATTAATTAATTCAATCATTCATGCATTCATTCATTTATCTACTCATATATTTTTTTACTTAAAAAAAATCTATTCATAAATGAAGTATTAAACAAAAACAATTCAATTTATATATTATATATGAAAAACTTACGTAGTTTATATGAAATGTTATATAGACTACAGGGGTGTAAGGGTTCCCGCAGAACAACCCACGGGATTCTTGCCTACCTCATCAGCTCCTGGTGCACTCTGCTAATCAACAAACGAGGCTCTGGCTCTCGCATTAGGCCATCGCGGTGGGAAATGGTCGAAATCCTCCCCCATAAACCCCTACAAACGTGATCTTTAGGGGAGGCGTATATTCAGCTGTGGACATCTATCGGCCGATGATTATAATGATTTACTATATATAGTAAACATATAGGCAATAACAGTTAATGTATTATGCTCTGCTTCTCTTCTCCATCATCAGCTGATAGATGTCCACTGCTGGGCATCGGCCTCCCCCAAAGATGCCCACATCGATAAGTACTGTGCTACCCGTACCCAGCGGCTTCCCGCGTTAGTAACGATTCATATTGAAGGGTTTGGGTCATTTCCCACCACGCTGTCCGTTCTCGATTCGCAATCCCAGCAGTGGGAACTCATATTAGTGTGTTACTTTACAACATAAACACGCTGTCTGACAAAACGTAATGATATTTAGATCAGCTTTTCCAATAAAATATCTGGTGGTAGTCTAACGAAGCTGGTGCAGGACCAAACAATGTGGGCAGCTGGAGATCTATGCCCAGCCGTGGACTTCGATCTGCTGATGATGACATAAATATTTCAGTCCGCGACAGGTTAGATTCGGGTCAGAGACAATCCCATATAAAATTTCGTCGTAATAAATACAAAATGAGCGAACAGCGGTGTATATCCTTATTTGCTCCGTTCTCATGGGATATTTACACTGCGCCATATAAAATATTCATTGTTCCATTCTCAATACAGAATTTACGGTAGCTCAGTGAATAATATATCTAACAATATAATATATAGTGTATATATTTTATGTGCTGTATACGTAAAATCAAATTTTATAAGATTCTTATATTAGATCGATTGTTAGTTGCGGTCTTAGTTGCTGTAGAGAGGTGGAAGAGTTCTCCCTCGGCTTTATGCCTCTGGGTGATGAATTCAGAGGATCCGTTGCCAAGGTGACGGTAAACGGCCAAGAAGATGGCTCTTCCTCTCTCTCTTTCTTCTTATAGAAGTGGAAGAAGAAAGGTGTTCTTCTCCCGAGATGGAGCTGCGCGTTGCAGCCGGCGCTGGTGAGGTCGCGGAGGTGTGCGAAAGCGTTCCTGCGGTCCTGCCGTAAAGCGACGAAGGTGGAACATCCTCAGGGTTTCAGTCAGTGAAAGTCCGACACACCCTGTGGGTGAGGGTGGGTATGCCAAAGCTAATCCACGTAAAACAAAAAAAAGGTCTCTGTTGCCGGGCACCGTCTAGCGCCGCAGCACCTATTTCTGCCGCCTAACAGTATTGTGCGAACATTTTTGTGTTCCGGTTTGAAGTGAGTTGCAGCTAGTGTAATTACTGGTGTAACAAGAACATGTTGTGTCGGGTGACGAGCGCCACGTTGTTATGGGCAGGCGTTTCTTATCATCAGGTGGTCATCAGCCGATGGATGTCCACTGCTAAATATAGGCCTCCCCAAGTCTCTATTTACAGTCAGCATGGCTTCCTGTATCGCTGGCCTCTAGGGGCAGTCGTATGTAGGGTCATAGGGGGGATTTCCCACCACGCTGGCCCAATGCGGATTAGTGGGAGCCAGAGCCTCGTTTGATTAGTAAGGTGCACCAAGAGCAAGTGAGGTTGACGTTGGATTTTATTGTAACGACTAAACTAGTAAGTAACACCACGAATCAAGTGATGTATATTGACGCAATTGTTATGAAATCAATATATATATGTGTGTAATGAAAATGGCTATTCTTTGTTCACCAATCACGTGAAAACTAGTGAAGGTGAACACGGGAACATGAGCATTAGACGCGGATTGATCTGTAGGTGGTTATAGGCTATTTACTTTTTGAATTTCATACATCCTTCATAGTTTAATATCTAATTAACTTTTATAAACGTTTTCATTTGGTATTATTTATGCGGTTGCTATAGTAACGGTTGCTATGGAAACTTGAAAGTCTAATTGTATATTACGGCAAGCAAAGCGGGCGGGGTACAGCTAGTCTCTTATAAGTTTACTTATTAAAAGGGAAACTGGCAGCTGCGCTTGGAGCCGTACGACGTGATCCAATTCCCTTTGTCGGTGTCACCGCCCGCGCAAATTTTTTTCCCGCCGCCATCTTGTTTTGTGTTGAAATTGAAAAAGATTTAAAAAAAATTGTTTTGTACTAAATTTTTTTTTATTCTATTATGTATGAACATTTCAACTTCAGCACGGTACACTGTCAAGCACCAGATTACTCATCACCATCATCAGCCGATAGATGCCCACTGCTGGACATACGCCTCCTCCAAACATCTCCACATCCATCGGTCACGCGAACAAACATACTAGCATACTAATATCTCTAGTATCTTTTTTATTCTACGAAACGATGACACGAGCGAAACGTTCACCCGATTTTAAGTGATATACCTGCTCGTAACGAGACACAACACCACGTTGCGTCTGCTTGAGACATAGGATGTTGAGTCTCGATACCCCAGTAATTTCACAAACTACAGCGCCTTTCAAACCGGAACAGAGTAATGTTTGCACGCCACTGTTTAGCAGCAGAAGTAGACAAGCACTAGACCAGCTTGTATTTGTTCATGCCGGGATCCCTTAGTAGACATTGAGGCCCTCACCTTTTACGACATGAAGGGCTTACCTTAGTCATATTCCTATCAGCTAAAGGCTACAGGGTATGGGGTGGTACCTACCCCAAGGTCTGCAGAGACCTACCACCAGGAAATATTAGGCAAAACTGAGCTAGTTTTTTTAGCACGATGGCGACGGTTCTATGCTACTATTTCAAGCTGAACTTGGTAAATATGGAAGGAAGCCATTTTTTTTTTTAGTAATACATCTACTGGTGGCCTCTGAGAATATCCAGGTATATACCACCAGCTGCATACATCACTATGTTCCGGTTTGCAAGGCGCTGTAGCTAATGTAATTACTGGGGTAATGAGTCTCAATAATGTATGTTCGGCGATGAGTGAAATGTAATGCAGTGTATAACATCCTAACTAGGGTTAAGTTGTTATGGGCCGGCCGGCCGGTATCACTTACCATCAGGTGATCGTTCCAATCTCGGTGCTTTGCCCAAAAAAAAAAACTAAAGTATTAGTGATTATTTATCAGGATGAGGTGCTGCTTGAAATGTTTACACAGCATATTATACTCATCGCTTTGAACTGTAGTATCGATGCTCATGTAGTGTTATTACTACTAAGTAGTAGATTATAAGGTGATAACCAGTTTATTACTTACTACATATTTTTTTATAATTAGTAAGTATATAAAATATACGGTTCAAGGGGCAGTAAGGTCCTCGAGCGCCCGCGTACCGGATGACGTACAGTTAGCGTTACGTTTAGTATTGGGAGGCTCCCGCAAGGTGGACTGACGATCTGGTGACAATCGGCGGAACCCATGGAAAAAGCACATCTATCCGTTAATGATGATAATGATGATGATATAGAATATATACACAAACCTCTTAATGTCTCCACGGCTGGGATAAGAGGAAATTTCTCAAAAGGGAATGGTTGAACTTCAAAGATCTACGGTAGCCATTGTTCATGGAACATGTCGGTTTCCTCACCATATTTTCCTTCACCGGAACCTGAATCATCGTATAGCGCATACGACCGCATCACCAGTCAATCAGTCTTGCCATAAATATGAAATCTGTCTTCAAAGTCAGGGTAAATAGACCGGTGGTGGTTTACAGCGCTTCACTATCATAACAACACCAGGTGGGAGTCTGGTCATGGACTAATCTATTATATATATCGCGTGTTGTACTCAGTACACAAACTGATAGACTGACATTTTTTTTTATTAAATCACACAGCTGAAGATATGTTATCGTAGAAAAAAAAACTATTTTATTTTTACAACTGTTACACATATCTTAGTAGACGTTTTTTTTTTCCGTCGCCGGCTTCGCAAGCAAAGTATGAATGTACTATCGCACGCGCCGCACCTGGACTCTAGTGATGTGATCGTTATTCGATATAACATCGATATCGATTAAATATAATATATTATTAACTGAAGTTTAATAAAAAAAATCTTTATTTTATTTGCTTAAGCAGCAGGCGGGATGTTCACCTGATATTGAGTGATACGAATATCTATAATAGCGTGGTTCTATTTTTTTTTTATAATAGCTAAGAGGCAAACGAGCAAGACGGGTCACCTGATGGTAAGTGATTCACCGCCGCCCACGGTCACCAGCGACGCCAGTACGTTGTTTACCCTTCAGGTAAGAATATGCTCTTTTCTTGAATAACCCAATGTCGCAGTTGTTGGGGAAGACCGTATTGACGATGATAACCGCATCACATTGAGCTCGTCGCCTCAGACGTAAGATGTTGAGTCTCGTTACTCCAATAATTAGACTAGCTACAACGCTCTACAAACCGGAGCACAGTAATGTTTGCACACTACTGTTTAGTAGCATAAATAGGCACTGTAGTGGTGCCTAGACGGTTTTAAGCAACGGAGACTTACCATTAGTAATATCGCAGGACAACTTTGATATACTTCAGCGTATAAATTAGATTTAGATGTTTAGACGTTACTGTCTGTATGTACTTCAAATTAAATCTAAAAAGACTGTGTTGAAGGAAGGATTTACCACCAGACTGTCTATATGTGTTAAAAAACATTACTGTGTTATAGTTTAAATGGCGGGCAAGATCTTATTCTGCTTTAACTGCATTCTTGGCGCTTTAAGTGCTTGCCTCACACAGATGTTATTGGTCATCCGGAGCCAGAGGTTATGGAGTTTGGTATCAGTGGTATGGGTTCGAACACGTCTGGTTAACTAACACCTTCATACCTGATGCCGTAATAGCATCGCTGTGTTCTGTCAACATATAAAGCTAGATTATTAGGTATAAACATAATAATCTATGGTCTCTTTGTGATTCAGTACTATGGGAGATTAAAGTTAAGTACTAGTTAATATGCGCAGTACTTTGTACTTGTGGTAGATCTGCGTTAGGAAAAACCTTCTAGGTGGGTAAAACCACAGCTATTATATCAACAGCAATATGCAAATAACTGTGTTCCTGTTTGAAGGTGGTTATAACTGTTGAAATCACTGTGGTAACGAGATTTGTCATCTTATGTCTCAAAGCGACGAGTGTAATGTGCTGCCGTGTATATTACTGTACCAAACGCTATATTGTACATGCCTATTATTTCCCATCAGGTCGATGTTTTAAAGACAATAACATTTTTTTTTATTTATCGATTTTCTTGCAATTGCCTTAGGAACATCACTAAATTTTCTATCCATCACACAACCGAGTTTCTTCTCGCGAATTCAACTGAATGGGGCTCCTTTAAGACTTCAAAATTTATACGACTCGTATGGTAGACGCCCGGCAGCTGAACTTTAACTTATTGTCCTCACAATGGTAATGCAAACCGCAAAATTATTGCTCAACGAGTTCCGACTGTATCCCTTGGACCCTAGGGTCCACACGGTGAACTGATGCAGCCGGTAAAAACTGTAATTTAGCCCGCTCTTTGTATGAGAAATTAGTACTCAAATTACTTGACTTCATTCTATAGAATTTGCATATTCTATTACAAGGGGGTTAAGTTATTTACTCGTGCCGGTGTATTGTGTAATTAAAATTGGTGTAAATATCATTAAAAAAATTTTCGCAGCAGCTTATACTGCTACTTAATTGTAGGTGTAAATAACTAACACGTTATAAATAGTGAACTTAATAGTGATCTCAGTTACATCGAATTATGAGAGTATAATTATTTCGCGCCAAAAACATTAAGTACTTGAGTCGAAAGCTAAAAATCTAATGAATATTATAGATAATAAATATTATTTATTATCTGCACTATATATAGTACAGATAATAAATAATGTTTAGAAATAAAAATGAATAATAAGAAACCTAAAGGTACCTTCTGCTGTTCAGATATTACTCTGAACAACGTTTGAAGTCCTCAAAGAAACCCTTAAAGATCTGACCTAGAGGTGAACTGGAACCGGAAGTGTGCAGTGTAACGGTATATAATGATTTATTTTTAAATATGAATAGGATAATAGATGATTTGTGAAACATGTTTATATAGTGACATTCATGCAAAACTAGGTCTCTGTTGAAGAACGTTTAGGTACCATCGCAGCAACCATATCCGCCGGAAAACAGTAGTGTTTATATATTATCGACTTCCGGTTAGAAACACAAATATACTGGGTTAATGAGACTTATCTTGTGTCTCATACCAACGAGTATATTATGATATAGTGTATATAACCCTAACTACCGCCGCATTGCTATAGCTCGAAGTATCTTTTACCATTAGGCGAACGTCTCGTTCGACTCAATGAATAATAAAAAAAAATAGTGACATTTCTGACGTCACTAAACTACGATATGAGTGACGTTTGGTAACGGCCTGTTCACGCCCTTTTAATGTTACCATCGAGTAGTTGTCGTTTTATTATACTAACACTCCAACAGATGTCTTCTTCGACCAGAGCTTTTTATGAAACGAAAATGTGTAACGAAAAAGAGAAAACTATATATGTATTCCTAGCGTTTAGCCTTTCCTCGAACCTTTGCCTCGTAACCTGATGGTCTTGTACCATGGAGTTCGCAGTATGAATATACGAAGAGAGTGAGAGAGAGAAGCATTGAAATATATAGTA
Source organism: Troides aeacus (assembly GCA_033220335.2). Lineage (NCBI taxonomy): Eukaryota > Metazoa > Arthropoda > Insecta > Lepidoptera > Papilionidae > Troides > Troides aeacus. The sequence goes on along the minus strand of CM067272.1, from coordinate 1,971,598 downwards.
TGTTATTTTGCTCTTCCCTCTCATAAGATTTTCTCAATATCAATCAATGACAAAATTGTCGATCAATATCCTCTCTATTCTCATTGCCTTCATTCTCTTACAGTTTCACTTCTTCTTTAGTTACTTCTGCTTTTAATCTCACCTTCTATTAATAACTTTTTGTTTGACTAAATGTCAATATGAGAAAACTACGTAGGACGAAGTTACTGTACCTTGAAGTCTTGTGGTGGTATGCTTGGTGTTTGATTTGATTTTATTAATAATAGGATTCCATTAGAGGTCACGATCAAAAGAAAGTCCTTCAGGTATCTTCTCTACTGGAATTAAGATGTTTTTTTTTTGTTTAATAGCCACGTGTATCAACTTCGATCGAAGTTATATGATAAGTATGACGTTAAGACAAAATGGTAAAATTTAGTTTTATTATCTCAAACTATTAGGTTATCCAAAGCTTTTTCTACTGCGGAATTGCTGAATAGTTTCATAAACTTGTTAATAGGAAGTCGATTAGGACCTTAACTATTTTTTAAACTAAAATAACTAATTATCGGTTAAACTAACTGAGGTTATACGCATCAAATGTTTCCTCACGAATACGTTACATGTGAACAGTGTAAATACGTTAAGCTGACTAATTGCGACCCACGAATCGGGAAAACCAGAAATAAACCGTGTAACCCACTGCCGGGACTTGCCGCCGTGTCCCGCCAGTCTCCCAGGGCACAAATAAATCAACTTTGTTTTGACCCCTGACCTCCAGGAGTAAGGGGTCCGGAACCGGTCCGCGGTAACGACTACACGATGACACTTTAATTTTGACAACTACTGGCTCCGCTCATTGCGTAGTTATAGCTACGGGAATGCCGTTATACTCCTTGTTAACATGTTTAATATACTTTTTTTTTTAATTTTGGGACTTAATTAACAATCATGACAGTCCCATAGTACCATAGAATCCATTACCAATATTTTGTTGTCCCCAAGACTTAGATAAAATTGAACAATGCTCCAGCCTCCTCGGAGCACGGAGAAATGGTACCCTGTGATATGGACTAATGTCTAATTGATTTATATTAAAGTTATGATAATGTTAAACAAATAACATTCATAAACAATAACTAAAAACAATAAAAAATGCGGTACAAACATCTTGACTAAGATTTCTTTGATACAAGATGGCCGCCGTTAGGTAACACGCGGTAGGATTAAACATCGTATACAAATATACAATTTTTACTTCATTAGTATAGAAAATAAATAGAATATTAGACAATATCAGCGGAATGGAGCCATACAGCAAACAAATGTGAATCTTTTCATATCGTAGTGTATACACTTCATATACTTGAACTATAACTGTGTTTAAGAGTGTAAAGGGTCTCACACAACAACTCACGGGACCCAAGCCAACCTCACCTGCTCGTGATGCACCCTGATAATGAACGAAGAAGGCTCCTGCTCCCACCAACCCGCATTGAGCTAGCGAACGGCTAGGTTTTTATTATAAAAAGGAGTTTCTCCTGAGTTTCCTCATTCACTATGATTATGCTGAATCATCATCATCATCATAGACGTCCACTGCTGGACATAGGCTTCCTTCAAAGATGTTCACATCGATCGGTCCCGCGTTGCTTGCATCCAGCGGCTTCCCGCAACTCTGACTGTTTGCTGTTCCTATCTATGGTATCGCAAATATTGAAATATTCATCATCATCATCATCACTAGGTGCCCTCTTCAAACTGGCGATCAGATAGAGAAAAGCAATCCGAACCTGGGATACTCTTTTCACCTGATGGTATTTAAGCCCTGTCTACTCCTTTATGTTGACAAATGATTTCTTCAGCTGTCTACCGGATGAGCATATTTCAGGAGTTTTTCCTTCCAGGATCAACCTTGGAAACTCATAATGGAGTATCCTTTTCGATACACATAGTTACAAATCATGTTACCTTTCTACAGTACTGCACATAGTAACGATTTCGCACCGCATAAATAATGAGAACAAGTACCTCGACATTTCAAGTTTTTTTTTTTTCCCTATGAATCCTCAAGCAACTTCCCATTCGCACACGCCGTGAAATACAAGCCAGATTAGGAGACAATAATTTCAATCAAGCTCCGAGTTCGGCGAGCGGCGGCTTCGCCCCGCAACGTTCCCATACCGGCGTCGCATTGTTGACGCGAGTAAATCAACATACGCGATGGTAAAAAAAAAAAGATCGAAACTAGTTCCGAAAGGAAAAAGTTCAAGAAGGGCGAAACCCATTGTGCAGCTTTCGGTTTTCGCACACGGAAGTTCCCCATCACAATAAGCAACATTTGAAGGCAACAATGGCAACACTGACAAAAGGGGGGCGAAACGAGAGCACAACCCCATTGTCTGTTGCGCAGCTGATCTCCAAGATTCCTTATTCTTAATGCACTTTTAAAAGTAATAAATAACGCTTGCCGATATCCTCCTGATGCTGCCGAGGGTCCGCTCCACTTCCCAGATGAGTTATGTTAATTGTTGACGGTTGTAAAAGTGTTTGTTGGAGGTTTTATGGTGGGTTTGAAAAAGTTAATGTCGCCCGTTAAATGTCGGTTGGCGCGTGCCGCTGTGTCCTAGGACATTCGCTATGACCTAAGCCTGTACCTGTTTTTTATTATCCGTTGGCAGATGTTTTACTGGTCGTCGGTATGACCTTTCGTTAGCATACCTCCTTTATATATAACCTCTTGAGTGTATGAACTTTTTTTTATGCAATTAAGCGGCACTTTCAACTGATGGTAAGTGATACGTCCGCTCATAATAACGTGGTGGTTAAGATGGTAATCACAGCACCACATTGCGCTCGTCGCTTTCTGACATAAGATGCTAAGTCTCATTATTACAGTAATTACACTAGCTACAGCACACTTCAAACCGGTGCACACTGCGCCTAAAATAAGAGATATAGTTGTCGCAAACTGGTGATAGGTCTTTGTTGCCGGAGACCGTCTAGTTACTAAAGTAGATCCTATTTCTGCCGCTAAGCAGCAGTGTGTAAACTTTACTGTGTTCCGGTTTGAAAGATGCCGCAGCTAGTGAAATTACTGAGGTAACAGGACAGCATATATATGAAAGCGACGAACACATCTATCTATATCATCATAACTAGTACTATGTTGTTGCAACAATTTAAAATTAATTTAAGTTTATTCAATAAGCTTTCTATTATATATAGCTAAGGCGGCAGAAGAACTAAGGTCACCGACATAGCCCAAAAGATTTCTAGACTTAGTGGCAGTGGGTAGGGCACATTGATCGAAGGACTGACGGCTGATGAGGTAGAAAGTTCCTCGAGTGGCACCCGCGTGCCGGAAGACGTAACGTTGGGAGACCTCCCACAAGGTGGACCGATGATCTGGTCAAAATCTCGGGAATCCACAAGATGCGAGCAATGCCGGACCGATTGATGTGGAGATTTTGGGCCAATGTAATGGAAAAATGGCTCAATCCCTCCCAATTGGACTCCTACAAACGACGGTCCCTGGTACCCGGAAGACTGAACGCTATGGAGAATCACCGTGGACGTCCTTTGCCTCATCAGCCATAAAACAATTAACAGTTTAATTTACATATAAGTTAAAATATTAATTTTAATTATGATTAAGTTGTTACTTAAAGTTTAAATCATATAGATAATTTTTTTTTTATTTATTTACTATAAAGGTTAATGTGTTTTTTTTTGTTAATAGTATCTGTTATAATTTTATTGTATGGGCGTTACTAAAAGACCAAAGCGGCGACGACGAAAGAGTTTTTACTCCGAATAACATAACTGTCACATTAATTCAATTTGTTTGAGAGACGACTAAGCATCACCCCTATCTTTAACTGCAGCAGTTACCCTCGGGACATAAAAAACCGTGGGTAAGGGATGAGGAATCTTGAAGCTTATGGCGGAAAAAAACTACTAACAAAGGTTTTTAGATTTAGCTTGCAAAAAATTATTAAAAAGTATATAAGGCTTGTATGTATATAAAAAGATTTCATTATAGTCATCAGCTGATAGACTGGGGATAGGCCTCTTTCTTGGGAGGATTTTGGCCATCTCCCACCACTCTGGCCCATTGCAAATTGGTGGTAGCCAGAGCTTCGTTTGTTGATTACCAGGGTGCACCACGAGCTGGTGAGGTTGAGAGACGACTCGGACGTACACCTGATAGTAAGTGATCAATCCATAACGAGGCGCGAAGTAAGATATTACACACAACACCATATTGCGCTTTTCGCCTGAGACAAGATGTTAAATTAACCCCAGTAATAATAACAGCTACAGCGCCCATCAAACCGGAACACAGTAACCTGTGTCGTTGGTACCTATCTGAACAGTCTCTGCCAACGGAGACCTACCACCAGTAATTATAGAAATATTTTTTTTTAATTTTTTATATATATAACTTTATATACAAGTTTTTAATGAAAATCACCCTTAATTTTTTTTTAAGCATTACGAAGCTAAGCAATATTATCAGTAAGATTTTTTTTAATATATATATTGTATATTAGCTGATGGTAACATATTACCTTATCAATATTATTAAAAAAAAAAAAATTCGCTCTCTATTGGCTCGCGTTCAGCTCGCAAAGGTCGCGCGTACGTTAAATACCAACACTGACCTTTGTTTCTACAGCGCATGGTGATTAATTATCTATGGTCTCTATTTATGGTTAAGTTGACCGCTTAACTTTTTTTTATGGTACTCATTAATACGAACGATTTGCATATACCGCATCGCTCCCGTTGTTTAATCAAATGTTTGATGTCTTTCGAAGTGGACGTATTATAATTGGCAAAAGTATCGATTAGAGATATCGAAATATAATCGTCATCGTCTTCAGCTGAACGACGTCCACTGCTGGACATAGGCCCCTCCCAAAGATCTACACGTTTGTAGGGATTCATATGACGGGATTTGAATCATTTCCCACTACCCTGGCCCAATATGCATTGGTATTGCTAGCAGGCTGCACCACGAGCTGGTGAGGTTGGCTTGGATCCCGTGAGCTGTTCTGCGGGAACCCTTACTCTAACCATAGCTGATCTATACTCCTACCTATTTTCCTACCAAATTTCAAATCTCCAGGTCTTAGGTTGCAGAGTGTGATGAGTCCTTTATATTGGTTGAAATCTCTTATATATATATATGCATATATAGTATGCCGAGATTCAAGACCCAAGTCGTGTAGACCATCAAGTTTGATGTATGATGATATATTAGAATATGGTCACAGATAGGAAGACTAGGTAATCTGTTATCTGTGACCACGTTTTGGGCTTTTGTGAGTACGTGGTAGCTGCGACGTGGGATACTCTGTCACTCCAGACCTTCGCGACAATAGCTGGTGCGAAGCAATGGTTAGTTCTATTAAAGAGGTTTTATACGTGTAAATATAAATGTTTTAATAATTTTACTATATTCAATGGAACGGGATGTAAAAGGTGTAAACTGGACGGCCAACCCTCCACCACCCCTAACTGGTTAATTCATATAAATAATGAAGTGAAGCCGTGATGTTACATTCATTAACAGAACACCTCCGCCGGCGAGGTGCCTTTGTCCGCGCGAGGGTGTGGAGGCGGCCCACGGTGCGCAGCGTGGGCCCATTGTTGGGACCGGCACAATCGCGAGCCGGACGAATGGGGTTAAGTGAATTGACGTGTAATGAGCACTGTAAATTTTTGTCGCGTGCACATTTCGAGGGTCTCTGTTTCGTGTTTTCACGCTTAAGGGCGGATAAATAAGCGCCGCGGGGTGTTTCCGATGGAATTAGAACCGTTCGCATTAAATTAATTCCTATGTAAATAAAATCTATGTTATTTATTCTACAGATCAACGTACAGAAGACAGAAGAAGCTGTAAACCTAATATGCAACATGTGAGACGTGTTCCTCGTCAGATTTGCTGACCATAACACCCTCGCAACTCCTTTTGGGGAAGGAGTTTTGTAAAGTCCATTCTTAGCTGACCTCTAAACGGCAGAAGCAACATCTCTACCATATTTTGAGTGTTTACATATAAATTTTAGAGATCTCCCGACGAGATAATAAATCTCTGGATAGAGAAGAAAATATATAAATATAACTCGTATAAATTTGATTTTTCTTTTACTTTTTACATATAGAATTCTACTATTATATGTACTAGTCTTATATATATTAGATATTCTATTGTAGTATTGGGATATATAGCGCTTTAGCATTTTCTATACATACTTTCACAGCGATGTTTATAAACATAAATAAATATATAGCAAAGAGGAAATGCTTACATTAATATATATGTTCATATGTTATTAATAATTATTGTTTGTTTGTTAACGTTATTACTTATTATGCGACAGTAAGAGGTGCAACATCCAGCGCTGCGTTTGTACGCCCGCTATGCGGATCCTGAACGACGTCATCACTTTATATTAAGTGAAACGATGGCGGATAACACGCGTATCATTTCATAGATAAATTGACACATTGTTAGTTTACACAACAGCTAAATTACGACCATATTCATGTCGAGTGCATTTGTCAAATTCGACATTGGCTCGCGGGAGGCGATGTGTGTTACGGTAATAGACTATTACTACACCGGAAACGGGAAATTGAATTTTATTACTTGATCATACAGTTGAGAATTGATCAGCTATAAAATGTGTACAGTCATGATAGTACAGTAAGTCTCTGACATCTCATTGTTGGATATAATCTCTTACTGTATCCACACTGCGGGATGTCACACAACTGTCAATAGGTACCCCAATGCTTCATTAAAATATACATGTTAGTCGATAAACAAACAGATATTGTTGTCATCAGCTGATAGAGGTCCACTGCTGGACATAGGCCAAAGATCTCCACCTCGATCGGTCCAGCGCTACCCTGCTTCCGGTTTGATAGAAGCCAGAGCTTCGTTTTTCGAAACATCAAGTAGTACAAATGCTTTAATGAACTAATGAAACATATCCATTTCATTTATTCACTAGCTTTTTTTGTTGTCGATTTATAACTACTACTTCCGGTTATTATATTAGTATGAAGTATAGGTTTAATATTATATTCCATTTATAACAAATCGTCAGTAATAGTCTTTACCTCCCTCTACTACCTCTTTATATATCGAGAAGCAGCATATATCCCTCTCCAAGTCTCTTCTATCTAAATACTCTTCATCATTTAACAAACTAAGATATATACACTAGAATTTACAATATTAGATAAACTAAAGATTGTGTTAGTCTATAATAAATTAAGTTTTTTTTTTTTAAATCTTTATTCCGGAAACGAACAACTGTTAAGCGGTGACCATCTGTTGAACGTACAGCTAATCTAATTTGTTGATATAGCTCGTGTAGCAATAAATGTTATTAGATCCTGTTACGTTACCTTAATTTATATGTTTTTTTTTTATGGTGGTGAGGATAGCTCATGGAGCAGATGTGGCGTTGATATAGGTGGAATAAGAGATGAATGGGGGTTATCCGAAAATATCCATGTTAAAGGAGTAAACTGTGACTTAATGTTTGATAATAGAATAGAAGACAGATCCGGTGGTCGGACTCTGTTATAAGAAACCGTCTAGATCCACCAAACAGAAGTATGTAAGCTTGGTTCCGGTTGAAAGGGAATTGCTGCTTTATATGATAACAAGACATCATCTTAGGTCTCAAGGCATGCATTAGATACATAACATAAGGGGTGTAATCCTGCACAAGAACTCACGGAACCCAAGCCAACCTCAACTGCTGGTGCACCCTCATAATCAACAAACGAGGCTCTGGCTCCTACAGCCCAGATCCCCTATATGAAGCTCTACCAACGAAGGCACTAGGTGCGGAGGTATCAGAGGCTATGCTGACTGTGACGGATATTGGCAAGGTGTTGGAACCAGGGTAGGGCAGAACTAATTGATGTGGAGATTTTGAGGGACGGCTTATATCCAGGAGTGGACGTCTATCAGCTGATAATGATGACACTAAAGTATAACGAATAGATTTACGTACTCTATTTCGTAATAGTATAATTTACACTACATACTGTAAATTTCTTTATAAAATACGTTTATCATAGTTAAATATATAAACGTATAATTAAAAATAATATCACTAATGTATTTTAACGTTTTTTTTTTTAATAACTCTACGGTTATAATTAGATTATACGATAAAATCACACCCAATGCAACGCGCGTTAATAACTGCTATTCAATATGGCGGCGATGTATGGACTGATTTGAGTTTGAATTTAAATTCAAATTTGACTAGTAAATAGTGCAGTAATAAAATGTAATTATTACTACTCTTTATTATTAGATTTTAGACTAATCAATTTTCTATATATCGATTATCATATATATGGTGAAGAGTGCTTGTCGAGAAGACTCCGTCTATATGTTGATAGCAAGAACAGCAGCTCTTATAGCAACAAATTTTCAATATGGGGTTGGGAATTAGCCAGATTTTAATATAAATTACCACCAATTATCCCCAACTAGTAATCCCAGAGTGGGTCAAAGCAGTAAATATTAAATTAATAACAGTTGTAGGTAGTCAAATTACTGAGGTAACAAGATTTATCACAAGGTTGAAGGTTACAAGCACAATGCGGTGCAACGTATATCATCCTAACTAACATCTAGTAACACTATCGTCTCGTTGAATAAAAAAAAAAATAACTGACGCGATAAATTACTTGATCGTATTATACCGTTATCTGTTAATTAATTAAGCACTCAACATTAGGTGGATTGTTCAGTACGGTAAATTGGTAATTTTCTCACAGTACACAGACACCTGCGACCGCGCACCGGAACGGTACCCTGGCGCTACCGGAAGCCGGGGAAGTTCATAGTATCAAAGCCGAAGCAGAAGTGAATTCCTTTTATTAAGTATAGTAACAAGCCTTTTTATTATATTTAATTAAGCGACGAGGCGAGCGGGACGTTCACCTGATGGTGAGTGATACGCTGGCCCATAACAACGGCGCTAGATAGGATGGTATACATTGCACCACATTCCGCTCGTCACCTGAGATATGAGATATAAAGTCTCGTTACCCTACTACACTAGCAACAACACCCTACAAACCGGAACCCAATAATGTTTGTACGATACCGTATAACGGTAGATACAGAAGCTGCGGTGATACCTATCCAGACGGTCGCCGGCTACAGACACCTATCACTAATAAATCCTTTATTGATAATAAATTAAAGATGAACCACCTCATGATGATCATGATGATAGTATGGAGATGAAAGACCTTTAACTGGAAACCATATAATCTAAAGCGGAAGTGTTCAGTGTAAAAGTGACTTTATCTTCAGAGTATTCGATAATAAGAAACAAAGCATAATTACATTAAAACAGATGCGATGAGGTCGTTCACGCTTTAAAATAAACAGTAACAGGTCAACAGTCTGTTCCCGTGGTAACACCTGTCGCGTTACGTGTAATTTGGAATTTGTAAAAACATTTCCTTACAACACAAACATCAACAGACAGAAGTAAAACGGACAGCGGTGTTCAAAGTTTGTTTGAGCGGGAAAAGCAGCTAGTATCGAAATGTTGCCGCATTTTATATTACCATCAAGTGCACATCTGCTTCTAAGAATAAGACAAAATGATCTTGACTCTGTCTATAAATATATTTTTTTTATTCTACAAAGCGATGAGACAGAACTTCAACTGATGGTCTGATGGATTTCGAGCTATAAAACATATTACAATTTTTTTTACCGACTAAGCGAGGAGATGAGCTATATGTTCAACTGATGATGTCATACTATTGTTCATAACAACGTGGCGCTAGTTGATGTGATATATAATACGTTGCTTCACATCGCGCTCCTCGCCTTGATACATATTATAAGATGTCGTCTCATTACCCCAGTAATTACACTAGCACCCTTCAAACCGGAACACAATATAGTGGTACCTGCCACCAGTTGAAACAAAGACCTACCACCAGTATAAATAAAACATACCATTGATTTATAGTTACAAAACATATTATCTATCTTTTTTTTATTCGACGAAGCGAATGGATGAGGAAGAAGATCATCATCCTCAGCCAATAGATAGTTACTACTAGATATACTCCTTCTCCCCTTATCTAAGATCACTACCTCGATCGGTCCACAGCTTTGACTGTACCACCAGAAACTAGGGTCCCTCATTTGTAGGGGTCTATATAGGAGGATCTGGGCCATTTCTTGCCACGCTGGCCGAAAGCGGGTTGGCGGGAGCCAGCGTCTTGTTTGTCGATTAGAATGGTGCACCACGATCAGCTGATGAGGAGCAGACGTCACTTCATGATAAGTGATAAGCTTTCCCAGTAAATAAATAAAGTTAATTTCTAATCTAGTGTAAATAATGTCGAGTCTGCACTCAAACCAAGCTAAAAGTAATTTAATGACTTAATGATATTTTATATTTACAGTATATGATAAATTAATGATTCGAAGACACTACTTGAAGGACTGACAGATGGGACACCAAGGACCTCGAATGGCATCCGTGTACCTAAAGACGCTGTGTTGGCCGTCTCTCCCATCAGGTGGTCCCAAGACTTAGTGACGTTTGCGGAAAGCAGCTGGATGCAGGCAGCTTCAGATTGATCGATGTGGAGATCTTTGGGAGAGACATAAATCCGGCAGTGGACATCGAACGGCTGACGATGATGATGATTAAAAGACAAACTTTGAGAACCAGTGTACTGCAGCTATTTAAATAACAGGTGGATAACATAAGTGCGAGACGATAACTAACAAGTGGGTGCTTTAAAAATGGCATATTTTAAATAAATACTTATTGCTTTCTAATATTGATATTCTAATACTAAATACTTGTGACCAGAATAAATGAACCACGAAGTGCTCGTTTATAAATAGGTCTCTTTACCTGAATAATTTCAATAGCTTCAGCGCAATTCAAACCGGAACACGGTTAAGTTTGCGCACTACTGTTTGTAGAAATAGGAGCTGCAGTGATACCTACCGAGAATTTAATTATGACAACAATTAAAATTTTATCATCATTGTCATCATCGTCATCACCATCACTATTTCTTATTGTACTTCCTCAACCATCGTCTCTAACTAGACAAAATATTGGACACTAACCTATTTTGGTTGAGATCTTAGTATCAAAATTCGTTACTTTCTAAGACTAAAGTTTTTTAGTATCTACTAAATAACTTTAGTCGTTACCAGAACATATTAACAAATGTTTTCAATGAAATGTGATGGATGAAGCGACATTGTTTTTAGCTTACTAACTCTTATGCTATTTGGAACCTGAAGTAAAGTAGGAGAGCTCATCACAAGAGGAACAAAGGACCTGGTGCAATGTGGACCTCAAACAGTCGATGACATGACGACGATGATAATAATGATGGTAATAATGATGACTACGATGATACTGATGGTGGCGATGACAACGATGGCAATAATAACGTCAATGGCGAAGATGACGATAATAATAAATACGGCAATGATGACAACTATGATGATAATGATAATGACGATAATAGCAACGACGACAGTAATGTTGATAGCGATGATGACAAAGATGATGTATAACTTGTACATATTTTAGAAGTAACTTCATAAATTATTGCTTAAAACATCTAAGATAGTAAACGATATGAATAAGCAAATATTGCTTTATGCATATATACACAATATTCTATTTATTTCTATAAATATTAGATAGCATAAGTATGATAGAAAAAAACATATATAATATAAATAATATAGGAAATAACGTTAGAAAAAATGCAAATAATCAAAATTAGTAGTGAATATGTTGTAAATAAATGTTATGAAAATATTGTTAATAAGATAAGGTAAAGCTCTGAATAAAATTATCAGGCAAAATCCATAATATATATATATAATATATAAATTTATCCATGTTTATACTGCTCGATCAGACAGTTATTGTTATAAATAAAATATTACACGATACCCAGTTATAAAATAACCTATAAAATATTTAATGCAATAATAATAAAGTGATATTGGAATGACTCGAGCACTACTTCTTCAAAATGGCGGCCGCGCTCGTAAAGTTTTAATGCGTTCCACAAAGTAAAACTGTTTGTGGCTCAGTGGCGTAAGGCACGTTGTAGTGTTTGCTCTGTGGTCTCGAGCTATTAAGAGTAGGACTAAAGTAAGGCCTGCCTTTGCCGTATAGTCTTGGGCTATTAAGAAAAGGGCTAAGGTAAGCCCTGCCTTTGCCCTATGGACTCGGGCTATTAAGAAAAGGACTCACTTAAGCCCTACCTTTGCTCTATAATCTCGGGCTATTAAGAAAAGGACTCACTTAAGCTCTGCCTTTGCCCTATAGTCTCGGGTTATTAAGAAAAGAACTAAGGTAAGCCCTGCCTTTACCTTATAGTCTCGGGCTATTAAGAAAAGTACTCACTTAAGCTCTGCCTTTGCCCTATAGTCTCGAGCTATTAAGAAAAGAACTAAGGTAAGCCCTGCTTTTGCCTTATAGTCTCGGGCTATTAAGAAAAGTACTCACTTAAGCTCCGCCTTTGCCCTATAGTCTCGGGCTTTTAAGAAAAGGACTAAAGTAAGCTCTGTCTTTGCCCTATAGTCTCGGGCTATTAAGAAAAGAACTAAGGTAAGCCCTGCCTTTGCCCTATGGACTTGGGTTATTAAGAAAAGTACTCACTTAAGCTCTGCCTTTTCCCTATAATCTCGGGCTTTTAAGAAAAGGACTAAGGTAAGCTCTGTCTTTGCTCTATAGTCTCGGGCTATTAAGAAAAGAACTAAGTTAAGCCCTGCATTTGCCCTATGGACTTGGGTTATTAAGAAAAGTACTCACTTAAGCTCTGCCTTTTCCGTATAGTCTCGGGCTTTTAAGAAAAGGACTAAGGTAAGCTCTGTCTTAGCCCTATAGTCTCGGGCTTTTAAGTAAAGGACTAAAGTAAGCTCTGTCTTTGCTCTATAGTCTCGGGCTATTAAGAAAAGAACTCATTTAAGCTCTGCCTTTGCCCTATAGTCTCGAGCTATTAAGAAAAGAACTAAGGTAAGCCCTGCTTTTGCCTTATAGTCTCGGGCTTTTAAGAAAAGGACTAAGGTAAGCTCTGTCTTAGCCCTATAGTCTCGGGCTTTTAAGTAAAGGACTAAAGTAAGCTCTGTCTTTGCTCTATAGTCTCGGGCTATTAAGAAAAGAACTAAGTTAAGCCCTGCATTTGCCCTATGGACTTGGGTTATTAAGAAAAGTACTCACTTAAGCTCTGCCTTTTCCGTATAGTCTCGGGCTTTTAAGAAAAGGACTAAGGTAAGCTCTGTCTTAGCCCTATAGTCTCGGGCTTTTAAGTAAAGGACTAAAGTAAGCTCTGTCTTTGCCCTATAGTCTCGAGCTATTAAGAAAAGAACTAAGGTAAGCCCTGCTTTTGCCTTATAGTCTCGGGCTATTAAGAAAAGGACTCACTTAAGCCCTGCCTTTACCTTATAGTCTCGGGCTATTAAGAAAAGGACTCACTTAAGCCCTGCCTTTACCTTATAGTCTCGGGCTATTAAGAAAAGGACTAAGGTAAGCTCTGTCTTTGCCCTATAGTCTCGGGCTATTAAGAGCATTTGGACCAGCGCGATGAGAAATGGCCTAAATCCCCCCCTAGATGAACCTATACAAACGAGTGTTGAGATCTTTAGGGAAGGCTGTGTCCAGTGGACATCGATTGCCTGATGATGAAGCCTTGCCCGTCGTAAAAGACGATTAAAAGGATTTTCAGGTTCGTCGGCTTCGAAGGTAAAGGTACGAGGTAGTTTAGTTCTAGCCGTACCAAAGAAAAGATGCCAAGGACAGTTACAGCTCTATCTAGGACGTGCTTTAGGACCATGAAGATGACCACCGAGGGTGTTTTAGTGAGTAAAGGTCCTTCATGATCTCGTCTTCCCCAGAAGAAGGGTATCTTTTTAGAAGATTTCCCCCAATAACTAAAAATAGGCACGTGATAGTACAGTCCAAAATTCGAATTTTAAACAAGTTTTTTTTTTAAATTGACTAGGTTAGCGCTTGACCACGATCTCACCTGATTTTAAGTGACGATGTGGTCTGTGGTAGTAAAGCGCCTAAACCTAGTAACAGTCTATTCACTGTTTTCTTGAAGACACCCGCGTCGTATTCGTCATCGTCGTTAAGTTGTTCCACTACAATGCTGTTCTCATGAAGAACGAGGAGCTGAACCTTCTTGTTCACAATCTGGGGATACATGAGCATCATGGTTCATGCGTCGTAATAGGCGACTAATAAAGGAATAATTATAAAGAGCAGCAGATTCTGTTCACCGGCGTTGTTCGCATCCTGTGCAGGTATTAAAGCAATCTTCTGTTCTTCGAAATGCTTTTTAACATTCCGGTACGAAGGACGTTGTATTTAATAAAATTACTGTGGTGATATTTGCGATCTATCAGTGTAACTGAAGGTAGGTTTCTGTTGACAGGGAGCGTATTAGTAGGTATACAGTATGCAAACAATACTGTGTTCAGGTTTGAAGGGCGCTGTACCTAGTGTAATTACTGGGGTAACGAGACAACATCGTATGTCTCAAAGCGACGAGCGCTATGTAGGGCTGTGTATTAAATCCCAATTAGCGCATCGTTGCTATGGGCGAGAGTTTCACTTACTATCAGATGAACGTCTTGGTCGTCTCGTCACTAGGTAGGTTGCAGTGTGTATATACTAACTACTCTTAAAAGGTTAATGAACAGTTTAAATCAAAATGGACGCACAGATATAACTATTCGTATTATTAGTAAGATAATATCAATCGCCAGTCTGACAGAGGTTATAACGATCCGTGGATTTGTTTACCCGATAAACTTCACGGCGCAATGTAAATTGTTTAATCACCTCGGAACTGTATCGAACCCACTGACCGGGTTACGGCGTGCCGTCTCTCACGGAAACGCAACTAACGGACCGCCGGTGACTTGGTAGTTTTCGCGCCGTGCAAACCCGAGGTGCACGGTGTACAAGTATATGAAAGTATTTGGTATACTTTTCGTCACTCTAGTGAAAGCGTGCTATTTATTATATATATACATATATATATATATATATATATATATATGTGTGTTACTTACTATCGGCTTTATAATAAAGCTCAGTCACCCAAAGGACAATGGAGAGGGCTATGCTCATAGATACTCTGCGCGATCGAATCAAAAAAGTGGAGATCCGCAGAAGAACCAAAGTCACCGACATAGCCTAAAAGATTGTTAGACATAAGTGGCAGTGGGCAAAGTACATTGCTGGAAGGACTGAAGGTCGATGGGGCATCAAGGTCCTCGAGTGGCGCCCGCGTACCTGTAGACGTGGTGTTGGGAAGCCTACCACAAGGTGGACCAACGATCTGGTGAGTCGCGGGAAGCTACTGGATAGATGGTTCTTTAGGGCAGGCTTATGTCCAGCAGTGGACGTCTATCGACTGATGAATGAATATATCTCTAGACATGCGTTGATTTATGCCGAGATTTCCAGTGTCCGATAGTTTGTTAATAAAGACTCAAAAATTGGTAAAGATACTTATCCCGCCATTTAGAAGTATTGTTTACAAAATTCCTTTCCTAAATATAGTACTCCAAGACCCTCATGATTGAGAGGCAAATCTTAAAGGAAGCTGAGGGTCAATTTCACAGCAACATTAAATGGAGACGCTCTTATCAGAAGATCGCCTCGCAGCCGATAAGGAGTCAAAACAAAACACCGGTAAGTGAAAAAAAGCCCTCAGTGTTGCTTCGTGGCTGTTCCTTTACAATGCAGCGTGCGTCTCTTTCGCACGCGTGCAAATCTCAATACGCTAGAGCGGGAAGGAAGATAAGTGGCAAATGTCACGCTCCCCAGGTAAGCTCCATGGTTGAATTTATTTGGACACGAGCTTCGCGCGCGAAAGCACGTCAGTGCTGTTACGGTTACCGATTTGCCGGTTTCGTTCAGAGAGTGACGATTGAGTATTTTTTTTTTTAATTTCACTTCATCAGCGGAAATATTTTCTGGGGATAATAGGATACTTATTGATATTCACGGACACGTGTGTTGATATGTGCCTGGTGCGACAGTTGGATTTTGAAAGTGACATCGGGAAGGACCCATTGTGCAATGTGTAGGGATATCCTTTGAAAGAACACACAGGAGCGGTGAGTTTCTTCTTTGAATACTTTGTAACACAGATAATAAAAAAATACTCCTCTCGTAATTTTAAATAAAACAATTCTACACTACTGCCGACTTTTTATTCTACGAAGACACCTGATGATAAGTGCCAGCCAACAACAATGTGACTAATTATGAGGATATACACTGCATCATATTGTACACGTCGCTTTTAGACACACGTGAAATTTCTTAACTCCGATTACATTAGCTACAACGCCCTTCAAACGAGAACACGGTAATATATGCGCATCACTATTTGGCGGGAAAGATAATTGGAACTTTTTCATCTTTTTTTATTGTTAGCTTTTACCACAATTAAAATTTATATAATGTGCTTATTTTAAAAAAAATAAAACTAGAAACTTTTTTTGAGTTTTTTTTTTAACTGGCTGTAAGTAAAAATCTGTGTTCACGCATTAAAAAAAAAGAACGATTTAAAAAGAATGTTTGAATAGGACAAGCGATGATGTTTACAATCGAGTTTAACTTCAGGTAGAAACATTAAGAAAGGTTAGACCGGCTTAGGGAGGTTAGGGAAGAGAGGGTTTTTTTATTATTTATTTATTCGGCCGCCATCTTTATTAATTATACCTTACTCGTAGATAAAGATACTAAATGATTTGTTGTTAGACAATATTAGAATGTTTTAAATTCTCTCTTCTTGTAGATAATAATTTAATATGTAATTGACGATATAACTGGTTACCCTATAATTTTACTGGTGATACTATCACCGCAGCGCCTATGTCTACCGCTAAACACCAGTGTGCAGTGCTATGCTCCGGTTTAAAGGGCGCTGTAGCTAGTAAATTGAATAAAACGAATCTCAATATTTTCTTTGTACCAACCTGATTAGAGCCAAGTTGTTATGGGCGAAACCCTTAAAATCAGGTGAACGTTCCGCACGCGTTGTCGCTTAATAGATAAAAAATAATAATAGAATTAAAACGAAAAAAGCACGTAACTAATCCAAATACTGCCTAAGTGACACAGCGGTTAACCGCTTGCCTTGTGGCACGGAGGTCCCTAGTTCGATTCGATAACCACAAGTTGAATTAAATGGATTTATTGCAGAGCCATCTAGTTCCGATATCTGATAGGAACTTAAAAACATTCCATATGATATTTTATCATCATCATCAGCAGCAGCTGATGCACGTCCACTGCTGGACATAGGCCTCTCCCAACGATCTCCACGTTTGTATGGGGGTTCATAAGGGTGGTTTTGGGCCATTTTGTTGGCCCAGCGCTGGTGGTACGGAGCCAGAGCCTCGTTTGTTGATTCGCAGGGTGCACCACGACCAGCTGAAGTTGACTTGGGTCCCGTGAGCTGTGCGAGAAAGTTCATAGATCAAATAGAGAATAGACATTTGTCTATTGTCTATTAAATTATTTTTGTGTATATAGACAAAAATATATGTTACTGTCTTTTGGTTTCCTTAAAGCTTTTCTTTCTTGCTTCCCTTCTTTCTTACTCTCTTTCTTTCTCACTTTATATTATCTTAAATATTATTTAATTCATTATACTGTAATTTTGTATGATGGCAATTTTATAAGAACCTTTTACGCGAACCCAATGAGAGTCGACTTTATGAAAAGAATTAAAAAAAAAAACATATAAGGGCACTTACACACTCACTTGACTGAAATACAATAAAACAAAGAGTCATAACAACCACTTCTCACGCTCTCGTGTATCAGCTCACCTTCGAGGGTCAGTTACTCCATTAATTAGAGGTAGACAGGGACGGACTACGGCTGTGTACACTGCGTACGAAAGAGAGGGAGAAGTAAATAGATTATTAAGCACCCCTGCTTGCAGTTTACCGGACCGTGCGCGGATTTGTGTTTTTTTTGCACGTTTTTTTTTTTTCAGTCTGAGAACACGGCCTTTACAGTCTACTGCATTCCCTTCGAAGCTTCACTGACTTGTTAAATAAAAAAAAAATTGCGGCAATCATGCAAAGGTAGGGGAGGAGGGTATATCACTAGCCGTCTTAAGGCGCTAGTTGAGATGCTCACACTGCACTACCATCAAACTCTCGCTTTGAGGCATAGGATATTAAATCTATACGGCAATTACAGCTACAGCGTCTTTCAAAAAGGAATACAATAATCTTACTTCTCTTCTTCTCTTTTCTTCTTGGCGATAAATACGTCTACTGCGATAGGAGCTACTTAAACAGCTTTAACATGAGATACAATTCTGCTGTCTGTCTTCTCTCATTAAAACCTTAGGAAAGTAAGAGAGAGGGAGAGGAGGGGATGTCATACACATCATCAGACAGTTTGCTGATAAGAGTCACAGTGTATATGCTTCTTTAAATACTTACCTCTTATCCGCCTTTTGCATGAAGTTTTTATTTAAAAAAAAAAATCTATGGAGTACTTTCAATCATCGCAATGTCTTCCCTTTTCTTTGTTATTATAATTTCTTTTGATTAGAGTTTTATTCGGAGTGTGCATTTACTTAAAATTTGAGGGTTGCAGTTTTTTTTTAGGTTATGATAATTTGAATTTCCGTTAAAATAACCCTGGAGGTATATGTCACGATTCACCATCTTCATTTGTAAGCATTATATGAAATTTCGGTGATGAGATTTAACATCATATTTCTCAGGCGAACTCAAACTGGTGCAGTGTATATCATCCTATCGCCACGTTGTTATGGGTTGGCGTATCACTTATTGTCAGGTGAACTAACCATTTGTCTAGTCGCTTAATTGAATAAAAAGATAGCAAGAAATAACCGCTCCTTCTCTATAGTCTCGTTTTCTTATAGAATCGATTAAATGGTTAATATCGATACGTAGACAAACATTCGAATTTATAATAAATCGATTTGCTTTATAAAAGTTGATAGTATATTATAAAAAAACAGGTTTAGTTTAATTAATAAATAAAGTATTTAATTGTTTTATATTAAGTATTTAACACAATTTAATCTATGATATAAATTTTTCTGACATTTTTTTGTTAAATATTTAGGAAATACTTTATTTTTATATAATAGGACAGGCAAAGGAATATAGTTCGTACAGCCATGTATTTTTTTTTATTAAATTAAGCAACGAAACGAACGTGGCGTTCACCTGATAATAAGTGATAGGTCTGCCATAACAAGGTAGCGATAGTTAGGATGGTATACACTGCACCGCATTGCGCTCGTCGACTCACACATATCGATGCTCGTCACCGGTTTCATATAATGGTGTAAAAAAGAACTGCAACCCCTAAATTTTAATAAAATGCACGTTCCGAACGAAACTAATCAAAAGAAATCATAATGAGAAAGGAACGGGAAGACACTACTACGATTGAAGCTGATCCATAGATAAAGAAGATCCATAGATCTTTAAGTGTCTTGTCTATTGCATTTTTTTTTTTAAATATAAAGAATGAACCGTCAATGGGAGATTGTTTAGAATATCCCCACCACCTACCATTGTACTTATTAATAATTAATAATTCAATATTTATGTCTCTATTATGTTTTAATTGTTGATCGTTAGTTATAATATTATTGATCACTTACTATTAGGTGATTGAATAAAAAAAAACAATGTAAATAATAGTTCTCACGGATTATATTCACATAGACACAAACGTGAAGGACGATAAAAAAAAAACATTTGTCAAGGAACTGTAACGAAGTGGTTAGTAGAAGGGGTGAGTGCACCCTGCCACCGAATTAATTGATAATGATCTTAAGTATTTAACGTTACCTTTGTAATAAAAAAAAAACAGTTTCCTGTTCCGCAATAGTTGTGGTCCAATAAAGAATTAAGACAACTTTGTTTAACATCAAACAAGTTTTTTTTTTTTTTTTATACAATTATACTAGGCGAGTGACACGTTTACCTGATTATAAGTGATACGTCTGCCTATAACAAGGCGGTGCTAGTTAGGATGATATACACAGTACCATATTGCGCTCGTCGCCTGAGACGTAAGATGTTGAGTCTCATTACCCCAGTAATAACAATAGCCTCAGCGCCCTTCAAACCGGAACACAGTAACCAGTGTCGTTGGTACCTATCTGGACAGCCTCCGGCAACAGAGACCTAACACCAGTGGGATCTGATGGCCAGTAATAATTCCTTCATCGTAATATGGCCTTCCTCATCATCCTGGTTAGGATGACGTACACTGCACCACATTGACATTACAGTGTCCTACCGACAGTAATGTGCAAAAACTATGGATCCGGTTTAAAGGGCGTTGTAGCTAATGAAATTATTTGGATAATGAGACTCAACATCTTACTACGACGAGTGTAATGTGGTGTTGTGTGAACCATCCTAACTAGCGCCATATTGTTGTAGACAGTATCACTTACTATCAGGTGATCGTCTTGCTCATCACCATCACTGTATTGTTCAATATAAAGCTAGTTATACACTTCATTGTGCTCGTTGTTATGAAACATACAAAGCCCTTCAAACCGGATCACGGTAGTGCTCGCAAATTAGATTTTGGTATTCGAAGTTACGACTGCAGTAGTACCTACCTAGACGGTTTCGTTCTATATAAAGTATTGATAAATATTAAGATATTAAATATAACACTTTTATTTCAGTGAAGAGCTTTCATTGGACTAGTATGGAGTCACTTTATTTCACGTGTCGTCCGCCAGGTGTTCGGCTGTCGTTGTAAATCATGTCGCTTGGCCTCCTGACCTCCGGGGTTTTAAGGATTAGGGTATCGCATTCCCAGGGCGTTCCTTTATACGAAAAAAAAAATATTAATAAAAAATTTAAAAAGGGAATAGACAATTTATGTTTTTTTTTTATCTGTATTTAATAATGTTTATATTGTTGTTATGGAGGGGGGATTTGGGTTGGTGGGAGTTGGACCTTCGTTTGTTGATTCGCGCTGCACCACCAGCGAGGTTGGACTGGTTATCCGGAGTTGATGGCGGAAACCCTTACTCCTCATTTTGTGAGCAGCTCAGGACGAGCTGTGGAAGTCTAACAGCTGATGATGCTGATGATATTGTGCTTGAAATACGTAACTTTTTTTTTTAATTAAGTGACGAGACGAACGTTCACCTGATATTGAGTGATACGTCTATAACAACGCAGCAGTAGTTATGATATATATTAACCCATAGCGGTCGGCGCTTTGAGGGGTAAGATATTGAGTCTCGTTATTCTAGTAATTACAACAGCTACAGCGTCCTTCAAACCGGTACAGCGTAATGATTGCACAGTGCTGTTTGTCGGCTGCAATAGGCGCTGCTGTGGTACCTACCTAGACGTGCAACGGAGACCTAGAAGTTCATGTCTTAACACCTGTCCCTGACTAATACGTAACTTTACTCGATAACAATCGCCACCCTTTTTACTATGAAGAGTTATACCTTTAAAAGTAGTTGTAAGTTTACTTTTTTTTTTTAATTTTCAAACTCGTTCTCGTAGAATATTGTGCTTCGTATTGACAATAGACAATTTTTTTTTTTTTGCAAATGATAAATAACTAGGGAACGAGGTTCAATCAAGTCGGGTTAACAATGCCGACGTACTACTTCGGTGAGAAGGAATGGTATTGAGTTTTAAAAATGTAAATCTCACTGTTAATAAGGAAGAACATTATAAAGGAAAGCTTTTTTTTTTAATATTCAATTGAACGACAAGACGAGCGGGATGATCACCTGATAATAAGTGATACGCCCGCTTGTAACGCAGTTAGGATGATACACGCAGCATTTTTCGCCCGTCGCCTGAGACTAAACTCATTATCCCCAATAATTTACTACTAAAGCGCCCTACAAACCGGAACACGGTAGCATTTGAACAGTCAACTGCAATAGGGGCAACGGAGGTAAATATACGAAACTTCAATTAAATATATTGGTATGCAATAATAAGAAATAAATATTAGGGTGTAATGGGTTCCGCAGAACAACTCACGAGACCCAAGCCAACCTCACCTGCTTGTGGTGCTGCCTGGTAATCAGCAAACGAGGGTCTGGTTCCCATCAATCCTAATTACGGTAAATGGCTCAAAGTCTCCTATATGAACCCCTAAAAACGACGTCTCCTAGTGCCAGGCGATACCGGAAGCTGTACTGATTGTAAGACTGCTGGAAGCCTATGCCCAGCGGTCTAACACCTTCAAAGAGGATCCCTCAATAAGCTCCCAAGGTTGATCCTGGAGAAAGCGTGCTGGAAGAAATGGTTTGATTGAGGAGCGGACGGAGCTTAAATATCAAATGTTTAATAAATTTATTACCTGATATACTTCAAGCGAAGCTATTTGAAAAAGAGGGTTGTAAAAAAAAAATTGAGTAATAAATCTACAGTTTTGTAACGTTCAAAAACCGCTTACTAGTATGTAATAATAATTTACTGTGATTCCTTTTAGCGGCGGCTCCGATACGCCCGACCCTCGATTCAAAGTAAACTTCCCATACAGACGGCGGCGATTGTTGACGAAAATAAATCACTGCATTTACATGAAAGGTAGACCTTTGTCACAAAAAAAAAAAAACTAGATCGGATTCCCATCGCGATCTTCGAAATATGGATCTCACAAGCAAGTACTTTGTGGGGTGGATCCGCGAATATCCACGCATCCTCAAGCAACGGGGGTGAGTACACGATGGGAAGTGTTCCGCATTCGGTCACCCCCCACATTGCGTAACAATTGGTGCTCTTATTATCTTCCGATCGAGGTGAACGCGATTGTGCGAACAACAATAGACCTAATTCCTAATACCGGAGGGTTCATTTCTCTTTGTCGCTCCACCAGCTGCTGTTCATACACATAACATGATTAAGTTTCGCTTATACTATGAACTTGGAGTACATTATAATCTTCAAGTGTTCTTCTTAATGATTCTCTGAGGCTACGATCAGGTCGGTCAGCTTATGATCTACCAATAAAATAGTCCTAGTTGGGATGATAAACACTGCACCATATTGCGCTCATCCTCTTTAGACGGAAGACGTTTTCTTTCTCCAATACTTTCATTAGCGTCATTCATATACGGTAACAATTGCTCACTACTGTCTTACAGCAGATACTAGTTCTGTGGTGGTACTTTCACTTGTACATCATCATCATCATCATCAGTGTCTGCAAGATGTAAGCATCCCCCAAACTACATACACTAGATTTTTTTTTTGTCATCATTTGATGTTGCAGTATAACTTCTATACAGTTCAACAAATATCTACGGCGGCTGTATATCTATATACTCTACGTAGCTTTACAATTTCTCTATTAATGGATTTCTTATTAATCCCACTATTGGGACTTTGGGACTGGGACGCAAGAGACAAGGCCACATATCAAAATCGCCTAGATTTATATGCATGTCTCTTGCCGGAGACCGTCTAGGTAGGTACCACCGCAACTCCTATCGCAGCTGATAAATAGTGGTGTGCTTACAATATTGTGTTCCGGTTTGAAGGGTGTTGTCGCTAGTGTAAATACTTGGTTAGAGTCTTAACATCTTACATCGAAGCGACGAGCGCAATGTGGTGCAGTAAATACTGACTAGTGCTATCAGGTGAACGTACCGTCCGTCTTGTTCCGTTGAATATAACAAAAATAGTATGATATATAGTTTATACAGTTTGCTATAATAATATATTTGTTTTTGCTATTTTTAAAACAATTTTCCATATTAATGTTTATTGGAGAATAAAAAAAAAAACTAATTTACTTACTTTGACATGTGGTATACATTACGAATTAGCATTACTGGAGAGGGGAGGCACAGAAATGAAGAAAGCGCGGGAAAGCGGTTGAAAGGAGTATATGCTGAAAAAAGTTTATAATAAAATAGAATTAAAAAAAAAAAAAAAATTATGAACGCAATAAAATGGACAGTTATTGAAGTAATTTTCTAGACATATTTTTTTTTATGTAATCAAGCGGATATCCGCTTGGCACTTTCACCTGGTAGTGAGTGATACGCTCATAACGACGCGGCGTTAGTTAAGATGGTTTGTACAGCACCGCATTGCGCTCGTCGCCTTGAGACAACATGTTAAGCTACTCCAGTAATTACATCAGCTAAAACACCCTCCAAACCGGAATACGGCAATGTTTGCACACTAATGTTTTGCTGCAGAAATTGAAGCTGCGGTGGTACTTACCTAGGCGATCTAAACTGTAGCTGAGTTTAATTTTATTTAATAACTTCATTGAAAGCCTAAAATTAGGTAACAGTAGGTTGACTTAATGCCTATAGGTCAACCAGTCTATTTAAGAAGGGAGGAAATGCTGTGGTGAAGAGTAACTATCACATCATCATCAGCCGATAGACATGTTAACACATACATAATATTTGATACTAGCTTTAGTATTTTTAATCTGTTATAAGTATTACAAATATTAAATAACTCTCCCCCCCATAAATTCACTATAACCGCGGTACGTAGTGGCTATTGACCACATGCCTCCTAGATATATGTAATAGATAAGGCCTATGAACATATTGCCGCGACGTTAACAAGACTCGTATACAGTTTATTGTGTTAGTTTCGCGTCGGAAGTGGACATCTGGGCCAGGAGCGCGGAGCTGGCCGGAAGTAACGGAAAACCTTTGCCCAATATGGTTTTAGCAAGGTGTCTAGACCAGGCATATGTTCTACGCCATATTGTCTCTGTTTACCCTCTCTATGTGTATAAACTCCAATGTTGGTATTAGATGGTGGACTTCTGTAGCCGTTGACCACCTTTCTTCTTCATCATTTCACTCTTACAGTGGTGGTGGATGTCCTACCACCTCTGCATCCTAGTCTTTAATCAGACAGTCCATCTTCCTCAAGATCTTACTGGTAGTGTCTTTGTTGCTATAAACCGTCTAGGTAGGTACTATTGCAGCCGACAAACTTATTGGGGTAAAGAGACTTAATATCTTAAGTCTCAAGGCAACGAGCGCAATGTGGTGCATTGTACACTATCCTAACTAGCGCTTAACATCAAGTGAACTTCCCGCTCGTCTCGTGGCCTAAAAGTTAATTAGTCAGTACTGTGTGATAGTAACTTTAAAATCTAATTTCATAGCCGTAACTAATTATCAATTTTAAGATCTATGCATGTATGATAAATGATGTATAGTTCATATCATCATCAGACGTCCACTGCTGGACATAGGTCTCTCCTACAGATTCCCACTTCAGGTGGAGATTTATATTGGGATATTAGGTCCATTTTCCACCACGCTAGCCCAATGCGGGTTGGTGAGAGCCACAGCCTCGTTTGTTGATCAACAGGCTCCACCGGGAGCAGGTGAGGTTGACTTGGATCCTGTCAGTTGATGCACTGGATCCCTTACACTCCTATAGTATAATATATATCACATATATATGATAAGGTACCTTCCATATGAGGATAAAAGCGTAGGTGTTAGAACAATAGTACACCCAAATTGCACACTGATGCTGCCTATTGTTGTCTGCAACTATCCAAATTGGGGACAATGGATAATCTCCGACTCCTCTGATTCATCATGATTCGTCATGATTCACTTGTGACATAAACTTGTTCAACTTAAGCGTTACGAAGGCTTTCTATTCCAGTTCTATGAACAAGCTGTTTTTTCGTCATCATCCTCAACTGCCGATCGATGCTGATTGTTTAGTTTCATCAGCAGTCAATGATGATGTGGAAAAAAGAAATAATCCATCGGATCCGGGACCAGGTCTGTACACCGATCAGCACATCTTTAGGTACATCTATGCTGGAGTTCTAGATAAACTTCTTCCTCCAGGTACTAGTAGTGAAATAACTTAGTAACAAGTCCAAATCTTTCGGATCTAGATTGTTCAGTGTAGACGCTAGCTTATCATCAGGTGACTGTCTTACACTTCAATTCATATAAAAAAAGGGTTTTTCAGTTTAAATGGATTTATATAGTATATTATTATTCAAACAAGATCGTAGCGAATCCAACGGCTGCCCTTGAATTACAGGGACGTTGAATTCTGTTCCGTTTTAACCATTGCGGAAGTCAGGTCATCAATAGTTTGAATCCAATGCCATATATCTGATCCATCACGTTTTTATCATAAATATTAAAATTTAATTCGGACGTTGTTGTTATTCTGTGAAACAGGACGTGAAATACGTGCAAGGAGTTTATCCTTACAGGATTGATGTCTGTCTTCCACATCATCATTGATCAATAATGGCACTTCACTTTCATGACAATTCAAATTTTGAAACTGATCGGACGAAGAAAACATTTCCTGTTCTTTCTCGTTCTCTCATGTATCGAGTTACTTCTTTAGTGCTCTTCTGGGTGCTGGTTTTCCGAAGATCATATCTTCGCGAACCAATTTTGTTACAGAGATCCGCTCTGTTACTTTCTTCTGTATGAAGGTCATCATCAATATCCATTTGGATTTGACTCTACTCGTACTATCAAATTGTAGTAAGCGTGTTGTTTGAATAAAAAATGTTTAACTGTCTAATACTGTTTTAAAGATTTCTATATTTATAACAAAAAAAAACCTTTACTACTTAATAAATACCGATTTTAAGTAGAAACAATGTAATTGTAATATAATTACGAACATTTATCGAGGCGCTTGCGTTAATTGTTAAGTGGGGGAGTACGGCAGCTGCGTACGCGCATATTGACTTGTAAACATTGTATTGAAGGGTTCATGACCGTCACGAAAAAAACCCTAGTAGGGTTGCCAGGATAAAGAACACTAAAATGCTTGAGATGACGAAGGAGTAACTATAGTAATAAACATAAATCCTTTGAAGATTATTAAATATACTAAATCTGTGTTTGATTTATTTGTTGGCTATGGTCTACTGATCTGTGTCTGATCCAACTGTTAGTATTGGTCTTCTGGCAACAATTAATTGCTGATTAGGATATTTACACAGTATCGGTTAAGGATATAGGGTAAATTTCGTCACCATCATAATAACGCCAGTTATAAACTGAAACACGGTAATGCTTGCACATTAATATTTGTCATGAGAACTCGACGCTGAAGAGGTAACTTAAAATCTATTATTGAGACATGTTAAGGACAATCAACATTATCAGCCGATTGACGTCCACTGCTGGATATAGGCTCCTCCAAAGTTCTCCACATCGATCGGTCCCGCGTTGCTCGCATCCAGTGGGTTCACACGATTTTCACCAAGTCGTCGGTCCACCTTGTGTATTAAGGACAAAGGTAACTAAAAAAGCTGTGAGTCTTCTGGTTTTAGGTCACATAGATTAAGAATAAAAATAATAATGATGCGATTCTTCCGATCTTAGCATCAGCTGCTTGTTCATCTTCTTCTTCCTCCTGCCCTTTTCCCAGCTGCGTCGGCACAGTATATACTTCTCTTCCATATCCATTATCTTCTTATTTTATTTCCTTTAAAATATGTTTTACGATTATTTGCTATCTATCGATATTTATTATGAATTTTACTATATGATAATTATTAAAAATCCATAGTTATCTATAGAGCCACCATTAGCCACCGTTACCTGTCAGCCCTGTTCCTAACAATGGGAGTGACGTCACAACCTCTCTTTAACTCACCCGATTCCATTTGTTTTACAAGTGTATTAACATTAGTATTAAAAATAACGATTGCTATATAACTCTATTACAAATATAATTTATTTAGGATTTGGATTAAAATCCAAAAACTAAATTATCAGTAGAATATAAGTACACACATGTTTGAAAAGCTTTTTGATATTTTAAGAAAGGAAGAACTGATTGAAACAATGTCCAATAAGATTTACTGTGATCTTAAACTAATAATGAAACATTTATTGTTTGCAATGGGCTAAACCTTCACCGTAATTTCACATAGTATTAAGTGATCACATGGTCTTAGATAGTGAAGAGCGTATGTCCAGAATATTTAGGCTCTGATATATTAACAGTCGGATGCTGTTATTACTGTACCATCAACCTAATTTTACATCATATGGACACAGAATGTAACCAGTGATATTCGTGTTAAAGTTAGTTCCACCGCTTTGCTATGGAGGCAATCAAAAATTGACAACTTCACGCGTGACGTCAGGCTTATGACATTTTCCGGTATCGTACGCATAATAAATAGTACAACCGTAACGATTGTCCCCCAAAATATGAATTTATTCAGCAGCAATGAACCTAACCCGCAGGGAAAGGCACGCAACGCCTAAAACTTTACTGAATTATTCATAATCCTACCGCCACCTGCCGTTTTAACCGACAAACATTGTCGGATCGATTGTCGAGTGATATGCGAAAGTACTAATAACGACCCACTACAGATACTACAGACTAAGTCCATACTAAATTTGTCAACAGATACTACAGACTAAGTCCATACTAAATTTGTCTACAGATACTACAGACTAAGTCCATACTAAATTTGTCTACAGATACTACAGACTAAGTCCATACTAAATTTGTCTACAGATACTACAGACTAAGTCCATACTAAATTTGTCTACAGATACTACAGACTAAGTCCATACTAAATTTGTCTACAGATACTACAGACTAAGTCCATACTAAATTTGTCTACAGATACTACAGACTAAGTCCATACTAAATTTGTCTACAGATACTACAGACTAAGTCCATACTAAATTTGTCTACAGATACTACAGACTAAGTCCATACTAAATTTGTCTACAGATACTACAGACTAAGTCCATACTAAATTTGTCTACAGATACTACAGACTAAGTCCATACTAAATTTGTCTACAGATACTACAGACTAAGTCCATACTAAATTTGTCTACAGATACTACAGACTAAGTCCATACTAAATTTGTCTACAGATACTACAGACTAAGTCCATACTAAATTTGTCTACAGATACTACAGACTAAGTCCATACTAAATTTGTCTACAGATACTACAGACTAAGTCCATACTAAATTTGTCTACAGATACTACAGACTAAGTCCATACTAAGTGTGTCTACAGATACTACAGACTAAGTCCATACTAAATTTGTCTACAGATACTACAGACTAAGTCCATACTAAATTTGTCTACAGATACTACAGACTAAGTCCATACTAAGTGTGTCTACATATCCTCCAAGAGAAATTTGGATAGCAGTAGGATTTTTTCTAACTAGCCCGCTAAGTTTCATATTGCGAATCTTCCAATCTGCAACATGTGAGATCCAGAGTATTCTCATCGAAAGCTCTTCATCATCATAAGCCGATAGATCTTCACAGCTGGACAGGCCTCCTCCAAAGATTTCCAAATACAGTCAGCATGGCTTCTGGTACAGCTGGGCACATTTACCACAAGGTCAACGTCCCGATCGTCACGTCGTTTAATTGAATAAAAAAAATGATTACTTAATGATACTTGAGTCTTATTAGGTAATAGAGAAAGTATTGTTTATGGATTGGAGTCAAACAAAATCATCAAAGGAACGAGATAAAAATCATGCAAAGCAATCATATATGCATTACTTAAATTAGAGAAAAATCGTGACAAAAGTCTTTTTCTTCTTTCACCTTTTTCCCTGCTATGTGGGGTCGGCACAGTATGTACTTCTCTTCCACATCCCTCTATCAGCCGTCATATCTGAATTGACTCTTCTTACACGTGTCATCTTTCACACAATCCATCCACACTTTCTTCGGTCTTCCTCTACCCTTATTACCATCCACGTTCATTCTGATAACTTCGTGACAATAGTATGATGTTAAAACTAGAAGGTTTAACTTGTATAAACATTAGTTTAACTTAAGCTATAGAGAAGAGAAGAAGCATGATAACACGTGTAAGTTATGAAATAATTTTGCTAAGTTGCTATATGAAAAAACTTAACAATACTAGTTCTAGTCGTCATCATTATCATCAGGTCATTGACGTACACTGCTGGACATAAGCCTCTCCCAAACATTCTCAGATCGATCGGGTAGAGATTGATATGGTGGGATTTGGACCACTTCCCACCCCGCTGGCCTAATGCAGGTTGCTAAGAGCCAGAACTTCGTTTATTGATTATCAGACTGCAACACGAGCAGGTGAGGATGGCTTGGATCCCGTTATTGTACGTGAACCATTACACCGCATTTCTAGTCGTCGTTACTTGATATATATATTTTCTTAAATTTAGAAGTTTCAAATATATAAGAAGCAGAGTGTGAGAGTGCGAGGGTAGTTTTGAAAGCGTAGTTAGATTAATTTTTTTTTATGCATTACCTGTATAGCGTTGGATCTTTTATGTATCGTAAATACAAAAGGGCGGCGACAAACTTGCAGTGTCAAATCATCCAGGACACCAACAAAAGGACAAAGCATCCGTTTTGGCACCAGCCGGTTCTAGTGCTTGATAGTCTTTGTTTCTCAATGTATATCGTTTGCTTTTAAACTGACTCTTGCTGCTGTAACATTAGATTCAAAATGGGACGCTCCGTCACTTAGATGCACAGCTTCTTTCAGTACCTAGAATGTGAAAAGGTTTAATTCGAAATCCGCTATAACTTGTTCCTCTCCATTCAGCAGCTTCGTTGACACTCATCGCGTGTGTTACAAGTCGAAATGCGATTTTCATATAAATCTAGACCTTATGCTTTTAGAGTTTAGTCGATTTGTAATTACCGGGCCGCAGTGCGAGCTGTGCGGCATCAGAAACTTTTTGTTCGGCCACCCCATGCTTCGAGTCGAGACGTGAATTCGATATTAAATAATGCTCCAGAAGAAATCTTAAATTCAATAGTAATTTGACGTTAAAGCTGGGGTAGAGGATAATGGAAGGAGTCGTGTACGCCCTGTTTTTGCGGTGTTGTATTTAGGCTCGCGAATTCCACTTACCCCAAGTTTACTGCGAGCTGGTTCCTGCGCGCAGCATGTGTCTGTCAGTGTTCAGCGGGCTCTGAATGAGCGGCGAGGATTCAAATTATACACTCAATTTGGTTAGTTGAGGGAAGTATGAGTTATTGCCGCCGCGTAACCGGTGTTAAATCGGCCATTTTGTATGGCGAACAACAAAGCGCTAATTCGCAGTCGATCTTCGCTATAACAAACGCTTATTCATTATTATATTCGTAAGTGATTAGGCGATATAATTAACATATAATGCTATTTATGCGACCCTTTCCTGATAGCATTATTTTTTAGCCTGTAACGAGTTTTACATATTTTAATTAAGTTAAAAGAACTAATGTTTTAACTGTGTGAATATTAGCATGCGAATTATATTTGAAACACCTTTATATATGATGACCCTTGAATTTTTTTTAGTAATAATACCAACTCGACTAATATTAATATTTGAAAAAGCTTTCGGTGCGCGATGGAAGATATTTTATAATTACAGTTAGTCGATTGATAAAATTGAAGTTGCCACCTTAGATGAACGAAACTGTTGAGTTAGCAAATTAAACAGCTGAAGTACCAATTTAATTTTTCAACAAATAGTCACCTACAATTAAACTTCACCTTTTTTAACTTAAGAAAATGATCTAGAAAAAAAAAACAATATCAATAGCAGCAGAAACAAAATAAGAATCAATAGACTGTTACTAAGCTAGTCCGTTTTAATACGGGCAAGATGTTGACTTCACGGTCAATGTGACGTTAGTGATATATATTGCATTATATTGTGTCGACTCATCACAAGAGATGATAAATCTTGTTACTCCAGTAATTTTATTAGCTACAGCATCCATAAAACCGAAACACAGTATTGGTCAGCGACAGAAATAGGAGTTGCGGTGGTACCCACCTACATGCTATCCGGCAGGAATTTCACCACAATTATGTAGGAAATTTAGATAGTGAGGCTGTAGATGGTAAAGCATGGTAGGCGAGAACACTTAGGCTCAAATATGGAGTATCTGAATACCGCGATACTGTTATCACGCCAGATTTACATCATGAGAGTGATACCTAAACAGGACGTGAATTGAATGAGGAATATCTGTGCCACAAGGTAGGCGTTTATTCGATATGCTATAGAGGCAATCAAAATTATAGTATTTCAATATAGGTACCACCGCTCCGTATTCAATTTATGATATGGACCGAACCTAAATCCGTGTCTGATCCAAGAGTCACGCCGCTACCGTTATAGCTATCAAGCGCACGAACTCCGCATGAGTTGCGGAACCCTAACTAATCGCCTAAAACGACCAGTGCGTTCCGTTGTACCATATAAGGCATTCAGAATTCGCACTCTAGTTATACCTCGATAAATCTAAAATCTAGACCACAGTACATTGTTAATGCATTATTGAAATGTTATCAGTGTTCTGATTTATGACTTAAGTCTAATTGAATTATCTAGATATTAAATCTAAGTCAATGAATCGATAACACAAAATTTCTAGACTTACTCCTTATTGTTTCTTATAATATTTTTATTAAATAACTAACATTTTATATGTACATAACATTTCTTTTTTATATTTTAACCCTAGACCAAAATTATAACATAAGAGAAATATATTAATGTATACTAACCTAGACCATACCGTCGGTAACGGTTACTAGACGGTTCAATACATGAATCTTAAACCACAATACCAATTTCAACCGACCAGCTGTAGTATATAAATATTACTGTATAACAAGGTGATTTAACGAAATTTAACATGCCTTATAACTTAAAGCAAATGATGGTGTAAATATCTTATTAACTTTATAAACTTCGAGTTCTTTGTGAAATGATTAATAGAAACTTTGGGATACGATTAATTTATAAGAGAATGATTTGAATACACTATGGACATGTAACGAGTCCCGCACAACAACTCACAGGACCTAAGCCAGATCAACTTGCTCATGGTGCCCCCTGTTAATCAACAAACGAGCCTTTGGCTCCCGCCAACCCGTATTGGGCCAGCGTGGTGGGAAATGGTCTAAACTCCTTTAAACTACTGAAGGTCGGGACAAGCCGCTGGATGCAGGCAGAGCAGTAACAATCGACGTAGAAATCTATTGAGGAGGCCCATATCCAATAGTGGACGTCTATCGGCTCTTGATGAGGATTACACTATGAAGGTGATACAAAGAAAGAAATAGACTGATTAATCGAGATTTTTTTTTGTCGATTAAAGTAGGGTAGAACGAAAGAGGAAGAGAGAAATTGACGCTCTTAAACAGTTTACTATGGATAGAAATTCAATATTAAAATAATTTTTCGTAGATAAAAAATGGCGAAACTTTAAAGAATCACATATCATCTCGTTCTATCACGGTTTAAACCATATAATCACATATAAAGTTGTGTCCTTTTCGTTACACTTTTTGTTTCATAACATCCAATACATAACGTTATAAACATTTCACTGGTTGTTGGTATATGTTAGAGACAAATCACTTCGTGCATTGAAACAACAGTACAAAACAACGTTAGATTTATGAAGTTGCGTCTTGGTACCATGAACATTCCTAGTACCTAACGGTCGTGAGAATGGTATCTCCTCGTGACAAATCGAGACACTGTCAGCGAAACGATGACAGATTATGATGGCAGCCCGCCTCAAGGCGAGGCAAAAAGCTCGCGTAGGAAAATGTCATCTGTCAAAGTTACACGCATTGTCTGTCGGCTTTGTTATCAAAAATTGCTCTTTTCAACCCTGAAACTGAGCTCGAGCTATAGAAACATATTATAGATAGCTCATTTATGATCACATGAAAAGGTGGCCCTATATTCGCTGTTTCGCACTGCAGTCTCAAATCAAAGGTGGAAAAATGTAAAATCAAGGTACATGCGTGAGTATCAGAAGTCTTATGACGAGGTGGAAAAAGGAAGGAAGAAAATAGAAAACTGATCCCATTATTAAATATTATATATATCTAAGATGAGAGAGAGAGAGAGAGAGGGAGTGAGAGAGTGCCTACTTAAGTTCCTACTGTTGTGAACGTTTATTAGGATGAGAGGTAAATAACCAAGAGTCATATATTTAGCAATACCATCATATGTAATCGATTCATTCCTATTTATTAAAGAGTACTTAATTTCTTCATTAAATTATTAATTAGTTAAAACTATTATCTTTCTTCTTAATATCTTTCTCAAATTAGACATTTGATAAGTTCTAAAGTCAGAAACATATCGCGCTGACATTTAGGTCCGCCTAGGTGTTATCTGTAATTGATAAGAGAACTAACCTATGATTATGCGACGTACTGAAAGTTCAAGGCTTGTATACCTGCAACTCTGATTTTATAATGTCTATTTATAGGTTAAAAGTTGGCTGTTATTTATAACAAGAATATTATTGTTGATCCTCGTATTTTAATGTATATATTGTATTTACATTCCTGGTTTATCTTGTGGTTATTACAAAGATAGTTGTAGACCTTTGCAACTATAATTCTAGCTAAGAGTGCAAATATTACTGTATCTATGTTTAAAGGTCACCGTAACATTGTTTCAAGTCGTCAAATACTCTGTGTCGTTGTATAAACATCGTAACTACTTCCATATTGACATGGTACTAATCCATTAAATGGATATCTTTCTTATATCGTTGTTATATATTTTATATTATACGCCTTTTTAAAAATTTCTAGTAGTAATAAATTTTCTAATAATCACATTACTTTTTACAGGTGCAAAATGCTGAAGTGGGCAGTGTATAAAAAGAATCAGGAAGGTCAAGGGAATCCACAAATAGAAAATCAAGATATTAATACGAATAGAAATTATAATGAACAACCTAGAAGATCTTTAGACGCACAAGCGGTGAAGAAAAGCAAGAAGCCAAGCCGGTATCAAAGAAGGTCGATGGGTGCTAACAACAGAAGAAATAACACCAAAAGTATAGATAAAGAAAACATTAATTTCATAGGCAATACTCCCAATTATTATAAACCAGGTTTTATTAAGAATTCAGAAAATTTTGCTTTGAAAGACGTTAGTAATATCACACCTACGTCTATTACGCCCGCGAAGAATTTAGATAAATATAAATACCATCATAATAATGAAAAAGATGAGCTTCCTACTGAACTTCCACCAACACCTCTTTCTTATAGCAGAAGAGTTAGAGAAGCAAAGAAAAGAAAATTAGAGATGAGTAGTTCGAATAACAGTGAAATTTTTACAAGAAATCTTTGTAATTACAAGTCAGAAAGAAGAATTAAAAATGTCGATAGAAGTCTATTGTGCACAAAACTTTCGGGTCACAGCACCTCCGAGCCATCTTTAAACGATCTTACAGATAGACTTAGCGCAACAACTACAAGTAGCAAAAGTTTTCTTAACGTAGATAGATGCCAACTTAAAGGTAAACCTGTCTGTACAACCAAAACGACGAACCTTGGTATGGTTGAAATAGAATACGACAAAGATTTGGTAATCAATTGTTTAGAGAAACCATTAATGGTTAATGAAAATGATATAGAACAATCTACTTTACCCATATTTGGGCACAGTTTATTTACAGATAATCCTGTGTATTTAAAAAAGAATGAAGATGTACCGATTAATATAAGACCTTTAAAGAGAACTAGGAAAAAATCAAATGACTTTGAAAGTTCCTTTAAGTCTCCATCTGTAGATAAAAGAGACATCCACACTCTTATAAGAGAAGGCTGCTCCCCTGTTTCTTTAACACCGTTGGCTGTGAAATTAGAGGCACTTAGATTTAGCACTATGAGCACGCATAACATCAACGTTAAAAAACGTGTCACTCCAATAAACAATGTTACTCAATATTTTCCCAAAATCGAAAATCCTTATCACTTAATTTTAAAAGATGACGAAACTTCGACGGAAATGGAAAATAAATTTATTTTAGGAAAAGATTCCGTAACGAACTCTACTGGATCGACTGTTTCAACAACCCAAATGGGGGATATAACTCTCGAGAAAATGATTGACGATATTATAAAAAGCACAAAAATTATAAAATCTAAAAGACGTATTTTAAAAAATATATCTGAAACAAAAATAACGATCGAAGAGGAGATACCTCATTTAGATACCGTTAAGGATCTATTTGTGAGACCTCAGGCTGAACACAAATCAGCGTTAATTAAAGAAGCCAAGTATGTAACTTTATCTCGAGAGAGCTCTGTGTCGCCTAAAAGTACTCCAACAAAAAAGATGATGCCTGTTCACAAAGTCAATGAAAAATTATTAAAAAATGTCCCCATCGGAGGCTTCTTGTTGGATGATGGAGATGGTTACAACGAAAGAGAGGTTTGTACTCCTGATAAATTAGTTGATCTTGATAAAAATACAGAACATAAAAGTAATACAAATATAAACAAACCCTTAAGCAGATCATATTCATTGAATGATGGAAATACCATGAAAAGCAATCTTAATAGTACAAGATCAGAATCAACACCGGATCTGTATAATACTTTAAATGATAGAAACCTTGGATTAAGGAGACAAAGATGCATACGTAAAAAGAAAACAACAGTAAGCAACGATAGTACATGTAAGCAAAAACAAATTGAGCCACACTTACCTAAATCTTCACTATTGCTTACTTTGGAAATGGGGATACCTAGCCCCGCATTAGACTTGCAAAATGTATCGCTTTGTGAGCCATTAAATTCCCCTTTCCTGTTAGATGAACATCTGCATCATAACACCTCTCATTTAACGAACGTTTCACACAGCAGTGTGATGTCTCATAAACCGTTTTCACAAAATAAGAGATCTAGGGAATTATTTGGATTGACCTTAGAGAATGGGATACCCAGTCCTATAACACCCGCAATCGGTTTGAAACGTCAAAGCAATGTTATAAGTGAAGAGAGAGCTAGTAAAACCAGCAAACTGGATGAAGATTTAATACCTAATGATGCATTGACGCCAGTCATAGAATATAAATCTTCCAGAAGATGCTTAACTTATTCGCCCGAGGAAAGTAGCATAAACAGCAGCGAAGAGAAACGAAGAAGTGTTACTAGTAATCGCTTAGAACGAAGCACTGATCGATTTCAAGCTTTGAAAGCAACCATAGATCTTGATATAAAAACCAGGCATGACGTAGTAGACGTTCACGGTGAGTGGTGACTATCAGCCTGTTTTTTTTTTCTCTCAATTTGACATTAATTATCTAGTGAGCAGAAATTAATTAATGTATTTCCTTACAGTTATCCGGTGCAGAGATCTTCAAAGGTCATCAGGGAAAACGGAAGATATTAATGCTTATGCAAAGGTGCGCAGATAGTTACCAATTTATCATAGAGTAGAAATTATTAAGAATAAAGTTAGTATTAGAGACAATTCTTCCGGTACGTCTTCCGGTTGCACCATATAAGGCAACCGTGGCAACCTTTGGATGCGGTTGGCCCAGGACCGGTCTGAGTGGAAATCTTTGGGGGAGGCCTTTGTCTAGCAGTAGACGTCTTCCGGCTGATTGGATTAGATTAGATTGGATAGAGACAATTCTGATAATTTTTCCAGCTTAACAGTCAGGTCCTAGATAACTTATATACATGAGTAAACATACCTTATTCATAATAGAAGCTTAACCTTCAGGATGAACTCTAATAAATTCAGCATTAACACTTGGTACATCATAGTTTCATCTAGTATTTCCCGTAATGAGGCATTAACACCATGACTTTTAGACCAACAATAAAAACCAGCATCTAAAGCAATAGTGCATTTAGCCAGGAAAACAAGGCATTGTGATTTTTTTTTCGAAGTAAGTAACATAATAGGTATCTCTAAATATATGACGAATTTATCAGGTCGTCATCACTGGCGTGCACGAGAACCAGTCGCTACCGTCGCAGCGGTCGATATTCCAGAGGACTTCGGTTCTGTACGGAAAAAGAGAGCCTGAGTTCCAGCGTCATCTGAAGCTGCCGCTGCCGACGGCCGTCTACGACCATCAGATGCTTCACGTATCAGTTTGGCATCGGGACAAGAAGTATAGGTAAATGGCTGTGTTATTTTCCCATTCGATAGATTTGTCACATTTGATATTTTCATATGCATCCATGATGTTTACAATTATCATCTTTGTTCATCATCATCAACAGTTATTATCAAAACTTTAACAGTTAACGAATCAAATAATTATGAATTCTAGGTGCAGTCATCAACGCGTTTATCATAAATTTAGTTTTTTTTTTCTGGACATAACCTTAATAAACACATCATCCAACACAGTTTACTTAATGGATGTCGCTGTTACTAATAGACATAATATATTCAAAGAGAGTTCAAACAAGATATTAATAGTATTTGGAATCTGAATAAAGGTTACATAGTGCCATTGGTGATATCAGTACTGTAGTAAAATATAACAGACCTGCCGCCTTTGTATATTAATTATCATTTTTCTCTTGATCCTGACGATGTAAGCGCTTGAAAGCTATAGCGACTCTAATAGCTTATCTGATTTTGGGCTCGTGGACCTGGATCCATGGCCAGTTGTTAATTATCATGCAAAAGGCGACAATTATCAAGCAACACTTGTTTGTCCCCTGGGTTGTTCGAAAATTTTCTCCTTAAACGCGAGAAACAAATTAGATAAACAATAGCGTTCCTTAAGGTCACAAGTTGAGGTTCGCCTCGAAGTATCATAACGATGGACGGTGATCATTTACTTCTTTAATTGATTTAAACTAATGATGACAGTTCAGTAAATTAATTGAGTTGATAAAAACTGAGGCGGTTGATATTGCATTTAAAGCTAAAATTCATTGCATGAAGGAAAGATTATCGTAGTGATGGGTTCGGAAGTCCTGTCATTGGTAATTGGGAGCAGCTCGTGGAAGCCGCGACATGAAAAATTTTCCTCTCATACATAAGATATGGTGGGAGGGGTGAGGAGGTGGGTTGAAATGACGCGAACGCGAGGGACTATGCGCACACCGATCGATCTCCGGGCGGCGCAACCCTGGCCGCCAGTCGGCATCCGAACCCCCGCCCGCGAGCGCTCCGCCACCGCAAGAGCTGTTGCTTTAAAATTACGCATTGGACACATCCAATATATAATAGTTGTGTTGTGTAAACTTGTGATTGTGGATTGTGAGTGACGGGCTCCTTGTGTTTGGCCACACCAGTGCATTAAGCGATTAGGAGCAACTCGGTAAGGGTCCCTGATAACTACACAGCCGGTGATAGTGTGTGTGGCTCTGCAATTCACACGGTGTCGGTTATGATTTCTTTGTTTAATCGAATTTTCTCTCTTTTACTAATTTTTTTTTAATATTTTCCCTAATTTTTATAATTATTATTTCTTTTTATATTTAACCAAATTCGGACAGAATATTAATGTACTCGTATTCCGTTCAAAATTTGCAATTTACAATTAAACTTGTAGGAGAATTTTAGGACTTACACGAAATACAATTTATTCTAATAATTTAAAAAGTTTGTCAACTAATTATGATATACTAAGGAAAGATATTTATTATCTAAATGTAGTACCATCACTTCTATTATCACATATCTATAATTTCATTGATTGAAAACATTAAACATATATTACAAGTAGACATAAATAACTTAAAAAAAAGAGTAGGCAGCACGTGTTGAGCAGTTTATTAATATTACCTTGATTTTAAGTTATTAATAACTTTAGTATTGTTATACTGAGTACCTAAAAGAAATATGTCATAATGCATCGACTTGAGGGAGAGAGAGGGAGAGTGGAGCGTCATCACTGGACCGCTGGCGACCTTCCAACAAAAACTTCCTCGCTTGATATTTTATCGGCAAGTGAGACGTATTCTTTGCTATGATCACTATTTCTCCACAATACACAACTTTTACTTTATTATTCATTTCTTTTTACATATAGAAAACAATATTTCTTACTTTCTTAAATTCTACTACTTTGTGGTATACCTTTCACAAATTTTGTTTCCATCAGGTACCGTTCCCAGATTATTTCTCTCAATACTATGAATGATGTTCACCAAATATTTGGTATCAGAATCAGAACATCACTCGGGGTACCCGCGTGTAAAGTAACAATAATTCTAGGCCAAATGCAGGTGTTGTTCTTTAGCAGTATACAGAATCCGTAACCCCGTATGCAATGCCTAATGAGAACAACAAATACCCCCGTTTTTAAACAGATATTCATCGGTGAACACCAACTGGATAAATCGATGATTTAAATTTCTGTATTACCAAATCTTTTTGCACCAATCTCCTGTAATAGAAGCTGCTCTCTTTGTCTTCTCTTAAACTACTCCTTCGATGTTCTAAGAGTTGAAAATATCTAGAGGGATGAACTTCCTAATTCTATTTAATCGAATAAAATAAATAATCTGTTTTCCTACAATGCAACGAAATGGATGGAGTATGTACGACAGAATATTATATATTATTGAAGCTCCGTGTCTGATGATTCTGTGCATGACTACTATCATTAAAACTAAAAAAGAGCAATATTCTTACAACTATGGATTCTGTCTTTATAATTTCTTATTGTATAATTCGTCTAAATTGTATTTCTTCATTGTGAGTTGAACAATCAATACACTACCCTTGAAAGAACTACGACGTATTTATAAAACTTATAATTAACCGCTGTTAATTGGTTTCTAACTAACGAAACTCTTTGAAGTTCTCCTGTGAAACCTTCCATACTTTACTATGAAACGCCGTAGTTTCCAACCCTAGAAGAAAATTTCTTAACACTGACCTCACTAAAATCGTAAAGAGATAAATGTCCAAAAAGCTTTTGGGAGATTTTATAGCAATTGTTCTTCTTATTTAGATTTCTCTTTATTATTGAAGGTGGATAGAAAAGTTTTGTGACTACATTGATCTACTTCCGTGCATTGCGCAGCAAGCTTTTCCTTCTTTTGTATTTCCTTGTGAATAAATACTAATATTTCTTCAACTTTAAAACTCCAAACTCAAATCATGACGTGAACAAAACTTTGTGGTGCTTTAGCTGAGGGGACTACGACCTAACTTTTTAGCTGCTGCTTCTATGAAAGTAAATTATTGTAAGAACTATCTTCATGAGAAAAAAGGAACAACACAAACAGCTTACTCTACAGGGTCATACAAGTTTTCAGACACTGTATTTTATTTAAAATAGAAATCTAAATCTAGAATCCAAAAACCTAAACCGTTTTGTTTAGCGTTGTATCTAAAAATCGCATGAATTTGTATCGCCCAGCTTTCATTCGAAACTCTGAGCATAATATTGTAGAGAAGATAAATAATGAAATTTGAACTTCATTAATATAAAACATGAATTCGTATTGAATCTGTAAACGAAAGAAAGGTAATGAAATTGTACGGATTCCGGTCGACGGCGGCGGAAGCGCCTGTAATACAGTCCGTTTTAATTATTCAGGCTTATCGAGCCGTATAAAGCACACATAAACCGAAACAATGGGATACCATTAGGGGTATGCTCGGTAATAAATAATTAAATCCGATGAATGCCGCGTTTGTTGTTACTTTCCGTGTTACAAACGACTTCGATGTTATAAGGAGTCAAGGTACGACAAAAATCCAAACAACATATTCCCTAGCATTAGTCAAAATTCTACGAGTTCTACACGAACGACTTTGAATTCCAGTAAATGTATTATAAATCAAATTTGTTTTAAGGAGTCCCGAACAACAACTAGAGATCCAAACTAACATCCCCTGCTCGTGGTGCACCCTGATAGTCAACAAACGAGGCTCTGGGTCCCACCAACCTGCATTGAGCCAGCGTGATGGGAATTGGACCAAACGATAGACGTCCACTGCAGAACAAAGGCCTACCCCAAAGATCCACACATCGATCGCTGCCCTCATCTAGTGGTTTCCCGCGACCTTCATCAGACAGTCAGCATGGCCTCTAGTACCGCCGCGCACAAGGGGCCATCGCTTGTAGAGATTCAAATGGTTGATTCGAGCTATTTCCTACCACGCTGGTCCAATGCCGGTTGGTTGGGGCAAATAAATATCATTAACGTAATCTAACGATTTTCAAACACAAAATGGCCACAGCCGGCTGGCGATAGTGCCGATTGTCGCCAAAGTCAATAGCTGTCAAACACTTCAAACATCGTGAAAACCTTTCGCCAGCGTAATGTGAGGCTAAACATTGATCCAACCCTGAACACGTCAACACAGTATACTCGAATTGTTGGCCCTGGGCTGCTAAATTAAACATTGCCTTCTCTTTCCTGCGCTCTATTAGTGAAGGTCTTGTTTGACTTGAACTATCATCACTGATATATCAACCGGTTCACGTATCACTTCTCTGTCTTCGTCGTATCAGAAATCAGTTGAAACATTGACCCTTAATAGTGTTTGTACCTGACTAGCGGGCTGTCCAGATTGTCTGATTAAATATGGCCAAAGTAGACTAGTTGGCAACTGAAAATATATAATATTTTGGATACATATCTTAGATTATAATTACCATACGACTCCTATGGGACTTGTTCATCTTTATCACCTCCAAGTATAGACTAGAATCAATTCCTTAGTACATAAACAATTTAAACAGAACCTTCTATTAACAATACAAAAGTATCTATTTTTCTAGGATCTTCATCTCAAGGACATGTAAACGTAATTTTTTTATTATTATATTTTTCACTATTCTACTGAAACACTTATTTAGATTTGGTCTAAAGATATAAATTAATTTTGTACGGAATCCTTATAAGTCCAACGGTTCTTCTTTCGACAGAGAAATTTCACTTGCCAGTGCAATTTTTCCACTTTACTGTTGACCCAGTGAGCTACTTCGACTTTGCTCCGGTTCGCTGAAAGTTAACCACACAAGCTACCAATTACAGAACTTCCATTCACGGGTCCAATGATTTCTAAACACTGAAGCTTTGAAATGCTCTTAATTGGTTCCTTTTTTGATGACCTGCATTGATCTATGCGACTAAATAGGTCACTGATGATCTCACTTCATCATTTAATTTGCCCTAATTAATTTGTAATTTAAAATTCACAAAAGAAGTGCTTTCTGTTAAATAGAATAGTTACTCTACATTTGATAAATTGAGAACCGGGCAATTTTTTTCAAGTACTCCAGTCATAACACAGTCGGTATAGTAACAGTAACTAGAGCAAAGTACACATAAAATACTACAGTAAATTCTAAGTGAATTAATGTTACTTTTAGTATACTTAATAAAACAATGAATAATACGTTCTAGGTCCGATATAAAGATGTCTTTGGAATAATTAATATATTATTACCAGGGAGGGACCATGCCATGGAATCTAAAAGGAACCATAGTATTTATCCAATTTTATATACTTCATATAATTAACTTTACCATCATTTAGATATAAAAATCTAAATGATGGTAAAGTAATAAGTAGTAGTAATCTCACGGGTTCCAAGTCAACCTCACCTGCTCGTGGTGCAGCCTGCTAATCAACAAACGAGGCTCTGGCTCTCACCAAACCGCATTGAGCTAGCGTGATGGGAGATGGCCTAAATTATCAAATGTCCTACAAATGACGACTCCTGGTGTTCGGCAGGTCGCGGGAAGCCGTATAGTTACACATATATATGGATTTATCGGGATATGAGTATACTAATTTGACCCCAACTGAAAATCAACGGTACTGCTTGCAGCAGGAAAATACTGCCGAGTTGGGATGTCTTTCTGCTATTTAATTTTTCATATACATACATATATATCATGCCTCGTACCCAATAGGGTATGCAGAGACTACCTCCTCTCGCTTTCTCCACTTTCATGAGCGTCTTCATGCATGCTCCTCTGTTGCGAGAACTCTTGACCCGGCCTTACTTTACGACATCTTCGATTTGATCGGAACATGTCCGCCTAGGTCGACCTGCACCGATTTGTCCAATCATTCTTGCCTTGTATATCTCTTTCGTTAATCTCCTTTCATCCATTCTTTCAACATGGCCAAACCATCTAAGCATCCCTTTCTCTGTCTTTGTCACTACATCGTCAACCACGCCACACCGCTCTCTTAACACACTTTTCCTCACTTTGCACAACATTTCTAAGTTTCTTTATACACATAGGCCTCCCTCAAAGGTTATTGAGGGGAATTGGGCCGTAACCCACCACAATGACCCAGTGCGGGTTGGTAGATGGTCAGAGCCTCGTCTGTAATTCAGCAGAGTACACCGCGTGCAGTGGAGGTTGACTTAGACTCCGTAATATGTTGGACGGAACCTCTTACCCCAGTTTTATATGATTTTGTTAAATTTACTTATGGCTTTATTTTAAAGTGTTATCTAATAGGGGGACCGGAAAGTAATGTCGTTTCTGCGCATGCCAATAATATATATATATATATAATAATAACCATATATATGTGTA
This sequence comes from Troides aeacus, assembly GCA_033220335.2. NCBI lineage: Eukaryota > Metazoa > Arthropoda > Insecta > Lepidoptera > Papilionidae > Troides > Troides aeacus. Next base: position 1,927,228 of record CM067272.1, on the reverse strand, counting down.
ACAATACTTGATTGTCATTTGTCAGCTCATTGTTTTGTTCAGAGGCGTACCAAAGACATTGTGAGGTTATAGTGATTTCTTTACTTATAGACAATTGAATTACAATTTTTTTTTGTAATTTTGGGTAAAATGGCCAGCCAAATACCAGAAGAGGTACACATCCGGCATTGCATGCTCTTTGAGTTTCGCAAGGGAAATAACGCAACAGTTGCTACCAAAAACATTTGCGATGTTTATCCAAATGCACTGGACATTCGTAAATGCCAAAGGTGGTTTTCCAAGTTCAAATCGGGTAATTTTGATCTTTCCGACTCGTATCGATCAGGAAGACCATCAGCGTTAGACAACGACGTGTTAAGGGCGGAAGTGGAAGCAAATCCGTGTCAGACGATCGAGGAATTGTCAAACAGTCTCAACAAACCTTGGTCGACCATCCAAGAACATTTGAAGCAGATTGGAAAAGTAAGCAGAGCAGGTGTTTGGGTCCCGCATAATCTGTCCGAACAGAATAAGGCTAACCGATCAATCACATGCAACTTATTGCTTCAACGACACAACACAGAAGCGTTTTTTGATCGCTTGATCACAGGAGATGAGAAATGGGTCCTGTATGATAACCCAAAACGCAAAAGGCAGTGGCTCTCTCCAAATGAAATCCCTCGGAGTACTGCTAAGCCAGGTTTACACCCCAAAAAAGCGCTTTTGTGTGTTTGGTGGAGTATTCGCGGCATTGTTCATTTTGAATTACTGAAACCTGGAGAAACTGTTACTGCAGACCTCTACAGCGAACAATTGCAGCGAGTCAATCAATCTTTAATTGAAAAGTGGCCAGCGATTGTCAACCGAAAAGGCGTCATTCTCCAACATGACAATGCAAGACCGCACTGCGCAAGGCGAACTCTAGAAAAAATTAATGAATTGGGGTGGGAGGTGCTGCCTCATCCACCATATTCGCCCGATGTTGCACCATCGGATTTCCACTTATTCCGAGCGCTGCAACACTTTTTAAGTGGCAAAACATTTGCAAATTTGGATGATATCCAAAATGCCATCTCTAGATATTTTGCCGAAAAACCAATTAATTTTTATCGATCAGGGATTGAAAATTTACTCACTAGATGGCAAAAGGTTATTGACAATGATGGGGAATACATCATTGATTAAAAATAAAGACTCGTTAAAAATGTATGTGTTTGTATTTAGCGTAAGAAAACGACATTACTTTCCGGTCCCCCTAATATGTATATATCTAGGCAACTTGAATAAAGCATTTTTCTTTCTTTCAAAAACAAACAGGGACACATTATCTGTAATGAAACTATTTGGTGTAGAACACTCGGACATTATTGAAACATTCCCCCAAAGCCTTCCGACCCCCACGCGCCGGCTCAGTAGTTTTATGTTAACGTATAAACGTGTTCGGTACACCAATACGGTGCCCGTAAACATCCATGACGATCGTAAAACCCTCCCCTACATACTACCGGATTAATACTGTAATTCGAGTGAAGTTGTGTATATATTTGATTGAATGACGTACTTAAAGCGATCTACTTCAATCTAATCTGTATTAGGTTTATTATTACTTTAATGTAGCACTAGATTCTATAATTAATCTATATGTCTAAGCCTTGCGCAACACCACATTAATATGGCGTGTATTCATATTCGGGTGTAGGGAGTTCCGCACAACAAACCTCACCTGCTCGTGGTGCTCTGGCTCTAACCAAACCGCATTGGACAAGCCTGGTGGGAAATGGTCCAAATCCCATATGCATTCCTACAAACAGCTCCTGGTGTTTGGCAGCTATCGAAAAACCGCTCAATACGGACAGCATAGAACCGATTGATGTGGGGATTTTTGGGGGAGGCCTATGTCCAGCAGTCGTATATATGATGACGATGATTTCTAATATATTATCCACTTTATAAAAATTGCTTTCACTACAATTTCCATTCCTTTCAACTAGTTTTTTCACTTTTTATTTACGGAAAATGAACCTTTTACATCTATAATGTACAGTTTACATTGGATTCATCATCATCAATGAATTGATCAAGTAAATAAATGGGTCTCAATTCTATGAATATATTAATGCTAATCTTAACTTTAAATATTACTAACCCAATATGGATCTTATAGTTATCTAAAATTTATCATCATTGATTTATTAGTTTACAATCCTCCAATGAAGATCTTTGGATTAATTCTCTTAAAACTCGATACCCTAGATTTTCTATGTACCTTTTTTAATATTTGCATAAAGTAAGGGTACCTGCTAAATAGCTACCATTACAAAAAGCACAACACGGATGAATATAGCTGAACATTTCAAGCTCACAAGCGAAAAAGCTTGCACATTTTGACTATTGTGCGGGAGCGGTGCGAGGCTGGAGCGGAAAACAGAATAAGATCAGAAAGTGGAAGCTTTGTGCATCATTGTTGTGGATGCGAGGGTACACGGTACGTTTCACTGAAAAAAAGAGACACGTTAAAAAACAAATGTCCCCTCGTTTTGCTTTGCTTGATGGCACTTTTACTGAAAGCTTATTTACTGTTATGTTCTCAAATAACAATTCTTCAGTTTTTTATAGCCCAAGGCATTTTGGAAATAATCCTGAAGGAACCGATTCATATATCAAACTATATTCATCTATCATCGAAGTCTTTTGTTTTCTAATGGACATAGACTCTTTTTGTTACGGAGGGAAATCTTCCAAAGATACCCTGCTTCTGGAGGTAAATCAGAGATATGTGAGATTCTAACTCCTTTGGTGGTCTGCATCAGTGCATTCGGGGAGGGTCCGGGATTTCTTATAGAACGCACTGGTGCCCCTCTACACTTTGTTCATGTCTCTGAGGAGCATAACCCTCCTAGGCACCGTCGCTGAGCCACACGCTGTCCCTCGCAAGTTCGCTTGTTGAGCGATAAAGGCTCCCGCCCTCAAGGCCCGCGAAACTCTTAGACCATTTTAGTCGCCTTCTACGACAGGCAGGGCTTACCTTAGTCGTATTCTTACTAGCCCGAGACTATAGGACTGAACTGAACATAGATCTACCTACCCTATTACTAATGCTACTTCTCTACTTAGACTCTACTCTAGCTGTCTCCCACGATTCCTTGCAAAGTTGGACAAGTCATCGGTTTACTCCCACGCTGCGCTTGCTATTACACGGTCTTCAGTATAATATCTTTCTGCTTCATCAGCAGGCCCATTTTTGCGACCGACCCATTGTTGTAAACTTGTCGTTTCATAATTTTCTATCTTCCAACTGTTTTAGAATATTCGATGCTTTTTCAGATTTCCTGAGCAAGTACAGTACTAATTTTGTGTCTTTTCGTCCCATTTGAAACATTAATAAATTGATACAATTCTTTTCATACACACATTGACATCCACTTACCATCATCCTCATCAGCCGATAGACGTCCACTGCTGGACATAGGTCTCCTCCAAAGATCTCCATGTTTGTAGGGTTTCATATGGGGAATTTGGGCCAATGCGATTTGGTGGAAATCGTCCACATATGGCAAGTCAATTGTCGGAGACCGTCTAGATAGATACCACCGCAGCGCCTATTGCAGCCGACAAACAGAGAGCATCTTGTTCCGGTTTAAAGCGTGCTGCACTTAGTGAAATTACGGAGGGATTGAGATTTAGCATCTTATGTATCGAGAAGAATGTGGTTTATATCCTCCTACCCAACGTCACGATGTTATGGGCAGGCGTGTCGTTTTCGTTGAAAAAAAAAATTAAATTTGGTATATGAAAGCAAACATAAACTAGTTATTCTGCTGTTCTAATTCTAAAGTTTATTTCAATGTACCCACGGCGACCTGAACATAACCGTAACTCGCACAGTATTGCCCATATACCGACCGTTAATACATACTTAAGGCCACCGTTCACCTTTCCTTCGATTCTTTCCACACTTTTCCCTTTACCCGGAACTTCCGGTCGCCATAAACGGACCGTTCCGACCATCCGGCGTTACAGTGAATTGGATTTCCTCTTTAAGCCTGCTTAGTTCACATTTACCTATGATTAAAGTGTCATGACTTTTTTACAACAGACCAAAGAAACATATATGAAGGCGATCTGGTGTTAAGTATCTCATTCATTACATTTCTATTAAATGTGGTAGAATTTCAATAGTAATATTACTAATCGGTAACCTAGCTATGTAACTGTTAGTTAAACTAATAACTAATAAATTTTAGTTAACTGTTACTGGACAATGAATAAAGTAAGAAAATCTTTAAATCGTATTGCGTTGAAGGTTTATTTCATTTCATCTTATATTTGGATATTTACAAACCATCTAAATTTATAATATGTATGAGAATAAACATTAATCATAGATCTCTAGTTTTTTGTCCTGTCCAACTAACTATAACTATTTAACTAAGAATTACGAAGGGGGTATAAAAGATCCCGCACTCACACTGCTAATCAACAAACGGGGCTCTGGCTCCCACCAACGTGCATTGGGCCTGAGTGGTGAGAAATGGCCTAAAACTATATGAACCCCTACACACGATGGCTCCTCGTATCCGGCGATACGGGCGGCGCATGACCGATCGATGTGGGGATGTTTTGGGGAGGCATATGTTCAACAGTGGAAATGTATCGTGTATCTACCGATGATGATATATTCAATTCCAATTTACAAATACTTTTATCTATTCTTTTACTTATGTTATCTATCATTACTTACCAATACTATTATATACATACTAGCTGTTCCCCGTCCGCTTTGCTGGCCATCATCACCCCATAACTCTGTTTGGGGAAGGAATTTTGTAAAATCCTATATAACTTGATCTCTAAATAGCAGAAGCAATATATCTACTAAATTTTGAGTGTTTTCAGCAAATAGTTTCGGACATCTCGTGATGAGTCAATGGAATCTTTGGATATCACCTTTACCCGTCTTTATTTCTATTGTTTACTATGCTACATATATTTAAACAATACTTGATTATTATTTCTATCTATCGTTATAACGTGGTCCATGTTTAAAATCAAATCTTAAATCTCGAAAAACAACGCGTATATCTAAGATCGTTGACTTCTTAACAAGTAGCCCGTAGTGTGTCAGCCGCGGACTCACCCCCACTTCACGCTTCCCAACCCTTAACTAACCACTCGCAAAGGTCAAGAGATCTTCACATCTGTAAACCTACATTGTCAACATATCCAACTTGTATTACGAAGATGTAATATTTTTTTTTTATAAATAAAACGTTTTTATTGCAACAACTTCACAGCACTTGGAACCGGATAAATAATGTTTGCATCCAGCTGTGTGTAAGACAGAAATAGTTGTGTTACCTCAAAACGAATATGGTCATTTTGAAAATTGTCTATTCTGGAGTGTTCCTCTCAAAAAGGAGAGTTACTTTAAAAAAAGGTCCTAAACTTGAAATATGGGAAGGATTTCTTGGTACATATGAGTGAAAGAGAGTTCATCATCATCATCAGCTAATAGACGTCCACTGCTGGACATATACCTCTCCCAAAGATCTTCACATCGATCGGTCCCGCGTTGCTTGCATCCAGTGGGTTGCCGCGATTCTCACCAGATCGTCGGTTCACCTTGTGGAACTCTCCCAATACCATGTCTTCCAGCACGCGGGTGCCACTCGAGGACCTTACTGCCGCATCAGTCAGTCTGCCGTCAGTCCTTCGAGCAATGTGTCCTGCCCATTGCCACTTAAGTCTAGCAATCTTTTGAAATACTTTTCACTATCTAGATCAGTATAAACTATAAAAGTATGCCATGTCCAGCTGTGGACGTCTGTCAGCTGATGATGATGATAATATTATACCAAAGTAGCCACAATCACGTTATAACGTCACTACTACTTACTGATGGTAAATCTGTTATCGGAGATGTGCCTATAAACATTACTGTGTTCCGTTTCGAAGGACGCTAGTGAAAACACTGTGGTTACGGGATTTAGCATCTTGCGTGAAGACGATGACGATAACGTGTAGTCTATATTATCATAACTATCGCTACATGGTTATAGGCATCACTTACTATTACGTGACATCCCACTCGTCCCGTCGAATAATTAGTGATTCTAATGACAGTCACTCATTAGATTTAATGACAACTCATACAGCAGAGTCGAGGGGTTTGTGTTCCTCGAGGTGCTTTTCAAATCTATTTCAATTCCTATTCACACTTTTAATTACGTCTTCAATTTCCCTCTCTCTCTCTCTCTCTAACATCGTCATCATTGTACAGCCAGTAGTATATTACGTAAAAGAAAACGATACTGGTGGTAGGTTTGTTACCGGCGATCTTCTAGGTACCACTGCAGCTCCTATTTCTGCCGCCAAACAGTAATACGCAAATATTACTGTGTTCCGATTTGAAAGGCGCTGTGGCTAGTGTAATTACAGGGGTAAAGCTTACCCCAGTAATTACACTAGAACATTTTAAATCTCAAGGCAACGAGCGTAGTGTTGCTGTGAATATCATTATCGCTAGCGTCACGTTGTAATTGGCGGGCGTATCACTTACAATCAGGTGAACGGCACGCTCGTCTCGTCGCTTAATGAAATACAAAAAAAAACTACATTTTTAAGAGTATTAATTTTTGCAACAAAAATATATATATATATATATAGATATTTTTATACAGATTACATATAAGGAAGGATTGGATAAATAATGCTAGTGTCAATATCTGCCACAGACTAAAAATTAAAAAAAGGTGCGTTCAAATTAAAAAAATTAAAATGGTAATTTCTTTGCTATCGCTAGACGTTATAAATGCAAAAATTTTCCACCATAATTTAAAAATCTACCTACAAAACAAAAGAGAATTTTTGCTGTAGTTTTTTTTTTAATGCTCTTTCATAATTTCAGTCGTATTAAGCAATGCTAAAGGCAGCCATTGTAACTGCGCACTCAGTCCCGCAGTGAAGTGTTTGCCGCGTCTGTGTAGCGCTCTCTATCTAAACTATTATTAAACATAACGTTATAGAGGAATATGAAAAAGAAAAACAAATACTTTATACATGAGGCTGTTAATTAAATAAATTAATAATACATACACACAAACATAAAATATTAATATTATACTAATAACATTGCTAGAAAGAGAGAGTGGGATTTTGCTTGTAAGTTTCAAGTAAATAAATATTTTTCTGCATTGAAATATGAACAGCCCCTTAATGTTCACATTACTGCGACTAGGCTTGCCCTCACAAAGGGAGAGTCAGGGTCGTATCCGGTGTAACTGCGGCTTGATGGTGACTATAAATAAAACGACAACATATAAACATGGGTAATTCAAAACAGATATATCTTGCACACGTTTCCCTCCAAGAATGTTGTTTGAGGTAACATCAATAAACAAAGAGAAATCCTTTTTTTTTATAAAAGAAAGATATGAAAGATAAATATTTGTAGATGATTAGACATAGTTTGTTCAGTTTCATTGTGTCATTAAAGTCAGTGGATTCAATTAACATGGCGGAGCGGTTATTCGTATCGCTAGCAATTATTCGTTTATTACTAGTCTCCGACACATGAAATACTTTTTATTTCACCTATAAATAAACAATTTCATTACATTTTTTTTATTATATTGTACACGACTCTATTATCGAAGGAACTTCATAGCGAAAAGAAACAACGTTAGAACAATTTGTTTGGATTGCTGTGCGGTTGCGTGTTCTCCGTCTATTAGTATCACACACAAGTCGCCTTCCACAAATTGTTATTTAAAGTGTACGTGAAAAGAAAACCTCCACGCAACCCTCTATTCCTCCCTCGTCCTCCTTCCTCATCGGCCGCCTTTGCGATCGTCGCGGTCAAGGGAACCACGGTTGACACAATTAGTTCTCGTTTCATAATACTTTGATGACGTCTAGATTTTTTAATAATGAGTAAGGAGGAAATAGATCATGATTACATAACACATCATGACTATCATCACATCCGCCGAGGATCTTTATCACAAGAGGTCGTGTTAGTTTTGGGGTTAACAATCGACTTTCAGGTATGAAGATTGAATGAATGAATGAATAAAAGTAGGAATTAACAAATGAAGGAAAGAATTAATGAGTGTATGAATGTATGAATGAATAAATAAATGAACGAAGAAACATTCGAACAAACGAATGAATGAAGGAATGAAGAATTAATGAACTGATAGATACATGAATGAATGATAGAACGGAGAAAACGAGAACTAAATGATTGATCGAATTGATGAATCAACGAATGAATGAATGAATTATTAATAAATAAATTAGTATCTTTATCTTACAGATTAAAGTTATTAATAATCTGATAGAAATTACCAGAAATCACTTAAAATTACCTCAGTCATGATCATTTTTCACTTCTAAAACTCATCAATGTGTTCTCATCATCAGGTTATAGACATTCACTGCTAGACATGGTCTTCCCGAAAGATCTAGATATCACTTGGTCTTTTACTCCTACTACCAGGATCAACCGTCTCTTTCTATACATCCTATTTTAACTAACAGATCAGTAAGGATATTGAAATTGTACGACTTATGTAAATCGATTTCTTTCGTACAAAAATTGGATTATCTTTCACAAGGATTCTTACTAATATAGTGATTACCTATAAGGGAATAATTAAATTTTTCTATTTTTCTTACACATTTAAGCAACCTGGCAACATTGTGTATTTATAAAACGGCTTTTCGGTACATCTATCGGCCAATAAATAGACTTATTGAGGTTATAGCGAAAAATTTGTTTAGATATATATTAATTTAAAGTATCACGTTAACGTGTTCCGGTTTAAAGAGTGTTGCAGTTAGTCTAATTACTTAGTAACAGGACAACGTATTAGGTCTTAAAACGACGTATACGCTGTGGTGAAGTATTCCAAACCTAAGATTACATGGTCATTATCGTAATCCTTTGTTTTGTTCATGTTTCCGTTTCTTTAACAAAATTAGAAATTAATGCAGCATATTATTAAAGTTTAAGAAGATAATTTAAAAGAGAATTTCGCTCTTTGTATTATTCTTCTCTCGTTAGCTTTGTCTCCGCTTCTAGAAGAAGCCATGAGCTTTTCAACAATATTCAATTCGCCAACACTACTCTTTGTTCTTCAGCTATGGTATACTATGGTAGTAGATCCAAGTCTGCAGTTCGCTGTAGCACGTAGGTGGGCAGGATCGACCGGTGAAACACTACCCTCTCACAGAAAATCAGCGTGAAGTGGGGGCCTCCTAGAGGCCACCGCGTTTCGACTGGTGAGTGAGAGTCCCGGCGCCCTTATCCCTCTACCTCGGGGCCCAAATAGCAACTGGCACTTTCATTATACTACACGTACCGCAACAGATTTTCTAGGGACTGTTGCGTTGCGCGTGGGAATGAGTATCAGTTGGCCCCTTCCTGTCTTTTTATTCCCTGTCCCACAATTCCTCACCCTCTGTGACCTTTCTCCTTCCCTTTCCTCCCCCACCCCTTATGCTCTTACTGTGATGGCGACGAGTGATAGAAATAAAATACCCCAGGAGGGTACCAGTCTCTTAGAGACTGGAGAATCCCTCTCTGAGCGAGAGCGAGAGATGTTATCCTCTCGCTCTCGCTCAGGCTGCCCATCGTATTCTGGGGGGGCACATCAAGCGTCGTTTATCGCAGCTGCTGGGTGCAAACTGAGCCCAATCACGAGGAAGTCCCCCTCCACTTTAGTAGTGGATTTTTCTAACATCAGGGGACTTCACTCGAACTTAAATGCCGTCCACCACCATCTCGAGACGGAAAGGCCAGATTTGCTTTTCCTGACGGAGACGCAGATTTCCTCCCCGACGGACACTTCATATCTAAAGTGCCCGGCCTATAGCCTGGAGCACTTTTTTGTGCCGCGCGCCGGCGTGTGTGTGTACGTTAGGGAGGGAATTTGTTACCGTAGGCTCAGCTATCTTGAAGGCAGAGACCTGTCGATCCTTTGGGTGCGCGTCGATTGTGAGGATCACATTCGAGTCTACGCGTGCCTTTACAGGTCTCATAGCGGAAATTCGGAAATTGACCGGCTCTTCGAGCACCTGCAGGTGTCCACTGACAGAATACTTGAGCAAATTCCTACCGCAGAAATCGTGGTTTTGGGCGACTTTAATGCCCATCACTCTGACTGGCTTGGGTCAACACGTACTGACCATGCGGGAAGGTCTGCTCACGATTTTGCCATTGCCAATGGTCTGACGCAGATGGTAACTTCTCCCACACGTGTGCCAGATGTGGAAGACCATTCGCCTTCCTTATTGGACCTTCTGCTGACCTCTCGCCCTGAACCCATTCGGGTATGGGTCGATGCTCCTCTCGGGTCATCGGACCATTGCCTAATTAGGAGCGTGGTGCCTCTCACCGTCTCGTCGCAACCACTTTCATCTGGTAGACGACGTGTTTGGCACTACAGGTCGGCAGATTGGGACGGGATGCGCTCTTTCTTTGCATCCTACCCATGGGGGCAGATTTGCTTCAAGTCAGAGGATCCTAGCACCTGCGCTGATTCGGTTGCTGGTGTCGTGCTGCAGGGCATGGAATTGTTTGTTCCTAGCTCAGCGGTACCCGTCGGTGGCAGATCTCGGCCCTGGTTTGGTGGGTCCTGCCGTGACGCACATCGTCGCAAGCGGGAATGCTACCAGGCTTGGGCTAGGGCTAAGGCCTCTAAGGATGTAAACTCTGACTCACTCAAGAAGAAGTACAACTCTGCTTCCAGGTTCTTAAAGAGGCAAATTGCATTGGCAAAGTCGAAGTACGTTGGGAGAATTGGCGAGAGACTAGCACGGCTGCCATCTGGCTCTCGTGCGTTCTGGTCTCTCGCCAAAGCTGTCCAAGGTAATTTCTGTCGGTCGACACTTCCACCTTTGCGCGGGGAGGATGGTTCATTGGCCTATTCCGCAAGGGAAAAAGCCGATCTTCTTGGCTCTATCTTTGCGGAAAACTCGACTCTTGACGACAGGGGGAACACACCTCCTACCATCCCGAGGTGTGAAACCACAATGGCGGACGTCCGCTTCACACAGTGTGCTGTGCGGAAAGCACTATTCTCCCTGGATGTCAACAAGTCGTGTGGGCCCGATGGAGTATCTCCTATTGTGCTGAAGGTGTGTGCTCCAGAGCTGGCACCGGTTTTAACGCGCTTATTCAGACACTCTTATGTCCTCGGCGTTGTCCCACATTCATGGAAGACGGCTCTAGTACACCCGATCCCTAAAAAAGGCGACCGCTCAGATCCGTTCAACTACAGGCCTATCGCTATCACCTCCTTGCTCTCCAAAATTATGGAATCCATAATCAACCGCCAGCTCATGGGCTACCTGGAGGAGCACCAGCTGATCAGCGACCGCCAATATGGCTTCCGCAAAGGCCGATCAGCTGGTGATCTTCTGGCTTTACTAACTCACCGTTGGGCGCAGGCGGTCGAAAGTAGGGGTGAGGCACTAGGCGTTAGTTTGGACATAGCGAAAGCCTTCGATCGGGTTTGGCATAAAGCCTTACTATCGAAGCTTCCTTCCTATGGGCTTCCTGAGAGACTTTGTAGGTGGATCGGCAGTTTCCTTGCGGAACGGAGAGTTAAAGTCGTCGTAGACGGCTCGTGCTCGGACCTCCGAACCGTAAATGCTGGTGTTCCCCAAGGCTGCGTGTTATCCCCGACATTGTTTATTCTGCATATCAATGATTTGTTGCATACCAGTGGCATTCATTGCTATGCGGATGACAGTACCGTGGATGCACTGTATTTCGGCCGCAGCAATATCTCTCGGGATCACGTCGATGAGTGTCGGAACAAACTTGTGTCTGAAATCGAATCATCCCTTGTGAAGATTTCCGATTGGGGGGGACTAAATCTAGTCCAGTTTAACCCTTCTAAGACTCAAGTTTGCGCGTTCACCGCTAAAAAAGCCCCCTTTGTCGCATCGCCACTCTTCGGAAACACTCACCTTTGTGCCAAGCCGAACATTGGCATTCTAGGTGTCGACATTTCGAGTGTTGTCCAGTTTGGCGGTCATTTGGAGAGCAAGGCTAAAATGGCCTCCAAAAAACTCGGAGTACTCAACAGGGCCAAACAGTACTTCAAGCCGGCTCACCGCCTTAAACTGTATAAGGCGCAGGTGCGGCCTCACATGGAGTATTGTTGCCACCTTTGGGCCGGGGCTCCAGGTTATCAGCTATCTCCATTTGACCGAATCCAACGTAGGGCATCTCGGATTGTCGACGATCCTGAACTTGCCGATCGGCTAGATCCTTTGGCACTGCGTAGGGATCTATCTTCCCTATGCATACTTTACCGAATTTACAATGGGGAGTGTTCTGAGGAGTTGTTCGATTTAATAGAAGCCGCTGATTTTCGCAACCGATCGTCTCGCCGGAACTATCATCCGCACCATCTGGATGGTTGGCGTTCCACTACAGTGCGTTTTAAAAACAGTTTTTTGCCACGCACAGTAAGTCTCTGGAATTCGTTGCCATCAGCGGTCTTCCCCAACAACTGCGACATTGGGTTATTCAAGAAAAGAGCATACTCTTACCTGAAGGGTAGGCAACACACTGGCATCGCCGGTGACCGTGGGCGGCGGTGAATCACTTACCATCAGGTGACCCGTCTTGCTCGTTTGCCTACTAGATCTTATAAAAAAAAAAAAAAAAAAAAAGCTATTTGTTGCAATATTCCTATCTGCTACAACCGCACGAACAAAAACCCTTTTTCATTTATTTAAGTTTCATTAACTATTACTTTAGTATTATTTTCTATTGTTTATAGTTTTGATTGTGAGGTAGTTGTTCATTTATTGCTGCTCTCTTCGATATGAATAACAAATTACTAAACAATAACAAAGGCAATATAAGTTAGTTTAAGTGCAGCTCTGTAGTTGTTCATAACAAATATTTCTGCGATATAATCTATTGTCGCAACTGAAACAACATCTAATGCTTACTTCAGATAGCTATAGATAAGAAAATTAGATAGAGCACACATATCTTTCGCATGAATAAGGTTAGATGATAAGTTTGTAGTTTGATGAATTGGCGATAGTATAAAGGTAAGATTGAAATGTCAAAAATTCTAATAATGTTTGAGTATAGCTGAAACACATGAAACACATAAATTTATTTAACAAATGACCGACAATTCAGCACTTTAAATGAACGCTAAAAATTTTCCAGTACCTCTGTTCGGATAGATATCATATATAAAAGATTTAAAGAGAAAGTAATAAGGCAAGATGTCGTTCGTGTCGCAAACGGTCGCCGGTTTGAGCCAAGCGAAACGCGAGGAGCCGCTGGCGCGCCAGCACTGCTCCCACCAGCACGCCCATCGGCGTCTCGAGCTCTGCAGAAAGAATAGCCTGCCCGAGCGCGACCCGCCCGAACCTAGGACGAGAAAGAACAGCCTGCCAGCGGATATCCTCGAAAGAGTAACGGAAACGGCACGCGGGGTCCCTATGATCGAAGAAGAGTGACAACTATCGCCGTAAGTGATAAATCGGTGTCCCCTATCGTCACTCACTAGTCGCATGGAACCGCACACCAGTTTACGAGGAGGGAACAGGCTTCGTGTGACAGGCCCCTTGCATGCTTAGAAGCTTATGTGAGACCTTAGGGATGGGAGTTGCACGAACCTGTATAGATCTGTGTTGTGTAAGATAAATGTTAACTTAAGCTGTTTCAGGGTTACTTTGATGAAGCTTAGCGAACATGCCTATGGAGTCACTTTCATGGTCATTTTGAATATAACATCCAGCCACTTTATATTACCAATTTCTGTGTAACCTAAATGTTTTTGTCCTTTCTCACAAATGTTGGGAACAACTCGTTTTATCGAACAAATATTTGTCACAAATTATACAAAAAAAAAAAATAACTAGCTTTTACATTACCACCAGAAATACAAAATGGTACTATAACTAACTAAAACCTCTGATAGTATCAACATAAATAACATGTAAACAGTTTAAAGTTCCCATTAAAATTTCCATGAATTTTTTTTTTTTTTTTTTGGGAATCTTATCAAGCAATTAACAAGAGTTATTACGAAACTAAATATTTTAGAAACACGATATAAATATACGCAGTATTTTTAATAAAGAATCTAATCATTTATAGACATAATAACTCGAAGCACGTACTCCGACAATCTAGGCGTGTGCCTTTAATACTACAACTCTAATTTAGGTGGTAGACCAAAACTGGACCTAGAACACTGGTATGTTTTAAAAGTTATGACCTACTTAAATGTATGCGAACTCAAAGATTTTAATGATTAAAATTAATTAATAGATTTACAAGTAAACGTTGATTTGAAATATCAATAGAAGTTGATCTAGTATATAAAGAATACCAAAACTGGTAAAATAAATATGACCTTGTGATATTACGTTTAAAACTGTTCATAGTAGACATCTAGATCAATTGTCTAATGAAAAAAAAAAACTGTTTAAAGCATAAACGCTTATTGATGAACTTTTCAAGGAGAACATCTAACGATACCAATCATACCATATTTGCAGACTACACTAATATTTTTCTCATATTAAAAATTGAATGTAAATTAAGAAACAATGGTAACATAACTAACTCTCAATGGAAAAGATGAAGTTAGCAATGTAATCATATTAATACATACAAATGGCTAGATTGCTAATAAACTATTATAAACACCTGTTACTCTACCCGTCTGTATAAAGAAATCCTATATTGAACTAAGTATATGGAATTTTAATGTTGAATTAGTTTTTCAAGAGATAACTCTGGCTGAGGCGTGAGTTCAATCCGACCACTGTTACAAATTAATTGCAGCGAGTAATCTAAACAGTTAAGCAATCAATGTTAATATTGATAATTTAAATAAAGGTAGTCAATCTAATCGAAATGAAAGACTTGGAAATTACGCACAGCACTACAAAGTGATGCTTAAACGAGCTTTCTTCAACCAGGTTAGCAATGTAGTGGTAATAATTGTAAACTAAAAATTAACCCGTTCAGTCAGTCACGCGAACTTTCACCTTCTACTGGTGTGTGGGAAAACTAAATAATGTGAACATGCAACCTTGCGAGGAACACGTTCAAATGTTGAAGAGTTTATAATTGTAGATTTTATAAAATGTTTCATGTTAAATATAGCAAGGACTGTGATGTAATTAAAAAATGCGGTGGAAAATATCAAGCATGAGCTGAACTTGCAAAACTTGATACCGCGGCGCCATGGTGCAAGTGTTTTTAAAATAAAGCTGCAAAATAAAACTTTTTCATATGCTTTATTATAAAGACCAAAAGCACTTCAAATTTCGATAATCACGAGTACATTTCGAGACTCGTACTCTCTACTTCCAAATTTCAAAGTATTATATTATAGCATTATGTAAATATATCTTATTTACATTATACTTCAATGGAAATCGTATTTGGCTCCATAAAGCGATATGCGAATGGAAAAGTATGAGCGGAGTAAAAGCTAAGCAACATTTACGATATATAAAAATGTGCCACAGTGTGTAAACAAGGCTATATTGTGAGAGTATATATCTAGAGATAGTGTGTACATCAACGATTTAAAGGTAGTAGTACCTATCCCATTAAAAATCCATAAGAGAGATAAAACCAGAGAAGAAGCTAGATGTATCTTATACAAAAAGAATCAGATAGAGGCAGTTGATTTAAAAGTACCGTTGGTAGATCTCCGCTACCGAAAACCGTTTATGTAGATCCTCTGAACTTGTTTGTACCACTAAATATTAATGTATAAACATTACTGTTTTTATACGGAAAAGGCGCTGTAGTTAATGAAGTTACTGAGGTAATGAGAGTTAACATCTTGTCCTTACCATTCTTGTATTTACCATCCAAATTCGAGATGGAGTTCAATGTAGACGTCTCATCATCAGATGAATGTTATTGCAAATTTAAAAATATATTTGTATTATAGTATTATCAACATTTATATAAAGTACACAGATTTTTTAAAAAAATTAAAGTTTTTTTTTAAATACGTCTCCTCAATTCACGCTAATGATATCTAGTGTTGCAATTATTTCATCATCATCAGCCGATACTCGTCCACTGCTGGACATAGACTTCCCCCAAAAAGTCCACGTCGATCGCAATTATTTACGTTTGCAATATTTTCTATGATCGATTACAAACATAACCTATAAATTATTTATATAATAAAGTAGATACAGGCTAATGATCACTTTATAAGTGATAATAAATCTATTATCATAATGCACCATTACCTTGTATCTAATCAGGCACAAGGTGATAGTGTATTATGATAATCAAACGCGGCTATTTCGGCACCGTCATGTTAGTCGGACAAAATGGTTTTTAGGTATGCTCATGTCTTGGATAAAACCGCTTAATCACTACAAAACAAAATCATCAGTCAATGCGGAGAAAATGAAATATTATTTGAGATTCTTTCACTCGTGTATTGTATGTATTGATTTCTTTGAGCTGACCTTATTTCAAATGGGGCACAACGTGGAGAAGGGTTAGTTTCGAATAGAATAACACTAATAATATAAAAAGTGATATTTCATGACTATTGAGAGTTGAGAGTAATACAACTTAAAAAAAACAAATATACAAAGAAAGGAATGATAGTACTGAAAGAAAACAATGAAGAGATCAAAGGTTATAAAAGAGAAAAAAAAATTATGGATTCGCGTATAACATATTTCGTGAACATGAGACATCCACAAACCTGCACTAGATCAGGATGGATAAACTGCATCGTCTCTGTCCCAGCGAAAAATAATCCAAGTCCCAGTAGTGGGAACATTAAGAAGCCTATACATTGCAAAAATGAAGACTTTCAAAAGACAGAAGAAACTGATATATTCAGAGAGCATCTTCCGTGAACATGAGAAATCCACCAAAACTGCCTTGACTCTCTCCATGCAAAAGAAAGCCCGAACTTAAATTATTCAACGCATTAGAATATTGTGTAAACATTCTAGCAAGAGCCTAATTTCATACTATTCATCTAGAATCTAGATTGTATGAATAAAAGATTAATATTGAATGTACATATTTAAATTATTAAGATGGCGTCCACACTAGATTTAAAATTGTATTATCAGCGTCGTTCGCTGAACTTATGGTAGTGAAGTGCTACTTCTGAGATTCCTCCGTAAGATTCGACACGTTCCCTTCCCTCTTTAAGAAGAACACTGATCTTGCAGGTTATTTTCATTACAACAGCTATTCTAGGTATTAATTCCGTGGAATTAAATGCAATGAAAAACTTTTCCAAGTTGCTCTAAATCCTAATACTAATTTCTAGTAAATTACAAACTAACTATTAAAAAGACAATTTTAATACTGTTTCATCCGTGGGTTGTGTAGATCGCGAGACGTCCTAGTGAGATTTAATAATCAGCCGATAGATGTCCACAGCTGAACATAGACCTCCCCTAATGATCTCCACGTCGATCGGTCCCGCGTTGCTCACATTCTGTGGGTTCCCACGATTCACACCAGATCCACGGTCCACTTTGTGGGAGTCTCCCCACACCACGTCTACCGGTACGCAGGCGCTACTCGAGGACCTTACTGCTCCATCGGCCCATGGTCCTTCAAGCAATGTGCCCTGTCCACTGCCACTTAAGTCTAGCAATCTTTTGGGCTATGTCGGTGACCTTAGTTCTTCTGCGGATCTCTACATCGATCTGATCTGATCGATCGATTCGATCGCGCAGAAACTACGAGCATAGCCCTCTCCATTGCCTTTTGGGTGACTTTCAAGCCTTTTTATAAGGTCGATAGCAAGTGGCCACGTCTCGGATCCGTATGTCAACACTGGCAACACGAGCTGAAGACCTGGGTATACTACATAATCCGAACTTCCCTCCAGAAGTATGGCATCTGTTAAAGAGCCCGGAGCTATCCGGAGCCGAATAGAAGATTTAAATGTTTTAAGTGTATATCATGTATTTAAAATATATATTTTTTTAATTGTAAAAGCATTTTCTACAATTACATATAATAAAGTTAACTTTTGTACTGATATTATTGTATTTTAATTAAAGTGAAATTGTTTTGTTTCAGGCGGAGCGAGTTCCTAGGATGCGTCTCGTTCCCGCTGAAAGATGCGATTAAGAGCGACGTCAACGGGACCTACTTCTTGCAGCAGGTATCCGGTCGGCAGGGCGCCGCGCCAGCGTCAGCGCCAACACCCGCGCGCGACAGATGCTCTAGCAACGAACGCGTGACTGAGCACCGTCGCAAGATGGCCACCGACAACACAGAGACCAGCACCAGTGAAGGCGCCAAGGAGAACCAAAATGAAAAGAGCACATGTTAGTAGATATCGATGAAACGTTGAAGTATATTGAAAAACATGATCAATATTAATTCCTCATTGCAGCATCAACATCATCATTAGCCGATAGACGTCCACTGCTGGATATAGGCTTCCCCCAAAGATGTCCATATCGATCGGTCCCTATCGAATAGACTCTCTTTATTTAGAAATAAAAGGCAACTTACATATACTCACGTAAGAAGCATCATTATCATCATCATCAGCCGATAGACGTCCACTGCTAGACATAAGAAGAAAAAAGAAGCATATTAAGACATCATTAACAATGGATAACCGGAAATGTATCAGAGAAAATACCTTAGATTAACAAATTTCTTTTATTGCATTTTTAAATTTATTGAACCAACATTTTCTGTTTTAGCAGTGGCAGCTAACGGTCCAGCTTCAGCGTCCGGCAGTCAGGCGCAGGCGGTCGCGGCGGCATTACAAAGGGAAGCTGACGAGCACTTGTTCTTACGGTATCTAGAGCTCGACCCGCCGGATGACCCGGCCGCGCCGCGTCGGCCGCAGAGGAACGGTCGCACACCATTCACAACCACGAGAAAGTAAGTCCACAAAATGAAGAAGAAACTTACTGGATTATGGCATCATCCATCCGATTTAGAATGCTTCTTCTTTTTTCTTTCTAACATACAATTTTCATAATTAACAGCAAACATTCACTTTCTCAAGATCCACTTTTAAAAACAAATGCCAACAAAAGTAATATCAGTTTTTATGATAAAGTCAAACATCTCTATCAATTTCGCAAGACCTAGAAAATTCATGGTTATTACTATCGTTGTAGGCTCATCCGGGGCACTGGAGGCGGTTTTGGTTTCACTGTGGTCTGGACGAGACCACCAAGGGTTGAAAGAGTGGCAGCGGGGGGCTCCGCGGAGCGTGCTGGTCTCCGCGCTGGGGATTATATCGTGTTCGTTGGAAACAAAAACGTGGTCACCGCCAACGAGGAGGATGTGCGGAACCTTGTAAAGTGAGCACTCCTTTTATTTTGAATGACTAATGTTTATCACATTGATCCTTAAGAAAGGCGTCTCTTCTGCTACAAATTGATTTAAGCTTTAGTTTGTGTAAACTACTGGTCTGTACGATATACCGCGTTGCCTTAATTATGCTTCTTCCATAAGGATGAGTTATATCTTATTGTACTCTTGTACATAATCAATCATCATCATCTAGTTCAGTTTATGTTCATCTGTTCTAAACCTTAACGACTACCACTATCCGAACTCCTATAATTTAATATTAGGGTTCTCGTTAGCTCTTTAATAATTGAAAGTCACAAATTCTCGCATTTTGTTATTGCGATTTTTATCTTCAATTAATCTAAATTCCAAAACCCACCCTCGATGAAATAGCACCATAATTTCTTACACAATTTCATTATTATAGATCAGCGGGCCAAACTTTAGCACTGGAAACATTTAGGAGAGTACCTCAGAACGGGGTTGGTATTCGTCGCCTGGCGCAAGTGTCGATCCCCCAGCCAACGGAGTCAACCCCGCCGGCTCCACGTTCACCACGCGCCGCTGCCCTCACGTCCCCGGCCCCTGCGAGACCCCCGACCGCCTGCTCATCCACCAGCCAGTCGCTGGACAGACGCAAGCTGCACCTACCGCAAGTCACATTTTCGAAGGAGGTCGGTAACGGAATCATTGTTTAAAGACGAATGATATCCGACTGTACTGCGCACAATCTCTATGTACCAGTGAATTTTCGTGTAACACAAAATACTGAGCGATATTTTGTTCCTAGCGTTCACCAGGGAGCGGAATTCGCTAAAGCATTTGATAAACTGTAGCATTAACTTATAATTTGCAGTTTTACTGAACTGGATATTTGTGGATTTCCCACTAATAATTTTGTGTAATTAGATTAGAATCTAACATCTCAGAGTTCTATGTACCTCGTTACACTGAAGTATGCGTGTACATTTTGGCCGATTGTATTCATTGTTTCGAATTTGTATTCGTGCTAGTCATCGTGTAGAAAATTTCGAAATTATTTCCATTGGAAATCAAAATTTAAATGTGGTGCTAGACTATTCGTAGAGAAATTCTTTATTAGTAATAATTAATAATTATGTAGTTCTTATTATTTTTTTTTTCTTTCTTTCATAACGTGTGAAGATTTTGTTTTTAGTGTTATTCATGTTCTGTACAGTTTATAGTTCGTACAATGTTATTTATTTTTTAGAACTACGGTAAAATGGACTTCATTATACATTCCATTATATTATACTTACTTTTTTTTTTCTACTTCTTCTTGTACAATAGTTTCTTTTTCTTTGTAAGCACTAGGTTAGGTATCAATTCGCAAAAGGGGAATCGTTACGTTTAAGAAATCTCTCTCTTGTTATATTTATTTTGTTACTTTTTTTACCAATTTGTCATATACAGCGTGTGTTAATTTGTGAGAATATTTTTTTTACAAGTATAATTTTTCTTAGTTTTAGTTTTATGTTTGTGTATAGTCTTTGTTTACTTTAATATCGGCACCATTTTAATTTCTAATGAATAATTGTGTTAATTTCTTTTTTGGTTCCTGTTAACACTATTTTTTTTTTTACTTTCTTTTATTTATGTTTTTAATGTTAAGTGCAAATAAATTTATTGCTTTTTAATTATTTTCTGTTTTATTTTATACGCTTTGTTTTCACTTTCTTTCCGTTAACTGTTTTCGTTCTTTAGAGAATTTTATCTTTTTTCACTGATAAATATCGAAGAGTACAAAGGCATTAAATATGTAACCTGTCACGTGACCTGCGATCAGTTTTAAATTTACATCGATTTCTTGCAAAAACTAAACGAAGGTCCTTTGCATTTTTTGTAGGAGAACAAAGGCATGCTAAAAAAATTACTTGTAATGAAACGACATACAAACCTTTGTTGTACTTTAATACATAATCCTAAATTTTTGCTGTACCTATTGTTGGTACTTAGGGTCTTCTTCCATAAGGAATCTAGTAGTGTTTATTTATTAGTCCGACCAAGTAGGAGTTATCTGATGTAGTGTTACTATATTTTTTAAGTCTCAGTGGATATCTATCCCATGTCTTCATCAAATCGCATATCAATACGGTATTACTGCACTTACAGTGTATGTATATTACTTACTTGTTATTTTACCTCAGTATGACTGAAAACGAATGGCTAGTACATACCAGTTACAGTCATCAATTATTTGAATTGTATACAAGGTGTAAAGTTAGGTAGGTGATAGCACGGCAAGGATAAGTTACATAATATGAACCTCCGTAAAATAACTATCAACATTTGCCTAACAACAATGAGACAGTTCTCAATTTGAAGCGTATTTTCTTTTTGTTTGTTTACCTTATTATTTTGCCAAATATTTACAGATAGGACCAATTTTGACGGTCCTCTTTTGTGACGAAGTATACTGTATGTACTTCAATGATTTTGATTCTTAGGGAGAGAAAACATGAAAAGATTGATTAAGTAAACCTAAATTTGTTTATACGATAATGAATGATGATACGAAATGTCTCATCGTAAATACAAAAAAAGACCGAGAAGATAAATTTTAAATAGTACTCTCTTGTGAAATAGAGGAAAATTGATTAGCTGTTAATAATTTATGTTAAATCTTTTAATTTTGAGTTTTCGTCAAAACATAGATTTGAAATTTGTACAAAATACTCCCGTCTGGCGGCAACCCGCTGACTTCCGGACCCGTTCTTGTCATTAACACCCCCACAACTACCTTTGGAGAAAGATATTTGTAAAATTCTTTCTTAACTGACCTCTAAACGGCAGAAGCAATATCACCCCAAATTTTGAACATTCACGTCTAATGGATTCAGAGATATCGTGATGAGTAAATAATTGTCTGGATATCTATATATTTAAATAGACATGTATAGTACGTATTGGATTCGTATGTCATAGACACCAGGGACGTCAGCTGATGGAAGGAAGCGCGCGCTACTGGCAGTGGTGGCGCGCGAGCAGCATTATGCCACCTGCCTCCAGTTCGGGCTGGTGAGGTTCGTGTCCCCGCTAGCGGAGAGGGCAGACCTGATCACCCCCAGCGATCATCAGCTCTTATTCCAGAACATTGAGGAGGTATTGCCGAGCAAAATAAAATACTAGTTTAGGATTGTTTTATTATTGAGCAAAGTTAATCATTCAAGCACTAGTTACTTATAGGAATCTGTTTCTCTTATTGGCAAAAATAGATAATTATTTAAAGGAGCCAGGTGGTAGATCTTTATTGACAAAGGTCTATCGCAGTACTGGACAACCATATATAAGACTTGACTGTTGGAGAAAACTTTTCAAGACTGCTTGGTAACAGTAACAATAGTTTGCGATCTTTACTATGCTCCAGTTTCAACAATCTCCTGGCTAGTAAAATCAATATGAGACTTTTATCTTTCAAGGCCTCAAGCAGGGTAGATGTAAGCGTTTCATTTGTAGAATAAAGTATTAAAAACTCCATTGTTTACAGATCTTTAGGCTATCGGAGGATATCCTTGATCAGGTGGTTCAGGACGATGGTGAGATCCAAACGTCGACGGTTGTCGCTGTGTACTTACAGAAGACTCCTGTGTTCCTTAGTCTTTATAAGAAGTATTGTTTAGGACTCAAACGCGCTGACTGCGTTTTGGTGAGTACTTGTATATTTAACTTGCAGTGATGTTTTAAAGTGATAGGATTATGACCGAACCTCCACTGTTCCAGGTCAAAAAGTCGAAAGACCCGAGTGGTGCTTTCTCCCGTTTCTGTACGAGTCCGCCCATACCGAGGAGGAGACCCGATATAACTTCGTTAGTGCACAAACCCTTGGAACAGTTCAGGGAGCTGCTTAGGTTAATGAGGGCAGCGGCCAGTGCGAACGGCGCCGGCCCATACGACCAGCTCGAGAAGAAACAACTCCAAGTTATAGTAGAACAGTTACAGGTTACTTTTTTTAGCTTTATAATGGCGTAAGGTGTGACCCGGGACCGATCGATGTGGACATCTTTAGGGGAGGTCTATGTCCAGCTGTGGACCTCTATCGGCTGATGATAATGATGATGAAAGTGTAGATAGATGAGTTTTGCTTAAGACCAAGTAATTCATCCACAGTTAAAATTAAAGTCCAAAGTCCGCAACATATGACCGTGAAATTAACGAGGAACAGGAGCAGCGAAGTACAATTAAAGATAACTGTCACATAAATTGTTAAAGGTTTAACTAATGATAACTTTAACTTTCAGAATGGATACCAAGACGTCACGGCTGGCTCTGGACTTATGGGTTTAGCCGGAGACGGAAAGCCGTTATTATCGGTAGCCGACTTGGAAAGTAGACTGGTGTTCACTAGGTGTAAGGTGATGATAAAAATTACAAAGTCCCATTTACTATTTAATGTATAGTATCTGAATTATTAGAGTAATTGTACTCTAATAAAGAAAAAACAATACTTAAGAACCAAATGAAGGACACATGAGTTAGTTTATTTTAATATGCAGTAATGACAATTTCTGTTTTCCGATTTTAAGGGCGTTGTAGATAGTGAACTGGAATAACATATTGACTTCAATAACAAATTTTTTTTCCAAACCATAATTTTTATATACAGGCATATCATTTACCACCAGGTTAACATCCTTCTCGCTCTTTTGATTATTTTCATTAAGATCTTAATAGAAATTGATTTTAATATAGTCATCGTATATTTTGTGAGGAGAGCAATATGGCGAAATAGCTTCCCGTTAGATTTAAGCGACGTGTAGTTCCACTTATTCCTAATTTCAATAAATAAAATTTTGTTTCAGCCATTCGTATTGAGTACTGCGGGCAGACAGTGGATATTTGGCGGCGAGTTGTCCAGGGTTGAAGGGAGAGCTGTGAGACCGTACTGGGCGTTGCTGTTCAGCGACCTGCTCCTATTCGCCACAGTATCAAGAGATAGAGTACTTTTCGTCACCGAAGAGCCCGTCTCATTGGGATCAGTATCCGAAGCTCAATTCAACATTAGAAAGAAAGGTAAGTTACACAATTTCAATGTAAATTTAAAATCTAATGCTAATTTTCGTCACAGTAAAGTTTGGACAATAATTCTAGGACTTTTGAACTCATATAATTTCTTGAAGAAAGACTTTTTAATTAAACAGCAAAAAGATAGCGTATATTCAAAGCTTTCCTGGTTCTGATTTTAAAAACAAGAACTATTTTACATGTAACTATACAAATGTCTGTAGGTTTCTGACAAGACCTGTTTTGGACTTAATTTTAATAGACATTGTTTGAATATCGATTTAAAAAAAATCCACAGCAACAGAATTTCGCCTTATCCTCGGTCGGGCCGGCGGCGAGAGCCCGCTCGTGTCCTGCGCTCCTCGTACACCAGGACGATCTCGTCCCATCGTTTTACGTGCGCCTTCAATAGATTTAAAGGCTGTATGGCAGAGCTTACTTCAACGACAAATGTTAGTATTTCATTATTTTCATTATCCTCTTCACGAAGTCGTCCACTACTGAACAAAGACGTCTCATAGATTTCTATATCGTTTAATTCTACGTTTCTGACTTCTGATATCTTCATCATTTTAATTTCACAGAATCTAAAAAAATTACCATCATTTATTTAACTCTTCACATTTATTAACTTTTCAATATTTTTTCCAGTTACCGCGCTCATACGATGTCAGGGACGCCTCTTGGATCTCCGTTGGATTCACCTGATCCTCAGCTCACTTTCTCGTTGGCGACATTGGACTCACAGCAACGCCAGGTATCAGGATCGAGCATCCAACGTCATTCGAGCATGGCTCTTTTACCAGCCAGTTCATATAGGTCACACCTTAATATGTTAGTAGAAGAAAAACCTGAGAAAGAAGTTAGAGTCAGTTTTGATGTCAGGCCCTACTCCGCATCTCCCCTCCCGCAACCTGTTAGAGGTCCGCTCAGTACGGTGTGGAGAACTGCTCCCACGCCCGAAACACCTTCAGCTAATCTTTCCCCGGCCGATTCGCAGACGTTTTCCTCCCACTTCGTATCAACTTCTAGTATAGAGAGGAACGAAGAAAGAGCTACTTCTCCCAGTGCACAAGTGACTTCAGATGGATGCGAAGACTATTCGGAAGTATCTCCTTGTAGATGGGAATCATTTGAAGCCGATCTGGCATTAGCTGATTTAGACGTCGATCCTTCGTATAAGCACGATGTGGAAGAGCGCATTTTCCTTCCCGATGATCCTCTATTACCGCGCGTAGCGTTACCAGAACGTCCAACGCCGCCTGCCTATTTGGAACTTTGATCCGCGGAGTCCGATCCGGAACTAGCGGGAGTACGCATGCACCGGATCCTTAACAGGAAATTCAGTTAGGGAATCCCTCGAACTAAACATCTCGAGCGACGTCCTTTTCAAGCCCTATCTAAATTCCACGTTTCGACCGACCTTTCAAAAAGTCTGATTGATAATGACACAGAATTATATTTCGATCAAAGATTAAAATTTAAAAAAAAATCAAAGGTTTGGATGATTGCTTATAGACGAGATTAAGGTTGTGGTAGAAAATTTTGAGAGAAATATTTTCGAACTTAAATGATATTCAAAACGAAATCACATTATTTTGATTAATAAAAGGGTTATTTAAAAAAAATAACTAAAAAAAAAACAACTAACTAAGCGTTATGAAATGTGGTACTAGGCCCGTGGTTGAGGACATTTGGCGTGTCTTGCTTAATGCCGTTTTATGATATACAAATAACTCTGTGTCAAATGTGTAATATAGGGGTACCAAAATCGTAGCGTTCGTTTATACGATTTCAGTACTTTTTTTAATACCAAATCGTCGCTTTTTAAGTCTTCCGTCCTTTTCTTATGAGAACGCTTTCCCCCCCCTTTTTTAACTTTTATCTGTAGCGTTACCGAAATGGCGGGTTACACTGCATTCCAATGATGTCTTACGTCGTGTATTATTGTAGATTAATTGGCGGTAATAAGGTGTAATTCAGTGTAATGATATTGTTACTCGTGTAAATCGTCTATGTAATATCGAACTGTTTGTAGTGTTGTAACCATTTGTACAGGTCATGTGGATATTTGGCGATAAAAGTCGCGATGTTTCATACGAATCACCGTAGAAATAATACCGAACATGTTTGTTTCAATTTCGCTTCTTTGTTTTTGTATTAGTACAAGCACACGCCGCCTTTTTATTTTAAATGTGTTACAATGAAAAATGGTAGTCGAAGTCGTAACGAATGTAGTTGACGGTTTTTTCTTAAACAATATATACATACATACATACATATATATATAAAAACCGCGTAGATCAAATCGCTAGCATCGTGAAATGTTCACATAACCTGCCCCCGGGGAAAATTTTTGTATAACATTTTTATAATATAAATTCGTAGTTAGAATCAAAAACTTTCGATGTCTTTGGCTGTGTGTAAATTAATAAAAAAAAAAATCTAATGAATTAAAATGATACAATAGAAAATTACGAAAGACTATTTTGCTCTGCTCTTTATGAGGTACTCATATATTGGAACAATGGTGAATTTAGAATGTTTATGTATAGAAAGGAACAATATATTACCAATGATGGATGAATAAACTTTGTCGGTGGTGAGAAACATTCTTTTTATTTAGCAAAACTCCGTAAAGACCTTAAAGTTTGGGACGCTAACGTATCATACAGTATATTTGACCTAAATATCTACCATTTTTCTTTGTAATGCGTAACGTTGAGTTTTCTTTTAACAATTTTCTTTACAAAATTAACACTATGTTATTATCACAAAAATAAAGTTATACACTGCGAAGACTATTGCAAATTAGAACAATTTTCGCTTTTTATACTTCGTCACGCATTTTCTGCACAAGATACGAACCCACTACTTCAAGAATAGTGTAACAATAGAAATCACTGTTAAAGAAAAAATATGGAAATTGAACAAAATATCCTAAATAAGACTTGTTTGCAGACGTCCGTGTAAATACTCTTAATATGCTCGCATAGAAAAGAAATTTCTATGATCTTTTAATAAATCTAACAAATTATTACTAATAAGTCTAACAGAGACTGGAAAGTTATTTTAAACTGTATATATAAAAAAGATCAGCCTCCCATCCACCTTCTTACTAATATTTTGATCATCTAAAATAATACTAAGAATTAAAATTTTTAACCTTTGACTAAATTAATCTGGAAGAAATAAATACAAGGTTATTAATGTAAGTATTTTTGATTTGCTTTTTTTGTTGTAAGTAATTTTCTTAATTTATTCGCATAGTCTTTTTTTTGTCTTACAAGTCTTATCAAGAATTTATGTATATTTTGTTTAAATCAAAATATCCGCATAACTTATATATTTCTCTAAAGGGGATAAAATTATAAATCATAATTATTTATAATATGTCAACAAGCAGACACGTCGTAGTTCTGCAGAAACACAAACAGGTGCCGCTGGTAGTGCCGCAGAAGGTGTACGAAGTACGCGCAGCAGAGGCTCTACACTCCATTTACAAAAGTGGATGACACAATTACCCGAAGCAGAAGAACTGGATCCACCCGAACCGGATATGGAGGTAAACAAATTGTCTACAGATTTATTTCCCAAAACTGTATAACTTTACTATATAAAGTTTCCACTTCACAGATGTGGAGCATAGAGGAATTAAGAAAGAGATCTAAAGAGTTAAATCTTCTGGAGGTCGCTGATCTAGTTTCGAAAAATGGTGAACATAAGGAATTGTCTCCGGATAAAAAAGAAAACGATAGAAGTCCCTCAAAAAGTAGCAATTCCGGAAGCCAGGTGAGCAGATTGTTAGTAGTAATGAAATGTATTCTTCTAATTCAAAAATAATGCTTTATTCTATTCTTAATTTAACAGATAACAGTCCGGACCAGTCCCGTAGTGGTCGATACAATTCCAGTCTGCAGGCAATGTCATAAAAGATGTCTTTCTAAACCGAACAGTCCTTTAGTTCCTCAAAAGGAACCACCTACTCCGCCCAAAGCCAAGAACGAAGTTGCCTCACAAACCTCCGCATCAAATAAGAGTTCTACTAGTACTTGTAGTGCAAACTGTGATAATCGAAAGCAAAAGTTCTTCTGCCACTTAGAACGTAAAGGTGCTATCAAAATTCGACCCGAAGATGCTCCAAAGGCCGCCTTAAAAGTCATAGATTCCATAGAACAAAGTCAACGAATGCTAAAATCTACATCATATGATCTAAAAAATGATTCGCCCATTCTCCACAGTGGTATGACCAGAAGTCGTACAAAAAGTCGCTTGGAACTAAGGAAAGAAAATTCTATTATGTCTCCAAGCTCCACCTCTAGCAGTCGAAACAGTCCTCTCTCAACTAGTCACACCACTTGTAGTTCTATGGTTTTCAATTCAAGTTCCAATGATTTAAGGATTTCTAATTCTAATATCCCTAATCAGGTACAATGCGTAATCGCTCAAGAAAAATATATTAACGAAGTCAAATGCGTGGAGAGCATTACCTTAAGTAAACCACGATCATCCCTGTCCAATTATTCATCCCCAGCATCAGTCAAGAAGGAGCATTTGACGAGACAGAAAGCTGAAAATGTCCTCAACCAAGTTTTAGGAATGAACGTAGTTACGAAACGCGAAAACGTTGGGACATGTTTGAAGACTTCATCGGTATTTTTAGACGACGATTCTATGCACGAAGACGATAACGATTTTAAAATAGAAAGAGGCTTGAAAAGATCGCCCAGAATGGGCATAGCAGCCGTAAGTAAAATGAACGGTGATATAAATCTAAAGACTGATAGGATCGAAGATTTCAATGCAAACGTTAACTCTAACGATGTCCTGTCAGATGAGGACATAGAATTGGGACCGCTCATGTTGATGGGTCTATCTGCAATCAATCCGGCGGCACATCTTATGAGAGTAGAACCATTTAAAAGAAATTCCGAGATAAGTATTAATAATGTTCAATCTAGACCCGCAAGTCTCTGTTCCGTTAAATCTGAGTCACCTGTACCCAATATCGCAATCGTTCCACCCACACCTGATTATAATTCAACAAATAAGACTGTAAGTTTTTTTTTTATTTATTATGTCTACATTGTTATAATAAATCAAAATAAACTAACATACATACTCTTAATCAACAGGATGGACTTGTGGACGATTCTCCTGATTCTCCTGATGTGCCTGATGATCTGCCTTATGTTACTTTGAAAAGGTTTGTATTATTGTTTTGGCTTCTCACGTTCAACGTAATATTCATAAATGTTAGAAATGTTTGGCATTGAAGGTTAAGTATTTATTTTTGTTATATAAAAGGTGACTAAATGGAAAATATTTGCAGCAAAGATTAAAAAGTTCTCCTCAACTATTTAGATATTACTAAAAGATTTATAATTTTATCCTTTGAGAGCTATTGATTACAATATAAACTCGAAATTGTTGAATCATATGTATGGCTATCGAATTAATTGTAACAAAAAATTTTGTTCGTTTTAGATATGGCACTATGTCGAGCCTTGAAAGGCTGCCATCTGATGAGACTGATGATGGTAACGTAAGACTGAATACACAAGAGCCCGAACCGAAAATACATAACTCAGGTACCTTTTTATAGTATTACATAACACAATAATATATGAACAAGAATCTGAACCTGCAATCCTGGCGGGTTGGCACTTTCATAGGAGTCGATATTTCGATTACAATTTATACTTTTTCTTTATTATACTGTTATCTATGAAAGTCAGGTATATCAAGTATTAGTTCATTTATGGATGAAACCGTTAGTAACCAACAAGAAAACAATAGTGTTTGTGTTTACAAAAGATTTTTATGTATAGTTCCAGCAGTAAACACGGTAGCCACTAGTACAAGTGGCGGCATTATGGGGTGGACAGCCCGAGCCGGTTCATTTGTGGTGGAGAAAATGAACATATTCAGTTATACTGAAAGTATTCCAAATACCTCGATTGCGCACAAGCAGCCATCATTCTTAGAAAGGTAATGCTTCATTACATAACATTTCATACTAACCTCAAGGCTTACGTGAAACATTCGTCACGAATTTTGATTTCAATGCTGATGCAAATACTAAAACAAAACTGAAAGACCTAGATAATGACAAAGACGTACAAGAGGAGTTAGAAATATCTACATTTGATCTTAAACTAACATTAACTTCATAAAATACTACAAATGATGTTAAGGACAAAATAACATTCATAGCTCTGTTAATACGTGCGATATTAAAACTTTTAAGTAAGGAAATTCAGGCTTGAATAAAAAACAATAATTGATGCTTTAAATAACCTTTAAACCTTTATACCGTAGGTGGAAACCGACACAAGAATCCAAAACACGATAAGTATGTGGGATGATCCAGAATAAAATTTTTTGGGTGTTTTTCATAGCGTGAATTAACATTTAGTTATCTTTATATATAGGGTAAATGCATTAATAATATATATATATATATATGTTTAAAAACATAAATTGGAGAAATTAATGCAATTCCCCAGAGCAAAGATAATTTGATAGTTTCGAATTTATTTGAAAGGAAATCTTAGTATATGATTCTGTTATAAATTTTTGTTTATGTATTTAAAATACGATTTCTTTCTCTAAAGTTTTTATTAGCAGTTACATACGAATCCTACCATTTTAGATAAACATTAGAATTTAGCAATGAAGTTATCTTTTTAGAATTGCGATTAGAAATCGGAAAATTATATGATATTTGTTAGCGATAGTTCTGTAATTTTCCATTAAAATTTCTATTTGTTGTTGAAATTTCTGAAATCTTACATAGAATCAATTTCTTACTTGATTTTTATTCGTTTTTAATTTTAATAATTCTTATGAATTATTATTTAAAATTTGTTACTTTGTAGTAATAATTGCCGATCAATGTTATGTGTTATAAAGTACGCAACGTTAAAGGTAGATTTTTCATAGATTTTCGAGTAGATATATTAAGATAAGCTTGTATTCAATGTTAAGAGCTTGATTTATGTACCAGATGTTTGGGAGTGAGCGATTGGAAGTCTACACTTGGAACCGAGGAAGGAACAGCTGAAACTGGTGAAGGAAGCGGAGCGAGTGGTGAGGAAGCATGGGGTACGCCGTCATCGGGAGACCTATCGGACAATCTGCCCGATTCGGATCATGGAACTTTATCGGTTAGAACTTTCTTTTACGTTTATCTGCTTTAATATATCTTTAATAACTTTGTTGATGTGTTCCTTAATGACAAACAAATTTAGATCTCAAAGCGTGGAGTAAGCTCATCCGGAAGCGTCGAAATGCAGATTACAAATGAACGTTTGTTGCGGCAGCTCATTGTCTTCATTGATAAATTATGTATCATACACTTCTAAATACTATCTAAATACAATACATTTGTCGATAGTGTTATAATTTCAAGTTTTTTTAATTGAGTCTGGAATATTTCTGCCAATGTTTTGTTTAAAGAACAAGTTTTATATTTTAACCATAAAATGCAGTTCTAAATGGATCAACGTTAACTGAATGTAGTACAAAATAGAAGAGTACCATCTTCACATTTTAAAGTGTAAGTAATTAAAATCGTATGAACAGAAGCCTTACCTTAACAGTCACCGACGAAGTCATCATCATCATACGCGGGTGATGACGACACCGAGCTTATGATGGACGAACTACTAATGGCACCTACTATAACTGGACCTACGACATTAAGGCCTCTACTACCAAGGTAAATACTTTTATTTATCTTAGTTTAAAAGCTTTGGAGCAGCTTTTATTTCGATTTCGCTTTTAGTGTTCTGCATTTTTATAATATTTGCATGCAATTTAACACATTTCTCTTAATATTGCCACTTTAACAATTTAACGCATTTTATATTCAGTTTGCGTAGAGAAATAATGATATAAATTAAGCCAAATATAAAGAAAAAGTCTAACTAATCTCAACGTGTAACGTAGGGATGTTTTTAGGAGAAGACTGGAGCCTTTACTCGAGGAAGAATGTTCAGATAGTGACAGCGAAGATAACAAGCCCACACCCACCAACTCGGACGACCAGGTGAATATCTCTAATGGATCTAATAAAACTGCTGAATTCATTAATCAACATTCAATCATATATTAACTAAAATTACATTCAATCTAGATAAAGGATAGTCGTGACGTACTCGTCGTACAAATTTTTAGCTATCGAAATTTTTATTGAAAATATAATCAGCGACATGAGATACTTAGAAAAACTAAAAATTTCGATAGACGGATATAATGGATAGATAAACATAGCATGTTACTAACCCTACCCGTAAAATATGAAAGCATGTCCGTTGCATGAAACCTGAATATGAATCGAATTGTTGGACTCGGAGTTGCGGTGTTTTATTTGCAGGATTAAAAACTATGTAGCTGTTACAAGTTGAAGCAAACGCACGATCACATAAACACCAAGTCATTATTTTATCGAATTTATCTGCACTCATTAAAAAAACAATTCGGTTTTAGTAAATCATGAACATAATCGTACCATCCATTAGAAATCATCGTTCGTAAAAAAATTTACTCTTCGGTCTATTTTTCAAAATTTTTCTCCTACAAATTGGTAGCTTTTAGATTAATTTCTGACCAGAATATATTTCAAATTCAAGTATAATCCAAAACTATCCGCTAATTGATCAAGAAAGTGGTATCATATCAAAGTCAGACAAAGCATTTCTGGAAGCTTCTGTTGAAGAGGTTGTAGCTTTGTGCAAGCGCCGCTTGGGGGGATATCGTCATCATCTTTGGCATTGGCAAAATCGCTTTGAGGTGTAGACCGTAGTTAGGTTATGTCTCACATTGTGACTGGTCCGCTGGTGCGGCGCTTGGCGCAGGGCAGCGGGCGTGGCCTCGGTGCTGACGACTGTTGCGACGCGCCGCGCCGGCCGTCCTCTGCTTCAGGGCCAGGTGAGTTCGCACAGAACGAGAAAGAAAAACGTTTCTAAATACATCTCTAATATCTCTCTCTGATCTCTATATTTATTACTACAAGCATCACTTATCACAATACTCTCAGCTTAGCTGTGGAAGGATTTTATCGCTATCATATTTAAATGATAAATTGATCTTTAAAACCTAACACTAAAGGAAGTTTAGATTTTAAACAAATCTTAGGTTAAATATTTCAATTGTATAATGCACGTTTTATCAAATCTTAGATTTTCTATTAGGAACATATGCGAAATTGGATCACAGCGCTAATCTATCGTACACTCGTGAGATATCCAACATGTTAATACTAATAAATAGTATTTGTTTATTAGAATTTTCTGATAATTTAACATATATTGCCAATGAAGGATTTTTTAAAACAACTAGCGCAATTATATGAACGTTCTCACACAGAAATGCACGAACCCTGCATGCATTCTTATGTATTTTAACGAGATACACATCAGCTGCGGCATTATCAGTCCGATCTTGTATATCCCCTTCCTTACATATTTTTACAGAACTGCATGAACAGGCTATGCACTATCACTTATTAATACTTTATCCGTTTTTGTTAATAATTAATATGGCAAGTATAGCAAACATTTCAATTTTCTAAACTATACTTAAATTTATAATATGTACATTTAATATTATAGCTGTTGATATTGAGCCTATTATTTGCTAACAGAGCAATTGCAGTTAAATGATCGGCTATTCATACTTTAAACGTTCAATACATTATTTTTTTTCTCGTAAGATCTGTTACAGTTGGTATGTTGACAGCAGCAGAGGACGTGGGTGCGGGCGACGCCCAGGATGTTGGAAAGGAGGACGATTGTGCCGGCGCGTCAGAGCTGAGCCCCGAGCGGACACCAACCAACGAACTGCCCTCGATGCCCTTACAATCTGGTAAGAAACCAATCAATCAAATCAAAAAAGCTACAAATGATTGAATAACTATTAAAGACTAGGTAAACAGTCTCTTGAGAAATTCTAAAGAATACAAAGATATCTGTTTTTGTAAAAAAAGAAATAGATCACTTGTTGATGGGCATTTATAACGATTGCTGAATTGATAATTTTAAAACATGACATCAGGAAGATTACCCTTGGATTATAAATGTAATTCAACTAATTATATCCTTTTTAGAATTTGAATGGCTTGATCTCTGGAATAAGGAAATTCGTGAGATGTCAATAAAGTTATTCTCATATATATTGGACAGAGTTAGTTCATATTATTACCTTCAAGGAGATAGCAAAGTAACGTAGATAACAAATGTAATACGTTTAGAATTCCTTAGATACATAATAATATAAAATATTTCTGTACTAGTTTCAAGAGACTGTGCGGAACGGGTCGGTGCTGGTGTTGCCGCTCGTCGGGGCTCAGCCAGCTCAGCCAGCACGCCCTCCACACTCGAGCGTACCACCATCCACAACCCCACGCCCCATCATCAGCTGTCACCAGGTGTTTCGATTACATTTTTTTTTCACTAAACGTTCTAAAACATTATTTAATTTTTTTTATTTATAGATATCCACGAAAATTTGGCTTATAATAATTTTCTTTGGAATAAATATTACATACCAGGTCTTTACTATGGAAATGATCTATGACAAAATTTTATTTGAGAGAAATGAGAACTACGGCTCCAAAAAAGTATAGTTTGAGTAAATTTTAAAAGTATGGTATTCATTGTAATTATAATTTAATAATAATTAATTTTTAACCACAAAACCTAAGATTTTAGAGCTAGGTATCTTAAAGAAATAGCTAACACAGATATTACTGGGATTTTGAATTAGATCTCTTTCATTATTAGATATATCTTTATTCCTTGACCGATATTTTTCACGATACGCAAATCTATTAATACTGTACTTAGCAGTACTGTTACTAGTAAAGTATATTACTAGGTAATTATTCTAAAAATTAAGAATAAAAATATTATATCTATCATATTAAAATGTATATAACTCTTGTATTTGGCGATGAAAATGTCATTGTAAATTACAGCTTCGGAGCCCCCCTCAGTCCCGGAGCCCACCCCGCCGGAGGTCAGGCCTCGGTCGCCGGAGGAAAGGCTCAGCCCTCGAGCGGAAATGAGACTGGCGTTGGATCAGGGAAAGGACATGCTAGCAGAACAGGAGGTAAGGTGTTTTATTGCTATTTCTACAATGGATAAACTAGCAAGTATTAGAAACATTAAGATGATTCGATGAGGTCTGAGGGAGAAGGAGCAACGCATTTTAGTTACATCAAGATTTTTGCACGTTCTGCGATATCTTCGTTATTCAATGGAGCGACAAGAATAACGCACTGTTCATAACAATGTGGGGTTAGGATGACATACACTGCATCATTGTGTATTTCACCTTGAGACATCTGGTCGTAAAGCCTCGTTACTCTAAGAATTTCAGAGAGAAGCCTTGCGGTGCTATCTACCTAATTGGTGGGTTTTTTTTTCGAAGGGGAAGTCTTCGAAAGATACTCTCCTTCTGGGGAGAATTCAGGGTTATTACTCATTAAAACCCTTTCGGTAGTCTATATCGGTGCAGTCTAAACAGAACGAATCTCAAATGAATGGAAAAATCCTCCTGAGCATCATCAGTGAGCTACGGCATACATCCGCTGTCCTACATCTTGTTCGACGATGAGGACCCATAAACTCTATTAGTCGCTTGGCAGAGCTGGTAACTAAGAAGCAGAACAGGGCAAGAGAGATCTACAACTAATGGGGGATTTAACGTTTATTAGCAGGTTGGCGTGTCAGACCCCTGGTCGTTTCGCGTGGCGTGCCAACGGTCGCTGCTGCGGCGCGTGGCGAGCGCGGACGCGGTGACGCTGTGCCGCGCGCACCCGCGCCGCACCGCCCCGCATACTACTTCGCGCAGTTCTGTATATGCCTGGAAACGTGCGTACATACACATATACTAAACATACACAAGAGAAATCCTACAAATGACAATAGCTCGCCTAGCTTTACTCTACTTACTTTCGTCGGGTTAATATTTTACCAATATACCTTTATCGAACTTTTGGGTAACACTCAGTTCCAGAAAACGAGAAACTTATGGAGATGGAGCAACTGGCACGAGCGGAAGCTCAGACGATGCGTTCGCGGACGCGCTCTCAATGCCAGAACGGGAAGATGTATGTATTAAATACAAAATTTCAAATACTACCACGTCATTGTCAAAAATCGGTCACAATTCCAAATATAAGGTTGCCAAATATCTCCCTTCCGCTTTTTTGCTCTTTATTCAATGCTTTATAAAAAGTGTTACAGTGATCGGATTTAGTTCAAATATGCGCCGTTTTGTTCGATAATCTGTTTTCATCTAGACGGCAACTTCATAATACCTCCCTCGTAGAAGCCCCCCTCCTTATTTGCGAAGAACTCGGACAGCCACTTTTCACAAGCCTCTTTTGAGTTCAACTTTACACCACCAAGGGCGTTCACCATGGACAGGAACAGGTGGTAATCACTTGGCGCTATGTCCGGGCTATATGGTGGATGCAATAAAACCTCCCATCCGAGCTCCCGTAGCTTCTGACGAGTCATCAACGAAGTGTGTGGTCTGGCGTTGTCCTGGTGGAACACTACACCCTTCCTGTTGGCCAATTCTGGACGCTTCTGGTCGATCGCCTGCTTCAAGCGGTCCAGTTGTTCGCAGTAGATGGTAGAATTAAGCGTCTGGCCATATGGGAGCAGCTCATAGTGGATGATTCCCTTCCAATCCCACCAAACACACAGCAAAACCTTCCTGGCCGTCAATCCCGGCTTGGCCACTGTTTGGGACGATTCATCGGCCTTCGACCACGACCGTTTTTGTTTGATATTGTCGTATGTGATTCATTTTTCGTCGCCAGTCACCATCCGCTTCAAAAATGGGTCGAGTTCGTTCCGTTTCAGCAGCATATCGCAGGCGTTGATTCGGTCCAGAAGGTTTTTTTGTGTCAAATCATGCGGCACGCAAACATCAAGCTTTTTTTTGTATCCAGCCTTCTGCAGATGGTTTAAAATGGTTTGGTGACTAACTCCCATCTCCTGGGCGATGTCACGAGATGCCACATGCCGGTCTAACTCGATGTAGTCCATGATTTGATCGGTATTTGTCGTCACAGGTCTTCCGCCGGCTGGCTTATCCATGGTGTCGTTTTCACCGGCTCTGAATCGTCGAAACCATTCCTCCGCGGTTCGAAGTGATAGAGTACCATCCCCCAAAACACCATTAATCTCACGGAACGTTTCTCTAGCGGATTTGCCTTTAACGAAGGAAAACTTTAAAATACCGCGAATTTCGGCGTTAGTGAACTCGCATGTTTACACGTCTATAACTGTTGAACGCAATATCCAAACTAATTATGCATAGCGTCGTTTTGTAGGTTATGTCAAGACCTTTCAAATTATGTATAGTATTGCCAGAAACGAGCTCTGTAGCGCTTTGTACATAGCCGCGAAATTCAAAAGACAAAAAGGCGGAAGGGAGATATTTGCCAACCTATTATGTTAACTAATATAAAATTCGAATCTATACTAGAACTCGGACAGTCGAATCTAAAAAAGAAATTATATCAAAATGTACTTAGAGGTTTGAAGCTGTTTTACTATCCCAATATAGATTGACGAACGACAGTAGACGTTCCTTTGCTCGAATACGCTACAACACTAGTTAAAGAGTAGTAGTTCCTAGTCAGTTCCATTGAAACTACTTGATGATCACAACTAATCCAATAAGACTAACAGTAAAAAGAAACCTCACAAACAGACAGATCTCTAAAAGAAACAATCTAGTTTTCTTTCTGGGTTCCTGTAGTGTAAATATATCATTATGAGACGGTCTTTTCTGTCAGATAATTATTGCAAATAACAAACTTACGTGTTTCAGATTGGGTTTCCTCCGCCGCCGAGCGTCATCCGATAGCCCCCGCCGGGAGCCCTTCATGACGGGCACCGACCGACCGTTCTCGCCGCGCCGAACGACCGTGAGCAACCACGGCTATTACAAGATTTGCTTTGTCAATGGCTCTGTGTAAACATTGCTAGCACACATAAGCTTCCGAACGAAGGCGCTGCTATATAGACTAATTCTAAACTTACGCCAGATTTCGAACTGTAAGGGGGACAAGCTTTCCGACATTCGCCATTAGCTGCGCCCGAGCGTTCTTGTGCCAATCAGCTGGATTTAAACGAGCAATCTGATAAATTTGCGATATCACTACATAAGCTTCATTATTCAGACATGTAATAAACTAGATTTTATAACATTAATTACTAAGACCGAAAGAGTTCATAGAGATTAGTGCCACGTGGTAGAATTTAGGAACAGGAAATATTTCCTAATAAATTAAGAAGGCCACTTCTATTGTGGAGTCAATTTTAGATGTATACTCACTGCAAAATTAGTGATTGGCATTTCCATGTGTTAACATATTTATAAATGATATACGATTAACAGTTAAAAATTAAATAAGTTAAGTCTAACTTAAGGTTCTATTCGAAATTATTAAGCCTATCTGAACGCCTTTTTAACTGTATGTAACTAATATTCTAAGGAATTATTGTTGTTGCTAATTGTGCGATGTTTTAACGTAGTATAAACGAAAGATCTTCTTCAGCGATACGATATCGCATGTTGTTATCTGTTTGTGCGTTTGCTGATGTCAATTGACCATTGCTTCAATGAAGAGTTTAAATCCAGCTTGGTTAACGTGCTAAGCTATTACTTTGTTCTATTGAACTGATCTGTCCATTTTAATTGGAACGAGTGTTCGTTGAAATATATTTTTACTAAAAACCCATTTCGCTTTTCACTTAACCCGCTGCTTGAGCATCCGATTCCTCCCTCCACTTTACAAATCCACTATTATTCCATCGTTCATCTTCTTCTATGTAGATTTGAATTAAAGTTTCACAACAACCCAAACTTTATTAAATAGAGGAGCACCCTTCTTAACACAACACTGTTCTTTTTCTTTAAACTACATACTAACGATAGAGAAATTTAAAACCATGTGAATATAATTTGGGATTGTTTTTCCAATTACTCTTATGTAAATATTCTTACAGGAGAAGCATTTCGAGAAGAGATTCTGGAAGCAAGTGAATAGGAGGCGCCAGTCTCTTGGCTCCATCAGCCAATTGTAAAAAGTGACAATGCGAGAAAGTGTTCAATATACTGTTAATGTGTGGATTTAGATACAAGAGTAGAAGACGATGTAATTGTAGATAAATTTAATCAAATTTACGAAATATATTAAATTGTGAAGAGAATCTATAACACACGCTATGGATTAAATTGTGACTTTCGACGATAGACTGTTAGATGTAATGTCATTCGTGTTTTTTAAATTTAACATACGTTTGCGTTTGGAGTGTTGACAACCAAGCAAAAGATGCCAAGTAGTGTCAAGGATATGGAAGGATTTGCCAAATATACAGACGAAAGGGACCTCACTCGACTTAACTTCATATCGTAGTTAGACCTTATAATTGTTACGATAGGCACTGTCTTAATCTGTTAATTGAAAATAAGGCCTAATATTGTTATTTGTAATATAAATCGATGGTTTCAAGTTTCTGATGTTACTTGTACATAAACTCGTACGTTTAGGTGACGTACGTGGTAAGATGCTTGATGTCTTCGTAAGTAACATTGATTTAGCTATCCACGTGCGATGCTCTTGATGGTATTAATGTTAAATCGATTTTATAGATGATATTGTTAACTAGGTGTCAATTTCACGCTCCCGTTTTGTTAAGAGTTTAAATTATTATCTTGTTGCATTTTTACTATGTTGCACAAATTTAGTCTCTCTACTATCGAATAAGTTGTTTCGTCTGTTTGTCGCAATCAATTGTTCAGTTCTTAAGTTGTTGACATTAGATTTTGTAGATAATGGAGTAATGTAAACATCCGACTTATAATTTCTTCTTTTCACACAGTCAACTTGATATTTAAACAATATTTATTTGTTAGTTATTTACCAAACTCCGAACAATGTCGGACACATCGCTCGAAGGACTGACGGCCGGCCAGCAACGAACTCGAATGTCGACAGCGCACCGGAAGACGCAGTGCTGGCAGACCTCTACGTTATCTGACGATCTGGTGAAGGTGTGAAGGTCGAGGGAAGTAGCTGGTTACAGTGCAGGACCGATCGATGCGGAGATCTTTGAAGCCCTGTGTCCAGCAGTGGACGTCTATCGGATGATGATGAACAATGCCGAAATAAAATTCTTTCATATGTCACATAAGGTTTTTGTTTTAACTATAACTGACATGTTTTGTATAACTTAATGGATTTAATAGGAATTATTAGTATTAAATAAAACTATTTAGAATTGTTAAAGAGGAAGTATATTGATTACAAACTTCAATGTTAACTAAATCAAAATTTATGGTATAAAGTAAATTCAGATCAATTTCGCTCCATCGCTTAGCACCACATCATTGTTTCCGTTAATTCGATTACAACCAGAACATTAATAACCGTTATCAGCGCATATTTAAATTGATTACGATAGCAAGGAAAGGATACAGTTACTATTGATAGTAAACTTACACTACAACCACTCGAGCTCACAAACCATTTAAACCCAACTCACGTAGCAGAGGAGGCAAGAGTTGAAGAGAATGTACAGAGTACGCCTTGCCTCGTCTGCTAGGTATAACGTCCCGTCGAGAATACAAAGAATCATTTATATACAACGAAGAAAGGTTGTAACTTAAAACCTAACGGCCAAGCTGGCAACACTATGCCGTCCGAAGACACCGAGATTCTCACAAGCGAAAATATAGAAATTTCTGATTTCATTAACAAATTTAATGGATTGGTGGATGGTTAAATATGAGCTCTGTTCTAACGGTGAACGGTCTGTGGTGTGCGGACGGCGAGGTGTTACCATCCGAAATAAGATCCGCGGGTCCATCCCTCGCTATAAACCCGCGCCCCTTACGAACTTTGTCTCAAAAAAAAAATTAAAAATAAAAAACTAATCCTATAAAGCGTTTGTCATATTTGCAAAATTTCAAAGATATTATTTTCACTAAAACCTCTTTTCGATTTAAACTATTTTTTATGAGAAAAAAAAATTGAATGACAACGTAGTGTTAATTTAATCCGATTGTCGAATGTAGTTATTTTGGCACGTGGTTAGTGTATATATAATTAAAAAAAAAAGCGCCTAATTATTACATTATCGTAGTGGTACAACTTAAAATGGCGTAAACTATAACTTTTATAACATTTAACCCATACAAGATAAAGTTACTGGTGTTTAGTAATTAGTTACCATCATTCTTAATTAAAGTAATATTACGTATTATTTAGAATTACTCATCAAATGATATCCACACTTGGACATAGGTATATTGTTACTCATCCCACTCAGCACTGTCTGTAATTAGTATCGTCTGTAGATTAAAATGGATGATAACATTTGAGCCCTGATAGCTCTAGAGAGGTTTCCATCCCCAGGGCGCTTGAGCTTCCGGTGAAGGGATACGTGGGGTGGAAACCGACATGCTTCCACAACAACTTCCTTACATATGTTACAACCACCAATTTCCACTTGGTGGATGCGTGGTGAATAAATGACCTTGACTATCTCCTTGTGAAAGCTCCGTCTCCCAGCAGTGGGAGCATTAAGTGGGTCGTTTATTATTAAAACATACGAAATTTTTTTCTCCATACAACATTAGACTTCTAGATAATACAAATAATAATATATATATGAATAAGATATGTATATATATGTATATGTGGTATATATGTAAATCTAAAATGGACGGAAAGCTTTCAAAATAAAGTAAGTACATTAACTTAAACTGAAATGGCAGTGAAAAGTTAACCAAACAAGTTATTGACGGACTTCCTGTTTTGATCTATTACGTCATAATAAATGTGCGCCATTTTTTTTTATTTTGTATAAAAAAATGCTTTTTTGTATAAAAAATAATATTGCTTTTTTTTTATTGCTGTCTTCTACCTCGCTGTAATATTCGGACGTCTACTCGCGCCACTCCCTCGACGCTTGGAAGGTCCGAACCTCGGACGACGTGAACGTAGTCAAACCTTCTGCACCTGGTGGAGGAGGAACTTAATTAAAAAAAAATAAAGGAAGAGGAATGAAAGGAACGGTAGTTAAATTAATCCTTTTTTTATTCGACGAAGCGATGACACGAGCAGGACGTTTATCTGATGGTGAGTAATACACTTGCCATGCACCACACAGCGCTCGTCCCCTTGTGACGTATAATGTTAAGCCTCGTTACCCCAGTAATTACACTAGTTACAGCGCCCTTCAAACCGGAACACAATTATGTTTGCAGACTACTGTTTGTCGGGAACACACCGATGACTCTCTGGACTGCGCCTAAACACTTTTTGCGAGTGTCGTAATCCTCCCCAGCACCCTCTCTTTATAAGGACAAGAACGAAACCACCTCGTCCTTGTCATTCACCCCGAGCTCATCTACAAGGCCCACAAACCCTTTTAGTCGACTTCTACTACAGGTAGGTCTTTTACCTTAGTCCTATTCTTAATAGCACGAGATTACAATACAGAATCTTTAGAGACCTACCATCATTAATTATCCACATCAACCATTACCATCAGCTGATAGACATCCACTGCTGGACATAGATCCTTAAAGATCTCCACATGGATCGGACCTGTGCCGCACGCATCACTGGGCACCAGGGCCCGTCGTTTGTAGAGTTTCATACGTGGGGATTAGGGCCACTTCTCACCATGCTGGTCTATTGCGGGTTGGTGAGAGCCAGAGCCTCATTGATTAGCAGGATGGACCGCGAGCAGGTGAGGTTGGCTTGGATCCCGTGAGTGTCTACGTTACCTCTAATTCGGCGGCCGGGTGTGGGCGTGACGTCACCATCGGGCGCCGTCCACTGCTCCATCACCTCCGTATTGGAGCGCGCTAGAGACGGCTGGCTCACGGAACGGTTCAGCGAGTGGCGCGACCAGGACCTGAGCAACAATGTAATTTAGGATGATGTACTTCTTCATCATTGTTACTTCGCTGCTGAGGATCGTAAGCACACACCAGTAGTTTTAATGGAATTAAGTGCGGTCTTGGAACAGATCACATGCTCATAATGGATTCCAACGATGTATCAGCTGCCCTTCCTTGAGAAAATCTTCTAGCTTTCATAACCAAAATAACTTGATCTCCAGTCAGCTCCTTGGAAAACGCGTACTGTGCCCGATGAAGGTTAGAGCTTGTTGGAAAACTGAGAGCCTAGTGGTTATCCTCAATTCCTTTTGAACGGATCCAATTGTTCTTCAGGCTGTTTTAGATGATATACACTGTACCAAATCGTGCCCGCCATAAGCCGTAAGATGTTAAGCCTATACTGGTATGCTTCATCATCAATCATCATCATCGTCAGTGGAACTGGAATGGTTAATGGCCAATCCTCTCAACCCTCATCCAACAGTCCGAGTAACCAATACACAGTGGTCTAATCATATAGATACTGCACCCC
Organism: Troides aeacus; assembly: GCA_033220335.2. Lineage (NCBI taxonomy): Eukaryota > Metazoa > Arthropoda > Insecta > Lepidoptera > Papilionidae > Troides > Troides aeacus. The sequence continues at coordinate 1,883,420 of CM067272.1, read as the reverse complement.
TTTCACCTCTTCCTCTTTCTGGTTTACTATTGGCTGATTACTACACAGTAGTAGAGGCACCAGTGGGTTTTGGAAAATACGGTACCCTTAATAATGTATTGCAGTCTCTTAAAGGGGAGGACATCTTTCAAAAATCCCTAAAAATTACACTTTGATAAATTATGTACTACTGTTGGCCTATGTCTAGCAGTGGACCTTGACTGATGATATTAAACGAAGGTCTTCCATTACTTACGCGTGTTGATTGAAAGGCTGCTCGTTGTCGCTGTCGTCGTCATAGTAACGGCCGAGCAGCGTCCCAGCCGAGACCTCAGACTGCGTGTCCGCTTGCTCCCTCGCGTAATCCACCATCATTTCCGACATGGACCTATCGAAACGGAACCGTTAGACGTTTACACCATCTCATCGTCACCGAGGAAGGAAGCAGGGTCTTACCTCATGTCGACGTGGTCGCTCCTGTATGAGGAGCGTCGGGACCTCTGCGGCTCTCGCAACGAGGTCGCGTCGCTGTCGTACTCGTACAGGGTCGGGAGCGAGCTGCGCCGCGACCGGGAGTCCCACTCGGTCTTCTTACGGTATCGATTCTACCGGAAGAAGAGAATTACAAACCATTAAAACCTACTTCACCCCTGACATAAAGTGATAAAGATTCTTCTAGAACAGTATCAACACCAAGATTACTAGAATTCTTCTACCACTCATCCGCACTTTCACTAAAACATTAGGTTATAAGAATCCCAGTCTTAGAAATCAGTCTTCTCTTACAAATAGAAAATTAAGACCATTTATCAGCCAATCTGCTCAAATGTGGATAGGTCAAAACATTGATTGAAAATATAAAATAATTACGTAACAGCGCCATCTAGCGGTCAGCGCGAAGAATTAACACCAAAGAACATGCTCGAGTGCTATGTCACTGATGACCAAGTCGAAGACATGGACATATTATATTAGGGGGACCGGAAAGTAATGTCGTTTTCTTACGCTAAATACAAACACATACATTTTTAACGAGTCTTTATTTTTAATCAATGATGTATTCCCCATCATTGTCAATAACCTTTTGCCATCTAGTGAGTAAATTTTCAATCCCTGATCGATAAAAATTAATTGGTTTTTCGGCAAAATATCTAGAGATGGCATTTTGGATATCATCCAAATTTGCAAATGTTTTGCCACTTAAAAAGTGTTGCAGCGCTCGGAATAAGTGGAAATCCGATGGTGCAACATCGGGCGAATATGGTGGATGAGGCAGCACCTCCCACCCCAATTCATTAATTTTTTCTAGAGTTCGCCTTGCGCAGTGCGGTCTTGCATTGTCATGTTGGAGAATGACGCCTTTTCGGTTGACAATCGCTGGCCACTTTTCAATTAAAGATTGATTGACTCGCTGCAATTGTTCGCTGTAGAGGTCTGCAGTAACAGTTTCTCCAGGTTTCAGTAATTCAAAATGAACAATGCCGCGAATACTCCACCAAACACACAAAAGCGCTTTTTTGGGGTGTAAACCTGGCTTAGCAGTACTCCGAGGGATTTCATTTGGAGAGAGCCACTGCCTTTTGCGTTTTGGGTTATCATACAGGACCCATTTCTCATCTCCTGTGATCAAGCGATCAAAAAACGCTTCTGTGTTGTGTCGTTGAAGCAATAAGTTGCATGTGATTGATCGGTTAGCCTTATTCTGTTCGGACAGATTATGCGGGACCCAAACACCTGCTCTGCTTACTTTTCCAATCTGCTTCAAATGTTCTTGGATGGTCGACCAAGGTTTGTTGAGACTGTTTGACAATTCCTCGATCGTCTGACACGGATTTGCTTCCACTTCCGCCCTTAACACGTCGTTGTCTAACGCTGATGGTCTTCCTGATCGATACGAGTCGGAAAGATCAAAATTACCCGATTTGAACTTGGAAAACCACCTTTGGCATTTACGAATGTCCAGTGCATTTGGATAAACATCGCAAATGTTTTTGGTAGCAACTGTTGCGTTATTTCCCTTGCGAAACTCAAAGAGCATGCAATGCCGGATGTGTACCTCTTCTGGTATTTGGCTGGCCATTTTACCCAAAATTACAAAAAAAAATTGTAATTCAATTGTCTATAAGTAAAGAAATCACTATAACCTCACAATGTCTTTGGTACGCCTCTGAACAAAACAATGAGCTGACAAATGACAATCAAGTATTGGCATGCGCAGAAACGACATTACTTTCCGGTCCCCCTAATATAAAGAAAACTTGCCATCTACCATACGTAAGGTATTTTAATATGTAATAAACATGATATCTCTTAAATTTACGTATTGGTACAGTAAACCATTATTACTATCAACTGCTTCCATAGATTATAGTAAACTCCTTCCTTGTAGAACGACGGTCTCTACTTCGATTCCGCATAAGTGGAATTTAGGTAATAACGCCAAAATTTTCCCAGCTTAACTAAATCATCATCATCATCATCAGTCGATAGAATTCCACTGATGAACATAGAGTTCGCCCAAAGATCGTCACATGCAGTCAGCATGGCCTACAGTACCGCGGGGCTGTAGGAACTGTCGTAAGTAGTGGTTCAGTTGGAAGGATTCTGATACCTAACTAAATACTAATCTTCTATAGCAATTCTACCACCAGAATATTCTGTTCAAGCACTCTTTAATACCGTCGACCCCATTGACACTTGATATTGTGTAATTTAAGGTCAAAGATCAATACTTGGTCTAGTCCTACCTTGGGCCTGTCGAGCGGCGGGGCGAGTATCCGTATGATGACCTCCCATTTCGGTGGGGAGTACAACGGCGCGAAACGGTGGTCGTGTGCCACCCTGGTGAAGTCCTCGCGGGTGGAGGACCTGGCTAGTTCCCTCCGGAGCGTGCTCTCGTGTGTGATCAGCTCGCGCCAACGGAGCCGCTCCTCGCGGGTCAGGCGGTACGCACGCTCGGATTCGGAGAGTACCTGGTAATGATAAATATTGTAAGAGAACTTTTTTCTTTAATAGTCTGATAATAAAGGAACATTATTCTTTGGAATAAAGTGACAGTTAGGTTGTTTACACAACACAACATTACGCACATAAACCTGAGACAGGAAATGATATGTCTTATTATCCTAGTAGTTCTAGTTTCCATTTTCCATCCAAATTGAAGACCATAATATAGAGAAACCGGGAAAACGACCTACCTTCATCATTTCTGACAAGATTTTTATAATAATATAAAACAATTACACTATATATTTCTAAACTAACCTCATCCTGGGCTTCGGTCTTCAATACCCTGGTAAGAACAGTCCAGTTCGGCGGCACGGGTGGCGTGGGAGTGGGATCTGGTACATCCTCGTCGTCTTCCTCTCGGTACAGAGGGTTGCGAGCCGGTGGGAGCTCCGGTAAAAGGGGAAGGTCGGGTGACGACGGCTGATACACTTTGCCGGTCTGCTTTATCAGCTCGGGTGAGAACAGATCAGGCCCTCCTTTACCTGATAATAAACCTAGTATTAGTACATTATCAAAATATTTAAAATACCTCTGAGGTAAACAATGATGGTAAGTTACTGTTACTCGACCATCTCGACCACTGCAGTTCCTATTTCTGCCTCCATTAAATACTGTGATAGCTTCATGGTGTGTGTAAGGGATCCATCTACCCAATACCCAGATACCTAAGTCAACCTCACTTGCTCGTAATCGCAACAAAAAAGGCTTTGGCTGCCACCAACTTGCATTGGGCCAGCGTGGTGGAACGTTGCCTGTATCCTCCCATATACACCTCTTCAAACGAAGGTCGCGAGATGTCACTGGATGGCAACAGCACAGGACAAATCAATGTGGAGATCTTTAGGGGAGGCCTATGTCCAACAGTGGACTATAGAAGTAAGAGATAGCTTCAATAGAGTATAGTGATTGCTTCATTGTATGCCAGCTTGAAGGGTGCTACAGCGAGTGAAGATGAATGAGTAACGAGATTTAGCATCTCGTGTCCCAAGGCTGCAAGCTTCATGTGTTGTTAAGTATACCATCAGGTGAAGATCAAAGGTCAAACAAAATAGAAAATCTTTATCAGAATGTATTATGCCGTTTAGAATATCAATGGCCATTGTTCTACATCCAGACAAACTTAAACTTATAAAGATCCAAAAAGAGACGCTCCTTGGGCCGAGGACCTGTAAGTTATTGGCTGAAATGATGAGATGCTACTAACCGATATACTTCTGCGGCGGCAGCGACAGTGGAACACGTTCCATCTTCGGCGTCAGAGTCATTCCGGATGCGCTGCTAATGTCAGAGAAGTTCTCCCACTGCGCCTCTGGCAGCGTGTGGTTCCTTATGGTCACGTCGAACTGCGGCGGTGGCGCCGGCACCTGCCGGTACTCTGTCACCAGGCGTTTGTGACGCTCTATATCCTCTATCGTCTTCTTCTCAGTTATGGTGCGGAGGAAGACGTCGTCTACCACGTGCGATGTTATTTCCGGTTTTCTGTTGAAAGATTTATTATGATATACATTGAACTGCATTGTGCTCGTTGCCTTGCCTCATGATATGATTAGGCTTCGTTACCTAGCCGGCATGATCGGCGTCTCCGGAATAGGCTCCAGGCTCTCCATCATCAGCTCCTGCTCCTCTGTCTCCATTCGCTCTGTCATCATTGGCGGTGGCGGAGGAGGTTTCTGGAATTTTAAAGATTGTATTGTCATTATGAAATGACATGCTTCTTTTGTTTGAAACAAATTTACAGTACAAAACATGATGAATGTAAAATACAACAATCAACAGCCCACATAATAGTCCCATTGATGGGACTCAGAGCCTTCCCTCCATTGGCCAGGTACAAGTTGGCAGATATAACATTTCCATAGATAAGGATGATCTTGGAATAAATTGTTTCCTTTCTGTATTCCTCCACCATGTTTTTCGAAAGTTTAAAACAAACAATTACATTTATTATAAAATCAGTGCCCATCACCATTACCAATACCACAAATCGAGTGAAGATTAACTGATGCTACCTTTATGTGGAACATCCTCGCGTGGGACTCATCGGTGACCTCCGTGACGGAGTGCGTGTCGGTCATCTCGGTGTTGAGGGAGACGATGGACATCGGAGGCCGGGCCCACTCCTGGTTAGTTTGATGACGTGCGTAAAGTAATGTTAAGTTGTTAAGTGTAAACAATGCAACACACACCTAACATCCTGTATCTAGTACGTTCAGTGTTCAAAGGTTACATGTTATGAAATAATTTATTATTTTAAACTGTACCCAATTTCTTAGAACTATTATAGGTAACTTTTCAACCTTTAATAGACCATCAAAAATTAAATGACATCATTAATTGACTTAACCACCTTGAAAAAAAATCAATGATATCAAAAAGCGTAACAGAATAGTTAATAACTCTGTAATATGATAATAATGAGTTGAGTAACATTTAGTTATAATCCCTTTTCAAAGTTAAATAGAGGTTAAGGACAAACGAAACATTGTTTTAATTATTGGTAATGTTGAATTAATATACAATTAGTATTCTAGTTAATTTTTTTTTTTGTTTTTGTAGTTATTTCAATTATATTAATTAAAACAGTTTTTTATATGCATTAATACGTACCCTAGCGAAACTTTTTAAAGCAAGCCAATATTTATTATAGTATATTTTTTACAGATAGTTTAAATTTTTTGTACGTTTTCTATCGTTGAGCAAACAATTAAATTTATCGTTCTCCATCAGCCGATTGATGTCCACTGCTGGACATAGGCCTCCTCAAAGATCTCCACGTTTGCCCAATGCGGGTTGATGGGAACCAGGGTCTCGTTTGTTGATTAGCGAGGTGCATCGCGAGAAGGTGAGGTTGACTTGGGGCCAGTGAGTTGTTGTGCGGTAACGAATAGAGTCTTTGGATCCACGTGAACATCAGGTGCGGAAGTGTGAAGTAGACGACAACAGTTTTAAAGCACGACTGTCGCTTGTTACCTGCCGCTCGCGGTTGACCTGCGAGTAAAGAGCGGGGTGGCGCGGCGGGCGCGCGGGCGGCGACACGTGCGCAGCGCGCGCCGGAAGCGGCAGCGCCCCCGGCGACACCGTGCGCACCGACTCCTGCCGCTCGTGCTCCTCCAGCATCGTCTGCCTGCGGTCACATTAAAAACCATAACCACGCGCACGGATACTTCTACAACAACACACGATTGAGACCACTTTTAAAGAAAAAAAAACTGTCAAACAATATTTTAAATAATCTGATGGCTATGATGCCACAGATAATAATATAATAATATATTTATTTATATGTAGCTGTTTACCTTTGCTGGCTATAATATATATTAAGACTTGAAATTTGTCAGAAATATTCCCTCTCGGCAACGACTCGCTCCTCCTCGTGCCCCTTACCGTTTTCATCACCCCGGGATAACATTTTGTAAAAACTATCCTTCTTCTTATCAGCCTGATAATGCCCACAGCTGGACATAGGCCTCAAGAATTCTAATTGAGAGCAAATTGGGCCAGAGTCCTACCACGCTGGCCTAGTGCGGGTTGATGAGTGGTCAAAGCCTCGTCTGTTGTTTACCTTCCGTAAGATGTTGAGCGGAACCCCTTACACCCTTTAAATCCATCCATAGCTGACCCTTATGGCAAAAGGAATATTCCCACCAAATTCACGTGTCCAGAGATATCCAAGATATGTGTAGTGATATTTTTAGTGTTCATTCTAGCACGAAGTCGTCATTTCTGACACTATGACATTACTCTCATCAGCCTATCAATTCCACCAGCTACGTGTTCTTCTTCATCTTTTGCAGCTTCGCGACTGATATATCGATAACCCTAATTCAATTGTGAATCTCCACATTTCTGATTACGTGGTTGTTAACTCCGAGCACCACCTTCTCTATAACTTGATGTCTGACTCCAAGCTTTGTTGTAAGGTACTTAGTAACATCCGTAATAATGAACCGCATGAAAGACAATGAGATATAACGCGAGGTATAGGTTTTGGATTCATCATCATCAGGCGATAAAGGTCCACTGCTGAACATAGGCTTCCCCCAAAGTTCTTCACATTCAGTCAGCATGGCGTGGGTACCAGAGTACCGTCGGGTACTAGACGCCGTTATTTATAGGGGTTCGAGAGAGTCAGAGCCTCGTTTGTTGATGAGCAGGATGCACGACGAGCAGGCGAGGTTGACTTGGGTCAGTTGACCGTATATCTACCTAATGCTCGCGCCGTCGATTTCCGTTGCGGTGATTGTGGAAGGTGGTGATGGTGGGGCGGGCGGGCGCTGCACCCTCACGCGCACGTCGAAGGCGGGCGGCGCCGCCCCCGCGTGCGTCAGCAGAGCGCCCGCGTGCGAGTACCGCGCATTGGACGCGCTTGTCTCGTGCATCTCACCGTACCCTATTAATAATTACGCTTTAACACGAATCGTACTTATAAAACTTAACACCAGGACACCATAGTTGAAATATTTACAAAATTCTCTAAAGTATCTTTAATAAAACTCCAAATATACTCCATATAACAATCATATAAAAATCCCTATCAACCGTACTAGCCAAAAATACTTCTTAAGATTTCAACTTTGATCTTTGATTAAAGATTTCATAAAAGTACATATCATTAAATTACAATTTTAAAGCATTTTCATATCTTGTTGAACAGTACAAAAAACTTTAAAATATAAAATACTAGAAAGTTTTTTTTGTCTCTTAAACCTGGAGCGCGTACTAACATACCTAGTTCTAAAACCTAGTAGGATAATGTCATATTGACATAAACATTGCGTGGTATCGAGCTAATAGTATTATTAGTTACATTATTTAAAAAAAAATAATGAGCATACCCCTTTCTTCTCTACAAGGATACAAGGCCAACAAAACGTTCACATGATGTTAAGTGATACCCCTGCCCATAACGACGAGGCGCTACTTAGCATATACACTGCACCACATTGTGCTCGTCGCTTAGAGACAAGATGTTATGTCTCGTTACTGCAGTAATTACACCAGTTAAACCCCTTCAAACTGTAATAGTCGCACACTACTATTTGATGGCAGAAATAGGGGCTGCTGTGGTCCCTCCCTCGACGGTCTCCAGAAACAGACACCTACCATCAGTATAACCCAACCCTTCCTTTATATGAACCGAATCTAACCTGGAACCTCCATAAACGCCCAGCTAATTGAATGTTGTCTTCATTAATATTTAGCTTACCTTCACTATGGTAGGAGTCATCCATCATGAAGCCCTGGTTGGTGTGAGCCTCAGCCTCACTAGGTGTCTCTGACGGGTAGTCCGACGGGATGGTGTCCGAAGCAACGCTAGCGCTTTCTGCCGCCACTGGGTAAACCGGATGTGCCCGAGGGATCTTCACCTCTGTCGTGAAGCAATAAGGTCCATAACTCTATATGTACTCTTATAAGATCTTATCTATATCTACACTAAAAAGAGTTGTAGCTAAAGGTGCAATGAATAAATTTTACCTTGTATGCTCTCTCTGCTGACTATAGACGCTGAGGAGTCGTCAATCAGCCTCCTCGGCGCTGGCAGAGCGCGTCTCCTTAGACACAGGTACGACACACCCAGACCCAGGAGCAACAGAGTGAGGAACAGAATGGCGCAGATGATCATCAAAATCTGGGTACCAGCCAGTGGTGCCGTCGCAGGCAATGGGCCCTTCTCCGGACTGAAAAGTAGATAATTTTCTTCATATGGATAATTGACTTTTGATGATCTTTAATAATGATGGATGACCTTCAGTTGTCAATCAAGCTTTGCAGTAGTTATTAAATAAATTTATACATACGTAAAAATTAGAGGTTTGAATTCCGGTTTGGGAACAATCGGCGGTGGGTAACGGCAGACGATGGTGATGACCTCATCTCCGTCCATCTCCAAGCCAGGGTGGAAGCGGACCACGATGTTGTTCGTAAACACGCGGAGAGGATCCTAATGTAGTTGCAATAAGAATATATTATTTAAAAATTAACTTAAACCCAACACCATATGGAGTTTCTGTGTTCAATTCCAAGATCATCTTCGCAGTACCTGACCATCACATCCTAGTACGTCTGACCAGCTACCGTCTATACAGTAGATTTACTATTGTTTGGCAGTCGACTTGATTGTCTAATGTTTTCACTCTACTCCTTGCTGGTAGAAATATGAGTGTATAGTAAGACAGAGTAACTATCAGGAATAATTCATAAAATACAGAACTAATGAAAGCGTAATAAAGGAAGAACTAACCTGCTTAGTCCCACATCCTTTCAACGGCAGCTCCAATTTGTAGGAGGTGGCACCCTTGCCAACCACTTGGCAAGCCGAGTGCCTGTCGAAGTCGGCGTAAGCGAGGCCGTAGAATTTCTCGTTAAATTTCATTTCGACCTGATAACACACAAAAGAAGACGAATGTATATGAGACGAGAAGAGAAAGAGAGAAAAGTATGAGAATATGATCTTCTGATATTAGTCACCACTTGTTCATCGCTCCCATCCTATTCCATCGCATCTTTCTCATGAAGTATTAATAGTCGTGAACGGAACTTGAAGGTTGAACAGATCGATAGTGGTGGTGATGGCTCACCAGGTGGATAAGGCCTGAATCATTACAAGCTTGCAACGTAAACAATGCATGACTTCCTGAACTAATGAAAACAATTTCAAATCTAGCTGATCATCACCCAATTCTTAGAAGATGCTGCGAAGCTAATTTCAAGTATGAATTGTAGACATTTGAGTTACCTGCATGGAACCGGCGGCGCAGTTGAGGGTCGCTCTGGTCCTGTTTAGGAAGATCACGGGACTCAAATCGTCGAGTTTAGTCACCTGCAAAAAGAAATTGCGTATTGTAAATAACAGACTTCGAGGCTTGGTTGCTTTGTAACACAGAAGTTGCTCGGTTTAACTCCGGATGACGGAACCCGCCTGGTCAGCTACTACCCTCATATTGTCAAACCACAAGAGCATCGACGTGTGCCAGCTGACGACACATGAAAGCCGGGGTATTGTCGAAAAACATTTGGCAATACACGTTCTTATGGTCACTTAACACCAAATGAAATTGAGGTCATAGACCCATCAAAAGATTACAAAGAATATGTATAAGAAATAATTCAAAGGAAATAAGTTATGATGATCTTTAGAGTATTGGAAATCTTATTCATATTTCGATACTAAATTAAAAATATGCAAATTCGATAAATAACTCTATTAAAATATCCCATACAACTAATATTAAATCATGTTTATTGTTGTTTTGTTCATTTTAGCCTTTTTTTTTTATTTTAACCCACATAACATGGTAATTTTAATTTGAAGAGGACGAGTTATGATATTAGCATCGTAATAAGAATAATAACCTAAACGAAGAAGGGGGTGAAGAAGAACGCCTATGAGATGAACTGACCAGATAAACTGCTTATCATCGTTATCACTATATGAATGCACTAGGAAGGTAGCCATCACAGAGGAATGGCGATTTGTTGCTAAGCTTGCGACCAACACCTGACATGATGACCACAACCACTCTGTCAAGAGTGATACCAACGTAGAAGAGGGGCATCATTAGCTGAAAATTATGGCATTAGCAACTAAACCTGGCAACATTACTATAATATACAATAAAACGACTAAACAAGCAAGACCTTCATTTAGTGATAAGGGATATAACACCACTATCATTACATTCGGCGCTTTTACCATAACATGTTAAATATCATCGACTGACGTATATACAGAGCCTTCTCATCCTACAAAAACTGAAAATCTTCATATATTTACTAATTTTACTAGATAATATGAATTAAAATCAAAACAACCTGTAAAAGTAGAGTAAATTGACACCGACACTATGAATCTTGATATTCTCCTCATATACGAGAAACATAACTTTAAATTAATTAAAATGTAGTAAATTTTACGTCGAGATCATCTTCCATTATATTGTCAAGATTGAAAAGCATAAAAGTTCAATTTAAACCGTGACTAAAATTCAATAATCAGAAACCTGATGAAAAATCAAAGTAAAAGTCCAACAGTGGCCGTGGCCGAGGCGAATCAAACAAGCTTCAAGTCTATCCAGGTATATTATAATCAGAAAAACACCCACGGCGCGACGAGAACGGAAAAAAAAACAAATTAAATTATCCAAAGTGTCAAGAGCGGCGGATTTATTATCCGTGCCCAGCGCTGGGACCGAAAATATTGAAACAGTAATTCTATATTTAGACCCGCAGTACCCCGGCCGTCGCTATAAATCCACGGGTCTAATTATTGGCTCGCGGGTATGACTATCTGACCGCGTCTCCATTGTACCAACGTACGGCAAAGGCGAGGATATTTATAAATAAATAAAATCTCAATTTAATGGAACTGAACAAGGATAGACTGAGATTATAGTTTTATTATGAGACGCAATTTCGGGAGTCCAATGACAAGATCTTAACATAATACTTCAATTAACAAACCACAAACAGCCCATTTATAGATTCTGGGCCTAATCTCGCAAGGAAAGACAAAACCATGCATCCGCCATCTTAACCAAGTGGAGCTTGGTGTATGTCAAGCCACATGCCGGTCTCGTTGCAATATTTTCTTTTACCAGAAACTGTAGCTCTACGAACATCAAACCCACTAAATGTAGTAGCTAATGATTATCTAACAAAAATTACCGCAATGGTATCTGCTGCTTATCAAGTAGCAGTGAGAAGACTACTGCTAGTTTGAAATCTTGTTAACAAGAACACCAATCCGTTGCAAACTATTGAGCGAGAAATTTTTAAGCAAAGTAAATAAAGATCATAGATTAAAGAATATCTAATTTGACTATTAATTGACGAGGACTACAATGTTTCTCGCCAATGCTCAAGTTCTTGAGAGAAGCTAACTACAAACGTAAACTGATGACAACCGTCATGTGAAGAAAGATTGTATTTTTCGGACACCAAAGTGGATCTTTTTAGGAGTTCCCAAGATTGATCCTGGAGAGCAAAACTCCTGGAAAACTTAAACCTGGTAGACAGCGCAAGAAATGATTCGTCGACATAAAGGAGTGGACCGAGTTTAAATACCAAGTTAAAAAGAATAGCTGAGGATCGAACTTCGAATTTGGGGAGCCCCGTGTCCAGCAGTGGACGTCTGCTGATAATGATGATGATGAGGATCGAAATGGATTTCTCAATTCGATCGCCAAATTTCAGTTTGAAGAGGGCACCCTATGATGATATGACAATGTAACCGAGCCACCACCACCGGCTATTCACCAGGGATAGTGTATCGATCATAGCGTCCAACAATGCCTCCACGCAATAACTCCGCCCTCGAGCCGTCCGTTAAGATAAAGCTTATAATGCTTTGCGATTTATAGCGGGGCCCCCAAGCTTATAGCATAAATACCTGATCTGATACTTTCGTCAGTAGATTTAATAACCATGGCAATTCTTTACAGCTTCAGTTTGATATAAACGGATAATTTCCAACTATAAATATTTGATATTTATATTCTACGGATAGTGTTATTTAATTTATCTTTAAACAACTTGGTCGCTTGAATTATATGTACAATGTGTGGATCATACTGATAACTATATATCATAGCTCCCGGTATGGACTTTCTTAGTATAACGTTACTTAGGTCAATGATGTGGTCCGCAAAGAAATCTAATGACCTTTTCAACCACTGAGGATGTCCATTGACATGGTTTTAATACAATATGTCCTCGTAAATCTAATTTCTACCAAAAGGCGGGATATGTTAACGAAGTTTACCCGTAATATGTTGAGTTAAACGATCTTTAATTTATATAAAACATCTAAAACTGACGACTTTAAAAATCATCACTATCATCAGCCAATGGACTTCCACTGCTGTATAAAGATCTTCTTCAAAAATCTCCAGATCGATCGATCCTGTGCTGACGTCATCCAGCGGCTTCCCGTGAACTTACAATCACCATGGCCTCCTGTACCGCCGGACACTAGGAGCTATCATTTGTAGAGGTTCATAATGGATGGGATATGGACCATTTCCCACCATGCTGACCTGATGCCGGTTGTTGGGACTTCAAAAAATATATTAAACTATTAACTAATAAATATTTCCAATGTCGCAACGTCCAAGAACATCCAATGTTGATACCAACTCCATGTATATAATCTAGTCGTAAAGTGTGATAGATATAATTTGTAATGGTGGATACTACATCTCCATTATTAAGAAAATATAGGAATTAAAGTAAAAAACAAAATCTACTTATAATTGATACATTTAAAAATACACCCCTATGAATTCTGATGTTGCAGAAGTATCCTTAGTTGGATGTTGTAGAAACATCCCTCGCGAATTGATACTATCATTTTGGGAATTTGGAAAATCCGCTTTTGACAAGAAGATTTACACAACGATCTTTTAATATAACGCCATTTAAATATATAAAATTAAAGAAATAACAATTTCTGTAAACACAATCTTAAATAAGAGCATGCAGAAGAGATCATTGAACTTTGCCAAAAAAACTACGCTCTTGCTACAAAAAACTGCACCGATGAAAAACCACTGTATTCCATCAAACCTTAAATAAGTTTTGCACGTCAACAAAAACCAAAATGGACGGATACCGCCATGATGGCATCGAAACCAGTTCTAACACTATCCACAAACAAGAACCTGTGAAACCAGAAAGCATGCGTGCAATTGCCACGGACGTCTTAAAACTGTACAAAAACTCAACTTGTTTTAGAAAAAAATTCATGTCCAATGTCGCATCTTTTTATTTCACTAAACAACAAAACGGACATTCACCTGTAAGTGAGTGATACGCTAGCAACAATTTGTCGCTTGTTAGAATGATATATACTCTACTGGTATGTTCCTTAACAGATCCTGGAGGAGGACGCAATGAAGGAGACCACCGTAGAGACTTCCCTGAACTACAAAGTATATTTAGAACATTTCCCCCCAACACAAAAAAAAGTATTCTGTGTACTGTAATACATCGTTTTCATCACCTTTAGATATAGGACGTTAAGCATATTACTGCAATAATTTCTCTAGCTACAACACCCTTAAATCCAGAGCACACTATTGTTTGTATTCTGATGGTCCATCGCCAGGCACTGAGGATTATCAATGAAAAGGTTTTGAAAGGTAGAAATCCCACATAACCCTGATTTGTACTATAAAAGCATGATATCTCAGGAGAATTTCCCCGGATCCGTCTTCTTATCACCAATCCCGATTGATAAAGAAGTCAGCTTTCCGACTTTTCTTTACTGTTCCTTTCATAATAAAAGTAGATAAATACATTATAGTTATTACCTTCCACTTTATCAGGAAACTAACGTATTTAAATATTTGTTTCTAGCTTTTTGCCATTCCTTTAGATCTGAAGGTTGTCTTTCAACTCCAAAAACAGTCGAACCTCCTACTGATGGTGGAATACTTACTAAGCTGATATTATACCGATCCACTTCCGTGTCTTACGTAATCAAGATTTTTTCCATCTGCCTTCATATCTCTCCCTTTGGCTATTTGAATAATTTCACACCTAGCTATTCTAAATTCGTGTAGACCAATCCAAAGTTCTGATCAGTTCCTATCGAGTAATACCAACGCGTTAAAGGAAAACTGATTTTTTTTAGGTTAACGGTCATTAAATTGAACTTGGAGAGACGTTGTGGTTAACCTACATTCAGACGAATTCAGTTAAGTGAGCAGTGCCGTTCCATCCACTGATATTACGATTGATTCTTCTTTTTTGAATTTAACTAAATGAGATTTTACATTTCTTTCTTATGGAATTTCAATTATCTGTTTGTCATCATCATCATCATCATCTGTCGATAGAAGACCAGATTTAAACACCGATTGGAAATACATCCGCATCAAGCAGATGACAATACAGCGCTAGTTACATTACTACTCTAACTCTCGTTTGTTACTTAAATCTCGTTAAAGCAATAATTATTACTAGCTACTTCTTCTTTTTCTCAAACTTAAAGAATATCTTCTTCTGAAAGTCTGCAATCATTAAAGAAATGTGCACCTTCCATACCACAGCTCTGAGAAATGAACAATGCTCTTTCTAGATACATTACCCTTCAAATCGGAAAACAGTTATAATGATACGTTATTGTTAGGCGATAGTAATAGGTTCTTCTGTGGTACCTGCATAAACAGATCTTCATCATCATCAGACATACCAGGAGTGAAAGTAGTTTCATAATTATGCTACTGTGATGACTTACTTGATAACATTGTAATCATCAATTAACTGGAAAAATTGAACGCTTCGCAGTAAATTCCTTATACTCATCCACCGTCTCAACTGCTTACAGCACGGAACGGTGATCATGCAGCAAGGTGTGAAGAAGAGACGTTTTGTTTAAATTCAACTCTTAGTTTCTTACTAAGGGTGCTTTGTAACAATGAAATCCGTAATTCGATTCCGGGACGTGTAAAGTTAAGCTAGTGGCAGTTTTAAGCTCACGTAATAGCATTGCTGTGGTTCTGCTGTCTATATATGAGCGCTGGATTATTCTATATTCACCATCCACATTCTAGTTGTCACTTAATACCGTGTGAAGTTGAAGTCAAATTTAAGAAAAAATATATAACATGAATTCGTTTACTCAGATGATAAGAAAAATTCAATTTCATTAATTTCCTAATCAAACTTAATTTTGTTAAATGCCTCGAAAACTGGAATGGAGTGGATAATCTAGAAACGATTGAAATCTTAATTTTAGCCAAGAACCCCTTCACTCCTAATCAAGTGATTTAAGTATTTCAATGCCTCATATAATACATAGATATACAAGTCGAAGAAGATAAAGATGAAAATTTGCATAAAATGTTTCGCTAACAATTTTTTTTGTTTTATGTCCTTTAATTTCCATGTTTAATTAATATTTGATTCTTATTTAAAACCTTCAATAGGTTATTTTGATCTGTACAATAAATTATCTACGATGTGGTTGAGAGGATTCAAAGAGATCCTTGCATAAAGAAATTAAATAGATAGCATATGAGATCTGTTCTTAGTATAAATTCAATCTAATCAGTATGACGATTTAATTAACGTAATCATCTAATAAAA
Organism: Troides aeacus; assembly: GCA_033220335.2. Lineage (NCBI taxonomy): Eukaryota > Metazoa > Arthropoda > Insecta > Lepidoptera > Papilionidae > Troides > Troides aeacus. The sequence goes on along the minus strand of CM067272.1, from coordinate 1,867,343 downwards.
TATATTTTAAGTAACACAAACCTTCCCATCAAGGACGGTCTGCTCCGGCAGCCCTTCTCCCTGGTACTCTATGTTGTTGGCCTGGGAGTCGTAGTTCGACTGCGCCTGCGCAGCAGTCAGCAAGCACGCGAATACACACAACAACAACGCCATCTTTATCTGTAACAAATATAAGTCCAATTAGAGATATTTGTATATTAACAATTAATTAAGAAGTCTACATATTTAACCCTCGATGACCTGGACTCTGGGTGTAAGGGTTACTCCACAACAACTCGCGGGATCCAAGCAAACCTCACCAAGTTGTGATGTGCTCTGCTGATCCACAAACTAGACTCTGGCTCCCACCAACCGGCATTGGACCAGCGTGGTGGGAAATGTCTCAAATCCCCCAACATTCATTCCTTCCCGATGAACATGGGAATCTCTGGAAGAGACCTTTGTCCAGCAATGGCTGATGATGATTATGATGATGACTTAAACTAAACAACATGATATATATATAATAAAGTAGGAAATCGTAATAGGCAACTAAACTATCACAGAAAGTAATCATCATAATGTTTGTTCCAGCAGATGAAGCATGCTGGCGAAGAACCCAAAACCAATCGCGGTCGTGAAAAATCACGAGAAACTCATGCAGTGTTCCTGTTTGCTATCTAATGGTTTCCGGTATTTGCCTAAGTACTACTAAGTTAGTTTCACTTAAACCTAGTTAAGCCTAGAAACCGTATACGGCTTAACGGCTAAATCACACTTTCTTAATACTAACTTGTTTCTTAAGTTACATGGCGAAAGTTACCTTTAATCTGTGTATATAGCTATAGCTATATATATAGGCTACACACACACATACATATATATATATGTATATATGTATAGCTATACACACTTTAAATATACATATATATATACATAAACAGTTTGGTGGTAGGTCTCTGTTGCCGCATATCGTCTAAGTAGGTACCACCGTAGTGCCTATTTCTGCCGCCAAACGGTACCGTGCGTACGGTTTGAAGGGCGTTTTAGCTAGTGTAATTACTGGGTTAACGAGACTCAACATATTATGTCTGACGACGAGCGCAATCTGCTGCAGTGTATAACATCTTAACTAGCGCCACGTCATGTTATCAGGTGAACGTCCCGTTCGTCCCGTCGATTAATCGCATAAAAAAATATTTAAAATTTGCTTATAACCCTTAACTACGTTTAACTTAAATTAGTAGGCTTTGTTAGTTTAGCTATTTGACTAGCCACAGCGTCCTTCAAATCTGATCCTGCAGTATTTACTCATTACTACTTAATACCTGTTTGGATGATCTCCAATAGGAATAAAGGAAATCTGTTCATTAGCATCAATTTACATCCGTAACCGTAGATATTGAAATGACAGCACAATATGGTGCAGTGTACGTCATCTTAACTAGCGCCACATTATGGGCAGGACTACCGCTTAACATCAGGTGATCTTTCTGTTTTTGTTTTTATTTAATGAAGCGACGATTCGAGCGAGATGTTCACTTGATGGTTCACTCCCACCCAGAACAAGGTGGCGCTAATTAAGACATAAGATTCCAATTCTCTTTACCACAATAATTTCACTAGCTACAACGCCCTTCGAACCGGAACACAGTAACGTTTGCACAATACTGTTTGTCGGCTGCAATAGGCGTTGCGGTGGTACCACTGATATAAATATATGTATAAATAAAAATCCTTCCTAGTATTCTTATTACTGTAATTCAGGAATTATACTTGCAAAGTTAGAGAAAGAGAGAGAGAGAGAGATAGTCTAAGTAATTTTTTCACCAGCAAATTACCAATTGTGATCTAAACATCGGTTTCCTCACGATGGTTCCTTTACCGATTCTATTACTGGTGGTAGATCTCTATTGTCGGAGAGCTAGGCAGCTAGCATGGCAACGCTTATATCTGCCGCTAAAAACTACTGCACAAACATTACCGTGTTCCGGTTTAATTATTTTTTCATAATACCAATATACAGCTAATTTACGTCCCCGCTGCTGGGGAACATGCCTACCCTCAATATGAGGACGATGGAGCCATAGTCACCACGCGGGCCCAATGCGGATTGGTGACTTCACACACACCTCAGAATAAATTCCAATTCATGTGCAGGTTTCCTCGCGATGTTTTCCTTCGCCGTTTGTATCTCGCTGTTGTTACTAAAGTTCACAAATGTACATAACTTAAATATTAAAGTCATCGGTACATGTCGAGATACGAACCCGCGACTTTAGGAATGAAGGCCGCACGCTCTAACCATTAGGCCAGCGAGCTACTCTATTTTTTTTCATAATAAATGAAAGAATTGAGTTTATCTAATCTAAAAAAAGATCGGTGTTAAATGAGACAAACAAAAGACAATTTGAAATATGTCGATGCCGCGTCGGAGGATAACAATCGAAGCCGAGTTGCAACCACATAAGGCACGACATTTCAAAACTGGTAACCGACAAGGGCAACCACACGCCCGCCCACCGCGACCGGCAACCTTTCACTGAGCAAGGCTGCTGTCGGCGATAATTTTATGCCTCCGCTATTAATGAACGTCATGTTCTATTTGAATAGCGTTCTATTCGTTTTCTTTTTTTTTCCATGCGCCTGACTTCTCCGACGGCGATTTGTTTGCGGCCAGTTAATATGTTGTTAGAAGAACTGAAATTTTTATTATCTGTGAATATATACTAGTAATATTTTTTTTGGTAGTCTAACTTCAACACCATTATGTATATATTTATTTTGTGACAGAACGTACGCTTTGAACTCGCAGTTTTTTTTTTATTTAACGATGCGACGAAATTAGCGGGACGTTCACCTGATGTTAAGTGATACGCTTGTATGTGATACTGATGTTATACACTGTACCAACTTGTGATCATCGCATGCGATGTAAGAAATTGAGTCTCGATATCCGAATAATTACAACTACAGAGCCCTTCAAATCGAATCATAGTAATATTTGCACAGTACTGTTTGGCGGCAGAAATAAGCTCTGCGACTATTAGTGCCTAACTAGGCGGTCTCCCGCAATGGAGACCTACCACCATCAGCTAGTTTTCGTGGATGTGTGATATCTCCACAATTGGTCAGCTTGCTGGTGAAAAAATGATCTAGACTCTCTCTCTCTAACCTTGCAAGAAAAGGTCCTGAATTACAGTAATTAGACTATTAACAAGGATGTATATTTATACATATATCTATATCAGTGGTGGTTAATCTGTGTTTCCAGAGACCGTCTAGGAAGTTACCACCGCAACCACCATTGCAGTTAACATCTTGTCTGTCCTTACCATCAGGTGCACGTGTTGCTCGTCTCGTCGCTTCGAAGAAAATTCGCACATAGCGCTTCCATTTCCAAGAATTAGATGCTGCTGGAAATTACCTGTCCCCCAACATTTTGTCTAATTTTCCTCAACATAATTTTCCTTCAGGTTGTGGTAAATTTAGATATATATACCATACACGATCACATCTTATACGTATAAGGGTCGTAAACCTCATCTGCTCGTGGTAATCCCTGATAATCAACGACTGAGGCTGTGGCTCACACCAACCCACCTTAGGCCAATGGGGTGGGAAATCGTACCTTTCCCACTATATGAATCCCTACGAGATTGTGTGAGAATCTTTGCAGGAGGCTGAAATCCAGCAGAGGAGGTCTATCGGCTGATGATGATGATGATTTTAGCACTAATGTTAGGTATCCGTCTAATCATAGAACAGTGAACTAGGTTCGAATCACCATCCAACAAAATCATTGTGCCATTTTGATTCATATATTGATTGCTTCTTTAAATTTCTTAACATAAAATTTAATATATAGTCCAGGTCTGTGAATAAAATAATTGTTTGGACCTTCATTGGGTCACATAGTAGGAAATGGCCCAAATCCCGTCAAATTAATCCGTACAAACGTTGGCCTCTAGTGCCCGGCTAGGCTGATCGTTGTAGGATCTTTGGCTGAGGCCTTAATCCAGAACTGGATGTCTTACGGCTGATGATGATGATGATGATTATTTTTACCTGTCATCCAGTATACTTCTTATATTATTGCATTATTTATATATGAAGATTGATTGATATTTTTTTTGCTATAAGAATTTTCGTTTTTTACTTCTTGATTTTTCTTGTATAATAGTACTAGGATTGATAAGGCCATCATTTATCAAAAAAAAAATTGCATACACAGAAATCGGAATTAAAAATCGCAGGCAAGGTCTTATTAAGATGATTGCATCAATTTATGTAATACATCGGCGTAATTCGCTAATAATAACTAATAATACAACCGCTCTCCGGATCTCTCGTGAGCCGCATCGTTAACACATCGATTCCGAGTCGGCGATTACAAGTTTTTGTTTTGTTTCCATTAGTCGGATGTTTTAATGCGCATGCGCACAGTTTGACGCCGGCGGCGGAGACACGGGGAATTATACAAATGACTTCCAATCTGCCGTTTCGAGGAACGTGTTCAATATTGTCGGCCGCATCATCATCTAAGATTACCAATTAGTCCGCGCCGCGCTCGCCTTTACCTTTGATTATTATAAAAACGCCGTACCTAGTATTAGTACTTGATATGACATACTTCGTATAATTAATTCTGGGGAATACAATATTTTTACCCTATATTAAATAATTTTTCAATTGCTCTACTTTGTTCTTTAAAGCGATAAGACGAGGCAAACGTTCACCTGATGGTGAAAAACACGCTTGCACATTAGATCGTGGCGCTAGTTAGGATAATATACACTGCATTACGTCGGGCTCGTCGTCCCAGTCTCGTTACCCCAGTAATTTCACTAACTAAAACGTCCTTCAAATTGGAAAACGTCAACGCACTACTGTCTGCCGTCAAATATAGTAGCTGCAGTGTACCTATTTAGACGGCGTCCGGCAACAGAGACCTACTATCAGTTACTGATAGATCTCTGTCACCGAAACCCTCTAAAAAGGTACCTAGGTCTACAGGGTACTATACTAACAAAATTGCTGTGATAACGAACTTAAGATCTAAGAGGTGAACATTCTACATGTCTCATAACCTTACAAACCTTTCTGATATAATTGGTGACGTAAGTGCCATCAACGACGTCCACGTTTTAATGCAACATTTAAACGGCGATAAGGGCAATAAAATTTTACATCTCTGTAATTTATTACTATTGAGGTCTTGTATCTAATTAAATATCCGTACTAACACTCGAACCGGTCTTGGACCGCGATATTGGTACGGGCAAACGTACGGACCGAGCGTCTCCGCAAACACATTAACGACCAAATTTATAGCATCATTTTACATCTGGACGATATTGGAGGTCCATGAACTGATCAGATACGAAAATCCAAGTGTTAGCCGCATTGCGACCGGTGAACCTTTTAGTAGGCAGCGGTTCGCCCATAACGCTAAGTACCACCAATTAAATTTAACATAGTAGTAATGGTAATGGTAATGACGAATAAATCTATTAGAATGAAGAACCTAAAACCTATATTTGAAGAAGATGAAATAGTTCAGTGTGTAGAGCTATCGCATGCATTATACACCTATCACAACTTCGAATCCCACAGACAATGAGCTTCAATGAAAGGAAAAAAAACTCGCATTGGATTAGCGTAGTTGATAAAAACAATAATGGTAACGTTAGAACTGCTGTTATAGGTTTTTGTTAATTTTTATAACTGAAGATATAACCTTTTGATTTTATTCAGTTAAAAATTAACATCGTCTACGATATGTAAATTTAAATGTCTAGGTCGAAGATGTAAAAGTCAAACGGCGTATTGCATTTTTTCCAAAGCCTTACGAGATGGTTTATCGCAGATCAAACGTCGTTGATGATATACACAATTTAGCAGTTATATAGAATACGGACATTGATAAATAGTTGTTGAACCGTTCCTACAGAAAATAGAAATAATAAAATTGATAAAATCTCAGTACGAAATACAAATTTAACATTTTAAATGGCATTCGTTGCTATAATAAACAGATCCTTAGAGTTTCCACCATTTGAATAGAGGGCCTTCACTCAAAGTGAGACAGTCGTGTTAGTGGATGTCATATATTCACAGAAGCTGTGTATCTTCAAAGTAGTCCGTTGCCTGACGATGTTTCCCTTCCCAGAAAGCTCAAGCTTAGTGGGATTCAAACCAGCGCCTTTTCAATACATATATTGTCTTAAAATCTGAATTGTCATACATTTGCTTCTATATATATAAAAATACCTAACGTTTCTTACATTTAAACAATACTACTGATGTAACTGAACATCTTTGTACTTTAAAAGTATTTAAAAAAAAATAACAGAAATTTTCTTTACACTATCAACGTCACATAAATATCACCACGATCAACCTGCAGTAGAAACTCGATTAAAAAATAATAACATATTAGCAAGTGTTAACACACAAAGGCATTCCTCGAATTTCCTGCTACCGACAGCTGCTGCTTTTGATTTAATTAACACATTTAAAGAGATGAGAGATGAATGGAATCACCGGCATCGGTCGTAACTCAATGCGAATTATTTTTTCTACATAATTGTCTTTCAAATTAATTAAAAACATTACAGAAGATAACTTAAGTTACACAGTAGAAATGTCTCGATCGAGGTATATTTAAAACAACGTTGCAGGAAAGAGCAGAAAACATTTTTCTAATTGTGTCTAATATACATTTAAAATTGTTAATTAAAATCGTTATCAAGTTTTTTTTAAACAATTGTATATAAAGCCGTGGATGGTAAAACATATAATCACAGAATATTCTGGCTTTAATATATTGAATGATGATACACAGCGATGCTGTCATGATGGCACATTCAAAACAATCCTACCACCACCAAACCCCACAAGAGACGCGGTATCGAACCAAGGAAAGGCTTTCAAGCCGGTGCACTACTGCTTTTGTCGGCAGAAGAAAGCAATGTACTACACTTATATTGATATTGCCATGATAAAGAATTAAAAATGGGATATGTAACATCAGAATGTTTGAACATTTAACTGTTGTAATATAGATCAATTTGATAAGATTACTCAAGGAGATGTTATCGGGCCACACTTGTTTAAATTATTTTTGTACTCATTATTTAGAGAAGAAATAAACATGTTTGTTACAGATAATTACAGTAAGGATACATTAGATTTTAATGTAAATGGCGAACTATTAATTAAGATTGAAACTAAAGAAATAGCACAAAATCAAATAAAATATGTAATAGCTGCGATTGGAGAAGATAATTTTACAACTTTGTTGCAACATCTCAATAACGCAGAAGATGTGTAATGGGACACAACCGATGATTATAACCAAGAGAAATTATATTGATCGACGTTAAATGAACTTTTTTACACGCATTCATAATAAAAACCCACTCGGGGGCGGCGTTTTGTTGAAAATAAACCAAGTTACTCGGTATGGACCGGAATGTTAAGTGTCCTGGTTGCCATTCAGATTTCTTTTTCTTTTATTACTTATTTATTCTAGTTAATATCGCGCTCTGTTCAGACATTTTAAACAATACGCCTCTGCGGAGAAAAACAAAAACAAGATTTAACGGATTCGTAGCTGCTATTTTTATATATGGCAGGTAGTTACCCGCTTTGCAGTGTTTTATTATGTGAAGAATTAAGTGACTATTATTCGTTTGAGTTTTATAATGTCATCACATTGGCTCGCTTTGGATCTATAAAAATAATTATTTAAGCCTTCATTTATAAAAGAAAATATTTCATAAATATGTCATTAGTAATTTTTATTAAACATCATGATCGTCACTTCAGTCTACTGTTTCGTTCATTACTTAATCTGAATCTAAAACCAAATCGATTTCCAACGCGACCAGTACGATTCTCTGCGAACTTCCTTCGGTTGTTTGTCTACCTGGCAGGAGGTCTCATAATTAAGGTTTTCATTATCTTAACAGATGAAGCTTAAAGCTGAATATCTTAAAAGCTACATATAAATTTTATCTCTATAATATTTTACAATGATCTTTTAGCCGTGAATAATAAATGTCTTTCCTTCGAAGAGTTGCAACATTGCTGTTGATGAACTATGACACAACATGCATGTTCTACTTGTTTATGAACCTGAGTCGTTGTGGTGTTATGCGGGATAATTAACTACGGCCCGTATCTGACGAGCCGTTGTGTCAATGTTAGCGAATGTGGTTAAGCCACTTTAGGTCAGCAACAAGTCGGTTGCGTAATTTTTATTACGCACTCGGTAATATTAAAACAGCTTTCTTTCTACGGTGCGTATACACACAGCGGGCCTCGCGACGGTCCACTCTTTAATTGCCCCCCTTTTATAGATCTTACATGCTTCTCCTCTCTAAGATAATTTCATTAAATGGGAAGATGATTTTTTATTAACCTAAAATTTGCATCAAATAAATAGATGACACCAAATAAGATCAAATAGGTAGCCACTGGATAGGTATAGATGAATGATCTAGAAAGCCTATGCTTAGTGATGAACATTTTCTGGCTGATCATATAAATAAGCACTTGTATGTATTAATTACGTAGGCGAAAAAGAAATCGACCATTGTTACTTAAAATTCTAGACTATAATTAACATGTTTTGTTCTAACATTTTAAAGGTAGCGCCGTAACGCTTTTCTCCTAGAACTCTTGATCCGAATACTCTCTTTGTTAACTTTCATTTTAAACAGCCTCTTAATTATATGAACCATCTCAAATGTTATTAATGCGAAATGTCGTCTTTTCAACATGCATCTGAAATCTTTGAAATTATCTGTTATTTTACTAGATATTGATCAAAATCTAATGGATATCTTTTTACGCAACCCACATTACACACAAATGTTTTTAAAACCTAGGTATAGATATTTTTTGTATTAATATTACCTTATAAGCTATTAAAATGTTTGCTTTGACAAAATGTCAAGATAACGAAACGACAGACGAGATCAAAGTTCCCTCCTTTAATGATGCAGAAGCATTAATATAAATGTCATCAGCATCCCGCATACAAAATTGAACCGGATTTTGTACAACAACCGAAATAAACTCAACAATAAACTGAACCGCAAAAGGAATATATCGAAATATGTTCTGTTGCATCAGAATTACGCCATTTTGTACCATATATACAGTTCGTAAAGCTAAACGAAGATGAATACACTTGTAGATTACTCGCAAGGTGACGTAATGGTCTCCGACCTCATCCATTCTTTTTTGGCTACGACGACTTTCACTTTTGGCAAGTGCGAGATTACCGCAACCTTATCGATGCGTTGTTTAAGTAGCCGATTATATTTTTAAGCGTATGCGCATACGTTATGTTAAACTTACGCTTAAATATTGCGTTATTTACGTAATTGGACGCACGGATATTATCTTCGTAGAACAATTGTTTTTTGTTTGTTTGTTTGATAGACACAATTGACGTTAAATATCGCTGATAGGGTAATAAAACGTATTTCTGTTTGTTCCATCTATAAACTCATATCACGTTACCCAATAATTTGGAAAAGGTCAAACCTGTAAATCAAACCTACTTGTTAGTCTCAGAGATGTCTCGATCTACAGGCTAATATGTTGATCGTTTATCTTACATCACGCTTAGCCTTTAACACCTACGCGACTACATTTGTGGTGAATTTAACCAAATTTTAAGGTCTTAAAAATCAAATGATAGGAGCGTGCACAAATTTCAGCATCTACATCTTGAGCGTCTCTCAATAGTAAGATTATTTATGTTTAAGAATCTCCGTCTCCGCTAACTAAAAACAACTTATAATATTAACAAATACATGTCTAAGAATTATCTATCTATTAGTAGATATTTAACAATATTTTCTAAGATGTGTCTTTTTCTGATTTCCGGTTCCTTTATTGTTTCGTTTTTCTTCAACTATCGACTTTCAGAAAATTAGAATTTTCCTATATTAATTAGAATTTATACAATCATTTGTTATTGTGAATCAAATGTGATTGTAGTCAGTTCCCACAGCGGCTTTCTCTTTCACCTTCAGTGCTTACACTTTCTTGTTCTCCTCTGTCAGGGATCATTAGATCCATTTTATTTACCAACAGACCTCTGACATCAGTCGTTCACGCCTCTGACATTGCTTATTAAATCTAGCAATCTTTTACCCTATCTCTCAATTATGACAACGGCATTAATATTTAATGTATTACTGAAACTACATATAATGATAAAAAAAAAATCGCACAACGCACGCTTGACTAAAAGTGGCACATTTGCGATGCGAGCGAGGTAAAGTCCGAATACACATATAGTGTACTTAACAGGTTTAATACTTTGAAAAGATAACAGCGGATCTACTGGCGTGCTTTGAAACATTCTTACAAGTCACGAACATGCCGTCACAACCAATTTAATAGTTTACTTAAGTGTCCAAGTCGAAGCCGAATACGCTTCAATTTAACACGAGACGATAACGGCACGATTAAAAGCGGACGTTGATAATAAAAATCTTTAGACTGAAGGACAGACTACGTTCAATCTAAATCTGTCAACAACAATGGTGTTTATAGGAATGTATACATTTTTGATTTCTATAAACTAGTGCTCGAACTGAAGTTACCTGTTAGCTCTGAATGTTCTGGATCTCATATATTGTCAGTCGTAACACATCAATGCTATCATAACGGCAGACTTACCTATATTCTTATTGACTTGTTAAAGTTGACTATTAATCACGAAAGCAATAGGACTTCTTACCTAAGATGGAAAGGATCCTCGGTGGATATGATGACAAATAATGCTATAATATTCCTGGAGGCCTTAGACGGGTTGAGAAAACTCTACCACCATTCGAACTCTACTCTTCTATGTGTTCCCAAGTGTACATACCCTACGACTCTTCTTATGTGTTTCAATACATCAGCCGGTATGGTGCATGGTCTACTGGTCATCGTTTACTTAGTGTTTCATTGCTCTCGCCAAAACATAAGATCAGCACCTATACAGATAAAAAGTCTACTAATATGCACAAGCGACTAAATTAGTTTCTGCAGTCCAGACGGTCTAAGGTAAAACATGTTTTAGATGAGCAGTGTCTAGGTTCATCAGCGACTCCGTAAATTTTACCTGGCAGGAGTTTGTAGCACATTGGTAACACTAGTGTCTTTATTTTTGGACAAGTTTAAAAAAAACCTATCTCGTCCCGTACCCGTGACGTCGTCTAAAAGGAGACTTCTCACCAACACTTGAACAAACTCACGCGCTGTCCTTGCGTCAGCCGTGCCCCACATTCAGGTTACAATCTAAATACCGATTTAAATATGATCATGGACCTTATTAGACACCATACTGCAATATGCAATATTTTTATTATGATCTAAATAATCATTCTCAAGTAAATTTTCAAGTGTTGTAAAAACGTCTTAATTGTCGAATCAAATTTGTTGGATTTTGCACTAAATCTAAAGTGCGATTGTTGGTGATTCCAGATTTTCAACAATAGTCGTCTGTCTTGATTCGATGCTAAGTTAAATGAGACTAAAAATGGCAGGGTTACCTGGATTACTGAGACTATTATAACAATCGAAAGACTACAATGGCAGAATAATAAAGTGACAGTGGAGAGTCTGTAATATCCATAACGTGTAACCAAGCAATTGAATTAAAGAACTTTGTGTGAGGAATCGTTACGTTTTATGGCTGTCTATGGATGACGGTGATCACACACCATCACTTGAACCGCTTGTTCGTTTGCTCACTAACCTTAGTTATAAATAGGAAGTATCTATTTCCAACTCTACCTAGATTCGTTGACTCCCTATGAACTCCAAATCGATGGACCTTATAACAGGAATAACTCACTAGCCTCGTATGCATCGAGTAGTTCTTCAGAAACACTAATATTTTTTTTTTTACTTAAATTCTTCCTATCATCATCAAGCGATATAGGTCCACAGTTAGACATAGGTCACTCCCAAAGACCTCTATAACGATCTGTCCCACATTGCCCGCATCCAGTGGGTTCTCACGATTTTTTGTTTTGTCTTACACATTAAAAATTTTTATTCCTCAGGGATATATATCACCACCACTGGCACAAATTCTTTGTATTAATTATTTAGTATAATATAATAGCTAAGAATATTTCATCAGCCCACGGCTGGACATGGGCCATGAATATTTTATAACAATTAATTAAATGACTCCGATGATAACATCCATAAAATAACCCAATTAAATGTTAAAAACCCAACGATATCCAGCTTAAGGTCAAGACTTCCTTTCTGCTCATCCGTTTTCTAATAACAGTCTTGAAGTTACTTAATGTTTGCCCAACGCACTCGAACAATACATTATGCATAAAAAAAACTGGGACATGATTTCCTCCATTTCTTTAATACATCCTCTATATATGATTACATGTAGATGGGCAAAGGATAAAGGAGGAAGAGTGAATAAGTGTTTAAAAAGGTATGGATTATGTTTTTTTTTCTTCTTCTCGTATCTTCTGTAAGAACTGACCTGTTCTTATAAACAATTACTACACATACTAACAATTTTGTAAGCTTATTAATATTGATCATGATAATATTGATCATGATGATATTGATGATTAATAATCACCTTAATTTTTAACTATACGTCATAATCAATTGCTAATATCAAACGGAATTCCTCAAGGAGCTGCATTTCTTTCTATTTCTTCTTCATCGGTATCTTGATAAAGTGGTCGTGGTCATCACTCCAGATGTTGGTCGCAAGCTGCACAAAAAGAAGGAGAAGCAAAAGCAAATCCTTGTTACTTTCTTATCAGGTATAAAGGAAAAATTAAGGATGAGTTGAACCGCCTTTCGAACATGCAAAAAATAAATTAAACCAAGACTGCTCCCACCTTCAAAGTTTACGATGAACATTGATTCTGATAAAGGAGGTGGTGGGTTTAATCTGCCAATCGCTGCTTGAGGATGTATTTACGAACCATCGCTACAGTCCGTCCACTTTGACTAACGACTTTAGTTCCAACCCCAAACAATAAAATAAGAAGATAATTTGATCCTATCCTAAAACATGAATCGATTTATATGTTCCTCGAACCTTATTCCCAAAACGGCTCCTTTTGGTCCTTTTTACGTCTCCAACTAATAATAACTCGTAATGTATTTCGAAGATTGCGTCAAGGATCTGCATGCACTTTTCCTCCTTAAATCGTATTCCTCATGTCTGAGGGTCGTGACTACCCCCACCCATCACTCTTGTGCTCATGACGTTTTTCCATCTCGTCCTATCTTCGGCTACTCGGAGAGCATCGTAGACTCTGGAGCCACATGTATTGCGGATCTGGTCAAACCAACACATTGGTTTGCGGCCCCGTGGCCTTTTTCCCTTCACTTTGCCTGTAACCAGAAGTTTTTCAAGGTGATCTCCGTCTTTACTGGCGGAAGTACTCTAAGATTTGCTTGAGGCAGATACAAGAAAACCATATTTGGTCCGAAATGTAGTCCATTAATTCCGGAGCATTTTTCTTCAGCACCTATCTCATTCTCCAGTACAGCACGCCCTTTTATCATTAACTGTCTCTATGGTCTATGACAATGTGCATAAATCAAACAAGGAAGGATTTAATTACCTTAGTATTATACTTCCGGCCTGTACATGACGTGAGAGCCTTTAAAAGAGAGAAGTTCAAATGCTTCTTTAGACAAGTACCTATATAAAAACAATTAATTTAATTTGTAGACCCTGATATTAAGAATCTAAACCTGGACATAAACCTTAACCATAACTTCCGTTATGATAATAAAGGATTAACAAGACAAGAATATGATCGTTGGTTAGCACATCAGAGGGAAAGGAAGAGTGTCAACAAAATATGGAGAGATGCTATCTGACGGAGAGATAGCAGATGGTGAATGCAGACGGCAAGAGATCAAATGTGAAGAAAAGGAAAGTGAGCCTGTATCCAACAACTGGCACAAAAATATATGAATATTTGTTCAATAATAAACTGAACATGATGCAGGGTTGGGAGTGGTCCTACAGGGAGGACCGAAGATCTAGTGAGAATCGCAAGACGGTTCGATGTGGAGATCATTGGAGGAAACCTATATCCAGCAGTGGACATCTATCAGCTGATGATGATGAAACGGAACATGAGAGAAAAAAATAGAGATACGATAGACAGACATAATAGCAAAAGGAAGAGAATCCATTCAACCTTTCCTCACATATATCGATTGATTCTCTGTCTCTGTTAATTAGTACATGTAATCATTTGTCTAAGAATTAAGTTTATTTATAGAACAATATTATTACAACACTGTAGCTTGTGTAACTATTAGAAATACTAGGTCACTGACTAGTCGCTCACATAAAACTGGTTCTAGACTCATACGCACCGGTTTCTAGCCCTGGAAATATTTGCACGTAAATTAAATATCTATTAGCTAATACAGACAATGGTATATTTATATCACAAAGAAAGACATGTTTAATTTGTCCAAAACATTTTTTTTTATATCATCATCATCATCAGCCGATAGACGTCCACATCGATTGATCCTGTGCTGCCCGCAAAACCGCCAGATACTAGTTGTTTGTACAGGATCATATTGGTGGGATTTGGGACTTCTCTCACCAGGCTGGCCCAATGCGGTTTCATGGGAGCTAGAGCCTCGTTTCTAGATCAGCAGGGTACACAAGCAGGTGAGGTCGGCTTGGGTCGCTTGAGATTTTATATGAGACCCCTTACACCCAATCCCTTTATATTATATATATACAGAACAAACATACACTATACTCAGTATCCATGTGGGCATGTACCCAGAAAACTGATTATCGGCAGCTATTTTATTGTGCCCGTAAACATTTTTTTTTTCATGGTAAAATCCTGCATCTGATACTCCTTCGCTGCGGAGACAGCATAAAGACTGCTGAACTCTTACCGGCTAAACTCCACCATAACAGCCAATTTACGTCTTCACTGCTGGGGCACAGGCAATATTAAAGGCATCGGTACATGCCGAGATTCGAACCGGCGACCTTCAGAATGAAGGCCGCGTGCTCTAACCACTAGGCTAGGGGGCTAGATCCCAACGGTGACCCTCGTAACGCTGTTAGTCAGAGCTAACGGAACGTACTCCTTATTACATTGATTCGTCACAAATCTCTTCTCGGGGAAGGGGTAGTATAAACCTACCCTTAATTCTTAATACCTTACAATCTATACCATCTTGACATGTATTGATGGTAAGTGATACGCCTGCCTATACAACGCGGCGGTAGTTAGAATGGTATACACTGCACCACATTTCGCTTCAGTAATTACACTAGCTACAGCGCCCTTCGAACCCGAACACGGTAATATTTGCACAGTGCTATCTGTCGATTGCTATAGGTGCTGCGTTAGTACCTAGACGGTCGGCAGCAATAGAGACCTACCACTATATTAGGTCTAACTCGTAAGCAAAGCCAAGTTAATTATAACCTTCAAATGATCAGCACCAACTAAATCAAAATGAACCGCTGCTGGACCTCAAAGGTGATGATGAGGTCCAAGGTCAAAAGAAAAATTATGAAGAATAGAATCCGGAAGAAATATCACATCACACGACACTGCCACAGGTCAGACAGTAATTTGTCACCTTAATGATAGGACAGAGTTATTTCATATCCTCTAACGGTATTTAAAAAAAAACCCAACTCTGTTACTGTGTTCCGGATTGAAGGACGCTGTAAGCTAGTGAAGTTACTGGTGTAACGATGCTTTATGATCCTATGTCTAAAGCGACGAATGCAATATGGTGCTGTGTACATCATCCTAACCGGCTAACCAGCGTCATGTGATGGGTAGGATGGCAACACTCATTATCGAGATATCACTCGACTCGATTATCGATTTTAGTTTTATCCTTTATGAAGATAGAATGAAGTGTCGGTGCTATTCCTGAACGCGGCGGGTACATTTAGAATTAAGCAGCGCCACCATACAACCGGTTCGTAGCGCAGCTCATAAATCACTCGGTTTGGAGTGCCGTCAGCACTTTAATCAGCACCTTATCGGGAGATAAATTATTGCCGGCGAACGAATCGGGAACGTTTTTCGCCGTACGAGATGTACTCGAGTAGAATAAAAAGTCGCATCCTTCAATAAAGGACGCCGTGGGAAACCGTTATCTCGTCGGCCATTTTGTTTATTATACATTCAATTTAACTGTATTATCTAATTTAACATTCAACAGTTGATCTATTTTGCGATCGACAACAGTGATGATCAGGAACACTCAATCAAGAGTGATACAGACGAAGAAGAAAAGAGATCTATATATATAACCAGCTGTTCCTTAGCTTTGCTGGCCGTAACACCCTCGCTACTTCCTTTGGGGGTGGAATTTTGTAAAATCCATTCTTAACTGACCTCTAAACGGCATGAGCAATATGCTTACCGAATTTTGAGTGTTCACGTGTGATAGTTTCGGAGATCTCATGGTGAGTCAATGAGTGTCCGGATGTCTCCTATATATGTATAGATATTGGCTTTTAGTGATGAAGCGGTAATAGCTCAGTTTGTAAGGTTATATATGATATACGTATCGAAGAGACGCGGGTTCGATTTCCCATTGAAGCTAATTTTTCCAGTTATGGAAAAGGACATATTTCCAAGTACCCACAGTTTTTGTAGATATTTTGGGGTGGTTAAATAATTTTGACTCTACTTGTAAGTGGAAAAAAAGGTGAGGGAACATTGAGACGATTGGTCATCATTATTTTAACAAATAACGAAAAAGAAGATGAAGATGATGAAGCATGATCACCCAGAATATTCTGGCAGTAAGCATGTCAGTAAATATAGTTAGGATAATATACACTACTCTGTATTGTGCTAATCGCATTAAAACACGACTTGCTGAGTTTTGTTACCGCTGTAATTTCACGCAAGGCTCTTCAAACCGGAACAGAGTAACATTAGCACACTATTGCTTAGCTGCAGAAATAGGAGCTGCAAGGACCTACCTAGACAATTCCTCGTAGACCTATTATCAGTAAACCTACTACTGCGCCACTGTGGTACTTTGATATTCTGGTTCTAAGAACTTCCTAACTTCCGTTACATATCCTCGTCTCGTCATCATCACGAAATTAATGACAGCATTACCAAAAATACACGAGGAGTTACTGCACTAAGAGACCATGTCCATCAAGTTCGAGCACTTGCTTTTAACTTAAAAAACATCACCAGTTTTTTTCTTTGAACACAAGTTTTGTACTTAAATGATTGCCTTCCATTAACTTGATATCTTTAAACGGGCCATTCCGGTTCCGTAAAAAGTTTAAATTGTTTGTTTACTCACGTAAAAAGTATCTTAAAAGTTTATATTTTATTTTCAATCTTTAGTAAGTTTACTTTTAAAAAATAATTACTCCACCTGCCTGACTGATGGATTTTTATACCAGACTATTTGTCTGTGAGAGAAGACTTCAAATCCCGATGAAATCATCCTCGATTGATTTGAAAGTGATCTCAATGTATTGATTGTGTAATAAATTATCATGTAAATGGAACCGGAAGTTCAAATTTCCATGCGGCATTTGTCCGGTAAAGTTAAAGTTAGGCAACAAATGTATTAAGTTAGCATTTATATTATTTTTCCAAATCTCAACATAAACTTGCACCGTGTAGTTCTAATCAATCATCACAGTTCAGATAATCATCATCATCATCAGCCGATAGACGTCCACTGCTGGACAAAGGCTCCCCAAAGATCTCCACATCGACCGATCCTACGCAGCTCGCTGTACAGATAATAAAATCTCTAGATAAAAAATTCTAAAATAAAGCTAAGGAAAGAGATATAAATAATAAGTTAAATATAATATGCAAACTAGAAATAGTGATAACAGAGAAGAAATGTAATAAAATAAAGAAGAAGAATGTTTATAAGAAGTAAAGTGTGATAATAGTTAAGAACTGCAAAGAAATAAAAAAGAGCGGTGTTTCAAAATCCTTGAGGAGATGGATAAAGAAATGGAATGCATAAAAGATGAAATGAGAGAAAGGCAGAACTGTAATAAAAGATGGAAATAGGAAGAGAGATATAAAGTAGTAAAAATATAATGTAAATAAGAGGCGGCTAACCTACACCGCGGAACGGGTTTAAAAGAAATAAATTATGGGAATTCTCATTCAATGAAACCTCTTCAGCCACTTTCAGTTCAATTCGCTATTGAAGACAGAAGCGAGGATATTAACAAACAATAGAGGACAGAACAGAACAGAACCTTAGTGGGGTTGAAATAAAAATAAGGCTGCGAATCCGTACATATGTCTATCCGCCGGTCCGGCTCCATTCATGTGTCTCCCGTAACGAGTCGATGCCAGATAATGCTTTACATACCGCCACTAACAGCTTGTTAGTACACCATTCACTGTAATACAGTAATATTCACCACCTTATCACTGAGCAGTAAAGGCTATATTACAACGCGATGCCAATTTAAATGGATAATCCTGTACCCGCCTGTGGCCCTCGTGAAATTTTCGCTCGCATCGACATCCGATAACGATCGGGGTGGTTATAATAATAGTGTAAAGAATGCATACGTCACACATATAAAAATGTAGGAGGGTTTATTTGAAAATCGATTAAATTACTCGATAATAATACAACTTTTTTTTTTTTATTATTTACGTGAGCGGTGATTTTGTCTTTGATGATAACGGGCACTAGTCGAGAACAAGTCTGCCTATTAAGTCAATTCTTAAAGATTCCAATACATGTAGCGGATCTCCTCATTTCTGGTTCGATCACGCAGCATAGCCTTTTCCATTGCGATCTATATATTGTATTATATTCATACCTAAATATCAATAAAAAGTTTCAAATCGATTTGGTAGTAATAGTAAGCTACAGCGCCGTTCATGTCAAAACGATTTTTTTTTATTAAGCGACGAGACAAGCGGGACGTTCACCTGATTATAAGTGATACGCCTGCCTATAACAAAGCGGTGCTAGTTAGAATGGTATACTCAGCACCACATTGCATTCGTCGCACTGAAACAAAATGTCGAGTCTCGGTACTCCAATAATTACACTAGGTACAGCGCCCTTCAAACCGAAACACAGTAATGTTTGCACACTACTGCTTGACGGTTGATTACCACATTCAGAAGCTTAAGCGAAATATGACAGTAAAGTTTTAAACTATCATATAATATTCTATTGTATTATATATAAAGATAAAAAAAATTCATTTACCTTTCAGCAATGTCTGACAAGGACGAAACAAAATGGCGGAAAATTTCTTTGTGATGACAGGAGCAGCTTCGTCATATCGTTGTTATAACTGCAAAAAAAAAAAAAGATATTAAAACTTCATCAAGCACCGAACAGAAACTATGTCTATGTTCATGGATAGAATTAATATCCCCTTCTTATGGGTGAAAGAGAAAACATAATTCCAAGGTACCAGCAGCTTACCATGTAACCTTGGAAACCAGCGTGATCAAACAACTCGATTGTCTATGGTTAAGCCTATTCAGCAGAAGACATTAATAGGAATTTTGGCAAGTCTTCGATTTATATTGTACGAAGCAACGAGTTGAGCGGGACGTTCACCCGATGATAAGTGATAGGCTCACCCATATCGACGTGGCGCTGGTTAGGATAATTTCCACAGCATTACATTACGCTCATCGCTTTGAGATATAGGATGTCGTCTCGTTACCTCAGTAATTTCACTAGCTACAACGCCTTTCACACCGGAACACAGTAAAGGCGCTTCGGAACATACATCCCAGCTATTGGGATACGGTACCTAACTGGACGATCTCCAGCAACAGAAACCTAGCGATATCTTCCTAAAAGTGTTGCCAACATTATAAACCCATTAATGGGAGTATTGCTTTTATACTGTTGGCAACACTGCTAAAGATATCAAATGTCAAATATAAGCGGCAGTATCCAAGCGTTAGCCGTTCAGAATGAATCGTCAAGATGATAGCATCTGTAGCATTAGGCTTGTCCAAAATAGATTCCTTTGTAACAAAAGCCCGGTAGGCGTTGTGCGTCGTCATGACAACCAGTCGCCATTGTCTCCCTGTCATCACATCTGCATACAAAGGGGTTAACATCGGGAGCCTTTGGAACCAGCTCGCGACACCTAGCGCCGCATTGTCTTTATAACGGACCGCGTTTTTTTTACTGCTGATATTTATGTACCCGTTAATGTATTTACATTGTTAATTCTCTGATCATGTTGAGCACTTGATAGTCAATTTGATTCTTACTGCTCATCTGGTCACTGGGCTCGTGGACCATCACCACGGCCTGTTCCATTATTACTGCCTACTCAAGCTTCAGTAGACATTCACAACTGGAAATAAACACATCAAGGTTATGCTGCTCACATTGTAGAACTTTCCAGTTCTTCAGTCCATATTGTGAATGGTCCTCCAGCTCTGATCTTACTATCCTTAGATTGTCTGGATTTTTTGATTTCTGCTGCAGGTCATCGGAGATGAGCTAGGTTCCGTTCTCCGACCACCGCCGCCTGGGCGATGAGAACCGGCCTCGATCTCGGGTGTACCTCGTATACGTGGTCATAACTCCAAAATTCCGAGTGCTGTACAGCATCTAAATCTACGGGACAATTGATCTGATAAAACTCCTGACTTCAATCATCACAGCGTACTTCTAACTCTTCAATTATTGATCACAGTCTGATCTCCGCAGCATGAGCTCAATGTGTCTTGAAGTCTTTTAGCAGTATGCTTGGTGGTTGATTTGACTTACAATGGGATCCCCGGTGGGTGGAAATTCCAAACCATCTTCTCCATTGAAGAATATAAGACCACGTCATTACTGATCAAGTGTACACTTGACCCATCCGCCAGCGATTAGAAGGCAGGCAACGCCGCGGACCGGAAGCCAAGCGAATAAATGCATTCCTCGATAATGTCCGTGCCATCTTTGTCACGCATCACATGTATATTTCTCTGAGTCACGGAACTGGCTATTGTCATTCCAGTCGACTAACACTGTATGTAGTTACTATAGTACAGTGGTTCCCAAACTTCTGGTCTGAAAACATCGTTCGAAACCTACCCAGTTTGAGCGAGGTGTCATTGTGATATTCCATCACAAAAGCAGTTCACAGCAACACTGGAAGACATCTTCAAGCTTTTGGAGAGGTCTTGGACCTTGATGAGGATGTTGTCTCGTTAATCCAGTAATTGTTCTGCAACATCCTTTCAGTCCAGTAATGTTTGGGTACTACTGTTTATCGGCAAATGTTTATTCTCCTCTCTCCAGTAATTCCACTGGCTGTAGCGCCCTTCAAATCGGAATACTGTAATGTTTGCAAACTACTTTTCGGCAGCTATATGGGAGCTGCAGCGGTACCTAGACAGACCTAGACCTATCATCAGTGTGATAACTGTCCAAAGCTGATGCCTTTCTTGGGAATGTCTTTTCATAGTTGCCTTTAATAATTAGCTTTTTTTTTCATTCTAAAATTTTTTAATAAAGATTTAACATCTACCCTCAGGATAGAATGGCAGTAGGAGTATTATTACCCTTCTTTCACACAAAGGCTATTTAAACTTAGAAATAATCTAGGGGAGGTAGAAGAGCTCAATTAGTAAGTTATGGTACTGACTGCTACTTCTAGAAGAGGCACTGGTTCCTGTTGGTCTTTAACTTCCGATGAAGGAATAAGACATTGACCATGTAGCACTTGGCCAGCACTGTCTCTTTTTGGGAAGGGATACCGAGTCCCAGCTGTGGGAACAAAATGTTGGTTAACGGTCTCATTGTCAATGTCACTGGTGGTAGGTTTCTGATGCTGGCCACCATCTAGGTAGGTACCACCGCAGCGCCTATTGCAGCCGTCAAGCTGTAGTGTGCAAACATTAATGTGTTCTTGTTTAAAGGGCGCTGTAGCTTGTGTAATTACTGGGGTAAGGAGACTCAACGTCTTATGTCTCAAGACGACAAGCACAATTTGGGTCTCTGTGCAGTATCATCTTCTTCGTCGGTATCACTTTTGACGAGATCGTTGTCATCACTTACTATCAAGTGAATCTCGCCATTTTTTTTTTTTTTGTTTCAATTAAGCGACTAGACAAGCGAGTCGTTTACTTGATGTGAAGTGATACGCCTGCCCATAACAGCGCGCTATTTAGAATGATACTGCACCAGATTGCGCTCGTCGCCCGAGACATAAGATGTTGGATTTCGTTACCCTTGTTATTGTACTAGCTACAGCGCCTTTCAAACAGGAACACAGTGAAGTTTGCACATTGCAGTTTGTCGACAGAAATAGGTGCTGCGGTGATACTTAAACGGTCTCCGGCATTAGAGATCTACCATCAGTAAAAAATAACATGTTTCACTGAATAAATAAAAAAAGTTTGAGAATCACTGCGCTAGAGTTTAGTAAGCGTCCATTCCCGGACTTTGTATACGTCTAGGCATTTATCAAGAGACTGAACGCTTCAGGGTATTATTATATGAACTAGGAAGCCATTAGTCTTCGCAACTTGTTTAGAGGCCTATTAACAGGAGAGTGCTGAGGATGTACTAACAGGTTTCAGATATGGGGGAGCGGATGGTGGACATTCGTGACAGAAGCTAGAGTCACTTACGTCATTTTTCTACTCAGTTATATTATAAACAGCGGACCAAAATAAAGTAGATTTAAATTTTAACTAGAGTATTTGATGGGTCCCATACAGCAACTCACGGAATTCAAGCCAACCTCACTTGCTCGTGATGCAGCCTGCTAATCAAAGAACCAGGATGTGGATCCCACCAACCGGCATTGGGCCAGGGTAGTGGGAAATGGTTTAAACCTCCCCCCTCCAAGTGAATCCCTACTATTGAAGGTCACCGGAAGCCGCTGGATGCGGGCAGGATCGATCGATGTGGAAATTTTTGGAGAAGCTACATCCAGCAGTGGATAAACAAAGGCTGACAATGATGATGATAGTGATGAATTAAATATGGATACTTGTTGACTTCCGGTTTATACGCGTACTATTTAAATACTAAAATGAAGTAAACAAACACTTAACTGGTGGAAAAACTATTTAAGTATCTACATGAAGAAGTCAAGTGAACGATGTTGACTTGAAGTTATCTGATGATGCTCCTATTTAGCTACTATTGTATGCGACCTTGGCAAATGTACGAATTGAAGATAATTCTTGATAATTGTTGTTTTTTTTTAATTTTCCACAACAAAATAGACGCTGAGGAAGGTCAGAGGCAGCCGACTGTGTCTAAATTATTCAATTACTTCATTAATATACAAAACGAAGATTTTATAATGTCAGACGAAATTTATATGGCAACACTAGAACAAAACAACAGGATTCAAATATTATCTACTTATATTAAAGATTATTTATAATAGAAATAAAGTATATACGTTTAAATAAAATTTGTTTACTATATCAATATAAATATTTATAATTTCCCTACTGTCATATTCTACTGTACTGTAGTACGACGGTTAATCTTGTACGAAGGTCTTTACTACGATTCTGGGTCCATATTGCGTTTCGACGACGGGTAGGGTTTTTATGGACTATAACAGCTTAGAGCTAACGATCATCAGCTTTATTATCAGTAAACACAACACGAAATTCAGGTCCAATTTAGACACTAGAAAACACTAGAAGTCTGTAGTTTACGATAATGCCTTCACAGTTTGTTATATCTCTAGAGTCGTTGTCAGTATATAAAACACCATATCGTGGTTATCGCCTTGTGATATAAGATATTAAGTCTCGTTACCTCAGTAATTTCACTAGCTATAACGCCTTTTAAACCGGAACACGTCTACATAATTTTGCAGTATTATTTCGCAGCGGAAATAAAAGCTGCGGTGGTAAATATCTTTAACGGTCTTCGGCGATACAAACCTACTATTATGTCCTAGGTCGAAAAAAAAAAAAAAAGAAAAAAAAATGTTATACCATCCTCATCATTATCAGCCGATGAACGCCCACTGCTGGACATAAGCCTATCCCAACGTTCGCCACGTTTGTAGGGGTTCATGTGAGGGGATTTGAGCTATTTCCCACCATTCTGACCCAATGCGGGTTGATGGGAGCCAGAGCTTCGTTTGTTGATTAGCAGGGTGCGAGACCCGAGCTAGATGGGTTGGCTTGGGTCCTGTGAGTTATTGTGCGGGATTCCTAAAACCCCCTACATCCTCCTGCCCTTTTCACAGGTATATCGGCACAGTACGTACTTCTCTTCCATATCCCTCTATCAGCCGTCATATCTGAATTAACACTCTTCTCGCACATGTCATCTTTCATACAATTTATCCACACTTTCTCCGGTATTCCTCTACCCTTATAACCATCCACCTTCATTCTCATTACTTTGTTATATGTCCTTCATCCCTGCGCACAACATGCCCGCACCACACTAACCTCTTACTCCTCAATTTCTCTATCACTGAAGCTACTTTCAGACTTCCTCTAATATACTCATTCTTAATTTAATATCCCTTGAACCCCTAAGTATAATTTTGCAGAGCTACCCTCCCCTCTCCAGCATACATTGGCGACAAACAAACCGTTCAGCGTCAACTGGAATCGTGTAACTGTACATTGAACGCGACGTGTCCACCGCTACCGCGATCATTTCCCGACGCGAATGGCATTTGATAACGAACTGATAAGAACAGTCGCGATGTATTTCGATTTAGAGGAAAAAAAAAAAAAGTCAATCAATTGCAGCTTTAAGGGTTAACCGCATAAACTTTATTTTAAATGAGATTACCCGATAAATAACGATTGACTAATTAAGTTTACTGTTTCATTAGATATATATACATATATAAATATAAATATTTTTTGCTGTAGTAGCTATAATGTATTAATATCGAATCGTAATATGATTACATATAATAATACTCAATATTACCTTACAAGAAAATATTGTACTGTCAATACAATAGGCACTGGATAAAATTAACAACCAACTAAAATTACCAGTATAATATTGTATTGAAATTTTTGTAGGACTAACTTAGAGATACGCTTTTTATAATAAAACCTATAGAATAATCTATACGTAGTAATAATTAAAAATACGCGATCATTATCAGGACCTCGTCCTTCTCCTTCATCGGTATCACTTTTGATAGAGTGGTCGTGATCATCACCTCAGATATTCAGCTTAACACCACCTCGCCATTCCTCTCTGATTCATATAGTGGTTACAATGAGACATTTGTCACCTTTTATCTGGTCAGTCCACCTCATAGACCACCTTCCTGTTCTGTTACTCTCTCAACCTTACCCTGGACCATAAGTCGGTCAATAGCTACCTCCCCTCATCAGCATACCTCGTTCTGAAGTCGGTATAATACAAAGCTGGTTCTCCGTTACGATCGATAATATTTACGGCCATTTTGAAAGACGTGCTGCAGAATTTAAACAAGCAATTCGTAATGCTAATTCTGAAGAGTATTTCTGGTGACGGTGGAATTACTCATAAAATTCAAATGCAAACAGCTTTAGTATATGAACATTACCCAGGTAATTCCTGGTAACTGATACCTATATACATATAGGAGATATCCAGAAATTTATTGACTCATCGCGAAATCTCCGAAACTATTACACGTAAACAATCAAAATTTGGTAGAGATATTGCTTCTGCCATTTAGAGGTCAGCTAAGAGTGGACTTTACATAATTCCTCCCCCAAAGCGAGTTGCGAGGGGTTGATAATATTTGAAGTGTAGAGGGCGGGGAACAGATTTCAGCGTCAATTTTTAAGGGAAGGAAAACGAGAAAGCGTATTTTTATTCTTATATTAAAAACATATAGACAGACAAAAAAATTTGTTATTTCTTGATACTCCATCATATAAATACTAATATCAAGTAAAAAGTTTTTAAAGACAGGTTTTGTTTATGTCAGTTATATAATTGATAACAGCTCCTTCAATACCTAATGAGACTTTGAACAAGTATTATTGTGTTATTTAATACTCGACGTTAAAGCTATAACAAATAGAAACACATATTCTATGAAGCATATTATATTGCGTAAAATTATATATATGTATCTGGCTTCGCTGCGGTTGTGAGCGTTTCTTAGAAAGGCCGGCACTGCAACCGGCGTTTTGTCATCGCACGTGACGCAATGCCTTAACGACCGCGCGCCCGCGTGTACCGCTGCCGTCGCGACGTGGGAAATGTGCCGCGCGCGCGACAGCGACGGCGATATACAGCCGTCTCTTTCTGGCTACAGCAGCGAGCGACG
This sequence comes from Troides aeacus, assembly GCA_033220335.2. Classification (NCBI taxonomy): domain Eukaryota; kingdom Metazoa; phylum Arthropoda; class Insecta; order Lepidoptera; family Papilionidae; genus Troides; species Troides aeacus. Next base: position 1,841,068 of record CM067272.1, on the reverse strand, counting down.
CGCTCACGTGACCGCACACGGCTGCCAATAACAACGTTGGCAATAGATCAGACGCACACCGCCGCATTGTATCGCGCGAACACATAACATCTATAATCTCGTTACTGTAATTTCACTAGCCTCAACGCACTACAAACCTGAACACAGTGATATTTGCACAGTACTGTTGGTCGCAACAAACGGAAGCTGCGGTGGTACACTGACTATGTCTGACATTAGAGAACTTTTTATTTTCTTTTTTTCTTTTTGTTTCGTTATACCCTGCTTATGGAGGGAAGTCGGAGTCATGTGAGATACTCACTAAAACCTTATAGGTGCACTGCATCAGTGCATTCGGAGAGGCTCCGGGATCTCTTATAGAAAGCACCGGTGCCCCTCTACACTTTGTGTTAACATTTCTGAGGAGGAGTAAAACACTCCTAGACACCATCGCCATACGCTGGCATACGTAGGTTCGCTCGTTGAGCGATAAGGGCCCCTACCCCTTTAGTCGCCTTCTACGACAGGCAGGACTTACCTTGTCCTATTCTTACCACCCTAGACTAGTGAGCTGCGGCATTAGAGACTTAGAACTAAACAAAATAGTTCATAGACAATAACTTTAGATGCTTATAGATTAAAAAGATATATATATTTAAGTTTTCTATATAATAAAGTTATTTCATATCTAAAAATTAAGGCTATTGAATATTTTTTAATTATTTTTTTTTTATTTACCATAAACTCTTACTTAAAACATCATCTTCGTTCAGCATTGATCAAATGCCGCGACTCTAAGAATGGGTACTATTTCCGAAGCACTGACTTAGGTTCTTTAGCTGCATCATTCTTCGATTATGTATTGATAATAGACTATTTATTGAAGTGTCTGAACAGTCTGCTGGTGTGTCTTTTCGTCCAGATCTTCGTGTCCGCACTGTAGGGCCTTTGTTACATTCTTTACCCTCTCTCCTTTTCAATGTAAGAAAGGGTCTCATGATCTCCATAGTCTTTTTCCTTCCATCTTATTGACAACTACAATCTTATCTAAGTTATAGGGTAGAGAGAAGTGCCTTCAGATATTATATGGGAATCTTTACCATACAATACTATATCCCAATACCATCAGATGGGATCGTAATTAAACGATAGAGTATATAAAAAAGTGATCACTTTAAATAAATAATATATGGTATATACAAAGTTGTGCCAATTAAAATGGCACTGCTCTCATTACGGTTCACGCTCCAGTTTCCCAGAGGCCACTGTCTGATCTCCGAGGCGCGGTATACCTGTACACGTGACAGACGACGCCGGATACCGTTAGGAATCCGAGCTGAGGAGAAACACTACCACATAACCTAGACTTTTGCTGTTACCTCACACAGACAGGGATCCATATTCAGATATAATACCGATATACAACTTTTAAACAGTCACCATTATGCTTGCGGTTATCAGATGGAATTTCGCTCTGACACAGATATGCATGAGTACGATCTGAACTGACCTCGAGCTTCCGGTAAAGGTAAACATCGTGAGCATACCGACACGTTACACGAATGACTTCACGAGGACATACAACATTCACCATTCCACACATTACCTCCATCAGTCGATAGACGTCCCAGCTGGACATAGATCTCGCCCAAGGGTCTCCACATCGATCGGTCACGCGTTGCTCGCATCCAGTGCGTTCCCACGACTCTCACCAGATCGTCGATCCATCTTGTGAGGAGCCTCTACCCCATCGGCCGTCGATATTAATAAGAATAATAGAACATAATGAGCACAAAAGATTCAAATCACAACGAAGAGAGTGGTTTTTGACTCCTCACTCCATGTGATTCGAGAAAAGGAATCTATATAAGCAAAACATCGATTATCCTCTCATTTATCGCTATCTTTTTCTAGGTACCTTAATAATTCCCCATCCCCATTTCACCAGCGGTTGACAAGACGCACGGGCAGTCATCATCCTTATATTGTGTACAGCCCCAGTTCGCTAACAAGAAGTGGAACAAAATGCCAGGGTCGGTGTCCCCATCCAAATACAAAGCCTGTGCCTTCAAGAACAGTTCACCTTACTACCACAGCTCTCATCGTCACTTAACATTAAAGTGGGATTGTGGTTAAGCACTAACCTTGTCGATTTGAAAAAAAAAGCTTAGAGATGTAAATATTTCCTCAATTTTTTATCCCTATTGTTAATACTGTACCCTAATCCATATAACTTAATATAAACATTTCTTTGATGTTCCTTCGAAGTATCTCTAGCTGTGGACTGAATATGGAACATTAGATCCATTACCAGTTTTTCTTCATCTAATTTTCATACAGGAAATGTATGGATAACAGCAGCATCATGAGGAATGTGAAAACGCCGTTATCATCATCTCATATGGTGCTAGTTAATCGCCCGAGTCGCTTGCTCAATGCAAACGAACCCTAACGAGATACATTCATCAGACCAAAGATCTCCACATTGTTCGCTCCGGTGACACCTGCACCCAGCAGCTATCCTCGACCTTGATTTGTAAGGATTCATATGGGAGGATTTGGGATATTTCCCACCACGCTGTCCCAATTCAGGTTGGTGGGAGCCACAGCCTCGTTTGTATATCAGCAGGGTGCACGAGCAGGTGAGGTCGGCTTGGGTCGCGTAAGTTATTCCGCGGGACCCTTTACGATTTGCCTATAAAAGGATACCTCTTGTAAAGCTAATTGCCGAGTTCCCACAACAGATGTTAAAATAAAAAAGTCATCAATATATAGTGTTAATCTTAGCGAGAGGAGATAAAGGGAGATAATTACTATTAAAGCGTTATTACAAGCCATTTGCGCACACGGCTATACTCGTTTACATTTTCATGGCGCTTCAATTACTTTTACACATACAGAGACATATAACACACATACACATATAACAAGTAATATATATACTAGTAGCTGTTTTAGAAGCTGTTTTAGCTGAATTAGATTTGAAATTTGTCAGAAATATTCCTTGCGACAAACCACTGTTTTTCGGACCCCGTCCTTTTATTAACACCCCCGCAACTACCTTTTCGGATGGAATTTTGTAAAATCAATTCATAGATGACCTATAAATGGCAGAAGGAATATTTCTACCCAATTTTGAGTGTTTACGTCTAAAAGTTTTGGAAATCTCTTGAGTCACTGGATCTTTTGATATCTCCTATATATAATACCGTACTGTAGGCCCGGCCGGTATCGTCGCAACTATATACAAAGGATAACAAAATGGTTATTGTGGGTTACCCCTAAAAGATAAATATGTATAATTGCGGACTTTATTATAGATCTTCTTAAGATGTATAATACTGTAGTACATTATTTTGATCTATCTCGTAAGGTTCATAACGTAGGCCAGCGTATACAATGTAAGCGCAAAAAGATCTGTTTACTTACGACATCACATTAGATATAACTCAAAATTATTAATATTTTCACTACTATGTTATACATGTATTATATATATAAACCTTCCTCATAGATCGCTCTATGTATTAAAAAAACCTGCAACAAAATCGGTCGTGTAGTTTTAAAGATCTAAGCATACATAGCGACAGATAGCGTGAAGCGACTTTGTTTAATACTATGTAGTGATATAGTAGTTATACACGTAATCGCCAGTTATCTTCTAACCTGTACTGAATATAAACTTAACTGCCTTGTTGCCATGGTTACACTTGACTTATAACGATGCCAAGCTTGATAGCGGTGTTTTTTTTTCTATTCGAATAACGACATTATCAAAACGTTTACCTAATGGTGACTGCTTATATCAACGAGGCGATATTTACTATGAGCTTTTATACATAAGGTGTGAAATGTCGTCCACTCTGTCATTTGTATAACGTTCTTCAAACCGAAACACAATATTCTTTGCACACTACTGTTTGTCAGCGGAATCAGGAGCTGCGATGATATCTATCTAGACTTTAGAAAGAGAGACCTACCACCGGTAAGATAACCTGTAAGAATTTTAAGACATAAGTGAGCTATTGATGCTCTTTCTTAAAATGGATCGACAGTCTCATAATAACGACCGGAAGTCAGTATAGAAGCGGATAGAAGACGTTAGTATGATTTCCTAGCAGCATAAGATAAAGTCTAATTAAAAGGTTTTTCTGATGGACAGATCATCATCATCACAGACGTCCACTAATGTATATGGGCCTCCCCCAAAAGATCTCCGCATGGATCCTGCGCTGTTCGCATCCAGCTGCTTCCCGCAACCTTCACCAGATCGTCGGACCACCTGGTGTGGGCATGAACATATAAAAAAAAATATTAAGAATAAAATAAAACGCGACAAGAAAACTCCATCGATATTTTAAAGTTAATTAAAAACCTTCACAAAATGATAAGTAAAAGTTAATTGTATAAAAAAAAAACCTAAGCCGTTGTGGCATCGCGAATCTGTTTTGATGGTCTTCGGAGAACTTTAATTTACAATCATTTTAAAGGAACTTGAACCTTATGTCTTAGGGAACAAGTTGCAATTAAGTGAAACAGGCGGAAGTCACAGATTCTAATTTGTTTCGCAATGGTATCAAAAGAGTCGTTAAAAGAACTCACTCCAATTGAAGTGGAAGGTAACGTAAAAAGACCATCGGCCTGAGATCGATCGCGCTGGTCGCAACATCCTTTCAACCGAATACCGGAAGGAGATACGATTTGATATTTTTTCTTTTTACCAGCGCCCCAACTAAGAGAAAATTCGACAAAATTTGATCTCACCCATGTATCAGTGGTCATTAAGATGTAATGGGAGCCGAAGCGGCATGATCAAAGGGAACTGCCGCCGCTCTATGGTTATCGACAACGAATTTGGTTAAAAAGGCAATAATGGCCTCGTAGGTTCATTGGATGCTTGCTATACACGGAAGGATCCATGGTTCGATTCCGAAACAATTTGTATCTTTAGTTTGATTGCCAGGATTATCGGAACTCAGCCGACTATTCTCATGCTAAAAGTCTGTTGCTATAGTATTCTAAATAAGCTCACCTCATTGTCATTTAACTTCAAGTGAAATTCAAGTTTATGTCAAGACAAAAATTAGCTTCTAACTTTAGAAAACAAAACCTAAGTTATCCAACAACAGACAGATAATCAAAATATATCTATAACTATATACATTTATGTGCTTCTGATTATAATTAATTAATTAACATAAAGATCATTAGACACGCTAACAAAAAATATCATTAATCCTCGTCCAAGTTAATAGTATGTACCATCTAAGTTAATATTTAAGCTACGTCCATACACGGCCGCAGTCCGCCGTGTTTGTGCAAAAACAATTCGTCACCGGATACTGACTCACGGCGGGTGACGGCATGCTTATTAAAATATAAATAACACTTAAAAACAGCTTAAGTGCAACTTAATAAATCCTAAGCATTTACTTCAATCCAGCAGTAAAGCCTAGTAGATACATAGCGTATAAAAATCTAAACCTAACCTAACATGACAAGGGATATCTTGTCTTCTACGGGTAAGTGATAAAGCAAAGACCTGAACGAGACGCCTAACTATAATAAAGTGGCGCCAGAGAGTAATGTAAAATAAAAAGTAAAACTAAAAACAAAACTTGGGCAAAGGAGAAGAAGCGAAGAAATATTACAGGAGATGGAGAAGGAGAACAAGAACAAGACGATGCTACAGTGGATGCTTCTTTTTCAGGCTCTCTTTTCCTCCAGAAATGGAAGACAGTCTTCACTAGTCGATAGAAGAATGAATAAAACAAGGAATGGAATGTAGAATGACAAAGAAGAGAAGTGTAGAATAAGGACAAAGTATGAAAGAGAGATAGAATGAGTGATGATAATTAGGAACTGGCTAAACTATTAACTATAGTTAAATATAAAGATGGTAAATGAAAGATTTGGAAAGTAAAGGCTCTGATCCAACTTACACAGAGGGAACAATTAAAAAAATAAATAAATAAAGTGGCGCTAGTTAAGATAATATACACTGCACCACATTGCGCTAGTCGCAAATACGTGAGACGTTAAGTCTCGTTACCGCAGTAATACTTAACTGCAACACCCTTGAACATGGTAATATTTTCACGCTGCTGCCCGGCAACAGACCCCAACCACTAATAAAAGTCGAGGTTGTACGGAGGTTCACACCCACTATACCTCTACGCAGTCCTCGTATATTTTAAGAACCTTCTCCTCCTATTATTTGAAATCCTTGCCAATAATATTTTTTTTTGTTATGGCCAAGGATTTCAAATAAAAAAATGGAAGCATTAGTCGGAGATAATAAGATCTATGTGAGTAAAGTAATTTTTGGACGGAGCCTATGTCCAGTGGAAGTCTATCAACCGATGATGATAATGATGAAATAAAGCCATAGTTTTACGATTAGTATATATAGAGTATGGAAATAACGATAAGGTCATCAAACACAAAAAGGTATAGGAAAAAAAAATTAAGTCTCTATTATGATTTAAATAAGTCATAATCCAAGGTTTGTTGATTTTCTATAGAAACATTGACCCTCTTCTACAGAACCCTTTAAATACTGACCAACAATCCTGAACCTGTTTCTGTCTCTACAATATCTGTTAGATAAGACAATCTAGACCTAGATAGCAATTTACAACTTACATACTAAGTAGAAGTCAAATATTTATTATTAGAAGTAATCTATTAATAATGCACTTTGTATAAAAACGAAAAGTCACAGCGAGAACAATATGTCGCTGTAGTTTTTAACACGCGTGTCACTCACAATCAGGTGAACGTTCCGCACGTTCCGACGAATTAAAAAAAAAAATCAATAATACAATATTAACAATGCCGTAAGACAATAAGAGACTCGTTTGAATTCTAAATACTGGTTATGTAAATTAGTATTAACAACGACGGAACAGGTAAATATATAAATAGATGATGACGCATGCACTAACAGTACAGCATCGCAGGATCAGTTGTGATTTTTTTTTAATTACGGTACCAATAATAACTGTAAAGGAATCTACGTATTATATATTCTTGATACAAAAAGTCACTGTATACATTAATTCATTGAGAACCTTTAATATATAGTTATAAGTCATCATCATCATAATCAGATCATAGATGTCCACTACTGGACAAAGGCCCACAAAAATATTACTCACTTCATTATTTATTATAAGCACTCTTTAGTGCGTAGTAGTAAAAGAAGAGTATAAAAAAGCTATTTGTATTCAATTTATCTCTTCCATATAAAAGAGTTCAACGAAGCTATTGAAAAATATCACTAATTTTTATAGTGAATATATGAAAATCTGTAACATGTAAAAATGATGCACATCATCTTTATCGTTCCTATTTGCTCCTCCACATGCGACATCTCGCTGCAATGGACCTCCATTTATTTAGTGACGAGACAAGCGAGAGGTTTACCTAATAGTAAGTGATACCTACGCATAACGTAGTAGTAGTTAGGATGATATACACAGGGCCACATTATACTCGTCGCCTTGAGATGTAAGATGCTAACTTTCGTTGCACTTAGTAATTTTTCTATGCCAGACAACTGTCGGAGAACTAGCACCTACTCAAGCCAATGTCTGATCAGCTGAAGAAGCTACGGGAGACCTTAGGTTCACAAATATACCCTTAATGACCTAGCGCAGAGAACAGAAAGTAATGACTTCGTATATCCTCGTATACGCATAACCACTACAGCAGTGCATTAAGAAGAAACTTTAGCAAGCCACTGTTACCGGATACCGTCTAGGTAAGTACCACCGCAGCTCCTATATCCGCCGCCAAACAGTAATGTGCAAACATACCTGTGTTCTAGGTAGTGATATTACATGGGGAAGCTTTAAACCATGTCTCAAATAATCGAGAGGTATATGCAGTGTATATCATCCTAACTAGCGCCATTTTATTGTGGACTATAGGGTAAACGTTTTGCTAAGATCATCGCTTCGTAGAATAGGGGGTAGTTTAAACATTTATTTTCTATACAAGCACGTTTCCGGTTAGACGTTTAACACACAGAGCATGTAAACATTGGCTTTGGAAATCAAACAAAAGGTTCTCACTATCGCTAAGAATCGATATTAGTGATATCGATTCCCGTGTACAAGGAAACTAGTCGGCGCAGTAAACTTTCCTGTTATAGTGATGTTCAAACTTATACAACTATCGATCGTATTCTTTCAAAAATTTTTTAAAAGAATTTGTAATGCACTAGTAAATTTATAAATATACAAAAGAATACAATAATATATGATTTAATTCCATATTTGATATGTTAGTTCACCACTACACCACCTGGTGTTAAGTGATGTGGTGGTGAAGTCTATTAACACTTCTGTCGCCATTCATTTGCTGCTCTAGTCAAGAACAAGACATGAACTTGTTTAGTATATGCATATGCTTAATATGGTTAAGTTATCCTAAGTAACCATAAACTCACAAAGCTATAACACGAGACAAATATTCACTCAAAAAAAAGGCCTCCCAAATGTTAGGATGATATACACTGCAAGGGTGAGGAGTCCTGCATAACAAGTCACTCAACTAACGAGGCTCTGGCTCCCACCAACCCGCATTGGGCCAGCGTGGTAGGAAATGGCCTGAATCCCGCCCAATATGAACCCCTACATACCACAACCCCTAGTGCCCACCGGTACCGGAAACCATTCCGACTGTTTGTGGAGATCTTTGGGGGAGGCCTATATCCAGCAGTGGACGTCTATCGACCAATGATGATGATATTGATGACTTGGCAGACAGCTATATCGAATATGACGCAGTCTGATGATGATAACGATTCCAGTAATTACACTAGCTACAGCGCCCTTCAAACGGGAACACAGTAATATTATATTTACATATTACTATTTGGTGGTTGCAATAGGAACTAATGTGGTACTACTAATTTACTAGTGATCGCTCTCTTTTGAGGAATATTGTCAAAGTAGATACTAACGCAGCTCTTCTTACTGTCGTCAAACAGTAGAGAGCAAATATTACTGTATTCCGATTTGAAGGGCGCTGTAGCTAGTGATATTACTGAGGTAACGAGACTCAACATCATATGTCTATACGAGAGCAATGTAGTACATTGTATGACATTATAACTATCGCCATATTATTATGGAAAGGCATATCACTTAGCATCAGGTGATGGACTCGATCGTTTCGTCGAGTCGTCGAAAAAAAAATTACTTAGCCAATAATTAATGTTATAAAATGTGAAAATATCGAAGTACATGAGAACATCCCTATCCATGGATACCGCAATCTATTAGCAACCGGCTGTTGTGTATATTTCTTTATTTTGGTATCCGCAGCGTCAATGAATGGAGCCAACGGAGCCTGAGGTCCATTTATTATAGTCTTTTGCCGACTACCGTCCATAAAATCGTGTATATATATGAGGTAGATAAAATCTGTCCGATAGCTCGTTAAACATTCTCATATCTTTATATTGCTTTAGGTGTTTGTTATTCCATTGAAATTTACTTATAATATTATAGCTTTAAATTATTTTTTTTTAATCATCATCATCATCATTTCAAGGTATGGACGTCCACTGCTGGACATAGATCTCTTGTATTGTGTCCCACAAAGCACACTCTAGCGTAGTTTGAATCCAGTGGCTCCTCTCTCTCTTCTTTTTATGTCCTCTGTTGACCTAGTGGGGTGTATGCCAAGGCTCCTCTTTCCGGTAGAGGGTCGCAATTCCATCACTTTAAAACCCCAACGTCCATTGGTCCTAAGAAATATGTTCACCCCACCATCCATTGCTACTTCAGCCTCGCAACTTCTAGGGCTGTGTCGGTTTAGCCCTGCAGTCTCGGGCTAGTAAGAATAGGACTAAGGTAAGCCCTGCCTGTTATAGAAGGCAACTAAAAGGGTCTAGGACTTTCGCAGGCCTTGAAGACCCTTATTGCTCAACAAGCTAACCTGTGTGGGATAACCTGAGAGGTTTAAGCCCTTTCTCAGAGACGTGTTCATACAAAGAGTAGAGTGGCACCAGCGTGTTCTATAAGAGATCCCGGAGCCTCTCTGAACGCACTGATGCAGATTGAAGGAGTAAGAATCTCACTTGACTCTGACTTCCCCTCAGAAGCAGGGTATCTTTCAAAGATTTCACCCCGAAACAAAAAAATAAAAAAGGGCTGTGTCGATGACCCTCATTCTTCTGCGGATCCGCTAATTTCTGATTTGCTTTTTTAGATATCATAGTTTTAAAGTAATATTTATTTCTAAATAATCTACGTTCATACAGACACCAGATTGTACTCGTCGCTTTAAGTCATAAGAGGTTGAGTCTCGTTATTGGCAGTTTATTGTCTATGCCATACGATCCATAAATTGCGTTTACCGCAATAACAGTAAACGCATCCGCCGTCGCAGTCACAGTGTTCAGCGCATTCCGACCGGCTCCATAATGTTTTGATCAAACAACAGTCCCTGGATGGCGGCACACTTCAATTAGCGTGTTCGCGATAACTCCATCAGAGGCTTCGCTATGTCTGAACAACCTTCCGAAAAGAAGAAAAGAGCCTTTACAGCAGATTATAATGGTCAGCCTTTACAGCAGCAGTACTTAGATACTAGTACACTCTGAGAAGACTATGCGAAATTATATTATCCCTGATATTTTAAAAACAAACTATAGATTAATAAAAAAAAAACACGATTTTTTTTTTATAATTTTGACTTTAAGTTTGCATGACGTTAAGTACCAATAAGACCGAGGTGACCTAAAAGACAACGGACAGGACTATGCTCTACATGATAAAATCGAGATGGAGGAAATTCGAAGAACTAATATCACCGACATCACCCAAAGGATTGATAGTTAAATGGCGATGAGCATGAAGAAGCATGAAGAAGTAGAAGGTTATGGAAAACTCTCCACAAGGTAGGATGATCTGAAGAAAGACGAGAATAGCCGATGGATGAGGCCAAAGCTAAACTGATTGATGTGCAGATCTTTGTGGGGAGGTCTATAACAGCTAGTAGACGTCAATCAGCTGATTATGATGGAGACCGAAGATAATGAAGAATACAGCAATACAGTTAGAGAGCCATCTCGTAATTTGTATGAGAGATTTAATACGCTTGAACTGTTAACTTATCAAGCAACACCATCCCCACAGTCGAAATTGACATTCGTAACGTGATAATGATGGGGTTCCTCTGAGAGGGAGGAATTACCACGCGGGCCAATCGCCGACCAACGCCAATGCTGATCGACGATTAAATTAGCTCGTAATACCTTATTACATATGTAACCAGTTATTACAGTATTACAAAGCATTTATCACCCATATTACGGTGTTTACAAAGTGACACCCCGGGGGCTGGTAATTACCGGTGTAATTTTGAACGTGTACAATATGAAGAGTACCCGAACTGGATCGATTGCATTTTTATAGTGTCCACGGTTGGAGGTCTGATTTAACAGAGGTCTTCATCTACGGTGACTTGACCACAATTTCAAATGATTAAATTGATGAGGTCAGAGATGGTGAAGGATGCCAGTCCAGAATTGTCTAGTTCTCATATAAAGACAACTGGATCACAGCAATGCTAGTCGCCAAGATCAAAAAATCCTACCAACTACCAAACCTAAACCTCGATTAAGTTATAAATGTACTTCAAATATATCAGGTATACATAATTAACTTATAATCTATAGAAATATTTCATCATATGAATTTATGAACATCCTATATAAGCATAATAATTATAAAGAAAACAAAATATCGAAGATCTTTACGTCATCATTATAGTCCGATGGAGCTCCATTGCTAGACATGAGAAATAAGTTCAAAGACCTTAATGTGCCATAATTTCACTAGTTACAACTACCTTGAAACCGGAAAACAGTAATATTTGCACAGTGCTATTAAGCGGTAGAAATAGGAGCTGCTGTGGTATTTAGACGATCTGCATCATCGCGTAATGAGCCCCAACTCGAGGTATACTCGGCGGTAAGTATAATAATGTGCGCCTGCGCAGCCCAAACAAAAACGAAACAAGCGCGCAGTGGGCGCGTAAACAATTTAAAAAATATTCCCCCGAGCAAATAAGAAAATTCTTCTGCGAAGCTTAAAATAGCACTTGTTTGATAAAACGTAAAAAAACCGAGCAAAATTACAGTCGCGCCTGCGCAGTAAATCTTTTTACATAGACAAGCAACATGGCCGCCCCGTATATATTGTGTCCGGACATATATGCATTTGTCTTTTTGAAACGATCATTTGTTACATAAATATCATCATCATCATCATCATCAGCCTTTGTTTATCCACTGCTGGATGTACGTCTTCCCCAATGTCTTCCACCAAATGCGATCCTCAGCTTCTCGCATCCACCCACTTCCGACCGCCCTGATCGTGTCGTCGGTCCATTGATGTTGACGGATGTTAAGATCATTGCAGGAGGTCTATGTCCAGCAGTGGACGTCTATCGGCTAATAATAATGATGATGACTGTACAATATTTATAGTGTATAAACTCTAGAGCTAGATTCTTCAGAGTTAGTCCACCGCAGAACAAAAATAGCTTAGATTGATTTCAACCGCAAATGTTCGCATGTTCACGATTTTTTTTTATATTCTCTTACATGTAACATAGCTATTATTTAAAAATCAACCGATATACGTCCACTACTGGACATTGGCCTCCACCAAAGATTCCCACATCAATCAGATCGGAACTCAAATTCGGGAATTTCGTGGAGGTACGAAAGAGAAGGGAGACTAAAGAGAGTAAATATATATATCCATAGATTCATAGACTGATCACAAGGTCTCACTTTATGACACTCAAAATGTGGTAGAAATATTTCTTCCACAGTATAGAGGTCATCCAAGAATGGATTTTAGAAAATTCCTTCCCCAAAACGGAGTTGAGGGGGTGTTTATAAATGGAAGGGGCCCATGAAGGGAGTGAGTTGCTGCCGAACAGAAATATTTCAACAAAGCGGGCGAGGAACAGCTAATACATATATATTTATCTATCCGGGTTCGTCTGTCCGTATCCGGAATGATGGAGTATTTTTCGCGCTGAAAACCCTATCACAAAGAGGAGACGAAGGATAAGGAGATATAGAAACATGTTTTATCTCATTCTCTTTACAGTCATCTTTCGTAATACTCTTTCGTTTCATAAAATCCCATTCACACAATCCGAAAACAAGTTTCACTTAAGTTATATATACTTAGTACACTCAGATCCCAGAAAAAGAGGTATAAGGGGGCTCGCACAACAACTCAGGGTTCCCAAGCCAACCTCACCAGCTCGTGGTGCACACTGCTAATCAACAAACGAGGCTCTAGCTCCCACCAACCCTCATTGTTCCATCGTGGTGGGAAATGGTGCAAATCCCCCCCATATGAAACCCTACCGACGCCCTATATTGCCCGGCGATACCAGACACCATGCTGACTATACCGATTGATGTGCAGATCTTTGGAGGAAGCTTACATAGAGCAGTGCATGTCTATCAGTTGATGACTACCATAAACAATAAATATTTTAAATTTTGCATAAAGATCTTAGGTAATAAAAAAAAAAAATTTAAACACTCACCTCGATTATTTGAAGTATCGGCCACAGACTCGTTTCGAGGGCCACATCGAAAAGTAAAATCGATATCTGAAAGAAATATTGAAAATATAAATCATATATATATATATATATATATATATATTATAATATTTGTAAGCGGAATTAATATGTTTACTGATGGTAGGTCTCTGTTGCTGGTTACCATCTAGATAAGTACAATGATAGCCCTGTAGTCTCGGACTAGTAAGAATGGAACTAAGGTAAACCCTGCCTGTCGAAGAAGGCGACTAAAATGGTCCAGGAGTTTCGCGGGCCTTGAGGCTCAACACGCGAACCTGCGTGAGACAACGTATGGCTCACCAATGGTGCCTAAGGAGGAGCCTAACCCGCCTAGGGTTAGGCTCCTCTTCAAAGACGGTGGTGGTGATGGTTGGTAGAGGTGCACCGGTGTGTTCTATAAGAGAGGGTCAAAGAGGTTTCAATGAGTAAGAATCTCACATAACCCTGACTTCCCTCCAGACGCAGGGTATCTTTCGAAGATTCCCCCCTCCCGAAAACAAAAAAAAAGGTAGTTACCACCACATCGCCTATTGCAGCTGATGAACAGTTCTATGCAAGCACTACTGTGTTCCGATTTGAATAACGCCGTGGTGCTAGTTAGGATGATATACTACACCACATTGTACTCATCACATTTACGCAGTACAATGTGTTGTGGTATATATCATCCTAACTAGCGCCACGGCGTTATGGGCAAGCGTATCACTTACCATCAGGTGAACGTTCAGCTTGTCTATCGCTCGTCATGAATATCTTTTGAAAGTCAATTATTGAGTGACAACCTCTGTGGCTCATTAGCGCTTACCTTTTAATACAGAGAACCCTGATTCAATTCCCAATCACCACGTTATAGAGCTTGATCAGCGGTAAAGTTTTTTTCTTTGACCCGCTTAGCTTTTTACCACTTTCATAGAATAAAACCCGCACAGCTCACGGGAACTTGCCAACCTCACCTGCTGGTGATGCACTCTGCTCACCAACAAATGAGGCTCTGCCCACCAACCCGCATTGGGCCAGCGTGGTGGGAAATAACCCCAATCATCCCATATGAATCCCTACCCGATCGATGTGCAAATCTTTACTTCCAAATCTCTGAATTCTTTGCCACTTAACACCATGTGATGGTCAAGTACTGTAGGAAAAAAAAATTTCGCTACCCCTTAAAAGTTGTTCTAATGATTTCTTACTTCACCGTTTAAACAATATTATTTCTCATAATTCTCTCATTTATTTCATTTTATTTTCGCTGGGAACGAGGCGTGATATATATGTATGTATGTATGTATGTAATTCTCTCATGTTTAATTAAATATAGAAATTAAGATCATATATATATATATATATATATAGGAGATATCTAGATTCATTGACAACATCAAGATATCTCCAAAACTATCAGACGAAAACACTCAAAATTTAGTAGAGATTTTACTTGTGCCATTTAGAGGTCAGCTAAGAGTGGTTATTGCATAATTCCTCCCCCAAAGCGAGTTGCGGAGTTGTTTCACACAACAAAGCAAAAAAGTTAAAAGGGAAATATTAGAGAAAAGTATCTTTTTATAACCTTACATGAAAAGAAAACTTAAAGACAGAATAACAACACGAAACCTCTACGGACTTTTAACATTTCGATAAGAGCTTTTTTTTTGTCAAAGGCTTCGCGGGTCCTCGACCAAGGTCCTGTCAATGTGACTTCTTTGACATTTGGCGGCCGGTTCCGACAGTCGCTCCCACGGCTCCTTAAAGAAATCTCAACCTTATTACATAAGCGATAAGATTGAAAAACACCGTTTTACAGTAATATGGTTTTTTGGAACTAAAAGTAGTGATTCGGCGAACGGTTTTTTTTTTTAATATTGCAACGTTGCACGCGGAGTGAATTTTAAAGAAAAACACTGAGGACATGTATGAGGAGATGAGGTTTAAATTTCAGCTGCCTTTGCCAAGGACAGAAATATTATAAGCGAAAAAAAAACGCATACGTACACCATGAGGTACGTAGCTATCTAGGCATCACCGCAAAACCTATTTCCTTCCAATAAGTAGTTAATATATACCAGTGGTCCAGTTTGAAAGAGGCTGTAACTAATGAAATTATTGAGCTGAAGAGATATCATCTTATATATGAAGATGCGAGTACGATGTGATGCAATATATACATCTTAAACAACTGGTAGCGTGGCGTCTCTTTTATCCGGCTACTCGGACGTCGGGTATGGAGTATGGTCGGGAGCTCAGGTGCTGTCTGGCTCATGTTGAATGGACGACCACAATAAGCCTTTTATTAATATGGAACCACTGGAAGAGTCTTGAGGTTGCAAGTTAACGCGTCATAATGAGCAGACGGAATCACTTACCATCGACAACCATGTCTCTTCTCGATTAAAAAAACAATTATTATATAAAAACGAATATTAACTCCAACTTTAAATATGTTTAATATAGCACAAAGGTGTTTAACTTTTTTATTTGATGAGACAAACGAGAGAAACAACCTTGAATTGATGGAAGTGATACTCCTGCCCATAACTACGTGGCGCTAGTTAGGTTGATACATACAGCACCATATTGTACTAGTCGCTTTGAGAGAAGACATTAAGGCTTGTTACACCGGTAATGTCTAGCTACAACGCCCATCAATTCGGAATACAGTAATGTTTGCACAATACTGTTCGCCAGTAGAAACTGGGAGTAGCAGTGTTGCTTACCTAGACGGTCTACCACCAGCAAACCCGTTAGCTTTTTTATTAGATCGTCGTTCACTACATTGAACTAGAGATCTGTACACAAACTCTGGTTCCGCATTCCGCCGGGGCACCCACGCTATATCTGTGACTAATAGGTAATATCGGGTAAGACCAGACCGGCGTAGGGACTCGTGCGATGTGTTTTATTACTTCAGATTACAGCTTCGCATAAATCTACTAGTACATCCGTTTTATTCATAAATCTACATCTTGACTATTCATATTTTGTAATTTATTTTAGGTCATCACGCTTCACCGTCCACGACCTTAATGTTTTAATATAATATAAAACGGAGGTTAAATTTTCGCCTATTAAAGATAAAAATGAAGAAAAATGTTATAAAAACCCGTCAAATGTCAGCAAAACAACATGGAGGACTGTGATATAACATGATGATATCATCACTATCAATACTCTATAGAACATCGTTATATGTGTTCATCGAAACATATTTAAATATTAACGATCTTAATGTAAAATTATAAACATTCGTCTTGTCATTTTTTATTCGTACCAATCGGAATAAACAAAGACCGAAAACCATACAGCCAAAACTATTTAACGTTTATTCTATAATAAAAAAAAATGTTAAATGAACGTCTTATTTTTTATACAAAATTTTATTTAATGTTACTAATGGTGGTATACCCTGGCCGCCAAAATTATATCACTCCTACATTGGCATCATTAGGAAAATCAAAACGCCATACAGTTCCCGGTTCTATTTTTAAAACGCTGTCAAAATATTCAACGCATTCAAAAATTTTTGAAATATGTAAAAAGATGAACCTATATATATATATTAACTGTCGCAGGCTTTTTTTTATCAGCTGATGATGGATACATAGTATAAATATGAAAAAATATGATAATAAATAATGTTTGTTTTGCGCCTTCATACACAACACGATTAAACATATACATAAATACATATATATCACGACTCATATAAAAAAAAAAATTTATTCATTAAACTTAATATATATTACATTTTTTACATTTCAAAGTAGTCATAGTTGTATCATCGAGACATACCTTGTCACTAGTAACAGGAAATATGAATTGCATTTACACTTCAAGGTTGTCTCTTCCGTTTGAAATTATAATTCCTACATAAATGTTAGTTTATTATAATATTTCATTCGTACATATATTAAAATGTTATTTATCACAAGTAAAATAATTTATTATAATAATAATGATGTCATTCGTACGAATTTCATTTAAATTACCTCTTAGTAAATGAATACATATACCAAGACATATATAACCTCTTTTATGTGAATGCTCAATTAACTATTCGATACCTACAATCAAAATTACTCTACTATTACTATTAATCTCTAGTTTCAAACTTTCTTTCGAAGAATCTGGTTTACAGGATTATTAAAATATAAAATAATATATTATATTGTCCATTTGAAACAATGTTTATATCGGAACTAATTAAATGTTCGCCTGTTTATAAGAAACTATGGCGCTAGTTAGGTTGTTATACACAGCATCACATTTTGCTAGTCGCCTGGAGACAAGTTCCATTACTTCAGTAACTTCACTAACTACAACACTTTTCAAACTGGGACACAGTAATGTTTTCTCAGCAGTTAGATCCAAGACACACTAGCAGTGTTTTCAGTAATAATCAAATTATATCGGATGTGAATTTGATTTAACGTGGCGATAAATCGTGTCGTAAGGTGTGAAAGGTGCTTACGAGGAGGTCGTTGCAGTGCGAACGGTAAACTGCGGTCGCGCCGAGTACTGTAACAATGCACCAGCGGAAAATGTATACGCATAATTGTCTAGACCTGTTCTGTAACACCTAGTGTTTAAGGTTAAAAAACTAATACAAATAAAAAATATCGATAAGAGAGTCTTGTAGCTTTTAAATTAAGATTAGTTAATTGAGATTTTATGATTGTAATCTATGTAATGGAAATGGGTGTTATTTATTCGCCAATTACGTGAAAACTAGTGAACGTATCAACATGATGACATGAGCATTCGACGCGGAATTATTTTTAGATAGTTATAGGCTATATATTTTTTTAATTTCATAGATCTTTCATCGTTTTATTTCGAATAAACTTTTATAAACATTTTCATATGGTACTATTTATGCGGTTGCTATAGTAACGGTTGGTATTCAGTCATTTGCGGTTGCGGTTGCTCTCAAAGAATATTTCAGACAAATTTCAAGTCTAATTAACTAACCAACCCTCTCCTTGCTCACTTTTATTTGACATAGCATCTTTTCCTACAAGGAGGTTGATAACCATTAAAATGCCGTTGACGGTGTTTTATAATTAAAAAAATTGTAAAAAAAAAAAATCACGTTAGCTATCTATCTGCTAGCTAAAGGACTCATTTAAACGGAACATAATAATATTCTTTAATAATCTAGTATTAGTTTAATATCTTATCCCAATACTATAAGTCCTAACTAAATCCTACTCCCTAATAAATGCTACATTATAATTAAACTAAATAAATTTGTAAAGCACTATAACAGTTAGTGTTATAATGATGAAAGTGAAATATTTTCTCATCGTGTACATATATCTTATTACCGAAAATTACAGGTAATACAAAACAACAGCGGTTACCCAACCGAACGAAAGCGAGACCACGCTGCATACATTTACAGCGATAGATAAACAATTCCCACATAATCAACAATGAAGGCTATTTGTTTATATCCCATGCTAGAAAGCAGCTGTATTGTTTGCCATAAACATTTTTTTTTTTTTCTTATGTTTCTTTACGCTCTTCGAAATAGTTCATCTTTCACCAACTTTCTACTGATGCTTTCATTAGTCTGTTGCAAAAGCATGTTTATTTCTGGCAGGTCTTTCTAGCTTCTTCTTTCGCCGGTGACTCTAGGTAGGTATCACCATTGGCCCCGTAGTCTAGGGCTAGTAAGAATAGGACTAAGGTAAGCCCTGACTGTCGTAGAGAGCGACTATAATGGTTTTCGGCTACTCGTAGTCTGCGTTGATTAGTTACGTCTATAACGCGTTTTGACTACAACAAATTGAAGATAATAATATATGTATAATAACTATGATTTTCTCATCAGAACTGTTTCCGGAAAAAACAGTAACTGCACAAACATTACTCTGTTATAGTCTGAAGAACGCTGTAGCTAATGTAATTACCAGGGTAACGAAACTTAAAACCTTATGTCTCAAGACGACGAGCGTAATGTGGTGTTGTGAACACCTAATTCTAACTAGCGCCACGTTGTTATTGGCCAGCGTATCACTTACTATCAAGTGAACGTCCTAGTCTCATACCTTTATTATAAATTTTAAAAAAAATGTATTTAGTTTAACCTTCATGCAGAGCCTCCTCTTACTCTCTCAATTGGTCTTGAACCCTTGTATATATATATGTCTCCATGTTTCCGTCTGCCTTCCTTGTATTCTTTCTTGATATTCATTCGGATGCTGTTTCTATTATTTGGTCTAAACTGAAGTGCTGATTATGAATATAATTTACATTCAGGATGCTAAAAAGTCGTCCGTTCGGTGTCCAACAGGCGGCGGATCCTCGCGGAAGGCGAACGGGTCAGACCCGTTCCGCCGCGCTCAACATTAGATATCTAGTTAAGCATCCTTGTTTACAGCTCGGAAGGCATCTTGCATTTTTATTAATGCAGTATAATATATTGAAATGTACACATATAAACTTTTAAAATTCAGAAAAAAATCAATGATATTTGTGGAAGTGGATCAGACAAGCACACAGGCTTCTCGGGCCCAGTATAAAATGAGCTGTAAGAGTCAAAATGACTACCAAGCGCTCAACATCAACAGAGAATAGAGACACAGGCTTTTCCGAACCTGATTTACTACCTACAAGCCTAATATTGTATACATGTATATATTTAATACAAGCGACGAGACGAGCGGGACGTTCACCTGATAATAAGGGATACGTCCGCCCATAACGACGTGGAGCTAGTTGGAATGGTATACACTGGACCACATTGCGCTCGTAGCCTGAGACATAAGATATTGATTCTCTTTACCCCAGTAATTACACTAGCTTCAACACCCTTCAAATTAGAACACAGTAGTTTGCACACTACTGCTTGTTGGTAAAACAGGAGTATATGGTCTGGCAACAGAGACCTACCTCCTGTAAAAAGTTATATTTCAATTATTCACGTAACTCATTATTTATTGTTTTCATCCAACGGACGTGAGTTTAAATCAATGTTACAATAGTTTATATTAAATTATAAAAAAAAAAATTATTTTTAGTCGCCTAAAATGTTTCTTATGAGAATCTCAAATAACTACGTCTAATATTTGTATAGAGAATTTGTTATTTTACAACCCATTGTAAACGCTGCAAACTAATGAGTACCAAGCCTGTACTTCATCACAATGTAAGCGAAGCCTGCGGCTTACCGAGGTTACTAACAAATGGTACTTAAAGCATGCGGTTAACGTGGCGACGACTGGTTAAATTTAATGACCCGAAAAATTAGTTTTTTTTCTCTATAATAGACCCCAGTTTAATTTTGGTGTTGGGTGATAGAGTGTGGATCTTCAAAGCTCGTCCCGAATACATCGACTCTCAGATATAACCGAGTAGATTAAAGAAATGCTGTGAAGGTGATAGCTAGAGAGACGGTTTAAGAAAATCCTACCATTACCCAAAATGTCACCAGGTCTTGGAGACAGTTGAAGTATCATTTCAATTCGCTTATGAAACATAAGAAAATGTAAACGGAAATATGATTAATCAACAATGATTAATTAATTTAGATATTATTTCATTGATTTGCACTATGTATTATGTATAATAAAGAATATAGATCATATAAATAAGAAGTTATGAAATAGAATATATTTAGATATATATGATACTAGCTGTTCCCCGTCCGCTTCGCTGGTCGTAATATAGAATTAGACCGCAATACTTTCTATACCAACTGTTGCTATAGCAACCGCATAAATAATACCTAATGTTCATATAAGTTAATTACAAATAAAACGATGAAGGATCTATGAAACCAATATCCTATAACCATCTATAAATCATTCCGCAGAGTATGCTCATGTTCCAATGTCGATACTTTTACTAGTCTTCATATGATATATATACTAGCTGTTTTCCGCTCGCTTCGCTATATGTAACTCTCTTTGGGGATTGAATTTTGTAAAACCCATTCTTACCAGACCTCTAAATGGCAGAAGCATGATGAGTGAAGACGAAAGTCGCCAAATATTTTGAAAATATTGCTAAATAATAATAGCCAATGTCATAAAGAAAAATAAGTAATGAAAACAATATATTAATAAAATAGGCTATAGTCAAAAAATAAAAATAGAAAAACAAAATAAAATTTTAAAAGAATAAATAAAAACAAAAAAAGGAGAAAGGAAAAAATGTGAAAACTAAATTATAAGGAGAAGAAGAAAGAAGAAAGGAAAAAAATATGACAAAGGAATAATTTGTTTCAGGCTACTACGAGGCGACTGTCTTGACTTACGAGAGGTATGGCAGAAGGAAATGCAATGCAGAATGACAGGAGCTAAAAAGTATGAAAGATAAGTAGAGGATGCTAGATAATAGAGAATGACAGAAGAGTATGAAGGATAAAAACAAATTGTATAGGAATAAGTAAATTAAAATGTTAAGTGTAACTGTATCAAAAGGCCCTGATCCAATACACAACAAAAAAGACACAAGCAATATCTCCCCTAAATTTTTTTTTTTTTGGTTTATTTTTTATTTGGGAAATTAACAATGACATAATATAATTATAAAAAAATATTTGTATTATAACTAAGCACCATTTATATGTTTTCACATCTATGTCTCTTGTGATTCGTGAGCACTATAGTATTTGAACATATTTTACGTTACTTTTTTTAGTTTCGTTGTGAAAAGATCAATATCGGCCCGGTCAGCCGATTCATTAAATTCCTCTGCAGATCTATTGAAAAAATAATGTTTTCTGTAATTACACTTGCAGAAGGGAGTATACAAAAAGGTAGAGCATCGCTGCAACCTTGTAGGAATATGTCGATAGTAGATACCGGGAGTCTATGTATGATTGAACTATTTTAACTAAAAAAGCAATATCAACGATTGCTTGGAATGGGAGAGTATGATATCTCTTTCTTCTCTCTTCTTAACATAAGTTTAATAGTTTTGGTGATGAGTTAATGAATCTCTGGATATCTTTTATGTACATAAAAACAAGTATTATTCCGTTATTTTAGTAGGTAGTTAAACTGAAAGGTTACACGAGTACTCGTACATGTCTTCTCCGTAATCAAGTCAGTCGTTTAAAAAAAAAACAAATTCCTAGTCAGATCAAACATTTAATTCATGACTAAATAAATTATAGTTTATTGAAAATATTAGTTAATATATGATCGAATAACCAAATAGTCAAACACTCATGTAAACGTTTAGAAACGAGGCTCTGGCAACCCGCATTGAACCAGTGTTGTATGAATCTCTACAAACGTGAAGATCTTTGGGGTTGGCTTACTGGTGGTAGACCTCTGTTGCCAGCGATCGGCTAGGGAGTTACCACCGCAGCACCTTTTTCTGCCGACAAATAGTAGTGTGCAAACATTACTGTGTTACAGTATGAAGAGCGCTGTAAATAGTGTAATTACTAGGTTAAGGAGACTCAACATCTTACGTCTTAAGAGATGAGCTCAATGTGATGCTGTGGATACCATCTTAACTAACGCCACGTTGTTATGGACGGTCGTATCACTTACCATCAGGTGAATGTCCCGTTCGTCTCGTCCCTTAACAACATAGTTATGTTTATCTGTGAATGTCTATTGTCTGATGGTGGTGGTGCTGACAAAGAGGTTAAAATGTAAATAACACATTACATAACATACGTGGGCAGTGATCGACAGGTTACTTGGCGTGCGCAAGTCACAGAATATAGCGATTAAAATTTTTATAGCAGACTGAATAAAAGGGCATTTTCTATTAACTGCAGTCTCTTACACAAATAGATTTATTAACATGGTCTTTTAAGAAGTTATAATAGACACCGCAGAGACAGCTCGCTGGCCTAATGGTTAGAGCGTGCGGCTTTCATACCGAAAGTCGCGGGTTCGAATCTCGGCATGTACCAATGACTTTAATATTTAAGTTATGTACATTTGTGGACTTTAGTTACAACAGCGAGATACAAACGGTGAAGGAAAACATCGTGAGGAACCCGCACATGAATTTATTCTAAGGTATGTATGAAGTCACCAACCCGCATTGGGCCAGCGTGGTGACTATGGCCCAATCGCCCTTATATTGAGGGTAGGCCTGTGCCCCAGCAGTGGGGACGTAAATGGGCTGTTATTACTATTTACTTAATAGACACCGTCCCATCAATTTTTTAATCTGCGGGAAATCTTCCAACACTATCTGTGTCTTAAAGACATTGCGATGCAGAGATATTCACTGACTAATACCTCTCAGTAATCGCCTTCAGCATTTCTAGAGGTCATTAAATCTTCTAAAGTAATCCGTCCCTGGGACTGCATTATGCAGTACTGCTCCGGCAATTGGAGCCCATGTCAAGCCATAATTATCAACTCGCAATAAACCAACCTCATGCGTAAAGTGTATTGACCCTCTTATGTGAGATTCCCCCAAGTCTTATAGGAACATTAGAAGAGTAGTTTATTTATACTATAATTTGAAAAAAAAAACTTAACGTCTTTTTTTATTTTAAGCTCGAACCAGGCACAAGGTGAAGACAATTGCCAAGTAGGCCCGTATATGCCATAGCACAGTGGAGAGGCTCAAGAGGGGCATGTGTTTGCTTCAGATGTACATTAAAAAAGTATAAACGGACACTAGTGTATTCATTAGGAGATCCTGGAGTTACTCCTTACTAACGGACACAGGTGTTTTAGTGAGAGGATATGCCGCATACTTGATTTCCCCCAGGAGAATATATATTTCATAGATTTATCTATCGACGCTGAAATAAAATACAGTAAGCGGTATGCAGTAGTGGACGTTTATCAGATGATGATGATGATTTAATCTAAACAATCGGAGAAAATTATTAAATAGTCAAAAATAAAATTATTGACTATTTAATAATTTTCTCCGATTGTCTCGTGAATCACGCCGCGTCCGAAGTAAATACGTTTGTACATAAAAACTATGTCATGGTCGATTTACATTACGCTATTGACAAGCGTGGCTACACAACATTACGTGTAAGCGGTTTGTTAAGATTTATCTCACAGATACACATGTAAAATTATAATTATATTAAATATATAAAATATGGAATCTTTAATTAATTGAAAAAATCACAATGCGTATACAAAATATTTATTATATTCACAACATAAAACTCTACTTTGACGAGAAAAAATGTTGTTTTACGTCCGCCATTTTGTTTCCATTTAATGAATTAATCAATTGACGATGTGACAAACGGAACGTTCAACCTGCTCATAACAAAGTGGCGCTGGTTAGCATACTGCATCATTACGCTCCTCGCCTGAGACATAAAATATCAAGCCTCGTTACCCCAGTAATCTCACTAACTACAGCGCCTTACAATCCGGAACATAATAGTTTGCAAACTGCTGTTTGGTTGCAGAAATAAGAGCTGTGGTGCCTTATATATGTGGTACCTTGCCTATGCCTTGTAAACATAGACAGTCTCCAGCAACAGAGACCTATCACCAGTAGCTGATTATTTATAAATAGTGCATCTTTTATGTTTTACTTTTGTTAAAATTTTGATATAAATAAAAGTTTGAGAAAGTCCTAATATTTTTGTTATATAATGAAACTATAACTAACTAGTAATATATATAAAAAGAAAAACTAAAATAACGTTTGTACACCGACTCGACAAAAGAAAATCCAATCTACAGAAATTGGCATGCTAATTACGTATATAAGATAAATAGCTGTTCCCCGTCCGCTCTGCTGATTGCAATATAAAACTAGACCGCAAATGGCTTTCTATAGCAACCGTTACTATAGCAACCGCATAAATAATACGATACGATGAAAATGTTTATAAAAGGTTATGAAAAATAAATATGAAGGATCTATGAAATTCAATAAAGAAATATCCAAAAAAATCAACAAATTATTCCGCGTGGAATGCTCATGTTCCCATATTGATAATTTCACTAGTTTTCACGTGATTGGAAAATAAAGTAAGCCCATTTTTAATATATATAGATAATAGATAATTTCATAAACAAAGCTTTCTTGATTATGCATAGACAAATCACTAACATATTTAAAAATATGTTAAGAATCGTGAACATATAAAATCCATTACAAGTTATTAGTATCATTGCTTTTTTTTTATTTTTATAACTATAAGAATATTTCACTAACATGTCATATTATAATAAAACACAAAAATATTTTACGAATACATATTTATTAAGCATCGGGCGAATATTAACAACCTGGCGAGGTCACAAACAGGCGTATCGACCTTTGAGAAGCACCTACCAAGGTAACACATATAACGGAAATTGTGCAATTTATTCATAACAATACTTAGAAAATCTACTGCGTCATCACTGAAAAATAAATTAAAGTTATGTTAAATTGAGGCAAATCAATATATTTATGCGACTCGTCTATATATTACCTAAACATTTATAAAACATGTACATGACTTAAATCACATGTACAGTAAGTTTAATTACTATTACAGCATTTAGTTAACTGGCCTTACTGTCTATAAATAAATTATATAAATTAACTTCTGTCAATAAAATAATACTCTATAAAAAACAATCCATTGCTTTCACAAAGAATATTCTTGAACATATTAGTGTAAATAACAAAATATAATTTAAACAAATTATATTTTTTATTTATATCTAAAAGATCAACTTCAGGAGTCCGAAATCACTCGCAGGCTAAGGTTTGCTTGCGATAGAAATAACCACTTGTCCTAGTTTATTAACTATACAATATTCTCATCGTCACATTCATGAAGGAAAATCTTTTAAAGGTGTTCAGCAATATAATTGAACTCAAGTGCTATCAATTATAAGATTTTTATTTCATTATCCTCTATACATATTTGTGTCGCTTACCTTATCTAAAATTATGTTAATCATCACAAAAAAACCATACTCTATATGTATGCAAACAAAATTATAAGTCAATATCTTTCCTTTCATAACCAATCTGATAAATTACTTACATATTAAAATGGAAGCTTTGTTGTTCATTACCATGACGATTACTATTACCAGTAATAAAATACCATGTTACCTTTTAGATTCTTTATAAATAAATACAATCATACACACCTACCAATAGGCTTCACAATATAAGTAAGATAACTAAGTAGAATAAATATTAGGATGTAAATAGTCCCAGCATTTGAAATATTTCACAATAGACCACATAAAATCAAGTCTCGTACTAAATCAATAACAACAATATCATAGCTTCACGAGATGATCAAAACATATCCTTGTTTTTCTTAAACTTACAATTGTCACTTATTAATTAAACAACTGTGACAAATCATAGTCCTTCAGATTCACTAAACCTCTATGGCCGTTTATCATGCAGTAGTACTCGGCTCCGACTATATAGGTTAGTAACATAATGCCCACCATACTTCCTAATGATGTCGATTTAGGTAGCAATATACCTGTAATTACCAAAAGACCTACATAGGTCCAGTACCTGAAATGATATGATACAATTAAACAAGCAATACATTTAATATATTAGATATTTAAAAATCTCAGACAATAATTAATAATAAATATGATTGAAAATAAATAATATGAAATAATGAGTCATTAATTAAAGTAAATTATATATTATATCATGTATATACTTTCTTAAAGATATATAACCCACCACCAACAAACAAATTTATTTACCTATAAAACATTCAAAGAATTACAGCTCCTCATTTCTGTAAGAAATTCACAAAAAAAATTAACATAACTTCAAGCATCATAATTAAAACAAAATAAAATTAATTAATTAAAATTACCTTGAATTTGTAAACTTTTCGGAGTTATCTTCATCCTCTCTCTCATTGATACATAACTCCCCCTTTTTTGAGTAACCTTTGGCACACTTCCTGCACATATCTGACCCATCACCATAACAACCATCACAAGACTTGTCACATGACATGCAAGTGTAGGAGCCAAGTGAATTCAGACAAAACTGCTCCTTAGTACACTTGTTTATATCATCACATTCATTAACATCTACGCAACCATCGTCAGTGTCAAATACATAGCCCGTTTTACAAGCTGAGCAGTCTTTTGGTGTTCCATGAGAGCAACCACCTAAACATGACATGTGACATAGTGAACATAATATTTTGTTACTGTCCTTGTATGATAAATAGTAACCCGTTTCACAAGTATCACAATACTTTCCAGTGTAGCCAGGGTCACAGAGACATGTTCCATTTCCTTTTCTAGTTCCATCACCTCTGCATTTCCCATTTCCATTACATATATTTTTGTGGTCACTAGGGCATGGTGTACAGTATCTTCCATAATGATGTTCTGGACAACAAACCCGCATTTTATCTATGCATATGTAAGTAAACAAATCAGCAGATTCATCTATATCCTGGGACCACCATTCCTCTATGAACTCCTCAGCTTTCTCAGCCATATAATGACATTGCACAGAATGCTTCTTCTCCTCTTTACAAATATTTTCTTGAATATCAATAAGGCGCATTTCACTACGCTTGTAGGATTTTTTTAACTTCTCCTCTTCCCATGCCGCATCACCACCTTCATATTTTCCTCTAGACGTCCGCTCTAACCCTTTTTTGAAAGATTCGACAAAAAGCTTACAAGCTTGACAGTCACCGAGATTTTTCGACTGAGTTAATATACTTGGGTTTATAACAGGTGCTTGTAAATTGCCGAAAGCAAAAGGAACGGCAACTGATAACAGAAAGAAGTAAGCAAATATGTCTCTAAACGCCATTCTAATGTGCACCTGTAAATTGGAAAATTGAAATTTAAATATCGATCTTAATTAAAATCGATCTTCGTAAGTAAAGCACATACTCTATCAGATTTTTGTTGAAAATTTACTTTTACAGACACTCACACATGAAACGCAATAAAGTCACAATAGCAGGACTATTAACTAAATGTATATAAGTTTTTTTGATCACCGGTATTTATTCAGTATGGATATACTGACGTGTTTATATATTACTTGCTACAAAATTTGACGTTTACACCGATCAGCTGCACACATTTCCAACCGCCATCTTGTTTTACACGTTTCGTTTCGCAATCGATGACATAGCGTTAAACGTTCTAATCCTTTATTATGAAATTAATTATAAAACAGAAATTATTTTATATAATTCAGGTTAAAAATCCAAATCATAACAGTAATTAAGTAACACTAATAATAATAATAATAATTATCTTTAAAGTTTATGAGGAACTGAACTGAATATAATTATCGATTTCTTTTTAACAAACCCAAAAGAAATACGACATTCATATGATACAGCCTCTCTAACAATATGATATTAGTTAAAATAATATATACCGCATCATGTAACGTTTTTTGTCTTAAGAAAAGATGTTACATGAAGGATTAGTTACAATATTTTAAGATACATATTTATGTTAAAATATGTTAATAAATAAAGTATTACGCTGAAAGACGTTAAACCAGTTTCCTAATTCGTAGTTATTTAATTTTATTGACAAGGCCTTCTAATAATTGTTGGTCGCAAAAGGCAAGTCCATGTGTCTCCCACATAAAACGCCTCCATAACTATCAGGTAACTTTGTATGTGGGACGAAATACGAAATTAAAGAAGCACTGACCTCCTAATCATATTTTTCCTTATATAACCAATTCACTACACGGAAAAATCTAGAAATCAAACAGTATTTTAGAATAACCCATAGGCACTTCGGCAACAGCGGTATTTACTTCGTGTGTTTTTACTATTAAGAACTTCTTATTTATAAATTGAAAATGTATACTTATCATTCCGACTTATTAAAAACTTTCATGTATAGTTATCTTGTGCTTTATTAAAAGTACAAATTAATAATGAGCACTATTGATAAGTGTATAAAAAAATATATTTACATTACACACAAAGTCATTTTATCGCACTCCTTTAGAATTTAATCTCATTGCAGAGCTCTTCCAAAGTTTTTTCATAAAAGATTTTTAAAGTTCATGTTTTCCTTTTTAAAGATATAAATTTTCTCTGCGTTGCAATAAAATACAAAATACTAAAAAATAAGAGTAAGAAGGCACTATACGCATAATGGCATGATACCGATCGAGCGATTTGTATCTTATGTATTATCGATCATGCAGATCACGCCCTCTCACTATGTATGAATTTTTTTTACTTTTATATCAATAATAACTCAATCTTATAAAGCATTTAGACAGTTCAATGGAGACCAGAGCGTTCAATATTTTTATTTAATATCATAAATTCATATTTCTTAATGTAGGCACCAAAAAAAGAACAATATAACGTAAAAAGAGAACCATAATAACGTCTTATATTTACGCGAATAATACTCCTTTAGAAAAGCACTGTTTATAATTAAAAACTTTTAAATAGGAGTACTAAGAGACAACTATGACGATATCCGTAAATCGAGTCCTGTAACCATGGATAATGGAAGATTTTGAAAACGTAAGGATAATAAATTACCGAAACATACCGGTAAAAACCATATAATTTAGTTTTCATAAATAAAACCAAAAAAAGTTACTAGTAGTAGTAAAAATAATATTTTTATATAGATACAGTATATAAATGACTGAATTAAAAAATAAATTTTAAACAAAGGATTTAAGACATTCGTTCCTTTGCCTCTTTCATTAGATTTTACTGGTGGTAAAACCTACCGTTATCCGCACTGTGGTGCAGTATATATCATCCTAACTAACGCCATGCTGTTATAAGCAGGCGTATCACTTACCATCAGGTGAACGTCCCTCGGCCGGCGCTTGAATAATAAAAATTCTTAGTAGTTTAAATATAGCGAGGAATGTCGCTACCACATGTTATCAGGCATACCATCAACGTGCACGGATGGAACTTTTACAGCAAGCATGCAAAGTCATGCCAACTGTAAGCAGCCGACGTATCAGATAGCGCCAGCAATTAAGCGCTGATCTTAGATACAATACACTACACAATACTTCAACTCTTTGTACTACAAAGTATTTGTCAGATTCTGATGGACGCTTTAATGAACTTGGCGTGGTAATCGAACTTGTCTATAACCTTCAAGAGATGTAACCATTGATGTCAGACATTTTAATAACGGGCGTTTGTTATAGTTGATATATATTTATTCGTAACATTTAGTTGACGCACAAGCAATAATGTTGCCATCTAATAAATGTAAAATTTTAGAAGTCTAACTAGGCACCACCGCAGCTCTCAATTCTTCTGCAAAACATTAGTGTGAAAAGATTAATATCTTCCTGATTGAAGGGAGTTGTAGCTGGTGTTGGAACAAACCTTAATATTCCTTCAGCTTCTGAATTACGTGTGCGTATCTAACGTATTAAATAATCGAACTAAAAGAACCTTTGAGTGGTACTCACGTTTTTTAATTATTGCACAAAGTAACACTTATGTAGGTATGGCCATGTGCAGAGGCGACCTGAAAATCACATGGTGAAATTGGCCCTAAAAATGCCGACGACGACGCGAAATCGCGGAAGACCAACGACCACTTGGCTGACGACGATCTAAAAGGATTTGAAAGAAATCTACCTTGGCAAACAAGCCTCTAAGAATCGTGCTGTCTGGAGACTTAGGACGAGGAAGGCCGACCCCCCAAGTAACTGGGAACAAGGCATAGACAGAAGAAGAAGCACAAAGTAACACACTTGTTTCACAAAACAAAAACTAACAATTACAAGACGAACCAAACCGCTTATTTCGCGTTAACGATTTCTATAATCGTCATCATCACATCATTAGCCCATAGACATCCACTACAGACTTGCCCTACCCTATCTGCGTCGTCTTGCCAACATCGGTCACAGTAAGTCTATACACGACCTCTGGTACCGGCGGGCACCAGGGGCATTCATTTATAGGAGTTCAATTGAGGAATTTGGACCATTTCCCACCACGCTGACCCAAGTGTGCACTACGAGCAAATAAGAATAGCTTTGGCACTGTGTTTTGTTGTACGGAACCTTTAACCCCCTAAACTCACCACCCTCAAACGAATTATTTCTAAATTGTATGATATTTTTGCTGGTCCTCCAGACGGTTTCCAGTCCGACTCTTCAATACGATATTGGTAATATTATTATATAAATATGGTAATGCAAATACCATTAAATATATCACAGCCGGTGCATTTGTACCTGAGTCACCAAATGGCGTCACGTTTGCAAACGCCAACCGGCCGGACGAGGCCACGCGACAACTTGGCACCGAAAAATACCAGCGCTTACCTCGAACCCATGAAGCAGTAAACAGGCAATAAAGTCGTGCAAAGAATTATTATTTTTTTTTCGTTCTTCATCGTCTCCTTAGAACAGTTGTATAAACATCCACCAAGGACGAGCGGGACGTTCATCTGATGATAAGTGATACGCCGGCCCATAATAACGAGGCGCTAGTTGCCTTGTGACCTATATTAAGTCTCATTACTAAAGTAATTTCAATAGCTACAGCGCCCTTAAAACAGGAACACAGTAATGTTTGCACACTACCTACCTACCTAGTGGTACCTACCTACACGGACTACGGCAACACAGACCAGCTAAAAACTAGTGATGTTTTAATGATGGTGATGATTACCAGATATTTATCCATCTGTAATATATCTATATGTATAATGAAAAAGGTTTCTTTGTTCGCCAATCACGTGAAAACTAGTGATCGATCGTAACATGAGCATTCGACGCGGAATGATTTGTAAATACTTATAGGCTACTTATATTATAAATTTCATACATCGTTCATAATTTAAACATTTTCATTTCGTATTATTTATGCGGTTGCTATAGTAACGGTTGGAGTAGAAAGTTATTTGCGGCTGCGGTCGCTCTCAAGCAATACTTCAGAGTAGTTTCAAGCCTAATTCTATATTACGGCCAGCGCAGCGGGCGGGGAACAGATAGTTTAAGTAATAAAGTTATCATAACTTATATAAGTTATTTAACTAAGCATATTCAGTATATAAGTAAATATTGCAAGCGAATGCAAAAACGATCGCGATGTTCACTTGATGATGAGTGATACGCCCGTCCATAACAACGTGGCTTTAATTAGGATGGTATATATAGCAATAGATTGCGCTCGTCGTTATACATGATTTTTAATCCCAATACCTCAGTCATTACTCTAACTACAGCGCCCTTCGAACCGGAACATAGTAATATTTGCGCACTACTGTTTGACGTCTGCGATGGTGCCTACCTACGAGATCAGAAACATCTTTATTTCCGCAGTGGAGAGATAAAATCAGATCTTTACTGCTCACTAGTGCTATAAAATAGAATGGGACACCGCCGCCCGCTGTTCGGAAATATTATAACTAAAAATATTACTGCTGCATACACTGCACACTGAAGATTTACTGCCCTATGATAAACACTTTTTTTATTCTACAAAGCGACTAGACGAGCAGGACGTTCACTTGATCGTAAGTGACACCCTCGCCCATAACAAAGGCGCTAGTTAAGTGTATATGATACAGCATCATATTGAACTCACCGCCTTGAGACATATGATGTTAAGTTTTGCCATACCACTAATTACACTAGCTAGAAGCCTACAAACCGGAACACAGTGTTGTTTTTCGGCTACAAGAGGCGCTACGGTGATAGGATGAAGACGCTGGTACATCATAATATTTACTTGTGACTCCGGAATCGAACCGGGGACCATAGTATTCATCATCATCATCAGCCGATGGACGTCCACTGCTGGACTCAGCCTCTCAGCCTCTCCCAAAGATCTCCACATCGATTGTTCCCGCGTTGCTTGTATCCAGTGGGCTCCTACGATTCTCACCAGATGGTCGGTCCACCTTGTGGGAGGCCTCCCAACACTACGTCACTCGAGGACCTCACTGCCTTATCGGCCGTCGGTCCTTCGAGCAATGTGCCCTGTCCACTGCCACTTAAGTCTAGCAATCTTTTCGGCTATGTCGGTGACCTTAGTTCACACAGTATTACTGCCTAGTAACTCTAAGGTAGTATACGCAATAGTATAAATAGTATGGAAGCTTATTTTAATTAAAGCTGATTGTACACCAATTCTTTATTTAATAAGAGCAATGTATTTTTTTTATTATTCATAACTTCCCATACTTATATTTAACTCTGTAGCGCAGTGGTTAACCGCTTGCGTTGTAAAAAAGAAGGTCTCTAGTTTGATTCTGTAGCCACAGAAGTAATGTTGGGATCGTAGTAGGCTCTATCATATAGTATAGCTCATCAGCTGATAAACGTCCACTGCTGGACATAGACCTTACACAAAGATCTCTACTTTTGTAGAGGGTTCACATGGAGAGATTTGGGTTATTACCCACCACGCTGGGCCAATGCAGGTTGGTAGGAGGCAGAGCCTCGTTTGTTGATTAGCAGGGTGCACCAGGAGCAAGCGATGCGAGTAACCCTTACACCCATATAAAGATTAGCTCTTTGTAAAAACTGGTGGTATGTCTCCCACCTTCAAGATGCCACAGCAGCCCCTATTGCAGCTGACCAACTATACTGTGCAAACATTACCGTGTTCCGGTTTGATGGGGGTAGTAACTGGTGAAATTACTGGTGTAAAGATATTTAACATCAAATGAACTTCCCGCTAGAAGCGTCGCTTTGAATAATAAAAAACCTTCATCCTAAATGATGATGTTTTGCACATGGCAACACAAGCTCTAACCAACAAACGTCTCGCGAGGCTCTATCCTGGGCGTAAGGTCGCCGTGCCCATAAAAAAGCCACGGCTAATCGTGGGTCATTGCACTCACTATTTCTTTCTTAGAAAATATCATATTTTAATTCCACCGCACGGCGAGCCGCTCGCGGCTCGGGCGAGCTCCGCGGCCGCCATATTTGTTTCTGTATACACAAGTGCAACCCTCCGAAACTAATATACTAAAGTCACCTAATTTAAAAACGGTACTCTCATTATAGTAAGCATGACTTTTATGCCTTTGCCCTCTTTGAATATTTGTGGTTTTTTTTTAAATTATTTTCAACTAATGGTAGGTTATATGCTCGACGATAACAATATGGCGTAAATTCGGCTGCAGAATAAAAGAACCGATATGTGAAAGAGGAATTGAGTATGAGTAATAGCGATTGAACATCCTGACCCACACGGAAGGAATGATTTAAAGAAAAAAAACAATATGGCGAATATTACTGGGGTAAGGATATTCATTACGTTATGTCTCAAGACGATGAGCGCACTTTGGTGTAGTATATATCATCCTAACTAGCGCCATGTTATGAGCGGGCGTATCACTTACTATCAGGTGAAGGTCGTTCCTGTCGTCGATTAGTTGGTTAAAAAATACATATATTTTTTTTAACTTAAGTAAGTTATAACACTTACCAATATGGTGCTAGTTATGATATACAAAGGCCCACATTGTGCACATCGCCTTGAAATTTAAGATGTTTAGTCTTGTTGCCTCAGTTAATTTTATAACTAAGACGACCTTCAAACCGGAACATGATAATGTTTACACACTACGTTAACGGCAGAAAAGGGCTCAGCGGTAGCACTTACCCTTTATTATTAGGAGATCAATCTGTAATAGATACCGTGCTTCTGGGGCGAACCCATAAATAATCCCTTGGTGGTCATTCTTTGCAAGGGGGCCCCGGGATCTCCAACGGAACACACCGCTGCCTCTCTGTACTGCGTCTAAGGAGGTCCCGAGAACAGCTTCAACCCTCACCAGCACCTCTGTACTTACAGACCTGACAGCTCACTCCTTTAGAACCATACCTCAGTAAATTTACCACTAGCGGGACGTCTTCCTGGTGTTAAATGATCCACCTTGTCATAACAAATTGGCGGTAGTTAAGATGTTATACACTGCGCCATACTGTGCTCGTCGCCTTAAAACATGATACGTTGTCTCCTTACCCCAGTAACTTCACGAGCTACAGCACCCTTCAAACAGGAACATAGTAATATTTGCACACAACTGTTTACCGGCAGTTATAAAAGCTATAGTACATAGACGGCTTCCGGCACAGAGACGTACCACCATGATGTATGATTTGTAAGAGGTTATTTGTGAGGATAATAGCTTAGAAAGGAAAGCCTCGGGGTTACGGAGTACTTAGTGTGGAACACGAACTGGTTACAGCCACTCCAGGGCACAATTAAATCTTACTACACATATAACATTCCAGAAATTCCTAAACCCGAGTTCATTGTAATTATGCCCCGGTGGGGTCCAATTTCGTATTTAACTTCGATGCACCTGTGACTTCCCCTTTACCCCCCATTTTATTATTCAAAAAATACAACGGGGTGTGCGTTAGACCATGGTACCTTTTCTCGTTAATAACAAAAAAAACATATGACACTCTAAATTCAAACGTCTTTTTGACAGTTTTAAAACTCAACCATAAACAATTTTTTTTTAATTTACGCAAAGGTACGTACAACACGTACGAAATAAAAAAAGAAAATCAATTTCAAATTATTAATAATAATAATTTATTAGCAGTATTTTTAGATTTACATGTACACTACTTAAAACTTTAACTAAATTAAATTAAAAAAAAACTAAAATAGTTGTGGTTTTAAATAATATCCCAATGTTAATATCTCTATTTCTATTTTTTAATATAAATTTTTGATATAAAATTTGGTAAAGGCAATATTATTACAAATTAAATTGACAATGCGGAAACGGAAAGGTGTGAAGTACATTCATCAATTAGGCATTAACAATAGCCTCACGAAATACTTCGGTGCTTTGAGGAAATAAAAAAAAAAAATGAAAGAACTCATTACCATCTGAAGTTAACGGCTTACTCTCCGCGTTCGTTTCGATAATAACGAGGGAATAGTAAAGGTTTTACGGGCTTTCGATTGCTGGCCCAAGTTATAAACTAACAGCGAATTATTATTTTTTTTTTTAATAAATTAAATAAATAATACCACGATCACATATAAATCGTTATTTTTTAATAATTTATAAAAAGAAGACAAAAGGAAGTGGCTCAGTTAATTATCACCGATGCAGTGGTTCCTATCAGCACTGGTTTAATTACCATGGCCATGTTTCGGCACGGTAAAACGAGTTTTTTTCTCATAAATTTAAAACCATATGGTCTTAATGAATCAATTAAACATAATGGTCATATTCAGATATAATAGATAACAGTTCATATAACTCTTTATTACACTGAAATGTATGTACATACTATATCCCGCGAATAAATAAAAGTTATTAATAACATTGATAAATAAAAAATACTTTTAAGTATAAATTTCAATAGAAAATAGACAAAACTCCTTTCTAGGATCTACACTTAGAATATCCTTTTGTTCAATCGACAAAATAATAAGAAGAGCGGGATCTTTACCTCACGGTCTTTGAAACGCCTATTCAAGACAATGTGGTGCTAGTTAGAATGTTATATACTTGACCATATTAACCTCGCCACCTTGAGAGGTGAGATGTTGTCTCGTTACACCAGTAATTTCACTAGCAAGAATGTCCTTCAATCCGGAACATAAAATTTGCACACTAATGTGACGGAAGAAATGGGCTCTGAGGTAGTACTTACCTTTTTTTATCGAAAGGCAAATATTTAAAAGATACTCTGCTTCTGGAGTCAAAGATGGGGTTATTTGGGACTGTTACCCTCTAAAAAACTACGGAGGGGTCATCCGTAGTGCTTTGCAAGAGACCCTAGGAACCCCCACGTAACACACCAGTGTCACTCTGCACTCCCCGGAGAGTAGCACCTTCCGAGCATCCTCTCTCTCTGCTAAGAGAACCACGAGACCACCTCGTACTTGTTTAACGCGGGTTTGCTTAATGGGCTATGGAGCCCCCCACGTTCAAAACCCGTGGACTTGACAACCCGTTTAATTTTCTTCTACGACAGACAGGATTTATCTTAGTGCTATTTTTTAATAACTGCGTAGTACTTAGCTAGACGGCGTCTGATAATAACCATCTACAATAAATTTCTTTTAAAGTGCTCGCCTATATTTGTTTCATCATTATCTGCCGACACACGTCCACTGCTAGACACAGGCGTCCTCCAATGATCGCGCTGCTCGCATCCAGCTGCTTCCCGCAACCTTCACCAGATCGTTCATTTGCCGCAACCCACCATGGTCGTCCAGTTCGGATTGGTGGGTGGGGATTGGTCGGAACTTCGTCTGTTATTCAGCAGGGTGCACCGCAGCAAGTGACATTGAC
The DNA here is from genome assembly GCA_033220335.2 of Troides aeacus. Classification (NCBI taxonomy): domain Eukaryota; kingdom Metazoa; phylum Arthropoda; class Insecta; order Lepidoptera; family Papilionidae; genus Troides; species Troides aeacus. The sequence continues at coordinate 1,803,278 of CM067272.1, read as the reverse complement.
TTGGGCTCTTTAAGACGTCGGACGGAACCTCTTACACCGCTCTGAACATGGGCCTCATCGTCATCGGTCCCGCGTTGTCCAGCGGCTTCGCACGACTATATTTGTTTACGCTACGCCATTACATTAAACTGTTTAAATATTGACTGGTGCGTGTTGTTGAGTAAGAGTAAACTCTTTACTGCTCGTAACTTGTTACATAACACCAGATAGCCGCCGTCCCGCCGTCCTGGTGCTCAGCCGCCGCCGCCGCGGCCGAGAGGCGGAACTCCAAGTAACAGGCGCATTCCGCCGCTGACCCCGTGAATGCTTTAGATATATGCACTCGGAAAACGACTTCAGCTCAGCCGTTTAATGGCTTTAGAAACCATTCAACAGCCGATTTACCGAAGATAACTTATTCATCATTATTTTATTTTGTTTCGTTTCTTTTTTATTCAAATAAACCACGAGACGAGCGGGACGTTCACCTGATGGTAAGTGTTACGCTTGCCCATAACAAAGTTAGGACAATATACACTGCACCACATTGCTCTTGTCGCCTGATATATAACATGTTCAGTATCGTTACCCCAATAATTACACTAGGTAGAGCGTGGGGTTGATACAGTAGAAGTGGACGAAATATATAAAAATATTTATATATTACTACGACAATATCATCATCATCATCAGCAGTCGTAAGCCGTCCACACCTGTACATAGACCTCTTCTAATGATTCTCACATCGATTGGGTTGGGGGATTCATGTGGGGGAATTTGGCGAATATCCAACCACGCTGACGCAATGCGTGTTGGCGGGAGCCACAGTCACGTTTATTTGCAGGGTGCACCACGAGGGTGAGTTTGACTTGGGACCCGTGAGTTGTTGTACGGAAACCCTTACACTCCACGTACAATATAATATATAAAAAAAAAACTTCACATTGTTTTTAAATTTTGTCCAGAGCCTGATCATTTCAGAAAAGAGAATAAGGATCGAAAAGAATTCGACTCCTATTAGACCAATAAAACAAAACAAACAAAAAAACTTACTTGATATATCTCATTAATCGATTCTAATACGATTCATTAAAATTCAGTTCTCAATACGAATAGAAATATTTCTTTACATAATGAAGGTCGTTAATCATTATCCGGTTCATAATTTCAGTCCTTAACGTCAATAAATAACATTTTATTGAGACAAACAAATGGACGATTTGATAAAAAAAAATCAAACTAACTATGATTAAAGTGTACTGAATAAAAGATATGCCCATCGAATGAAAAAAAAAAATGCGGTCCTGCCATAAACGGGCACCACAAATAAAGTGCAGTGCGATTAAATGGAGACGGACTGCTTATTTGTGACGGCCATTCATGAAATAAACATGGTAAGAAGATAAATATAAAACATGATCTCGTTGATATTCACTCCACGCAATGGTTTAGGGTCCACGCCTCTTGAACTGACGAGTTTATAACGGAACCTCGGTTATGATTTCAGAAATCATCATGAACGAAGAATATTTTTATTCGAAGATGAGCGAGATATTTACCTGATAGTATGTAATACGCCAGCCCATATGAATAGTCAAGGATGATAAACACTACCTCACATTGTATTACCCTTTTTTGTTATCGGGGTGGAAAATCGTCTAAATAGATACCCTACTTCTAAAGTCAAGGTTATGTGGGATTTTTACCCACTATAACCATATCAGTGGTCAACCCCAATGCGTTACAAGAAGCCTCGGGATCTCCTATGGTACGCACCGGTGTCTCCCGCCACTACATCTAAAGGACCTCTCAGGGATGCCAGTAGCCCTCCTCAGCTCTCTCGCTTAGGTACGGCAAGCACTAGACCACCTCGTAGTTGAAGTTTTCTCCGGGCTCGTTTATTGGTAAATGAAGCCCACCATTCAAAGTCCACGGACCTGAAAACCCTTTTAGTCGTTTTCTACGATAGACAGAGCTTACTTAATCCTATTTTATAATAATAATCATATTCTACAGGGCAACACATTGTATTACCATAGTAATAGCTACAAATCCTTTTAAACCTGAACACAGATACGTATTTCTCTCTAAGCTTTAGAGGTATGGTATCTAATTAGACAGCCTTCAGCAAAAAAATCGCAAATGACTTTTATATAAGAATTTTCTTGTAAAATACCTTTGGCGCCAAAAACTCGTTGGAACATAAATCTTGGCAAAGGTATTTCGCATGCATTTCGAAACACAATTTGTAAACAATATCGATGCAAAAGCTTTTGTCTTGGCGATATTGCACTGTGTAGTAAGGCACACCAACAGCAACACAATTAAAACAAAGGGTAACTCTAAACAATGCAACGTGCTTACTGTACGCGGCGCCATACCAACGCGAAACTGGCGTTAGAAAGGGCAAAGGCATTGCGCTATGCAATCTCCTTAGTAAAACCTTTAAGGAAATAACTCTTTAACAACTATGTTAGACGGATACGTTAAAATTATTAAAAAATATATAAATTAAAAATATCTTTGTTAACTAATGAAAGATTAAAAAAAATACTTATATGTTGATGATAAAGTATTACATATGGTGGAGACAACTGCTAAATATAAAATGATATAATGCTAATAAGAAAAATTACAAATCGCAACCTTGGATATAAATGTGACAGTTTATTTCAAACATCGGAAAAAGTCTTTGATACATGCATTTTGGTTTTTATTTATAAAAAAAAAATCATTTTAAATGCAAAAGTCTATTTCTTATGAACGAGACGAGCTGGACGATCACCTAACGATAAATGATATACCTGCCCATAACAAAGTGGCGCTAGTTAAGATGGCATACACTACATCACATTATGGTCGTCGCCTTAATTCATAACATTTAAATTCTCGCTGTACCAACAATTTCACTAGCTACAGAGCCTTTAAAACCGGAACACAGTAGCGTGTGCACACGACTGTTTTTCAGCAGAAATACGCTCTGCGATGTTACCTAACTAGATGGTCTCCGGAACAGAGAACTACCACCAGTAAAAGTCTTTTTCTACAATCTACAAAGAAAAATTTATATATGACTATAAAAACATTACTTCTTCATACCAAATAATAACAAGATTTTAATGTTTTTATACAATATCGTTAAAATACTATTTGTTCAAATGACATTTTTATCGTAACTCGATTTAAACCAATTACACGTACCTGTACACGACGGGTTAAAAATATTCAATTAAAATCAAGATTACATAAAAGTTAATGTTAAACAAATTAAAAACTAATTAAAAAAAAAAAATTATAGGTATTCCGTAATGATTTCATCCTGTCTGCATAGTAATAACAGCCCATTTACGTCCCCACTGCTGGGGCACAGGCGTACCCTCAATATGAGGGCGATTGGGCCATAGTCACCACGCTGGCCCAATGCGGGTTGGTGACTTCACACATACCTTAGAATAAATTCTAAGTCATGTGCGGGTTTCCTCACGATGTTTTCCTTCACCGTTTGTATCTCGCTGTTGTAACTAAAGTCTACAAATGTACATAACTTAAATATTAACTCATCGGTACATGCCGAGATTCGAACCCGCGACCTTCGGAATGAAAGCCCCACGCTCTAACCATTAGGCCAGCGAGCTGTCTGCATATCAGGTATATAAACATTATTTTCCAGAAGCATACCTGCTAACAATACATGCATGAATGTTTTTTTAAAGGAAACGTTTACATTGATGGCTAGACTTAAAAAAAAAATAAGAAATGCGTGTCGTCAATAAGCACTGCGTGATGCGAATGAGCTTCCGCATGATGACGTCCGCGGCATAATTATCGTAAGAATACATTATCTGCAACAGTGGATAGTCGACCATTGTTTGTGGAAATCTTACTTTCCCGCGCCAAAAAAACGCAACTAGCCCACACATATCGCGACGTGAAATATTGCTATATAAAAAAAATCAAGTATTTGAATAATGCGATATAAAATTTAATTGTTATAATTAAAATTTTAATTCAAGTTTCCTTTGGGTATGAGTATTAGTAATGAAACAATGTAATATTGCTTCCGAAATCGCGAGGTCGTAAGTTAGGTAACTCACGCAAGCATCCGTAACAACTAATGAATGGCTTACAAAACCATGCAAAATACAATCCGAAGCAGGCACGCTGCTGCAGCGGCTAGATAGAACGAAACGGACGATAATAAGTAAGACAAACAAACCTCGTAGTCGTTCGCCGTGGACCGTGACTCCGATATTAATGGGAAAATAAACAAATCACTGAACGGTTGTGAAACACTATAACGGGCACGACACTCGCGATCTCGTTGCGATGACGACGGTACGTCGTGCGACGTGCGCACGCGCAGACAGTTCGACGCAGACTGACACCACAGAGACCAACTGTTGGTGAGACGATGGTGAACGTAACGACCTTCCTTCCCACAGTGCCTAGATGAAACCTTTTTACCACTAAAGAGATAGTTGAAAACTGTACTTAACTGAATGACTGGACCGTACTTTAATACGAACAAAAGTTATATAACAACTTTTCTACGATTTCATCGTTCGTACTTATAATTATCCTATAAGGATTCAGATAGATCCGTAACTAATATATATATATATTGGGATATCCAAAATTTACAACATATCAACTGTTATTAACTATTAAAAATAACGAAGGACAAACTAGCTTCCGGCAAACCGCAAAAATCTTATAAATATAAACACAGATAAATATATTCTATTCTCACTTGTTCCATACATATTAAGTAGTATTGTTAAATTAAAGAATATTACAGTATGATCATTTTATCTTCACTTTTTCTTAAAATACCCTTCCTTTACTGGAGGTTAGCTATCAGGTTTGCAAATTCGTCCGTCTTAAGCAGAACAGTTGTTATGCATTGGAAATTCCGGTCCACTCCTTAAATTTTCGCAGTCAGAATTTTTCAAACTCCCATCCATATTTTACTTTCAACTTTGTCTTTAATTATAAGCCGAAGCGGGTGATGTCTTTAAGTGTCACCAACTATCGTAATAAAAATTGATTTAGTTATAAAGTTTATACACCACTGCACCATCTGATATCAAGTCACAAAAAGGATATATAACATTAAAGAATTATTATATGTAAGTACCAATTTTTTGTATATACATATTTTCACATAGCTAAATAGGAAACGTACACATGAATAAAACGAATTCATTACACTATAATATTGTTCAAATTTAAAACAAACACCAAGCAATATTAAATATTATTTCAGCGTAAGTAGTTAAATAGTTGTGCAACGATATGCCGTTTCCGGCATCTGCTTGATTTTCGTAACAATATATAATTATTTGGTAAAAAAAAATTATTTTAGGTCACTCTTCCAGGAGATCAACAGTAATTACTGCCAAGCAAAAGTGCGCAAAAATTACTATGTACCGGTTTGAAAAAAACTAATATTATTCTATCCAAACGTTTCCAAGCGATTATAAAATTACTCCATAGCAACAATATTAAACATCCTAAATAGCATCTCATTGTGCATTGCAGTGCATTGATAGTTGATCGATTAAACCACACATCTACATCCATCAGTATTCCTACTGCTGTACATTGAGCCGAGAAAACTCAACTACTAGTAAATATTATAATACCCTATATTTAATCCTAATTTACTCTACATACATTAAAAGAAACCAAATGTTACAAACAGTGCAAATATTTTCAACATAATTCAAAGAACTTAACAGTAATGTGCCAAAATATTAACAAAACGTTAAAAAAATCATATATAGTATCCAATAATAAATAAAACTTAAACTTTTAATTTCCGTGTGCAACTTAGATCCAAAAAATTGTGTGACGACATAAATGTAATTTTATATAGATAGATAATGTACCGACGAAACGAAGTACTGCATACATTCTAACTAGAAATATAGATTGATTTATTCGAATTGATTGATTTCGATTCAAATTGATTCGCTCGCTGACCTAATGGTTAGAGCGTGCGGCTTTCATTCCGATGGTCGCGGGTTCCAACCTCGGCATGTACCAATGACTTAATATTTAAGTTATGTACATTTGTGAACTTTAGTTACAACAGCGAGATACAAAAACGGTGAAGGAAAACATCGTGAGGAAACCCGCACACTGATATCATCTTTGTGTGTGTGTGTGGCGGTCCCAATAAAGTGGCAACAGGCTCGCCCCCTGTTACATGGGACCTAATCTGACCACATCTGGCGAAACGTGGGTGGTTTATTCACCTCTGCCTACCCCTACTGAGAAAAAGGCGTGACAATATAAAAAAAAAATTCGAATTGAACTGCTAGGGGTCCAAAAGATCCTAAACTCTTGTAGCAGCAAAAGAAGGCACGTCTAAAGTAACACAAACACATTGGTGACCGATGCCGGTTTAATGAAATCCTTTCAAACATTGTCACCATTTTTATTACTATTTTTACAATAAATTTTTAAAATGAAATATTAGTTAAAAAAAACACTTGAAGGTTTTCAATAAGTAATTTAATACCTTAAAATTCTGCTCTTACATTTTATATCTATATACATTGTACTCTGTTCTCTGATGAGTTGAGCGCATAATAGTCATTAATTCTTACAGCAGATCCGATACGGAGCCTATGAACCCAGGTCCACGGCCTGTTGATATACGTTGTACTTTCCTTTTCACCTTTTATGCCCTGAAACATTTATTTATTCACGTAAAAAGGTATAAAGGAACAGTGTTCGTTTCGTTTTACGCAATAAATTGAAATGTTTTGCATTTTATAATCATATCCATTTAATATTAATAACTTTATATACTTTGTAAAAATAAAATTTAAATTTAAAACTTTTATATAGACTTTAAACCCAATTACAATTAGTACTAAAATTTAAATTTTATTTTATGAAATAACAATGTATCAAGATTAATTCAATCTGTCAAGCAATGCCAAAGTTACCAAAGTTTCCTCTGTTTATTTTGACCTAGATTATCTCAAAACATTAAAAATAGATTTAAGGCTTGGAAAATAATTGTATTAAACATTTAATTTACAAATCGGTTATCATAAAATGTTCAACTTTCACAAATTTACTGGACCTGGTTGGTGAGGTTATAATTATATTTATTATATATTAGTATTACAATGTTAACGTAAATAATTTTATAGGTATAAAGCGTGGAAAACATTTACTTAAGCAGAATCTAAATCAGAATAAATGGAGGACCATGTCACGTATGGATACACCTCCAGAGGAAACAACAATACAACAGTTCACTGTACCAAAAGGTATCATTGGTCAGCCGACGTATCATACTCATCCACATATGATATCTCGGGGTCATTTGACCTGCGGCATTACTCAGATGGAGTACAAGGAGAGGAGAGACATTTTCGTTACCAAACTACTGTCTGAAATGGATAATGTACACAGAAGTCATGTTGTAAATATTACTTTTTTTTATTTTTTCTGTAAATATAAAATCTTGTATTAACCTATTAATAAAAGCTTTTTCACTACATATTAACCTAGGTTTACTAATAATTCTTTTTTGAAGTATAACTTTCTGTTTTTATAACTACTGCCTTAGACAATGGTGCCTGTAAAAGCTCAGGCTGAACTCTTTCTTTACTCATTTTACAGATTGTCATCCCTGCAAGCAGCAAACAGTATATGTCAGACAAAATCCCATTTGTCTTCAGACAAAACTCTGACTTCTTTTATTTAACAGGTTGTTTGGAACCTTCTGCTATATTAGTTTTGGTAAAACCTGCTCAAATTGATAGCTATAAGGTAAGAATTGCAAGAAGCAAAAATCAGATCACAATTATATTTTTACAAAATTATATTTTTAATGGGTATACACTTGACCTAAATTTTACATGATGTTAAGTGATGATGAGACCATGGACTGTTCAACCAGAATACTTTGGCTCTTGTATGTTGACAGCCAGATCATGACAATGCTGTTATAGCAGGAGTTTTAATCATCATCAGCCTTTAAGTGTACACCGCTGGACATAGGCCATGGCAAGAGATTAACCTTATCACAATTAATTAAAGAGTAATAACTAGTCTAGAGCATTTAAACACACCTGACCACTATCCAAAGCAAACAATGTGTGGATCCGATACTGTATTCACATGGGGACTTTCAAGACAGGGTCAGGACCATAGGACAACAAATACAAAAATAGTCAACTATTTTAACATTTGCATATATTCTAATATATCTATTATATTTAATGGCATTTTCAAATTGCCAAACCAGTTGTGTGATTATTTAAAAAATGATTTCACTGGAGTTTCTATTGTAAAAAAAAATCTATAGTAAAATAGCAATATTCTTTCTGCTTATTTTTAAAATTTAGTATTGTACTAATTTCATTAAACTAATGTATAATTACAGAGTGTTTTGTTTGTACACGAAAAAGATCCACATGTGGAATTATGGGAGGGGCCTCGCAGTGGATGCAGTGTCTCTGCACAACTCTTTGCCGTTGACGAAGCGAGACCCGTAGAAAGCTTCAATCAATATCTAACACAGTAAATTAAAATACATATACTGTAACTAATTTTATATAAATAATATGTTAAGGATATTTTGGCAGAAAAGCTGTCTATATAAAATATGAAAAAAGATTAATTACCATATTTTTTCAATATAGTAATGATAGCTCAGTTAGAAAAGACTGATGAAACTTGGCGATATGACTCGGATAGATGCAGGTTTGATCCTAGTTGAGTATAGTTGAAAAGCTCATGCTTTCAGTAAAGCAAAATATGATGAAATTAACAAGTCCGAAGATCCTAAGACTTAAGATATCAGCTTAAGAAAGACGGCGCCAGATCCCATCAGTGGGAAATTCAAAACTGATCTTTGTTATTTATATGATTGCAGAGTGACCTCACTATCGAAGCCAGCTGTTTTATGGTACCACAATGAAAGTCCAGCCAATTCAGACATCCATGAAAATATCTGCTCCGTGTTACGACACGGCCATGTAACGTTGGAGGACCCCCAGAGAGTTTTGCACATTATGAGAGTCATAAAATCTCCAGCTGAAATTGAACTCATGAAGGAGGCATGCTACATCGGCTCCCAGTCAGTCAACATGGCGATGGCATGCACTAAACCTGGTGAGTAGGTTTAAAAATTACATTGTGTATAATTTAGGGGAAATAGGGATGTAATAACCGCCATGCTACACCTTGCTAATCAACAAAGGAGGCTAGGGCTCCCGCCAACCCGCATTGGTCCAGCGTGATTGGAAATGTCTATGTCCAGCAGTGGACGTCTATCCGCCAATGATGATGATGCAACGAGACAAGGGGTATGTTCACCTGTTGGTAAGTGATACACCCGCCCATAACAACGTGGCGTTATTCAGGATAATATATACAGCACCATTGAATCTCCTTACCCCAGTAATTATACTAGCTACAGCGCCCTTCTAACCATAGCACAGTAATGTTTGCACACTACTGTTTGGCAGCACAAATAGCCTCTGCAGCGGTACCTAAACAGTCTCCAACAGAGGCCTACCACCAATATAAGTTCTGATCCATCAGATCCCACATAGAAGTCACCATAAAAATCCATCAATTCATTCATTGAGGAGACCGTTTCTAGTTGAACATTAATTGTTGCAGGTATGTCGGAGAGAACTGTAGACGCTGTGCTCGAGTACACCTGTCGGCAGGCGGGGGCGGAGCACGCGGCTTTCCCACCAGTGGTCGCCGGCGGCGCGCGCGCAACCCACATCCACTACGTATCAAACAATCAACTTTTGGCAGACAATGAGATGCTCCTAGTTGACTCTGGTATAAACTTAAATATATACGTCAGCTGTATCTGTTTATGGTATAGTAAGGAAATAGTTAAAGGGTCCACAGTAAACGACTCACGGAACTCAAGCTAAACTCACCTGCTCGTGGTTCACCCTGCTAATCGATAAACAAGGCTCTGACTCCCACAAACCCACATTGGGCCAGGGTGGTGGGAAATGGCACAAATGCAGGTGCAGGCACCGCAAGATCGATTAATGTGGAGACCCTAGGAAGAAGCCTATGTAGTGTGATGATGATGAATGTCTTTTCTAAACAGTACATTATTCTTCCACAGGTTGCCAGCGCTGGATGTACAACTCGGATATATCCCGCACGTGGCCCGTCTCCGGGAAGTTCTCCAAATACCACAGGATACTGTACGAGCTGGTGCTCACTGTACAGGTTCGTTTCACATATCTATTAAAACTTTAAGAGCACTTGAAAGTTGGAGTCCTTCCAGCCCCAATGACTGATCTGGTCCTTGGTTTCACAGTCGACTATTATCGTACTGTTCATCTCACAGGCGCCATTGAAAATTTTTAAAACCACAACTCTTATCCCTCACGACTTCCATCTCTCAGGGTAACACCGTCTAAACCTATTACTTGCAAAGTTGTAAATTTAAAAAAAAAAACAAATCTTCCGTATATCCGTATCCTGTTTATAGGAAGAATATATTTTACGATGTAGTCATGGCCGAATCTTTAATCTGACTCGAAGAACAATTTTCGATGATAAATAGTCTTAGTCTCATCTTACAGAAACGGTTGATAGAGCTCGTTGGTGAACAAAGACCATCGTTGGACCAATTATTTGACCAAATGTGCCGACTGCTCGGCATGCACCTCCAGCAGGAAGGCATCCTGCCCAAGAGCATAGATGGGAACGATCTCATACATGTAAGTATATTTTTCCATGATGGATCAGCACAACCTTAATTTCACATGATGTTGTATTAAAGACGACATAAAGAGTTCAGTGTACCCGTGTAGATTACTTAAGTCCCATGTTCACATTTGGGACATGGCAATGCTGTGCTGCAAAGTTGCCAGCTTATTAAAATACTACCATCACACTCTCACTTGACTTCCAAATCGAACCAGAGACCCCTCCATGTTATAAAACTACTAATCACTTTTTAATTTCATCTTGATTGGAAATAACTAAATAATATTAAGAGATAATATTTTAAAACATCCTGTATATTGGTGTGATAAATTTAATCTCTTATTCTCCTGCCATTCACTTGATAGTGAGTGATACACTCACCAATAACAATGTGCCTTTAATTACATGAATGCTCATAACTTTGGTACATAAGGAGGTGTGTTTACTTACCGCAGTATTAACGCAAGCTACAGCATCCTTTATGGGTGATCAAATTCAGTAAATCATCATCATCATCACAACTGACATCCCACTGCTGGACACTGGTCCCTGGTATTATGTCCCACAAAGTTGAACTGTTTAAAACCAGTGGCTTCAGCTTGTTGATGGTTGCTATGAAAAGTGTAGGTGGGTGGTACCACCACAGCGTCTTTTACAGCAGACAAATAGTACTATGATCCGGTTTGAAGGGCGCTGTAGCTAGTGTGATTACTGCTTTAATGAGACTACATTTTCTTTCAAGTCGATGAGCACAATGTGGTGATGGGTATAAGATCCTACCTTGCGCCATGTTGTTATGGGCAGGTATCATTTATCATCAGGTGATCGACCCGCCCGTCTCGTCGCTGCTCAGCAGATTATTATGGTGTATTAATGATAACCTGATGTGGATGATGATCTGGTCCGCAGCGCGCGTACCAGCTGTGCCCGCACCACGTGTCGCACTACCTCGGGATCGACGTGCACGACGCGCCGCTCGTGCGCCGCCGCGTGCCCGTCTGCAGCGGGATGGTGGTCACCGTCGAACCGGGTGAATATTTCAGAAAATCATCCATATTTTAGCATAAATCCTGAGCTGAATAATGTTTTTTTTATTCGCTCTGTGATCTTCACCAGGTAGTTGCCAATTCGTAGTCACTATTTCAGAATAAGAAAAATAGTAGTAAGCCTCATAATTATTAGCCGATAGACGTCCACTGCTAGATATAAGCCTTACCATAAATAATTTCAATCACCAGGTCTATACATAGCGCCGAGGGACACATCCGTGCCGCCAGAGTTCCGCGGCGTCGGCATCAGGGTGGAGGACGACGTGCTCATCACGGACGCGGAACCCGTGGTGTTAACGGAAGCATGTGTGAAAGAGATAGACGATATCGAGGCCATAGTGGGGAAGCACTGCCTCTGAGACTTATTTTGAAAGTATTATATATAAAGCTTGCGACGAAACATTAATTATAGGGTTACCAGTGCGAATAAATAAATAGTAGAATTTATTTTTTGTTGGCAACACATTTATAATCTATTAAACAATTGTCTTTGGGCCTAACAAAAGAATCTTTTTTACTATAAAAATATTTGTCTATGGTAATTTTTCCTTTGACCGATAATGAGTGAAGGGAATCAGTTATTCTGGTCGTGCACTCCCCCAATATACATGGCCTCGTTGTCAGACGACTCCATTTGAAAATGAGGTTATCTGGTAGTCTATCAATATAAAATAATTGGTATATCTTCGGGCGGAAGCGAGAACAAAGAACATTAAAATTATATACTACAGCAATCAATTTACCCGTGTGTTTTGTATCTACTACTTCCGCCATATTTTATCGTTGATTTCAATACCAATTAGTGGCAGATTTATTACTGTTTTATTGTTCCCATCTGATAGGTGTCCCACTGCTGGACATAGTAACCTATTCAACAAAACATATTGCAGTGTTGCGAGTCCAAAATAGTCATAGAAGGTCAAAACAAATGTGATATATCAAAATTGATAGATTTTTTTATATAGCTGTATATAGGTTATGTTGCAATTTAGATAATAAAAAAAAAATATATAAAAAAAGGGATATTGTTGTTTTATTACGGCGGGTTAATAAATTAAATAATGTTAATTTTCACCGAATAATAATTTTAATTATTAGAAAATCGCGTTTCTCTTAACAATAAACTCCTACACCGAAGCTTACGACTTAAAACTTATCATAAATATAGGAATGTACATTTTGTAAATACATGAAAAAAAAAGACGATATAAAATTAAATCTAAAAATGGCGGCACTTCAGGATGGTCGCGTAAAAATGACCCTCAGATCCTTCCATTCGAGATAAGGCACTTAATCTAAATCTAGATTATATTATAAATATATGTATATAATAAAAAAATCTATTAAAAACCATAACTACGTTAACACTAATACAAAAAAAAAAACATTGGAACAGACAATATAGTCTTATTGGTGTCTGTGGTTACAGTGATTTTTTTCCACAGATTAAAAATATTTTTTTATGTAATTAATCGATAAGACGAGCTAGGCGTTTACCTATAGTAAGTGTACTGCGCCATATTGCGCTCTTCGCCTAAGACACGAGACATTGAGCCTCGTCACCCTAGTAATTACAGCGCCCTTCAAACCGGGACAGAGTAATGTTTACACGTTACTGTTTGGCGGCAGAAATAGGCGCTGCGGTGGTAATCACCTAGAATATTATACAAACAAGCTAAGCCTATCTAGTAGACGCAGTTTCGATCCCTTGACCTCCTAGTGAAGGTGAACATGTGGAAACCGATAAGTGATTTTCGTCAGCACGCGGCTGGAGTGGTGGACAAATTGCTATGACTACGGGTCCCAACTGTGGGATATAATAGAGAAATTAAAAATGTATAATTTTTCTCCACCGAGTTTTCAATATCTTTAAAGTGACGGTCATTATCCCTATTTTGTTTACATACAAAGAAGTAAATTTTTATTTGGACATAAATAGCAGTGGACGTCTGTCTTCTGATGATGATATATATATATATGTTTATGTATCATTCGCAACCAGCGCGATAAACTTTATTCTTATTTAATATATATATATTTGGGCATGCAATGATTTACCCATCATCATCATCAGCTAACAAACATCCATAGTATGTCTATGTCTGGTCTCCCCCAAAGACGTCCACACCGATCGGTCCCACGCCGCCCGCGTCCAGCGGCTTCCTGCGACCTTCAACCATATCATCAGTCCACCTTGTGGAGAGGGGAGACTCCCAACACTACATCAACCGATACTCGAGGACCTTACTGCCCCATCGGCTATTAGTCCATCGAGTAATATGTCATAAGATTTATATATATATATATTCTTAATAATGATAAAATACATTTTATTGTCTCTACATATAGTATTCCTTTAAATATGATTAATTAAAAATAAAAAAAAAAATAGATTGATTTTAAAGTTTTCTTATTCCACACATGTTTATCAAATTGTTGTAATTTTGAATTTTAATTATCTAAAGTTTTCTATACATTGATATTTTTATTGTTGTATACGTATTAAATATAATTTCTCTATTATATATATTATGTATAATAATATACGTATCAATATGTTATAAGAAAATAATTTTTTTAGAAATCACCTAATTACTTAACGATTTACGCACAACGTTTACGTTTTCACGTATTATAAGTAAATACACTATCACTCGAATTTAGGTATTTCCATCTCTGCGTACAAGATCTGTTCACTAACCCAATTTTAATGTAAAGTTCACCAGTCCACGTCCTCGGGCAGACCGCCGGGGTACTCGCCGGTGAGGCAGGCGGTGCAGTGGCCCCCCACACCGTCGCTCGGCGTCGTCTTCATGTTGTAGTGCACCGCGCTCACCAGGCCCTCCACGCTTAGGTATTCTAGGCTGTCCGCACCTGAAACATGGATTTTTTTTATATTCAAGAAACCGGCCAATGAGTTGATAATAAGTGATACACCGTCATGATCAGCCAATTGACGTCCACTGCTGGATGTAAGCCTCCTCCAAAGATCTCTACATATTTAGAGTTCACACGGGGGGATTGGGGCCATTTCCCACCATACTGTCCAAAACGAGTTGGCGCGAGCGAAAGCCTCAATTGTTAATCACCAGGGTACACCACGAGCAGGTGAGATTGGCTTGGATCCCGTGAGTTGATGTGCAGGACCCCTTACACCCCTATGCTTGCCCATAACGTGACGCTAGTTAGTGATATACAGCACCACATTGCGCTTGTCGCCTGAGACGTAAAATATATACAACGTTAGTTAATAGCTACAACGCCTTTCAAACCGGAACACAGTAATTTTTGCACAGTATTGTTTGGAGACAGACAGGGGCTACGGTTGTATCTACCTAGACGGTCTCTCATAACTGGAGACCTACCACCAGTAAATTGGTATTTTATTAATTTGAAACTTCTCTTGGGGTGGTGTGAATAGGATTTTATAAATTGAAGAGGAGACAATTGTAAATGTATACATAATGTTCAAGCAGTAAGAGAATGAGATAAAACTTGTTTCCACATAATTTCCTATCCTTCGTCTCCTCTTTATGTTAAGGTCTGCAGTGCACCCTACACTCCACTGCCGTATGCTGACTCTACATACTATGGAGACTAGTATCACTGGTGTGCTGCATGCTGTACACTACACTACACTACAAAGAAATATATGACAAGAGAGAGAGAAATACTTTTAAATAGTATAGTAGACCGAGTTCTCTCTCTGTTTATCATCTCCAAAATGTATCCATTTCATTCTCTTACAAACTAGTGAACAGCGTTTCCCACCACGTAGACACGCTGTTGTTTTTTTATTATTATTATTTAGAACCTAAACTGGAAACCAATTGTGGTTAATCAACTGCCTCCGTGGTTAAGTGCTTTATAAGATGGTTTCCAAATCGATTCCATAGCTATATTTGCAGTTTGATTGGAACTAGGGTTTCTACCAACCCACCTGAATAGCTACCATCCTCATAAGGTAAAACTGCCACAACCAGCTTCAGTTTGTTCTAGCTGTAAATATACGACAGCCAGAGAATTATGAGCTTCAACTGGTATTATGGCTTCTGCGTACTACCAAGGTGGTCCAGATGGTCTATCTGGTGATAAATTCCTGATAATTTAGTGAACAATGTACCACTTACCGACATGTTCTGCTAACTTGAAGGAGTCCATTTTGTTCGCTATCAGCTCCTCTCTCGTGGGTATGTTGATGCCCATGTAGCATGGATACTTCAACGGGGGCGAAGCTATCCTTATGTGAACCTGTCAAATAAATGTAGTATGTTTTTTTATAGGAACCTGACGAAACGAGAAAAACATTCACTTGATGGTAATGGCGTTAGGTGGAACAATATATACCAGACTATATAGCGGCCATTGTTTTGAGACAATTTGTTGTCTTGTTACCCCAGT
Organism: Troides aeacus; assembly: GCA_033220335.2. NCBI lineage: Eukaryota > Metazoa > Arthropoda > Insecta > Lepidoptera > Papilionidae > Troides > Troides aeacus. The sequence continues at coordinate 1,787,130 of CM067272.1, read as the reverse complement.
AATTACACTAGCTACAGCTCCCTTCAAACCGGACCACAGTAATATTTGCACAGTGCTGTTTGTCAGCTGCAATAGGCGGTGCGGTGGTACCTACCTAGACGGTCACTAGCATCAGGAATATACCACCAGTATGTTATTAAGTGTTATAACAATAAAGACGTGAGATGGATACCATATTCATATAGTGGTATTAAATGTCTGCCTTCAATCAAAAAAATTGGTTGTAAGAGTTCTTGCACAACTCACGGGATCCAAGTCAACCTCACCAGCTCGTGGTGGGTGCTGTTGATCCATAAACGAGGCTCTCGCTCCCACCAACCCGCAATGGGCCAGCGCGGTGGGAAATGGCCCAAACCCCATCATATGAATCGACTGCAGAGCAGGACCGATCGATGTGGAGATCGTTGTGGAAGGCCTATGTCCAGCAGTGGACGTCCATCAACTGATGATGATGATGAATTTATAAATTATAAAGTTTATACAACACAATTAAAGTAGACGATTCGAAATATAAAATAGCGTATGTTGTTAATTGCTTAAAATATTTCTAATTGTTTTAGTAATTACGTTAATCGATTTATTACTTAGTTATGATTAAAAATATAAATTTTTCATTTAACGTAATAACCAAAATAATTCATAAATATCTACGGCTATAAATTAAATTTCATACCATAATAGTATTAATTATATTTAAATTCTTTATAGTAATTTTTTTTCAACCGCCATTTTACGTATCCTCTGTTGGGGAACCCTCTCCTCCGCTTAATATGAGGCCGATGGGGCATAGTCACAATAGGAGGACTTAATGTCTATGGATCACGGATACCATATCCACGAACCCCGAGTCCGATGCAGTTGCTATGGTTGTCGAAGGAACTACCGGCGCATAGTCTATTTCTTCCAGTCAACATAGGATGTGGTTTTATATCTTTGTGTAAAATGATAGAAGAAGGATGGGAAGCTAGAAGCAGGGACTTTACCTCCGCCGCGCCCGCGTCCCTCAGCAGCTTGATGATCGGTCCGATGGTGTTACCGCGCACGATGGAGTCGTCAATGAGCACAATCCTCTTGCCCTTGACGTTTTCGGAGAGCGCGCCGAACTTCTTCGCGACGCCCAGCTGCCGCAGCCGCGTCGACGGCTGGATGAAGGTGCGGCCCACGTACCGGTTTTTGCACAGCACCTCCATGAACGGTATACCCGACTGAAACAATTTTTGTAAATAATATATATACAACTAGCTATTCCCCTCTTACTCTGCTAAGGAATGTTAATATCAAATTTCCAGTCTCCAGGCCTTATGGTTCCAGAAATATCAGGATGAGTCTCTTCATAAGTAGAAATCTCTTATATATTTATAGATTAGTCGAAAATATATATTTTATTCATTTGCGTATTAAGTGTACCGCTAATGAATTTGTTGACGGGAAGTAAAGGATCTCACATAACAACTTACGGAATCGAAGCCAACCTCACCTGTTCGAAGTGCAACCTGTTTATCTACAAACGAAGCTCTAGCTCCCACCAACCCGCATTGAGCCAGCGTGGTGGGAAATAGCTCAAGACCGCCCATAAAATCACTCCGATCTTGTGTGAATTTGTGGAAAGCCTATGTCCAACAGTGGACGTGTATCGGCTGGTGATAGCAGTAAATTTGTTTAGAGTGCATGTGACAGAGAGTCAGCATTCAGACTTGATGATGCAACGTCAAGATATGTCATATCTTTTTTGCTGATTAGACTTATAACTGCTTTACTTCATTTTATGTAAAGTTCATCTCGTAGAATATAAAAAAAAATTGCGCGCACCTGCCGCGCGTAACCGTGCGCCGCGGCCGTGCCCGACTCGGGTACGGACGACACGATATCCGCGTCCACCGGGGACTCGCGCGCGAGCATCCGCCCGCACTGCAGCCGCGCGGAGTACACCATCTGACCTGATAGACAGAGACGGAGGAATAACATAAATAAATAAAGTTTGACGAAAATCATTAACCTAATAAATACACTGCTCGGTATCGAAGTGCAAAACCTTCTCTATAGCATGACATATGAAGAAACAGAAAGACTAATGAAATAAACGGCACTTAGTGATCATACAACATGCACACTAACACACACGTCACAAATATATACACATTAAAAAAAAATTTTTTTGTTACTCATAGCGGGAGTAGTACCTTCACCAGTTAGGGTCCTGAGATACAAGCTGTGCTTAATTCGAGACCCGAGAAATATGTGTTCAAATATGTTTGTAAGACTGAATTAAAAAAAAAATAAGAACAAAGAATAATTCTTTAAAACACCAATTTTTTTTTTCACCTTTCTTCTTGCAATACCTTAATTTTATATAGTGTTATGTATGTTCGCCCAGAATACTTCAACTCGGATATATTGACGGCCGGAACACAGCGATGTTGTCATGCCGGCATATTTAGAACATAAGGTTGCAATTAGCTAGTCTGGTGAGGTGAAAAAAATATGATCATCACCCAAACTGCACACGTGGCCCTGGATTCGATCCTCAGCAGCTCCATCATAGAGGTAGTTAACGTTACATTTTTAGTGTCACATCTTAAAAGTAGATAAAGGTTTTTTTTATATAACACAAGATGACCTTTCTACCCTTTACATCTTAATAACCCTCTTATGATAGGCTTCCTGTTAATTAAGCTGATATCATTACTGTCAGTGACTCTAACATATAATCATCATCATCATCCATTAGACGTCCACTGCTGGACGTAGGCCTCCCCCAAATGTCTCCCAAATTACAATATAAAATTAATAAATACTTACCCTCAAAAATGCTGTCGGCTCTCGCGAAGTACACGTACTCGAAGATGCAGAACGCCTGCTGCTTTTCAAGCGGCCGCTCCACCACCGCCACTGTCCTGATGCCGCGCCGCGACATCTCCACTATCTCCCCTGGCAACACCTCACGCACGTACCGCGCGCCTGCGCATATCACGACAAACATCTCTCATAAAGGATATCTCTTACCTGACATCATCTAAGAATTTATTTATTTCTCCCATCAAGTGGTTTTTTTTTTATATTGGGGTCATTAAACTACTTTTGTAGAATAAATTACGTAAGACGATTTTCGAATAGGTTACGTACAGTATTGGTGCATGCACACAACGCAGGACCGGTCGAAGTCAAGATCTTTAGAAAGGCCTATGTTCAGCAGCGGACGTCTATCGGCTGAGGATGATGAGGATTGGTGCATGACCTTAAAATGAACATAACATGATACTTATTTATGTGATGATCATCAGCCGATAGATGTCCACTACTGGATATAGACCTTACTCAAAGATTTCCATATCGTTATTTGATGCTTATTTCTATATGTAAGAAAAACTTAGTGACCGTAATGTCGAAGACAGAATGATGTTGAGGAGAAAGCTAAAAAAAGCCGAAGCACATGGGATAACGTCTAGGAAGAGAGAGAGTAAGACTAACTCACCAATTGAAAGAAATCCACAGGACTCGGAGGAAACGACCCAACCCTCAGCTCGATCATCAACACCATTCTTAGAAGTGCCATTCATCAGGACTGTAATGATATAAAATATAATTAACAATTATAATCTAAGTCTATATCTTTCTAATATTGAGTGCTGTACAAATACTATCAAAAATTATATATTATTGTCTATGGCTTTATTAATTCATCCATTATTGAATTTATAATAAACCTGTTATGGTTGATGATGTAATGGTTGTTTGTGAGGAGCAAACCAATTAATGATGAACGTGCATAGAAAAAAAGATAATGTTACCTCATGTGGCTATAGAATAGTTATACAATACAATAATTTTTATTAAGTGCTGCGATAAAAAAATTATCCGCTCGAGCAACACCATTAGTTTCGAGGAGTGTGAAAAATGAATTAATTATAATAAAATATGAATGATTCATGCATTACCCGCGGCATGCTGCGCCGAGGACTGTTTGTAGGCATCTGTGAAGGTTTCGTTCAATTAGAGCACCGCAGCATAATTATCATACACAATGGAAAAAAGAACTGTTATAAATATATCGTTGTCTTTATCTGAGGAAAGAAATAACCACTTTTCCACATGATAGTACTTCATACCGATATGAGGAACTTTGCACTTGGTATCTATCCATGAGCTCCATTCACTTTGTGGAAATTATAACCCTCTTTGGATAATGCATGCAGTTACCCATTGACCTATGACATTCAATGACCCATTGAAGACCAGGTCTTTAAGTTTAAAAATAGGCAAAAGACTAAAGTCTATACAGTTTTGTCTTTGGTTCTTCCTTTTTTATATAAATTAATTATCCAAAAATATAAAAAATGTGGTGAAGATTTCTGGAACTTTTAATGTTTATGAAAAGATTTTTTGAATAAAATATATTAGTTATGGCGGTAATTAAAAAAAATCCCAATATGATTTGTTGCAAACAGACAAATGGTGTACACCAAGTAGACATTCAATGAAGCTCTCGGTTGACAGAATACTTACATGAAGATCCCAATGGAAGTATCTTTCCGAGACAGAGCGGCCGGTTGCCATAAGGATCCCTTACCGCGTAGATTTTATCCTTTAGCATTATCACCAAGGAATAGCTGAGAGGTGCTAACCTGCGATACAAATAGGCAACAAGTTAAAGTTTAAAATTTTTTATTATCAAAGTTTCTCTTCACATATTTAGTGTAAGGCTTGACCATCATCATTATCAACCAACAGACACGAACTGCTGGACGTAAGCTTCTCCCAAAGATCTCTACATCGATCGATCCTGCGCTGCTCGCAACAATGTGGGAGGCCTGCCAAAGCTACGTCTTCCGGTATGCGGTTACCATTCGAAAACCTTGGTGCCCCCATCGACTCTCAATCTTCGAGCGATGTGTCCTACCCATTCCCACTTGAGGCTAGCAATCTTTTGGACTATGTCGGTGACCTTAGTTCTCCCGTAAATGTAAGGTTTAGGTCATTTGGAAATATCAGATTCTAATTTGTATGAGGACTGTGTTTAGTGAAATTACTGTGGTGATGAAACCTAAAACCTCGTATGTCAAGATCACGAACATAATATGGCGCCACATTATCATCGCCTCTTATCACCACAACTATCCGTACGTTCAACGCCTTAACTACTTGAGCACTTCACAATCACTAGTTTCAAAGGTCAACAAAGAACAAATAAATAAAATATATTACCTCATAAGGTTGTTGATCCTGGCAGGCCAGTCCGGACCGTTGGTCTCACCTTCTGGTGGGTTGAGGCACAAAGCCTGAGTTATTAGTTCTGAATCGGAGTGCGTCGACAGCCCTACGCCTCTGCCCAGGACCTAAACAAAATGAACATTTTAGGAAACTTTCGACTAAACTAGTCTTAAAACGTAAATTTTAAGTAACCTTAAGTCTTTATATAAGTGATGTTAACATGGATTTTAAGTCGACTAAAATATGATGATATTTTTCATACCTTTAAAAACAACATTACTACTTTGTATTTGTATCCAAATAAAAATCTCTACGCATGCGCAAGTAGTAGATGTCTATTAAATGATAATTAAATTCAACTGTGATAATGTTTGTTCAGCAGATGGTCTACCGAGTATAAGACAAAAGAATTCTCACCATTTTCCTCAAGCTGCTGCAGTTGACCAGTTCGCCGTTGTGAGCCACGGCCAGCGCCCCGTGTGCCGTGTGCACTACGAAGGGTTGGCAGTTCACCTCCTCGGATGCGGCCGACGTGGAATACCTGATTACACAAAACACAATAAATAAACCAAATTTTTACTCAGTTCCAAGATTCATGTTTAGGCTCTTTAAAATCCAGATCTACATCCAGGATGTACAATCTGGTGAAAGTTGTGGGAAGTTACTACAATAAAGCAAGACCAAATTGGAATGGAGTTCTGTGGAGCCTTTCCCAAAAAATATTATTGATTTATATTAAACATAATGATATATTTTTTTAAATAGATTTTACACAGAAAATGGTTAAGCGTGTTCTTCTTTAATATTATTCTGAATTTGATATATATATATATATATATATATATATAACTACCGATAGTTACAAATCTGGTTCTTAAAAACTCTATCACCAATCAAAGTGTACCATTCATACGGGCTAGTACCAAGGATCGTCTGGTAACAGACCAAGCGATTAACCGTTGAGCCAGTGGTTGTATAATAAGGCTAAGGTAAGCCCTGCCTGCTAACTAAAAAGGTTTTCGGGTTTGTGCACTTTGAAGGTTGGGGCCCTAATTGTCCACTCAGCAAACTCGGGAAAAAGGAGTACGCGGTCGCCTAGTGCTTGTCGTACCAAAGCTATGATTCTGAAGAGGGCTACAGCCCTCCCTTGAACGTGCTTTAGGTGTAGTATAGGCACCGGTGCGTTCCGTAGAAGATCCCGGGGCCTCTCACAACGCACTAAGGATGATCACCCATTGGGTTTTATTGGGTGAAAATCCTACATAATAAAGTCTTTTCTAATGAAGCAGGGTATTTTTTTAGAAGATTTGCCCCTCATTAACAAAAGAATGTTCTCTCTTGTCGGAAACCGTCTAGATTCTACGGAAGTAGCGAAACATAACTTTCCATAAGTCATGGCTATGAGCATAATGTGGTGCAGTGTATATCATCTGGCGCCACATGGTTATAGGTAGGCGTGTCAGTCACCATAAGGTGAACGTCTTGCTTGTCTTATCGGCTTGTCAAATAAAAAAAAATCCATTCATAATCTTAGTCAGCCAATGGATAGAGGCCCACAACTCCCCCAAAGGAGTGAAACGTATATAATAATGACGATAAGTGGTAATTCTTCCACCTGGCATATATTTAACAAGTATTCTTTTTTTACTCCCATCAACCCGCATTGGGCCAGAGCGGTGGGGAGTGGCCCAATTCCCCCATATGAATCCTTACAAATTTGGACTTCTTTGGGCTTGTCTATCGGCAAATGATTCTTTTTTATGGATAAATATTAATCAACTCATAATACATTCTCACGGTCACAATGATAACTGATAACAAAATCATTGTTAGGGTCAATGGCATTTGTAATTATCAACTCGCCTGGTGTGGCCGATGCCAAGGTTTCCCTTCAGCTTCCTCATGGCCTCGTCATTGAAGATGTTGTTGATCAGGCCCATGCCTTTGTGTGAGTTGAAGGTCCTCGCGCTCTTGCCCTCCGATGTCACGATCCCGGCCGACTCCTGGCCCCTAGATAAAATAATAAAACGTAAATTTTTTTTTCATATATTTTAGTAAACCAAGGATTCAAACAATCTAGTATTCACACAGCTATGGATAATATTGATCGAAGATAGGCTTACCTGTGCTGCAGCGCCACCAGCCCCAAGCATATCACCTGAGCGACGTCGACCTGGGTCGGCCACTCGCCGGTGCCTATCGCGCCGAACACTCCGCATTCGTGTGTGAGTCCTTACAACAATACATCACCTTGAAATCCCAAAACCATTGAATCCTTTTATCGTTAACTACTCTAAATAAAATACTTAACTAAAGCTGAATTTTTGTTTTGGCATCAAATTTTAGACAAGTCCGAAACCTTGGATCAGGATAACAGGCACAATTTTTTTATTAAAACCTCTCCATCAAGAAGATACGCAAGCCACCTTATAATTCAACCCTTCATCCATAATCCAAAAGACAATGAAGAAGGGTGTTTGAAGAATGTTTGGAGTTACTCTGCGCGATCAGAAATGTGGAGATCTGCAGAAGTACTAAGGTCACCGACATAGCCCAATAGATTGCTAGACTTAAGTGACAGTGGGAAGGGCACATTGCTCGGACCAACAGCCGATGGTGTAGTAAGAGGTCTTCGAGTAACGTCCGAGTACCAGTAGACGTAGTGTTGGGGAACTCCCACAAGGTGGACCGACGATCTGATAAGAATCACAGGACCAATCTTTGTGGAGAGTATTGTGAGAGGCCTATGTCAAGCAGGGGACATCTATCGGTTGATGATGATGAATCTGAATATACTTTTAAAGCATTTCTATAATTATTTAAATCCACTCTAAATTTATGTAAAATTTATATTTAAAACTGAACAAAGGGTAAGTTTGTCACAAAGACCCTTAAACACCTTACCCGATTCAACAGCCCCTCTGCCGTATCTCTTGCTCCTAACTTTCACTTCACTCTGTGTCCTGTCACACTGACAGCTCGACTGACAGCCGTCACCGCTTGTGTCATTCAGGCCGAGCCTCTCCATGTGTCTATCAGTCTGTTGATCCTCTCTGCCGTCGCTTAACTTACATGGCGTTGGCCCTGCGGGACCGTCCATGTTATTTCTGTAATAGAGGAAAATGACTTTTAGTACTTTTTGTTTCATACTAGGCACACAATAAAACTACGAACAAACACCAAAATGCACACTTGGAGGAAGGAAGGAAGGAAGAGACAGTATGCTGCACTTGTGCTCTGATCATGAATCTCGTGTATTATAAGAACATTAGGGAGTTGAACCTCATTGAGAGAAAAAGCTCTGAGTCTTAGTACTGTATCTTTTTTTTTGTTTTATGGGGGAAATCTTCAAATAGATACCCTCCTTCGGGAGAGGAGTCAGAGTTATGTGAAATTTTAACGTAATAAAACACCATCGGTGTTCTGCATGAATCCGTTCACAGAGGCTCCTGGATCTCTTATAGAAAGCACCAGTTCCCCTCTACACTTTATGTTAACACGTCTCTGAGGAGGGGCCAAACGCTCCTAGGCATCATCGCTGAGCCGTACACTGTCCCACACGGGTTCGCTTGTTGAGCGAGAAGGACCCCCACCCTCAAGGCCCTCAAGACTCCTAGACCCTTTTAGTTGCTTTCTACGACAGGGCTTACCTTAGTCCTGCTCTTAATAGCCCCACACTACACGGCTACCAATTAGTGTACCTAAAACATTTAATAGTAACTTAAGCTAAGCACTTTAGTCTTTACTGCTAGCAGTTCAACTTCGACTTACGCTCCAAGTACGACAAAAAGTTATTTTATGACTTAGAATTTTTTATCAACAATGGTCTAACGCTTGACCTCAATATCATGTGGTATTCAGTGATTGTACTACTCCGGTTCTAGTATGTTGACAGTCGAAATACAATAGCAGCAATGCTGTTATGGCGACAGATTCATAATATGAATGTGGTAACTAGCCAGGGCTTTTGTATTCGCCATATTCGCAGAAACGTGGATCTTGCTAGAACTATAGAAGATAGACGCTATATAGATGTGGTGCTGGAAGAGAATGCTCGTAGTATCGTGCGAGACGCGCAACGATTCTGTACTTCAAGAACTCGGCATCGAGCAACGTTCATCATCTTTGGTATAGTTTCGTATCCCCATCTTTTTTGGACACGTATGCTGTCGAGGGAAGGCAGCTATTGAGCGACTTATGGTCCAGGGAAATGTTGAGGATACCAGGTCACGAGGAAGAGCGCCTATGAGATTGACTGACCAGATATAGGCGGCATTATATGGCCCATCATCGTTACCACTATATTAATGCACTAGGAAGGAGGCTATCAGAGAAGAATTATGGCGTGTTATTAACCTTGCGACCGACACCTGAAGTGATGATCACGACCACTCTATCAAGAGTGATACCGACGAAGAAGTAGTCAAGCGGATACAAAAACAACGGTACCGCCCAAACTAAAGTATACAACACAACGTCTTGAGAAGAAGGACCTCCATATTACAAATAATATGAATAAAAACTAAACAGCAACAACAAAAAAATTAAAAAATAAAACAGAAAATCTTTTTACCTTTATTTTCAGCCAGTGATAAACGTTAAGCAATAAAAACTCTTTTAACAATAATTTAGTCTACATATATAATGACGTATACATAATAGCGTCAATTTTATTAGAGAACTGTTCACAAATTTCGAACGACCGCCAGTGTGCACGCGTCCTAACGCCGGCCGGTGACTAACCGATGTCAACCGGAGCACAGATTTTATTATATAACGAACTAAAGGAGTTTTTTAATGATAACAACACAACAAACGTTCGCCACAGAAAACAACACTGCGTTGACTGTGAACAGCATCAGCAATTACTGGCGAATGAAAAAAATCATTTTAATTATTTGACGTCAGTTCACTCATACGAAAATATTATTGTCAATCCGATGAAGACCTACTTAGGTGTCCCACGTCACTGTGTTATCGCATGGATTTGTAAGACGTAGTGTGACCTAGTAATCAGGGTTGGTTTTCCGTAAGGCAGTTTCGCTTCATATCCGGAAAATCGGATCTATTGTTTTTTTTAAACAAAGCAAAAGAGCAAGTACTACAACATCTATTTTCTTGAACATCCGCCGGTAATAATTAGGAAATAGGACGTTTAAGATTGAATCTATTCAAAACTTCTCTTTTCTTTACCATAGTAATTACACAACCCCTTACATATTTACAATCAATTTACAGTAAAGATTTAAGATATTAACTACTTACGTCAGTAACTTCGTTAGACGAATCGAAACAGTAGTTTGCACAAATATAAAGAAATATGTGTTGCAATAATAGTAGAAATCTACTGGTGACAGGTCTCTGTTGCCGGAGACTGTCTAGATCGGTACCACCTAGTTCTGCCACTAAACATTAGTCTGTTCCGATTTGAAGGGCCGTTCCGTTGTATATAGTGTAATTATTGTTTTTTTTTTATGGCGGGGGTAAACTTTATAATAGATACTCTGCTTCTACCCACTAAAAATGCCCTCGGTGGTCTCCGTCAGTGTATTAGGAGGGGCTCCGAGATCTTCTACGGAACGCACTGGTACCCTCCTGCGCTCTGACTAAAACACCCCGCAAGGGCGAAGCCCTCCTTAGCACCCACGCTGTGCTACGGCTAATATAATACCACCATGCATTTGCCGTCCCCCTAAGGCTCGCTTATTGAGCTCTAAGGGCCCCACTTTTTAGTCACCTTATACGACAGGAAAGGAATACCTTAGTTCTATTCTTACTAGCCCGAAACTACAGGGCTGATTTAACATCCAAACTAGTGCGTTATGATCAGGCATATAATTTACCATCAGGTGAACATCCCAGTAGGGGTAGACAGAGGTGAATAAACACGCCATTTCGCCAGATTCCCCATGTAACAGGGGGCGAGCCTGTTGCCACTTTATTGGGTCCACCACACGCACACAAAGATGATTTCAGTGTGCGGGTTTACTCGCGATGTTTTCCTTCACCGTTTGTATCTCGCTGCTGTAACTAAAGTTCACAAATGTACATAACTTAAATATTAAAGTCATCGGTACATTCCAACCTGCGACCTTCGGAATGAATACCTCACGCTCTAACCATTAAGCCAGGGAGCTACATTATATATACTTACGCTTGCGTAAATGTAAAAATGTCTACGGACTATGCGTATCAATGCAACGTAATATTTTTTTTTATTACAACATTACTATTCCGCGACATATACAAATACTTATGAACTTGTGTTGTGTGAAAGTTTATATGATTGAATGTTTATACGATTTTGTCAAACGTAAACAATTTTTTCATATATATATATATATAGATATATTTGATCAATTTCTACGTTGACGTCAAACAATATCAAATGGGGCTTTATAAATAGGGTGCAAGGTTAATTTAATTCAAATAATGACGAAACATTTCTATATTGAGATGTGAACATTATTTTTGCCAGCGATAAACTCTATGTAAACAGTGGAGACGCAATTCTGGTGCCCTGTGCCGTCAGATCAGCCGCGGGGGGTCAGTTAGTCAGTTATCGTGTGACATTTAGTATCTTTCCATAACATAAGGTCTCACTCAATTGCGCTATAAACAACAGATAAACTCCACTTGCAAATTAATACCCCGTTTACGTCTAGCAATATATATATAAATATATAGTAGTAAACGGTGGAGAGGAAGACTGAAGCTGCGATGGCTGGGTGTACTGACAAAGGATATGATGAGCTCCGATCTCAAGGAAAGCTATGTTCCAAATAGTGAGAGAAATAAGAGAGCAGACCTTGTCATAAGACGAGGCAAATGCTAAGTAGAAGTTGTTTTCCGCTGGCTTTGGTATCCGTAATATAAAATTAGTCATGAGCCAACCTAACCTGCTCGTGGTGCACTCTACTAATCAACAAACTAGGCTCTGGTTCCCCCCAACGCGCATTGGGTCAGCGTGGTGGGAAATGACCCAAATCCCTCCATATAAACCCCTATAATCAGCGAGCGTCGCTAAACCGATCGATGTGGGGATCTTTTAGAGAGGCCTATGTCCAGCAATAGAGGTATATTTGCTGATGATGATATAACATTAGACCGCAAATAACTTTCTAAAGGAACCGTTACTATGGCAACCGCATAAATAACACGAAAATGTTTATACAAGTTACTTAGAAGTGAAACTATGGAGGTTCTATGTAATTCAAATAATCAATAGCCATATAATCCACGCCGTTATGGGCAGGCGTATCACTTACCATCAGTTGAACGATCCGCTCGTCCCGTCACTTAATCGATTAAAAAAAATCCAATACATCGATAACCTTCAATATTTTAATTCGAACATTCCGATATTATACCGATATAATAAGCATATCGATTACTTATTACTGGTCGAAAAACAAATAAGACGATAATAAAAAAAAAAATATCGATGAACAAATAGGAAATGTAATGTTTCATAAAAAACAGGTATTACACTCGTTAAGGACCCCTGATATATGATACCCGCTGAGTTGCATCGATTCCGATTCACACCGGTCTACATGCAACTCCTTATCAGCAGTTCGTGCCTAGAAACTGTACACCAGCACCGTTGGATGCACCGGCTCCCACGGGATGACAAGGAAACACGACCAGACTAATACCTAACATCTCATTAGAATAAGTTAATATTGTAATATAACTTGATTTAAGCGACTTGAAGAACGGGACGTTCACCTGACGGTAAGTGATACGCCTGCCCGTAACAACGTCACTGTTTAGGATGATTAATACTGCACCACATTGCGCTCATTGCTTTGATATACAAAGTCCTTCAAACCGAAATACAGTTTTTTTTAATCAATTAAGCTACTTGAAGAACGGGAGGTTCACCTAATGGTAAGTGATACTATGACGATAGAATGTTATACACTGCACCACATTGGGCTTGTCCGCCTGAGACATAGATGATGAGTCTTATTACCCCAGTAATTACAATGCCTTTAATATATAACAGTAATATCTGCATAGTAATCTTTGTCAGCTGCAATAGGCGCTGCGGTGGTACCTAGACGGTCTCCGGCACCCACCACCACCGGTAAACCTCCAGCTGGAGCCCAAGTAATTCACTATCAGACTATATATGTAAATAGTGAAATATATGTTATCGTATCGTCGTAAACATTTATAACAAAAGTTTACAATAAATAGGTCATTGCTTTATATTGTTTATGAATATGTTATATATTAACATATCACATGATGCAACATTATCACAACCGAGTGTATCATTCCCTCCTACAATTATGATAAATAGTACCTCAGAAATCTTCCTATAGAATACCCTGCTTCTGGGGAGGGACGTCAGGGTTATGCGAGATTCTTTCTCACTAAAACTCTCTCGGTGCTCTACATCAGTGCTTTCGGAGAAGCTCCGGTATCTCTTATAGAACGCACCGGTCTCTCTCTGCACTTTGTGTCAATAGTCTCTAAGACCAAACCCTCTTAGGCACCATCGCCGAGCCCATCGCTGTCCCACACAGGTCCCCTTGTTGAAAAAGATCCCCACCCTCAACGCCCCCGAACCTCCTATACCATTTTAGTCGCCTTCTACGACAGGCAAGGCTTACCTTAGTCACTGTTCTGTTCCCCTGGCTTAAGCTAATAGCGTTGAGACATACACCACAGGATTTTAGCTGGAAAGTCTAGCATAAAGCCCTCTGTTGCTTCCACAGCAGAAGGGTATCCAATGCAGGATTTCTCCAGGAAAAAAAAAAGGCTTACCTTAGTCCTATTCTTGCTAGCTACAGAGTTGATGATATAATATATAATTCTACAAAGTTCTTTTTCTATAACCTAATCTAGATTGGTAAGGATTGTATTTTTGCATACCCACAGCAAGTGATACTCTTCCCCGTAACTATTAGCGCTAATTAAAATATTTACACTGCATCGTTGTGCGTATCCTCCAAAACATCTATGGCTTATGTCTCGTTTTACAAACTTGACGCCAGAAACATTGCTACGGTGACACCTACTAGAAGAAAAGCTAGCTCAATAAGAGAATAGTGCCCCATGACGACACAATCATTCCTTAACCAATGCATTTGCCTACAGTTGTCATCATCAGCCGATAATCTGGACACCTACTACTCCCAAAAATTCTTCGCATATATTCTTCTCTCTCTTCTTCGCAATAATTACAAATTGTAGAGGTATTGAGGAACGCACGCAGCAACATCAGCACTATATTGATAATGATAGAACGAGTTACTAAGTACAACAGTATTACGAAGATCCAGAAAATGGACATCATCAGTATACTCCGTAACGACTTACTGACCTAAGTCTCGGCATTACAGAGATCCAGAAAGATCCAGTTGTTGGATACAGTTGTATATTCCGTAATAACTTGTTGGGATGAGTCAATAATACACATGTACGATTTGATAAACGATAGCGTGATCTATTGTTCATGGTGGCGCCATCTATTCAATTGTTCGAAAACTTCTTAATACAAAATTTAAATATTTATAACGTAAATTACATCAAATTATTGTTGTGAACAGTATGAAATTATTTTTAAAAAAGTCAATACACGAACTCGGCGTGACGGCCATTAAAGAACTCGTTTAAACTCGCTCACCGCAGACTCCTCGGCGTCGTTAGTCTCATGATTTTTTTGTTTAAAAATAGATCGCATTTAAAACTCGTATCGATGGTAAAAATATAATAATTACTAATCGAGAAAAACTTGTCGATTAGTAATTAATTTCAACAATGTAACATTTCTTCCAAGTCTATCGGATGATGATGATGATGATAAGTTTCTTTGCCGGATAGCTGGTTTCATTGTAAAGCTCTATCGAGTCCATTACAACAATATTAAAGTGTAAATAATAACTAGTCATTACTCTAACGAAACATTATTTCAACATTCGGCACAAATTTCAATTGCGTTTCGTAATCGATTTTTTTTTTATTTGTAAAATGATCACAGATTAAAAATGCTTCGCATTTTGTAAGCGGCCAGTGCTTGTTAATAATAACAATGGCGTTCATTATTAACATTTTGACACTGGTGGTAGGTCTCTGTTGCGGTTGCATAGGTAGGTACC
This sequence comes from Troides aeacus, assembly GCA_033220335.2. Lineage (NCBI taxonomy): Eukaryota > Metazoa > Arthropoda > Insecta > Lepidoptera > Papilionidae > Troides > Troides aeacus. Next base: position 1,771,810 of record CM067272.1, on the reverse strand, counting down.
ACCATAGCGCCTAGTTCAGCCAACAAACGAACGTGTTCCGGTTTGAAGGGCGCTGTAGATAGTGCATTTGCTGGGGTAATGATGATTAATAATTTACGTCTCACAGCGAAGAGCGTGATGTTGTGCTGTGTATAGCATCCTAACTAGCGTCACGTTGTAATGGGCATACGTATCACTTACCATCATGTAAATGCCATGCTCGTCTAGTCGCTTTGTAGAATAAGAAAAGGCATTAATAATATACAGCCTTGTTATTATTCCCATTACTTGGACTCGGGGTTTACTCTGAGAAAGACGAATTGAAGGTTATTTATAAATCAAGCTGGTCAAGTCATATATCTACTGAAGTTGTCGCAATATCTCAGTTTACTTACTTCTCTAAATATCTCCGTACTTAGCAAAATTTACTGATCTCCGGTTTGAAGGGCGATGTAGCTACGTTTGGATGGCGTTTTGCACCAGTGTAACGGACGATTGAAAGAATTGGGATAAGAGGCTGAACTTATATCTTATAGCGACCAGTACAATGCGACTGTGGATAGCTTAACTAGCGCCTCATTGTTACGGGCCGGCGTATCATTTACCATAAGGTGAACTCTCGTCCCGTAGTATAGTTGAATGAAAAAATTGTCTATTAACTATATATAAGTACATATATTTAGTAAGGTAGCAAGGGGCAGTAAGGTCCTCGAGTGGCGTCCGCGTACCGGTAGAAGTGGTGTTGGGAGGCCTCCCACACGGTGAACCGACGATCTGGTGAAAATCGACGGAACCGACTGGATGCGAGCAACGCGGAACCGATCAATGTGGAGATCATTAGGGGAGGCTTATGTCCAGTTGTCGACGTCTCTCGGCTGATGATGATGATGACACATATTGAAACAATATTTATTATAGATAGATTTAAACTTTTGTCATCGGTTTATCTCAGCAAAGTCGACCTTAAAATTATTTAAATATTGATAACGGTTACTGAGATAACATATTGAATATTATTGATCATCTTTTTAAGCTTGGTCTTAAATAACGATCAATTCTACTAACAAGTTATTATTCCTTATAAAAGGTAAAGGGTCCAGCTCAACAACTCACGGGACCCAAATTAACCTCACTTGCTCTCGGTGCACTCTGGTAATCAAACGAGGCTCTGGCTACCACCAACCTGTATGGGACAAGCGTGGTGGGGAATGGCCCAAATCCCTCCATATGACCTCTAAAGTGAATATCTTTGGGAGAGGCCTATGTTCAGCATTGACTATCGGCTGATGATGATGATGAAACATATTTCCTTTTTTCTTCTTTAAGTACTCATTTACTTTTTTAAAGTTAAAGCAGGATGTGTTAAAGAGTGTTCTACTGGTGGTACTTACCGTCAGATAAACGTCTTGGTTGCTTCGTACATAATGCTTTACTGTTGCACTAGCAAGGAACTTTAACCCAAATTAAAATATATATATATAGATTTAAATACATGAAGACTGAAGGACTGGTGCCATGTGCCTATCCATATAAATGGAGCGGTAATTAAGATGGTTACCCAGAACCAAATTGGGATCGATGACTTCTTGAAGCGTTGCCTTGTAACACTAATTATTTCACAATTATCAATATTTTAATATCACTATTGTATTACTGGCTAAAGTTGCGGTATGCTATGTGTACCAAGACGGCCCCGATAGGAGAAGTGTTGCACCAGAACCATCTTTCATATTCATCACCCAGTTTCTGCTGTCAACTAGAAACAGACATCTCCCGAAGAACATTCTGATTTTCGGCGACATACAAATATTGTATTATCAAAGATTTAAGACCAGCAACTTTTTTAAGGTGATCAATGAACAACTCTAGTGTAACAGACGGACACAATCTTGTAATCTATATCGGGACTGCACTACGCTTAATTGCAAAAAGATCAATCTTAATTTGAGGGACCTTTTGACAGCTGGCCTACAAATACTAGGCCAACACGACTATGTAATCGAACAAACTGAACGTGTTTGTTATTGGATAAGTACATTATTATTCGCATAAACGAATTACCATTAAAATATATACAAATATATGTAAAATAAAGAAAAAGAGACAGAAATGGTGTAGTGGAATAATAATATGAGTTGTGATGATATGTAATAAATAAAAATAAATTAATATAAAGTAGCAAATAAGTATGTTAACGAAAACAAAACATGTGTATTCACCTTCAAAGAGGATCACTTTATAAGTTCTCAAAGTTGATCCTGGAGGGCAAACTTCCTGGAAAATATACCTGATAGACAGCAGAAGAAATGTTTTGAAAGACAAACGAGTGGATCGGGTTTATATACCATTAGTTAAAAAGAATAGCTGAGGTTCTAATTGGTTTTCTCAATACGTTCACCAAACTTCAGTTTGAAGAGGGCATGATGATGTTATATCTAACATCTATACAGTACTGTTGGACACCAGAAACAGGCATTGCAGTGGTACCTACCTAGACGGTGTCTGGTAACAGATACCAACCACCAGTGTATTATTCTCTGACTTTAAAAAGATCAATAGACTAGTAGTTGTACAAGATCAGTAGTATATCCAAGCATCGTTTAAAAAAACTCCATTAAACTCCCACCTTGCAAATAAACCAATGCCTGAAGATGAAAATCTTAAATCATTGATACTTCACCGACCATGGAGAGATGAAATTTGACAGAGCAGAAATTGTAATTCTCTATCATCTCCCACTAGGCTGGAGTGACAGAGAACAGACCTCATAAGTTGTGTGTGTAATAGGAGAGAGGAAGTATATTATTGAAGAAGGCTACACCTATTATTGTACTTGACTTACATGCTATCATCGACCTTATTAAGATAATTTTAAAGAAGAAGTAATGGCATTCTTATTAGGAAGTAAATGTTAATAAATATAACAAAACAATTTGGATACTTTTGTGTCTGTAATCAGTTAAAAATATATAAAAGCAGAAGATATTTTAATCTGACCCCCAAAGTACAATTTGAAGAAATGCATATAAGTTCAAGAGCAAGTGTAAAATATAATAGAACTTGTTAACAATGAAACTTTAATTAGATAAGACATTTACTAATTAAGTTTTCTATAACCACAACACAACATTTTTTACATACTTTAGAAATTTTAGTGTAACATGCATTTGGTCGGGTATTCTAATTTTTGGTGATTCCCGCTTAGAAATTATAACTGAACATGTATGATCGGGATTCTTACAGAAAACACTGGTATAAAACGCTTTTTGCTTAGTTAGCAGACATGAGTTTAGACATAAATAAAAGAGGCAACACAAACAAATAATAAAGGACTACTCGGGACTGGTCAAGTAAATGATAAAGTACATCTTAAAAGACTGTTTCTCCTAATAATTCGCCTTAAATAGTATCAAACTCTGAACTCGGAGAAAAATTAAAACTTCATCGAATCCCAATAGAAATGCAATCCAAAATTATGTAACATCTAACATGATAACTGAAAGACAATATCTAATTAATGTTTAACATTTATGAGAGTAAAGATATTTTATAGTAATAATAATTAAATTGATCAATATAATTCTCCAAATGTACTAAGGCTATATGAATCCTGGTATTTCAATAAATATAGTTGCTATATAATGAATATCAAAAAGTTAATTAAGGTCATCTCAAAACTAATAGAAGTATTATAATAAATTTCTGAACATACATAATGTGTAGCTAAATAACAAGAACGGTGTGTATAATAAATATATGAAGACTATCTAGTCATGATAAAGTTTTACACGGGGTGATAAAGTTATCTAAATCAGAGACAATTCGGTTAAGGTTCTAAAATATTTAAAGTGTTAGTAATTTATTGATTTGATAAATTATAAAATAATAGATGAACTTACGGTAGACATTAACAAAACCCATAAAAAAAAATATTAACTTAACTATTGAAAGTTATCCATAATGTTAAAGATCTAGTTTGCATGCTTAACTATTATTAAATAATATCATTTTTTTTTTATCTCAAGGTTATATAAGAACATAATTAATTGGTTATTTGTTTAGCTAACTGTAAAATATTTAAGTAGATTTTAATACAATTCCAAAATGGATATATCTACAGATAGTTTTGAGTTTCTCTATCATTTATTTAGTTATAAATTAACTATTTATAACTAAGAGAAAATTGTTGTATTAATGCATAGTTGATTACTATAAATAATAAATAGATATAGGTAATATAAAAAATATCCTAAATGATTGAATATAGGCAAATTTGCTATTACTTAACTGATACATTTTTTCTCAACATTTCTGAAATTTTGTTCATATAATAATTTAATTTTTATTTTAAATGGAAACTATGAAACTTATTAACTTTGGTCAATAATGAAAAATACAACCTGAAGGTTTTTTTTTTTTAAACTTAATAGTTAACCAGCTCTGTGTGGGGAATAAATGGCCTTGGCTATCTCCTAGTGTGATGATCTGGTCCCGGCAGTAGGAAGAGAAATCTGTTTATTTATTTATAAAAGAAAATTTATGCCATGCGGGGGCGTCCACATTGTTCTGTCATCCGACGTTACCATAGCAATAGTTAAGAGTTAGCGCAATACTAAAATATTTGAAAAGCGCAAATGTCTAAAGATTACCTAATACAGTATGTAATAACTATAGGATCTAAACAGAATACAGTGTAAACAAATGTAAAATCTTGCTCACCTGTATGCGGTGGTGATAAACAGCGGCGGGTTGCAATAATACACAACAACAGGTTTAATTTATGTAGTGTACAGCAGCGACAAGTATCACCAAATAATTGACGACTATCCATATATTATTTGAATTTGAAGTAGACTGCGCGTGAGACTCGGTACGGTGCGCCCATTGAGCGAATGAAATAGCAACAATTACACTACACTTAACAATCTTGATACTTTATTTAAAAAAAAAATACTTTATTACACATTTTGGTACACATATAGTAATAGTAATACTTTGGTTATGATTAAATTTTTATTTTAAGTTTTAAGTTTTTTAATTTTTTAGGCCCCGCTAAAATCGATAAAATCAGGATTACGCTTTTTATAGGCTACAACATTACCCGAGTGGGGTTCCTTCTCCACATGATCCAAATGTAATATTAGTTTTTTATTTGAAATTTTTGAGTGGATATCTTTGGGGGATGCCTTTGTCCAGCAGTGGACGTCTTCCGGCTGATTGGATAGGATTGATTTGAAATTTTTAACTATGCAATTTTTTTTCTTGTGGAAATAAACGATTTATAAATGCTATAACTATTATATTCCGACCGCTTAACAGGCTTTCGGCCAGACAAGCCCAGTATCAGAAGAGCTGTAAGTGTCAAAATTCTCACCAAGCGGTTAACATCAGAGAATATATTCCTACCGCTAAACAGTAATGTGTATGATATAACTACATTCTGGTTTGATAGCCATTGTAGCTAATAACACAGTAAAGCAACTTAACATCTTTGGTCTCAATGTGACGAGCATGTCATGTCAACTGGCGCCCCATTTGTTATAGGCATTTCACTTAAGTATAAAAATAGTGTGTATAACTTAGGTCTTTTATTGCGACTTTGTAGGTAGATTATTTCGACAAGCAATAGCTAAAATAAGTAAAAAAACATTAAATATAGTAAAATTACCACGATTGAAAGGCGTAGAATGTAAAAAATTACTAGGGTGTTTATTATATTTTGTGTATCAAAAAGACGTTCACATTATTATGTTGTATATATTATCTTATCTGGCGCCACAATGTTATGAGCGGAGATATCTATTTTCTTTAAATTACCGACCTACACTATATTTTATATTTATATTAACTTGATCGTTATAAGGGGTGTAAGGGGTCCTAACCTAACCTCACCTGTTTGTGGTGCACGCTGCTAACCAACAAACGAGGCTCTGGCTCCCACCAACGCGCATTGGGCCAGTATGGTGCAAAATGGCCTAAATCCCTCCTACACGAACCCCTACTTGATTGAGGTGGGCATTCGGAGGCTTAAGTTCAGCAGTGGACGTCTATCGGCTGATGATGTTAATGTTGAACGTTATAAGCTGTACATAACCAATTTACTCACTTAATGCATGTCAACATATATATTTTTGTAAATTTTAATAGTTTATAAACTTTCACTTGAAAGAATAATATAAATAATCAGTTTGCAAGTATCAACTTTGTTTCATCCTGTTATGAAACGTTATCACAAACTGGTCAGATGTTGGCTAGCGCGTAGAGCCGAGCACGTGGTTGTATTCGACGAATATTGGCCGTAAAAACTTTATAAAAGGCCCTCGCCGTTAAATAGATTTGTCGTGCTTTATATATTCTACCGTTAACTCGCTCCATTATCAGTTCAATTGAACTTGCATCAAAAACATGTCTCAACCTAAAGAAGGTAACTATAACAAATTATTTCATACCGTTCCGCTTCACTCTTCATTTTGTTAGTCGCTGTTTACTTTGAGTCTAAGCGCGAAATTCTTTAAACAGCATTGAGACTGGCTGTGTTTCGGCCTTGAAGTACATTACAGTACATTGTTGTTTTTGCTAAATCTAATAAGCACTCAAATATAAATTGAACTCTTAAATCCGGGATGAATTTGATTAACTACTTATTGTCCTTGATCTTGCAATGATAAACTTGGCGGCCAAACTTAAACTTAAATTATTATCAAATGTAATATTAATCTCATTTGCAAGATAAAAACCTGTTATAGAAATTAAAAAAATATTTCACACGATTTTAATGCCGATAAAAAATGTAAAGTAATTTATGTTTATTTAAAATATATGTATTACATGACTGAAAGCTTAAAGTTATTCATTATTTACACAAATAAACGTAACTATTACGAATTTGCGTTAAATAGTTGATCCAGTTTTTACTTTTCAATCCTCAGGCATAAAAGACAAAATAAATAAGTCGTTCAGCCTTTAGTATATGCATAAGTAACATTAGTATTTATAATAATTAATTAAAAATACTATTAAATACCTCGTTGACTAAAAAGCAAAAAAAAAAATTATAATTTCACTACCCCAGTCTGTTTACACAAAATACATAGTATGTTACATACATACTAGTTTAACTTGCTTCTCTGAAGAATTTAAATATGTATGAACCGTGCGTTTTGTAAATTGAAGAAATACAATTCATTTCTTCTTATGTATTTATATATTTCTTGTCTTTTGTTCCAGTTGGTGGGCTGAAGCTCGGCAGTCTGATAATAGAAGGGAAGACGAAGCAAGTGTTCGACCTGCCGGAACTCCCCGGTCATTGTCTCCTGCTCAACAAAGACAGAATCACTGCCGGCGATGGCGTCAAAGCACATGACCTGGAAGGGAAAGCGGCGATCTCCAACCAGACAAACGCTAAAGTTTTTGAAATACTCAAGGCCGCTAGTAAGTAAATACTTAATATTAAAAAATTTACACATAAATATGTGTAAATTTTTTTAATCATGATATGTACTTAAATCATTCCCATTAACATTATAATCATAAAGTGATCACAATAAGGCAGTGAAATTGCATCAACAAGAAATATTTATTTATGTATTTACTGTTTAATAATATATCATTGTCCATAAATAACTCTTAATCCCCCCTTTTTATTAACAGTTCCTGGTCAACACTATTACCACATTAATTGTTGTTTTTTAATGATTAGAAAATGAATTCTAAACTTGTGTTAAGATTACATCTGTACCATGTTCATTACAATTTTTAATATTGCATGTCCTCCGAAAATTTTACTAGTTTTTTCTTTTATATTAATAAATAAAGGGGGTATACCTCGCACAACAAATCATAGGACCCAAGTCAACCGCACCTGCTCGTGGTGCACCATGCTAATCTACAAACGAAGCTCTGGCTCCCAACAGCCCGCATAAGTCCCTAAAAACGACGGCTTTTACAGACCGATCGATGAAGAGATTTTTGAGGGATGCTTATGTCCATCTGTGGACGTCGGTCGGCTGATGATGATGACGATGACATTAACAAATACTGAACACATCATTTAAAATAAACCATTTAGCTAAATTATATATGACATGTTCTTTACCAAATATTGTTTTATATTATATATATATATGCTTATCATAGTTATCATTTACAACGTAAATGAAATTAACTAGTACTATTTCGTAATGTGTTCTTGCGAAATAAATATTCGCAAATCGCAAAATAATCGTCTTATGAACAAGCATTGGGCAATAATCTATTTTTGTTACATCAATATCGTTTCTGTCCTGACCCGAGTTATAAGTAGGTACTATCTCGATAGTTTGTATTATGAAATTAACTTCATATAACTTAAGGTCATGTTATCGAGATGCATTTGCTTATTTAATGTGAACGAATGCTACAATTTACCAATTAAATGCGCGTACATAAAACATCGATCGATGTGTGATGATCTTTGGGGGAGGTCTATGTCCAGCAGTGGACGTCTATCGGCTGATGATGATGATAATGATGACTTAAAAAATATAAAAATTTATTTTTGAAAGCGTATTTTTTTAAGTTTTTCTTGGTAATTAAAATTGCATTTAGGACTTCACTATTTTTCTAGTACTTGAATATTCTCTGTCAATTATTTTGTTCAAATATGTTATCACAACAATTTATTTATCTATGTGGAACAAATTGTAAAATAATGTAAATTCTTTATATAACAGAAAAGAGTTATGATATGTATTTACAAAAAATACTTGGATAAAAAAATAATTATATGTTTTATAGTCTTATATTATATTCGTTTTTATTTATTTGTCTGGAAATTATTTGGACACTAGATTCGGAACATGTAAAGTGACGACCACGGACGCACATACTATTATCGTGTACTATTGCCATCCCTCTCTTTAACTACCTTCACATACTATCACCACCTATATTTAGATTTATGTATGTTCTAATCATTTACCACAACCAGTTGCTATCGCCATCATCTGCCAAAAGCACAGCTTTGCATGTGCCTTCCCGTAAAGATCATGTTATACTTTAAATTCGTCATCATATCGTTATAAATGTTATTTTTTTCTTTCAGACGTTAAAACCGCGTTCGTCAAAATAGCTTCATCCGCTGCATTCATATCTAAGAAATGTGATATGGTGCCCATCGAGTGGGTTACTCGTCGCCTTGCTACCGGCTCCTTCCTGAAGAGAAATCCCGGTGTGCCCGAAGGCTACAGATTCACACCCGTCAAACTGGAGACGTTCTTCAAGGATGACGCGAACCACGATCCTCAGTGGTCAGACGAACAGCTTCTGGCTGCTAAATTGAAAGTTAATAATATTATTATAGGTAACGCACATATTTATTACTTACCTATCAAGGTTCATTGTATCAGCTTGTAAATGTATATCGCTTAACATGTGTTTCCCTAAGAAGGAGGAAAAGCGCATTGATAAACGAATCGGTGCTTATCATTTCCGGAACTTACTCTCTATTTAGAAGTCTTTTTAAAAACACCGAAGTTAGTTTCATAATTACAAATCGATATTTAAATAACTCGAAGTATTAGTTGTAAAAGCGTTAGTAAATGGATCAACATCCTCACCACTATATGAATACACTAAGAAGGCGGCCATCTGAGAAGAGTGGCGACGTGTCGTGGATCTTGCCACCAATACCTGAACTGATGACCATGACCACTGTCAAGAGTGATACCGACGAAAAATAAGTAGTATTAGAGTGGACTCCTCGTATTGGCAAATAAAGCGAAAATAGCCTATATCAGATATAGTTGAGATCCATGCCCTATAGCCAATGTTAAAAGACGATATTCTGAATCGATGATGATATACACTGACCACAACGCTATGTGATACTATTTTAGTTTTTAGCTCAAATAAATGAATAGATAATTGACTTGATCGATTAGTAATAATCATCTCACTCACATGAAATAATGTATTTTTTTACAGGTCAAGACGAAGTGGATTATATGAAAAAAGTAACAGTACTGGTTTTTGAAATTCTGGAGAAGGCGTGGGCGTTGAGGGACTGCGCTCTCATTGATATGAAGATCGAGTTCGGTGTAGACAGTGATGGTATTTTAGCCCCTTACCCAAAAGACAATTATTAGTATAAACCTTTAATATTTATGTCTATAATGTCGCAGCTTTCAAGCGGTTGAAAACTTTTTTATGAGTGATTGTAATAGTGACTATAAGAGGTTTTAAAATTTTGCTAAAAGGTTTTTGGCTAAAATTTAATTACAATTGTTTTATACATATTTTCTTAAAGAACCATAAATGGGGTCGTGGACGAATTTAAAATTGTGTAACGCAATTTACAGGGAATATACTGGTCGCTGACGTCATCGACTCTGATTCGTGGAGGTTGTGGCCTTCTGGCGATAAGCGTCTAATGGTCGATAAACAAGTAAGAATTTTTCTTTATGTCTCATGTTACTACTAACATTATGTTGATTAAACAAAAATTAGATTAATGTATGCACTATATTATTTGGTGAGCCGTTAACCGATATAGTGTGTTCTATTAAAGAATAAATAAGTTTTTTTTAAATAACATTGTTTATATCCTTTAGCAGTAGTTATTAAAATAACTAAATAGTAAGAAAGAATAAGACCATTAACAGAAAATAATCAATAAATGATAAATCTAAAACGGATGAAAAAAATAATTATCTTAAAGTATAATACATACCTTCCTTAGTGCTGTCTCGACTGATCATTACAAGTCTCCAATACTCCGTAATCCTGACTAAATTTTTTCTCTAAGGTATACAGAGATTTAAAGAATGTCACCGCAGCTGATTTAGACACAGTGAAGCGCAACTTCGCCTGGGTTAAGGACCAGCTCGATTACCTCAAACCAACAGTTCACCACAAGGTCGTTGTCTTCATGGGCTCACCACAAGACAAGGAACATTGCAATAAGATAGCTAATGGCGAGTACTAAATAATAGAATTATACAAAAAAAAGCTAGATACCTATAATTTTATATGACTGTCTATATAGACTAGTGCTTGATTATAATAATAGGGGGACCGGAAAGTAATGTCGTTTCTGCGCATGCCAATACTTGATTGTCATTTGTCAGCTCATTGTTTTGTTCAGAGGCGTACCAAAGACATTGTGAGGTTATAGTGATTTCTTTACTTATAGACAATTGAATTACAATTTTTTTTGTAATTTTGGGTAAAATGGCCAGCCAAATACCAGAAGAGGTACACATCCGGCATTGCATGCTCTTTGAGTTTCGCAAGGGAAATAACGCAACAGTTGCTACCAAAAACATTTGCGATGTTTATCCAAATGCACTGGACATTCGTAAATGCCAAAGGTGGTTTTCCAAGTTCAAATCGGGTAATTTTGATCTTTCCGACTCGTATCGATCAGGAAGACCATCAGCGTTAGACAACGACGTGTTAAGGGCGGAAGTGGAAGCAAATCCGTGTCAGACGATCGAGGAATTGTCAAACAGTCTCAACAAACCTTGGTCGACCATCCAAGAACATTTGAAGCAGATTGGAAAAGTAAGCAGAGCAGGTGTTTGGGTCCCGCATAATCTGTCCGAACAGAATAAGGCTAACCGATCAATCACATGCAACTTATTGCTTCAACGACACAACACAGAAGCGTTTTTTGATCGCTTGATCACAGGAGATGAGAAATGGGTCCTGTATGATAACCCAAAACGCAAAAGGCAGTGGCTCTCTCCAAATGAAATCCCTCGGAGTACTGCTAAGCCAGGTTTACACCCCAAAAAAGCGCTTTTGTGTGTTTGGTGGAGTATTCGCGGCATTGTTCATTTTGAATTACTGAAACCTGGAGAAACTGTTACTGCAGACCTCTACAGCGAACAATTGCAGCGAGTCAATCAATCTTTAATTGAAAAGTGGCCAGCGATTGTCAACCGAAAAGGCGTCATTCTCCAACATGACAATGCAAGACCGCACTGCGCAAGGCGAACTCTAGAAAAAATTAATGAATTGGGGTGGGAGGTGCTGCCTCATCCACCATATTCGCCCGATGTTGCACCATCGGATTTCCACTTATTCCGAGCGCTGCAACACTTTTTAAGTGGCAAAACATTTGCAAATTTGGATGATATCCAAAATGCCATCTCTAGATATTTTGCCGAAAAACCAATTAATTTTTATCGATCAGGGATTGAAAATTTACTCACTAGATGGCAAAAGGTTATTGACAATGATGGGGAATACATCATTGATTAAAAATAAAGACTCGTTAAAAATGTATGTGTTTGTATTTAGCGTAAGAAAACGACATTACTTTCCGGTCCACCTAATACTGTAAGTTGTGATATAGTCTGTTTAACTTGGTTCGTTTCACCACCACGGACTTCTTCACGACTTAAGTATAACTGTGCTAAATAAATAGAGAGATCACTTTATATTGTGCTATCATAGCTATAAGTATATAACTTGAAAATGAATAACAGCTGCTCGGGAGTTGGGGCTGGACGTGGACCTGAGGGTTACGTCCGCGCACAAGGCGACGGAGGAGACATTGCGCATCATGCAGCGGTACGAGGACACGCACGGCGCACTCGTATTCATCGCAGTCGCCGGCCGCTCAAACGGTCTCGGGCCGGTGCTGTCTGGCAACACCAGCTACCCAGTCATCAATTGCCCACCGCCTTCAGACAAACTTGTGCAGGTTTGAAAATATTCCCTTTTTTTACAAGATCAAGCAAAACAGAATTTTTGTGTGATACTTAGAGATCCTTATTCAAGATCTTTAGTACCTTAATTAGATATTTATTAACGTATGTAATATATCGATTAGTCGTTGATTTTATACAAAAGTGTCTCATTGACATTTTTCTAATTTAAGTACACATTTACCACTCTTACATTACAAGAGACCTAAGTTCAGCAGTGGATATCCATCGGTTGAAATGATTACGATGATTATTACCACTCTTTCGCATTCATTTTCATTTATTGCTTCTTGAGAACATGAAACGATAAATGAATTAAAATATTTTTGCAGGACATCTGGTCGTCTCTCTCGGTGCCTTCAGGTCTAGGCTGCGCAACGGTCATCTACCCTGACTCCGCAGCTATCATGGCTGCTCAAATCATTGGCCTCCAGGATTATCTCATCTGGGGCAAACTCCGAGCTAAACAGATCGAAATGGCAGCATCATTGCGAAAAGCCGATAAACAAATAAGAAACAATTAATAGATTACTCGTTTCAATGCTGAAGTTATATATTCAGTTCACGAATGTGATCTTTCGAATATTACTTTGATAAGGCCAAGAATAAAAGTACTGGTGTTAACCTGATATTATATTAGAATGAGATGTAGCGAGACTTCATGAATTAAGCTGTGCTGCTAGAAAGGTTACTTTTATATTTTTAACTAATATTATAATCCAACAGAATTTTTTTTTAATCTAATTTTAAGAAAAATCGTTCCAATAAAGCTATTTCATAATTAGTATTGTTCATTTAATTTTATCACTTACAACCTTTAGAAATATGTTTTAAACGGCACTAAGAAATAATACGTAGTACATTGAATATTCACCTTGTGCTATAAACCCATACAAATACATATATATCACGCCTCGTTCGCAGTGGGGCACGCAGAGACCACCTCTCCATTTGCTACTATCCCAGGACACCTCTCTCGCTTCCTCCACCTTCATGAGAGTCTTCATGCGTGCTTGTCGGTTGCGAATACTTTTGACCCGGCCTTTCTTTAGGACATCTCCATTATATATGAATATTTAACTGGCTTAAGCAATTTGCCTAACACTTGATCACGAGTAAATAAAGTTAAATACTGATGTTTTTTTTTTAGTTTTATATGGGGGAAATGCCTACGCATACCTGTCCTCGCGGGGGCAAGTAAGGGTTATGTCGGACTTGCACCGACTAAAACCCACACGATGTTCTCGACTCATCGCAATATGGCAAGGTTCACGCGTATGGCTTGGTGCCTATATCCGTAACCCTCACCGGCGCTGGCCGCTTTTGCAGCCCCACCTCGGTAGGGAGGGATAAACACCCCCTCCACAGCGCGCCCGAAAATGCTGCGCGCCCGAACATGCTGCGCGCCCCCACCTCGGCCTCCTTTGTGCGAACGACGGATCCCCCGAACCCGTCGCCTAGAGGCCACGGGAGCACCGGGAGATATCCTCTCCGGGCTCCCCGTGGCGGACAGATGTTAGACCCGCCGCTACCCGTTAGCGGCCGCTCCGGTGAGCTCCAGTTATCCCAACCGGTGCTCGAAACTGGAGCGACTGCTTCACCATTATGGCATCCCCACGGACAGACGTCACGGTTAATAAGCCCCTCCGTCACGACAAGGCGGCAACCCGTTGGAGGGGTAAGTACTGATGTGCCCTATGACCGTCCAGATGCCATCGCAGTTAGCTATGTCTGCTACCAAATCTCACTGTGTTCCGCATTGAAGAGCGTTTTAAATAGTCCACATATTGGAATAACAAGACATACATACTAGCAACGAGCAGAATGTGTATAGCATATTAAGTAGCGCCACAGTTTTACGGTCTGGCACAGTATTCGGCAAAGTGCGGCTCCAGAGCCGCATGTGACTCTTTGGCGCCTTACATGCCGCACTGGCATAAATATCTATGGAAGGCGTAATAATATAAAAAAAAAACCTTGATAAGAAAAAAACTACTCAAACTTTCCAGGAGATGCGACCACATTCTTCGTATTAATAAATATTTATATAAATATAAGAAATTTCGTTTTATTTAGTGTAATAAAAGTTTACTAAACACGCACATTTGGCTCTCAATTTTTTTTTTAAATTGTTGTATGTTCATGTTTAGTTCGTTGGCTAATATGTTTGCCGACCACTGGTCTAGCACATTATTTACCATCAGATAAACGTTTTGCTGCTCTTGTTGCTTCACGAAATAAAAATTTTAAAATCTACTTTTTACTTCTCCGACTTTTTATGTAACTCTAGCGATATATATAAAATATATACCAGCTCTATGTAGTTGACATTATGATTATTAATAAAAAAAAAAGTATTCCTTGTGTTGCATTATTATCAATAACAGACTTGATTTGGCAACATCTGTTTCTGAGATGTCAATGTCAACAATTTTATTCCGGAGTTGTGTTAGAAGTTTTGGTGAATTGGTGAAAAAAACACCATCGAGACTTGTTTTTACTCACAAAATGTCTGAAAAGCCTGCTGATTATCCCGCCACAAATGGTTTCGAAAGCAAGACCCCATTTTTGATCGGAGTGGCCGGCGGAACGGCAAGCGGGAAGGTTAGTCTATTGCACCATAATATTTTATCGATTTTCTCATTTCAAAATATGCTTATGTAACAGGAAGGTACTTCGGATTTTTTCATGAAAAGGTTAAGTGGGTATCATTAAACTTGAAATGCATCTCGAACTGGTCGAAGATGAAACCATGCCCTAACCTATATTGTCTTCAATTTTGTTTATAAGATTTTTTTTTGTGTTTATTCCTAATTTTCCATGATATTATTATTCAAGGACAAGGGTCCTATAATTTACATTTACTTACGACATATTCACTACTAATTTATGTACATTTCTTCTTAATTTCTTTATTGATATTTATACTTAAGCTAATTATCTAATGTTCACAGTAGTACACAATATTATTTTGTCCACATGTATAAAGTAAATTTACTTGTCCTTATTTCTATTGTTTACTATCTTATATATTTTTAAACAATAATTTATGAACTTACTTTTAACAAATTTATTTTTTATAATCTCGGGTAGACTGGCTGTAAATATATATTTATAAGATTAAAGATGTAATTTCAAAATATTGTCGATGATGATGTTTGCCTTTTGGACATATGACATAGTATATATTTTTCTTGTAATATCCAATGCATATTTACACATTACAACTTAATTCACTGCCTAGTAACTTCTAGGCATTTATTATTTTAAGATATTAAAGAGAAAGAAATGATAATCTACTTCACAGACTAAAGCAGTTACATAATTTTAACTTGAACTATATTGAAATTTGACCCCAAGAAAACTAAGTTACAATAACGGTCTGACTTACCAATATGATTTTGCTTAATTTATAAAAAAGCTTTATTGTTAGACCTATAACAAAGGTTATAAAATGTGGGCTTAATGCCTGTAGGCATTTTCTACTTATTTATTCAAATAGAATATTATGCATATTGTCACTGACATAGTCCAAAAGACAGGACAGCCAATGAGGCAGCTAGGTCCTCAAATGGCGAACCCATACTAGAAAACATAGTATTGCTAGGCTTCCCACCAGGTGATCAAGCAAAATGGTGAAGGTATCGGTAAACAGCTGGATGTGAGCAGCTCAAGATCAATTGATGTGGAGGTCTTTGCTCTAATGATGATGATGAATATTATGCAATTCCAGTGACAAACCTCATGTAACTTTTAATTATAAATGATATGATCTGTGGGTAATGTGGTAAATCTAGCTGTAATTAACAGTAATAATTATTAGCTGAAATACTCATATAATAACAATGACTTAAGAACTTGTGCCACTTTATTCTCATTATGATTGTTTGTACAGAAAATTACTTGAAGACTGATTGATAAAATTAATTTTTGTTTATATATTTGCATGAATGTCACATTTTACTTCTATATATTTTAATGATTGGCAGAGGTTGCTGCATCTTCTCTACTGTCTTACCACTTATTTAAGTTTTTTTAGTCTATGATAGCACTATTTCCTTCTGTGTTACCAACTTGCTTTTTAACCCACTCAAATATTTTTTTTTATACATTGAACTACTAAGCACTGTAATTTTGACTTTACAAATAGATACTCCAATGTTATTTCTATGCATAGAAATAAATGTTTTTCAACAGTCAACAGTATGTCAGCGAATAATGGAAAAGTTGGGTCAGCAGCACAAAGAACAAACTGAACGTCGGGTGGTTTGCATTAGTCAGGATTCATTTTACCGTACCCTTACACCTTCTGAGCGTCTCAGAGCTGAGAGAGGCCAGTTTAATTTTGACCACCCAGATGCTTTCGATGACAAGAAACTACTAGCCATTTTAAAAGATATCTTAGCTGGGAAGAAAGTTGAGGTTCCAGAATATGATTATATCACAAATTCCATTAAGTAAGTTCCATAAAATCAAGCACATTATATGCAATACAGAATTTATTGTTACACATTGGAATTATACTGAAGTATAGGGATTTTAACAGTTAATATGTCACCCTCGACAGCCCTCACCGATCACACACTATTTATCCTGCGGATGTGGTACTCATCGAAGGCATCCTTGTGTTCTACTTTCCGGAAGTGAGAGACCTATTCCACATGAAACTCTTTGTTGACACCGATTCTGATACAAGACTTGCAAGAAGGGGTATGTGACTTCAAATGAACAATCATTAAAACATTGCCTTAGAATCTTTTATAATATCAAGTATATCTTTTTACCACTAAAACGTAACCAGCTGAACATATAATTATGTAAAACAACATTAGTTTCCCATATATGTGGTTGCTGAAAACTATGAATAAACATCATCACAGCACCATTTCTCCCACTGAGCAAATTCCAAGTGCGTGAAGTTTTAATTTGAAAGGTGATCCAGGTATTAAAATTGCAGCAACAATAAGACTATTTCTGAAGCCTTAAAGTGACTAATGGTTCATCGTAATTGTTATAAGTGTCATCAGTCATTAAATTTCCAGCTGAATGCTTTATAAAAAAAATATATTCTCTCTAATTGTCTTCTTGTCTGCTGCAAGTCATTAATTGTATTTTTAACTTTAATATAAGTTAAAGTCATCACCTGATCTTTCTCTGGATGACAACTAAATGATTGACTGGATTCTTTTAAATTTTGTCATCCAGGACATTTTAGAAAAACATTTTCATTTCCTTTTTGACAAACATGCATTAAAAATATAAATAAATACATTTACAGTACCCCGGGATATCATGGAACGTGGGCGGGACTTGGAGCAGGTGCTCAATCAGTATATGAACTTTGTGAAGCCAGCGTTTGAAGAGTTCTGTTTGCCGGTGAGAATTCATTTTATTTAATCATCATCATAAACATAATTGTACATCACACACAATATAATACCACATTGAAAACTGATGAACGACAGTATTGTAATAGGATGTACTGGTGTAAGGTTTCTGTTGCCGCAGCCGTCTACTTTGGAGCTGCAAGAGCTCCTATTTCTGCCGCCGAACAATAGTCTGCAAATGTTAGTGTTTCGGTTTGAAGGGTGTTGTAGCTTGTGTAATTACTGGGGTAACATATTCGACATCTTAAATCTTTGGCGACGAGCGCAATATGGTGCAGTATATATCATCCTAACTAGTGCCAGGTCGTTACGGGTAGACGTATCACTTACCATTAGATGAATGTCTAGCTTGTCTCATCGCTGCGAAATAACATTCACTACTATCACTACAGTATCTCGCTGGCCTAATGGCTAGAGCGTGCTGCCTCCATTCCGAAGGTCGCGGGTTCGAATCTCGGCATATACCCATGACTTTAATATTTAAGTTATGTACATTTGTGAACTTTAGTAACAACAGCGAAACACAAACGGTGAAGGAAAACATCGCGAGGAAACATGCACTTGAATTAGAATTTATTCTGTGTGCGAAGTCACCAATTCGCATTGGGCCCGAGTGGTGACTATGGCCCCATCGCCCTCATATTTAGGGTAGGCTTGTGCCCCAATAGTGGGAACGTAAATTGGCTGTTGAAAATAAAACCTATCATTTATAAATTCTTAGCTTTGCTGTATCATGACTGAAAGAAAACATATCTTTTATTTTCAGACAAAGAAATTCGCCGATGTGATCATCCCGAGGGGAGCCGACAATCTAGGTAAGGATTATTTTTTCTCATTTAGTATAATTTTATCACTCTATAATAGTATTATTTGCTATCGTCTTACTAACTAACAGTGTAAAGGCTATTTATATAAAGTATACTATTGTGGATAATACTACATATTATAATCCTTCGGGGCTCAAAAGGCGTAAACGCTATTTTGAAGAAAATTTGCTTTTATATGCTCTCTCAGTTTTTCAAGCTCTATGGACAATCCATAGAGCTTGAAATAATTAAAGTTGTGAATATCGCAAAAAAAAATTGTTTTGTTATATAATATAAAAGAGAAAAAAATTAGCAAACACGTTTTTGTTTTTTTTTTATGTTATTGTTTTTCCATACTGAAAAACGTGTTTTGGTGGTTACGCCGTTTGAACCCGGAGGTATCTACATACTCGTGACAAGACACATCAACAGGATGCACCAAGTTTGTATGTGGTGATAAAAAGTCTGTGGACCACAGCCAACAATTTTTTCCGCTGTCATGCAGTAGTTTGTTAATTTTACTATGTTTAAGAACTTCAGTCAGTAAAATGAGGTGCCAGTAAGGTAATTGGAGGCGGCCCCTTACTGCTAGACGTAATTTTGAGAAGTCCACAAAGTGGACCGTCGATCTGTAGGTCGCAGGAAACCGCTGGATGTGGGCAGAGCGATCGGTGTGAAGATCTTTGGGAGAGGTTTATGTCCAGCAGGCGATATTTATCTTCCGATGATGATGAACCAGTAAAATTATTGGAGTAATGCAATATAATACTATGCCTCCAGACAAATCTATTGATATGTTGTGTAAATATTCTTACTAGAACACATGTGGGTACTCGTATTACCATCAGGTTTTTATCCTGGCCTTTTGCCGGAGACCGTCTAGGTAGGTACCACCGCAGCGCCTATTTCTGCCGTTAAATAGTGATGTACAAACATCACTGTGTTCCAGTTTGAAAGGCGCTGTAGCTAGTGTAATTACTGGGGAAGCGAGGCTCAATATCTTATGTCTCAAGGCGACGTATAAATCATTCCGTATCACTTTCTATGAGGTGAACGTCTCGCTCGTCTCGTTGCTTAAACAAATTAAAAAAAAAAACATCTTAATGCTTTGTACTGTATATGAAAAAAAATAATGATCGTCTCCGACTTGGTTGTGATATGATATGATATAAATTATTGGGGAACAATATCCATGTGGATAAACAATGGCTGATAATGATGAATAAATTATTTATAACATACAACCAACAAACAGGATGCAGGTGCACTTACTGTATCCTAAATAGTATCTTAACAACAATGGATAAAACTTGACCTGAATTTCAAACGGTGTGATTAAAAGAATTCTAATGAAGTTAAGAATAATATTTCTTCAATAATATAAAACAGTGTTGCAAGGTTTATTGTTAGCATAATTATAAATTTTAAGGTGAATTAATAAATAGGGGACGTGTCAGAAGAAATGTCATAAAAAATAAATGTCGTGTTTGTTATTAATTGGTATTAATGAATTAAGAAGTGAAGGTCATAGCCACTGCAATTAGCTAAAAAAAAATTGTTTTCCATTTGCAACTTGCCCTTCTAAAGAAACTCGTTGCAGCGGCTATGCTCTCACGTAGCTGCTAATAAGGAACTTGAGTAAAAAGTCAATTTCTCGTTGTTGCAGTGGCTATTGACTTAATCGTGCACCATATATGGGATATTATGTACAAGAAGAGACCCGCAGCGAAGGTCGTTAGCACCGGCTGCAACGGCACTCATCTGGAGGTCGATGAGGGCAATGGGAGGCGCATGTCGGGCAGTTCCGAGGACACCCTTAGTCGATAGCCTACCGTGACACAAACTAGCACACCTGACCCGGATGTTCCTCAACGCAAAGGGCGGGATCTGTGACCTAGAGCAAACAACTTTATTATATCTTAGCACAACTTTTCACATTATTTCGCCATACTAAACGACATGCATATTTACTATCAGTATTAATCGTAATTCCATCATGGCTGACAAACCGTTATATTATATCCTAAAAGCCCCAAAATTAAAAAAAAAAAACCATTGAGCTTTTGCCCCAAAATATTAAAACAAAAAAAATATATAATAAATTAATATAGATTAAGGCAAATGCCATTACTATCAAAATTAATGTCTTTGCCTTAGAACCTTGAAAATTAAAAAAAAAAATAATCTTGGCCTCTATATTGTAATACACAGAGTTAATAAAATATCAACATATTTAATTATATACATGTTTATAAAAGAATGTAGTAAATAAGGTAGGCTTAGAAATATTAGTCAAGTGTCCAATAGAAAACAAAATATATTAAAAAAATGAGAGGTCCATAGTTATTTTTTAAAAAAAAAATTGAAAATAACATATAAAAGTGAAAATAAAAAATGCTTTGTGGTTAAGCGCTTTATAAGATAAAAAATGCATATATCCTAAAAAATTGTACGTACAGTCCCAAGGACAAGTATTTCTTTTTCTTAATAATATTGTAAGTAAAAAAACAGCATAGATTAAAAAAAAACAACCTTTACTTAAAAATATTATCTGCCAGACATTTACTTTTAGTATACCATGTGTTCAACTACGGAAGTGCTTTATGTTCTTTTTTATATATTAATGATAGTTTTATTTTTGTATTTATTAAAAAAAAAAATATTCATATAATTTGTAGGTCACAGATCCTAACCATAGACTATGTAAAAGAGTAGAGTTAAAATTATTGTTAAATCGCAACTGCGCATGCCCAATGAGAACTCGTATGTATTATCTGTAAACAATCACTAGAGTTTGAGTGATTGTTGTGTATGTATATTATAGAATGCTCCCGTACATATATCTATGCAATGAGGTGTTATGATCACCATTCGTAAATATGATAGAAACGTCTCATTATTCCGCTGGTTAAATTGACTACTTAAACTGGTTTACAAACTTGTTTAGTGACACAGACAATCCGGTGGTGAGTAGGTCTCATGAAGAAGACCTAAAATTCAAAACCACTAGCCTTAGTAGAATTAAAGAAAAATGATATTCTAGTAGATTGGTATTTCGATATGTGATATTTACTCTTCCTCCGAAACACCACTTTTACTATTTTTAAATCTCTGTCTCCAGAGACTGTTCAATAAAGTACCACCGCAGCGCCTATTACTGCTGCTAAACATGCCATGTTCCGGTTTAAATGGTGTTGTAACTAGAGAAATTACTGGAGTAACGGTAACATCCTAACTATCACATTGTTACGGGCAAGCTTATAAATGACTAGACACTAACAACAACGAGACGAGTGAGAGGTTTACAATAACCAGCGCCCTTCAAACCGTAACACGCGTTTGCCTACTAAGGTCTGGCAGCAGAAATAGGAGCTACGGTGGTACCATTTAGCAGTGAACGTCCAGCTCCAGTCTGACAATAGCCATTGTGTCCTAGAAATATCAATTGGTCTTATTTCTATTGAATAATTGAATGCATAATAATAATTTTCTAGTTATTTATATTATGAAATTAAAAAAAAAAATAGGTTCTCGTTGATTTCTTGCGCATGCGCAGCGTACGTTCCAATACATTATATGTACTGCTTTTACGTATTACTTAGATTAAGTTTAATAATATACTTATTATTATTATTATGTATAAGGCTGACGTTTTACAAAGTACATAGGTTAAGGATTAAGTTCATTGACTTCGTACCCGGGCGATGAAGATAAAAAAGGTAACCATAGAGTAAGAGGTCACAGATAATATAATATCATACATGATGCAATGTCAATGATTCTTTCATAATTTTATTTTTAAACTAGAATTTATTAACCGAAAAGATTTTCTTTTATCCTTTGAAGCAACGAATCGATCGCGTTGCTCACCTGAACCTGAGTGATGCGACTGCCCATGAAAATGTGGCACTGACTGCACCACATTGTGCTCACTACTTTAAAACATACTACATAGTCTCATTACCTTAATAATTTAACTGGCTACAACGCCCTTCAAACCAGAACACAGTAACGTTTGCACGCTAGCGTTAGGCGGCGGAAATGGAAGCTGCGGTGGTTGATACCTATCTAGATCTCCGTCAACAGAAACCTAACACTAGAAGATTGAGTAAAATTATGTACAGCATTTTTAATGTTGCCCACTGCTGGGACTAAAACCTCACACAAATGGAAGGAAGCCATTTATTGATTTAGCAAATTTTTCGTTAAGTGTAGCTATAGGAATAAAGATATCGCTTCGGGCTCAATACATCAGCATAAACCGATAGATGTCCACTGCTGGACATAGGCCCCCCCCAAAACTCTACATCGATCGGTTCCGCGTTGCTCGTATCCAGTGGACTCCCGCGACTCTCACCAGCTCCTCGGTCCACCTTTCTCGATAATTTTTATTATATATATATTATATATAATCCTTTTGTGTGCTTATTAGATCCGCAAATATAGGAATTGAGTATTTAATCCGCGAGCATTGACTAGCTGTTCCCCGCCCGCCTTGCTGGCCGTAACATAGAATTAGACTGCGAATGGATTTCTATAACATCCGTTACTATAGCAACCGCATAATTAATACGAAATGAAAATGCTTGTAAAAGTTGATTACAAGATTTTTCGACATTAAGGATCTAGGACATTCAAGAATTAAATAATCTATAACCATCTACAGATCATCAGTTCCCATGTTGATACATTCACTAGGCGAATAAAGCAAGCCTATTTTTATTATATATATATATATAATGTTTATTAAAATAATTATGGATTTGATTTTAGTTAATACCAAAAAGTTTTTTTTTATATTAATGATACTAGTGGCAGCTGCCACCGCAGCGTCTAATTCTGCCGCAAAGCAGTAGTGTGTAAACATTACTGTGTTCCGGTTTGAAGGGCGCTGTAGCTAATGTAATTAGTGGAATAACGAGGCTTAAAGTCTTATGTCTGTAGCGACGAGCACAATGTGGTGCAGTGATTACCATCTTTACTAGCGCCACGTTATTATGGACGGGCGTATCAGTTACCATCAGGTGAAGGTGTTGCCCGACTCTGCCAAATTACATAAAACAATAGATTTCACTTTACAAATTTGTCAATCTGGGTAATGCCTTTATGTATTGTTTTTAAATACTCTGCTTCGCACAATACCATTGGCTCTGCTCTTGGTATAAATATTCATACTTTTTGTTTTAAACTCTTTAGCTTACAACACATTCAGTATGAAAAGCAAACAGATTCGTTTATTAATTTTAATAGGGGTTGGGGACTGAATTCTGAGTCATATGTGTTGGCATCATGTTATAGTTGGATATCATACCTGCTGCTATGCTGAAGTACTCTGGGTGGGCAAACCTTACCATCCGAGGCTACGTTAAGCATCATGTGAAATTAAAGCCAATTGTTGATAAAAAAAAGTGTATATAGTTATTTAGTTCTTTTCTGTTCTTGGGGACATTTATCACTTGGGGCCATATCAGCTCCATCGGTCCAGAAATACAACAACACAAAGCAGTCCTCTTTTACTTAGTAACTGCGGCTTTAGATGTTTAGTTTATTATGTGACAAATTTTTACAATTATTCTCCATTTTGATATGAAACCTGTGATTTGAATTATTGTATTTCTTCCATGTTATATGTATTATTAAAAGTTAAATATGCATTTAAAACATTTTATTTACTGCTTCCTGTCTGTCTCCTCTGAGATTGGTTAAAACTCGAATTAGTTTAGCATTGTATTGTTTAAAAGGTAAATATATTTGGAATTGTGAATATTACATGTATATTAAGCCAATATGTATAGAGTTTAAGTAAATGTTTAAGCATTTAAACGGTATGTTTAATACATTGCACATATGTATGTGTTGAATCGCACAATTTAATAAACACTATGATTTTATTTAGAAGAAAAAACAATAATGAAATTTTATTTGATATTGGCATAAGACTGTTATTAGTTTCACTATTAATAATTTATAATTTTTTTTGTATGAACACAAAAATACATCTATAGCGATGGAGTTATATTATTTTATTATTATTATTTAATATTGAAGTCGTTATTTTAATTATATTTAACATACCTAAACTAAATAATAATTTAGTTTTAGTTTACAAATAGGTAAAGCTAAAAATGTATATGTATACAATAAAATAAATAAAAATTAAATAACTAGGCCGAGTTTGATTTATTTACTAACAAAACATAATATATCAGAGTGGCTAGGCTTTTGAACATTAACAAATAGATTAAAATAATATAATCATAGTTATGAAGAAGTTATTAAAAAAATTTAACGATAAGGTCATGTGTACGAATATTTAATTTGTTTTAAATAAATAGTTCAGCCAAAACTGTTGTATGTTTTCAAGATTTGAACTCGCAACATTCCGCGCGGCGCTTTGTGCGCTTAACAACTGAGCCATATTGTTCATTCAACTTATAATAGAAATAAGGCTTTAGAATCGCGAAAGATGAATGTATTGTTCAACGATCAGATCCTGTCACGATTTATTAACTAAACGATTGTTATAACATATGTTAGTTTTTGTATATTTAGTGTTTATGTCTAGGTTGTGTCTCAGGTTATTATTGTATCGCACTTGTCTCGTATAGCTATGCCGTATCAACACTTAAGAGAACTTAAAGTTAGTACTAGAAACTTTGTGTGTGTAAAGTGTTGAAAATTAATTACCGATTTTTATTTTCCAGTGGCGATAGATTTAATCGTTCAGCACATTTCCGACTACCTGCGAAGGAGCCCCGTCGAGAAGCTGAACCCGCTAGGCCTCTCGGCCTCCGTGCCCGGTAGCCCGCAGCGCAGCGGGCAAAGCGGTCGGCCGCACTAAATTAACACTTTGTCGTTTGTGTATTTTTAAGGTTCGTAGTGCTACTCATGAGGCTAGTGATACGCATAAAACGCACACGTTACACGATCCATACACTTCCACATGACGAACGTCCATTTAACTTTGACAGCGTCGGATAACATTTTCCCGCGCTCACTTATAGATGCAAGCGAGTGTTTTATTTTTAATGCCTTACTACCTCTGCCTTGCATCAGAGTTTTTATTTAGACTACATAATCAATAATATTTTTTTTAAACTAATATATACATAATCAAACATAAAATTTTCGTTATAAAACAGATGGACGAAAATTAAAAAAAAAAAAATCATCATAATATATAACTATCACATACATAAGTTTTAATTAAATGCTATGTTACCAATTTTTAAAACAAATGCATTATTTCTTTGTGCTATACATTTAAAAAAAAAAATGTTTAGCTGTTAGCTAGGTAATAGTAATTACGTAATTTTTTTTTTTATCGCAATCTATAAAACACAAGTACCAAAGCGTGTTGCGTTCTAAAGCACTCCATCAAAGAGATATATTAGATAAGGTATACCAGATGATTATTCTTATATTTATTTTTTATTGTCTCTTTTATCAAGATAATGAAAAAAAAATTCTTATTATATTAAAGTATTCATTTTTTTTTTCTCTTGAAACGTAGAAGTTTTAGATTATTAGATTCACATAAGAACAATAGGCTTACTATTATTATGACTGCAATTTTTAGTTCATAGAAACTCTATACAATATTGTCGGGTACAAATCATATTTAAACATATTAAAGATAATAAGTTATGTTTAAATAAATGATTGAATCGGTTTCATCATTAAAATGTATCACTAATTAAGACTTACTTTTACTCCATTAACATATCTCGATAAAACGGCATTATATACTACGGACCTGAGGTTTACTAACACTAAGTTACTTTTACGAGTAATAAAATTTCATAAAGATACATATAGAAAAATTATCAAAAATCAAAACCACATTAAACAACTGCTATTCAACGCTTAAATTTTTTTTTCATACAACAATGTTAAACTTTTAAATGTTACCTTTAAGTGCTACTTTGGATACCATAGCATTAGGATTATAAAATAATAGAAAGTAATTAAATAATTTTAATATTAATCGGCTAGTATGTTGTAGTTTGCAAACGGCTCACCTATAGCTTTTCCTCCATAGTAATAATATACAAAAAAAAAATCTCAATTCTCTTAACATATCTGCACTTAGAATAAAACTAGTCATTCGAAATAAGTATATCGCTCAAATTGCTTCTGAGAACAAAAAAAAATTCAGCTTTTTTTTTTTGTCAAAAAGTTACTCGGCACGGAGATTATCCACATACAATACATTTTAACTACAAACAAAAAGTTTAATACTAATTACATCTAAAGTTAAAACTTCTTGTTTTGTTAGTTTAAATTAAATACGGGCAGATAGACTTTAGTAACTTAGTTTGAAGTCCTCTTGTTATCTCTACATCTAATTTTTATTTTTTAGCCGTAAATCAATGTTACTGTTAACATTTACCATATACTTAGTATACTTTTCACGTCCTATCTAATTCTTGCCTATAATTATATTAATTTCGAACCTATTTTCATAGTCATATAAATCTATTAAAAGCTAATTTAATTTTGTATTCTAAAACTATATATATATAATACAAATACGTGTTAACTTTAAACTTTTAAATTATTCAACTCATATTTGATTGTTATTCCCTAGTCAATTGAATTATATAAATTATTATTCAACCAACTATTATATTATTAGGCTCTTGTCGTTATAAGATAACGTTATCACCGTGAAGGTTTTATTATTGAAATGTCTTTAAGATAAATAAATTATTAATTAACTGTATTATTGGTTTGATACGATATTTTAATATTTCTATGGCATTTAAATCAGTTTCTGGTATTAGCGTGATCAAACGACGGTTACACAATTGGTGAAGTCTCGCGAGGAGGAGGTGTTGCGTTGATTAAGTATAACAAGAATATTGAACAATTAACTGGCATTTATTTATTACACCTAATGATCATATGTAAACCGCCTACTCAAAATAATCGTTCAATACATGGCAACACCGGCATAGACCTAATATAAATATTGATTATTATATAAACTGATCACTGTACCGCTAAAACAGCATTATAATTATGAAGTTTTTTGCACTAGACTGTCACTTGTATCATTAAATTGTTGCTAAAGTGATACAAACAAAATTTGTATTTTACATAAACAAACTTATTTTCAAAGACTATATTAATTTTTTTTTTCTTTTATCAAATTTTAAAACAATTATCTATAGCTAATATCATCATGTGTCCATCTTTAATTCAACGTTTTGTTTGTTATATAAGGAACTACTACATGACCTATGGGGTATACTTGAAAGCCAAAGAATGTACTTATTAATTTTACATTAAGTATAGTTAATTAAAAATTATCAATTTAATTGTAATTAAATCAATACGAGAAAGCTCTTCTTTCACATGCGGATAAATTTTGAATATTTTTTTTTTCAACATAGCACATGTTAAATGATGGGGAAGAAATTGTATAACCGTATTTACCATACACTAAGATAACTTTCAATTTTGTTAGTAAAATAGGATTACTGTTTACGAAAGATTGTTAGACCCTGCACAATGTGGCCCAACGATCTGACCATGAACTCTATGGAGGTCGATGACCAGCAGTGAATGTCTATGGGCTAATGAGTCAATAGCGAAAAGGAATTGATTTCTTTTAGGGTTATTTTTATTCGTATTATTTTTTTCTGGTTTGTGTGCACTTGTACTACTTGAAATCATGCTATATTATATTCGTTTGTTAGAGGTTAACATTTATAATTTATCGTCAACGTGTTGTTTAATAACTGTTTGGGGCCGCGTCGCCATTTTTTATATAAACACATTTTTCATCTATTTTCTACTTTTTTATATGATTTAATTTTACGTCGTTCCGCAGTTATTTAACCGATGTAGTTACGTATCCCGTTATGTAGTATGTAGTCTGTTGATTTGTCTATGCCCATTATTGTACAAATAATATAATTACAATAAAGCTATTATTTTAATTTCAATATTCGTTTTATTGCTCTACGGCATCTCTTAATGTAATCCACACGATTATTTTTATATGATAAAGAGCGAGACGTCGTTGACGAGATTTTTACTGATGATAGGTTCTAATTCTTGATATAGACCGGGCTGCAAGCTACAGCGGCTCTTACAGCTCATCTGACACTGGGCTCGTGGACCCGGATCCACGGCCTGAGAGATGATAGGTTGTGGTGTATCCACGCTATATATATGGAGTGTATCTGCATAATGTGATTGTTATCCCAACGGCGCACCATCTGGCAGTCGGCTGTTACGTTCGCTGCCCGACACACGTAGCTTGTGATTGTAATCCGAGCGATGCGCCATCTGGCACCTAGCTATCACACTCCCTGCCCGACACACGACGCTTGTGATTGTTATCCGAGCAACGCACCCACCAATCAGTCACCCTCGCTACGCAATGAACGTCACTTCAAAGATATCACTAGTTAAACTTGAGCTTTGTGACGTGGAGATCTTTGGGGAAGGCCTATGTCCTGCAGTGGACGTCTATCGATTGATGATGATTGTGTCAAAAATTTCATTTAAGGATCCACGGGATAGTGGTGTGCAAAAGACGTAAGATCTTTGTTGCCAAAGACCATTTAGGTAAGTACCATTGCAGCTGACAAACAGTACTAGGCAAACAAATTCTGTTCTAGTTTGAAGGGCGCAGTAACTAGTGAAATTACTATGGTAACGAGATTTAAAACTTATTTTTCAAGGCGACAAGCGCAATGTAATGCAGAGTATATCACCCTAATTAGCGCCACGTAGTTATGAGCAGGGGTATCACTTACCATCAGGTCAATGTCCTGATCTCGTCGCGTAGTGGGATAAAATAAAAAGACAGACCGCGGTGACCACTCTAGACCTGGCAGTTCGCATACTTGCCATGTATATTATTTTTCATTAGAAGTGTTTTTTTTTTCTTTAAACAATCTTAATACTTTTCGTCTTCTTGACTTTTACAACTTCACAGGCGTCGAGTAAATTAAATAAAAAAAAAAAAAAATAGAGACATCATTGTCAAGGGGAAATGATACCAAAATAATATTTCGATTCGCTTTATTACATTACACATTAAAACAATAATTAATGCGATAATTACATTAAAAAAAAAACAAATGAATCGCGTAGTTTTATTAAATAAATTTTCATTTAAATATAGTCTTAACACTAAGGCGTTTTGCACGTGTCGCCGCGTGCGGACTAGAGGGCTCCACCGGCGGAGCTCGGCGGCTCCCGGCGCTAATGTGTTTGTAGCTTCAAATAACTCTACAACTACACCGGACCTCATACTATATGGTTTGCCTGTTCGAAATTAATATACACGATCTCGTATCAAAACAGCAATTTCTTCCGGATATATAAAAAGTAATAAAAAAATGAACATCATAACAAATTTTTATGTACTAACACTGACCATGAGGCCCTTGATGGGGGGAAATGTTTACCCTTGATACACTGTCTCTCGTATCGACTGATATAGACTATAACAGCTGGAACACAGTATACAGTACGAGGGTTTTAGCTAAGCCAACAGAACTGCCGGGATATATATCGGAATCGAATCCGGTAGTTCTATATTACAAGGCAAGCGCTCACCCACCCACGGCGGAAGTCGAAATATTGTCCATATGTGGTAATTAAATGGAGAGAAAAACCGTAATTTTTTTTATGTAACCTGCTTATTTAATTTATCACTAATAGAAAACTGGACGATTAACATTACGGCTGAGTATAAAACAGGAACAATGTATATAAAGACCACGATTTGAATTTAATATTAATAATAGTAATATCGAATATTTTCTCTCCATTCATTACTTTAATTCTAGTCCTGTTAAAAATAAAAACCATAGCGAAAATACTAGTTTACCGGAAATACTAGTCCATATCGGATTTTACATAGTAAAATTATCTCAACTAATCTTATCGGGCACCGGAAGCGGTGTGCGCGGTGCAACTAACTTGTACATTATAAATATTGTCAACACTTCATTTAATTACAATTCTTCAAGCGCGCATTTAATTCGAAATTTTTATTACTGTTATAAAAATTTCATTGTCTATTGCATATAAAAAAATGTATGCGAAATTTACGGTATTTCTACATGATTATTACAAATGTTATATAAAACCATTTTGTTTAAGCGACTTTGAGATTTGAACTTAAAAGAAATAATAATATTTACATAACAGCACTTGCCCGACGAACGTTTGTCCCAACGGACAAGTAGGTCGCAAAAAAAAAAATCTCATTTCGCAGCGGAGATGTTAATAACCTAAACTACTCTATACATTTTGGTCGAAAAATAAAATGTACAAACCAGACAGCCGCCGCTGACGCTACGACGGCCGCTACCAGCGGACCCTGCCTCTTCAGAACGCACACATTAAACGTATTCACCTTTAAAATATTGCATAACCAACGTCACCTAATAAATATAATACATGATATTTACACGGACATAAAAACTTTTTGTCACCACGATTAGGAATAATTAATAAATATAAATCGTTTACGTTTTCTCTGCAAACGAACACCAACTGCAATAAGGCTGCGGCACCACGCTTTAGCGTTTGTATAACAAAATCATACAATGTTAATTATTAATTATATATATTATCTTCCGGAAATATCTCAATATTTTGTAAAACATGTCAAAAGTATTTATTTCTTCATTTTATAGACTGACGCTTGACTAAGATCTGGTCTGATGGTAAACTAGTCTGATGATAAAGCGCAGTAGTTTAGTCATTAAACTAAACTTTGTAATAACTATCGTCGAAAGTTATGCAGTACTTAAACGTTAAAAAAATGTATAAATTAAAATGTAATTATCCAACTTTTTTGTTTACGCGGTAAAAATGGCGCCAAATTTGACAAATGCAATTATTTCCTTATTCAATATGGTAATACATACCGACTGACTGCTGACGCGGTGCTCCATTAATAATAATGTACAATAAAACAGCCACAGCTTTTATAAATATTAATTACTCTCAAACACTTTCATTTAAGATTATATTAAATATTTTTTTTTATGCAATCAAAAACATTATAATACACCGATAACAATTGACAGATAGAACCGATACCACAGACTATAGACTATTGTTTTTTTTTTTTATATAGAAAATTGAGAACAAAGAAATTAGCAAAAGCGGGAATAGTAGAAAGAATAAAAGTAATGTGGAAAATAAATAAACAACATGTCCCGTCTGTGGCCATCGAGTTATATCTAAAAATGATACAGTTAAGCCCGAATAGTGAACGGTTCAGTCGAAACATCACAACACTAGCAAGCTCAATCACTTTGAACGTGTGCCAACTGTAATATTAAAAAAGTAAAAAATTCTTTAACGAGACGTCTATGTAGATTACAGCCATTATTGATTTTTAATGTAAATTAAGTTTGTTTTCACTCGGCTTTTTTTTTAATTTAATTTTCAACGCGTATATAGTGCTTAGGATATTAAATCAACGAATTATATATAACATAAGCAAAACGTATGAATATATTTAAAACACAAGGGTAGGTTATTTTTTTTTTAAAGAGCAACGGCTCGTAATATTATGCCAGCGGTGTTGTGATGTATAATCTGTTTACATCTCCAGTAAATATCACTCCGATTAAGTGGTGTAAATATGGTACCCTGAGTACTGATCGATCACAGTAAGCCAAGTGAAAACATCCAACACACAGTCCCATTAAGTAAAGAAGCGAACGCGTGACGATTTTTAAGAGTGCACAGGCTGCGCGGCCCAAGCCGGCTTCGCGGGCAAACTCTGCTCGCGCCATGATGACTTCGGGGTGCTCTGGTCGGCTGGCCTGGGTAGTTTGGCGGCGCTCCGTTGTTCAGACCACGCCGGCTTCGGTGCGATGGCTTGCGTGCACCATACGGGCCTCGCACCAGCTCCGATGCAGGAGCCCGGTCCCGGAGCGATCCGTGCTGAGCTTGCGCTAGTCGGCGGGACGCGGGTGAGGTGTCCGCGGCGGGAGGGGAGACGCGGGTACGCTCCAACTCTCGCTCGTGCCCCATCTAAGAGAACCACTCTCATGTTACATCGCTCTCGTTTAACTTTACACATGAAAAGCGGACCAAAGCGAATATGAACAGAGTGGAAAGTTCAGTTTGTAGGAGTGACAGCGAGTGTGAGTCCACTCAGAGTGTGTCGTGAAATGTTTACAAACTCATAATTATACAGTATTATTTATTTTGAAAGCGCAAATAAAGCAACAACTCATGCAAGTCATACACAAAAAAAAATCTAAACGCAAATGAATTACATAGAATGTTTAAAAACAAACCCCAATCACAAATCGCATATAATCATAAAACCGAAAAAAAAATGTTACATTTTTTAAATGTTTAAAAATGGAATCTAAATTAAAAAGTAGTGTAAATTCAAAAACGGAACATTAATTTAAATAATTATTACATTTTTATATTTTGAATTGAAATTAAAAAGCAACGTATATTGGAAAATCGAACACAAACTAATATAAATATATATTAATTTTTTATAAATTTAGTTTAGATTAAAACGTCTTATAAATTCGAAAACAGACCGCAAAAT
Source organism: Troides aeacus (assembly GCA_033220335.2). Lineage (NCBI taxonomy): Eukaryota > Metazoa > Arthropoda > Insecta > Lepidoptera > Papilionidae > Troides > Troides aeacus. Next base: position 1,738,386 of record CM067272.1, on the reverse strand, counting down.
AATATATTTTTTATATATTTAAAAAGGGAATCTAAATAAAGAGACGAATTTCAAATGACAATATCGTGCGATAAAACAACTAATGGCATGTCACAGGAATTGTTTTTGGACGAGAGACGTATCGAACAAACGCGAAACAGAAAAAAAATATCATGCGTACGTACCGATGGAGTATATCATATATTTAGAAAAGTAAATACATAAAAAATGTTCTTCGATGACTATGAGAAGGAAAATACAAAAAAAAACTCCCGTTAACCAATTACTTAACTACGATGTAGTAACTTAATAAGTTTTAACTACTCAGCAAAAATACAAAAAAAAAAAAAATTTTTTATAGTATTTTTTTACATTACATAGTATTAAAATACAGTACATACTTCGTAGTATTTCATATTATTCTATTTAAAAAAAAAATTTGCATGACAAACCACATCTAAAATAGTTTCGTTTGTTAAATTAAATAAAAAAAAAAAACTAAATTAGCTATTTCTTAAATAACTATTAATTAACACACAAACAATGCTAATATCAGAATGAAGCTGATAGAGATGTTTACACGAATACTAGATACAGTGATAGCCGAATACCAGTACCAGGGCGTAATCGGGCGAGTGATTCATTTACTAAATCAGGCAAGAAGCAAGTATAGAAAAAAAATAGTATAATACAAAATTTATTTAATTCTTCAATATTCAATGGCTCAATACTTGGTATCAATTTCACCTGATCTTAAGTGACAATAACGCTGTGCTGTCGGAGTTCTCTGGCTCCCTTATAATGTGGTCATGGCTTATTCGATATAACCCATCGCTAACTTCAATTTTTTTTTTTTATGATTAAATTTTCTGTGCCAGTTATATTGACAACTATCGCAGCATCATCGGAATCAGGGCTCGGGCTAACCGCCGCAAAGTGTGGCCCGGTATCGAACCGGTTAAGCTTCGCGCTCATCTGGTTATCTCGCCAAGCCATAATGTAAATAGTCCGTGTTAAAAATTATACGTTGAGATCTTTAAGGATCTCGTTTGGTTTTAAATGAATTTCTGTTCTCGATGCATCTTACTAGCTGCTAGTAGTGTCGTTACAGTACTTTGTTATAGTTGAAGAAGGTATCCACCCTTGCTAGAGGGTAGTTAATCAATTTCTTTAACCAGCGCACTGGAGTCAAACACGTACCTAGTTGCGGTGCCGCGCCGCCGTGCCCGGGACTCACCTGTGCAGCTGGTGCTGGTTGTTGTGGGTGTGGGTGTGGTGCTCCCGTCGCGCTGCAAGATGGTGCCACTTCACGTAGCCGCTGAGCCGGCGCTTCACCAGCCCGGCCAGCGAGTGCAGCCAGCCTGACCACGCCCACAGTTACCGGACCCACGCCCACGCACCCGCGCCCCTCCCCACACGCAACGCACGCTGCCCACTCTTTAGGAGCCCGATGGTTTTTTGCAACATGTTTTAAGCTTCCCCAACGTAATATTCAACTTTAACACTTTATATACTTTTTTTTTTATTTTCGCATGGTTTGATATTTTGTCTAATAATTATAACAAGTGAAGTTTTAATAAATATATTATATTTATTTTGTAACAGGTGGACCAGTGAAGAGTTTTGATTACGTGGTATTTGAGTAACAGCGGCGTATGACGTCAACCATCGAGCTCCGATTGGTGCCGCACCACATGCCCGCGCACGCCACGCATGCGCACGCGCACGCGAACACGCACGCCGGCCGGGACAGTGAAGCCATGACGGTGGCCGAATGGACGAGTGATGGTGACATACCGCACACCTTGCTACTGAAAGCTTCCCACGTCTGTACGTTTGGACCGCCGCCGTCGTTACTTTATCATCTGACGATATTTTTTTTTCACATTTATGATGTAAATTAGTTATTTACTTTTTTTTTAATTTTTTTAGTTCATTTTATCAAGCATGATAATTTGTTAATTTTTTTTAAAAATTAAACAAGGACTTTTATGATAGACTGCGTAATGAATTATTATAGTTTAAATCAAATGAACGCTTCTCATTGATGACGTAGGCTCAATGCAATGATCATATTCGATAGCTTTCAACAGTACAAAAAAAATATTTATTAGAACAATAGGCAAAGGTAGTGTGGCATCAAGCGGTCCAAACTCGTACGTGAACGTGACGATGAACACCGTATCGAAAGCGTGTCGTGGCTGGTCTGCCGTCGTTAGCTAGGTGTTAAAGGTTGCGTTTAGTGTAGCGAGGCATGTGACAGAGCAACAGATGGCAGGCGGAGTGTGGGTCGCGTGAGGAGACAGCGGCAAAGCACAGTTCCGCGTTGTGATTCCGGTGGGGGTGAGAGAGAGAGAGAAAAGGGGATGGAGCGGCAAAGGTAGGGAGCGGGGGCACGTGCGTACCGAAATTGGATACTTGTCGCAAATACCAGTGGCGAGTCGCCCGTACACTACCAAGCCCATGGTCTCCCCCACTCACCACTCCCACGGACCACAACGGCATAAATCGTATTACACATACATAGTTTTACCAGAACAGTATGTTTTGTAATGTCAAGTTTGATAATGTCACTTCGTTTTTTTAAAAAAAATATATAATTATAACCCTAAAGTTAGAGTATTTACGTTCCTTCACTCTCAAAGAAAATATGATTAAAATTTTATTCCTGTCTAATAGATCTTAATGACTAAGTTAAATAAACTATTGATGACGCAAAATGTGCGCGTGCACATTTAAAAAACTACAGCTGCCACATAAAGTTACTGGTGGTAGGTCTCTATTACCGTAGACCGTCTAGGTCCCACCGCAGCGCGTATTGCGGCCGACAAACAGCACTGTGCAAACATTACCGTGTTCCGGTTTGAAGGGTTCTCTCCGTTATCCACTGATATGATTCTTGATAGTGAGAAGTTTCAATTGGAAACATACCACCGATGTCAAATATCGCAAACCTTATTTCCGGTTTTAAGCGCTCTGTTTCAGAGGACCTCAAAATCGATAGATTTCTTTCACTGACACTGATATCTTTAGAGATTAATTATATATTTTTTTCGACGAAGGTCCTATACGAGCGGGACATTCACCTGATGGTAAATGATACTTGTCCATAACAATGTGGGGCTAGTTAGGATGGTAGACATAGGACCACATGCTCATCGCCTTCAGATATAAGATATTAAATCTCGTTACCTTAGTAATTTCACTAGCTACAGCGCCCTTCAAACCGGAGCACTGTAATGTTTGCACAGTACTGTTTGTCAGCTGCAATAAGCGCTGCGGTGATACCTACTTATACGGTTCATAACATGGCGCTGATTAGGATGGTACCACCAGTTTTAAACTACAAGTGACATTATCAAGCTTTAACAACTCTTAACACTACGATGTGCTCTTCACTGTTAGTCTCGGCTTATATATATGTTTGTCTATAGACCGTATGTTCTAGCCAAAATTAAGAAGTAGATTATATTTAAAAAAAATACAGTAATTCTTCGTAACCCCCCCGTCAGCATAAGCAGAATAACCGCTAAGCACAAAGCACAAGTTATTTATCTGCTCCCGGCAAGTGGTCATTGATTCCTAAATACATTTAATGGTAGGAGAGGTAATGTAAAAGAAATATGAGAAATTTGATGGAGGGTGAAATGGATCGATTGTATTATCACATTAATTTTTATTAAAAAAAAAACTACAAGTAATTAACGGAAATTAATAACAAATGATATTTATAAAAAGAAATTACTAATAAAATTTAAATTTATCTATACTATAGCAACATTTAACCATAGACAAAAAACAAACCGTTATATTTGATATCGATAACGTTCTAAATTTAAACTGTTTTTTTTAAGTGCAAATTAATTTGATAATACTTTCATCCGCCGACACATGTTGGATGGCAAAGGTAAGAGTGGCAAGCGCAGCACAAACAGCTTTTTTCTATTATTAATATAATCCATATATAAGGCTGGCTGCCCTCGATATTTTTGTTACAGTTACCAAATATAATAAATCGATAAATAATGATACAGGCAATACAAAGTTGTAATATAAAAAAATATAATGTGTAACGAACTAATTTTTTTAAAAATGGGTATTTTAAATGTGGTCATTACTTATTATTATTTACAACAATAATTATTTACAAGAATAGTGAAAGATTAAAAAAAAATATTTTGAAAGTAAAAATTTAAAATTTTTTTTCTCTATAACAGTTACATTAAAAAAATATGTGTGTCGCGTAATGAAATGTCTGTGTGTATCTGTGATGACACGTATTTGTGCGCTTGCGCTCACCTTGGTCGTCGTGGTGCTTGTGCGGTGGAGCAGCGATCTCCGTTCGGTACCCGTTGCGCAATTCCGCTCGGGTTAGACTCTGGCTGCGACCTTCGGATAACCTATAAATTTAAATTTTTAGTAAAAATAATCATAATGGGCATCGGCACATAGGCATTCGCCTAAATTCCTTGGAGATGCGTAATATAAACGTTTTCTTCTAGATAATAATAAAAATTTATTATTTATCACCACAAACTAAAAGTAATTACAAACAAAAAGTTGATTTTCATTCGATAGACACTAATAGACAAAACAAGAGGTAAGTGATTGTCTTGCTCAAAACAATTTATGGTTAAAGTGATAAAAAAAAGATACATGAAGAATACTAAAGAATTGGCTTTTTTGCCTTAAAATTTAAAACTTGAAATGAAAATTGTAAACTTAAGGCTGTATCACTTAGTTCCATTGCCTTTCTCTTCGAAAAAAACCCTACTACTACTACTACTACTATTACTACTAAAAATGATAACCATGGCATTGTCCACGCCATGTTAAGCATAAAAAGTTGTCTCATTACCACTCTAATGTCATTAACTACAGCATCTTTCAAACCGGAACGCTGTAGTCTTTGCACACTACTATATATACAGATGCTGTTATAATTGTGGCTACAAAACTAAAGTCAATAAATATTATCACGGACCTGTCACTAAGCAGCAATGGCGATGGTGGGTGCAGCCGCTCGTGCAACGGCGGCGGTTCCAAATCCGAGCTGCCGTTAGCTGAAAAAATACATTCGAATGGTCTTTCATGGTTATAAATATAGAGTAAAACTTGACTACAATCCGACCTGATGGTAAATGAGGATTGAGTCCTAAAGGATACTGACATACATTCACAATGAGAGGAACCCTGAATATTTACCATCGTGTCCCAGCATGTTGTGCTGCCTACTTGTTCTTGGCGGAGGCTCCGGTGACCTCCCCGTGCTGTGTTCTCTGCTTAAGCTGCAACATAATTTTTATATATATATATTACTACTTTTATTTCCTCTTCCTCATTCGACAGATAAAATGGAGTAATGCTGGTGGACGGTTTCTGTTACCGTTGAGATACGTTTCGTCTGCAGCTCCTATTTTTAAACAGTAATGCCCAACAACCCACGTTAGGCTAGCGAGGTAGGAAATGGCTCTAATCCTCTCATATGAGTTCCTACCCGATCAATGTGGGAAATTTTGGTGGAGGCCTATGTCCAGCAGTGGACATCTATCGGCTGACGATGAGTAGAGTGGAAACATTAATGTGTTCCAGTATAAAAGGAGTTGAATTAGTAAAATTACAGGGATAACAAGATTTAACATCTTATGTCTAAAGACGAGCATAACGAGGTCCATCATAGAACACCATATTTGACGAGTTGGTTTGTTGAAAAAAAATTATATTAGATTGTCAAATATCTCCCTTCCGCCTTTTTGTCTTTTGAATTTCGCGGCTATGTACAAAGCGCTACAGAGCTCGTATCTGGCAATACTATACATAATTTAAAAGGTCTTGACATAACCTACAAAACGACGCTATGCATAATTAGTTTGGATATTGCGTTCAACAGTTATAGACGTGTAAACATATATATATATATATATAGTCACGCCTTTTTCCCAGTAGGGGTAGGCAGAGGTGAATAAACACCCACATTTCGCCAGATGTGGTCAGATTAGGTCCAGTGTAACAGGGGGCGAGCCTATTGCCACTTTATTGGGACCATCCCACACACACACACAAAGATGATATCAGTGTGCGGGTTTCCTCACGATGTTTTCCTTCACCGTTTTGTATCTCGCTGTTGTAACTAAAGTGTGTGAAAGTGTGAACGAAACGTGTAAACATGGAGTTCACTAACGCCGAAATTCGCGCTATTTTAAAGTTTTCCTTCGTTAAAGGCAAATCCGCTAGAGAAACGTTCCGTGAGATTAATGGTGTTTTGGGGGATGGTACTCTATCACTTCGAACCGCGGAGGAATGGTTTCGACGATTCAGAGCCGGTGAAAACGACACCATGGATAAGCCAGCCGGCGGAAGACCTGTGACGACAAATACCGATCAAATCATGGACTACATCGAGTTAGACCGGCATGTGGCATCTCGTGACATCGCCCAGGAGATGGGAGTTAGTCACCAAACCATTTTAAACCATCCGCAGAAGGCTGGATACAAAAAAAAGCTTGATGTTTGGGTGCCGCATGATTTGACGCAAAAAAACCTTCTGGACCGAATCAACGCCTGCGATATGCTGCTGAAACGGAACGAACTCGACCCATTCTTGAAGCGGATGGTGACTGGCGACGAAAAATGGATCACATACGACAATATCAAGCGAAAACGGTCGTGGTCGAAGGCCGGTGAATCGTCCCAAACAGTGGCCAAGCCGGGATTGACGGCCAGGAAGGTTTTGCTGTGTGTTTGGTGGGATTGGAAGGGAATCATCCACTATGAGCTGCTCCCATATGGCCAGACGCTTAATTCTACCATCTACTGCGAACAAGTGGACCGCTTGAAGCAGGCGATCGACCAGAAGCGTCCAGAATTGGCCAACAGGAAGGGTGTAGTGTTCCACCAGGACAACGCCAGACGACACACTTCGTTGATGACTCGTCAGAAGCTACGGGAGCTCGGATGAGAGGTTTTATCGCATCCACCATATAGCCCGGACATAGCGCCAAGTGATTACCACCTGTTCCTGTCCATGGTGAACGCCCTTGGTGGTGTAAAGTTGAACTCAAAAGAGGCTTGTGAAAAGTGGCTGTCCGAGTTCTTCGCAAATAAGGAGGGGGGCTTCTACGAGGGAGGTATTATGAAGTTGCCGTCTAGATGGAAACAGATTATCGAACAAAACGGCGCATATTTGAACTAAATCCGATCACTGTAACACTTTTTATAATGCATTGAATAAAGAGCAAAAAAGCGGAAGGGAGATATTTGACAACCTTATATTTGTAACTGTAATAATAATTTTACATATTAACCTTCTGTGCCTTGGTGTGGAGTGCAGGTCCACCCGTGACCTCCTCTGTTGACTCTGATGATAGAACCTTTGAAGTACTATTGGACTCGTGTTGCCAGAACTCTGAAAGTTACATTTAATAAAACAGCAATAAGATATATTACTCACATCATAAAATTTTATCTATTATTGCATCATTATCATCATCAGCTGATAATCGTCCACTGCTGGACACAGGCCTCCCACATTGTTCTCCATACCAATCGGTCCTGCGCTGCCCACATACAGCAGTTTCCTGCGACCTTCGCTTGTAGGATTCATATGGCGGTATTTCGACCATTTCCCCCACGCTGGCCCAATGCAGGTTGGTGGGAACCAGAGCTTCGTTTGTTGATTAGCAGGGTGCACCGCGAGCAGGTGAGTTTGATTAGGGTCCCGTGAGTTGTTGTGACCCCTTGCACTCCATTAGTGCATAGTTTATATAAATAACAGATAAGTAAAAAAAATAATGAAACCGTCGTCTGCACATTTCTAAAAAACTTTATCGGAGCAGCTAAAAGTAAGGATACAAGTTCAAGGTTCTTATGGACTTTACTACCATAGGTTTTCAACCTCGCTGGCCTAACACTTAGAGCGTGCGGCCTTCATTCCGAAGGTCGCGGGTTCGAATCTCGGCATGTACCGATGAGTTTAATATTTAAGTTATGTACATTTGTGAACTTTAGTAACAACAGCGAAATACAAACGGTGAAAGAGAAAACATCGCGAGGAAACCTGCACATGAATTAAAAATCACTCTAAGGTGTGTGAAGTCACCAATCTGCATTGGGGCCGCGTGGTGACCTGCGCCACAACAGTGGGGACGTAAATCGGCTGTTATGAAATGTTTTCTCTATCAGTCAACATAGTATTATGTATATATGAACTAACAGATGAGGTACACTTACCGCCGGGGACGCCCTCCAGCGGTTTTCAGCGGAGACGCGACGAGCGGGGGGCGGCGTCGGCGAAGCGCATGCCTCTATCGTCCTGCAACACAACAAAAGCGTAAAGCAATATGTATTCATTGATTTTATAATATACAACAAAATTAACTGACTATGTCTTATTAGGTAAGCAGGGTGGCAGTTCTGAACTATCAAGTTACTACAGGAATTGGCCATGAATTTGCAGTAGAGGTTGAAGGGCGTTGTAGCTAGTGTAATTACTGGAATAACGAGACTCAACATTTTATTCCAGTTCACGAGTGCAATGTGGTGTAGTTTATAACATCCTAACTGGATACGTTCTTATGGACAGGCGTATCACTCACTATCAGGTGTACGTCCCGCTCTTCTCGTCGCTTAATAATTTAAAAAAAAATCTTCCTATACAGTATGGATAAAGACGGCAATTTGAATAAACTACTACTTAAAAATTTGCTGGCACTAATCTAAAACATATGTCCAGCAGTGGACGTCTATCGGCTGATGATGATGATGAACCTAAAACAATGTTCTCCACGGGAACTTCTTTAACCAACGCTAATGGTTTTAATTCAAACATACACCAATGTGATTAGTTATATATATATGTATACATTAATGTTTGTAAGCTGTCACGCATCCGGAACACTTACCTGCGCCTAGGATAAGGTGAGTGATTGGAGAAGTCCGCTTCTAAACTCGCCGGCTGCGAACTGCTGCCACCAGCGTTGGACGGCGATGCCCATCTCGCTCTGAAACATTAATCCCTCTATTATTAAAAAAAATGATGTATTTAATAAGTTTAATGTGTATATTGTTCATCATCATTATCGTTACTATTAGCCTTTGTTTATCAGCTTATTTATTAGCTGGATATAGACATTCTCTAATGTCTTCTAAAAAATGCGATGCGTATATAAATATATATATATCTAAACCCTCACCATAAAATTAAATATAGAACACTACCAATAATTCATAACTAGATTGCAATCACATAGAAACTATCATCATCATCAGCCGACAGACATCTACTGATGGACATAGGCCTCCCCCAAAAATCTCCACTACGATCGATTAGTCGCTGTCCACATCCATCTGCTTTTCGCAACCTTCACCAGATCATCAGACCACCTGGTGGAGGGCCTCCCAACACTGCGTCTTTCATATATTATATAGAAACTATATCATATTTTTTATTAAATGGTATACAAGTCACCTTCCGGGCGTCGGTGTGACTTGTTCTGGCGTCCAGTGTTGAGAGCTCGTCACAAAGTTACGCACAGGTTGCGGCGTAGGCGGGCCCGAGTGGCCGTTCGGAGGAGACGAAGGTGATGCTGGGGATGCCGGCGCTCCGCCTTTAGGCAGCGACGCGTACCACTCCTCCACCGATACATTGCTCCGTGATGATTTCACAACAAACGGATGCTCCAGAAGTTTTGGATATTTCGGACGTTGACGGTAGTTTTTTGTTAGGCTAGAGCAAAAAAATTTTAATAACAGTTAATCAGCATCTAGAATCTAGATGCTGATTAATCAATGATAATCTAGATTCTTAGATAATTACTGCCTCAATGGCTATTTATACATGTAAGCAATAAAGTAGTGTAAAGATGATATGTCATTTGATCATATATTTCAAACTACAAAAAAACTTCCTCATGTGGGAACTCAAGGTTGAGTATAACCTTTAACAAAACCTCTTTGGTATTGTTCAGTGCATTAGAGAGTCAGGGTCGAGATCTACTATGGAACACACCAGTAAGCTGCAGCATTACACTTGAACATGTACTGGAGAAAACATCTAAAACTATATTTATTACAATAAGTGCTCACCACTGTGACACAAATGATTTGAACTCCGGTGTGAAGTCGCTCGTATCAGGGAGCTGCGGTGGATCGTCCGATATTACCTGCAATAAAATGAAATCATTAAATTGCTTAATATAAAAAAATATATATTTGTCTTCTTAACTGTATTCTACTACTAGTATCTCGCTGGCCTAATGGTTAGAGCGTGCGGCTTTCATTCCGAAGGTCGCGGGTTCAAACCTCGGCATGTACCAATGATTTAATATTTAAGTTATGTACATTTGTGAACTTTAGTTACAACAGCGAGATACAAAAACGGTGAAGGAAAACATCGCGAGGAAACCCGCACACTGATATCATCTTTGTGTGTGTGTGTGTGGTGGTCCTAATAAAGTGGCAACAGGCTCGCCCCCTGTTACATGGGATCTAATCTGACCACATCTGGCGAAATGTGGGTAGTTTATTCACCTCTGCCTACCCCTACTGGGAAAAAGGCGTGACTATATAAAAAAAATATAAAAAAAAAAAAATAACTGTATTCTCATATTACAGTTGAAAATTGTTTTTCCTCAACATCATCAGTTACTTGGCATCGACGTACGCCTTTTAACATCTTTCCAACTGATCTAGTGACCGCCTGTAGGTTTTATACTGGAGAGAGTATACTGCAGTGCTAATCACCAATAGTAAGCGAATTTTTTATTTCATGGTTTATCAATATGAAATTAATTAACCATTCCATATGCTTTAAAATTTAATAAAATTTGTCAATCTGCTGTCACGACCTCCAGGATACTAAATAACACTTAAGTACAAGATATCAAATTAAGCTGTTTTATCCTCATTGCTCTTTTAAAAAAAAGGCACCAGATGAGGAATTTTTAAATTTTTTAAAATTTTATCTTTTGTACAAGTTGAAAGTAAAAAAAATACCAGCATTCATAATAACAAGGTTCTATTAATTTAGTGAGACTTACCTTTGCGAGCACCTCGAAGTCGTTCTGACAGTTCCTATAGGGGAACACGCCCGTGGCGAGTTCCACCAACGAGATGCCGAGCGACCACACGTCCGCGCGGATGTCGTAGTCCGGTCTGCTCGGGTCCGGCGGATCTATCCGCTCCGGCTACGAACAAACACTTTTATAAATTCGGTTCCAGAGCCACATTTATAAAGTATAATCGGTGATTGGCATTTCTGGTGTAGAGGATATCCCATCCCGCATTGGATACCCTTCTGCTGAAGGGACAACAGAAAAGTTATTCTGAACTTTTACCGGCTAAAACCTCACTGTGGAACAGCAGGAATGCTTTCGGTCACAACCAACTTTCCAACATTAAGTATCTCAATATAAGCAGATAATATATCATAACTCACTGCCATATATGCGGCGCATCCGGCACTCCTCGTCTTCGCTTTAGAGTCGACGAGGCGGCCACTGATGCCGAAGTCGCACAGCTTCACGTTCCCGCGCTCGTCCAGCAGTATGTTGCTCGGTTTTACGTCGCGGTGGATCACACCGTGTTTCTCCTTCAAGTATGACAGCGCTTTTACCGTCTGAAAATTAATACGTAAGAAATAATTTATGAGATCAATAAAATAAGTTTATTTGCGAAAATGTGGTCACAAAATACAGATGGTTATAGCAGAATAGAGAGCGCACATTACGCTTATTATAAAGAATGCAAATGTTTATTTATACACACTTTATACATTACTGACCCAATGATAAAACTAAATGAACTCGACATAGCAATAGTATATAATAAACATCAAGCAATTATCAAGGATCACTATCATTTAATAAATCTACTACGGCATAGTACATTTTATTTTAGATTAGATAAGTATCTTTTACGAGATCAATATAGACATACAAATAAAAAGCCTAAAACATGAAACAAAATTAAGATATAAGTAAAGTAGAAAAAGAAATAAAAGAATTATAAATGTAATAGAATGTAAGAAATAAATACAAGAGAAATGTACAGAAATAGAATGTAGAATAAAAATAAAGATATAGAGTAAGGCAAAAATGTAATATAATAAGAATTAATAAATTAAGATTTGACTGTCTCTCTCATTTAAGTGCAATGTATGACAGAAGGAAATGGAGTGGAGAATGAATGAGAAACAAAAAGGGATAGAAAGGTAAGAACTGTAAGAAAGAGGAAGAGCACGAAAGAATAGAAACAAGGTAAGAAAAGATAAAAATTTAATAATAAAAAGGAATTGAAGTTCAGGCCCACAAATATCCAGGGAAACAAGTACACAAAAAAAAGATAAACCCTAATTGTCATTCGGGCGGCAAGATTGGTTACAGGCCTGCAATGTTTTGCCCATTTGAGTATCATTAAAATATAATTTATGAAAGCTTAATGATTCAGTAACCATGGAGCCAATCACAATCTGACTCATTTGATCATTAAGGGTGTAGGGTTATTAATTATGTGATGTTGTATAAATACTAACATGTGCTGATTCTCAAGCAGTATGTTACTTGGCATGTAAGACATCTTAGAAATGAAAAAAAAAAATAAGTATATATATAATAGCCTTCTGAATTTATTGCGCCCATTCTTCTCAGGTTCAAAGCATTTCTTATGTGAATGTGGGAGTAGGATGTGATGTTCAATAAGTGAGCGAATGTTCATCTCAAAGAAGAGTAGAATCATTGCCTATTGACCTTGAATTTCCAATGAAGGTAAAGATTAAGAGATACTCACATGTTCTTAGAACAACAGTCCGCATATGTTTCATTTAGTATTGAAAAAATTGTCATGACTCTCTTCTTATGAAGGTCTCAAATACCAACAGTGAGAACATAAAGAGAGTTACTTATTTAATACTTAAAATTAAATTTATATAAATAATTTGTTTAGTGTGCTTACCGCCACAGTGACTTTTCCGAGTATGGCCTCAGGTATAGGAGCACCTAACCGTTTGAGTAGTTTGTCGAAGCACGATGCCATCAGCTCCATGCATATCCACACATCAGCGTCCGTGACGAAGCAACCAAGGCAGCGTACAATGTATGGGCAGTCATGCGACCGGACCACAACATCCAAATCCATGAGGATACGTTTCGTCTCCTCAGAGTTGCCAGAGCGACGCATTTGCTATAAAACAAATATTAGTAATGAGATAATAATTGTCTTTTCGGTCATTAACAAAATTATTAATGTGATATATTTTAAATGATTGAGATTCTAACCTTAACAGCGATGACAGCTCCTGAGGGCTTGTGCAACATTTTGACCACATGCCCACAAGTACCACTGCCCAGTTCGCCCATATGCTGAAGGTCATCTATACAGGAAAAATATTCTGTACCACCTACATTAAGTTTACCGCTCACCTGTGATAGAAAACAGAAAAAAACCTGTATTAAATATGTTTTCTACTACAATAATATAAACTAGTACTTGACCACACATCAATCTGATGGTAAGTGAAGTTGAAGTATGATAAAGCATTTTTAAGCTAAGTTGTATGTTATACAACTTATGACCTTTGTATAGATCTAATTATCATCAAATAATTTGTGATCACCTTGATAATTGTGATGTGGTGATAAAAAACCCATTACCTACATTTTATGTAAAAGCATATAACATATTCACATAAGCCTCCTGCCCGTTTTATGTATAAGAAGGCTTTTTCTGTTTTATGATTAATATCCTATAGAACAAATTGTGATTTAAGATGCTTATACCTTATACACCTCTCGCATCCGGAACTCTGTTTCAGTAGCTTGTGGTGATCTTGGTGGAAGCGGTATATCTCTAGTGAATACTGAAAAGGCAAAGTATTACCAATAATACGAATTATAATATTTTTGTTGAATAACTTATCATATTTCCTATTTAACATTATTAATTGAAAACTAGTTACCAAATGACAAAAAAAAACTTTAAAAATTTTATTTTGTTTGGTGATGTTAATTTGTTCTTGCCAGTCTTAGTATAATATAAATATTGGTATTAAAAAAAAATTGTATTGTAACTTCTGACTGTATCCATCAAATACATGTTCAACAAAAAAAAATTGCTAAAGTGTAATCATCTAGTGATCCCAATAAATGGTTTTCAGAAAAACTTTTTAAATAAGTCTATAAAAATATCATTTTATATCAAAACTGGTTCAATAACCTTGGACTGAACATTGTAATTTGCATTATTAAAATTACAAATTACTTTCACACAAAAAATCGCGAACATCTGCTGGATCCATATGTAATATATATTTATAAATTCAAAAAATTTCTCATTCGTAAATTAACAAGTATAATCAAAAACTTGTTGCCTTTTATAATCAAATGATGCAATAATTAAAACAATATACAAAAATTATTTAAAAAAAAGTATATTTTTTTTACTAAAATTTGGATATTTGATACATTATTTCCATAAAACATGTGACATCCATTGACCCATTTGGATGGAGCAGCAAGGTAATGAAAATATATGACCAACATCATACGCTCGGCTGAGTCAATAGTAATAAAACAAGTCTTAATGATGCATGATGTAAGGTGAATATAGAATAGACTCATAAGTTTCAAATTATCATCTTAGTTATTCTTTCACTGTATTCATGATGTAGATAAGGGCTTATTGTAAATGAAACCATAACTGAAATACTAGGAAGTTACAATACATACTGTAATAGTTATTGAAATATTTAAACTGTATTATCATTAATGTGGTATAATGTTCCATAAGGCTATCTATTTGTTATAAATTTTTTTATATGTATATTAGAAATATTAAATACATTATGGCCCAACAGCTCCACTAATGATAGTAGAGAGTATTTCCGCATGGTTTTTCCATAGAGCTAATAATTGTGTGGGAAGAAAAAGATTAAAGACCTTAACTAATGACAATTAAATATTCTTTCTCAAATGAAACTGTAACTATTGTTCAGATCCATTATTATTATAATCATGTATACTATGAATGTAACATATATATAGTATGAAGTTTAAAAAGTTAAAAATTGACATAAAAAGGTGTGGGTCTAAACCCACTAAGCGTGTACATCCAGTAATGGAGAACACTGTGAGGAAATTAAAACTTTTTAAAACACAACAGTTTAGGTGAAACCCTGAAACTAAAACAATTTCATCTATTATAGCAGAAGAAATTATTTAAAGAAAGAACCAAAAGTCAGTTTATAACACAAGGAAAAAATATGGAATACTATAAAGATAAGATATATTCTATTGAAGAGAATATCTATGGAAGAGAATAAAACATAAATACACAAAGTAAACTCTTGTAAAAATATTGCTTATTAGCACAAGTTAAAAGCAGAGAGAAAAAATAATGATGAATTTCTCAAAAACTATAATAAGAATTCTATAACTATATTAGGTAACATACATTACTGTTTAATTTTCAGGACTTACAGAATAATAATATAAAAGAATTTAAAAAAGTACATATGTTATACTACATTATAATATATATAATGAAGTGAAAGTTGTTGTTTATCAATTAAGAGCAATACAGACAACCATCTACTTTTAAGGCAAATGCCACAATTAATATTAATCTCTTACTAACAATGGTTTCAGCACACAATACTGAGGCATGTATGGTTAAAATTGTATGTTTGTCTGTATACCACCCAGTGTTCAATGCCAAGTTATGCAAATAATTTATATACACAATGGGTCTACTCTGAGATAGGAAAGCTCCCAATATGAATATTTAACAAACTAGTCGCAACCTTTACTTCAGATATAAAACTCTTATAATAAAATGATGTATAAAACATTACAGTTGTTAAACAAATTAAACTGTCCTTATAATGTAAAGGCACACATGTATATAGGTTATACAAATGTGTTTGTCATTCTAAATAACAGAAATAATTTGCGAAAGATTAAATCAAACAGAATGTTATGGTACGCCAGAAACAGATGTCAGGAGTACATCATTTTACAATGCAAAATGTTTCCCATTTATTATAAAGCAAATAATTTTAAGAGGTGCACTTACATGGTCGAAGTTTTCGACCTCCAGACTTAGGAGTTCCAAGAGCACCTTGGTTCTGTAAACCACCATCACCCCGCGTACGCATTTCATTTTTAAGGCGTTCTTGCAATCCTTTCAATTTTTCATCGATTGAACTATTGGACATTGTAATAAGATAAACTGTTCACGAATCACATTTAAGTACTTAAACCTAAACATCTATTACAATATTTAAACGAAAATTATAAAAAGACTTGCAATGAGAAGTCCAAAGATTTCCTTCTATACATCAGTCACTTTGTAAATCTGTAGAATACAATTCGTTCATTTTTAATCTTTATTTATGTAATGTCCATTCGTTCGTTCATTCCGCACGATTAAGGCTACATTAAAGTTAGAATCAATTCAAGAAATTATATTCTCTTTTAAATAAGAATTTATCCAATAATTGTTTTAAAAAATACTTTAAATTTTTTTTAAATAATCATATGACGTATTTTTTAATTGTATAATAAAACTATTATAAAATTATCCCTAACATCAATTTATAATCATTTTCTTCTCTTTTATAATAAAGATCAATAAGTATTTAAAATTAACTTGAGTTTTAAAGGCAATATTATATTTATTGACCATATTTAACGTGATTAAAACATCACAAACGAAACATAACTTTTTATACATGATCCAGCGAGACCGAAAATAACAAATACTTTAAAGAATCCATTCGACGATTATCCGTCAGTTATCTAATATGTAATATGAAAGCTATCGGAATATGTTAGAACTTAATTTCTTGCTCTACACATGCCTCGGTCCTTTTTTTAAAAAAATTTACTATCACCAAAAAAGTTTAGAATATAAACTCTAATTTCATATAAATGTTAAAATATTATTAATGTATTATTTGTACATTCAATATGAAATTTTGCAGTAGATATTAATTGGATTCATGATCAAAAACTTTACATATACTTGTTTTATTTCTGAACGAAACAATTTTTCATTCATCTCAATTTCGTTTCACTTTGCGTTTTGCATATTTTGCTATTTGATAATAAAATGTTTAAAAATTGAATAAACTATTAATCATACGTCTTTGTGTCTTGCGGTGGGACTATCAATGAAATATGATTTGAATCTATATACAAAGTGTTTATATTATTCTGTATTGACTTATAAAATGAAGTGATTTCTAAAACGTCTTTTCTGAAATGACGTGAATATCTTTATTTATTTATCAGGAAAAAGATGTATTGTTAAAAAGTGTATGTAATAAAGCGCAAGTATGATGCAGCCAACATCTGAAGGCTGTATGAACATCGCAGAATTAGCAAATCAGCTACGTCGGGAGAAAATCTTTATCAATTCGGAGCGACAGCTGCTTCAAAACCTTAATGAAGAGGTGGAGAAAAGTGTCCAGGAGCTATTGCAAGCAGCATGGATTTGTTCTATGCAGCGACAGAACCTCACAAACATTATTTCTTCAAGATGTGAAGCTGAATCTATTGTGGCTTGTCAAAGAGCCAGTTTACTTGAAAGTACCACCTTCATAGACGCTTATAAAGTTTTAAGATATAAGGTAAGTTTAATGATAATAAAAGTGTTTAAGATTAAAATTTCAGTAACTTACTTATTCGTGTCATATGTATAGATGTTTTTTATGTATAAATAATATTGATAGATTAGTATTTGAATAATTAAATAATAATATTTTTTTTTTCATTATCAATAGCATTATAAAATGTTTCTCAGCAATTTTTTAATAGTATTTTCCTGTACCAGAAAATATTATTTGTCCTTGGGCCTTTTTTTCTTTTTATTTCATCCATTACCAGCTATTGGTATATCATAAATATGATAGATCCAAATCTTTTATTATATTGAATTATTATGATATTAACATTTGTTTTCATTATAATTCAAACAAAGTTATTACACTTTTACCGCCCACTTATGAATTGCTTCATGTGATAGGTTCAATGAATCATATTAATTGAGAAGACTATGCAAATCAGTGTAGAAAAAAATCATTAGTATTATAGCTTTTGTGTTAAAAATGTCATGTGTAATTATTTTTTATTGAGTTTGAAATTAGAAACAAAGTGACTTTATTTCTAATTTAATATATTATATTTATAAGTTTTTTATTTGAATTCACATTTAAATCTTTCTCAAATGTTTGAAAAATGTGCACTTCATATTTTGCATTTTATGGTTTATAACTTCATTAGTATCCACCCTCATTATTAATTTTCTTTAATTTTGCCAAGAGTTGCACTGTTTAAAAAGTATTATTGTTATTAATAGTACTCAATTTTGTAAATTCATATAGATTATAATGTTAATAAGATGTTAAGAAAAACATGCTTGATATACAAGTGAAGGTTGTCTGCCAGTAAACAGAACATATTACAGAGATGATGAAATGATGTATTGAATATTATTCTTTCTGGTGTTAAATAGTAATGTCCAATGTGGCCCAAATGAGATTTTGGGTTTGGTATGCATGCTATACTTGTAATGCCTGTGGTTATCTTGTTGTTACTATACTTGAAATGCATGTTTGACTTATCAATTTCAATTCAGCATATTTGCATACCCTTAGAGTGGCTCTAGATATTATTATTTAGATTTAGACATTATGTCCATAATAATGAAATCTGGGAATTAATATAATGAATAACAATATATTCTAAATCACAATAATATGTAGTCGAACTTAACATCATAAATGTAAACATCATAATAAACACATTTTATGGTCAGTTTTGATACTGGGATAAGTTTTCCAAGACAGGATGTATATTTTTTTATTGAAAATCAAATTCTTATTTCACAATTTATTAGCAAATTACATTATAATAATTATTGCTCTGATTTAGATGTTGTTCATTTAATAAAATTTTGGTATAGGAAGTGATCGCGTTAGGCGAGCTTCTAGGATGGCTGCGCGACACTCCTCATCTTGTCGCACTATGCCTCATGCTTGGCGAGGACCATATGCCGCAATCGCTGCCGTCGACGTTGGTGGCAGGCCTTTACGGAAGCTGCCGATTGCCCACTGATAGAACACGTCTACTGTCGGTCATACGCTCTTTGATCAAACACCAGATGGCGACTTCCAGTGATCCAAGGAAGTGAGTAAGAAATTATAAGTAGCTAGTTCGTAAGCAATTTAAAAGGATACAATCCCCTTCACATTTCATTCCAATTCTTCCACTAACCCGCCTTGGGCCAGCGATGTAGGAAATGGCCCAAATCAGCCTTTATGAACTCCTATAAAGATCGGCCCCTTGTACCTGGCGGTACCGGAGGCCATGGTAACTATGGTGAAGGTCGCGGGAAGACGCCGGATATGGGCAGTGCAGGGCCGATCGATGTGGAGATCTTTGGGGGAGGCTTGTATCAGCAGTTGACGTCTATCGGCTTACATGTATAGAGCAATAAACAACGACTTAAGTGATACTTTTTTTATAGTCACTTAGCAACTACGCAATAATTAGTGATAAAATTTTTCCTCGTTCATAACATTTACGTAGTTACCACTGCAGCACCGTGAACCGGTTATATGTGAACGCGATGTACTGCCTTAGGGAGACGTATCGTCTTGCTGTTCAAGGTCATGAGCTTTGTGGTGTGTCGACGTTCGAAGCCAAATTGATATGCGACGACCTTCTATAAAATTCCGGTACTAACATATCTATTAAATGGCTTAACCGATTTTCATCTAAGAGGTGACTTGATCGGACACGCTCATGGCTATAGTTAAAAAAATAATAATTTGTGAGTATACTACCACCATCATCCGATAGACGTCCACTGCTGGACATAGGCCTCACCCAACGATCTCCACATCGATTGGTCCTGTGCTACACACATCAACGGTCACCAGGGGCCGTCGTTTGTAAAGTTTCACACGGGGGTATTTGGGTCATTTCCCACCACGCTGGCCCAATGCGGGTTGATGGGAGCCAGAGCCTCGTTTGTTAACTAGCAAGATGCACCGCGAGCAGGTGAGGTTGCCTTAGGTCCCGTGAGTTGGTGAGCTGAACCTCTTACATCCTTTGTACACACGCAATAGGAACTCTATTCTGGGTTATTTTTAAGAGAATGAGATTAATACACTCTGCACGTGAGAAACTGAGAGAGTGGGAATGATCGACTATTTCATTGATTGTAGTAGAAAAGACCGAAAGAGAGAAAAAGAGTAAAATAATGTCCTACAGATTCCTCTTTCTCCTTCTCTCTCGCTCTCTCTTCATATATTTCTTGGTATATTCATAGTAGTAGGCGCTGCGAACCATATACAATACAAAATGGAAACGAAGGAAACGGAAACTATGTCATCTTCCCTCTAGGCTCTAGTTCCTGTATGGTCATGAAACTCTAGTTGCCGTAAGATGAAGCTCTAGCCCACATATGACAATGAGGCTCTAGCTCTATTTGATGATGAAGCTCTAGCTCCCGTATGATAATGAGTCTTTAGCCCTCATATGATTATGAGGCTCTAGCTCCCGTAAGATGATGAGGCTATATCCAGTCGTATCATGCGGATCCAGCTTCTATACGATCATGAGGCTCTAGCTCTTGTATGATGATGGTCAGAACACTTCAATACTATATGTATATATGTGTTTAGGCTGATAGCTGTTCAATTATATAATAGTTTGGCAAATATCTCCCTTCCGCCTTTTTGTCTTTTGAATTTCGCGGCTATGTACAAAGCGCTACAGAGCTCGTATCTGGCAATACTATACATAATTTGAAAGGTCTTGACATAACCTACAAAACGACGCTATGCATAATTAGTTTGGATATTGCGTTCAACAGTTATAGACGTGTAAACATATAGTTCACTAACGCCGAAATTCGCGCTATTTTAAAGTTTTCCTTCGTTAAAGGCAAATCCGCTAGAGAAACGTTCCGTGAGATTAATGGTGTTTTGGGGGATGGTACTCTATCACTTCGAACCGCGGAGGAATGGTTTCAACGATTCAGAGCCGGTGAAAACGACACCATGGATAAGCCAGCCGGCGGAAGACCTGTGACGACAAATACCGATCAAATCATGGACTACATCGAGTTAGACCGGCATGTGGCATCTCGTGACATCGCCCAGGAGATGGGAGTTAGTCACCAAACCATTTTAAACCATCCGCAGAAGGCTGGATACAAAAAAAAGCTTGATGTTTGGGTGCCGCATGATTTGACGCAAAAAAACCTTCTGGACCGAATCAACGCCTGCGATATGCTGCTGAAACGGAACGAACTCGACCCATTCTTGAAGCGGATGGTGACTGGCGACCAAAAATGGATCACATACGACAATATCAAGCGAAAACGGTCGTGGTCGAAGGCCGGTGAATCGTCCCAAACAGTGGCCAAGCCGGGATTGACGGCCAGGAAGGTTTTGCTGTGTGTTTGGTGAGATTGGAAGGGAATCATCCACTATGAGCTGCTCCCATATGGCCAGACGCTTAATTCTACCATCTACTGCGAACAACTGGACCGCTTGAAGCAGGCGATCGACCAGAAGCGTCCAGAATTGGCCAACAGGAAGGGTGTAGTGTTCCACCAGGACAACGCCAGACCACACACTTCGTTGATGACTCGTCAGAAGCTACGGGAGCTCGGATGGGAGGTTTTATCGCATCCACCATATAGCCCGGACATAGCGCCAAGTGATTACCACCTGTTCCTGTCCATGGTGAACGCCCTTGATGGTGTAAAGTTGAACTCAAAAGAGGCTTGTAAAAAGTGGCTGTCCGAGTTCTTCGCAAATAAGGAGGGGGGCTTCTACGAGGGAGGTATTATGAAGTTGCCGTCTAGATGGAAACAGATTATCGAACAAAACGGCGCATATTTGAACTAAATCCGATCACTGTAACACTTTTTATAAAGCATTGAATAAAGAGCAAAAAAGCGGAAGGGAGATATTTGCCAAACTTATATATGAAGCATTCTTGTGTATATGATAGCTGTTCAGCGTCAACGCGTTATCACATTACCCTGATTGTGTAATGTGTTAACGTCGCTTCTCAAACTGTTTACACCCCGGCACCCTTATTTACAAATAAATATATTCCATCACTACCACCTTGAACTGGTTTAAAGAAGGTAAGGAAGGAGTCACGCGGTGCTCGTATCCAGTCGGTCCACCTTGTAGGGGCCTTCCAACACTATGTCTACCGCTACTACGAGATCCTTGTGAGAGGCCTATGTCCAGCAGTAGACGTCTATCGGATGATGATGATGAAGAAAGGAGTACAAATTTAATACTCCCTTTTTTTATTCATTACTGATCACGAGCGAGATGTTTACCTGATGGTAAATGGCACTCGCGCCCATAATACACGTAGCATTAGTTAGGATGATATATTGCACCATATCGCGCTCCACGTCCAAGACCTAAGATGTCCAGTCTTGTTACTCCAGCAATTTCACCAGCTACAGCGCCTTTCAAATCGGAACCCAGTAATGTTTGCACACTACCTAGACGGTCTGGTAAACAGAGAGCTATCACCAGTAGCTACTTCTAGACTAGTGCGATTTACCACTAAAGACTACATCGCCGTTTACCATCAGGTAGAACAGTAGTTAGGCGCTAGTCCATACAATAAAAAAAAGTACACCTTTTAACAAGTTATTATACCTTTTCTTTGTTCTTTTTGGTGTCGGAAGGAAGGGAAGAAAAAGAGTTCTAAATATGCGTCTGTTCTTCGAGAAAAGTCAGGGTTATGTGAGATTTTTAAAAGTTAAAACGTCTGGGGTTTTCTTACTGAGCAGCGGTAAGGATCCCTGAATCAGCTGCAGAACGCACCGGCACCACTATACTTTGCTTTAGCAGGTATCGTGGAAGAGTCAGCATCAGTACCATCACTGCTACGGCAACAGGACCACCGTCAGGTTTGCTTGTTCAGCGATAACGATTCACATCCTCAAGGACCATGAAATTCATATACTCTTTAAGTCGGCTTCCACAACAGGCAGAGCTTACTTTAGTCCTATACTTAAATGCTACAGACTGCAGAGCTAGCCCAGTTTGGGTACCTAGATGTTGGAAACCTGAGCCGCGGCGTCTGTCCCTATCTCGTGCGATCCGTGTCAACTTCCGTTTGTTTTTGTGTTCGTATTTCTAGAGCAATATCCTTTTAAATTTTTAGGGTTAACGCCGTTATCTTTTCATCCATCATCAGCCGATGGACGTCCACTGCTGGACAATAGGCCTTTCCCAAAGAACTTCATATCAATCGGTCCTATGCTGCATTCAGCATGACCTCCGGCACGGCTAGGCACAGTTTAATTTGCTCCCGTGAGTTGTTGTGCGGGACCCCTTACACCCTAAAAAG
Source organism: Troides aeacus (assembly GCA_033220335.2). NCBI lineage: Eukaryota > Metazoa > Arthropoda > Insecta > Lepidoptera > Papilionidae > Troides > Troides aeacus. The sequence goes on along the minus strand of CM067272.1, from coordinate 1,715,014 downwards.
GCCCAAAGTCACCCAAAGGGTCTCCATTGCCGTTTGGGCTCGGAGTTTCTCTGCGCGATCGAATCAGAAATGTGGAGATCCGCAGAAGAACGAAGGTCACCGACCTAGCCCAAAAGATTGCTGGACTTAAGTGGCAGCGGGCAGGGCACATTGCTTAAAGGACTGCAGGTCGATGGGGCAGTAAGATCTTAAAGTGGTGTAGTGTTGGGAAGCTTCCCACAAGGTGGATCGAGGATCTGGTGACAGTAGCAGTAATCCACTAGATGTGAGCACCGCGTTACCTTTCATTATGTCCTACATCCAACTTAATCTTGAAGTAACAGGAGACTGTTTACTATTTAGTATGAAACTTTCATGATAGTTGATAGTAGATAATGTACACTGCACCACATTGCGCTCTTAGTCTGAGATGTAATGATGAGCCTCGATACCCTAGTAATTACATTAACTACAGCACCCTTTAAACCGGAACACGGTAATGTTTGTACACTACTGTTTAACGGCGGATAGGAAACGGTGGAGCTTGATGATCAAAATTAAAGATTGATTTTCAAACGATTACTTGATATAATTTTTTTAAGTAGGTAAGTAGTGTACAAACATTAGTGTTTCGGTTTGAAGGGCGCTGTATGTAGCTAGTGAAATTACTGAAGTAACTAGACTCAACATCTCATGTCTCAAGGTGACGAGCGCGATGTGGTGCTGTGTACATCATCCTAACTAGCGTCACGTTGTTATGAGTGTATCACTTAACATCAGGTGGACGTCTCGAACATCTCGTCGCTTAATTGAACCTAAAAAAAATTACAACCCCAAAGTGAATTAATTTTCTGGGTTAATTTTTTTAACCCACCTACCACCACCCATCTCCATTAACTAAACATTCATCTTCATATATATATCATCTTCATGTAAGAAAAAGTGAACGTAATTGTTTTTTATGGTCATTATTTAATAACCGGATGAAATGTTAACGTACTGTTTTTTTTTTTTTTTGTGGTATCAATGTGCAATCGCAATCAATTGTCTCCTACCCACAGGAAGCGCGCGCTCATTGATTCAATGCCAAGAGGAAAATGTACTTTTGTTTTGAATAAACAAATCGAATATTTATTATAAAAGGGTTAAAGTTTTAATAAATTCATATATTTATTACTTTATTTATATATATACAATGAAGCGACGGGACGAGCTGGAAGTTCACCTGATTATAAGTGATACGCCTGCCCATAGCAAAGGGCCGCTATTTACGATGATATATACTACACCGTATTGCGCTCGTTGCCTTGAGACATGAGATATTAACTCTCGATACCCAACTGATTACACTAGCTACAACACCCTTCAATCCGGAGCACGGTACTGTTTGTCGGCTGGAATAGGAGCCGTGGCGGTACCTACCTAAACGGTCTCCGCTTACAGAGACCTACCACCAGTAAACCTACCTCAAATCTACTTCAAATATTCATATCGAAATTACAGGTCCTTGTCGTGGAAGACTTTAGCCTTGTGTCAGGAGTCAGTCACTTCTGGCTCTGGTTAATCTGAACTGGCACTATATTTCAATGCTCAGGGGTTAACACCAGGCGATCTCCTGTTCCATACTTACTTGGTGGTAGGTCTCTATTACTAGACCGCAGGAGGAGCTGCCGCAGCCACTGTCTCTGCCGCAAAACTACCGTGCAAATATTAAAGTGTTCCGATTTGAAGGACGTTGTAGCTAGTGAAATTACTGAGGTAAGGAGACATCTTAGGTAACAAAGCGACGGGCACAATATGGTTCAGTGTATGTCATTCTAACTAACGACATATTATGAGCAAGTTTGTCACCTACCACCAGGTGAACTCCTGGCTCGTCTAGTCGCTTTCTTAAATAAAAAAAATCTACAAAACTAGGAGACAGGAGATACTCTGCGCCATATTATGCTCGTAGCTTCGCGTTACCCCTGTAATGTCAATAGCTACATCGCCCTTTAAACCGGAACAGAGTGATGTTTGCACAGTACTACTAGATGGTCCGGAGATCCGTGGGAAAACTAACGTTACCGATACAGTCCAAAAGCTTTCTAGCCTCAAGTGGCAATGGGCAGAATACATCGCTCGAAAGACTGACAGCCGATGTGGCAACAAGGCCCTCGAATGGCGATCTCGAACCGGAAGACGTAGTGATTGCAGACCCTCCACCAGGCGGTCTGAAGATCTGGTGAAGGTTGCTGGAAGCAGCTGGATGTGAGCAGCGCAGAATCGATCGATGTGGAGATCTTTGGGGGAGGCCTACGTCCAGCAGTGGACGTCTGTCGGCTGATAATGATGATTTGATGGTTTCCAACAACAGAGACCTATCACCGGTGAAGAAATAAAAAAAATGTGTTAATTCGCAGACTGTTCCGCACGAGCAAGTGTGCGCTGGCGTCGCTGTACGCCACGTTCAGGGACGGGCACACGTCGGCGCGCAGGTTCCTCATATCCGCACTCCACGCGCCGGTCATGGCGGTGCTGCTCGAGGACGAGTTCTTCCTGGACATCGACCCCGATAAGGCGATGGAGAGGTGAGAGTTAGACTATACATAAACCATTCAAGTAATTTACAATTCATCCTGTGACATTCACGGGTACAGTGACATATTGTATTGTAATTATCCCCATTGAAAGAAGTACTAGAATATTCGATTCGAACCAATGAGCCATAAGCTATGTTACATCAGAAAGGTGAGTTCTCTAGATTTTATTAGAGTGGTATCTTCTATATGTTTCTAGATTGGAATATTCCATAACAGCCAATTTACGTCTCCACGGTTGGGGCAAAGGCCTATCCTCAATATGAAGGCGATGGGCCATAGTCCTAGGCGGGGATTTCACACACCTTAGAATAAATTCTGATTCATGTGCAGGTTTTCTCGCGATGTTTTTCTTCGCTGTTTGTATCTCGCTGTTGTAACTTTTTTTTTTTTTTTTTTTTTTTTTTTTTTTTTTTTTTTTTTTTTTTTTTTTTTTTTTTTTTTTTTTTTTTTTTTTATTATTCTTGCCGCAAGAGATATGAGCCGTGGTGGTATATATATATACGGTCTCCGGTAAAAGAAACTTACCATCAGTATCGTATATTAAAGTGCTTTGAAATAATTTAAGTTAACGACAGACATTTTTTTTTTCGACGAAGTGACGAGTCTCGGGGCACGTTCACCCGATTGTAGGTGATTGAAGCTCATAACAAGGTGGCGCTAGTTGGGATGATATAAGATATAAAATCTCGTTGTCCCAGTTATTTCAGTTGCTATAACACCCTATAATCCGGAACATGGTAATGTTTGCACACTGCTCTTAGGTATGTGAACACAAACCCAGTACCAATTTTTTCAAGAAATGTGTGTAAATTACAGATTCTCGGCGTCGGATCGTCTGAAGAAGTTCGGCCAGGTGAACAGCAGCGAGTACGCGGCGAAGGTGGCGCGCTACCGGAAGTGGACTGTGCAGTCGCTGTACAACCTCACGAGCAAATTCATCGCATCCCTGAAGGAGCACTGGCCCAATTTTCCCGCGGCTATCGCATGGATCGTACAGCAGATTGTACATCTGTTAAAGCAACATTCCAGGTCAGTGCTTATGATGCGGACCTTCGCATTGACCCATATTAATGATAAAGGATAGCCAAGATTATTATTGGTGATAGATTTCAAATCCCGGTTGCATCGCCAGGCAAGTGATAATGCAGTAGTTTGCATGTATTACTATTCTTTTTTTCATAATCATCATCATCATCAGCCGATAAACGTCTACTACTGGACACAGGCCTCCTCCAAAGATTTTTTTAGACTTTATTGAGGGGAATCGGGCCTTAGGCCACTACGCTGGCCCAATGCAGGTTGGTGAGTGGTTAGAGTCTCGTCTGTTATTCAGGAGTGTGTACTGCGTTCAGGAGAGGTTGACTTGGGCTCTGTAAGACGTTGGGCGGAACCCCTTTTTTTATATACACTACCATTCCTCCTGACAAACGCTCTGATCCATTGATCAGAGCCTTTGTCTTCTTATCGTTTACCATCTCTTAATGTGTTTACATTGTTTTGTTTAACTACTTCTCTCCATTTCGTCGTACTCTGCTCATCCGTCACACTTCATTTCCACTATCGTCCTACATCCCATTTGTTACTTTCATACCTTTCGCAAGTGAAGACTATCTTTTCTCCTTATTTATGTCCTGAAAAAGATCTGCAAATCATGATGGCATCTCTATTCTATTTTAAATTTTGACTTATTTTAGTACATATTTAATATTTCTTTTTATGGACGGAACACTTTACATACCTTCTTTTATCTAAAAGTAACTAAAATATTTGATCTCAATTTCACTTAAATTACAACGAGGTTATCAACAGTGAAGCGTGTTTGCCCCAGAATGCCCAAGCTTCTCATATGCTGTCACCCAGAAAACGGCAATGTTGTTATGACGGCAACTGCAATATGAGATTTTTAACCAAGCTAGTTAGGAAAAATCATCAATCCAAACTTCATCAAGTATATAGCTCTGGAATCAAACCAAAGAGCCTAATGTTACAAGGCAAGTGCTTAGCCTCTATAGTGATCGCAACATTAAATATGTTTGTTAATGCTTTGCCTTTGTAATGTGCACTTACAGAATTAACGAGCGTGAGCTGCACGCAATATGCACGGACCTCGTGGTGTGCCAGCTTATTTGCCCGGCGGTAGTGAGCCCGGAGGCGCACGGCGTGGTGGACGTGCCCGTATCTTACGTGGCGCGTTTCAACTTGATGCAGATCGCACAAGTGCTGCAGGTGCTCTGCCTCTACTGCTATCAAGAGGTAAGACGGTAGCTGAATTAAATAATTACTTTTCATATATAAAAAAAATATTCATTGAAGCGATTTGAGGAGCAAAACCTAATGGTAAGTTACACTGTACCACATTGTGCTCGTCATTTTGGGACACAAGATAATCTCCTGTTACCCCATTAACAATAACGACCTTCAAACTTGAACACTAAAGCTTGCACTGTACTCTTCATACTAGTACCTACACAATAAACAAACAAGAACCATCATTGGTGCGTATCGCCACTGAATTATGGAATATTACCCATAGGTTTCACTTGCCGTTCAAAATCCGCAGGTGGAGCCCAAAGTTCGCGACCTGTACTCTAAGTTCGAGAGGTGCTCCGTGTGGTCGCTGGTGGAGAGTGTAATGTCCGAGTCGTGCGCGCCCGCGCCTGCGCCCCCGCAGCCAGACGCGGCGCTGCGGACCGACGCACCGCCACGCACCACAGTCGCACTATTTACGTCCAGCGATGCACATATGCTGGTGAGTCGGCCATTTTGTTCTGCTATATTGTTCACATATTATTTTTATTATTATATTAAATAAGTCTCCTTATAGTCCTTATTCCAAATTGAATTGATATATATGTATGTATGTATGTATTCCAAATTGAAACAAAACTTTTAAATAACAAGTATATGTAGAACAAGTAGAGTACGTGTACTTGTTATGCGGGATCCAAGCGAACATCACCTGCTCGTTGTGTATCCTGCTAATAGATAAACGAGGCTCTGGCTTCCACCAACCCGCATTGAACCGGCGTGTTGCGAAATGGCCCAAATCTTCCTATATGAACCCCTACAAACGATGGTCCCTGGTGCCTGGCGGTACCAGGAGCCATGCTTACCGTAAGGTCGCAGGAATCCGCTGGATGTGGGCAGCGAAGGACCGATCTATAGGTGAGGCCTATGTCCAGCTGTGTGTCTACATGCTGATAATGATGAAGCAAAGTACTTTGAAGATCTAATAATGTATCATCAAATAAATTAAGATCATTTTGAAATCTATCGAGTGAACAGATACACTATTCATGGATTTTTTTGGTTCAGTACCTGGTTAGATATAGATTTTATCTGCTAAAAAAATATATGAATAACTACATTGTTATATTTATATTTTATATTTTGATAAAATGGTGTATATCATTATCATCGATAGACGTCCACTGTTGGACATAGGCCGCTCCCCAATATCTCCATATACAGTCAGCATAGCCTCCGGCCACTGGCTTCCCACCACACTGGCTCAATCCAGGTTGGCAGAAACCTCATTTGTTGATTAGCGGAGTGCAGCTCGAGCAGGTGAGGTTGGCTTAACATCTTATCAATTCATCTGGTGGTGGACCAGCTAAATCTTTTTCATGTGAATTAATATATATATAGTACTTTTAATTTTTAGATAACATTCCTCAAACGTATATCATCAAAATTAAACAACAACACTCCGAGCCTGAACCCCGATGAATCTAATGGCTCGGGTCCTATCGCAGAAGCCGCTGGTTTTAGGTACGATAACCAAATATATTTGATCTCATTAATAGTTATCAGTTTTTGAGGAAAATATGGAACTTTATTTAATAATTTTTGACAGAAATATTAGGAACCTAAAATTCTCCGTAAGACTAAGATTTTAGAAGAATTAGGTTGCACATTATTTGTATTTCTTTTATATTATCACTATCTACTACGTCATCAGCCGATAGACGTCCATTGCTGGACATAGGCCTCCCCCAAAGATCTCCACATACAATCGTAGCCTCTGGTACCGCTGGACACCTCGAGGCTGTTGTTTGTAGTGGTTCATGTGGGGGTATTTGAACCATTTCCCATCACGCTGGTTCAATGTGGATTCGGGGGAGCTAAAGCCTCGTTTGTTGATTAGCGGGGTGAACCACGAGCAGGTGAGGTTGGTTTGGGTCGCGTGAGTTGTTGTGCGGAAACCCTTGCTACACCTAACTATTACGTTATGAGTAATGTTAGTTTTCGTTGAACATTATAACGTTCCAGCGAGGGTAGCGAGAGTGAGTGCGCGGAGGGCGCTGCTCGCCTCGCTACTTTGCTGCAGACGGTCGAGCCCAATTATCGCGCACGACTGCACGACCTGCTTCGCAAAGCGCCCGATGCATCAACACTGCTTGCCTGCAAGTAAGTATTACCATAGTAATAATCACCATCTCAGTCCATTGTTATCCAGCCCATTAATCACAATCGATTCAGCGCATCCAGTCTGATCCTATCTTCAACCAAAGATGTTCTATGATTTTCATCAGGTCGTTGGTTGATTTTAATATTATTTCGTCTATGTTTATATTCACAGGTCATCATCTTCGGAACCGAAAGATACCGTTTCGGAGAACGGTCATAGCAGTAAACGCGGTATCCTGGCTAAAGTGCCGAAGCCTCGTCTGCCACGGAGCTCAAGCTCTAATTCCTCGCTAGAAGAGAAGGCTGTTAACGGCGAAAAGGAGGAACTCGAAGCCCCTGAAGTGCTAGTGATAAAACTATCCGCGACTGAAGAAAGCGACTATGTCGGTAAGGGAAAATCAAACTTGTTTTACTCTTCTGTTTAGGTTCAAATTTTCACCCAGCCCTACCATTGGTAAAAATGTGTGATGGTATACTCTTCAGTTTGATCATGATAATATTTATTATTGTCAAATAGTCTTACTATTATATGTAATCTATAACAAAATCTTTGAACAGGTCTGGTTCCAGAATCTAAAGTACTAGAGTGTTACTACGTCGGTTCGGAGGCTGGCGAGGATGATGCGGCATCCGCGCTCGTTGCGCCTGGAGCTGCACCTGTGCAGAAGCGAACCAGGTCAGAGTTTCTTCCATAGCATCATTGTCCAGAGTACTCAGTTTTGTATATGTTGACGCCTAGAACACAGCAATGCTGTTATGAAAGCAAACATATAATACGAGGGTAGTAGCTACAGCCAGGCAGGATTAGAAAAGAGTTTCTACCAACCAAGATCCACAACATGTTAACTACTGCGCCACGGAGGCAATCAAAATTGTAGTAATAAAGACCAATGATACCCTGAGTTGTTTTCAGGTTTCCAACATGTTCCATAGGAGATCGAATAAAGCACTAGTTTTTGTTTATCATAAAATTGTATTTTCACCTACAGGTTTTCGGTGTCGCACGACGAGGTGTCTTTGGGCAACACCTCTGACAACCTGGAGGCCGTGTCGGAGGCAGCTTCAAATCATAGCGTCACCTCCAGTCTCGAACTGGAAACCGAGGATCAGAATGACAATTTGTCCGACATGGTACGTTAATATAGTTGGGCTAGATATTATTTTATCTCTATAAGTAATTAAGATCTTCATCACACCACCACCACCAATATACACTGGTGATGAGTATGATGAAGATTATTGAATCAACACAGTATTATTTCTACATTACTACTTAGCATTGAACTACTTATGTACTAGGTATCCGCGAACGTCAGCGGCCGCGGCAGCCCCAACATTTCCGGCCGAGAGACACCATCCTCGCAGGTTACTGACGGCGACGCAGCGGGCGACGTGGCTCCAAGACGGTAACAAACTGCTTTTACCTCAATTATCCGCCTAATAGTTAATATTTGTCAACTACTTTATACTGAAACACTTCTCTAAATAAATACTTTTTACTTGTGAAAAAATATATTTGATCAATCAAATTTGATCACTTCTGAAACTCTCACAAGTAAAAGTAAAAGTCGACTTCTACGCTAGTCTAGTTCGTGTTTGATGAATGTCTCATTTCCGTCAGTTTCCTCGTGACATTTTCCTTCATTGAAAGGTCAGTAGAAATGGAATTGGAAATTAATTGTTATTAAATTATTTTCTTTGTCATATAAATTTTCTAAATTATTGAGAAAAATTTGAATATTAGAGAGGAGAGTTTCATTTACAGAGTGTCACAAAACGCCCCTGCCAACCAGGCCGGAAGCAACCAGGCCAAGTTGCTCAAGCAGACGCGTAACGACATTGAAGACAAGTTCTGCAAATTTGAAATCAAGGTAATTTAACATCACCAGTAAGAACATAAAAGAACATGTTCATGATTGCACAAGATATTATACTGAACCGGAAGCCTTCATGATTCAGTAGTTATTGTATTCATTATTGTGAATTTATTAATATAAAGTGGTCACAACCTGAGTGCTTTATTATATTTTATGTTAACAGAAGTTGCTGGAAGGCGACGAGACCATCAGCATAATGTCGGACACATGGAGCACGGACGTGCTAGCGTCGGACTCTGAGACCATCGGTGATTCCTGTGATCAGACGCAGGTCACTGCCAATCAAGGTTCGTACGTTAAAATTTGGTTCTGGTCATTCGACGTCTAATTCATGTTCGTTCGGATGTGTGAGGGGCCCCGCAAACAACTCACAGAACCTAAGCCAACCTCACCTACTTGTGGTGCAGTCTGCTAATCAAGAAAAGGCTCTGGCCGCCACCAACGCACATTGGGCCAGCGTGGTGGGATATGGCCCAAATTCACCCATATGAACCTTTACATTCGACAGCCCGTATTCCCGTGCGGTACCGGCGCTATGCTGACTGTATGTGGGTGGAGATGTCTGGGAGAGGTCTATGTCGAGCAGTGGACATCTATAGGGTTAAGATGATCTTCAATTCATGTTCATTCATTCATTCGAAGGTATTTTATTTTGATAAAAAATCAATGCTTTTTTAAGCAAGTGTTTAGGAAGTCTCCAAAGACTTCCCAAACACTTGCTTATGAACACCTACCTACATCGTCTCTTGCACCAGAAACTTGCCATCACTAAAAACCATTAGCAAAATTGTGATCAATCTATATGTAACAGGCACCGGTACCAACAACGTGAACGCCCCCGATGTGTCAGAGACGGCAAGCGAGTCTGCGTGGAGCATGGACGTGCTCGCTTCTGACAGCGATCGGAACACGGAGGTACAAGAGTCTTTTTATACAACTATCACTCAAGCTATAGAGTGGGTTCAAATTCCTCTTGCCCGTTCTATAGGCGGATGCTGGGATCGTTCACATTAAACTGAGGGTGACAACGAAGTGAAGTTTTAGTTGGTAGAATTGACCCGACTTAGATCAGACAAATGACTGAATAAATTCTTTTGAATTACAGGTAACCCAAAAAAAATTTAACCAAAAATAAATCAATAAATATGGCTTACTCGTTTGGATGTATTTATACTACAGAAATGTTATTACCATCAGCTTGCGGATCCCCAGCCAGATATAACCGTTCTATAGTTTTTTTTTTTTTTTTGGATGTTAAAATCTTATGTAACTGTCCAGGTGGACACGGACGACTGCGTGTCGGTGGCGGCGCGTTCGGACACGTCATGGCCTCGGCGACCCTCCCACAACGAGGATGCACTGCAGCGCCCCGCTTTACAGGTTAGTATGGTATGTAACATAGTATTGTGAACATTTACATGACGAAGCGACGATACCAGTTGGACTATCATCTGGATGTAAACGAAACAATGTTTGGATATTCACCAAGTGTACGATACGCGACATGCGATGTTAATTATCGTTGCATTCGCACAGTAATATAGGTATAACATCATCACAAATCAGACTAAAGCAAATTCTTATAACTATTTATATTAATCACGGTAATTAGAAGTTTTATCCATTCTCAAATATGGATGAACTTTGTCTTGCCCATAATTTTTTTTTTTACTTTACAACAGAATGGTAACAAACGACCTGACCTGAGCAGTCCGAGGCACACGTCACGATATCTTCCAAACAATCGGTAATTATTTTTATTTATAATAGAAAAAGACTTGCTTTTATATGGTATTAAACGACAACGATGATTATTGGAGAGCACGCTACAGCAAAAAATATTCTAGGCTGGTAGATTTACAAAATGGCGCTGGTAATGGTTAATTAATCGAGATGGAAAGAACCATTTTACAATCTGATCGCTAAACTTCAGTTTGAAGAAGATGCCGAATGATGAAGATAATTTATACATTGCAAACTCCATCACATATTGGTTCTGAAATCAGTGGGCTGCTGATAATGTTAACAATTTATGGGTAATGTTTGACACAAGGTACCTGAGTGCGACGGCAGCGCTGTCGCGGGGCGGGGAGCTGGACCTGGCGCCGCTCGCACATACGCACGCCGCCAATGCGCAAGCGCACGCCGCCTTCATTGAAAACAGGAAGAGTATCCTCGTTAACGGTTACCCGGTGTGTTACCGTAAAATTGACTTTTAAGTAATATGACAATTTTCGAAAATTATTGATGATACTACTACAAATCCATTCCATTGATATTTAATTGCTTCAACGACAAATAAATACAATAGTGCAAAAATCACATTTTTATTAAAATCTTCTGATGTTGTCGTCTTGGTGTTAAAAAAAAGAAGTTAGAATTATAATGTACTCCTTTTTTATTGGTCAGTTGTTTTAGTAGTGCAATGTCATTAAATTTGTTAATCACCATTGACTAGGTGATGACCTGCTACGCCGCGTCCGCACCAGAGAGCCCCAGTACATCTGCGCCGGCGCAGCTACTCAACGATGTCTTCGATTACGTCTCGCAAAATGGGTAACTTTTTATTTGAGAACCTTCAGCATTTACTAAAAAGTTTGATCTGTTATCAAGCGCATAGGTCTTATTTCACATAGTCCTGCGACAGTCAAGATTACTAATTCACCACACTAGCAAAGTTTTGGTAAAAGTTCTACTGCACATGATGGTTTTCTTGTGATGTTTTCCCACATTGGAAACTTGGGTGAGGATTCAAACCGGCACATCATGGGGAATTGCAGCGCCTATAACTATTATGTGATTTGTGGCATTTATGATTTTGACATTACTAATATTTTTCTCTTTAATATTTATCAACAGTAACTGCGCACAAACCGAATCGACGCTCGACGACGCGACTGTTCAATCGGACGCAACGAGCCAATGGGTTGACGACAGCTTCCCGCAGCCGCACTCCTCCCGCCCCTTCCCCGCGAAGTACGATCTCCCCTCCACCTCCAAACCCTTCGACCTTCCCTCCACTTCTAAACCGTACGACGACAACGATCTGATGGATCGATCGCTTAACTCTAGCGAGAGCTCGTTTAACGCATTGTCCGTGTCCCAATATGACCGCCGTTTCGATTCCGGCGTTGAAAGCGAGCGTCCCGAGTCCGAGTCGAGGTCAACCATAACTGACCTGATGTCACGAATGAGTTCCGCCACAATATCCACTTCCGCCAACCTGGTAAACAATTTGACCAATCGAATCGTGAAATCGGAGATACGTACAAGCATTGTAAACATAAGCTCATCGCGGATAGAGAAAAAGAAGGAGACGAGTAACATGTCGCTGAGCACGTTGTCGGTGAATAGCGCGGAAACGTCAGTGTCGGACAGGAGCTCCAGCCAGGATGTGAACTCGGAGATCGTGACAGAGAGGAGGGTAAGCCCGCCGCCTATTAAAAACGCGTCTACTGGAGCTATACCGAAGAGCATCAGCTTCGATGCGACCGCCGAGAAGTCGCAGAGGTGAACTATTATTTTTCACTTTTCTCTTTTTACCCTATAATGCACTAACTTTGACTTCAATTTCACACGATGTTAAGAGACAGTACAGAGCTGACGGTAATGAAATGTTCTTGTCTAGAATATTTTCACTCTTATATGTTGAGAGCCGCAACTGCCTTTCAGCACAGCACCTAAGGCGCTTGCTTCGTAACAGTATTTCAATTCAATTCCTCAATTAAAGTTTAGTGGGATTTTGCTAGTAGGTTTGTGCGAACTATAGATTGTTTGGTATCACCCTTATATTATCTATTCGTAGTTCATAACTGCATTGATGTTTCCTGGAGTTATATTTTTGATAACTAGAGTTTAGTGTTCTCCGTCTACAGCCTCACTGTCACTCAAGAGAGTGTATGTGTAATTAAGCCTAATGTCATTATCATCATCATTGGCCGATAGACGTTCACTTCTGGACATAGGCCTCTCTCAAAGATTCCCATCTCGTGTAGTGATTTTTATAGGGGGATTTGGGCCATTTCCCACCAAGCTGGCCCAATGCAGATTGGTGGGAGTCTAATGCAAGCATTTATTTTAGTTTAAATAGTCAGTATTCGAGCACAATTGTTTTTTTTTACATTTCTTTTTATCATTTATTCCAGAAGGCGTGCGACCGTAGAGGAAAGTTTGGTTGGCAATTTAGATGAGCTGAAGAACAATGTGAAGCGTTCCGGTGGGAATTTGCTGCACAAAATTAAATTTTTCCGGCCAAAAGGACGCTCGCATCATCACCATAATGGTCAGTGTTACTTACATAACAGACTTCTTTTTTTTTTAGATTTCGCGGGGGAAATCTTCGAAAAGATACTCTGCATTCTGAGGGTTAAGTCAGAGTTATGTGCAGTATTTTACTCACTAAAACCCCCTCGGTGGTCACCTTCGACGTTTAGAGAGGTCACGGGATGTCGGTTCGGTTTTGGGGGGAAATCTCCGAAAGATACTCTCCTTCTGGGGGAAGTTAGTTATGTGAGATTTTTACTCACTAAAACCCCTTCGTTGCTCCGGATCAGTGTGTTCGGAGAGGCTCCGGGATCCCTTACAGAACGCACCGGTGCCTCTCTACACTTTGTACCAACACGTATCTGAGGAGGAGCCTAACCCTCATAGGCACCATCGCTGAGCCATACGCTGTCCCACGCAGGTTCGATTGTTGATCGATGAGGGCCCCCCACACTCAAGGTCCACGAAACTCCTAGACCCTTTTAGTCGCCTTCTATGACAAGCAGGGCTTACTTTAGTCCTAGACTTCAGGGATGATGTGAATATAATCTATGTTACTAATATCCTAGTGTTTACAGTTCATCTCGAACCTTCTTACACAGTATCAAGAAAGGGAACTAAGCAGCAGGATGTTCATTTTATATAAGTGAAAAAATAACTTTACATTATCACGGTATTACAACGTTATTAGACCTCACACAAATTTCACCTCCACACAGATATAAAGCTGCCAGAAGAGGAATCACGAAGCGACGACGGGCGGCCAGAAGTTGAGGTCGCTGTGAGCATGGACAGCTCGGACGACATCCTGGCCAAGTACCGGCGCAAAAGCTCCGACGGCGGCCGCTCGAGGCGACCCGCCCGCCGCCTGTCCGACCTGCCCGACCCTGACTTGGACAGGTACGTATTGCTTCTTACAATAGCGAACGCAATTTAAAGGGAAAAAAAAGACCTAAAAGAATGACCAGCAAAGAATATCGCCTTCTGCCATCTTCTTGAAGTTGAAATCAGAAAAAATACTGTTACGTTATTACTTTTTCTCTCCACGTCCAAGATACTCCGCCTCTCATATATCGTCAGCCAGAATACAGAAACTCTGTCATGGCGGTAGATGAAGAATAAGATGGCGCTACCTAAGCAAATATAGTCATAAAGCCTATTAATATTACTGAAAGTCCTTGGAACATGGGCCGCTGTCTTGAAGATTATATATACCAAGGTTCCACATCCTGGAGGCAGTTTCCATTACATAATATTAATATTTGTTTTGTTATGGAACAGGTGCGAAGGTGTGGTGGACCTGAACGATCCCGAGGTGTTCAACAGTATGAAGCGGCGGCTGCGCGTGCTACTCTCTAACACGGACATGCACTGCGTGGAATATGTACCTAATGTGCGTATTTTTTTTTATCATTTCTCCAGTTTTGTTCGGGTGAAGTCTATTTACAGTCATATACCATTTCCTCCTTCACTCTTTCATATTATCATTCTCTGTCATACTCCATTCTGTGTCCTTCTGGCATCCATCTTCCATAAATGTGTACACAGACCGTTCTATATATTATCACAGTTTTTCCTTACTTATTACATTTCTTATCAATGTCCGTAATGTATACATAAACGAATATTTAAATTTTTATTTTATAGGCCTATGTCCAGCAGTGGACGTCTATTGACTGATGATGATGATTTCATAATGATGACAGCTCTACACCACCCACCATAGACGGTATCTGTTTAATAATTTGGGCCAGCCGAGAGGTCGGCGCCCAATCGGGGAACCGAGAAACGCCTTTTTGAATCTACGATCGTCTCCCATCCTTATCAAGTAGCCCATCCAGCTAAGCCTGTGGGCTTTGGCTTCTCCTATGATGTTCGGTTCGCCAACCAGCCGTTAGATTTCTATATTACGTCGGGCTCGCCACTTACCGTCCTTTCTCTGGGTCGAGTCGAAGATCCGAAGAAAAATATACATACATATATATCACGCCTCTTTCCCGATTAAGTAAGCAGAGACCACCTCGCTCCACTTGCTACGATCCTGGCACAACTCTCTCGCTTCCTCCACTTTCATGAGCGTCTTGATGCATGCTCGCCGGTTGCGTGTACTCTTGACCCGGCCTTTCTTTAGGACATCTTCGATTTGATCCTAATATGTCCGCTTAGGTCGACATGCACCGATTTATCCAATCATTCTTACCTTGTATACCTATTTTGTTAATCTTCTTTCATCCATTCTTTCAACATGGCCGAACCATCTGAGCATCCCTTTTTCTATCTTTGTCACTACATCTTCAACCACGCCGCTCTCTTATCATACCGTTCCTCACTTTGTGCATCACAAAGAATATGACATGTGAAAATGTATATTGTGTTGATTATGTTCATCTTACGTTCACAGCGCTGCACGAGCATGTCGCTGGTGGAGTTCGTGCGGGCGGGCGGGTGCGCGGAAAGTGCGGCGGTGGGGCGCGCACTGGCAGGTGGTGGTGGTGGCGCTGGGGTGGCGGGGGCACGCGCCGCGCGGCTCGCAGCTGCGTTGCGCGCAGATCTAGCCGCTAGGCGACCGTACGCCGCCTACCTATCGTCATGTCGGGCTGCTTTAGCGCATGCGCAACACGACCTGCGAGCGTGAGTATGCGCACCAACGCACACTTCCATGCGTGAGCGCGTCTTTATATAACAAACCTATGACCTGTGACCACATCAGAAGGTGTAAGGGGTCCCGCAGGACAACTTGCGGGACCCAAGCCAACCTCACCTACTCATGGTGCAACTTACTAATCAATAAACGACGGCTCTGGCTTCCACCAACCCGCATTGGGCCAGCACAGTGGGATATGACCTCAATCCTTCTTATGAATCTCTACATACGGCAGCCACTTGTGCCCAGCGGTACCGGAGGCCATGATGACCGTATATGGAGATCTTTGGGAGAAGCAATGGATGCCTATCAGCTGAAGACCTTTTCATCTATGACAACGCAGACACGATCGGATCACAATCCAATGCAACTCCACTGAGCATGGTTTAACTTTGCGTTATCAGAAAGCTATAACAATAGTTTATCATTGATGTAAGAAAAAATAGCCTATGAATAGGAATTTTCTAGCTTTATTTTATTTAGCAATACATTCCACACTCTATTGTGCGTGTTCCACTGGACTGTTATATTTCTCGATAATATTCCTTTGCTTCTCTGACGAAATACAGTTTCAATAATTTATATATACTACCTCCTACTGGAAGACGCAGTGTCGGCAGGCCCCTCACCAGGTGGTCCGACGATCTGGTTAAGGATACGGGCAGCGCAGGATCGTTCGATGTGATCCTTGGTGGAGGCCTATGTTCGGAGACTTCTGTCAGCTGATAATGATGATGATGATATATAGTACTACCCGTCTGATTTTTCCAACAGTCAGATCAAGCTCGTGCGCGAGGAGTGGTGCGCGTACGCTCGCGCCGTCGCCACCGCCCGAGTGCTGGATCAACTGGAGCGCGGGAACGCGCTCCGTCGCCTCGCACGTCACCACCATGCGCACAACAACCACGCGATGCACAACGGTGAGGGCGGAAAAAAAAAAAATAAACGTCATTTTAATAATAATCTAGTCAAATCAACGTTTAGTCTAATTTCATTTATTGTAAGTGCTAGTGTTGCCAATATTATTGTCGCGTTTTTTTTTAATGACAAACAGTACACACATTGTGTTCGTCGCTTTGAAACAAAAGATACTAATAATAGTTATACCAAATTTCACTAGCTTTAACGCCTCTCAAACCGGAGCGCAGAAAAAAATTTTTACTGTTTTGATTACGTGAGGACGAATTCTGGGTTTGACGTGCTTCAACTTTTCCTATGAATAAATTGGACTGGGATGTTTCCTCTCTTGCTTTGTCACTTCAGGAGTGGCAATGATGAATGAAGATGTTTGTATAAGCGCGCTATTTTATTGTACAGGTGGCGAGCTGATGGACGAAAAAGCGAAGAGGCTCACCGCCAGTATTCGAGCTATTACCGCTGAAGTGAAGGCCGATGTGTCTTGGGAAGGTGGGTCCATCCTTACCTGTCCTTGAATTACATTTCTACATTACCTATGCGGTTCCGTAGTTCAGCTGGGCTATAGTCATAATTCACCCATGCTGATGGTGTCGTTGTGTGCAGGCGCGACTGCGACGCTGCTGGAGTGCGCCGAGGTGACGGTGGAGCGCGCTGCATTCGCGCGCCTTTACTTGCACGTGCTGTTCCCGAATGGCGACGGCGACATAGCGCGCGACCAGTGAGTCAAGAGCCCTTTGATATTCAGTCGGATAATAATATACCTCAGTTTCTCACAGCCTCTGCAATGCGGTCGATGGTGTGGATTCATACTCAAGCTCTAAAATGTTGATAGCTAGTACAGATCAGTGCTGTTACATATTTATCAGGATCGTGTCAAGCTTATCACCAATCATCTGGCTCCGAATCGCTTGTGGTGACACATGGAGGTCCATGATGTTAACATTAGGTGAACGGATCGTCTGGTCTTCTGATGTAACTGTTTGTAATTTTCAGGGTGCTGAGCGAGCACATGCGCCGCCTGGCCGCCTGCACGAGTGCAACGCGCGCGGGCGTCGCGGCTCGGCACCTGTGGGCGGCGCCCTACCCGCACGCGCAGCTGCAACTGCGGCACCTACCCATCTTCCGCACGCCGCGCGATAAGGTACCCACACCTAGAAATTCAAATTATCCTCATTGTGGATATCCAGTGGAGATTTTAGATTATTGAAATTAGCTATTAATTTTTTTTTCTTTTACCGAAGACTAATATTTAAGTTATGTACATTTGTGAACTCTAGTAACGACAGCGAGATACAAACGGTGAAGGAAACCATATTGAGGAAACCTACACATGAATTAGGATTCATTCTAAGGTGTGTGTGACGTCACCAATCCGCATTGGGCCCGCGTGGTGACTATGGCCGATCACCCTCATACTGAGGGTAGGCCTGCGCCCAAACTGTATAAACATAAATTACCTGTGGAAAAAAAAATGCGTTAATTATTTTTAAACAAAGTAACATAAAACAAAGTAGTGAATATGATAAAATTATATTTTGATAGTTATTATCAATAGGTTTGTATACGATGGCGCTGAAACAGTAATCAAAGGTGTTATGCAAGAAGAGGAAAAAACGTATCCGCCCTATCACACAAACATGTTTTTTTTTTGTTGGCAGCTCTCTTGTATCATGCGCTGCGTGTCCTCCATCATGTCGGTGCTCGCGCTGACGGACGGCAGCGCGCCCTCCGCCGACGACCTCACCCCCGTGCTCGTCTACGTTATACTCAAGGTGAGGGACCGCGCGCACACTGCATACTCTGATACCGTACTTAACATATCAATCCTGGATTCTCGCGTTGTGCACCAGCTTCATAGATCTGTTTAATTAGAAATGTCTCTAGTAGTTAACCTATCATTGTTGAAACACTTAGTTTCTTTTTTTTTTTTGGTTGATTGACAGATTAAGTAGTGTTGCCAAGCATAATTTATACTGATTTTTTTTCTTTAGTAGCTTTTCGGGAGATATCTTTGAAGACCAATAATTTAAAATTATGGATTCAATTTTTCAAATTACAGAACCTTGTCGAATATATCTCTGTAGACTTAAGGATTGTACCACGCTTATCGCCAACCTTCAATAGTTGGAGAGGTACTTTAAGAAAAAGAAGATTAAAAAAATTCAATAGCATGCTGTCTGCTTAATTCATATCATACAAATAAATGCGTTCCTCGGTCAGGTGAACCCGCCGTCGCTACTGTCCACCATCGAGCTGGTGAATGCACTAGGCGGCGCGGCGCTGTGCGGCGAGGCGCTGTACTGGTGGACGCAGTTCTGCGCTGCTGTCGCCTACATCAAGACTATGGATTACCCCACGGACACCTAGCGCCAGCGCTCGCGCCTGGTGAGCAACATTATTTTACTTATTAATTTCCGTAGTGACGACGTCTTTAAAATATAACAAGGGAAGCGGTTGAAATGATGATGATGAAGGGAATCTGGTAAATAAAATTCTAAAAAACTAACGTATGGTGTTAAAATCGAATAAGGAACCTTCGTGTTACTAAACAAGCGATCAGCCGCTGTGCTACAAATACAGTTAAATATTGTACTTTATTAATAAAAAAATATATATATATTTGTATGCAATATACCGCAGTGTCTCAAGACAAAAGTCTTTGACCAGTGTGTGTTGCCAGCGATGACATACGGAGCAGAGACGTGGCCTTGTCCGCAAGCTTAAGATTGCTGAGAGGGCGATGGAGCGAGCTATGCTCGGAGTTTCCCTGCGAGATCGAATCAGAAATGAGGAGATCCGCAGGAGAGCCAAGGTCACCGACATAGCTCGAAGGGTCGCCGTCGCAAAGTGGCAATGGGCAGGGCACATAGCTCGCAGAACCGACGGCCGTTGGGGCAGAAAGATTCTCGAGTGGCGGCCACGTACCGGAAGACGTAGCGTGAGCAGGCCCCCCACAAGGTGGACCGACGACCTGGTCAAGGTCGCTGGCAACCATTGGATGCGGGTGGCCCAGGACCGGTCTGAGTGGAAATCTTTGGGGGAGGCCTTTGTCCAGCAGTGGACGTCTTCCGGCTGATTGGATTGGATTGGATTTGTATGTAAAATAAGAAGAAAAATCTCATTTTTTTCAGAATACAGCGCTTCTGAAGGCTAAGCTGGAGATGTACCGAAGTTACTCTACGCGCCGTGACCGCCGGCATACTATTTAACAAAACTCTGTTGTCTATGCTAAACATCACCTTCATATCACCTTCATTAATTCCGATTAAAAGTCGCAGACGCGTATTTTTATTCTCCGATGAAAACGGCAAAGGTATGAAGTTCTTTCGGCCTATGTCTAATAACATCTCTATTATTCAACTTCATATAAGGCCTAAGCTAATAGTAAACTATTATTTTATCTTTGTATTAATCAGATGTCATCATCATTATCAACCGATAGACGACCATTGCTGGAATAGGCCTCCTCTAAAGATCACCCATCGGTCCTGCGCTGCCTGCATCGTCGAGCTCCAAGGGGCTTTATTTGTAGGATTTGATTTGGGGGGTTTTAGACCTCTTTCCACCACGCTGGCATAATCCGCGTTGGTGGGAGCCAGAGCCTCCTTTGTTGATTAGCAGGCTCCACCACAAGCAGATGAGGTTGGCTTGGATTCCGTTAGTGATGCAGGAACCCTTACACTCCTTTTTAGTGTCAGAAAAATACGCGTCTGCGACTATGCGCACTGTATCAGCGCGGATCTTGGTTACTCAGGACAGTACGTATTAAGAATAGAGCCCTGCCCCGTATCTCACCTTTCCGTACAACTAAAAGTACTTAGTTATATTGAACCATCAACCAAGATCAGTTGCTCTATGGTCGTGCCAATGTTAACTTAGGTATTGCATCATAATCTTAATACAGCATCCTCGAACGGTACCGCTTACCCGTATATTTCACATGTGTATTCATTCAATATTCTTGTATTGTTAGAATTAAGATTGATCATATTAATTCCATAACCTGAAATCTATATAAAATGTATTTATTCCGTGATTAAGTGAAAACAAAAAAAAAAGAATATCGAAATAATTTTATTTTCGCTTTGTATTTAAAATAGTTCGTAACGGTCGTAATCGACGTCTCATACTAATTTAAGTGATAACGACTATATTTATAATCTATGGTTTCTGTAACCGTGAACTAATCTATATTTATTATCTGTGGTTTCGTATACTCGCATATAATCTATGAAAATTGCAGAAAACGATGGAGTCGCGCGGTGACTGTGATTTTAGAAAAATACTCGATTGGTAATGGGTTCGTATTTTTTGATAATGGTTGGAATGTGTGATACTAAAGATAAAGGTTTAAAAGGAATAGGTGTGTAGGTGTGGTAGTGAGGAAAGGCGTCTCCGGAAGTGTGCGACGCGGGATGGTAGGCAAAGGAAACTGAATTACCTTCATGAATGAAAGGCGGCATGTTATAGTTTTGTTGTCCTAGGTATGTCTCGAATTTAAAAAGAAAAAATATTTTGTACTAATTTTTCTCTTATAAAATGTCTTCTATATTCATTTATTTTGTATGATCCCATATCTTTCAGATTTAAGTTCAGCAACAATTACTTAATACCACATTTACGTTTATTTTTTCTTATGATACTAAAAAATTATATTTAAAAAAAAACTCCAATACGTTTTTATATCAAACATCAAGATTTTCTCCAATATAACATTTTTACATATTACTATGTAAAAAAAAAATATATTTTACGTTTTTATTAAGTTAAGCTTTATTATTGTTATATTGTTTTTTTTTTAAATATTAATTCCATTGCGAAAATGTTAAGCTTCTAGTTTAATACCGTATTTAAATTAAATTAAAAAAAAAAATGTATACTCGAACAGTATTCAACGCACGGCACAAAACATGAAACGGAATCTAGGATACTTGTCAAAATATTTATTTCGCTGTACAAAAAAAAAATCTGTAAATTCGCTTTTTTTTTACACCACGTCTTGTATATTGCTGCTGGCCTAGCTTTAGTGTAAAGTGTCCGTAACGTTAGTGTGAATATCTTAAGAGAGGGAGTGCCATCGCGATTGTTTCGAGTGTACGGTAGGTGGTGTCTGCCGTCTGCCGTCTCGTATGCTGTTCCATGGTGGTATCGGTGCGTCGAGGTTGACTCGCGTGTTACAGGTGAAACAGTTTCTATTATTTATTTATTTATAACAAGAATTCTTTAGTGGAAGTGATGCTTTGTATTCTGTAAGAGAATGAGGTGAAAACAATATGGAGGTGGTAAATAAAGAGAATGAGGTTTTTTTTTAATAATTAAAGTAAGAACAAAAGAGAAGCGCATAGTAAAATCTACTTTAGATTTAAACGATTCTCTCTCTATCAATAACAGAATCTCTCTACCAACAAAAGAGTCTCTCTCACTCTCTCTCTCCAGCTGTAACTTACCATCAGGCGAACGAACCGCTCGTGTCATCGCTTAATAGTATAAAAAAAAAAATTGGCCTCCTTGTAAACTACCCGCTTTGTAAAGAACAATACTCGGAGCAGTTACTATTAAAATTTATATTACTGATCGCGAGTCAACCTTTATGTATTCAAATACAGTACGCACATGTGGACTGATGTTTTTTTTTTCTCTATGTACATGGAATGAGTGCGGAAAAATCATATATGTTTCATTAATCTAGGTTAAGTTAATTTAAGCGCTAAGCACCAGTTCGTTATGCACCAACTGCGCGACAGGAAACACCAGTCACAATGAAACCGGAACACGGGGAGACAGTGAACTCTATTAACAATGAGTATATAGTTGATAAATGTATATCCTATGAGAACAGACTCTTTAGGACTTGGTCTGCAGTAGTCGTGCAGACAGACATGTTATCATCGAGTAGCCGTTCTATGTAATCAATATATACCAATAAAGTAACCTCGAGTTTTATTTATTCACCGTTTTTTAACAGCCAATTTACGTCCCCACTGCTGGGGCACATGCCTACCCCTAACATGAGGGCGATTGGGCTACAGTCACCACGCACGCCCAATGCGGATTGGTGACTTCACACACGCCTTAGAATAAATCCTAATTCATGTGCAGGTTTCCTCGCGATGTTTTCCTTCACCGTTTGTATCTCGCTGTTGTAACTAAAGTTCACAAAAGTACATAACTTAAATATTAAAGTCATCGGTACATGTCGAGATTTGAACCCGCGACCTTCGGAATGAAGGCCGCACTCTCTGACCATTACGCCAGCGAGTGCTATATTCATCGTACCCGTGTGTTAAGCGAGCTGAAGACCTGATCAAGATCACAGTACATACAAAAGCATTAGGCTAAAATGTTTTTTTTTTATTCAGCGAAGCGAGGAGAGGAACGGGATGTTCACCTGATGGTAAGTGATATGCCGACCCATAACAACATAGCGCTTGTTTCCTAACTCATATTAACCTTCATATATACAATATATTATGCTAGTCGCCCAGAAACGTAAGATGTAAGATGTTGAGTCTCGTTGCCCAAGTAATTTCACTAGCTACAGCGCCCTTCAATTCGGAACACAGTAATGTTTGTCGGTTGCAATAGCAGAGCTATTTAGACGGTCCCCGGCAAAAGAGACCTACCAACAGTAAGTGGACAGAAGACTTGATGAAGGTCGCAGTGTATACAAACGTACAAAAGCAGTGAACGACATTACGCTGAGATGTCGATGATAAAACTGACTGTTAATTAATTACGAGGTAGTAAATAGTAAATATACATATATTGTAAATAACACGCGCTGTGAAATTTAAACATTTTAATGATTGCTAATAAACAGATAAATTGCTCGAAGGACTGACAGTCGATGGGGCAATAAGGTCCTCGAATGGCGATCGCGTGCCGGTAGGAGTGTCGGCAAGCTCCCCACTAGGTGGTCCGACGATCTGGTGAAGGCTGCGGAAAGCAACTGGATGCGGGCAGCGCACAATCGATCGATATGGAGATCTTTGGGGGAGGCCTATGTCCAGCAGTGGACGTCTATCGGCTGATGATGATGAATAAACAGAATATAAATTAGATTCATAATAATGAAAAATGTTATAAAAAAATATACGGTCACTGAACGACACACCGTCATTAGCACGAGAAACTCTTCGAATCCGAAAAGAATGGTCGCGATAAAGTGTATGGGTTGGTAATATATATATATATATATATATACATATACATATAATCATAATTAGTTTGTTCGCCAATCACGTGAAAACTAGTGACCGTATCGACATGGTAACTCGAGCATTCTAAGCGGAATGATTTGTAGATCGTTACAAGCTATTTATTTTTTTGAATTTTATAGAGCGTTTATCATTTTAATACTCGTTAACTTATATAATCATTCTCATTTCATATTATTTATGCGGTTGCCATAGTAACGGTTGCTATAGAAAGCCATTTGCGGTCTAATTCGAATACGACCAGCAAAGAGGGCGGGGAACAGCTAATATACATATACTTTTATAACGCCGTCTTGCTTTACACACTGCTTGAGAATCAATTCGTTTTATATCCTCGTTATATTATCATCCAACTACTCATCAGAGATGTAGTAAGATTTGCTAATTGAAGTATTTTTGATCTACCCACACACAACCACAGTGCCTACAGGCAACGTCGAGCCGCGGCCGATTTAGTAAATCTACCTTACAAAACAATTATTAAATAACAATTTATAAACATTAAATACCTACATATACAATAATGCATGTATGCGCCAACCCGTGACCAGCGTTCTGGACTGAACATCTTCCTACTGTTTTGATGGAGGCATCGAGTCCAAGCTGTGGGAATATCTAATATACTGTACATATTTTAATGATGATAGCTTTTTCAGCCGCCAAACAGTATTGCGTTCCGATTTGAAGGGTGCTGTCGCTAATGAAATTAATTTAGTAACGTGACTCAACATATGTCTAAAGGCGACGAGCGCAACGTAGTACCATGTATCCTATACTAACACGCTGTTATGGGCAAGCATATCATTTACTATCACGTGAAGGTCTTGATCGTATCGTAGAGTTGTCGATTACAAAAATAGCAGTATTACATATCATCATCATCAGTCAACAGACGTCCATTGGTGGACATAGGCCGCCACTAAAGATCACCTATCGGCCCAGCGTTGCTTGCATCCTCGGGCAGCAGCGGCCGTCATTTTAAGATTTTATATGTAGGCATTTTGGGCCTCTTACCACCACGCTGGCCCAATGCGCGTTGGTGGGAGTCTGACCCTCGTTTGTTGATTATCAGGATGCACCACGAGCAGGTGAGGTTGGCTTGGGTCCTGTGAGTTGTTGTGCGGGACCCCTTACACCCGTCTGATATCCGCCAATCACCAATTGTTCAGCGTGCTGGATGGTAGTGCGGAGACGGTGACTCCCACTTGTGGGAACATAGAGTAGGCTATTTATATTATTTTACAATTTTGTAATTAAACATTATGAACGTATTTTGATTTATTTATAAATCGTTAAAACAATTTTTTTAGTAATTCGTAATATTACCGGGCCGCTGGCTCGGCAATAACTAGCTCGCTGGCCTAATGGTTAGAGCGTGCGGCTTTCATTCCGAAGGTCGCGGGTTCGAACCTCGGCATGTACCGATGACTTAATATTTAAGTTATGTACATTTGTGGACTTTAGTTACAACAGCGAGATACAAACAGTGAAGGAAAACATCGTGAGGAAACCTGCACATGACTTAGAATTTATTCTAAGGTATGTGTGAAGTCACCAACCCGCATTGGGCCAGCGTGGTGACTATGGCCCAATCGCCCTCATATTGAGGGTACTATATATTCTTGTTATGAGCGGGCTGGAAGCCACAGCGGCTCTTACAGCTCATCTGTCACTGGGCTCGTGGACCCGGATCCACGGCCTGAAGAGGGTACTATATTCTTGATGTAGATCGGGCTGCAAGCCACAGCGGCTCTTACAGCTCATCTGACACTGGGCTCGTGGACCCGGATCCACGGCCTGAAGTTTTAGAAACTAAAAAGTGCTACGCGGGATGTAGCTATCTGGCGGAAGATGCTGTATATTGTGTGTGTCTGGTTCTTGTTGTGCTTTATCTGGCGATTCTACTCGGCCGTCGAGGCCGGGCGCGGGCCCGTTCCCTGACTACCTTCGCCTGTATCGTAATCTCTGTATTGAGGGTAGGCCTGTGCCCCAGCAGTGGGGACGTAAATGGGCTGTTATTATTATATTATATTATATACCGGGCCTACTGGAAGAGATTTCAACATGAAATAAATAGTGCCCTTGTACTTTGTATTCTTATTGTTGTTTCTTCTAACAGCTGTGTACAAAATTTATTAAATAAAAAATAAAAATAAAATTACCCACCACGCTGGTCTAATGCGGGTTGGTATTAGATATACTAGTGTTTAACTTATCATCAATTATCCTTTAAATGTCCACAGCTGGACATCTCCAGTACTTCATAAACCACAACCTTTCTCAATCAACCTACTGGCTCCCAGCGTTTTTCTATTTTAAATGATAATACTTCTAGAAACTCCTACATTGTTATCTACATATATATTATCATCATCGACCGACAGACGTCCACTGCTGGACATGGGCCTCCCCTAAAGATCTACACGTCGATCTATAAATCGAATAATAATGATATAATAAAATATTAACCCATCAAATCACGTAAAACCTAGTGAACATGAATATATCGACGCGGCATGATTTGTAGATGATTATACGGATATTTGATGTATTTCATAGATTCTTCATCATTTTATTTCTAATTAACTTATATAAGCATTTTCATTTAGTATTTATGCGGTTGCTATAGTAACGGTTGCTCTCATGGAATGCTTCGAACTAATTTCAACTCTAATTATATATTACGATCAGCAAATTGGAAGAGGAACTGGTAGATTTATAATAAATGCAACAATTGGTTGTTTAAAGGAACTAGTATTTTATATTTTATCCGCGGGTATTTTGATGGAGAAAAAAAATGGCCGCCGGCGAGCGTGATCATTGGCACCGTCTCCGTAGCGGTTACTACTCGAAGGTTTGACGTCACGTAGCGATAAGCGACGCGACCGACCGCTAACGTCACGGTGGAGGAAAGTAATACTGCAGCTTGGCGGTGGGTTTTTTTTTTTTATTAACGTGTTTAAAAATGCTGACGGATCGCACAACCCGGAGCCAATGGGGTAGTGAACTCCAACCGACTAAAACGCTTTACACGGTGGTCCAACTCAAACATTGTCAATACGAGGGTAGCTGATAGAAGCGATACTCTTCCGCAGCCCTCGCTTGGCGCCCGGTTCGAACGGGTCCACCTCGGGGAGGAGCTTGGCGGTGGTTCGAGGGTCTGCTTATTGAGGAACCACCACAATACAAAGAAACTGATCAGCGGTTAAACTGAGCTTTATATATAACTCGATCCTTGATTTTTTTTAGTTTAAATACCGACCTTTTTTTTTAACTATTTTATGATAAAGGGCAACGGCGTCTTCAATATTAGTAAGTGATATTACCAAGAGCGTGCTGGATGAAAACGCGGACGCCGTCTCCTGGAGGGTTTAATACCAGCTGTGGGTGGTATGGTGGATACAGTAAAGGGTTTTCTTAAAGCGCCTCTTCAACTAGTGAAGGTTGGCGATCAGCGTGGTACAGACCTATGTCTCTGGTTCAGTGGAACAATTAAAACTCCCCAGATATGCCAATTCATTCCCTGATATTCTTCAACCACGACTCTTTCCTTCTCCCCACTTCTCGTAATCCAGAAACTTTAGCTCAATATAAAAATTATTTAATTAAAATTAAAGGAGGGTATAAGGTGCTCGTCTGTGAAGCACACACCCTTGGCTGGAGGTAGTTCCTACACCATAACCATTTACTGGTAGAGTGTTATCAGGAGTCTCAGTATGTATAATTTTGATCAGATACCTGATGATTAAGGCAAAGAATGTAGTTCATATAAAATATATGTAAAATAAAAAAAAAGAAACTTTTTGGCATACACAGTTTATTGTGCATTTGATTTTACATTTTTTTTGAATACTCTTATGAACAACACCACTTCGCAGCAGCACTGGAACAAAGAAACCTTCCATTAGACAAATAAATAAAAAGATATAATTAATTTAATTATGTATATAAATCAGGTAATAATGTCACATCACGGCATTCAGCAGTAGCAAATAGTGATAACATCATTCATGAGAATGCGGTGCTCGCACACCGATTACTACATATTACTAATAAAAGTTTTAAATATTTATTACCTTATCACAATGAAGTACGGCCTATGATCTCGGCCTCTCCTTCTTCTCTTTATACAGGGCGAGGAGGGAAACGTTGGCCACTTTCACCACCTAAGAAAGATAAGGAATCCTTTAGAGCAAACCCCAAATGAACACTGCGGAAGTATCTTCAAGTTGTAATGTCTAAGTCAGTAGCGCTCATTGCATCACGACATTCAAAGTAGCAAATTACTCCAGATTTCTTTATGCTGTTCATCATTAGAGCACCGACTTAGATCTATATTTGGATTTAATTTATAGGTAGGATGGGGTTTGGAGAATAATTTGTTCTGGTTTAAGGTAGTTATTAATAAATGTTAGAGAAAAAGGGGCGTGGATGTGAAAAGTTCCAACTCAAAAATTAGTGATCTTACCTTAAACCTGACTCCGGGAATATCACCGACGGCGTGACCTTTACGACCGAAGCCAGCGACCAACACCTCGTCGTTTTCCTCAATGTGATTGAGGCAACCGTCCCGCGGTACGAACGCCGTCACTTTCTTGCCGTTCTTGATCAGCTGTACCCTGACACACTTGCGGATGGCAGAGTTAGGCTGCTTGGCCTCTACGCCACTGGAGAGACAAAACAAATCAGTGATGCTCAGAATAATACAAATAGTATGAAGTAAAAACCACAGTTAACAAAATTTAATTATAATTTAAATTAAAATTAATCAAAAATAGGGTAGTTTTTAGAAGCTACCTGTTTTATAAATACTACAGTACATAACTTATAATAAATTCATGGATGAAAATGTAATATTGATAGATTTTAAAATAATGGTAGGTAGCACAATAAAACAAATCAAAACTATAACAAAAACATTAAGAAATTAATATGAATGTACAAATAGCAACAAATTGAAAACTTTGCTTATGGTTGATGAAACACAAGCTACCCCCCTTTTGATTTTCAACATGTCTTAATTCTGTAAATAAATTTATGCAAATAAAATGGTCAAATACATTTTGATTGTATACCCCCGCAAGTGATAATTCAACAAATCCTCTCCGGCGGTAGTTCGCTATCGTTACTGTTAGCTTCCGTAGTAAACAAGTAGCGTAAAATAACAGTTTATGTAAATACGTCGAGTCCTCGTGGTGAGTGCGTTGACCCGCGTGCATCGTTAGCTCCACCAGCTCGCGCCTCGCGCCGCGGCCACTCGCAGTATTATCCTGTGATTGTAAGCTGAACACATTCACAGGTATAATACTGCGTGTGGCCGCGCGTCCTTTTCGCGCCGCCGGAATCCAAAACCCGTCGCACTTTCTCGAGCACCGACAGCGCCCGCACCGCCTCATTAACATTCCTAGTTAACACAACACACACTTCAATTATCACAGACGCATGCAGACTAAATAACGGTCGTACTCACACTTTCTCCAGGACGATGCCTTTAGCGTGAGATGCGCCACCGAAGGGATTAGCCTTCCATCTTGTGCCCATGTGAGCCTTTTTATAATCTTTATCTGCCCATCGTTGCTCGCGACGATGGTTCACGTGCTTCCGCGCGGTACGTATACCACGGGGTTTACCTGAAATCGCAAGTAGCCGGTTAACACTTACATACAAACTTGAAATCGAAATCGATACGCCATCATTAAGGAACTATATTCAAAACGGTGAATAATCTATTGTACCTTGTCATCGTTAAAACGATAAGAGGATGGAAATAGATTTAAATAAACACCACGAGAAAAACATGTCTGCGCCATGGCCGACGTCTATGCACACAAGATATTTTGAGTAAGTTATATTTGTAACTGAACATTCTTTTAAAACTAAATACACTTTCACATATCGAGCATTAATAATACACTTAATATCACATAATAAAACTAAATTTTAATTAAATTACAATTTTAACCACACAAAACTACTCCTTACCCATTTGGATAGCACGACAGCAACCGGCTACGGATGGGAAAAGAAATAATCAGCCGTCTGACCAACCACCGCTTTCATTTTCACATTGCTGCCAACATACAAAAATATTATTTTAGTTGCCAGAAAAAAAGTGTATTTGTTTCAAAAATTTTAATGAACAGAAAATTTATTTAATATTTGTAAAAGGAATATTTTATTTAAAAGAAATAATTAATAAATAAAATACAGGTAAATTTTAACTAATAATCAATAATGTTCTGAACATTACAAAAGTATTACTGATTATCATTATAAACAATACGCTGTATTCTAAATTTATAACAAACATTTTTAAAAACATTTACTTTTTTAATTCTAATGTAAATAAAAAAAATACATAATTTATACTTTTTATAAAATTTATAGGAAGTATTAAGTCTATCGGGTTATGATGATGATGATGATTTATTTTAAATGATAATGGTAGAACGAACTAATAAAAATAAATTAGCAACCGGTAGGAATATGCATATACCGTCCACGAATATTTTATTATTATTAGTCTAGTTGTATACCTGACAATAAATTTGTTTTTAAAAAATAAGAATGCAGACTCTTAATGTCGAAATAGATAAGCTTTTTTCTTAAAAACAGATTTTTGAAACTTGACGAACTCGTTACATATATAGTGGTGTAATTACTGCTCAATAACTCAGTTAATATTGGATAAGGAATTAACAAAGTTTCTTTAGTTAAAGTCACAAAAGAGCAATTTTATAATCTAATGAAAAATAAATTAATTTCTAATATTCTTTACTCAGTCTTAACATAATTAAGTTTAGCGTATTCTACGGTTATTAAAAACTATTTAACTGATACAATATCTCCATGTAGTGGAATCATATTATTAAGAAGAGAAATAATTAAATTATAAAACAGTACTCTAGTTTACAATTATATGTTCTTTGTATAATTTTTATGTATAGGTAGGAGCTATATGATATTTTTAAATTATTTCAATATATAATTTTTATTTTTAGCGACTTTTAATGAGAATAGCTTAACTTAATAAAATAAACAGTAAGTGTAAATGTAATAAGCATTCCTTACAGAAGTTAATAAAATATATGTTACCGAGGAAGATCGGCGTCAATGTCATTTTGACACGAGTGTAAAGTTGTACGTTATCGTGATACTATTTTAACTGTTTTATTATTATTGTGTATAATATTTGCATCGTGAAAAACAAATTATCGTCTCTAATGCTTGTGGAATTTCTAAAATGACTTTAAATTTAGGAAGAAAAGACGGTGGTCCGGGTTATGTCGGCATCCAATTTTGTCAAGAATGTAATAACATGCTTTACCCTCGCGAAGATAAAAACAACAAAGTACTGCTGTACGCCTGCAGAAATTGCGATTACAAACAACTAGCGGACTCAAACTGTGTGTACGTTAACAAAATTATGCACGAAGTAGACGAATTGACACACATTAATCCTGATGTTGTTAGTGACCCCACATTACCGCGCACTAAAGATCACATGTGTCCAAAATGCAATCACCGAGAAGCTGTTTTCTTCCAAGGACAGACGAGACGTGCTGAAGAGGAAATGAGGTTATATTATGTTTGCACTAGTTGTAAACACAGGTGGACAGAGTGACTCTGGTTTATATTAGTAAGGATCATAATTATAAGGGAAAGTTTTAATGTAATGTTTTTAAAATAAAATGTATGAGATGATTATTTCTGGTTTCATTAAAAACAAAAACTTATGAGTTATACCTCCTTAGTTTTAAAGTGAATAACAAGTCAATGTGCAATTATTCTTGAGTGTAAGTTTCAAGCAACTGCATTGTTTGTAAACTGTTTTTTAATGAAATAATGTTGTATGACTACAAATTAAACATCATAATAGAAGAAAATTTCTCACTGATTTGTTACCTAAAATTATAATTTTGAAAAAATAAAACACAGCTTTCATCATCATTCTTTATTTAACTAAAATATTTGCAAGCCTCATCTGTCCTAATATAACAGTTAACAATTCACAGCCATTTATCAATCGATTAACTAAATCAATAAAGTGCAATGTTGGTTTAGCATTAACAACACCATTGATCCAATTTTTTTTGTTATTTCTAAATAACATCTTAATTCAAAACAGTGTGTGATTAATTTGTTTTTATACAGATACCTCTTTTGTTACAACAAGTATACCAATGGGTTATATAACATAAAACCCATAGTTGTGCTTCTCAACTTGTACAATGCTTTAGCTCAGAAAGTTATTCAACTACAGTATCACTAAACCAGAATAAAGCTGTTTGAATATCATACCTTACCTTCAAAAGTAGCTTTTTTAATACTGAATAACACATTTAATAAACGAACTTCCATTATAATGAAAGCTGAAACACAAATAATGAAAAATAAATTTAAATCTATATGTATATCTTGGGCACTTGAAATTTGTTTTAATCATTTTTCTTCACATTATCAAATCCTTCAAAACATAAATATAAGAATTTTGTTATATCTATGCATGGCTATTTTTTTTAAAGATATAGATGTTGTAAATTGATACAATTTAGTTTCTTTTCATTTCAAGTATTTCATTATTCATTTCAGATTCGTTTTCATTATTATAAATAAGAAAATGTAAATTATAGCACTTAAAGACAGCCTTAACAAACCTGTCGGTTTTAATT
The DNA here is from genome assembly GCA_033220335.2 of Troides aeacus. NCBI lineage: Eukaryota > Metazoa > Arthropoda > Insecta > Lepidoptera > Papilionidae > Troides > Troides aeacus. Next base: position 1,682,452 of record CM067272.1, on the reverse strand, counting down.
TTGGCACTTTCTAAATTAATATTACTCTACTTTTATAGAACATGTTAGTAGGAAGATATAAATTGCTTTCGAGAACATCAGCTTGTATTGCAACTAATGGTCAATAAACTACTTTTAGGCTAATTTGGATGGATGTGTTGTCAAGCAAAGTTATAGAAGATAGCAACTAGAAGCTCTAAGTTTTCTTACATTATTAATTTTAAAACTACAATTTTATGTAAACTGAATATTAAGTTTATAATTTAATTTAAACTCTGCAAACTTACATTTACTGCTAAAACGCTATAATATTGCTAGTTAATAAAGTTAGCCTAATAACGTTTAGTTTACATTCATTATAGTTAACATTTCTGCGGAGTCTAAAGTTTAGTGCGTTAAAAGGTTAACAAACTTAGCATAATATAATAATTTACTAAAAACATCTTATGTAATATTCAATAAATGTAAATAATATTTCTCTCATAGTTTTTCAGGCTTTTCAAGTAATTTTCAATTATTGAAATTTTACCTAATTTATTCAATATCTTTAATTATCATCTAAATTCTTAAAACAGAAAAACATGTTAACAAAATTGTGTAGTCTAAATGTGCTGTGCTTAAAAATCATTAATTATATAAACTGTCTCAACTCTATATACTTACAATCTACTAACTATAAAACTAGATAACGATTTTAAACGACACTATTTTCTCTCATACACAGCAGTAGCCCGAAATCCTTACTCAGGCCGTGGATTCGGGTCCACGAGCCCAGTGTCAGATGAGCTGTAAGAGCCGCTGTGGCTTGCAGCCCGATCTACATCAAGAATATTGAAATCCTTTTTAAGAGATATTTTCAAATTTATTTGTTAGCAATTAATTTTTCTAAGTATAACAGCTAGGAATATATCCATTCGGCTTATTCTTCATTGTATATCCCCTCCCTCCTACATACCAGGCGCAAAGTCCCAGATTTTTCGTTATCAATCAAATGTGAATGTTTGTCTGTTATATTGATCTATTTATTTGTTAGTTACATAATCGAAAGTATTTGGTAATTACATAAAAACGTGGTACTGAGAGTTCAAAACCGTAGTCTGATTATAAAGATTTAAATGGTTTGTCATCAGTTTATAAACTATTTACATGTTGTGTTATTATTATCTAAAAACATTTCTTTCCTTAATACTAAGAGAACTATCTGATGTTAATATTTTATAAAATGTTCGTTCACAACCTTTGCGTGTAGCTTTGTGTATACACAGCATTGAATTTTTCCAGCTTAGGGAGAGAAGAAAATAAAACAACTTCTAAAGCTACTTTCCTAGTCTAAATTAAGCTCTTTAAAATACAAACAAAGAAATACAACAACTTTTTTTTTAAATTCTTAATAAAATTCTATTCGCAATTTTCAATTATCTACTTTTACGAAGTCGGTAATAGTAAAAAGTTTAGCATTAAAATTTTATTCATTACTTTCGTTATTAAGCAAGAACATTATATAAAATAAATCTAGTATCAATTTATAACAATTATACACTAAAACACTTATGCGTTGGAATAAATTTTACAAATACAATAATCAACCTTCAAGGAAGACAAGTTTTGGTGTTAACGGAAGAACGGACAATTTAGGCTTAACTTCGTATGTTCGTTACTATTCAGGGTAAAGGGTAAATATTCATATATATTATTAAAGTTAACATTACAAATTGATTTAAAATTTGGCAAAAACCTAAATAAATGTATATTGTTAACAATATTTCGTTGTGTGCATGATAAAATTGTATCCTATTATTTGACTATTATATTGTATAATATATTTAAATTGATGGACGATTCGATGTATATCTCATGTGAATTTATTTATTTTATTTTAATAATAAATGTGCGTACAACAACAATGCTATAACAAGAATACGAATAATAAATTGTAAATTTTAAGCTCAGGCAAAACAACCAATATCCTACGTCATATTATCTATGCTCAAAGCTAGTGGATTTACAAAATGGACATGAAATTTTATTATCTGTTACACTTACTAAGTAACTTTAAACCATTTTGTTTAAAATGTAATTAGGCTGTATCATTATTTCTAAATCACACTTGAGTAATACTACAAATGTAATTTAATTAGCGTTAATATATGAGTAGTTAATATTTTCAAATGTTGCTGGAAATTATGACACGATTTCTTCATGTAGATGGGTTGAGATTATTGTCAAACAAAAACTGTCAACCATCATCAGTCGACTGACTTCTACTAGTGGACAGCGCTCTCCAGCTCTCAGCGATTTGTCGGTGTCCTGCGATCTTCACCAGAATGTCGGTCCATCCTGTGGTAGGTTTTCCAGCAAATTTATCAGTACGCAGTGGCCATTCGATGACCTTACTGCCTCATCAGTTGTCAGCTCTTCAAGCAATGTGCTCTCTTAATTGTCAATATAATTTTAATTTACATAGAAAAAATATTTGAATAAATTGCTGAGAACTTAGTCGAAAATGGCTGATAAATTCAGTCGACGACAAACGTTTCATACAAATTTAAACTGCCCTTTTTATATTTACTCTAAAGTATAATTTTTCTCTCTCTTTCTCATAAGCATTAACACTCTTACACTAATAGCCTTTACGTTTGTTGTCCTGATTTCTTAATTAAGATATCAGATTGGATGTTTATTTGTTATACGTGGCATCGATCCTGAGTCGCCTGCCGCGTATAGAAAGCTGTCGTCAGTGAATCGGCGGAGGCGCGAGCTCCGGAACGTTGTCGGGTAGCGGCGGCAGGACATTGGTCTCGAATTGCCCGGACATATTGCCCGGCGGCGAATAATTCGCTACTACGATCACCTTGCCAGCGCGGGACCTAGCTTTACCTACCCCGAAGAAACGGGTGGCTACCCAAACCATCTGCGTAAAATGACCTGAAAATAACAAAAAACACGACTTTAGTACTTAACACAATCTTGAAAATATCTATAATAATATGATCAGCAAATGAAGACGTCTTTTATATATCTATTTATTCATTCGTTATTGTAACTTTAAAAGTAAATTACAAAGAGCATTTCATCGAAGTTCTTTTGTGTTGATTACAACGAGACAGTAGTGTAGAATTGTAGTCCTGATCGTCCACAAATACTCGACATAAACAACACAAACAGGAAAGCTTGCAGCTTTTACCTGCACAGTTTCTCTTTGTCCGAATATTGACGGTCATCGCTGTTTTGTTTCCTTTCATAGAATTCTTGAATCAACTTATCTTTAAAGTTAATGATTGCTCTATAAATATCATTAGTGACTACGCAGTTAAAAAATGTATCCGTTAGTCACCTGCATTGACATTTGCGTGCAGGACATCCGGCTCCTTAAAGAAGTTATATTGTCGCACTGCCGCGTACCAATACGATGAAACCTCTTGACCTGGAAATGTAAAATTTGTTGATATTAACAATCAAGAAAATGTTACTTGCAAAAGTTTTTTCTGGGGCCACAGCGTAATTTTGCAGCTGCCTTTGTATAAAAAAAAAAAGGACGAATGTCTCCTCTTGCGTGAAAGTTGGGTTAGAGGTAGCACTGACGAGGCACTACTACACTTCGCTCGGTGTCTCGTAAAATTTTACTAACGAGGGATCACAAGAAAGGTCGCTTCCCCGTCAAGCATTATGATAAATCTTTGTGTAATAATTTTTTTTTTTTGTTTCGGGGGAAGTCAGAGTTATGTGAGATTCTTACTCACTAAAACCGCCCATCAGTGCATTCGGAGAGGCCTAAGGATCTCTTATAGTACGTACCGGCGCCCGTATACAACTTGTGTCAACACGTCTTTGAGGAGGAGCCTAACCATCCTAGACACCATCGCTGAGCTACACGCTGTTCCACGCAGGTAGCTTGTTGAGCGATAAGGGCCGTCGCCCTTAAGGTCCGCGAAACTCCTAGACCCTTTTCGTCGCTTTTGTACGACACGCACGGCTTACGTTAGTCCTATTCTTACTAGCCCAAGGCTACAGGGCTGTTATGTAATAAATAGCCTAGGGACTTATTTATATTCAACAATGGATTTTTTTATTCTTCGAAGCGACGGGACAAGCGTCACTAGCCTGATGGTAAGTGATGCGCTGCTTACCCATAACAACGTGGCTTTTGTTAAATTTATATAAGTGTATGTACAGTGGCACCGAATTGTGCCAATTGCCTTGTGACATAAGATATTAATCCTTGTTACCCCAGTAATTTCTCTAGTGGATATCAGTACTTGGAATATTTGTTACCTGTAACGTCAGGTTGCAGGGCGCTCACAGGTCGCTGGTACAGGTTCTGTCCTACGTCGCGGTCGTTTCGGTAGTGGAATCTATTGGTGTGTGCCAGGTGATTCGCCCACGCTTGGGCGTAATCGCAGAGCTATGAGGAACATTTTTTTTTTTTTTTTCATAAAGTCACATAAACATGTCTTAAGACCGGCACAAATTCATAAGTCTGACGGCCAACCTTTATCAATGAAGAGAAACTTTAAGAAGAAGAAATAAATAAATATATAGTATGAAAAAACAATAATCTAATATAAACTTCATAATAAATTTGGTGGGTGTAAGGGTTTTGCCTAACATCTTACGGAGCCCAACTCAACCTCACCTGCACGCGGTGCACCCTGGCAGATCTATGTCCAACAGTGGATGACTATCGGCTGATGATGATGATGAATGGAAAGTAAACGCTTGAAATTTTTACATACAGTTATACAATAAAATTTTGTTTTCAAAACAGCTACAGTTTATTGCATTAGTCCGTATCCACTGAAGTCCTCGAGGACTGAGTCCTCGTTCCTTTTTATAGACATCGTTTGAACAAGTGCTGAAAGTACGTCGTTAAATGCTACAGGCTAAGTGGTTACTGTAGCGAAGTTATTTCAAATATTGCATCACTTATATTTACAATATAATACTATATATACATATCTATATATATGTACTAGCTAGTATATACAAGTTTACGCCTGTTCATAACAACGTGGCGCTAGTTAGAATAATATAACTTGCACCACATTGCGCTCGCCGCCTGATACATAAGATGTCGAGTCTCGTTAACTCAGTAATTACACTAGCTACAACGCCCTTCAAATCGGAATATATTAATGTGTATACATTACTGTTAGGCGTAAATTGTTATTAAAAAGAAAACTTACAAACTGTTAATTACTGTTTTTTATTACTATTCACTAGTTTTTGTCTATCGGCTGATAATGATTATGATGATGATGATGAATGACTGTTTTGTAATTGTAATCGTCTATATAACAAAAAAATTACTCAATCACATATAATATATATCATGCTTTGTTATAATTGATATAAGTGAAGCTATTTCTATAATGGTTCTAGGTCTCTGTCGCCACAGACCGTCTAGGTAGGTACCATCGCAGCTACTATTGCAAATAAGGAACAGTGTGAAAACATTATTTCCGGTTTGAAAGACATTGTAGTTAATGTAAATAGAGTAACGAGACTTGACATCTTATGTCTCAGGCGATGAGCTCATATGATGTAGTGTATAACATTGTAACTACCACCGTGTTGTTATAGGCAGGCGTATCACTTACCTTCAGGTAAACGTCCGGCTGGGTTCGTCGCATAAAAAATATATTTTTAACAGAGTGTTTTCTTAATTATTGTTTTTTACGGCTACCATCTTATGGTATGTAATATGCCCGCCCATAACAATATGGCGCTGGTTAGGACGGTGTACACAGCACCAAACTGTGCTCGCCGCTTTGAGACATAACACGTTAAGTATCGGGACCTGAGGTATGAAAGAAGGAAATGGAATGGAGAGCGACAGAAAAGAGGAGGAGAATTTATAGGAAGAAAGATAAGAAAGGTGTGAAAGATCGAAGTGTGAGAGAAAGGAACGAGAAAATTAGTTATAAGGAAATATAGAGATGATAAGTGTAATGTATGCTTAAAAGTGCAAATAAAGGCCCTGACCCGCCATACGCAGGGGAATGATGGTAAAAAAAAAAAAAAAAAATATCGGGACCTTAGTTATTTAACTAGCTACAGCACCCTTCAAACCGAAACAGTAATGTTTGCATATTGTTGTTTCTCGGCTGCAACAGTGGTACCTACCTAGGCGCTCATCAGTGCAACAGAAACCTACGACCGAAGAATACGTCAAGTCTTCGATGTTTTATTATTTATACACAGATTGTGTAGCCCCATCAATGCCACAACACTAGCTTCTTTTTAATAACGCACTAAAATGGATTAATATACTTTACCTCTGGAGCCATATAAAGCTGCGGTGCGCCGTGCCTCTGCCGGTACACGTTGTGCCAGCACAGGCACTCGGTTATGAAGTCGCTGTCCTGCCACGCGGTGCGCACCTCGCTCCACTGCACCACCATGCTCACAGGTTTAGTTTGCAACACCTACATAACGAAATTATTAATTCATAATTACATATTCGCAAAGATTTCCATCATCATTGTCAGCCGATAGACGTCCACTGCTAGATATAGGCCTCAAAGATTTCCATATGAATTTAAAACATGCAATAATGTTTTAAACAGTTTTTTTTATATTACACTGACTGTTCCCCTTCCACTTCTCTAGTAGTAATATCCCCACAACTCCCTTTGGTGATGGAATTTTGTTAAATTCATTCTTAGCTGATCTCTAAAAGACAGAAGCAATATCTCTACCAAATTTTGAGCGTTAACGTCTAATATTTTCAGAGATCTCGCGATGAGGCAATAAATCTCTAGATATCACATTGTACAAATATTTAAAAATTTTGTTAATCTATTAAAACTAAAAGTGTTTATTAATTTAATTTGTAAGTGCTGGAGAGTTTAAAATTAATTCATTATACATATATGCGCTGAAAACTATGTAATTAATATTACTAGTATATAACTTCGACGAATCAATCATTCCAATATAATATGCTCGTACCAGCTACTTTGAAGAATTTAATTAAAATTTACTCAACGTTGGCAACATTGACAACGAAGGTTTATGAGTGATCTTATAATGTTGGCACCACTGAAAAGTTTTAATATTTTTAAAAACTCACATATATGAGAGCTGTTTAATTTAATATCAATCAGTCTGACACAGATGTGCTGTCATGTAAAATGACAAACTGAAGTATAGAATTATGTACATGGAGCCTGTCTCGTTGGATGTATTATTAAATTAAAATTACTTAAACGAATTTTAAAAAACTACGTCTACAATTTTGATACAATTTAGTAATTAACAAAAATAAAAGACATTTTCACCAATAAAAACGAATCATTTTATAAAGATAAAAAATTATTTAATCCAGATAATACATTAATTATAATGTCTCATACATTAGTTTTTATGAATATTACCTGTTGGCACATACCTTGTAATTTACATATTATATCCTAAAAGGATTTTTTTGAGCTTACTTTAGCATTTCTACACAATAAGTCTATTAAAAAAAAGTTACTGTATACGTACACATTAAAAAATAAGAGGACAACTTAAAAAAGCAGTTTTAATTTCTAAATATATATTTGCTTTTTTTCTTTTCTAGTCATACTCTTTGTTCAGAATGTAAGCCCTAATGAGGTTATGGCATTAAAAACGTTTAAAGCGGAAAGTCAGCTTTTTATCGAGTTTTTTATGGCGGGAAAGTTGTGTTAGTAAAGAAAAAGCCCTTTTTAAACCGGAAAGCGTAAAACGTTGTTTAATATAGCAAATGGTATAATTAGATAAAAAATACTTTACTATAACAGATATCTAAATCTTCTATCGCTGAGTGTTATGTCAAACGATAAAAAAATAATATGTTAAAGAAACAAGACCATATGTCATATTGTACTTAATTGCTGTCTCCAGTCCTCTGCCGTCGAGCTGGCGGCGACGTTTTGCTGTCCACTCTGAGAGGACTCGAGGTGAGGTGACATCATTAATTCCATACGCTCCGTCGCAAAGGGTACACTTTTGTTTATAACTTAGTAAACACTAGAGTAAAAGGCTAAAAACAAAAAACAAAATAGCTAATATCTTTTATGTAATAAAAATCACTAAAATAATTTAAATACAGGTAAACAGAACAATGGCGCAAACAAGCGAAAGATTGGAAGAGTGCGCCGGTGTCGGTGTTTCCGTCCAGCTATGACGTGGAAGTCTTCAAGAGAAGAGTGAATAGTTTTCTTCTAGATTAGTAAATGGTGTAGTAGTAAGCACTATGCTATACAGCATTAACAACATGTTAACTAAAAGAACACACTCAAGCCGAGGAACCAATAAGTGGACTTTATCCTAAGTAGTATCTTCTGCCAGTTAAAGCATTGAACATTAAGCAGAAAATAAGAAAATGCAATACTTCCATTTCCTGAGAGGACTGGAACCGTTATTAATAGGTAAGGGATACTCCATACCAGTGCGACACTAGTCAGAATGCATTACACTGTGCTCTTTGTCTATATATATTATAATATATTATTAGCTATAGTCCTCCAAACCAGAACAGAGAAAAAGACGCTGCCGTGGACCTTTGATATTAATGTGGTAACGAGCCTTGATATATGATGTGTCAATGCGACGAGCGCGAAGTAGTGTTGTGTATATCATCTTAACTAGCACCACGTTGTTATGGGCAAGCACTTACCATCAGGTGAACATCCCGCCCGTATCGTCGCTTAAGTAAATAGAAAAAAATACTTCTTTTAATAATTGCTCCTAAAGTTACAAAATTAGAAAGTTAAATGTTGTTACTTCGGTCGAGTGCCGGAAGGGCAGAATTAAAGAAATTATTAATTCCGCCGGAAACGAAGAATCTTTAGTCGCCGAGTTATTAAATTAAATTAATGGCCGTTCTTAATACTTTTCATAATTTGACTTTCGATTTATTTGTTTGGTGGTGAGGTATTTACCCCCACATATTATTGAAACGTAATTCAGTGTAGAGGGATGTTAAATAATAAGTAATATATAATCAGAATCAGTTAATACATTTTTTTTGTTTTAATTGTTTATAATTAATATAAAAAAATAGGGGTGTAAGGGGCCCCCACAATGGCTCACAGCATCCAAGTCAACCTCACGTATAAACGAGGTTCTCGCTCCCACCAACTCAAAATGGGCGAGCGTGGTGGGAAGTAGCCCAAATCCTCCCATATAGAATCCTACAAAAGACGGCCCCTGATGACCGATGGTGCAAGGCGGCACAGGGCCGATCGATGTGGTGATCTTTGGGGGAGGCCTATGTCCAGCAGTGGACGTCTACGACCTTCTACTCTTCTTTTACTCTTCGATGTCTACTACCATATTACGCTCGTAGCCTGAGATATAAGATGTTGAGTCTCGTTACCCCAGTAATGTCACTAGCTACAGCACCCTTAAAACCGGAACATAGTACTGTTTATCTATAGCTGCGGTGGTACCTACACACACGTTTCCAGCAACAAAGACTTACCACCAGTAAATATTTATCAGCAGAATCTACGAAGTACGCAGAAAACCAAATATTTGATAAGCAGTAAGAAGCCGTCGCAGTTGATTAACGAGATTAGTTTATTAGGTGGTAGTAATTATCCCCTGTCGGCAGTTTCCGCCGGATGTTATCGCGTGAGATTTACATCGGATTAGGGTATGTGGAGAGATAGGATCGGAGAAGTGGCCGGGAAATTATCAGATGAGAACCTTGATGGAGATAGTTATACTGTGATATATATATGATAGTTATGCGGTATTTACCATGGTATACTCTAGACCACATTGTGATCTTCGCCTGAGATACAAGATGTTGAGTCACATCACCCAAGTAATCACCTAAAGCGCCCTTCAAACCGGAACACAGAAATGTTTATCTTTGTCTTTTTTTTCGTGGAGATATCCTGTATGGATACCCTTCTGCTATCAGGGCAACAGAAGAGTTATGCTGGACTTTTACCAGCTAACACCTCAAGGTTTCTCAACGAGCGTATTTGGCCGAGACCAGGGGGTTTTGACAGCGAGAGGCCTTGATGAGACCACGTCTCGGAGGGGTGCTGCAGGTCTCCACCCCCTTTAAAAGTATTAGGCGGATGTGTGATATTTGGGGACGGATTATTCCCGAATCGCAGAAGGCCACTTCGGCATCCCAAGTCTTCTCACCACTGACCATGGCTGTGATAAAGCCAAGAAATGAGAGATCATCCCCATAACAGCGACGAGGTCTTGGCGCTGAGCCTCCCATGCCGAGCAATACTCCAAGGTATACTGTGCGGTATCCTCGTAGTATCCACAATGATGACAGTAATCGGCTCTCTTCCGGCTGTGCGGCATCAGTACTTACCAGAACATCCAAGACCAGTAAGTACCTGCACCAGCTACCTACGATGGTACCCATCAAGACCGTCTCCAGCAGCAGACATACCACCAGCATAAGAAGTATATGTCAAATGTCGCGCTATATTTGGCGTTATGAATAATAAAGCTTTGCCGCTTTCTTGCAATTAAGGGTTGAAAGAATTTCTTTTCAGCCCCATTTTAAAGTTTAGGTTAAGGCCGAGTATGAACTACCACCCTCCACGATTATAAATGTAGAGGTGTATTTAATACTTAGTATTTAATATGTAATTACTTTTTTTTACAAGGGTGGTAAAGGATACTCTAATAGGAGGAAGAAAGGGTTGTGAGGAGGTTTTTACATACTAAAACCTCTTCGACTTTTTTTATCTTTCCTTCTATGTTAGACTGGAGCATGTCTTTTCTTTTCTTCCCCTTATCATCATCAGCCGACAGATGTCCACTGGTGGGAGTAGGATCTTCCAAGGATGCCCACATCCATCGGTCCAGAGCTCCACGCATTTTCTTTCTCTACTTTCAATATTTTCTTTTCTTTCATACTTTCTTTCACTCTTATACCTTATCATCTTTACCCTCGACAGTCGTTCTCTGCGTGGTGAAGTCGAGGAACCTCGACATCCGCTGAGAACATCATGGTCTATTTAACATCCGGTCTCATGTTAGGTCAGCATAGTCATGGGTGCACGGGACTGTAAAGGACGATGGTTGGACGTGATCTCCAGTCCTCCTCAGCGACATTTTGAGAAACCCAAAGACTCCATTGTATGGTAAATCCTTCTTCTTCTTCATCAGCATCACTTCAAGTGTTGGTCGCAAGCTTACCATCACGTCGCCAATCCTCTCTGATGGCCGCATTCTTAGTCCATTCGTATAGTGGTAGCGATGATGAGCCATCTACTTCCGCCTTTATCTGGTCGGTCCATCTCATAGGTGTTCTTCCTCGTGACCTGGTACCCTCAACCTTTCCCAGGACCACAAGTCCCTCAATAGCTAAATTAATACAAGTCCCTACCGATTCTTAAAGAAATAGAGGTGAGTACCATTACTACTCCTATTGTGGGATACAATACAGTAGTGTGTTCCGGTTTGAAGGGCACTGTAGCTACTTTAATTACTGGCCCGGACGACGGTTACAATGTGGTGCAATGTATATAACCTAACTAGTGCCATGTCGTTATAGGCAGGCGTATCACAATCAAGTAAACGTCCCATTCGTCACGTCGCATCCTTAAGTAAAAAATGATCAGAGATTAACAATTATCCATTTTTAGGGGTGAAGAGGGTTCCTCACCAGCTCATGATGCTCTCTGGTAATCAACGAGGATCTGACTCTCATCAACCCGCAATGGGCTAGAGTGGTGGAAAATGGCACGGATGCCATGCTGGCTGTCGATGTGAAGATCTTCAGTGAAGGAAGGCTGATGATTGATAGATTAATTGGCCCCATTTTTCCGTATAATCACGATATTGCCTTTACGACGGTCCTTTACAAATTTGAGAGTGATTGATATTTTTTTTTTTCACCGCCAAGGACATTAAGGTTATTTTATTTTCAAGGAATTATCACGATATTAAATGCGATAATATATGCGAGTTTTTTTTTTACATTATTCTACTTCACTGGTAGTAAGCCTAGATATACCACCACAGCGCCTATTGCAGCTGACAAACAATAGTGTGTAAACATTACTGCGTTTCGGTTTGAAGGACGCTGTACCTAGTGTAATTGTGAAGTATATAGATACTGGCATACAAGATGTTGCCTTAGTAACATACTTGTTATAATGTTGATAAAAATGTCATATAGAAAATTGTATCTTGTAAAATAATAAAAAAGTATTTAAACTTTAATATAAATAAAACAGTTCCAACAGCTTCAGTGATATCTTAAATTCTTGTCTATCTTTCGTATCGACATATTAAAACTTTACCGTAATTACTGGTGTAATGCGACTCGACATTTTGTCACAGCGACGAGTTCTATGCGGCGTAGTGTATATCATCCTAACTAGCGCCACGTTATGGGCAAGGGGATCACCATCAGGTAAACCTCCGGCTGATCTGGTCGCTTAAAAAAATATATTTTTATTATTGTCTTTTTTTTTAATACCGTCTTCAAGAGTATATTGACATTGACGTGACTTTGGCGATGTTGCCATAATAATAATAAAAAGAAAAATATTAAAAATATTTTTTTCTTATTCAATGCAAAAATATATAAATTTTTATTAATTTTCCAACAATTGAAATTAAAAAAAAGTTATGAGCATTACAACCGAGCCTCTTTTGAGTGTGAACATTGCAAAGGGTGCGCGCCACGTGAATTATTCGCAGCATCATCCGATCACGTATTTGGCAGTGTTCCAAATGCAAGGATGCAGCTCATTCGGCAACGCGGTCCATTTCGCGGCGGTGCGGCGTCATTAATTCAGTCCGCGTACGGTGACCACGCTAAATTGGTTAAAGCGGGATATATGTTCCCGTAAGAGGTTTACACTAACGAACACCGATCGGGATAATTTGACAGCGTACAAATTATATGGAGTGTCCGTCCGTGCATGTGTGTGTGCGCGTGTGTACGTGTGTGTGCGTGCATGTGAGTGTACATGTGCGCGTGTATCCATGTGTGTGTGTGTGTGTGTGTGCATGTGAATGTGTGTATGCATGAATGTGTGCGTGTGTGTGCGCGTGTGTACGCGTGTGTGCGTGCATGTGCGTGTACATTTGCGCGTGTATGCATGTGTGTGTGTGTGTGTGTGTGCATGTGTGTGTGTGTGTGTGTGTGTGTGCATGTGAATGTGTGTATGCATGAATGTGTGCGTGTGTGTGCGCGTGTGTCCGCACGTTTGTCAGTGCATGTGTGTGTGCGTGCATGTGTACATGTGTGCGTGTATGCAAGTGTGCGTGTATGCAAGTGTGCGTGTATGCAAGTGTGCGTGTGTGTGTGTGTGGGAGCGTGCGCTCGTGCGCGCGCATGCATATGTGTGTGTTCATGTATGTACGTGCATGCATGTTGTGTGTACGCATGTGCGTGTGTGTGCGTGCGTGCACGCGTGAGTGCATAATCCTTTTTTTTATTTCACATAGCGACTGCTACGCCTGCTCATAACATCGTGGTTCTAATTAGGATAGTATTCACAGCACCACATTGTGCTTGTCGTCTTGGGACACAGTATGTTAAGTCTCCATACCCCTGTAATTACACTAGCTACAGCGCCCTTCTAACCGGAACAATGATGTGTGCACAATGCTAGTTTGTGGCAGATTTAGCCGCAGCGGCGGTACCTTCCTAGATGGTCTCCCAGCAACGGTAAACTTTGACATATAACCAACTGTTCTTGGAACATGTTGGTTATCTCTTAATGTTCTCCTCATACTCGACGGAAGTATATCTTCCATCTATTCCGTATCATCATCATGTGTTTTTTTTTTAATCAAAGTGACAATGGTCGCTTCGTTCGTTCACCACCATTGTTAACTTTTGATTATATAATATCATCAGGACGAAATCATTCGCCATGATGTCTGCCGAACTTCCACCAACCAGCATGACGGGAAACAGCCTAAATCCCTCCATATGAACTGGAAGCCGTGCTGACTGTCCTTATGAAGATCTGTGAGGAGGCTAATGATAATGATGATGATATTTTTCATTTCATAATTACGCTAAAAATGATGCTCCGAAATGAATACTGAAATTAAAAAAAAAAAAATTACGTTCATTCTGAATAATACCCGTTCGCTATTGAAGCTTTTAAATATCAAAGGTTACTGCAATTCTTTATATTTCTTTCTGAACGTCCATCTGTTGAAATGATGATGATGATGATGATGAGGATATTCATTCTTGTATTTAATTCTTTACTCCATACATTTTACAAGTTACGCTTACTGGTGGTAGGTATCTTGCTAGAGACCGTCTAGGTCTAGGTAGATATCATCGCAGCGCCTATTGCAGACGACAAACAGTACTGTGCAAACTGTGTTCCGGTTTGAAGGGCGCTGTATCTAATCAAAATTATTTACGTAAAGTTACTTAGGATATGAAGTCTTCAATATATTAACACTTTGATTGCATACATCCTAACTAACATCACTTTGTTATAGGCAGGCGTGTCACTCACTATCAAGTGAACGTCCTGTTCGTATCGTCGCTTTGTAAAATTCAACCAACCTTCCAACCCATAACAGCAGATATATATCTTTATCCACCTACGGCACACCAGGGGTGAAAAAGGCATTGCTATTAAAACTTTTTATCAGGGGTTCCGTCCACCATCTTACTGAGTCCATGCCAAGCTCATCTGCATGCAGTGTAACCCTGCTGAATAAGAGTCGAGGCTCTGACCTTAAGCCAGCGAGTCGGGACTGAGGCTCCTTCAATAAGGGTACTTGAGGAGGCCTGTATCCAGCAGTGGGCGTTATCCGGCTGATAAGACGTCCAAATTTAACATCGTCGTCGTTCCAACGACATTTCAATTATCTCCATCGATTTCTGAATATTTCCAACACCAGATTGTCAATTGAAAATCCGGAGAGCACCGAGCAGAATTCCAATTAGTTCTTAATTGTCCTCTAGTTGGGAGCTGAATTGAATTCAATTTCGTATTTATAATGTATTCAGAGCTGACAATTGAATACTTGCTACAAAATAGAGGATGTCCAACACTTCCTGGTGGTGTGTCTAAAATACCAGATCATAAGAGATGCGTCAATATGGCATCAATGCTTTGGACTTGGACGCCTCATCATGGTGCTGTGAAACAAAGTCTGGGACAGCTCAAGTAACCACAGTATTAGCACCCAAAGTTTTTTTTCATTCATCATCATCACCATCAACCGTCGACAGACGTCCACTGCTGTTTTTTTTTATATATAATACATTGGAAAGTCGGTTAATTTTCTAACTGGGGTAGAAACAGCGTTATCGGAACCGGGATCAACCCTTAACTGATTCATGGAGGCAAACGATGACGTCACTTTGCATGTTTACACTAATTTACCCCTCTGCAGTAGCAACCCAAAGTGAGTCTTGGCTTCTCTGACTCTTACTGCCTCCTGCCAGTCGACTGCTTAGAGCTCTCATAGGTAGTGCTCTTCAGCATCCTTCCAACGATATCTGGATCGGCAACCAGGTCGTCGGCCAATAGGGGTACCCAGGAACGCTTTTTTGACATGCTTTAGCTTCTCTCATGATGCTCGGTTCGCCAACCAGCCTCTCGATTTCAATTTTGCGTCGGGTTTGCCCAGTACTGTCCTCTCTCTGGGTCAGGCCGAAGATCCTACACATGATTTTCTTATCGGCAACTAGGAGCCATTCTTCCTCTTTAAGCGTCAGTGTCCAGGTCTACCGTAAATCAAAATCGGTCTTAAATATATATACATACGAGTTTTGGTCATTCTGCTCAGAAGCTTCGATACCACCACCTTGTAGAGAACACCACAACGGGGGAGTCTGAGCCATTTCGCACCACACCGGGCCAATGCGAGCTGGTGGAAGCTGGAGCCTCGTTTGTTGTTTAGAGGGGGGCACCACGAGTAGATGAAGTTGGTTTGGGTCCCGTGAGTAACAACTCACATAAGGCTCCCTCAGTGCATTAGGTAGGGCTCTGTGATCTCCTACGGAACGCACCGGTGCTCCCTGCACTCTGGCTAAAACATCCAACGGAAGGGCAAAGCCCTCCTTAGCACCCACGCTGCGCTAAGGCAAATACAATACCACCATGTATTTGTCGTCCTCCTAAGGTTCGCTTTTGAGCTCTGATGGCCTTCGCTCTCGAAGCCCATAAACCCGAGGACCCTTTTAGTCGCCTTGTACGACAGGCAGGGAATACCTTAGTTCTATTCTTAATAGCCCGAGACTACAAGGGTGGGTGTGTATGTGGACTTCCATCGGTTGAAGTGATGATGATGATGATGATGGTATACGTATCATAAGTAATATACCCCCCATGGTTCCTATCGCAAGCAACGATCCGCAGCGAAATTGATGTACAAGTTTTAATGGCCCGGAGCGCGTCCTAATTGCTTTTAACTTTGAACTTTACGTAACCATTACTTTTGCCTTCTCATAACAGTTTAAAAAAAAAATTTTTTTTCTTCATCGTCATCATTCGGCCAGTGAGAAAATTCAATCAATTTCTTCTTTTTTTATTTAATACAATTAATGATTTAATATTAATTATCAGCAGAGAGACGTCCACTGATAGACTTAGGCTTACCAAAGAGCACCATACTAGGTCCTGCGCTGCACGCATCCGGCGGCTTTTTTCGACCAAGCTCTCACCATGGCCTCCAATACCGAAGGACGGTAGGGATCGTCATTTTGAAGGATTCATATGGGGGGATTTGGGACACTTCCCACCACGCTGGTGGGAGCCAGAGCCTCGTTCGTTGATTAGCAAGGTGCACCATGAGAAGGTGAGGTTGGCTTGAATCCTGTAAGTCGTTGTGTGGGACCCACCCCTTACACCCCAAATAGCCTAAAATGAAATACGTGCATTTGTGTAATGTTCTCATTTTTTTTTATTTTTACGAATTGCAGACGCGAGCGGGACGCTCACCTGATGGTAAGTGATATGCCTTGTTTTGAAAGCGGCGTTAGTTAGGATTATATACACAGCACCAGATTGCGCTCGTTGCCTTGAGAAGTAACATGTTGCGTCTCCTTACCCCAATGATTACGCGAGCTACAACGCCATTCAAACCGGAACACAGTAATGTTTGCACAGCACTGTTCGTCGGCTGCAATACAGAGACGCGGGCAGATTTATAAATGTTTCAGTTATTATATTTATTATTAATTTCACCCTGTTCATGCCAAGTGCTGAATGTAGACCTGCAACAAATAGTGGCGGAAGTCTCGAGCTGTTCAGCAAACCTGAACAATCAGGTACAAATGCTCAAGGTATACATATATTGTACTCGAAGTTTCGAATAAATTTTAAGTTTCTGTTTCTATACCTTTCCATGATCACAATCTTTGCTTATGCTAAATAGATGTGATCGAAGCCGTAGCACGCAAATCTAAAAATAAACTTGCTTAGTAATGACTTTGAAATGAAACTTGGATTGTAAGTAAAATGGAACCATCAGATAGAATTTTCTTTCCAGAGGATAGTCTTCCTGGTGGTAGGTCTCTGTTGCTTGTGAGGAGTCGGTATTGCTTATGGGTGACGGATTCGGGGAGATCCGTCGCCAAGGTATCGATAAGAGACCGAGAAGAAACCGCGCTGTATGTTCCGACTCACCCTTACAGAGGTGGAAAAGGGGGATGTTTTCCTCCAATATACTCGGTGAAGCTGACCTTTGCTCGCTCGAGGACATGCGAAGGCATTTTCCACCGCAGCGCCCATTGCAGTCAACAAACAGTACTGTGCAGACATTACTGTGATCCGGTTTGAGGGGCGCTGCAGTTAATGCAATCACTGGTAACGAAACTTAACATCTTAACTATCACGTGAACGTGCCCCACGTCACTTCCTAGAATTTTTTTTTCATATTACCCACGATTTTGTTTACAATAATTTTTTTAATTTAACGACGCGACGAAATTTTCGCCAGGTAGTGTGATAATGAATTACACGCCTACTTATAACAACGTGCCGCTAGTGAGGATGATATACACAACCACATTGTCCTCACGGTTTTGAGATGCAAAATATTAATCTACGTTACCTGAATAATAGCAGTAACTAGTTCAGCAACTAGTCACAGCACCCTTCAAACTGGAACGCAGAGACCTACCAAAGTTATAATTATCTTGTACAATGGCGTTGCAGCGTCCAAGTTATACTTTCATAAAGCTTGTGGAATTTTACTGAATATGGGGCAAACGGATGTGGAGCTGCTAGTATAAAGAGGAACAGCTCCAACTGGCTCCTCGTACAGATGGGACACTTTAAAGCAATTACGAGCACTTGCCGACAGCGAATGCATTCTTGCTGTGCTGAATGCACAGTATGATGGTGATTAAAAATGAAACCCGATTTAATAACCCTGAACATTAATCAAATAGGGTGTAATGGGTCCCGCACAACAACTCACGGCACCCATGCCAACCTCACTTGCTCGTGGTGCATCCTGCTAATCAACAAACGAGGCTCAGGCTTCCGCCAACCCGCATAGGACCAGCGTGTTGGAAAGTGGCCCAAATCCTCCCATTTAAAACCCTTCAAACATCGGCTCCTGGAGTCCAGTGAAGCGGGCGGCACAGGACCACGTGGGAATCTTTAGGGGAGACCTATTCCCAGCAGTGGACGTCTATCGGCTGATGGTGGAACAATAATCTATACATAAGAATCATGTTGTTAAAATCATGTTTTTTTTTGCAATGGTGGGCAAACTAGCGAACAGTTCACCTGGTGGAAAATGATCACTGACGCCCACTGACAGTCGCAACATCACAGGGGTTGCAGCTGCGTTGCCGACCTTTAAGGGTATACTGTACTCTTTTCTTGAATGCCCCCATGTAGTATTTGTTAGGAAACACCGCTGGCGACAGCTGACTCCACAAAGTGGTGGTGAGCCACAAAGTGATGGTAAGAAAGTAGTAAAGAGCTATGCTTGGCGATTGCGTTTCCATGGTCGGAAGTTTCTGAATGAAGTAATTCGCTGGAGAACCAAAGTCATCACAGTGGTGACACTGATTTGGCAAAAAGTTGGTCACGTCTGTCAGGAGTGACCACCGTTGGAGTAGACGTCCTTGAGAGGAGACCGCATCTAGGCAAACGTAGCACGAGACGCCCACTAACCAGATGAGGCGACGATCTGCGCAAGGCGACTGGAAGGAACTGGATATGTACGTACAGTCGTAGATCGGGCTAAGCGGCGTTACTGGGGAAAGGCCTATATCCGGCATTTACTGCCGCAGGCTGCTGATGATATGAATGTTTACGAGTTATAGATTCTCTTTGTTTTACTTACATTTTTTTTGGAGAGGAGGCTGCTATCCCATTAGGGATATATGTCAATGCTTCTCTTTGTTCCGCGTAAGTTCCAAAAGGTTTCAAATAAAACAGGAAAGACTTCAGATTCAAAACTTAAAAACGTCAAATCCAATGATGAATAATGAGCCTGAATGTAGAGCCATAGACACTAATTATAAAATGTCTTCAATTATAATTATAAAATACTCATTGACCATTCACACGTAAATGGATATTTTTTAGACATTTAAAGTTTTAATAAAATTATGCAATATTTCTCAGAGCATGAGATATATTTCCAAGATTTTTTTTTAGTTTAGTCGCCATATTGTTCTTGTGTGTAAAGCTAATTCTCTGAACTGAGTCGAAACGTTATAGATTCAAACAACAACATTTTATTTTAATACATCATGATAATCATCGGGTTTCCCCAAAGATTCTCACACAATCGAATAGGGATTCGAATGGGAAGATTTGGGCCATTTCCCACCACGCTGGCCCAATGTAGGTTGGTGAGAGCCAGAGCCTAGTTTACGAGTAACTGAGGTTGGCCTTGCATCACGAGAGTTATTGTGCGAGACCCCTTACACTTATTTTATTTAAAAATATATTATTTTAAGATACAGCGCGTCAAAAGAGACAAAGAACTCACTTGTCATACTAATTTGACATTTACCTTTTAATTAAACAACTTAATTGTATAAACGAGGGTTAAAGTTCACACTGTGGAGCCAAATTTTCATGACCTGCCTTAAGAGAGACCTAATTTATTTTAATATAATAAAATAATTAACACGTAATGTAATAAAAATATTTAAAGATGAATTATATTATTTACATAATATATGTATACTGCAATATTAAATACATAATGTATAATATAATGTACTAAATAATATACATAGAACTCCAGATTTTAGAATGAGTAAATATAAGGTTGGAAAATATCTCCCTTCCGCTTTTTTGCTCTTTATTCAATGCTTTATAAAAAGTGTTACAGTGATCGGATTTAGTTCAAATATGCGCCGTTTTGTTCGATAATCTGTTTCCATCTAGACGGCAACTTCATAATACCTCCCTCGTAGAAGCCCCCCTCCTTATTTGCGAAGAACTCGGACAGCCACTTTTCACAAGCCTCTTTTGAATTCAACTTTACACCACCAAGGGCGTTCACCATGGACAGGAACAGGTGGTAATCACTTGGCGCTATGTCCGGGCTATATGGTGGATGCGATAAAACCTCCCATCCGAGCTCCCGTAGCTTCTGACGAGTCATCAACGAAGTGTGTGGTCTGGCGTTGTCCTGGTGGAACACTACACCCTTCCTGTTGGCCAATTCTGGACGCTTCTGGTCGATCGCCTGCTTCAAGCGGTCCAGTTGTTCGCAGTAGATGGTAGAATTAAGCGTCTGGCCATATGGGAGCAGCTCATAGTGGATGATTCCCTTCCAATCCCACCAAACACACAGCAAAACCTTGCTGGCCGTCAATCCCGGCTTGGCCACTGTTTGGGACGATTCACCGGCCTTCGACCACGACCGTTTTCGCTTGATATTGTCGTATGTGATCCATTTTTGGTCGCCAGTCACCATCCGCTTCAAGAATGGGTCGAGTTCGTTCCGTTTCAGCAGCATATCGCAGGCGTTGATTCGGTCCAGAAGGTTTTTTTGCGTCAAATCATGCGGCACCCAAACATCAAGCTTTTTTTTGTATCCAGCCTTCTGCGGATGGTTTAAAATGGTTTGGTGACTAACTCCCATCTCCTGGGCGATGTCACGAGATGCCACATGCCGGTCTAACTCGATGTAGTCCATGATTTGATCGGTATTTGTTGTCACAGGTCTTCCGCCGGCTGGCTTATCCATGGTGTCGTTTTCACCGGCTCTGAATCGTCGAAACCATTCCTCCGCGGTTCGAAGTGATAGAGTACCATCCCCCAAAACACCATTAATCTCACGGAACGTTTCTCTAGCGGATTTGCCTTTAACGAAGGAAAACTTTAAAATAGCGCGAATTTCGGCGTTAGTGAACTATATGTTTACACGTCTATAACTGTTGAACGCAATATCCAAACTAATTATGCATAGCGTCGTTTTGTAGGTTATGTCAAGACCTTTAACATTATGTATAGTATTGCCAGATACGAGCTCTGTAGCGCTTTGTACATAGCCGCGAAATTCAAAAGACAAAAAGGCGGAAGGGAGATATTTTCCAACCTATTATATACATATAATTATTCAAAAAAATATTTTTCAGCCATCTTAGACCTGTAATTTAATGACGAGGAGATTGAGAGGTTCATTGTCATCTTTTACAAGAAACAGTAGGATATATATACATAATCTTTTACTGGCGGTAGGTCTCTGCTGCCGGGGCCGTAGTAGCGGCGATGACGAGAAGCCGGGAAGCGTGGCACAGTGTCCTTTCCTTTTGCGACACAGTAATGCTCGTAAAGGAAGATGCTGAGCGAGCCAGGGAACGCGCAGATCCCGCTCGTCGGAGAAGCCGTAGAGGCAGACGAAGGTAGCTGGCCCGTTGTGGCCGCCGCGCTGGAGGGCACTGGTGCGTTCTTTTAGAGATCCCAGAGTCCTTCACAAGCGCTGAGGACGGGAGTCGATGTGGTTTTAGTGGGTATTCCGGCAGCCCGTCGGCGAGTCCCACATACCCGTCCGTTACGCGGCGGGATGCATAAATGCATTTCGCATCGTTAAAAAAAAAAAAAAAAGGTCTCTGCTGCCGGAGACTGTTTAGACCACCGGTAGTGTGCAAACATAACTGTGTTCCGGTTTGAAGAGTGCTCTAGCTAATGTAGTTACTGGAGTAGTCAGCCTCAACATCTTGTGTATAGGCGATGACCATTGCTGTACGATATCATCACAACTAGCGCCACGTTGTTATGAGCACGCGTATCAGTTACGATCAGGTGAACCATCCGTTCGTCTCCTCGCTTAGTTAATAATAAAAAAATATATAACGACACTTAATACGATATAAGATTCAAACAATCATCAGCCGATAGACGTCCACAGCTGGACATAAGCTTCCCCCAAAGATCCGCACATCGATCCGTCCTGCCCACATCCAAGGGTTGATATGGGGTGATTGGGGGCATTACCAACCGCACTGGCCCAATGCGGGTTGGTAGTGGTGTGATACAATTAGATTAGGATTCTCAAATATTCATTATTGCAAGTGACTATCCATTTCTAATATTGATACTTAACTGTCTCCATATTGATCCCGGATAGACCTGGCTTGCGTCCAAACTGTACATTAAGCAAAATGAAACTATACGAGCGAGCTGCAGCAATAAATGCTGCAACATTTATATATTTTTATAAAATACATCGTTCTGGTATTGTTCTGCTCGCGAAACATTCCAGCAGGAATGTCAAGTATTCGTTATTAAATGTGAATGAATACTTCAGCATTGCCAAGTCTGTCGCATGAGAAATGTTAATAATGGAATACTAGAAAAGAATAGAACATACTATATCACAATATAAGCATATTAGGCGATAGACGTCCACAGCTGGACATACGCAGCCTCTAAAGATTCTACATCGATCGAGTAGGGATTCTAATGCGGGAATTGGGCCATCTCCTACTCCATTGGCCCAATGCGGGTTGATTTGAGCGAGAGCCTCGTTTGTTGATTAGCAGGGTTCACCACGAGCAGGCGAGGTTGGCTGGGATCCCGTGAGTTGTGCGAGAACCTATACACCCCAATGTATACATAATATAAAATACATCATCATCATCATTCTCAATCTTTCTTTATCTACTGTTGGATATAGACGTTCGCCAATGCCTGCCACCAAATGCGATCCTCAGCTTCACGCATCCACCCACTTCCGACTGCTCTGATGATATCATCGGTCCCTCTGGGGGGAAGCGATCTACACATCTGCGGCCTCCACTCCAAGACTTTCTTTCCCCAACGGCCATCACCATCACTTCAGCTTGCAGATTTTGGAAGCTTCATCGGCAGCTCTAGTTCTCCGTCGAATTTCTTCGTTCCGGAATATATAATACGTAATAGACTTATTGCTGAGAACGTTCACCAAGGTACACCCCTGCATATACATATTTTTCCCACTAGAACATGGAGCATTCTCGAACAAAAGCAGATTGGTGATCTATTTGTTAAATTATTCCTACTGTTTTCTTACATGGCGCTAAATATAAAAATAAAATATATTTTTTTTCTTACCTCTGAAATTACTCAAGTTATTTGTCAGCAAGCCAAGACGTACGTTTGGATATTTGCCAAACACCAACCCAATTTTGTATAACATCATTAAAGTTATCATACAATTTATTACTATCTGTGGCAGGCATAAACAGCAGTAAATAAACTGACACAAATAACTAGAAAAGATGAAAAACAAGTAAATTACTAAAGTTACAAACTTAATAAAAAAAAAATTACTATTACCATATATACGAGCGCTTCACAACGAATCCACCTAATGGTGAGCTACGTTGTAGTTTTTGATATTGACACTAATCTGAGTAAGCAAATGTCTAAGCCTAAGTAAGCTTATTAAGTCTCTTAAAAATTCTGAATGCGGGAGAAAAGTCTTAGAACTCGTGTACAGGTTACAGAAGTAGGATGCCCTCCCTCCAGATGGACTGACGACACCAGCAAGGCGGTCGGATATAGGTGGATGAGAGAAGCTAAGGATCGCATTTGGTGGAAGACATCGGGGAACGTTTATATCCAGTGTTGGATAAACAAAGACATTTAATTATGATGATGAATGATGATATGAACTAAAACAGTTCATAAAAATAAAAAAAAAATAATTAGTATCAAAATCTGGCTGCACAAATATCAACTGGCTGCTTTGGACTCGGTAGAGAGGCGCGTTGTAAGGATAGTCGATGACCATGAGTTGACAAGTACTAAACTTGATAGCCTGAGTCACCGGCTTAGGGTATCGAACCTATCGATGTTTTACCGATTGCATTTCGAGCAGGGTTCCCATGAACTATATTTAATTCCGCTATCGCCGTTCTACCACCGGAAGTCCAGACACACTCGCAGCGTTCATCCCAACGTTGTCGAGATCCCACGCATTAGGACAAGGCGTTTCGCTTCGTCCTTTTTAATGCGAAGAGGGAAGGATTGGAACAGGCTGTTGGCGTCATTCCTTCCATACAGATAAGATGTGGGAAGCGTTAAGAGGATACTTCTAGGTTAGTGCGCTTCACCACCAAATACTACATCGCCGTTTACCATCAGGTGGGATCGTAATCAAGCGCTAGTCTTACACAATAAAAAAATCCTTCGATGGCTCACCGTATTGAAACAATAAGGTTTTACGCTAAACGGGAAATTAAGCACAGAATATAAATATTTTATTGATGCAGTTGTCAAATGGTTGACGGTTTCTTTTTTTTTAAAGTGCGTTTACGGCGCATGTTTTAATAAGTCACATTTATTTCTTTGTATACAAACCAAAAAAGTATAACATTTTTTTAATCATTCAAACATTTAATGCGGTCTTCAAAAAAGTTCGCTAAAATTGTCTGTCAAATATTCGATGACTAGTGAAGTATCTGCAGACAAGTTTCGCCGCAGCGCGTATTTTTTTTTTTATTCATTTAAGCGGCGGGATGGATCGTACTTTCACGTGATGGTAAGTGATACGACTGCCATAATAACGTGACGCCAATTAGTATGATATATCATCATCATCAGCCGATAGATATCCACTGCACGTAGTCCTCCCTCAAAGATTTCCACGTAATGTATAAAATAAAACTAAAAATTTACTGTGTTAATAATTTGATAAAGATTATAAATTGTTTGACAAATAACTATTATAGTAAAGGCTACAGTCTGATTACTCTAACATGTAGTGCGTGTTTGTATTATCGTGCTTCTATTAACTACAGTGATGTGCAGGTTAGTTGGAAACCAGAAATTGAAACTACAACGGAGCTCAAACTACAACGGCTTGAACTTTGTTTAATTAATAACTCCGCATGTACTGCATTAAAAATGTATGGACTCCAGTATGTTAATTAATATTTAAATACATTTTTATACTAATAACACAGTGGTCGTAGATTTTTATGACTTGATGGTAAAGTTAGAATAATATACACTGCGCCAAATCGTGTTCATCATCATCATCGGCCGATAGACATCCACGGCTGGACATAGATCTCCTCAAAAGATTTCCACTTCTGACAGGGATTCATATGGGGGGATTTGGACCATTTCCCACCATGCAACCCATTGCGGGTTAGCAGTGGTGCTCATCACCATAAGATATTAATTTAGTTACAGATATCTTAAGATCATAAATTTACAAAAAAAAATCCTACTGATATATAACAACATAAGTTCTTTCCAGCAGATGCTTGGTGTACTGAGTGTAACACTGTTTTAATATGGTTTCCAATCTTTTGATCTTTAACAATATTATCAAAGCCCGAGGATCTACAATCCGCAAACTGATATTCCCGAAAAATAAATAAGCTTTAAACGACATAAAATATTACAAACTAACATTTCCTACACGATAGTTGGACAAAGCGCATGTTTGGTGTAATCTACAGTTCGCTATTCCTCCCTACTCCCCAATCTCCCCAACCTCCACTGGAACAATACATTTACTATTAAGGTCGTATGCAAATTGAATCGTTCGTTACGGCATAACGTCTACCACGTCAGCAGCTTCTACTAGCTCGCAGTGGTATGGCCGTTCAATATAGAGGAAATATAACATCGTATTGTATCTATAAACTAAAAACAAAATTAAAAAATTACATATCCAAAATCAATTAGAGACTGTTTTTAGGGCTGCGGTGGAACCTAACTTATATTTTGTCTTGTAGATACACCTTTGTTGCGGGCACAACAAAGGTGTAATGCCGAATTCTTACCGGCTAAAACCCTACGGTATTCTACTTGTCGCCATCAACAGGACCTAGGGAAACGCTTCTGCACACTATCGCAATTCCGAAAACGATTGATCCTTATCACATCACATCTTAAAGGCGTAAGTGCTCCTTTCTTTTTTTTCTCCACCGCCTAGAAGCTTTATATATTCAGTGACGGGTAGCCCCTGATCCCGCCACCTGGGCCTACGTTAGGGGGCGTTGGAGAAGGTATGATACAGCCTCCTGTGACGCCCGATTTTTTTGTCTGCGGATAGGAAGATCAGAGGATTTATTCCTTTCTCTTTCCGCTGCCTCCTTCTGCTGCTTTTCGCTTCGTGTTATAGCCCTAATTAAGGCTGGAAGCGAAAGGACATCCCCTATAACTACGACAAGAATTCGGTGCATTTCCATTGCAGAATTCTAAACTATGCGCTGTGGTCCCTTCACTTCTACAGCGGTGGCCCATAGTTGTCGGCTCTCTCCTTGTGCGGTGCAAATACTCACCGAAGCAGCCATACCCAGTATCTTGCGCCAACTAAAAGTTCAATGACCCTTGCCGTCTATTTATCCAATCGTTTAGGACCAAACGTATAACCTAGACAGTCCTGCAGCCTGTCCTGGGATTGGCCAATCTCTCCTTCCAGCGTTCAAGCAGAGATTGCTTGGCGTTAAACCTTTGCGATTCCCATTCTTGTAACGGGAAAACTCTTCTAATTCGGAGGTCTCCGCGCAAATTATAAGTAAAAGCAATGAGCTCCACCTACAGATCCCAAAGAGATCCCGGCCAGTACCCATGTTGCTTCATATGATATGGTGTGATATCCCCGAATGATGTCGACAGCATTCGATCCCTATGGGCGTCTCAGAAACACAAAGTACGCTGTGTCAAGATCCCCAGCGGTAGTACCCATCAAAACGATCTCCGGCAACAGAAACCTACTTCCACCTTTAAATAATTTCACTTGTTTTTGAAGCAAACTTAAAATTTGCTTGAGACTTGAAGATTGCTTTGCTAGCTTTCGCTTGCTAAGGATCGTTACCGAAGTTTGAACTTTACGTTATATACTTAAATATAACATAAAGTTCAAACACATACGGCAGTGTGTGTATTCCAACTTACTTCTAAGTAACGATAAAAGACTTATTAAAAACTCAATATGTTAAACAAATCTTGTTGTATTAAAATATAACTGATTAAAAAATAAATCATTAGCGAATACAGTATTTATTGGGTACAGTATGTCCCTCTCAACAACTAACCTTTTTTTTTTTTTTTTTTGATATCGGTGGTGGAAATGCTATTACCGCATACCCAGCGTCCTTTTCAGGGGGGGGACGCCGGGTTATGTGGGGCTCGGGGTCACTGAGATGTTGTGCGTGACCCCCATACCCACTAAAACCACCACCGCTTGTCCCGCCATACGCATACTGGAAACGCCCGGGTTTCAGTCAAGCAACTCTCCGGGCGCCTCGGCGTATAAAACTCCTCCTGGTGGGTGCCCGCGGGGAGCAAAGGCACCCACCTGCCGTCCCGTACCGGCCCCTCGCGGGACCGGCACGTTGGGGCCCCCCGACCCCACAGACGACCGCACGCGCCCCAGACGGAGCGCACGCCTGGCCGCCTCCTTCCCGTGAAGGAATTGGGTGGCGGCCTCCTCCCTTCAGACTCCCCCCCTCCCACTTCGACGAGGGAGGGGGGACAAAAACCAAGACTCCCCCGGGGGACGCACCCCCAGGGGAAACACGACAAAAGGCCCAAAGGGCCACGCCTAACGGCCCGAAGGCCCCCTCACACCGTGCCCGGCTAGGGGCCCGTCGCTCACGGCGGGAGGAAGCGGACGGCGTGGTTCTGCCGCCGCGCTCTCACGCCGGCCCGCCGCCGCCTGCAAGGTGCGGCAGCGGCGTCGGCCTCCCTCGTGCGCTCGGCGGCCTCCTTCTGACGCATCACTGCGCCGCAGAAGGAGGCCACCGCCTTCCAAGACCTCTCGCTGCTCAACATACGATCGATTACAGTCGGCAGCGAGAGGTCACTGCCGACTTGCACGACGAGGGAGTGGCGTTGCGGCCCCCATGCCGGGCACTCCGCCAGAGTGTGGTGCGCCGTGTCAATCGGCGCACCACACTCGACGCATTCTTGCGTCATCTCTCTACGAGCCACCTGGTGCAGGTACTTGCCGAAACATCCATGGCCTGTCAGCACCTGCACCAGCTGGAACGTCAAGGCCCCGTACCGCCGGCTCATCCACCGGGACAGGTGGGGCCTGACGGCCTCCACCGTGTCCCGGCCGGCGGCAGGGTTACCTAACTCCGTCTCCCACCGCCGGATCAGGGCGTCATGGGCAACGCGCCTGATCCGGCGGTGTCAACAACTAACCTAACCTAACCTCACCTGCTCGTGGCGCAACCTGCCAATCAACAAACGACACTGCCTCCCACCAACTCGCACTGTGGCGTGGTGGGAAATGACCCAAATCCCCCATACAATCCTTACAGTGGAGATCTTTGGGAGAGGCATATATCCAGCCGTGGATTTTTTTGCTGAAGACTATGATCATCGTACCTATTCCGTGCCATCAAACAGTGACGTAACATTAGTTTATAACCGGTATAGAAGATATATTACTTTTAAATGTGATGAGACCATTATGTTATAATAGTCATATATTACTCGCCATCAAAATCACGCCCATAAATAATCACCAGACTGATACAAAATTCGGAGAACAGATAAAACAAGATCCTTCGCTGCATGAACGACTTATATAATAACTATTCAGTATCTCTTTATGGAGAAGAACGGAAAAGATTTCCGATAATAATGTTCTGTTTCTCCTTGAGCGGTAATATTTGTCGGGAATGAACCCATCCTTGCGCCGGAAACACATTCCGCCGAATAGACCCGCCTACGGCGAAGGGACAAGGTCAGGATGTATAAGGTGTAACGGGTCAAGGACAACCCGTTCTGCTTCCGATGTACAGAAACACGCATTCCCGATATGGAGCCTTGAATGATAACATGATATGCTCATAAAAGAAAAATGTTAAATATGAACTGCCCTCTTAATAATGACACTGAGAACATGGACACGAGGGTTCACTAAGGTAAACCCAAGAAATGATGTGACTATGCGCCTTACAAAAAGGCTCAAAGCCACCCAAAGGGCAATGCTGACGCTATGCCTGGAGTTTCATCTCGGAATCGGAAATGTCAAGATCCGTAGAAGAACTAAGGTCACCGACATAGCCCAAAAGATTGCTAGACTTAAGTAGCAGTGGGCAGGGCATAGTCCTCGAAGGACCGACGGTCGATAGAGCAATGAGGTCCTGGGGTGATGCCCGCGTACTGTCAGACGTAGTATTGGGAAACCTTCCACAAGGTAGACCGACGATCTGCTAAAAATCGCGGGACCGATCGGTGACTTTCCACTGTTGGCAGTGAGCACATATCGGCTGATGATAATATAGAGGATTTAGCCGAGCTTAAATACTATCTGATGAGAGAAACTGTTGAAGAACAGAAAAGTCTGGATTTAACTAAACATCAAAAAATTCATCTCATTATGATAATATCAATCATCAATAAGAAGATTTCCAATAGATACTTTCTACTTTCACAACCTTTTAGTATTTATTATTAACCTTTTTTTCTCCTAATCTTTTAACAGGGAATCCTTAATTTATTGTCTTTGACAGTTTGCTTTCATCGTGGACGTTGTTAAAAAAAAAGTTTATTATATACTATGAGTTTTATAACGGAACAAATAAGATTATTAATGGAAAAAGTGGCACTTACCTTTTGCAGGAGCTTCGGTCTGTTATCCAGCTGCTCGGGCTTGTCTTGGTCTTTGGAGTGGTTGTCGTTCTTCGAATGTCTGTAGAAGAAAATAATTTTCATTATCATTGGAAACTTCATAATTGTTATTATAATAGATAAGTGAGTTATAGTTAAAACTTGAAGTTTCTCAAGGCATTACTTAAGTATTCAGTCTCTGACACGATATGACCGTGAACTTTTGCTTTCCATCCACGTTTCGCGAATGATTTAATCCAGAGAAATAAGTTACTTTCAGGACTGGATCGTAAGTTTTTGACCTTGGAATAAAAATTTTATGTTTGTATTCCTCTCGTCTGTATTGCATTGAATATTTATGGTTTGATCTTCTAATGGTATAAACATATGTATGTTAGTTAGATGTCGACTTGAAGAAAATTTTATAGGAGTGGAGAGCAAACCGTTAAACAGCTAACACAATGGTAAGTAACATCTTTTCATCATCAGTCTTCATCATCATCATGAATCACCCAACTTATGACACATTGTTATATGCAAACGTACCCACGAACGATTAAGCAAACGTTCCGCTTGGTTCATCGCTTTGTTGGATTTGAAGAAAAGTAACGTAAGGGGTGTAAATGTTCCCGTACAACTCACGGGATGCAAGCCAACCTCACTTGCTCCTGATACACCCTGCTAATCAACAATTGTGGCTCTGACTCCCACCAATACCCTATGGGCTAGTGTGGTGGGAATAGGCCCAAATGAATTCCTACTCGATCGATGTGGGAATCTTTGCAGAAGGCCTATGTCCTTGTGGATATCTATCGGCTGACGATGATGAATATAATATGTAGTTTAGAGTAGGTATTAACATATAATAAATAAAAAAACATTATTTAATAGTTAAATGTTTCTAATAAAACCTTCTTTTATTTTAGTAACACTACAATGTCGCTTAAATAAATCAGTTTAAAACAAGCAATCTGATAAATGAGTATACGGTCATTATATTTAATACTTCGCGCAGCACGAGAAATAAACGCCGCAATAAACTACATTATAACCAATGTCAACTCAAACGAACCTTTGTTCGACCTCAGTGTTGCCAGATAAGCTGTCAATTGTCGTGACACGCATGCCACATGCCAAAGTGAGGTTGAAAGCTATTATTTTTTTTTAACACGATGTTGGACTAGGGAATGTAAACGTTCAGTTTAGTTGAACACACAACTTTTTTATAGTTTTTAAAATATTGTCATCGTCATCATGAGGTACCTTCTTAGAACCTAATTAAAAAAATATGCACCGACATAGCCGGACGCATTTTTTTATGATTCTATTAATAGGACACTTTTTAATTATATCAAAATTGATAGCATTAAGAATAAAAACTGTATCATCATCAGACCGCGTCAGTACATTGCTAGACCGCATAATTAAAAAAAACCAAATAACCTTCTCTTTATATTGATTTTCTTTATAGTAGTATATCCGAAACAACAGGCTTACTTTACCTCATCTAGAATAAAAACCTCCTCTTTGTCGAGGCATTAGTACTGTAATCATTGCCATTATCATCACCTACTCATCACAGCAAGAAGTGGGAGACCATACGGAAACTGCGTATTTTTTTACGTAAAGTTACGATTTAAAACTTGTCCATTTCCACTGAAATTTTCTAGACGTAGTACTTATAAAAATCTTAAACATATGTCGACCCACGAAGTTTCGAGCGCTGTCGATGTATCCAGTTTATCGGTTCTGGGCAATTCAGAAACTTCCTGAATTTCTTCTTTACTTCTTCGTTTCGACCTTCAAATGAGGTTAGACGCAAAATCGATCATCGCCAAAGTTTAGTGCAAATGTTTAATATACTAGATTAATATTCGAGAACGTTCATGAGCTGGTATCAAACTGTCTGGTGAGTAGACTTTTAAGGTTCTTACTGAAGAAATAAACTAAATAGGTTCAGACCGTCGCCTACTTCATTCACATCTATTAGTTTTGATAAAAACTTCTCCGACGAAGAGTTCTTCGGCAAACTGTGAAGACGTTACCACATTTGTATTTATTTGGAGAACGTTACATTTATCTAGATAAATGTTGTCTAGATATCCTATAGTTCTTACAACTTATCGATGTAATCTGCAGACACCGAGAACATTGTATCAAAGGTCAGATTAAAAAGATAAAAGTTCTAATACCCTTGTTAGTTTCAAGCTACACCTTTAGTATACCCTTCAGCCAGGGATGCGTGTTTAAAATAAGGCGTAGCATGCCCCAAGGTTGATCGTATACTACAGTCGCCTGTTGAACTTAATCTACCATTTCTCAAATGAATTTATTTTACTGCAAAATTTAATGCAATTTGTCGAGCAATTAACACCGACATTATCTGTACCATAAATTCACATAATTTTAAGTGACAATAAAGCCATAGGATGTTTAAAGCGTTCACGACTGTTATCCGGTTCTAATATGTATAGCGATAGATTAACAGTGACTGTAGAAACTAGCCCGGAGCTAGAAACCGAAATTTAAATTAAACTCCGTGGGTCCTCCTGCTCCTGCCTAGGTCCTTGGATCACAGTGGAGATACCACGTTAGCTACCGTAGCCACGTATTGTTTGGCTTGGGAATTCGATATATCTCCATGATGCAAGACTTCGTGATAAACCATAAGAATATGGGATACATATTAAACCGGAACACGGTTAATTCAGCGCTGCTGTAACTATCTCCAACAACAGATCTTCATTTTTTTGTTTTAAGTGGCCATCGCATACCCGATCTTGCGGAGGCAACAGTTTATGTCGGACTTGCACTGACTAAAACCCTTACAATGTTCCACCTTCGTCGCTTTATAGCGGGGCTACGGGAACGCTTTCGCACACCTTCGCGACCTCGCCAGTGCCGATTATACTATTTTGAGGTGGAGAGGGAGAGTGACCTCTCTTATCAGCTTTGTAAGGACGCACCGGAACATACACCGCGCACTTTTCCCGACCTCTTATCGTCATCTAGGCAACGGATCTCGCGAATCCGTCACCCGGAGGCTATAGAAGCTTCTCCCAACTCGCTGCGGCGGACCTAACCTAAGGCTCCGACGTCAACATGTGTTATATCAGCAGAGGATAGGGAGAGCGACGAAACGCCATATCGACACCCCTCTTCTCCCACGACTGACCACCACAACACTGAGGTAACATCTTACACCATAAAATCGAGAAGTCGATCAATTGTGTTACCTTCGCAGTAAAGATGTTCACGTAACATATAACGAGGCTCAACAGTAACAGCGATCAATCAGAGACTGGCTGGTGGCTTCTGTGCTGTCTAGACAATATGCAAAAGATCTTTGTTTGAAGGAGAACATAGCAATTAAAACTAATGTCCTAACGGTACTTAATACTGTGGTCGCTATCCGAAAATTCATGCAATGTAAACATCCTAACCAACAACTCATTGTAATACGTATTACGAGATTTTCTCACCCCTCTTATACCTTCGCTATATAAACGTCAACAGGGCTTATTTTTATTCTCAAGGTAACAGCGTTATTTGTTAACAACGTTGTAATTGTGTCTCACTGCTGGATTTGGGCATCGCTCATAGATTCCCACATCGAAGGATTCATATGGGCCAATTTCCACCTAGTTAGCCAACGCTGATTGGTGTGAGCCAGAGCCTCGTTGATTAGCAGGCTGCACCACGAGTAGATGACGTTGTCTTCGATCTAGTTAATTATTGTGCAGGGAACCTTACACCCCATTTCAGTTGTGTGATGAATTCATATATCATCCTCCTTGATTATCACTACTATAATCAATTGTTATTATATTTACTAACCTATGCATTTTTTGTTTCTTCGTGTACATTTGGTAAGCTTGCAATATTTATTTAACTGCGTACACTTTTACACTATCCTTCCTTAATCATTCCTTCCGGTTACCGTTCCACAATCAGGGCCTCGCAGACCGTATCTTAAACCATTAATCCATTGACGCTTACAAATGGTTTGAACAGAATTAAGATAAGAGTACGAGAATAATACCGGGATCTTGAATTTGTTCACGCCATGCCGTATCAAACAACTCAGACTGTGAAATGTAAGAATCAATTAATCATATTCCTGTACCTTCGTAAGTGCCACCTGATGATGGTAAGTGGGTGATACAAATGTCTTTGTGTTCTTCATTTAGAATATGAGGAATTTTATCATATTGAATTATCTAATTTAATAAGCTTGTTGTGTAAAAAAAACGGTAGAAATTATTATTAAAATTATCTATTACAGTACTACAGTTTCTCCTTTATCACTTATAGACAAGAAAAACAATCTCAATTCGACTCTTGGATTTTTTTTTCTTTCCTTTTTATATTGACGCATAACTTTTTGCCTATTCCTAGAATGAAAAAAGTTAAAATTTATTTAGAACTTGTCAATAGTTTAATTTTAATTTAGTGTTTTTATTGTTTTACTTGTATTTATCGGTAGTTCGATTTTAATACATCAAAAAAAATCGTTTTTGGAGTAGATGTAAAAACGCTTTTGTCTTATTCTATATATTTATACGGTAACTGCTTACTGTAAGGCAGTCCGTTAGCTTGTTTGCTATAAATGGTGGTAGTAATGCGTGATATAAAAAAAAAAAGAAAAAAATTATCGTGCCTTTGGGGAAGAACAATGGTGGTCTATAGGCTGATAAATGAGTAACAGTTCCAAAATTGCGAGTTATAGGACTTCCTTGGAATTGTTCGTTTGTACAGGGCATATTTCCATCGCCTCGTAACCTGTCAAGTTGTGCAAACATCATTTAAGCCCGGTGTATTTGCCGTACCTGTCGTGGTGCAGCAGCGCCGGTGAGACCTTCTTCCTCAGGTTCGCGATGGCGGCGAGCTCCTCCCGCTTGCGCGACGGCGGCGGCGCCCCGCACAGCGTCAACAGAGGAGTCGGCGCAGGCTGGGAGGCGCGCAGCAACCTGAAGAAGTTAAATTACAACCCTATCCTTATTTTATAAACAATTAAATATATGGGTGCACATTCGCCTATCGCCGTCCACTGCTAAACAAAAGTCTTCCCAATAGAACTTCAGTGCTGATGTCACCTGCATTCAATGACTCCTCGCTAATCCTGTACAGGTTTTTAGACCACCAAGCAGATAGTCTTGCCATGTTGAATGAAACATCACTGTTGTAAAATGTTTCTCCCATTGTACATCAGCCTGACTACCAGCATGTTTTCATCCATTAGTATGTTGAAGACAAGTTAGTGGATATTGTACTTCTAGAGGACCTGATTAGCACAATATGAACGTATTGTACAACTTTAATATAATTAAAGCGTATCATACAATATTCCATTTGTAATTTTTTAAAATATTATAAAAAATTGTAACATGTAATATATTTGTAAATAACTTGGTAGCCGATAATTTGTAACAACACAATGCAAACAAATACCTCTTAAGAGTTAAAAAAAAACATATTATTTTGTACAAATTATAATTCTGTAATATTTTTTTTAAAATAAATATAATATTAGACACAAAACTAACATTATTGCGATTGTTAGAAATATAATTTAAAATATGTCGATAGAAATTTGGTTCATACAAACGTGTAAAAATTAAAAAATACATCAAAATATTGCTATATTTTTTTTTTTATCAAATAGCAGACTCACGAAAATAACGTGTTTTTAATAATTATACATGTTTTAAGAATTAAATCAATAACTAAAGATACAATTCAGAATATAAACAACAATACTAATATGTTTACATATTTAAATGTATACGGAAGATCATGTTTAGTAAATGTATGTTATGTTTAATAAATATATATAAAATTAAATCGCATAAATACTATGTTTTTCGAGTAATAATAATTTCCTTTTTGTTAGATAACTGATATAAAGAACAATACGAACCGTTTAGAGACCGGCGTCCTCTTTGAGAGTAGAGTGTACTCGTAAAGGTTGGAACTGGATGGGTGGGGATGAAAGGCTGGCGCTGGCGGATAGTAGGCCTCATCTTCTTTATAATTATTATTCACCAATACCGATTTCAAAGGCAATAATTCGACATTATCGTCGACACGTCGCTCGTGTGGCGAAGTCATAGCGCGGATGACATCGTGCGCGATCGCCGGCTGCTTGCAGCCTACTGAAAGATGTGGCCTTGAAAAAGCTGCAGCGTAGTGTAGGGACTGATACGACACAAATCTAGACCCATGTTTTTGTTTCTAAATAAACAATTAAGAAAAAAAATACATTTCCATCCATTCTATTTCATCTCTGGATAATGTCAGTTAATCAGGTAATCTTTGGATAATACATGACTTTTTTCTTGTAAACACCTCCGCAGTATCAATTTCTACCACCAAACATTGTGCTATGCTGTAAAGATTACTATGTTCCATTTTGTTAAGCGCTGAACTAGTGAAATTACAGCGCTGGTGAGACTTACATCTTGAAGACCACAATGTGGTGCAGCTCCACCACGTAAGTCTTGCTTGTTTGGTCGCATCATCAAATAATAATTACAGTATAAACTCATAGATGCTTCCAAGCATTCTTATAAATAATTTTATTTAATTACGATTTCATTCCAGGCATAAAACAAACATGCGACAGATAATTACTCGGGTAACGAGACTCGACATGTTACATATCAGCCGACGAACGCAATGTAGTGACCTATATATCATCTTAAGTAGGATCACGTTGTTATAAGCGGACGTATCGCTTACCATCAAGTAAACGTCCCACGCGTTTGGTAGCTTTATTGAAAAAAAAGTTTAAAAGGTTGTAATACTATCGTAATGTATCCAAAATGTTTCTCCACATCCCTAGGCCTGCGCTGCCGGGCCGAGGCGAGCCCCCTGTCCGCATGCGCGGTAGTATTCGCTAGTGTCAGTTAC
This sequence comes from Troides aeacus, assembly GCA_033220335.2. NCBI lineage: Eukaryota > Metazoa > Arthropoda > Insecta > Lepidoptera > Papilionidae > Troides > Troides aeacus. The sequence continues at coordinate 1,645,622 of CM067272.1, read as the reverse complement.
TCGAAAGCCGACTTTAAATTACTACGACTGCCTTCGTGCCGTAGCGGCGAACAGCTTTCCTTGTAACACAAAAGTCCCTTCTTCGAATCTACTTCTCTAACTACAACCCTAATATCTTCCCAACTACCGGGTAATGACCACTACAAAGCATAAGCTTCCCTCAAGGATTTTCACACCGATGGCTCCTTTGTTACCTGCATCCAGCGTCTAATACCCTAATACCCTTATATCTGCTGTCATAAAACATTACTATGTTCCGGCAATCAGTCAGCCAGAGTCAGTCTTCGGGCCATGCTACACCCTCCACAGCCACGTTGTTATTTAAATCACGCGAAATCGATGACAAGTGTCAGCAAACTGACGATAAAATTTCGTATAATTTTAAAGATATTATAATTTTTGTGTAGTTTTCTTGCTACCTTTTTCCTTATACAGTGATATTTTATTTTTTTTTATTTTTTATTTCTGATACAGTGAACATATATAAAAAATAATAAAACTGTTAACCAAAATTACTGAAACATATTTTGTATGTAGTGAGTTATGGCTTACCTTTGTAATAAACATCTTAACACATAAATATGTTAAAAGTGTATCAAGTACTCTACCACCATCACCATTGACTTGGAAGACATTAACAGCTGCCGAAAGAGATGAGAACAGTTTCATTAAAACTTATTGCTTCACAGAAACTGATGTTACCAAGTTAAAAAATGGTAAATTAGTTATACAAATACATATTGATATGAAACCAAAACGTTGCTTTTAAATATAAATAAACAAATATAACGTCCGAAGAACAAACAAATTTTAATAATATTTCAACAAAAGAAAGTCGACGATAACTAGAAAATGATTAAAAGTCAATTCAAAGAAAACTAAAATGTATGAAACAAATTTCTCAGTCAGGAAAAGATCACTTTCATGGTATATTTATGCAAACGCTTCATTTGAATTAAACTGTTAATCTGAGTTTAGTCTTTAAATATATATGAAATGTGTCCATTTCTGATTAAGCGCGCGGTTTGGAAATATATTATAGTATTTATATGTATATTTATTGAACACTAGTTATGATATTTAAAATATTTTAATTTTATCCTTCTCATCCTTCAACTAAATATCAAAATTCATCCTTTTATATTTCAATCCTTTTATAAAATATCCATTGCCAATGAACATGTTTTATATAATGCTTATTAATTACATATTGATATAAAAAACATTTAATAATTTTTGGTTGTACAGTGAATATTTTTAAAATTTACCGTCAGAAACTTGCATTAGTGAGTAGTAGGAAAATACGCGTACTATACGATACTATCAAAATTCGATACTTGGGAGTCCCGACACAAGTTTAAGTACCAGAAATAAATATCAGGTTCCATACTTCAATATATGAAATTCTCTCCGTGTGTTTCTGAACAATAGCCTAATACAAATTATTTTAAGAGCAAAATAAACCGCTATCGTCGTTAATTCAATCTATCGATTCCCTGAAAAACAACAGCACTAACCGCACATACTTCCTTTGACCTGTACTTTGATTTTATCTGTATTCATTGAAGTATTATATAAATATACTTACTATGTTAATAATAAAGAGTAGAGGCATTGTAAAAATGAGCATTCTCTATTTTTCGGAATTGTTGGTTGGCAGTTAATTGGTTTAGTAAAACAATAAAATAATAGTATTCTTAAATAAATTCTCTACTTTGATGCTTAGCGCAACACATAAACAATTCATCTAAAAACAGCACAATAACATAAAAAATAGAAATAATAATTTGAATATGAAGCAGAATTATGCCAAAATCGATAACAAATTCTATGAAAGTAGTAATTGATAATCGAATCCTTTAATTATGCATTTCCTTTATCCTTACTATAACCTGGCAGTATTATCAAGTTACTTTTTATAAGGTATCATCATTATCATTAGGTGCCCTCTTCAAACTGAAGTTTGGCGATGAGATTGAGAAAACCAATATATACGGTATAGCAACCTTATCCGGGCACCTAGTGCGCGTACCTGAAAGCAAATATCGAGTTTTAAAACCTAATCGCACAAGTAGGTCCATCCTTAATGTCAAAACATTGATTTCACTTTTTGTGATGGAAAAGATAAATCGTATTTATTAATATTTATTACGTTATTACAGTAAAGCGTACGAGGGTTACTTAGATTATTATTTAGATAGTAAGTAACTTACAATTTAGAATATTTTTTTTGATCAGCAAATCTTAAACGGACTCTGTTATAAAAAATTCGTATCATGTAAAAACAAATCATGAGGAGTCTATTTTTCTTGTACTTGTAATATTTTTCCTATTTGTTCTTACAGATGGAAAGAGACGAAGTATCACCATTAAACAAGTGCCAGACAATAGAAGCTAAAAAGCTTCTGTTGTTTGATGTTGGACATAAACTAACCTCAGCCAGCCAGTACCATATTGGTGGCACATATACTGAAGAAAATCCCGACCTGTGGTTCTTTTACCACACAGCTGTAATTCCAGGCAAACAATATTTACTTAGTCTTTTTGTGTGCCAAAGAATAACAGGGATTATCTCTATTGGTGTTAGTAGCAGTAGCATCTTAACACATAAATATGTTAAAGGTGTATCAAGTACTCTACCACCATCACCATTGACTTGGAAGACATTAACAGCTGCCGAAAGAGATGAGAACAGTTTCATTAAAACTTATTGCTTCACAGAAACTGATGTTACCAAGTTAAAAAATGGTGAATTAGTTATACCAATACATATTGATATGAAACCTAAACAGTTGCTCCCAGATAAAGTAATTAACAGGATAAAAGCTAAATATGACATTAGTGATTTCCTTTTGAAAAATGATCAAACTGATTTTGAAATTATAACACCTAGTCAAAAGAAGTATCAGATTCACAAAATTGTCTTAGCTGCTCACAGCCCAGTATTAAGAAATATGCTTAAGGACTTGAAAGAAAATTCTATGTTTATAGACATTACAGATAATGATTTGGAGTTACTAATTAAGTTTTTGTATACTGGTACAGTAGACAACCTTTTAAAACAAGATTATCACCAGTTACTAAAAATTGCTGATAAGTTTCAGTTAAAAAGCCTTTTTCAGTTAATAGAATGTACCATTATGAAAACTGTAACTGTTGATAATGCTATAGATGCAGCAATCATAACAGAAAAATATAAATTATTTGACAAGCAGATTGTTATATTTCAGTTTATTAAAAATCATCCAAATGTTTTTAGTTCTGAAGGGTGGAAGAATTTGAACAATATAAAGTTAGCGAAAAAACTTTTAGAGTACATTTCTATGAATGATTAATAAAATCGTTGTTAAGTCTTAGTCTCTTTACTCTTAGTTGTTAAGTCATTACTATAATTTATAAGTAAAAGTATTGTGTTTGTATCTTAATAACTCATTACAAAGTGTAAAATATGAATGGTAAAACTGGCCATAGTCATTAGGAAAATTATAATAAGATTCATGTAATTAACTATTAGGTGTTAAGTTACTATAATTTGTTTTCCATAGTTTAGTGTGTGTAAAAGATATTTTAGTATTTCCATTAAAAATAGACGTTTAAAACCTCTACCTTTTTTAAGATGAAGTTGCTACAGCTAGTTTTATTGACTATTGCAGATTCATTGGACTTTGGCTTGTAGATCTGGTATCTGCAGAGCTAAACTTTTACATTTTGCACATTGTTGGATATTAACAATATAATTTTACATAAAATATCTGCATAAACAATGGAGTTTGATATGATATTATTTACTATAATTAATGTTCTGTAACATAATTTCTCTAGAAATAATATCTGCATGTACCTTATTATGAAAAATCTAAACCTTAATAGTAATATATCATAGGTATCTTCTTTATAAACATTCCAAATTACATAATGGTTGTAGCAGGTGCTAAAGGTGATGTTTTACATCAGGCTACAAGATCCTTTATTTTGTGATTAAACTTTAATTCTTTCTAACAAATTGTTTTAATAAAAGAAAAAACTTTTTTTTATAAATATATTTTGTAAAGTAGCAAGAGATATTCTAAAATTGCAACCAATTTAAAGATAGGAATTCATCATCGGAAGTAAAAATCTATTCGTATCAACGATCTGAATCGATACTACTATCGATAAATTTCATTTTAATTTAAATTAAATTCGCGTTTATACTTCAAAATTTGTAATTATATTAATGATAACTTTATTTGTCTGTGAGTAAAAATTATTTCAGATTTTTTAAACATAGGAACACATTTTATTTTTATTACTATACTGTCTGGTCATAGACAAATTACACATACACGCGCAGCAAATTGAAACTCTCCCTCAACCCGAGGTAGGTTCCGTCCCGTCAAGCGTGGCTAATCAAGGCACCAAAAGGTGAGGTTTCTAATCGTACAATTAACATTTATGTAGTGTATTAATAACATTTCTTCGCATATACTTCGTGAAAAAGTGGCATAATACCTGAATCTCGTCGGTAAAGTGTTTAAAACGTAAAAAAATAATGTGAAAGCTCACGAATGCCTTACAATTTAGAACACCAGTGTTGATCGCAAAGCGTTACATTTATAATGATTATAATTATATTACATTATCATATTGTGCTTATAGAAAGTGTTATTTTAGGAAAATGAGCAGCTCGGAGGAGGTATCATGGATTTCATGGTTCTGCGGGCTGCGAGGTAACGAGTTTTTTTGCGAGGTGGGTACCATAATTTTATCCACTTTTTATCGTATTGGCTGTTTATATCGATTGAATTGTTAACTTTTAGGTCGATGAAGATTACATAAATGATAAATTTAACTTGACGGGATTGAATGAGCAAGTGCCACACTACAGAGAGGCCCTGGACATGATTCTAGATTTAGAGCCTGGTGAGTATGCACCATAGATTATATTGTTAATAACAGTTCATAAGTAGTGTCTTTATTTTAATTTGTTTCTCTATTAAGTTAATTAATTTGAAATTGCAGGCAATAAAATACTTAAATTTCAACACTAATCACATTGACAATATTTGTATACCTTATTGTAAATCATTAGCTCAAATATAAAATAATTGCAAAATAATTATTATTGTTGACAAACAGTTTTAATTATATTGATGACACATTCCACACAGTGTATGATCCTGTATCACACATATATAACATAGACAAAACTTTAAATGTTTGTTCATAAAATTAAACCTTTTTGTTTGTCACACTAAACTTTTGTAGGTTTCATTAACTATGTGCACAGTTTCTTTAGGTAATACATAAATGAGCAAGTTTCTTAAGGACTCTTAAGAAATGTAATGAAATACATGAGAACCATTTAACCCAATTTTTACAACAATTCAATATACAGAGTTTAAAACTATTATCACATGAGATAAAAATATCATAATGAGGCTTTGTTTAAAATTTTTTAATTTATAATATGATCTGATTTATCAAATTGGTAGTTTTATCAATCAATCTATCACAATGTTACAATTTTTATATTAATATAGAAAATTATGTTTAATTAATGATAATCATTATTTATATCATTTTTTGGAGATGACGATCCGGATGACAACCCAAATCAATCGGATCTTGTGGAGCAGGCTTCTGAGATACTCTATGGCTTGATACATGCTCGATACATATTAACAAATAGGTAATATTTTTTTATTTTTAAACTTCACACTCTTTATTATGAACAAGTGGTATAAACCTGATGAAAGTGAAATGCCAAAACATAATCAATGAGGCACTTAAATATTGCACAGCATTGTGCAGTCATTTCATTGACACAAGATTTTAAGTCTCATTACTTGAATAATCCTACCAGCTGCGCAGTATTGTTTTAAAGTAGAAATAAATGCAGTGAGAATGCTTTGGCTTATCCAATCTCTGGCATCAGAAATCAATCTCCAATAATTTGTTATATTACTACTTAAATTAGTATTTTACTATTAACACATTCCATGAAAATTATTTTTGCTCAACATGTCATTTGGACTATTTGATATTTTGACTAAAGATTAATATATTTACACACAATATTTCATTATATCATCAATACATAAGTAGTACTCTTGTTTAGAGCAGTTATCACTGATGGAACATGTGGCAGGGTATGTGTTAAGTAAACTTGTGTTTTATTCTATACTGCATCTTGTATGATGCTTAATTTTTTAAATTAAAATATAGTTTACTGAATTATATTTGTGATGAAATATGTGTTCAGGGTGTTGAATAAATATCACTGTGTATACCACATATGTGGTACATGTTGCCTGATGATCAAGTTTACCATGTATCACTTGTTGTACACATGGCACGGAATGTGTTAAACAGTATTTAATACAAATTTGTTGAACAGTTAATAATTAAATCTTTGATTTTTTGAATTTATTCTGTTAGTGCCAATTATTTGTAAAATATTCAATAGTCTACATTTGTTTAAGCTGTAAGTAATTTATTTCTAATAATACAGAGCAGATTGTTAAGTTGTATGTGGATTGTCAGCATTACTTGCAATTTCTATTAATTAAGGGTAGACCACAAAAATGTTTAATTTAGTTTTATCTTATGATTACATTTGAATATAAACTTTACTTCTCCTTTAAAAATCATTGATGAACATTTATTTGGCAATGTTCGAGTTTGTATTTTGCATAAAGCAAAAAATATATATAAAAATAAATATTTTCTATTTATACAGAGGAATTGGCCAAATGCTAGAAAAATTTCAAGCAGGTGACTTTGGTCACTGTCCAAGAGTTTACTGTGAATGTCAACCAATGCTACCACTTGGTAAGTAAACATTATATACATATAATATAAAAATACAATTATTGATCTAGTTGTCAATACTAAATAAATAATTTTGAATTCAAAATTTTTACTATACATCTATACCATACTCCAAGACCTTTATTGCTATAACATTTACCACCATACTGTTCCAATGAGGGTTGTTAGTGAAGTTGGCTGGAGTCCTGTGAATTGTGGTATGGGACTCCTTACACCCCAACTTACAGGATAAAATAAAAAAGTCTTCATTTCCTCTTTACATTACCTTAATAAAATATTAGATTTGTTGTGGAATGTCTTTCCACAAAGTACTCCACAACTCAAGATGGAAAGACATTAATAAAAACCCTGAGTCATCTCTAGACATGGGTAGTCAGCGATGGACAATTGGATCAAATTGGAGGATGATAATGTCTTGGACATCCAAACATTATTTTTAAAAATATTTCATAAGTGTGATTCATTAATAGTGGGAATATAGGCAATTTTATTTATTTATCCTTGTAAGAGAAGAACTTGAATCGCAGTAATGGAAATATAGAGGTGTTTATATATTTATATCAGAATAAGGTTTTTTTCTGTTTTATATGATTTACATTAATGTGTGTTTATTGAAATATATTTTAATGTATAATGAAGGTTATCTATCATAAAGGATGGAGACAAATTGGTTGAAAAGGATGAGACTGGTTGTAGTCTATTTGAAGCTAATAAATAAAAACATAACTTTTTGTAGGGCTTTCGGATGTACCTGGAGAGGCGATGGTGAAGCTGTACTGTCCACGCTGCACGGATGTGTACACACCGAAATCATCGCGTCACCACCACACCGACGGCGCGTACTTCGGGACTGGCTTCCCGCACATGGTCTTTATGGTGCATCCCGAGTACCGACCGAAGCGTCCTGCCTCGCAGTTTGTGCCTAGGTTCGAGGTTTTTTATTTCTAGTCTTCTGTACATGGCCTCATTTTTTATTATTTGAGGAAGATGCGATGTGATACTAAGTAAAGTCATTCTAAAATAAGATTTTAAGTCTCATTGACTCCTTATTTCATTGGCTACAATACTCTTGAATCCGGAACACAGTAATGTTCATTCACACACCTACCATCGGTACCCAAAGAACAAACAAGAACAAATATAAATATATTTATATCCACTTAGATAGGTTTTTTATCTACATCAGGTATTAAGGTATATTAACATACATAACAAAATCATTGTTGCCAGAGATTGTCCGTGCACCTCAACAGTGCATATCCTCCATGCTAAACAATAGTTTGCAAAAAATACAGAGTTCTAGTTTGAGGAGTATTGTCATTACTTTATTTATTAATGAGTCTCGAAAGCTGCAGAAGTCTTGCGCCATATTATTATGGGTTGATGTATCATTTACTACTAACATAGGAAGAGACAGGGTGGCTTTTTCTTAGTCATCATCAACATCAGCTAATAGACGCCCAGTGCTGGACATAGGCCTCACGAGACATCTTGACATACAGACAGCATGGCCTTCAGTACCGCTGGACACTAGAGGCTGTCGTATGTAGGGGGATTTGGGCCATTTCCTACATAGGCCAGATGCGGGTTGGCGGGAGTCAGGGCCTCATTTGTTGATTAGCAGGGTGCACCACAAGCAGGTGAAGTTGGCTTAGGTCCCATGAGTTTTAATGTGGGATTCCTTACACTCTTCTTTTTTTTTTCTCCTATCAATAAATAAAAAAATATTGTTTTGGAGTAAAAGTTTCAATAGCATGGTTAATCTTGATGAGTTTTAATATATATATTTTTTTCTATAGACTGTACGGGTTCAAGATCCACCCGCTAGCTTACCAGATTCAATATCAGGCGGCGGCAAACTTCAAGGCACCGCTCCGGAACCTCTCGTATAACAACGGTAAACGCTAGGGCCGCGCCAAAGCGCGCGGTCACGCGCCGACAACGGCAAAGTGATACAGATGCTCCCTGTTATAATATACATCCACGGAGCGGACAGACTTTACATGGCCAATGTTTGCTAATCAGAAGAATGGGTTCATGGGTGTATTCTGGGACAAATAACATGGTTCATGTTCTTAAGCAGTGCGCCTTTATTGATTTCCGTCGCGTTAACTACATTTGTTCCAGATTGCATCTCTGAAATACGTTTTTTTTTATGGTACTACTCGTGTTGTATGTACGTTTGAGAACATTCCAGAATGGAAAATTTAGTTATTTAAAGTATATAAATTTATACATTGAATAACAATTTTATAGATGACAGTATCAGCTCATGTTACAAACATCAGCCATGTACGGTGAACGAAAAAAAAAAATTCAAATGAGACTGCCGCTTGAACCCTGTCCACTTTGATAATCCTCACATTAACGCTTTTAGATCGTCTTTAAGTTATTTTAACCTGAAACTTAAACGGAAACAAATAATTTTGTGTTTTCTTCCACTCGTCTAATATTTTATGTTTATTTATAACAATCGTTGTCACCTTAACATGAATATTTATATAAACTATATATAGGGAGAATCTGTATCGAGGAGTATTTAATATTAAGCAGTAAAATGTTAATAAACCTGTGGTGAAACGACTAATAGACGGACTTTATTATTAGTGATTTGTCAAGTTCATGTGTAAAAGAGGTTATCTGTCACGAGATTACCCAACACCTTGGATCGTATAAGTAGTTAAATAGAGAAGTAATAATTTAGTTAACTCATCATCCATTGCTACCCTGTATAGTAATTTTTCATCAAACATTGCTACCCGACATTAGTTCACAATTGTCTATGGAAACATTGTTAAACGAGTACATTTCATGGTGTTTCAATGCCCACGGTATGCTGTCGGACCACATTGCATATTGATGTATTAACTCCACCATCTGTCAAGGTCATTTGAGAACTACGGTGTGTATGTTTAAATATTATTTAAATGGGCAATGGTGACATCTCGGTAGCCATTACATTTGTAGTTTATATATTTATAAAATTGCAAATAAGATTAGAGTCTTGTAAGTTTTTATTTTTATATCCGATAACCTTTTAGGATATAAAGGATCGTTGAAAATTTTTGCGCGTTTGTGTCTTGAGGATTTTCCTTTCGTTATTGTATCGGTTTCAGTAATTATGAATAAACATTATGAGAACTATTGGCCTTTTTTTCTTGCTAATCCTGCATGTTGACCATGTGTTTTCCTTTCGCTGAATGTAATAGTGTTAGTTGTGTGCGGCAGTTGATGTGATTTTTAGTTTGAAATAAACTCTTCACATTTACGCTTTAGCTTTGTTAATTAGTTCAATACCTATTATAGATCAAATTAGCACAGTAATTAGCTAGTTGCTAAGTGTTGTAGAAATGTACTACGAGGCAGGTATTTCACACAAATCCATAGCATTTAAACCATTTGCAAATTATTAATGAAATAGTTTATTGAAAGAAAATTGTACAAAGTTTAGAGATCACATGAACTCTATAATAGAATGAGATATTACAAAAAAATTGAAGTAACTATTACATTTGATTACATATGCATTGATAGAACATTGCTTCACTCAACTCGATATGACAAAACTAACATATTAATTCAGGAATGTTTGTTTATCGCAGAGACGAAGACATCAAGTAACATTCCAAAATGATCATATGCCAGCGGTGCGCCGCGTTTACGGCCGCGGAGCCGAGTGCCCCGCGCCCGGGGGCTCGCCTCCAAACTGCTCTTCTGACCAGTAATTTTAAATAATTATAATATTTATTAAAACAACTACCTTTATCTTTATTTAACTAAATAGTTGTTGTCGTGTTTTCAATTCAAATAAAGTTTATTTTTACGTTTTCTGTATTTAAACTTTTTGATTATTACAAACCTATTGTAAAGCATATAATTAAATGTATGACTAAGCTTGCATTTTCTTATACAGCAAGATATTTACATAACTCTCTCACCAACTCTGCATTTTTTACCTCATTGAACGTAATGTTTTCTAAAATTGAGGAATACCTTTTAATAAATTTAAGAGCAGCACTTTTGAGCATTTCAGCATTATACATGTCGGCTAAAACAAGAATTTCGAAAGCATTGTCTTTAGTTATATGAAAACATAGAACATGCTGCGTTAAGTCTTTCAAGCCCATCAAATTATATCGATCTGCTAGCATGAGCAAATTCATGCAGTTGTCATTATCCAACTGCTTTACAGTCCCTGTATAGATAAACTCCAAAATGCATTTTAAATCTTCCTTACAAACATCTACCAATTTGACATAGCTATTTTGGCATTCTACAGTTTCCTCTTTCAGCATTGCTTTAAATACATCACTATGAGCTGACAATAGAATTTTATGTACTTGAAACTTCTCTCCTTCGGAAGATTCCATTGTGAAGTCTGAACCAAATGGATCATTTAACAACTCACTAAAATCATGGTTATATTTAACATTATCAATTACACCACTGTATAAACTAGTATTTGGAAGGTAATAAAATGAAATTGGAATAAATAGTTTTCTATTTTCAAGTAATTCAACATCAAAGCTACTGAAATGATAAGTTGTTATAAAAATAGATGATGACACACTCTCTTTATTCTTGTAAGATTTTTTAAATTCTGAATCAAGATACATCATGTTTGTTTTTTTATCTAATATTAGCCTACTGGAACCAGCCACAGCAATATTAAATGACTTCTCATGGTGTCTGTTAATAAATAGATCCAAGAGGAAGATATCGCCCACTGCTCTTGTAATATATAAGTATGAGTAATCTGGAACATCTTCAATATAGGAGGTACCTAATTGGTACAAGTTAGGTCTATAGAATTTTTGATAGAGGTCTTCTATACAAATCCATTTAGCTTTCACAGTTTGACAAAAGTCGTTGTGGCCAAATACAACACATTCCTTGTCCTAATGGAAAGAAAATACGTGAAATATAAGATTACAAATTATTTTTTACATAAAGAAGTTTTCTATAAATTTACCTCGAGGTTAATGTCGTGACTCATTCTGAAAGCGCTGCTTAAGATTTTGATATTGTAAACGAACGAAAAATAAATAAATTAATTAACTTTGAAGGGATATGTTACTTGACGTACAGTAACGCACAATACATTCACAAAACTGTGGTGTTGACATAAATCAAAATTCTAGAGATCTCTCTTAAAGATTTTTGTATCGAGATTTTTATTTTCAAATCTAAATCGATATTTATGTTAAAATAAGTTATATCCTATTAAAGCAATCGGGTATTTCATCGCTGAAACTACTACCTTTCTAATAGGTTTACCAAAACTACACGTAGCTTATTTTTAATAGTAAATAATAACAAAATGTATTCATAATTTTATTAAATGGCAATTCCATCCATTTCGTCAAAATGACAGGTTTGACAAATTACGTATACTTTTATTTTCCTGTGCATGGATTTCGATTGTTTTTAGGATTTTTCTTTCAATTTTAGGTTTTATTTCATTGCGTCTTTTCCTAATGCTATGACAAATATTGAGGCTTTAAGCCTCTATCAAAATGGTTTTAAATGCCGCTGTACAGATGTTAAGGTGCGTAGAGAAGGATTTTATAAAAATATTAACATTGTTACCCCAATTTTGCCATTATTGGTATTATTTTTTAAAAGAAAAACAATTTTTTAGTTTCACAGTTTCTAGCCTTGTAGTTGACACTTTTTGTCGATCTCATGGATTTATTTTAACCATTACAGAGAGGCTGATGAATTGAAAACGAAGATTTTAAATTGTAACAGTGGGACATCAATGCTTCAAGATCGTAGCTTATGGACCACTCAACAGCAATTGCAAAATGTTTGTAATTACTTTCATTTATAATATCAAGATTTTTATTTATGCATTGTTGTTAAATATACTTTTTTTAATTTTAGGTTTACCAAAAGATACTAATGCTAGACCTTGATTATGCACTAGAAAAAAAAGTTGAGCAAGATCTTTGGAATGTTGGGTTTAAACAACAAATAGAAGCATTGCAAGCCATTTCTAAAGATAGAAAGGTAATAAATTATTATACTAATTTACAGATGAAACAGGTACTTCTTAACTTTTAATGATAATAGTGTTAAATATATATATAAGCTTCTCTATGCCACTTTCATTCGATCAATTGTTAATATAAAAATTTTCTGTTATGAAAATTTACTTTTAAATTGTTAATGTCTATACTAATGTTTAAAATTTTTTTTGCTCTATTACATATAAAAGTTAAAATAGCATTATGTTCTTTGATTTGTATTTTAGTTGTCTTGCACTGTACAAATAAAGACAATATTTGTATGGTTCAAGATACATAAATATCTAGTAGAAAACAAGGTTCCTTTATATATAGAATGTATTTCCTGTATTTAACCCAATTTTGAATACTTGGGTGCTGAATTACTGATAATTTTCTCATTTCGATGGTAAACATTGAATTCACAAATCTTCACATTGTATATGGACTGTGGTTGATATCTAACAGTGTTGACATTTTTATTAAAAATTTGTATTAGTATGGGATGTCTAATGTAGGAAACCATTGAGTGTAGTATAATCAGTGTTTATTTTTATCACCAAAAATAATGTGGCTGCACTTGACAAGTTTAAAGTGGTCCTAAAGCAACATTTTAAAAAGCAAAACATTGTTATAGAGCTTAAAATGTGTAAATTGATTATTAATGATAGATTTTACTAAAACAAGAATAAAATGAATATTTCAGAACCCACTTCGTAGTGATGGGCAAGCAATGCTATCATGGGTACTGCAAGCAGCTGCAGGTTTCTATCTGTGTCTGCTTCATCAGATCTGTACCACATTCAAATTGGATCTACCCTTTAGGTTAGTTATTTAATTTTTGTTTGTCTCCCTATCCCTCACAGCCGTTTAACGATTGGCCATGGAGCCCGATACTAGACTCGCTGCAGATAGTTGTTAGAGTTCTCTCTTGCTTCCCATGGCCTATAGATGATGAATTAGAGAAGCCCATTGCCCAGGTGACGATAAAAAGCCGAGAGGACGGCGCACTGTGTGTTGTGCCGCTGGGGGGTCACGGAGGTGTGCAAAAGTGTTTCTATTGCCCTGTCGTAAAAAAATGATGGGGAACATCGTAAGGATTTCAGTCAGTTCAAGTCCAACGTGACCTGTCATTGCCTCTGCATAGGCAGGTATGGTACCACTTCAGTTCCTATTCCTGCCGTCTAATAGTAATATAGTATGAAAACATTATTGCATTCCGGTTTCACGGCACTGTAGCTAATACAATTATCAGAGTAACGAGATTTATCATCTTTTGTCTTTGGCAATGGACATAATGCAATACAGTGTATATCATGCTAATTAGTGCCCCGTTGTTAAGGAGATTGATCTATCATCAGATGAACATCTTGCTTACTCCGTCGACTTATCATTTACCAAAAATCTAAATCAACACTTTACTATCATCATGTTGAAAGATTATATCATGACATGTTAAACCTTGTACTTAATTGATGTTAATTATTTTATAATATACTGTGGTCATTTTTGATAGGCGACGTGCGTCGCTGCTGGGGTCAGTGGAGGCGTGGAGCCCTGGAGCATCTGCAGCACCGGCTGCTGCTCGCTATGCAAGTCAGCATTGCCTTGTCCACTTGGGTGACCTTGCGCGCTACCGGCAGCAGCTGCGCGTCGCTCACTCTTTCTACCGCCACGCGTTAGCTGTATCGCCGCATTCGGGCCAGCCGTATAACCAGCTGGCGTTAGTGGCTTGGCGTCGCGGCAGACGCCTAGCCGCGCTCTATTGGCACGTCCGTTCGCTGATGGTTCGCGCGCCGTTCCCACCAGCGCCGGCTAACTTAACACGTACTCTTGCAGCAGCAAGGTATATTTATATATTATGATTTTACACTTGTTGTTATTAACTAATATTAAAAAATTTGCCGCGAACTTATCATCAGCTCAACTGATGAACGTCCACTGTTGGATATAGTCTTTTGTAATGGATTTTATAAAACATGGTACAACTGTAATTCCTGTTAATCTACTAACAAAACATTTCCCATGTAGGAAGAGATTGTTTACAGAAATAGATGACTTATCATCATCAGCCAATTGATGTCTACTGCTGGACATAGGCCTCTCTCAAAGATCTACATATTGATCAATCCCGCTTTGCTTGCAAACAGTTGGTTACTACCATCCTCACCAGATTGTCGGTCCACCAATAGATGATGAGTTGATTTGAATCTACCTGGTCCCTAGGTTTTATCAAACATTATAAGAACTGCACAATTTCTAATCTAAAGATTACAACTTCATTCTTCGCCTTTTGCGACTGAATTGTTTCATACATTTACAAAGCAGTTGATATAGATTAAAAATATATTCAGGATCCAACTCCTTTTAATTCAAACATACTTTTAGCCGTGATATGAAGGAAGCTCCACCAATGCCGGTATTGCCAGGACTGTCTAACACCATCTCTAACACATCCAATGTAAAGACGGAGCGCTTGGACTCACATTCCTACATAACCGAGCTTATTCGAGCCATAAACTACATTCACACATCAGAACAGTTAGTATTAATTTATTACTGCCATCATTTTTCAACAGGAATTAATCTATATGAAAGAGTGCTAAAAAACAATGTAAAAAAGCAGCCTCTAAATGTTCCCACTCCTGGGACTTGAGAGAACTTTGACAAGGAGAGAGTCAAGGTTAATTATCCACCACATTGGCCAAATGTGGGATGACATATATTTACCAAAGCAGTTGCTCTTTGAAAATGTCTTTTTCCTCACCATGTAATGAACTTGAGTCTCTTTGACCTATAGACCATCTATGGCCATCTTGCAAGCTAAGATATCAGTTTTAAAGTAGTGCTATGCCTAATGTAGTAAGCTAAGTGTTTACATTGAAGTAATTTTCAAAATCAGGCTTGAAGGACATAATGAAATGTTTTCTCGTTTGTAGACTGGATACTGGGACAACTTTAGTGAACCAGTTGAACACTTCGCTGACACCTCTGATTGCTACCGGCAGCTTTGAATCATCAACTCTTATAAAGGTAAACAATATATTCAATATTTTAATTTTTTTTTCCTATTTATAAAGTTTTTTTTAATAGTATAAACATTAATTTATTTTTATTTAAAACATTATTGGAATTCTTTTATAAGAGTGGTACTTTCTGCAGTTGTAGAGTGGGATCAAGGACAGCCTATCATGCAATTACTATGATTTGTTATAAGCTACTGTGACAGTAGCAATGTAAAGACTTTTTTTATATTTTTTTTATTCAATTAAGCGACAAGGCGAGCGGAACATTCACCGGGTGGTAAGTGAAACGCCTGCCCATCATTAGTTACCATGGTATCCACTGCTCCTCGTCACTTTCGTTGCCTGATATATAAGATGTCGAGTCCCGTTGTCCAAATAACTACACTAGTTACAGCGCCCTTCAATCCGGAACACAGTAATGTTCGCACAGTATTGTTTCTCGGCTGCAATAGGCCCTGCGGTGGAAACTATCAAGACGGTACCCAACAATGGAGAGCTATCACCAGTTTCTACAGCACCAATTCTAGTATAATGTCTCCAATATACAAATGAGTATAAGAGTGTATGTGTTCACAGATGTCCTGCGTGCTGATCTGGCTGGTGCAATCTTCTAGCGAGGACCTGAGCCCAGAGACCGCTCTGAGTGTGGACGAGGCGACTGCCGCTCGGTTGGCGGCTTCACTCGCCGCGTCCACCGTGTTGGCTTTGCTGCTGCCTTCTTACACCGCTTCCGAACCACCCAAGAAGGCACTACCGGCTTGTGAGGTTTTCTTCTATTACATATCATCATCATCAGCCGATACATATCCATTGCTGGACATGGTCTATTACATGTAGTATAAACCTTCCCATAAATGGTGGTCAATATTTCAAGTATTGCGATAGGATTGTAGTCGCACAGTTATTACTCGAATCTTGTTTGAAGGGTGTTGGAGCTAGTGAAATTACTGAAGTGCTTCAGATTTAGTATTTTGTGCTTCATGGTGTCGAGTACAACACTAGGTGTTTAGCGTCCTAACTGGCGCTAGTCATGAGTACAAATATCACTTACCATCAGGTAAACATCCTTCTTGCTATATGAAAAAAATGTTTTTTTTAAAGAAATGAACTAAAATGATATCTTATAGTGTAACTAAATTGATATATGGTATATAGGCTTTAGGATACATTATAAATTATTTATATAGATAAAGAGACCGGACATCTTTTTTATAAGAAGGCAAACGAGCGATCAGCTCATCATCATCATTATCAGCCGACAGATATCTATTGCTGGACATAAGCCTCCTGGCCTGTTTGGCCAGCCAAACATCTGAGCGAACAGCTCGCCCGGTGGAAACTCTATATGAAATTATCGAAATCTTTATAATGTGCGTTTTTACAGTGAAGGTGTGGCTGCAGTGGATGGCTGTGCGACCGCAGGCGCTGAACGCAGCCGCGTGGCGCGCGCGTCCGCAGCTGTGGCCTGCGCTCGCGCACACGCTCGGTGCCCTTGCGTCGCGCGCCGCGCAGCTGTCCGCCGACCTTTGTACGTGCACTCAGCATCATCACCATCTCAGCCTGTTCCCATCCCATGAATTTTCAACTATTGAATAGATCTATGACTTGTTTTGTGTATTATAAATCTTACCATCATTATTAGCCTCAACTGTTCATTATGGAAGAAAGGTCTTTCTCAGTAAACTCACTTTGTTATCATCATCATCATGTCTTTGCTATCTTACTAGTATCATATTGTAAACTTTCCACCATAACGAGGATCCCGCACGACAACTCACGGGAGCTAACCACATCTGCTTGTGGTGCACCCTTTTAATAAACAAACAAGGCTCTGGCTCCCACCAATCCGCATTGGGACAGCGTGGTGAGCAATGGCCTCTATCCCCTAATGATTCCCTACCCGATTGATGTGGGAGTTTCTAGAAGGTCTGTGCCCAGTTGTAGACGGACATCTATCGGCTTATAATGATGAATATGATGGTGAAAGCTCCCTCGTTCTCACTGCTGCTCTTGCTTCGATGTGTCGTTGGAAACTATAGAGGGAATAAGACTATGAGTAAAAAAGGGAATAACCTTTCCCAGGGTTTAGTACTCACATGTATATATATACTTTTTGATAGAAGCGTAAATTCAGGAGAGATCTAGGCTGAAACTACGTTGACTAAACACTAAAAAATTTCTACTCAGATGATACTGTACCTCTCCCCGAAGATGAAGAGCTGCACGGTTTCCTACCGTTGGAAGAGGCTTTCAAGGGTCTGAAGTTCTCATACCATACCACGTGGGATACTTATGGCGGACGGCTGCCCGAATTGGAAGCGGGTCAGGATGGTGACACTGGGTAAATGTCTTGATATCATATTTTTTTTGGAATGTGCATATCATCACCGCCCCCATACAATTTGCGGCAAAGTATCACGCGGACAATTGCATTAATTGTCATCTCATCATTATCTTCTTCATTAATATGATATGATTAGGGGCTATTATAATATTAAATAATATATTGATGATAAAGATGTCTGGTGGTGGACACCTTCAACATGACCACACCAAGGCTGCTAGTTATTAATCAGACTCTTCATATTTAATCAGACAACCCATAGGGCAGGTGCTGTGTTCATAATATAATCTCAGTGTAACGGAAATAACAGCATATTTATATTGTTCCGGCGAATTACAAATACTTTTGATCAGTTTGGGTTTAAAAAAAAATAAAAATTATTCAGTTAACACTTTATTACAGTAAAACTCTTCGCTTTTTTTTAAAGATTATACATAATAAAAAAAATCAAATACTATAAAATCAACCAGCAATATTTTAGTTAACAGTATTATTATGCAGCAAGAAACTTTATCTTTTGTATAAAACGTTACACGATCGTCAATTTCAGGGGCAGTCCGTCGAGCGCAGCCGCCTCGTGCTTCAGCAGCGAGCCTGAGCTGGAGGACAGGGTGCGAGCGCACCGCCTCGTCGAACTCGGCAAGCGGCTCGCCGAGCAGCACACCGAGCATTTCATGTGCATCATGTGAGTGAACAGCACGAAAGACAAATACGTAAATAGAAAATAATTTTGATCACAAAGGGATCCTCTTGAATTCAATAAGATGCCTTTATGTCTTGCCAAGGTTGATCCTGGAGTGCAAAATTCCTGGAAAACGTGCACCTGGTAGACAGCGGAAGAAATAGTTTAACGACATAAACGAGTGGATCGGGTTTAAATACCATCAGTAAAAAAGAATAGCTGAGGATCGAATTGGTTTTCTTGATCTGAACGCCAAGCTCCAGTTCGAACAGAACACCTCATGGTGATTTCATCATTACCAGCCGATAGACGTCCACTGCTGGACATAGGCGTCACCCAAAGATCTCCCCCCCCCACCCCGTGTGGAGGGTGGTGAATATTTTCATATAAATTTGGTTCCCTTTCTTAACTTTTTTAATATTATTTATATGAGTAATTGATCATTACCGTACAGTGATGATGAGGGCGCGGTGACATTCGCGGCGACTTACTCCGGCGGCGAACAGCTGACGCGCGCGCTTGCCGAGCTGTCCGGGCTGCCGGACCCCGCGGACGCTCCTGCCTCACAGGACGCGCCGGAAGCTCTCGACGATAGCGACGACGAGCCCCCACCCCCGCCGCCGCCGGTCATCATATCAGAAGCTGACTTTAGAGAGAAAGGTAATGATGCTGCAAAATTCTAACCAATTAACTCTTTGCGTGTAATCTGCCGAGTTACCTGTTAGCATGGTAACACGGAAGCAGAACTGTTTGAGGGCATAAACATACAGTCAGTTTGAAAACTATCTCTCTTTGTGTCTACTACTCTCGGTATCTGAACCGCTGAAAGGAAAATCTATCATTGAGGATTAAATTCAATTATTTGTCCCCCAGTTCGCGAAAAGCGCGTGGGCATACTGAAGCCGCAAGGGTCGTTAGAGCGCGCGCGGGAGGAGCGCGCCCTCGCCACCACGCAGGACGACCAGGTACCGATGTGTTTATACTACTACACCCACACACAAACTGAACCGCTATAGTTGATGTGTCATGGTTGAACCGAAGTTCAGATGGATAAAGTTGTGATTTCATCGTTCAGGACGCGGAGGAGGACGGCCGCAAGAGCGAGGACAAGAAAGAGGCCCGCAAGCCGCGCGTCAACATTGCGATGGCAGCCATCATGCGCAAGCAAGAAGAGAGCAATAAGCAGGTCAGCTATACATTTTTTCCAAGGTAAATAAAGTAAGTAAAAAAGAAAAGAAAAGAAGTGTTGCCATACGGAACCGAAACGTTCCCTTATATCCACCTTATAATACGGCTCTAAGTCACCCAAAGGGCAATGGAGAGGGCTACGCTCGGAGTTTTTCTGCGCGATCGAATCAGAAATGTGGAGATCCGCCGAAGAACTAAGGTCACCGACATAGTCCAAAGGATTGCTACAGTTAAGTGGCAGTGGGCGGGGCAAATTGCTCGAAGGACTGACGGCCGATGGGACAGTATGGTTCTCGAGTGACGTAGTGTTGGGAGACCTCCTACAAGGTGAACCGACGATCTGGTGGCAGCCACTGGACACGAGCAACGCGAGACTGATCGATGTGGAGATTTTTGAGTGTCTTTGTCCATCAATGGGGATGTCTATCAGCTGATGATGATGTATGATTCGTTCTTCAATAATTCAACCTGCATGATTTTCAGGTGAAGTTCGCGTCACCGCCTCCGACGCCGGACTCGGTGACGGATACCGGCGAGCAGAGCGGTAAAGAACCAGAAAAACCAAAGGTCATCCAGCCTAAAGTAATAAAATCCTTGAACAACTTACCGATCGGCAGAAAAACTGGCGGCATCCTCTCTCTTAAGGATAAATCGGCTGGCTACCCGCATTTAGTGAACACCGATCCTGAACCACCTAAGAAGACCGACAAAGAAGAGAAAAAGGACATTAAACCGAATGTAGGCATAAACCAAATCCCCCAGCAGAGCTATCAACAGAAGTGGCAGGATCATGCTTCACAGAACTGGCCAGTTCCAACACAGCCATTCAACGAACCACGAATGGGCTTCCAGAAAAACTACGGCATACAGAACAGTGGCATCAGCTACAACCCTAACTACCAAGCCGCTCCGGGCTTCGGCCAAGGTATTCGGCTGCCCGTTGTCAACCCGAAAGAGATAGACGTGAGGACTGCGGCGCTGCAGAAGCAGAACTCTCGTCCGGAACTATTCCAAGAGGGGCACAAGTTCGCGAATCACGGCTACCAGATGTCCGGGGACAAAAAGAACTTCCTGAACGACCTTCCGCCGCGCTTCGCCAACCAATACCGATATTGGCAGAGCGCGCAGGACAGCCAGGCCAACGACAACAAGTTCCGCGACGACAACTTCAAGAGCAACGTGATCGAGCAGCAACCGCTGCGCAACTGGCCCAACCCTCAGACTGAATACCAACAACCGTTGACATGGTGGAAACCGGAGAACCCGCAACCGCCGCCACTCTTCAATACGAACTTCTCATCTCCAATCAACGTCCAGCCGAACTACTTTGGGCCGCATATCTCCACCAACACCCCCAACACTTACCTTAATCTCCCCTACAATCAGAACCAGGCGCAGAAAATGGACAACGTAGGCCCGAGCTGGCAGCAAACCCTCGGGCAACCACAAATCCCAACGCTGCAGAACCTGGTCACGTCTCCGAACTTTAACGCTGCTTTGAACAACTTCGGTTCTTACAGCGCGAGCGTTGGTTACGATTCGTCCATGTACCCACAGTTCAATAACAAGCTTGGATATCAGCCCATGCAGCTGAAGCCGGAGAAAGTCTACCAGGGGAAGGAGACGGATGAGCCTCCGAACTTCAGCTCGAATGTCATGGACATGCCGCAGAGGAATCTGAATTTCAACATTAGCGCGAATCAAGACATTGGCGGCAATCCCTTGGACCAGGTCGGGGTGAGTTACATTTCAGTACTGCCACGTTCAGGTCAAGTAACCACTGCTCAGTTGTCAGTCATAAGTCAGCCATTTTATGATCATAATGTTCTTCTAATTGTTCCTTTTGAGAAATTCCCATCTCGGTCAGAAATATAAAAAAAACATCAACTCAACGATCTACGTAGGTGATGGATTGGAGATTACTGTTCCAGGGTTGCGAGGGCGCAGCCAACGCACCGGGCAACACTTACTCTTTGTTCAGCGCTGCCCCGGAGCCCGCCGCCTGGATGCAGCGCCATCCGCATCAGGTCAGAATTATCGGCGCACAGTTAACTGTTGTTCAAGTTGGATAAAACTTTGACTTAGAAGTCTGATGTCTAAGGAAATATGTTTTAAAACAAAATAGGAAAAAAAAAAAAAACTAATAGCCAACAACAGTCAACACTTGATGATGGATGACTCGTGTACAAAATTTAAAAAGTATACTTGATATCTTATTATCAGCCGATAGGCGTCTACTGCTGGACATGGGCCTCCCTCAAAGGTTTCGGTTCTGCCCTGCCAAAGTTACAGCATGGCATCTGGTACCACTTGAAACCAGGGGCTGTCGTATATATGTGTTCATATGCGTGGGTTTGGACTATTTCCCACCAAGCTGGCTTAGTGCGGGTTGGTGGGAGCCAGAGCCTCGTTTGTTGATTAGCAGGGTGCACCACGAGCAGGTGAGGAGTCACGCACATCAACTCACGGGACCTAAGCTATCCTCACCGAGAGTGACCCGCCAATTCACATTGGGCCAGCATGGTAGGAAATAGCCCAAATCCACTCATATAAATCACTACATACGACAGCCCCTAGTGCCCAGCGGTACCGAAGGCCATGCTGACTGTATGTAGAGATCTTTGGGGGAGGCTATGTCCAGCTGTGGACGTCTATCAGCTGATGATCATGATCAATAATTTTAATCTAGTCATAAAATATACAACATAATAAAATAATAATTTAATTACTTAACCTGTTAACCGGGGAATTCCCTTTTTGCGCAAGAGCTCTTTCACTAGGACGTATCTGTACGTCACGCCCAGAGGACGTACGTAACTATACGTTCCACCCGTTCCAGGATGCAACGTATATTTCAAGGAAGTATTTATATGTCATACCCGTACGCGCTATTGTTTCGCTTTGACGAATTTATGCGTCCCGCCCGGAACAAATTCCACGTGTGATGCTGGGATCGAACCAGAGACAATCTCTGAGCTACAAAGATAACATATATATTGGATATGAAAAAGATGGAAAAACTATACGTTTAACATTACAGTCACTATGGTCGGGGCCGGGACCGTCACCGCTCGAGCGGCTCCTGGAGCAGCAGAAGCTGATGAAGCAGCCGCCAACGCCGCAGTGACACCGCCGTTTGTAATACATTGAAAATCTCCTGCAACACCTCACACTGCCGGAAGTGTGCTATTATATAACAGTAAAACGTAACCAAGATGGCCGCCTTCGATTCAGCTTCGAAATGAACGTGCACCAAATAAATACCATCACAGGATATACCTTCGATATCTATCAGCGGCATTTTATTTTATTGAAAAATTGTTCAGTTTTTATGTTTTTGATAGTAATCAATTTACATTGTTTAATTTGTGTAAATTTAAATTATTGTATATAATGAACATTTACAATTAGTGTTTATAACGAAATTGCAAAACGCGGACTCGCCATCATCAGCTGGTAAACATCCGCTGCTGTACTAATGGCTTCACCCAAAAATCGGATCCCAAACGTCACACCGTCGATCCGCATTGAAGGTGCCTGCACCGCGTCTCCGTTGCCACCTGAACACCTAACAGCTCCATCAGC
Source organism: Troides aeacus (assembly GCA_033220335.2). Lineage (NCBI taxonomy): Eukaryota > Metazoa > Arthropoda > Insecta > Lepidoptera > Papilionidae > Troides > Troides aeacus. Next base: position 1,621,976 of record CM067272.1, on the reverse strand, counting down.
CGTCTCCTGTTAAAGAATATCGCACAGTTCGGACACACTTGCACAATTGTGCAGCACTCGTAAATGTCGACGGTGATACCTGATTATGCTGCTTACGTCGAAGTACTAAGGAATAAATATACTTCCGGTTGATTTACCGGAAACTAGATTTAAGACATAAAAACAGACAATCATAGTGATGCTTAACATCCACCGTGGTGCAGTTGCTGCTTGACCGGACTAGGTCATGCTGTAAACCTGTACATAACAGTATCGTTGTCTTCCGGTTACCAACACATAAGAGCGGGAGTATCCTGATCGATCACACTTCATCCACGAACAGATTGTTTTTCCAATCTGCTAACAGATGAGTGCTCAGTGTTGCCATATGAGAACTCCTGTTAATCCTGCGAGGTTTTGAAGAGGTCCGGTTCGTTCAATATTCACCACTTCAACAAAACGGAGGTCTGTTCAGCTGCATGTAACAGAAACGGGTACCGCACGATGATCCAGGCTGGAGACACTAGCACATTGCTAGCTTTTAAACAGCTGATCTCTTCAAACGCAGGTATTGGTCTCTCCCGCAGACGGCGATTGGACTCCGTGTGTAAGTCGTGGTGATGGAATGGTCAAAATTCACTATATATACTTCTAGTTCGAGGAATTTACTTTTAGTTACTATATTAGAAAGCAAATATATTAACAAATTTATTTATATCCTTACTTTATCTAGAAAAAAATACATATTGTTGTGTTCTTCTTTCTAGACCTCGTCCCATATTTACTTAGGGTCGGCACTCCTGATCATTCTTCTAAATTCTATCTCCATTTTGTGTTATAGCTTCTGTCAGTTTGTTGTTCTTTACATCTATATTGATCATCGTCAACCAAGTAGTTGGGGGGGGTCTCCCAGGGTTTCTCTTAGTTCCGAGGTCCAGTGCTATCCTAATCATTTGTTGATCTTGGCATAACATGGCCGCACCAGCGCAGGCGCCGATTTTACTTTAAATGTAGTAACTTTAAGTTACGGTAAAAAAAAATTCGATGTTTACGAGTGCGTCACATTTGTTGCGATGGGCGGAAGTAAATTGAAAGAGAGGAAAAAAAAAAACTGTAGAAATTTTGTAATAAAGTTGTTTTTGTTATAAATATATACATTTTCTTTTATTAACCTACCAAAGTGGAGTAAGGGATCCCGAACATCAACTAACGGAACCCAAGCCAACCTTATCTGCTCGTGAAGCATCCTTAATTAACGAGGCTCTTGCTCCTACCAACCCGCATTGGGCCGGCGTTGTAGGAAGTGGCCCAAATCTTCCCATATGAATGGCTATTCGATCGATGTGGGAATCTTTGGGGGGAGTCCTATGTCCAGTAGTGATATGTGAGGTGAGGTGTGACAGGTGAGTGACACCAGTTAAGATAACATATACTGCACCGTGTTGTTTTCGACGGTGGGTACCACCGCAGCGCCTACACCTACCGCTAAATATTGGCGCGCAAACATAACTGTTCCGCTTTAGAGGGCGCTGTGGCTAGTGTAATCATTAGGGTAACAAGACTCGACATCTTGTTTCGTATTGAGCACAATAGTGCAGTGTATATCATCCTAACTAGCCCCACGTAGTTAAGAGCGGGCGTATGACTTACCAGCAGGTGTACGGCCCGCTCGTCTCGTTGTTTAATTAAATAGAAAAAGTATGTACAAAATATATTGAAACTTGTCATTGGAGGTATCTCCACTAACTACAGGCCCTTCAATCCGGAACACAGTAATGTTTGCACAGTACTGTTTGTCGGCTGCAATAGGCGCTGCGGTGGTACCCTTTTAGACGGTTTCCGACACCAGAGACCTTTTCTTTTTATTATCGCGGAGAAAATTTTAAAAGATACCTTACATATGGGGTGAAGACAAGGTTATGCGGGCCTTCAGGCCACTAAAATTCCCTCGGTGACTTCCGTCAGTGCTTTAGGAGGGGCTCCAGGATGTACGGAACGCACTGGTGCCGGCAAGAGAGACCTACCACCAGCTGGTTTAGGGATAAATGAAAGAAAACTACAAATTCAATAATTTAAATGTATTCTCCGGTCACATTTCTAAACAATAATAATAATTGTATCGCATCTAATATGTAAAAAAAAAGCATATTCCCTAATTATTTTCATTACATGGAACATATTTACACAGCTAACGGTCAATTCAAATAATTTCACAATAAATCGTGAGCTACTTCATTAGATATTTAAAAATGAAACAATAATATTGTAAATAACTGAATACGATCAAAATGGCGTAACAAATACTTGTAGAAATAATTACAAGCAATCTCTGATAAATAAAAACAAAATTGTCGAAACAAAATGTTTCCGGTAAGCGGAAGCGGTAATCGCTAATCGTTACATCGATTAATTTCTCATATCGATAATCATCGGCATCACAGTTGGCCAAGAGCGATTTATTGTTACTTCCCATAAAAAGCTGTTGTTAATGGAACATTTGGGATTCTTTATAATCATTTATTCCACCGGCACCTACTAAACTCGGCCACGTATAATCATCCGGTTTAACAGACCTTAAAGCGCTGCTGAAAGCTTACAAAGTTCAACTTGATCAAAATCTCCATAAGACTAACAGCAATGATTAAAATCTTTTGTCGGTTGCATGTTTTGTTCATAAAAATAACTACAGTACAAAAATTTTAATACATAAATATATATATAGATATATATATAAATATATAACGAATATAGTTTGTTTGTTCACTAATCACTTGAAAACTAGTGAACGTATCGGCACGGGAACATGAGCTTTCGTCTCGGAATGATTTTTGAATTTCATACATCCCTCAACATTTTCATTTGGTGTTATTTATGCAGTTGCTATAGTAACAGTTACTATAGGAAGTCAATTACCGTTCCGATCTCTCCCAAGGAATGTATCAGACAAATTCCAATTTGTCTGAATTATTCCCCCTAATTCTATATTACCCCCAGTAAAGCCGGAAGGGAACAGCTAGTACTTATATAACACAAGCATTTATCGATTTTTTGACAAAATTATGCGAATACTTCACTAATAAAAATACCATTCAATTTTGAGCCAAAAGTATTTTAAATTAATACTCCAGTACAAAAAAGGTCTTATACGTTATAAATTGTTTTATCGATTATAATTAAATTAATGAACAGCTTGGTGCCCAGTAGTCAAGTACGGGCTGACTCTCAATGCTTGAATAATAATAATCATCATCAGATTTATCGATTTGCAAATTATGATTGATATTAAATTTAATAAAATAACAGTCTTGTTTTGGTAAAATAAAAAAAAAAAATCCATCGACTAGTAAAATTGGCAGGTGACCATTTTACCTGGTAACGCGATTACATAAAAAACTTGTACAGAAAATTGGCACAAATCAACATTGTATATAAGTGTATATTTGTATAAATTCAATAATAATAAGAAAATGTAATTCGTAATATTGACTGTACGGTGAATTCTCGTGAACCATAGACAAACATTTCTAAAAAAAAATCAAAATTGTTTCTTAATAGAGTATAACGTATTACATGGGATACTTCTAACATTAAATACAACATGTACCATAAATACATAATTTATGATTAAATTAAAATTTTTAATGTCAAAAAACATTTCACAAGAATGAAAAAAACGTTACAGTTAGGAAATAATTATTTATATAAAAATAAATATCAAGTTTTTCTTTATACAGTGAAGTGAAGTTTTTTATACAGTAAGCAAACGGCAATCGGCCATCTTCACCAGAGAAGTGGCAGTTGCCTTGGCCGACCTTTGCCTTAACGTTTTAAAGGCATTTTATTATTTAAATAAATAAAGAGAAATATTTAAAAAAAATACTCCGTTGCATTAATCTCCGTCCAAAAGCGTTTAAGTTACTTTAAGTTTCTAACACACCATCATACACATCACCAAGTTACATAAGCTACATCCATCTTCGTGACGAGTAATTCGTTAATCAGTCTCTTCCAACACCTGATACTCACCCAACTCCTCAAAGCTACTACTCTTCATTATATAATAATAAGATATGCCGATTGCTCACATCACGACCATAATTCAAAAAGGTCAAAGGAATTTTAGTCATAGACAAATAAATCCAAAAAGTCAATGCTCATCCATCTGACGTTGTGGTCTGCAATGATAAATTGCTATAACCAAATAACGGCCTACTCGCTCTACTCTTGGAGATATCCATGTATTATTTGGATGGGACTGGTGCCGGTTGTTCTACTTCTCTGCTCTTCTCATCGAGAACGTAGAGCTAAAACTCTTAGTTCTCAAATTGGGAATGCTTACCGCGCGAGGACGGTGACTCTCCGTAAGCCTGACCTGGCCGGCTCTGATGGTAGCAACTGATACTTTTGTTTAATAAAACTTGTGCGCCATATTTGAATGATTCAAAAGCAATTGCAATAAATATTCAAGCGTTTTTTTTTAACTATAGTTAAGTGCACTAGGAAGGCGGCCATCAGGTAGGAGTGGCGACGTATTGTTAAGCTTGCAACCAACACCTGAAGTGATGACCACGACCAGTGTCAAGTATGATACCGACGAAGGAGAAGGGTAAATTTTTCCCAGTACACGTAACACTTAGGTTATATATAAGATCACATTTAGGTTAATATGAAATATTGGAACAGATAAGTTGCCTGACGGCATTTTATATTCATTCACTCAAAATCCATTCAAAACATTTTATTATCTGTGGAGCAATTAACAAATTTAAAAGTCAAGAATTTTATTTATATATTATTCTTCTCTCAAATTGTAGCTGGTAACATCTAATTAAAGTCTTCCTACTAATAAATATTAAGTTTTTTTTTTTAATGTAATTATGTGCTTAAACCCACTGTAATTTGGACTCTATAAATAAACAATAAAAGGTCACATTGATAATACTCACTCGTACGTTATGTCAAAGTGCTGAAGTCGGCCATTTTTATTTTCAAAATGGCGGCCAATTGCGTACACTACATAATTAACAGTCAATAAATCTACATAATATAATTGCATCTGTTTAAAGATATGTTAAAAATACTCGAACAAAAAAAATTCCATGACTACGATAATGGCGGATGACATCCAGCTGTCAATGTCAAACAATACAACAGAGCGTCAACGACAATAATTTGTCGTTTTAAAATATAATAGTTATACGTCATGCAGGATAATTGTTTCAGCCAGTGCCGCCGACTTAGTGGGGGGCGTCTCACGTCTGCCGCTCCACTGTGAAACTGTACGAGTAGTCCCGGTCGAGCTCGAAGCGCGTGCGCTTTTTTATAACTGGCAACTGCGTCTGTTATAAAACGAAGCATTTGTACAATGTCTACCTCACTACCGGTTACTTGTTGTATAATCACTGAAAATAGAGGTCTAAAGAACAATAGAAATCATTTCTATACATTAAAATGGATATGGGTTCGATCTGGTGGTAATAATTTTTTTTCCAAGAGTATCAAAAGAGATCTTCTTCTCTACCCTTTCAATGCGATCTTTTAATAAAAACCTCTTCTCACTTTCTTGGTGAACGTAGAAGAGCACATCATCATAATTCATCATCAACAGCCGACAGACCGTCCACTGCTAGACATAGCCCTCCCCAAAAGATCGCCACACCGATAGATCCTGCGCTGTTTGCATCCAGCTTCTTCGACCTTCACCAGATCGTCGGACCACCTAAAGGGAGGGCCTGCCAAAACAGTCTTCAAAAAAAAAATGGTCCGACAAAAAGCATACAAAAATTAATAATAATTCTCACCAAGTTATCACTGGGCAGACCTCTCAGCTTAGGATTCAGCACAAACGGTACACCCTCCATCCCGTTGTATCCTCCCAGCGTCTGATAATTAGACGCCCTGGGCAGAGGAGCCGGGCCTTTCCGCCGGCCAGCCGCAGCCGGCGAAGTTGGTCCCGGACTGCCGAGGGGAGACTTCGCCCTCGCCATTTGCGACGGTGACATCGCTCTAGGAGGTTGAACCGGTGCAGTTCTTGTGGGCTTTATATTGTAACACGGACTCAGGCCGACGTAATCCTGATCAGTTTTCAGTTCCTCGAGGTTAGCGTTGGGCGATTTGAGGTTTAGATTGTTGAGCTCGTTGATCAGCGGCGACAACTTGGGTGGCCGCTCGGGGGCGGGTCGTAGTCTGCGGAAGAAGATACTATCATCACATGTCTCCATCTAAAAGCAATAACACTCCTCTAGATACTGTTGATGTAAGCGCTTGAAAGCCATAGCGACTCTTACAGCTCATCTGATACTGGGCTCGTGGACCTGGATCCACGACCTGTTTACTATAACACTGATAGGATGTAAGTCCAACGAACGCTATGTACAAGACTGATTTGATCAATCACACACACATGCACACACCACACACATACGACGCAATGGCCAAGCATCATACACGCCACTCTTAATTTCATATGCACGTATTCAAAATATAAATCCATGCAAACACTGATATCATGAAGCATCAGCCAAACTTGGCCTGTACCCGGTGCAGCCGTCCCACCGCAGCCTCAGCTCGTTGTACAGTTTAACCGATAGCGAGCTGAAATAATATGTTACTGGTAACTGGAATTGGAACACTAGATATAGATTGAATGTGACCGTGGAGATCTTTGGTGATCCAGCGGTGAACGTCTATCGGCTGATGATGACAAAACTCCGACAAAATCACTGCCATAGATAGACGCTGGGTCTATGATCCGTAGTCTGCATTTAAGACCAAATGATAGCAGTGGATGCTCCTGGTCATGGTCCGAGTCTGTACGAGGTGAACAGTGGGTAGAGTCACTCTCATCATCAAGAGAATGTTCCACGTGAAGTACAACGATCACTATGTGGTGTACTACAGACTAGAATCATCATCAGTCGATTGATACTCTGGTTTTTTGCTGTATAAGGTCTCTCCATAGGATTTCCTCATTAATGGATGAAGGTTTCTTCCAAGCCAGTACGTAGACTCAATATTATGAACAGGACACAGGCGTCACCTGGTCAGCCCATTAGTAGGCTAGATTAGGGGACAATGTATTGGTGCCCACCTCCTGTTCGCCTCCGGCGTCACGTTGGTGACCACGTTCTCGTACTCGTTGGGAGCTCCCGTCGGCGACGCGTCCACGCTGCCGCCGCTCAACTTGTAGCACACCATCTTCCCGTTGACCTCTCTGAAAGGGATGACAAACTGTTAGCCACCACTACCACACATGGGATCCCCACATACTTTTATATTTTACCTAACACCATTGCCAAGTCCTTGTTACCATATTATCTGTTCTTTTTTGTGATTAAACCTTCAGGGTAGTTTTGGGTCCCGCTGTGGACATTTATCTGCTGATGATGAAAGGCATATGTCGTTTCGTACTAATTTTCAATTTCACGAACTCCACTCTTCAAGACGAGTCTACATAAAATTGGAACTAAAAAGAACAGAGCTGATGACTTTTAAACTGCTCATTAGTTTAATTTTACGTTAAAAAAAAATTCGATGAAGTGTCCTAAAAAAGAAACTTAGATATGCTCTGAACAAATTCTACTGATAAGCACTCCTGTTTTTTTTATAGGGTATAAAAAACGTGAAACCATTCAATAGTAAACAGTCTTCAAGCTGTTGATGAGATTTTCATCCAAAAACCTGTAGTCCATCTTTGACATCAAATCTCCTCGTTGGTGAATTTATTTGTAACCATTCGATTTAATAGCCCGTGATCAAGATGTTCACTGCCTTACGAGTGTTAAAGGTTCTGCACAACAACTCAAGGAGCCCAAACCAATCCTCACCTCTTCGTGGTGCACCCTGCTAATCAACAATCAAGATTCTAGATCTCACCAACCCACATTGGGTCAGCGTGGTGATAATCCGCCTAAATCCCCCTATATGAAAGCCTACAAAAGTAGGGATCTTTGGAGAGGGGGCCCTATGTCCAGCAGTGGACTGATGATGTTATCGCTTACCATCAGATGAACGTGTCGCTCGTATCGACGTTTCGTAGAATAAAGTAAACAGGACAGGCTGCACAGGGACGTACAACCGGTGCTGGTTCGCGCCTTACCCGGCCAGGAGGAAGCCGCGCGGCGCCTGACGCATCTTTGAGCAGACGATGACGTCGGTGACCGGCGGTGAGTGGCTGGCGGCGGCCGGGCGCGAGACGCGCGTGCACAGCCGCCGCTTGCCCGCGCGCCCCGCCACGCTGTAACCGGCCGGCGCAGCCTCGCGCTCGCCCACCACCGTCACGCCATCCATCACGTACCCAGGTACACCTGCATCACGGCCAAACATAAATAACACCTTAGTTTTTCTAAATTAACAATGTTAGCGAACTACCACAATCCCCTCTAATGTTAAGTGGCGATGTGGTCTTTGGTGGTAAAGCGCATTAACAGCTTATTCACTTTACTATTTGAGACACCCAAATCGTATTAGATCCAGGAGCTGAACATCTTTGTTCTCAAACAACACAACAGAAGTACAATTTAACCACAGTTATAAAAGGCACCACATCCAATTGTGTAGACGAGGGTACAGGTCTCAACGAAAGAAAGGTCACTCGCGACCGACGAGCATACATGAAGACGCTCATGGAAGTGGAGGAAGCGAGAGAGGTGTGCCAGGATCGCAGCAAGTGGAGAGAGGTGGTCTCTGACTACCCCACTGGGAGCGAGGCGTGATATGTATGTAGGTAGGTCTCAACGGATGCACCATGCCCGTCTCAATCGAACAATAGACAATCTGGAGACAGGAAATGTGACAGTAGTTCTAATTACGGAATGTTTTATTACTATAACATAATTAGAAACCATTACAATTACTAATTATATAATAGTCTCCATTTTATTAGTGTAGCGGGAAAAGCAGCTGATGATGTTCTACTTTCTGAAGATGGTATGATAGGAGATCTTACTGTTTTCCACCTGCTCTGCTGGCCAACACCTCCGCGAGTAGACTTGAAAACTGAGTGAAGGTAAGGACCACCCCTTACCATCACTTTCAAGTCTCCAGGTCTTACCGTTCCAGAGATATGGTGATGAGACGATGGTGATGTGTATATATTATATAATAAAAATTAGTTCCCTTATACACCAATCACCTAAAAACAAGTGAACGTATCGACACGGGAACATGAGCATTCAACACGAAATGATCTGTAGATGGTTACAGGATATGCCTCTCCGAATGCACTGATGCTGACCACCGAAGGGGGTTTTAGTGAGTAAGAATCTCACATAACTCTGACTTACCCCAGAATCAAGGTATCTTTCGAAGATTTCCGCCCGAACAAAAAAAAAAAAGATATTTACAGGACATTTTGGTTGTAACTTTTATAAACATTTTGATTTGGTATTGTTTATACGGTTGCCATAGCAACGGCTGCTATAGACAGTCTTCAAGCTTCAAGTCTAATTCTATATTACGGCCGGCAAAGCAGACGGGGATCAGGTAGTATCAAATATATAAATAGTATTGGGAGACAATGTGGACCGACGATCTGGTGATAGTGACGGGAGAACTCTGGACTCGGGTGACATGAGACCGATTAATGTGGCCTCTATCGGCTGATAAGGATATAGAAATTAATTACGAGTATACTCCAAATTTATTTATATAGATGACGTAATGATTAATTGTATTGTAAAGTATGTTAATTGCTTGTCCGTGTCAAGGTCACCGGTTGCTTTCGAATCGGCACCGGCTCTGTACAGGTGGAGGGGCAAGGCCGTCTCCGAGCGCAGGAGCTTTTATGTGGTACTAATTACAAGAGACCTATGTTCAGCAGTGGACGTCGCTTGAAGTGATGAAGATGATGATGATACAGATAAGTTATAATATAGACTTCCTTTGTATAAGATCTAGTTTATAAGTATTTATATTTATATATATAACCCAGTGGATGTGGACAACATGGGACCGATCGATGTGATCTTTAGGAGAAGCCTATGTCCAGCAGTGGACGTCTATCAGCTGATGATAATGATGATGCTTTACATAGTATTTTGTTATTGAAACGACTATAAAGACATTTAAAAGTTTATGATAATTAATGGAGTCCAAAGCACGGTATTAATTTGTTATAATCATATCACGGAAATGTTTTCTTTGTATTTCTATGAAAACATACATATTCATATATACATGTATGTATTCATAGATATAATAACTATAATCATATTGAATCTCAATATCTTTAAAAGGCTATAACCCAAGCAAATCTACACGCTGTTAAACGACAAACCGGATGGTGAAGCGTAGAATCGATAATTTCCTTATATATATATATGAATATGTTTAGAGATGATGCTGTTATGAAGGCAGATTTACAATGTTGGATGGCGACCACCAATAAAACATAAAAACGAATCTAATAACGATGAGACGGAGGCAGTTAATCCGATAGCAAGAGCAGCTGGTTTCCGAAATATGATACCGTTCATATCCAATGACTATAGACGACTAATGCTTGTAATAAAACTATTGTCTATTATATCTCATAGATAATATTGCGATAGAATGGAAACTGGGGGACCTATCATCATCATTTCCACTGCTGGATACAGGTACAAATAGTAAACGTGGTGGTAATTGGTGTAATAGTAAATAGTATAGTAATAACAGCCCATTTACGTCCCCACTGCTGGGGCACAGGCCTACCCTCAATATGAGGGCGATTGGGCCATAGTCACCACGCTGGCCCAATGCGGGTTGGTGACTTCACACATACCTTAGAATAAATTCTAAGTCATGTGCGGGTTTCCTCACGATGTTTTCCTTCACCGTTTGTATCTCGCTGTTGTAACTAAAGTCCACAAATGTACATAACTTAAATATTAAGTCATTGGTACATGCCGAGATTCGAACCCGCGACCTTCGGAATGAAAGCCGCACGCTCTAACCATTAGGCCAGCGAGCTACTTTATCACTTAATTGGTGTAAACGTATAGCAAAAAAAAAATCAAACCATCTCACCGCCGACACAATCTACAGTTACGAAAACAAAGCAGAGTGGTAACATGTTTACCGTTATCGTATTCGGTGCCTATTTTTTTTTTGTTTAACCAAAAAATATCCGATACGAGATACGAGCACAGTTCATTGTGCTCGAAATAGACCTGTAAGGTCATGGAGCACAATGCGTCACGTTTATTATATATCAACTGGATATCAATACAAATTAGAAATGAACGAGTTATTGGTGAGTCTGTAGCCGGAGACCGTATACATAAACGCAGCTCCTATTTCTGTCGACGAACGGTTGTCACCAACATTGCCGTTCCGGTTTGAAAGACGTTGTAGCTAGTGAAATTACAGGGTTAACATTCTACGTGTCAAGGCGACGAGAACAACACAGGGCAGTGTTTATTAACATTGCCTAGCTAACAACTCTGTGTAAAAAAGGTATAAAACACAGAAACCTGGTAACACTTAATTCCCAGTGCAATTAAATTGAACACGAACGCGAAAACGAAACAATGAGGTTCACATGAAGATGACAAAGGCGCTATTGCGCAATGTAAACATCTTAGACCGACGCGCGGCCTTAGAGACGGCTTAATGAAAACTTACTTTTATTACCCCAGTGACGTCATTCACTTTCATTACATGGACAATTACCGTACATCCGCTGCACGTCGCAGCAATCGGTGAAGCAGTTCTCCGTACAGTGTTTTTGATAAAAAAACACATACAACACAACTCACTCCATATCCATGACAACGAAATAAAAAAGTGGCGGCTATAATAAACGCCTATAGATATTTTTTTTTTTATTTTTATAAAAAGGCTCTGCGCAAACTTGTCTCTTAAGCCTATAATTGATTGAGTATATACAGTGGTACCACAACAAAGAAAAGAACCGCCAAAAAGTAAAATGCGTATGTTAAAAAAAAAAAACAATACAAAAATTTTAATTTCTTTTATTGTGCAATGGTTAGAAATTTCCTCGATTATTTTTTTTTTCTTTTATTCTTTAGGAATTTTCTTTTGGACTAATTTAGTGCTCTTCGCTTTATTGGCGATCTTTACAGATTAAACGGAGTCATGGATAATATGAAAGAAGTTATCTACGTAGATAATTAAATAAGGTGAGACAGATGAGAAATAAAATAAAGAAGAAGAAAGAAGTAATATTTGTGGAGCTGAAGAGAAGAAAAGGAATTTTCTAGACGCACCACATACCAAGCTAGGCCTAGTGTGGTGGGAAATGAACCAAAATCCCCCCATACGAATTTCAATCTGATCGATGAGGGAATCTCTAGTAGAGGCTTATATCCAGCAGTGGATGATTAACAGTTGATGATGATGACGTCACTAAGTCAGGAGTCAGTGTCGTCATCTTCTTAAGAGGCCTCTCCGCGGAACAGTTGGGCGGTTGGGTGTCATCGTACTCCATGCAAATATATGACCGGTATGACTTCATAGGTGCTCGTATATGGAGACGTCTAATAAATATACAAAAGACTTGTTAACAACGAGCTGGTACATACGCTTGGTACGAGGAAAATATCTAGATGAGCCGTAAGCACTAACTCATCAGTCACGTCCTAATTGTGGAGTAAATAATAAAAAAAAAACTATATTCATACAAATGAGATGCTGGTTACAATGATGTACGGAACACCATATTGTCCTCCTTGGGCCATAACGCTATTCCTCATCACCTCAGTAATTTCACCAGTTACAACACCCTTCGGAATAATGTTTACGGCACAAATCGGAGCTGATGGTCTCTGGCAATGGAGGCCTACCCCTGAACGCCTAGGTGTTTAGGAATATGCGGTTAACTACAGACATAGGAAGCCTGGTATCCTTATCAATCGCTGACCTAAAAAGTGGACCACTAATTAATTTGATAGGAACCGTGCACAAACATCATTATGACGAATGCGTCATTGGATATAAGTGGGAGCTGATTAATGAGTAGTATATATATACATATAAATAATGTTGAGATTTAAAGGTCTATAGCTGGAGATCGTCTGGGTAGGTACCACCGCAGCGCCTACTGCAGCCGACAAACAGTACTGTGCAAACATTACTGTCATTCAGTTTGAAGGCCGTTGTAGCTAGTGAAATTATTGACGTAACGAGACTTAACATCTTACTATACTGACACGAGTGATAACTTGACATATCATCTCGTAACTTCGCCAAGTACAGAAGCTACGGCGCCCTTCGATCCGGAACACAGTAATGCTCATCGATTACAATAGGTCTCCGGCAGAAGGTATACATTAGTTAGTAATGCTTACCTTCCGATTTGGAGAGGCAAATGTAGTGGCTCGGCTTCTTGCCGAAGAGTCCATTTTGGCGCAGCAGACCGGCGTCGGCGTCTTCGTCGTATGTCCGGCTCACGGGCCAGTATCCGGTCGGGCACTTGGCCACGCTCTCCACGATCTGAAGGGACAGCAGCGGCCGCTCGTCGGGCAGAGCGCCGCCGAGCGCTGACAGGACCTTCGACATCCTCGATCACGTCATACTTCTAGTAAAGCACGCTGTATAATCTCATATCAGTCTTCTGAAATAGCACCTGCAAAGGAGAATACCTAGTTTCAGGTTTTTAATGTCTTATCAAACAAGGATACATGGAGACCAAGATGTTTACCTGATGGTCAAGTGAATACACATCTTAATAAAAGACCATATATATAGGAGATGTAAGGAGCCCAAGACAACTTCCACCTGTACGCGGTGCACCTTGCTGTTTACAGACTCTCACCACCCACCAACTCATTGGGCTCAATGAACTCCAACAAAATGATGTGGAGAACTTTGGGGGAGGGCTGTACCCAGTGGACGTCTGTCGGCTGATGATAGGGGATGTAAGGGTTCGGTAACAACTCACGGGACCCAAGCCAACCTCATCGTCTCATTGTGTAACCTGCTAATCAACAAACGAAGATCCGGCTCCCACGAACCAGCGTTGGGCTAGCGTAGTGGGCAAAGGCTTAAATCCCGGCTCCTGGTACCCGGTGATGCAGACAGCGCAGGATCGATCGATGTAGAGATCTTTTAGTTGAGACCTATGACCAGCAGTGGACGTCTATCGGTTGATGACCATGATAATATACGAGGAGGGATCAAAAAGTAATGAGAAACACATATAACATCGTTGGAATGAAAAAAAAAAAAAATTGGCATAACTCAGATACATATATATGTAGAGAAACGAAGTGTTATAATATATAATATTAAATAGCTGTTTAAAAAAATTAACGACACAAGGGTTTATTGCGATTCGGAGGCCACATTAGGAGGGTCTGCTCCGCCGTCTTTCACTGTCACTGTCGCAATGTGGGCTTCTCAAAAGAGAACGAGCACGGAAGAGGAACACAGAGTCACCACGTCCATCGACGTCAGTCAACCAAAAAAATATTGCGAAAGTCGAGAATTGTATTGAGCGATCGCGATCGAAGAGTTACCATCCGATACTTACTCGTAATTCAAGAAACTGGCATTTCATATGGAAGTATTCAATATATATTGAAACAATCTTTGAATATGAGAAAAGTCTCCGCAATATGGCTGCCGAGAATGGTAACCGATAGTCAACCGAAAGAAACAAATTCGACTTGACATTCCGAAGATATTGGACAAGTTTCACATTTCAACAATGGACACAAGGATAAAGGGGCCATCATGTTGATCCCGAAACAAAACAGTAATCTTCGCAATGGAAACGGAAACGGTCATCATCACCGATACCGAAGAAGTTTCAATCTTTTAGGACTCCAAAGGGATATTGTTGATTGATTACGTGGAGCTTGGGACCACTGTTACAGGTCAATATTATGCAGCTTTAATTCCCAAGTTGAGGAATACCATCAAAGAGGAAAGGGGAGGGAAACTTCGAAGGGGCGTGCTGTTTCATCACGACAATGCTCCCGCGCACAAGTCGGCAGTTGCGATGGCTGTCATTCAGCAAGCTGGTTTCGCATTGGCTGACTACCCCCATTATTCACCAGATCTGGCGCCTAGCGATTTTTATCTCTTCTCCAAATTGAAAGAACACTTAAGGGGAAACAGGTACAAATACGATAATGGGGTGATGGTTGCCGTGGATAGCTTTTTACAGGACCAAGATTAAACTTTTTTTTTTTTAAAGGGATTATAGCTTTGGATAAGCGCTTCACTACTCAGTGTGTAAAGAGACTCGCAGACTATGTACAAATAAAGATTATTAAGTTATCAATAGTCATTATACGAGTATTCTATCTCATTCTCACTACTTTTTGATCCCTCCTCATATATATGTATAGTTGTCTTGAGATATATTCTTCATAGATAACTAGGGAAAGCCCCAATAACCAATGATTCGTATAAATTTAATTGTAAACAAAAGGAGGAAATATTACCCTGCTGGATTACAGAAGGGTAATAAAATACCGGATTAACTCCAACTGGCAAGGTACCCTCTGGAACATCCACGTCCAGCACATAAGGTTTCTTCAGTTGGATTATATCAAATAACCGATTGAGTAAATATATAAAGAAATCATTCAGCCGTCGGGCAATAAACCATATTTATCTGTCTGTCTCGCTCGCACTTACAGGTCTTATGGAGAGGTGTAGTGATGTGCGTAACAATTGTAGAGGTGTATATCGATAACGGGATAGGTAAGATCGATATGCTAAATAATGTTAAGAATTAATAGGAATAATTTTTCGCTACCTGAAAATATATTTTTTTAATTTCTAAGATAAAACGTTTGTTTCGACGTAACCATAGAGAAACATTTTTTTCGCGGTCAGTTTTCAATTCTTTTAAAAACAGGAACACGTTGTGAGTTACTCCGCATTCTCAGATAGCTAAGTATCGATAACGGGTTGCATTGACAATTCAGTTTAAAATGTGTCGACTATTGTATTTGTAACTTGTGGTAGGTCTCTGTTACCCTCCCCACCCCCCACCCCTGCTCTATAGGCGGTGTAGGTTTCTGTCCTTTAGGTTGGTAGATACTTTCCGGACACGGATGCTTTGGTAAGCACCTGACAGTGAAAGGTCGTGGAGCGCAAGTATTAACATTTGCGAATAGGTCCCAGGAGGAAGCTGCAGAAAGGGAAAGTCGTCGTGGACGTCGCAGGAGCCCGAACAGGTTCCTGCTTTGTCATGGCGGTGGGGCTCAGTAGCCGTGGCTTGGTCATTAATGTTGAAAATTAAAGTAACCTAAGACCAGATTCGCCGCAGGGAGTCGAGAGAGTTTTCTCTCTTGACTTCCATGGCCACTGAGCATGGGATCCCCCCCGAATCCGTTGCCCAGGTGTTCATCTAAAAGGCCGAATAAGGTAGCACTGTGTGTTCCGGCGCACCCGTACTGAGGTAGAAAAGAGAGAGTTCTCGTCTCGAGATAAAGCTGCGCGGCACAGGGGGCGCTGGACACGGAGGTGTGCAAAAGCGTTTCCGTGGCCCCGTCATACGGTGACGACGGTGGAACATCGTGGAGGTTATAGTCGGTGCAAGTCCGACATTGCCTGTCCTTGTCCCCGCGAGGGCAGGTATATGAAGGCACTTTCTCATGTAAAAAAAGGTCTCTCAACCCCCTCTCCCTCACCTCTTGGATAGGTTCCCGCCTTTAGTAGCGGTAGGGCTTGGTAGCCGTGGCTCGGTCACCCACGGTAAAGCTAAGAGGAGCTCCTAGAGCTCACCTCGAATGTGCGCTGGTGGTCTGCGGAGACAGGTTTTTATTGCTCTTTGTAGCCGTGGCGGAGTCGCGGCGGATTTGCCACTCTGCCTACCCTCCGCGACTATGCGGTGCCGCATCCGGTCGCGGGGGCGAAGGCTTGGGGTATTTGGTTATTAAGTACGGGCGCTCTATTCTCCGCAGGCGTATAACGGTTGGCGGCGGAACCCAAGCCGATCCGCCACAGGGAGCTAAGAGTTTTCTCTTTTAGCTCCCATAGCCTCTGGCGACAGATTCAAGAGGATCTATTGCATAGGTGACGGTAAGAGGCCGAGAGGACGTGGCGCCATACTTCGGCGCGTACTAACTGAGATTGGAAAGGACGAGTTCACTCTCTAAGATGGGCCTGTGCGGTGCAACGGGCGCTGGCGTTGTTGCGGAGGTGTGTCAAAGCCCCTCCGTAAGGTGGAACATCATGGAGGTTTTAATAGTTATAAGTCTGACACAACCTGTCCTGACTCACACAAGCTGGTGGAAAGTTCAACATTTCAAGTAATGCTGCATTGTTACAAACACACAACATCATTTGGACATCCTACTTGTCTGATCGCTACATTGAATAATAATAATTATGAAGTACTATAATTTGCTTTGAATAAGAGGATACTCTTATTGTAGCAAAAAGAACAAGAAGAATATTCACAAACTGATAAGTGGATTTCTTGTCTATAAATCAAATGTAGATTAATGTTTTTCTTATATTTATAGAACTTATAAGGAGCTGCTGAAAGGCTTTAACAGACCAGACAATAGTTATAAATATAATTTGTTATAAATATATAAAGTTATTGAACTGTATTACTCATTTAAGGAAAAAGATGGTTATTACTGTTACCATCAATATTTAATATAAATTAGTTTAAACATAAAGTACTATATAGCAATTAATGATAAGAAAATAAATAAATAGCTACAAAACTTATGTAAATAAATCCTTCAAATTTTATTCAATTAAAATTTCAAAGGTCTCTCTCATTAGAAATATTTTGCCTCTATAAAACTACTTCTACTTAATAGAGAATATCAAAGAGTATCTTATTAAAAATATGCTTTAACTTCATCAATTCTTTTTATGGTTAATTTCCTACAATTATTGTCTATCACTTTGTATCACAAATATATTAACCTCTACTACTTAAATCAAATAATCTTTTTTCTGTACTGCTGATAATGATAACTGAGGCATAGCTGGTCAATTATTCAAAATGTGCAGATTGTTTTGTAAAAAAAAATTTTGTATATTTTGGAACAAAAAGGAAGGCCTTTATTCTTTTTTACATGATTTGTTTTCTTAATAATTTGAATTGAACTCCAAAAAAAATAATATTTTTATGACTAGTCTTTTTGTATAAAGATATTAATACTATTCACTCACCACATGAAATCGAGTGACAATAGAAACAGATAAGACCATTAATATTTAATGAGTAGTGCTTCTAAATCCATACAAAAAATTCCAGAGGAATTTACATAGGTCAAAATCTATCACTTCTTATAACTCGTAAAATTGCGCCATCGGCGACCGACTTGGCAGAATTCCATGTCATAAGATTCACGAGCACACAGACTCAGTCGCGTGCACCGCTCTTAGTGCACAGGAACTTTATCAATTAAAACAATTGCTTCGTAAGGCCCTCCCACCCAGCCCATTGAGAACATTGACCCCAAATAGATATCTAAGATATAGTAACAAAAAAAATTATCTTACCGTAGTTGTGACATCACATACTGGGATAAAACAAATCCGACACTCGCCTCACTAGGAAAAACCCTTACAGTATCTTAAAATTCAAACAATGAATGGAGACACTTGTAACGTAGAAAAAATATATTAAATAACGCTATAAATACAAATTACACTAGCAATTTCATTTATTTTCATTTCATTGTTTAAAAAGAAAGTCATAACTTTTATACAATTCACTTTTCTTATTATATTTGACAACAAATTCCGTCCAGCTAAGTCGAGTAGTCACAGACCTTTTGAGCTACAACAAATAACAGAAACGAGCGTGTTGCCATTACACAGCCATGTAATGATTAAAATTAAATTTGTTATTATGACAAAACAAAATATTTTTTCATAACAAAATGTACATATGTAATAAAAAGGTATGTAACAAACCCAATGTGTTAAATTTTATTATATAATAAAATATTTACTATTTGTAACTAACTGACGATAATAATGATATCATATCAATTTAATTTAAAAAGGAAATGGAGATTTTATTATCGAAAATTTAAAGTACATGAGTTTTCAGGAAATAAAAGTATTTTTTTTTGTCTAAAAAATAAATGTACTTTTTGACGTGTCCTTCTTGAAGGTCGTATGTTAAGCAGAAATAAATCATTTCACCTGGAATAAGACTGTGATAGCCTAGAATAAGTTTAAAAAAATTTTTGACAGCCGAAATTTATTGATTATGTATTTTTTTTTATAACTAATACTACTAACAAATGTTTAAAGTACCTATTAATAAAAATTATTCTTATGATCATTACAAATATACACCATTGCTGCTAGTGAATTAAGCATTAATTTCGCTTTATCGAGCATCACACATAATTTCGATCTCTACTAACTGTTTATTACATTTTTTATGATATATTTTTATAACATAAAACACATTTTCATTATTAAATTAAAAGACTTTTTCTCTAGTAATTATTTATTGTATCATAATACATAACATCTATTAAGCTACATTGTGATAACAACTGATAGAATGACCCATTAAAGTAAATGTGATCCTATCCAAACAAAATCCAGCAAAAGCAAAAGAATTACAAAACAGGAAAACCACAATTTAATTCATAATTTAATTAATGTAACATTGTTTTAACTGCTCCCAGGGCATATGGCAAAAAGTAAGTCTACTTCTCCACTTAGTTAAGTAGATATTAAAGTACATCAATAAATGTTGGGATAGTATAGAATAATTATGCTCCAAGAGATGCTTTCCATTTCATTTGTTCATTCAAATCTTTATATAATACTAATCAACATATCACATATGAGTAATTTTATGGGATAAGTGCCTTCTATTCAAGAACCTTGAATGGTAACACTGTTGCTTCTGGTGTTCCCGATGATGAAGTGAAGTATGGTGTCACATCCGTTAGATAGTTCCTAGGGATAAGTCCAATTAGCAATGCTATTTTAGCAGCTATGGGAGCTTTCTCTTCATCGTCTATTATTGTGTCCTGGTCAGGCATTACCTGCAAATTGAATTTTAAGTTTTATTGTTCATATATTAGAATAATTTTACACACTAATGGTAAATACATTAAAAAATTACTATGCTCACCTTGTCAGCAATATGCTTTTGGATCAACCCATCACCACCGACGTAGAATGTTGAGAAGCCATCATACCACCTGATAATAAAAATTAAAAACAATAACAAATTGTGTTATATAAAACATAAACATAAACATTGGATGGATGGATGAAAACATAAACAGGTAGGCAAATATAGAGAAATACATGTCATCTTAATGTTTGTTCATTCAATACTTACATCTCTTGGTCTTTAAAAACTTGTTTCATATCCCATATTTTATATTTCCAAAACATGAAGAACACCTTTAAACCAGATATACCTCGGATCCGCCATCGCATTCTGTAGTAAATGAACATACAACAATTTTAAAGCAGCAAAAATAATATTCTATTAAAGGTACCGAGATCTTTATTGTATACCTTGGACCGGCAGTACAAATCTTTTGATTTACAATGACATTAGTATGGATAATTAACTTCCACTGTATCACACTCATTGCCATAAAGCAATGAATTTTGTTGGATATTGATTCCTTATGACAAATATGAAGTTGTACATCACATTTACTATATGATAGTAAACCCTATTCTTTTTTATATCACTAGAACATGGTTTGTGTTTACAGAGATATTTAATTTCACTTTACTAACTTCATTAAAGCTATAATAAAGCCTAGGAGTATAAGTGGTCCATCATACTAGTCAACAAACAAGACTGGCTTCCACCCACCACATGCTAATGTGGTGGAAAGAGCTTAAATCACTCACAGGAAACCCTACAAATGACAACCATTAGTGCCTGCAGACTGGAGGTCATGCTAACTGTAGCCACTGGAATGGGACTGCATCAGACGTGATTTTGTAATTTGATATGGAAATCTGCAGGTGCAGCCTATGTCCAACAAATGATGTCTTCTATAGACTGGTGATTGAATAAAGCTACTAATGGTTATATTAGATTTTAATCTGTTACTTACTTTATAGAAGAGTCCTCTGGATGTACGGTTATTTTCAAAACTTCAAATTTGACATATGCGAACTTCAAATGACCTACAGTACGAAGAAGTGCTACTTGCTTTACATAATGAAATAAACCACTGGAAAAAAAATATGTTATTTCATAACTCAGACATTTATTTAGGGACAGAAATAATTATTTAAAAATTATAATTTAATTTATTTAATTAACTTAGGCTTAATATCCGCATGTATGAATAATTTAAGATAAAAGCTATCTGTTTGGGATAAGACGGGCTTGGTGTATTACTATATTCTACCTAAGTACTAAAATACTCACATGGTAGTGATACCTCTAATGTTGTTAACAAAAATCATATTCGGATGATAAATAGAATAGTCTAAAGGTTTAATAAACAAGTTAGGCATCTGAAAAAAAATATTTATGCATTAACATAAAATTTTTTTGTATGTACATATTACTTCCTCAAAGGGAGTGGCAGAAGTGTTAACAAACTGAAGAGGTATACATGGAGCAACAAGTTGCACCAAGTGTCTGACAAATTTCAAATCTTATTCTATATTACACAACCAGTAAATTGAGCAGAGAATAACAAGTTCATTATTTATCACTGGCATTTATTCCATCTATACTTAATTTTGCTAATAATGTGTAGAGATGGACATAGGCCTATGTCCAGCAGTGGACATCTATCAGCTGATGATGTGATGTGTAGAGATGTGCATGACATTTCAATGAGCATATTCATGAAGTGACTAAAGTTACAATGTTGATACAGAAGTATGTTGTACTAACATATTTAAAACAATGCTTTACATCTCCATGATAATTGTGTTAGCTAGTGTCCTTCATATTTTAAGACAGTGATATTTTTATACAACTTGTTACCGACAGGAACATTGTTTATTGGGTATATTTCTCTTTAAGAAGAAACTGGTCAAATTACCAATATAACCCTAATTATATATTAAACTTTAACATAACTAATAAAATTTAAGGAACTTACAGTACTAGATAGGACATTAAAGACTTTAGTCAATTGCTCTTCACTAGGCTTCCCATCAGCATTTCTTTCGCTAGCTGACTGTGCAGTGGTTGTTGGTGCAGTTGGTGCACTACAGTAAGCAATAGCTCTTGTTTCAAATTCAGATAGACAGGTAGGTTCAACATCCTGTATAATTTTAATAGTACTATAATAATGATCACATAGCATTAAAAATTTATGATAATTATATATCTAATGCTAAATACTTATAAATTATAATTCTATATTGAACTTCATGATACGCAACCCTAAGGATAGATAAACTCTTTATTTTGCTTACATTAGTGTAGATAGTTATGCTTGTAATTTATCCATTATTTGCACTACACAAGTAGCAACAGGTTTTCCCTTATTATATATGTATTTATAAGTATCATTTCTATCTAGTGCCAAGTTCAAGTTTTCATTAAATATTAATAAACTTTTTAAAAGCACTATAAAATTTTACACTCACCTCATTGCATTTGCTAAAATCGAATTCATTCAAACTATAGGGCCTGTCTTTAAAATTAAATGGAATTGTCTTTTCAATATAATCATCAGATGTCAAGCCTAACGATTTTATTCCTAAGCTATCATTATTATAATTGTCTACGACGCAACCAGACTCTTCAACATTTCCTTTAATTAATTTATGGTTTGATGATCCTTTCGAAGTTTCTACTGAAACATTTCCGACTGCAAAATCGTAAGGATGCACATTGTCGCTGCCCTCCGACCCGTACTTCACTGCTAGTTGACAGCTGGAGATACGACGGCGATCTAGGAACTAAAAAAGATAACTTATGATTATCGTGTTATACCTCGAGGTCACAAAATATTGTCAAAAATGACAAATATTATTTCCTTGTGAATACCTAAGCGACCCGAATAATATTAAAAATAAATACAAATACTTACATCTTCCAGAAATTGTGTGCGCACTGGAATCTTCCGAGACAAGCGGTTGGAATGACTTCTTGTCGAAAAGAAGCCATTTAGCGGTAACACTTTGTGCGAAAATGAACGTAGACAAATAGCCATTTTACACAGCTATAAGGTAGACCCCTAAATTTGAGGACCACTCATAAGGAATTCGCTATTACAAAATACATAATCGAAAAATATCGAATGATCAAAATGAGCCGCACATGACAGTAACATTTTTAATTATCTTCATGACACTAACATCGGGTTCGAAGCCTATAACAAAACAACATTTTTATTTGATTTATTATTAATCATAAATTCTGTATTTAGCAATATTTTTAAATTTATAAAATTTACGTTAACATGAAGTAAGAAGTGAAAATATTAAACATGTGCTCTAAAAAACATTGCGAAAATTTTAAGTTTTTATCAGTTGTCATTTTGACGTAACATTTGCAAATAAGAAGCGATTATAATTATTGCGAATTTACAATAATCGTAAGCAAGTAACATAGCAATCTCAGAAATAAAGAATAATTTGTAGAAATATATCACAATGAATATACAAAAAGTAATAAATAGAGTGTGTGTACAGACTTTGATTCCTAACGTTAAAAAGGTGAATTATTAACAATTACACACCCGTGTCTTATAAAACGAATGTCCAAAAAAATTAACATGCAACACGAAATAAAATATTTATTATATTTTCCAGTCTGCTTCCTTAATTTCTTTTAGAATGAAGCACGACAAAAATGATCTCGAAGAACACCGTAAGAAACTCATGGGTCGTAGCTTACCTGAGAAGAAACCTCTGCCTGGCGTAAAAAGTATTATACTTGTTGCATCTGGAAAAGGTGGTGTAGGTAAAACTACCACTGCTGGTAAGTACCATTGATAATGTTATAATTATACTCTGATATATAATGTAAAGTGAATTTTCATAGATATATTGCAATTAAATTCTTTTCATTTTATACTGCATTTATTTTTGGGCTTTTATTCTATATGTATTATAACTCTACTTCAATATTATGTTTAATGAATTATGGCATTTAGTTCCAGCTTATGATATTTAATTAAAATCTTATTTAAAAAATTATACAACTTAATTTTAATTTTTAAAATTTATAATACTCCTTCCACAGTTAATCTCGCATGTGCTATGAAGGTGATAGAACCAGACAAAGAGATAGGACTCTTGGATGCAGATGTTTTTGGTCCATCTGTTCCTCTTATGATGAACATTAGTGGAGAGCCAATGCTGAATGATGAGCACCTAATAGAGCCATTACTAAATTATGGAGTTAAATGGTACAATGAAAATGAGTATTAAATCAATAATGTTTTTTAAATTATCACCTTTTTGGAAATAGTAAATATGATGTTTGATGATTGAACAGAGACACAAATTAATGAAAAATTTGTTTCTCTGTTCAATCATCAAACATTTTTTTAATTTTTATTGAGTATATAAGTAGTAATTGCCTTGGACTTATACAGAATAGGTTTAATGTTTTATTACAAAATTACTATAAAAGAATACTAAAGGGAGTTGTACCTCTTTGGCGCTTATGTCTGCCGTAGTATGAAATATTAATAATTTACTTCATATTTATACAAGATCACATTTTGTTACCTATTATACATTTCTTTTAAAATTCATTAGGTCTTTATTAACTTCATTTTGCATCATTATAAATAAAATTTTTCATCGTTTTCGAATCAGTTTGTAGTTACGGTATGTTTTGGATGTAAATTAATAAAAATTTTTTGAAATCGCAGAGATAACATGTTGTTATAAAATGTGTTTTTAGTATGTCAATGGGACTTCTTGTCTCTGGTGAGAATGCAGTGGTGTGGCGTGGGTTGATGGTGATGCAGGCTCTAGACAGGCTAACTCGTCATGTGGCATGGGGACCACTGGACTGTCTCGTGGTGGACACTCCACCAGGAACTGGGGATACACACTTATCACTCGCTCAAAACTTGCCAATAGATGGTAATAATTAATTTTTTTATTGGTTAAAATTCAATTTAGGTAATGTGTTGGAATATTAAACATTTCCGTTTTTTTCTAGGTGCACTTGTAGTTACTACGCCACAGTCAGCAGCTCTGCAGGTGACGAAGCGCGGTGTTAACATGTTCGAAAAACTAAAAGTCCCCATTATAGGTTTAGTGGAAAACATGTCCCACGCCATATGTTCCAAATGCGGCACAAAAAACTTCATATTCGGCAATGAAACAAGAAAAACTGCACAACAAATGAACCTCGACATTATCGAAAGTTTCGAAGTAGATTCAAACATGTCCGAGTGCATAAACAGCGGCAAGCCGGCGATATACGCACTCCCGGACAGCATCCACTCGGAGAAGTACAGACAGTTAGCGAACAAAGTGTTCAAATACATAGCCGATAAGGATAATAAAGAAGCTAAAGCCGGGGAACAGTAGGCCTCATAAAATATTTACAAGCAGTTGTTGGATTTTATTTATTATTAAAATTTTACAAATATATCAGTTATATAAAAGGATTTTCTATTTCACTTACATGATTATAATAAACACTATGTCATACCGCACAGAACAACTCGACATGTTCCCGAATGCACAACCTCTGTTAAATAAAACATTGTCCGACTGTTTCATATTTTATTATAAACATTTAGATTTATTTGGAAATTATATTTTCCTCGTGACCAAATTGTGATACTGTATTAAAAGAAAAAATATTACTATAAAAATATTGTCTTTTTTTATATAGAAATCATAAATTATTACAATGAATCCAGTTTTAAATAAGCATTTTGTTAATAGCCGAGGCTCTTAAAGCTATTGGAATACATTTGTAGATTTAAAAAATATCCATTTTGTTAAGGAAATAAACACTACAGAGTTTTCAGTCAATAAGTACAAAAATTGCATTATGTCTATACACAAACATTTATATGACGGGGTAGCGACTACAGTGAAAAGGAATATTTCTAAAGCTCATCAGAGAATGTTAACCGACAAGCAAACATTTTGTAGTTATTACTTTTTAATTGAAATTTTTATTTAGTCATGTCATTACGCTTTCCTTAATATATATATTTAATTTGAGAGAGAACGACAATTAAAAATTCATTGCAACATATGTGGATCTAATCCAGTCCCGAATCGTATAATGATAGTTAAAACAGACTCGTCTCACAATAACACAAAACAACTACTTGTCATTATTTTGCAAATGTAACGATATCATTAAAACAGTGGATATATTCAAACATAAAGATACCTTTCGAAACTTAATAAAGAATGTATGTATTTACTGTTGCAATAAATGTTATAATGAATATTTTCTATCGCATAAACTATTACAAACGGCTATAGTTAGGTGAATATAAAAAAAAAATAGTCTACTGCACGGGTTCATAGTTTCATTCGAAGTAAGAAGAAATATATGGAAGGGTTTTTTGTATATGATATATACATATATAAAAAATACTACAAAAGAACTAAACTACAAACTCGTTTTAATTGTAAAAATATATTTCTTTTCTTAAACCTTACCATTAAGGAACAGGACATCTGACCGCTTGCTGTTAAAGCTGATGTTAAGTAAAGGCAGTTTTCTTTTTTCCGAACAAACACTTGATACAGCAAAGATCAGATCATTATATTGATTGTTGCACCAAATGTATTCATATCACATATAAAAGCTGATTGCTTTATAAAGTTACTATCAATATATCACTTTGTCTAAATTAAGAGATAAAAAAAAAAGTACTGCACTATAATTGCGTTATATATTTAATTTTTTTTAAATGAACGAACCGATCACCCGCGCAGTAGACTCGATGAGAACAGTTCCACGTCAGCGTATTTACACAACACCAGATAATTAACTTCGTCAGAGCCACTGCACCATGTAACAACCTCACTATAATATCAACAGTCCTCGCGATGCGGTTGCTGCCGCTCTCGCCCCTACCACTTCTTCTTGTGCTCGTCCATACTCACACCTCCGGGTCCGAGGTACACGATCATCAGTAAACCGCCAATTACTGACAGTGTCTGTAATAAAAGAAAAATTGTTCATTATATCGATCACCATTACAAATATAACCAATGGTTATTATATTTAGGAGAATGGACCGTTCCTTGGAGGAGGCCTATGTCTAACAGTGGACGTCTATCGGCTGATGATGATGATATTTAGGTGATGAAGGAATGGTCAATCAGCGTCAAATCTAGTAAATGTGGTATACTTCATTACTGATAGTAAGTACCACCGCAGCTCCTATTACTGTCAAACAGTATTGTGTAAACATTACTGTGTTCCAGTTTGGAGAGTACTGTAGCAAATGAAATTATTGAGGGGAAGAGACCGTTTTATATGTCAAGGCGACGGGCATTATATGGTGCAGGGTTTACCATCGTAACCATCAGGTGAACGTCATGCTCGTTCTGGCGCTTCGTCATCATTACGACTAAATTTTATACGACTCTAGAGGAACAGTTTAATTAAGAATATCAATATATAACAGCCAGAATATTCTCTTCTAGCACCATCATCCGCTAGACTTCCACAGTTGGACATAGGCCTCCCTCAAAGATTTCCAAATACAGTCAGCCTCCAGTACCGCTGGACACTAGAGGGGCTATCTTATGTGGCGATCATAGGGGGTGTTGGCCATTTCTCATCTCTTACGGATTGGCGGGAGCCAGGGCCTCATTTGTTAATTACCATGGTGCACCACAAGCAGGTGAGGATACAGGTCCCGTGAGATGTTGTGCGGGACCCCTTACACCCCTAAGCACATTGACACTTAAGTATGATTCCACATGATTAAGAGGCAATCAAGAAGTAGAATCAAATGTAAATGAACCTAAGCATTATCTTCAGATTTTCACTACTCAGATTAACTTGGGACAATTTATTGGACAGCCTTGTCTCTTAAAGGTGAGACAAGTCTGAAATTTACATGATGGTGAGTGTCAATGAGTTTATACTTAAAATGCCACCAGGAGGCTGTACATACCTGGAAGAAGTCATACTTGAGGAAATCCCTTAGCGGTTTGTATGACGGCACTGTCCACCACGCATTGTGATAGAGATTAAGTACTGTGAGCACCAGCACCAGCATCAATGCGGAGAGCTTCGTTCTGTAGCCAATAGTGACTAGGATCATGAGGATGCTGCCTAGAAGATCCTGAATGATCTGAAACATAAAAATTTATTGTACATATGAACAATAAAAGAAAAAAAAAATTTGCGATTGTACTACTTTCAATCATCAATTGGTGTTAAACTGGGTTTGTGGTACTTTGTCATCAAATAATTCTCAAAGTAGAGCATTTAAAGGAAAGTGCATCAGTTGCTATCAGGTCCCTGTTCCACTCACCAAAAACTTGATTAATAGTATATCATTTTTAAGTGGTCGACGTATGGACGCTTGTTGGAATTTGTCTTCCGTTATCATCATCAACCGCGACACGTCCACTACTAGATATAGGCCTCCCTCAAAGATCTCCACATCGATCGATCCTGCGGTGCCGCAAAACCACGCACTAGGAGTCATCGTCTATAGTTTCATATTGGGGGGGGCATTTGGGCCTTTTCTCGCCACGCTCGCAGCATGCCGGTTGGTGGTAACCAGACCCTCTTTTGTTGATTAGCAGGGTGCACCACGAGCAGGTGAAGTTGGCTTGAGTCCTTTGCGTTCCATATCCTCCTTTTGTCAAATTATTATGGTACAGAAGTAAGCTGCCGAGCGGAATCGAGAGAAGGCAGATGCCGATCGGAGACGATGCCGTCGTGGCGCTGAATAGTATTCCCTTATTATAATGGGGCCTTTGGGGTAATTAGCGGTTAGGATAGAGGTTCTCATCGACTTCTAAACCCTGACGTGGACATTGGCTGGACGTGGTCTGCGGTCATTGCAGTAGTACCCACGACACTGGTAGGGTCTGCCATAAAGCAGATCCCGGGACGGGCTATTCTAGCATAGCGCTATCGAGGCCGCGGTTAGGTTCTGAACAGAGGTCTCGCGACCTCTCCGATCGCCTAAGGTGACCACGAAGGGGGTTTTAGTTTATAAAAATCTCCACGTATCTCTGACTTCCCCCCAGAAGGCAGAGTATGTTTTCGAAGATTTGCCCCCAAAAACCAAAAAAAGGGGCCCGTGAGTTGTTATGCGGGACCACGTCGTAGAGGTGTTCAATTAATTTCTGTAACGTCAAATGTTTTGATGATTATAAGGCTTCATCTAACTACCCTGGCTAGCCTTTACAGCCGCCATCATTAGTAAATATATACAGCAACTCAAGGAGAGACCTGATAATCATTCATGATCACATCCTCATAATGATGTAAATAAAAAGCACAGGACTCATATAGACGCACTAGACATATTTATTGAATATATGAACTTTAACAAGGTAATAGAAAGATCTGAACAAGCTGAGCCGGATACGTCGCTTCAGGAGATTTCTTAATAAAATAATCACAGCATTACATAAACCAAAAGTTGTCATTCCAGTCGTGGATCCAGGTCCACTAGCCCAGAATCAGATGAGCTGTAAGAGTCATTACTTTCAAACGCTCAACATCTTCAGAATACAGATTAATTTCCAAACATAACCAATACATCTGCGACCTGATTACATAATCAATATGTAAATATCTGACTCCCCCATTGCGTATAATTTGTGGGGGGGATGAAATGCGTCACTAGACGTATTGAATAATGGAATTAATTCCACAACGTGGGTTCATTATAATAACTTATGAATATTCAGCATCTAGTTAAATAAAATGACAGTGGACTGTCACTTCACTTCAGACAAGTACATCGATAGCGTCCTTCTGTTTATGTATGTTGTGATAAAAGAATGTAAAGGTTTCCATACAAACGTCATCAGGTTGAAAGGACCAAAGAATTTTTCAAGTATTTTTTTTTTTTAAATGAATAAAAAAGAATCTCTTCAGTGATAAATAATAAAAAGAAATATGATTATGTTAAGCTTGCGACAAACACCTGAAGTAATGACCAAAACCACTCTGTCAGGAGTGATACCGACGAGGAAGAAGAAGGACGATCACTTGGTATTAATTGATACCACCTAATCACTCCCTGTGCTGATCATTCGGAGATGAGATGTTAAATTGGGTGACTCCAATAGTATCCTTGGATACAGCACCAACACGTAAACGCAGTCAAGAATGAATCAGGGATCACCACGTTGCAACGTATATGGTCAATTGAAGCTTTCGAGTTCAGAAGATACTTGACATAACCTTACCTGTAAAAACGAGACTTCGAATCTGAGCAGCGTGATGAACATGAACGCGAGCAGTATACGCCCGGCGAGCTGGAGGTAGGTCTTCGGTTTGTTCTCGCCGAGGCTCGGCACTCCGGCGAAGAGGCTTCGGCCCTCCGCGCGGGCTTCCGCCAACACCAGCAGCAGGGCGCCGATGAGGGCCAAGTTGCGCAGCAGGAACTGCATGTCCCATAGTATGCTGTACGCGAACGTCTGCAATGTTTCAATAATAATTATCAGGCGAGGAGTATGTTGATGTCGAGGAATATCGATGATGGAATATCATTTGGCACCAGCTATGGTTCCTATTGCTCTATAATCATTGTTAACGGTCCTATCTCCGCAGGATGAGGTCAGTGTCCTCAAGTCTTCTAATAGTATGCTCCATGTTTGATCTAATTTTATTATTTTTAATCGCTAGAAGTACTGATTGCCGATGGAGCACCAAGGTCCTAGAATGACGACCGAGTACCGGAAGACAGGCCCTCCACCAGGTAGTCCGACGATCTGTTTAAGGTTGTGGGGAGCGGCTGGATGCCGGCAGCGCAGGACCGGATCGATGTGGAGATCTTTGAGGGAGGCCTATGTCTAACACTAATCGTCTTTTAGCTGATGATGATGATGATGATATATTAATAAGGGATTCTTAGCTAGAGGTAGTAGAGGTAGTTTCGAGAAGTGTTTTTTTTTTTTAATTAAGCGACGAAACGTGCCGTTCACCTGATGGTAAGTGATAACAACGTGGCGCCAATTGAGATGGTATTGACAGTACCATCGTAAGAGGCTGAGTCTCGTTACTCCAGTAATTACACTATCTACAGCACCCTTCAAACCGAAAAAGTAATGTTTGCATAGTACTGTTGTATGATATTCATTATCAATCGATAGACGTCCACTACTGGACGTAGACGTACCCCGAAGACCTCCCACGTTTGTGTAGGGATTCACATGGTGGGATTTGGAACTTTTCCCACCACGCTAGCCTAAAGCAGGTCGGTGGGAGCCAAAGCCTCGTATGTTGGATCCCGTGAGTTTTTGTATGAGATCCCTTACACTCCTCTACGTTGTATGATATTTGATGAAATAAATTTATTATGAATCAATTTTTATATGCCAACCGGAAGTTGAGAGTGAAAAAAACGATCTTGATTTAATAAAAAAAAAACTTCAAGGTGGTACATATTATTAATGGCGGAAGACTTGATTAAATTTATTCAATTTAATCAGTACAGGAAACAGACGGTCCATAATAAACATAAAGCAAATTGCTCGTGCACGATGAGTTTGGGAAACTCCGCCACATCCTCATCTCTCAAATACCCCAATGTCTGAAGACGAGTCTTTAACCAGTGCATCCTTACTGACGGCGCTGAGACATGGCACCTAACCATCGAGCTGGTCCACCGATTCAAAGTAGCACAGCGAACGATGGAGAGAGCTATGCTTGGCATTTCTCTAAGGGACGAAATCCGGAACGAAGAAATTCCACGGAGAACTAAAGTTTTCTACGTAGCTGAAGTGGCAGTGGGTCGGCCATGTCTGTCGTGTCAGTGACGGCCGATGGGAGGAGAAAAGTCTTGGAGTGGAAGCCACGTATAGGTCGCAAAAGCGTAGGACGGCCTTCCTCCAGATGAAACGACGGCATGATCAGGACGGTCGGAAGTGGATGGATGCGAGAGACTGGCACGTTTGGTGGAAGAGATTATAGAAGGACTATATTTAGCAGTAGATAAACAAAGGCTGATAATGATAATGTTTCTAAGATCGGTAAAAAAATATGAAGCCTCGGCATGGGGCTGAAAGTGAACAACCGATGCGAAAGAGTAAAGCGATTAATTATATATTTGTTTATTTCCTTGTTAGTTGCGCATTTGGCTTGCATGTCTGCTGTGACACATCACTTGGTGAGAAGACGAACAGCGCCAAGAGTCAAGGTACAAGAAAAAAAAATAAACACAGACGAGACTACACAATACATATTTAAAATTAATAATAAAACGTAACTCACACTTAACTATAATAAAAACTATTTTAATAATAAAACGCGTTAGTTATATTTCAGTGTACTAAAAACTTTTTCGATCGCGGGACCGATTGATGTGGCGATCTTTGAGGGAGACTAACCTATATCCAGCAGTGGACGTCTATCGGCTGATGATGATGTTGGGGAGATTTGAGCCATTTCCCACCACGCTGACCCGATGAGAGTCTATGGGAGCCAGAGCCTCGTCTGAGATGTGAGGTTGGCTTAGGTCCCGTACGTTGTTGTGCGGAACCCCTTACAATCCCAATTCAATAGCTTGCATAACCTTAAAACTGGAGAGTTGCAACCAAGCACAGATCTCCACAGTGTAGGCAACAGTCAGACAGACATCTAAGTTTTCTCTTTCTGCATACAACATTCTACCGGAAACGTTACGCACGAATTAGGCAATAGAGATATAATCAAGATGGCGGCCCGAATGACCTTTGACCTGTATTTTATCACCGTATAGTATTTTAGTATACAATACATAAATATTATTAATAAGACCATTAGAATATATTATGTATTTATCTTAGATGAAATTAATTTTCAGAATCTTCATCATCATCAACTGTCAATTGATGTCCACTGTTGGACTTAGGTCTCCTCCAAAGATATACATACAGTTCATTGAGGGCAATTGGGTCTTAGCCCGCCACGCTGACCCAGTGCGGGTTGAGTGGTCAGAGCCTCGACTGTTATTCAGCAGGGTGCACCGCGTGCAGATGAGGTTGACTCGGGCTCCGTAAGATGTTAGGCGGGACCCCTTATATATACAATATATATGATAACGATTATATACGAAATATTATGAAATAGTTGAAAATAGTATATAATATTTAATCACCTGTAAAACGACGATGAAGAACAGGATACCGCAGGCGATGTCGACTTTCATCCTGCCCAGCACCATCACGCACCCGCCCAGCTGGCCCACTAGGTTAACGATCTGCCAAAAAAATAGAAAATGGTCTATAAAAATTGATCATCTTCCCTCCTCCAAAGGTGTCCACGTCGATCGGTCTAGCAATGTCCGCAACCAGCGGCTTCCCACGATCTTCACGCAATCAGCATGGCCTCCAGTACCGCCGGGCACCTAGTACCCGTCGCTTGTAAAGGTTCATAAAGGGAGATTGGGACCATATGACATAGTAAATATAACCAATATGAAAGATTACATGGTTCGATTCCGAAGACATATCACTGGTGGTATCTGCTGCCTGATACCGTCTACGTGGTTACTACCGCAGCGCCTGTTACAGCCGATAAACAGCAGCGTGCAAACATTACTTAGTTCCAGTTTGAAGGGGGTTGCAGCTAGTGAAATTAATGGGATAATATTTCAATAGTTCAACTCCAACCGAACACACTTGACCATTTTCAGAGTTATTGCACCCGGCATATTTTTATATATATTTTCCACACATCAAAGTCAAGCAACTTTTTACTCTTTGACTTCCTTACCACAACACTTCCACGCAAAGGGGTACCCAGATATTTTAAGCAGAGTTATCAAACTACACCTGAAGTTTCTGTGCTCATCTATACTTTTTATTCAATTTAGCAATCAGACGAGCTGGTCGTTCATCTGATAACAAGTGATGCGCCCGCCCAAAAGAACGTGGCGCTAGCTGAAGATATACTACGCTACATTGTCCTCCGAGCCATCAGACGTTGAGTATCGTTATCCTAGTAAATATACTAGCTACAGAGCGCGGACTGGAACAGTAGTGTTTGGCGGCAAAAAAAGGATCTGCTATGGTTCTATTTTACCAAACCACACCTACAACTATTATCATCGGTACTTAAAAAGACTTTTTCTCAACTTCATACGGTTATATTAGTGATAGTGAGACTAGAAATCGTCCACCAGCTATTTCGGGTATCCTCATTCAGAATACCTTACGGATGTTATATTATGTCGCAGGGACATAAGATATCTCGTTATCTCAATAATTACTGCGCAGCCTCTTTCAAATCGGAACACGATAATGTTAGCACACTACTCAGCACTGAGGTAGTACCTACCTAGATTATCTCCGACAGCAAGTACTTGATACTATCAATTTATTATTATTTGAAAAATTCCTGAAATTTCGAAAGAGTAAATAATACAATACAAACATCAGTATAAAATATAACACCAGAGATAAGAGAGCAGGCAGAAGTATAGTCAATAAAACAATTTCAAATAACTGTCTACAGTACAATTGGAGTCGATAAATGCGGCCCGCTACCGCTGGCACGACGCAAGTGAAATTTAAAAATGGAACGCTGTCGCTTTCATTAACACAGTCACCGCGTCACGTCTCTGACCGCTTACGAAGTAACCCGCTACGAAAAAAAAAGAAAAAATCTGTGCCGGAGTTTTACAATTTTTCTTTTATCGTCTGTCAACGTTTTTTACATCGCATAATTTTTTATCTGTTCCTATTTCAAGTTAACCGCCGACTGTTTTATCGATAAAAAAAAAAATGTATAACATCTAGTAAAAGCCCGCCATGTCAGTATTGACTGCTGTTCTAGTTACATTAAAATCGTCTAATTATTATCAATGTTTAATTGTTTTTTTTTTTTTTTTTTTATATAGTCACGCCTTTTCCCCAGTAGGAGTAGGCAGAGGTGAATAAACACCCATATATCGCCAGATGTGATCAGATTAGGTCCCATGTAACAGGGGGCGAGCCTGTTGCCACTTTATTGGGACCACTACACACACACACACAAAGATGATATCAGTGTGCGGGTTTCCTCGCGATGTTCTCCTTCACCGTTTGTATCTCGCTGCTGTAACTAAAGTTCACAAATGTACATAAATTAAATATTAACTCATCGGTACATGCCGAGATTCGAACCCGCGACCTTCAGAATGAAAGCCGCACGCTCTAACCATTAGGCCAGCGAGCTACTTTTTGTGTTAATTGTTATGGAATTACTGTTTAATTGTTATGGAAATTGTATTTAACAATGATAATTGCATGCACGGTGTCGGTGTGTATGGACTATTTGGACTCCGCGCCCAACTTCACACCGTTGGCTGCGTTCACACTGCTGCGCAACAAAGCAACAAGCTATCGGCATCAGACACTTAAGCTGCATATGAATAAGATAAATGAAAATGGATTTTCATTGTTCGCCAATCACGTGAAAACTAGTGAACGTATCGACTTGCGTTAATTTCATTGTTTCTTCATTATGTTATTTTTAATTAACTTTTTCATTTCGTATTATTTACGCGGTTGCTGTAGTAACGGCTGCTATAGAAAATAATTTGCGGCTGCGGTTGCTCTCAAACTCAAGGAACATTTCAGACAAATTTCGAGTCTAATTTTATATTACGACCATTAACACTAGAACTACCAAGGGGGGGGGGGGGGGGGGTTCAAAATGACTTGTTTGACATTTCTTATAATTAACTCGTTTCAGGTACATTTTGTTTCTGAAAATTTTATACGACTTTTTCTAAAACATACAAATAATTCTGTAGAACAGTTTTCTTTTTTTTTTTATTATTTTGTTGTAAAATCGTATGCAGTATACCTACATATACCGAGATGAAGTCATTTTGACCCCCCACGGAACAAGGTTTTCGGTGCTGTACTGTTGTATTGCGGAAACTATTTGTGGCACGTAGCCTGAAAGGTACACAGAGAAACCGTTATTTTGTCATAATACCTCTAGAAAATGGAAAGTTTAAAATTTTATTGTTCCTTATTGCGGTATTTATTTCAGACAAGTTTACTCAGATAACTGAGTCAATCAGAAACACTGCCATATACAACTCGGTCGTCTATCAGAAACATTGAAACACAACTCTCAGTACAACTATATTCGCTGTAACCTCATACTAACTATAACGGAAAATATTTGTAAAGTTTTAGAAGTTAATCATAACGCAAACTGCAGAAATATCTGAACACATAGGATTACTTCGATACAATGGGAAAAATAAATGTACTCTGACCATATATGAGTAAACCCAATAAAAAAGTATTAGTGCTCAGTTCAAAACATAAGCCAGTGAAAATTGAAAAAGATGACAAACGTTTACCTGGAACGATTACGTTTTATAACAATACCAAATTTGATGTGAAATTTGATATGAAAAAAATTTATATGAAAAGGAAGCGGTGCGGCGTGGTTGAAGATGTAGTGACAAGGATAGAGAAAGGGATGCTTAGGTGGTTCGGCCATGTCGGAAGAATGGATGAAAGAAGATTAACGAAAGAAATATACAAGGTAAGAACGATTGGAAAAATCGGTGCAGGTCGACCTTGGCGGACATACTCCGATCAAATCGGAGATGTCTTAAAGGAAGGACGGATCAAAAGCACACGCAACCGACGAGCGTGCATGAAGACGCTTATGAAAGTGGAGGAAGCGAGAGAGGTGTGCCAGGATCGTAGCAGGTGGAGAGAGGTGGTCTCTGCCTACCCCACTGGGAACGAGGCGTGATATATATGTATGTATGTACCAAATTTGAAGTAGACGTTACGGACCTAATGGCTCGGAAATATGCTGTGAAAGCTGGATCCCGAAGAAGGCCATTACAAGTGTTTTACAATATTTTAGATCTTGCCGGAATAAACGCCTGGATATTATATAAAGAAACAACAGAAGAAAAAATTTTAAGAAAATACTTTTTATTCCAGTTATCCGAAGAACTTGCAATTGACTACAGAGAACTAACCGGTCGATCTACAGATCAAGCAGAAGGAATATCATCATCTACATCAGAGTACCCCAAACTTCTTTGTGTCGTAGACCCCTTGCCATGTTTTTCCGTGTAAATTAAAACTACTCTAAATAAAATTTATAGGTACTGTTATAAATAATGTATATGTTTTGATATTATAAGATAGTATGATGTAAGTAAATAGGTACTATCAGTGGATGCGTTGAGATCCACTTCCGTGGACCCCCATTTTCCCCATGACGACCAAATTTTTTTTCGCTGACGTAGACCCCTTGCAGGTTGTCATAGACCCCTAGGGGTCGATATAGACACTGGGAATCACTGATCTATATCGTCACGAAACCAGACACACATTTCGATGTAACGGTGTCCAATAAGCACAGTGTACTAATAATAAAACGAACAACATTTGTGGTACACGCCATAAACGAGTCTATGGTAAATGTTCTGCTTAAAAATCTGTAACTTGCAAAAAATGTTTTTGACTTTTATGCATAATTATTAAAAAAAATACTGCAACTATATATTACTATTATTATTCAGATTATATTCAAGTTTTGTTCATGAAATTACATAATATATAAAAACGTAAATATTGCTGTCTTTTTCTTATATGTCTCTTAGTAGTTTAAGAAACAAGTCATTTCGACCCCTCCGGTAGAAGTAAGTGTCTAAGCAAACTGATATAAGTAAGAGTAAGCTGATCAACTTGGATACCCCACCCACGTACTGAGCATTAATTTTATTCCTTATTGAATTCGTCACGAGATATTCAGTTATTAATTTTACTAATAAACAAGCCGTTGTTTTTGACGGGACTGATGACACTCATCGTGTTAAACGTGATAATAATACATATTTTCCTCTTGACAGGACAAATTGAGGGAAAATCATTTCAGATGAATTTTCAATAGTTGGTCGAATTATTCACATACAGTAGTGTAAAATGTAAATGTCACAACCTCACCAGCTCGTGGTGGATGCTGTTAATCAACAAACGAGGCTCTAGCTACCGCCAACCGGCACTGGACCAGCGTAGTGGGAAATGGCCCGAAACCCGCATATCAAGCCCTACATAACAGTCCCTAGGACCCAGCGGTATCTGAGTCCATGCTGATTGTATATGGAGATGTTAGGAGCAGGCCTATGTCGAGCAGTGGACGTCTATCAGCTGATGATGACAGATTTATTTGCGCCCACAGAGTATACCGGAAATATATGATGATCGTTGTGCGCTAATGTCAATCATCAATTTCTTATTAACAGCACGGTTTTAACAAATAGAATAGAATAGAACACTTCATACAGTCCCGTATAGTAATAACCTCACAAAGAAGATTGTGGGAAGAAAGAAGAAGGAGCAAAAGAGGAGAACAAAGAAAAAAATGTATCCACGAAATTAATTTTGTTTGCATTTTTTTTTTATCGAGGTCTAATAGACACCGACACGTATGATGAGTCTGTAAAACATAAATTAAAAAAAAAACTATTCTTGTTTATGGTTTTTTTTATTTAAACCTCAAATCCTATTGCTAAATTATAAAAACCAGGTATTACGGTCAAGGAAGACATGTTTCGGTAAGAAACTAGTATGCAAAACATATTACCGAATATGAATCAATATGTGTAAAGTTTAAGTCGAAATTTATCTCTGAAACCGGATCAACAGTTTTTATTACTGGTAATAACTTGATTGTGGCGGCGGTGAGTGAAACGGAGATGTTTTTTTTTTTATTTTAACAAAATATATTTAGCTTCGAAATATTACCGAACTAAATAGTTTTTCGTACTCACCGTTCGTTCAACTGTTCGGAGATTTTGACGAACAAAAATAAGAGGATGTGGTATTGATGGTAGGTCTCTGGTGCCGGCAGTCATGTAGCCTCAGGCTAGTAAGAATAGTACTAAGGTAAGCCCTGTCTGTCGTAGAAGGCGACTAAAAGGGTCTAGCAGCTTCGCGGGCCTTGTGTGTGGGTGCCCCTATCGCTCAACAAGCGAACCTGCGTGGGGCAGCGCATGGCTCAGCGATAGTGCCTATGAGGATAAGGCTCCTTCTCAGAGACGTGTAACCAAAAGTGTAGAGAAGCACCAGTGCGTTCTATAAGAGACCCCGCAGCCTCTCCGAACGCACTGATGCAGACCATCGATTAGGTATTAGTGAGTAAGAATCTCACGTAACCCTGACCTCCCTTCAGAAGCGGGGTATCTTTCGAAGATTTCATCCTCAAAACAAAAAAAAAGGTCTTTATTGCCGAAAACCATCCAGATAGTTAACACTGTATATTTTATACCTGCCTTCAAATAGTGCTGTGCACACATCACTCTGTTCTGGTTTAAAGGGCGTTGTAGCTAGTGTAAGACTCAATATCCTATATCAAGAGACGAGGACAA
Source organism: Troides aeacus (assembly GCA_033220335.2). Lineage (NCBI taxonomy): Eukaryota > Metazoa > Arthropoda > Insecta > Lepidoptera > Papilionidae > Troides > Troides aeacus. The sequence goes on along the minus strand of CM067272.1, from coordinate 1,582,641 downwards.
TGTGGTGCTTTATGTATTATACTCCACGTTGTTATAGGCGGGCGTATCACTTAACATCCGGTGAACGTCCCGCTAGTCTCGTCACTTAATAACTTAAAATTCAGCTTTAATTTTACCATTAAGTATAATAGTTTGATCAATCTCTCGCTCCCTTTAAGTTGGCTATTCAATGCTGAAGGTGACCCCTTATCGATAACCTGCTCTTAATGATGTCACGCCAATCACTTCTAATTGCTGCTTTCTGTATAGCGTCATACACAGGTGTTCCTATGGTCACCTTCATCTGGTGGTGTCCAACGTTTTGGATTCCGTCCACGCGGCCTCTTACCATCAATTTAACGACAAATTTCTCCAAGTTGTTTCTCTTTTTTCTGGCGATATGACCAGTTAGATTATTATTGATAGATACAAACATATTATGTTTATTTAATTATTTAAAAACATTGATTATAAAATTGTTGTAAATATTTTAGGTGGAAATTAATGTAGCTCGCTGGCCTATTGGTTAGAGCGTCCGGCCTTCATTCCGAAGGTCGCGGGTTCGAATCCCGGCATGTACCGATGACTTTAATATTTAAGTTATGTACATTTGTGAACTTTAAAAACAACAGCGAAATACAAACGGTGAAGGAAACCATAGTGAGGAAATCTGCACATGAATTAGAATTTATTCTAAGGTGTGTGTGATACCAATCCGCATTGGGCCCGCGCGGTGACTATGGCCCATCGTTTCGACCAATTTACGTGCCCCAACAGTGGGGACGTAAATTGGTCGTTGAATTATAGAAGAACTAGTCAAGTTCGTCATCAACTTGACACTTTTAGCAATCATACAATTAAGTGTTCACTAGCTTTAATAATGTCAGGCCAGGGCAGAATACCAGGACTTGGCACCAGGTGCCAATGTACTGAGTTCTAGACCTTTTTGTCTAATGTTTTATTTATTTTTGTTATGTTTAATCTATTATACATAGACTTAAGTTCTTTTTTTTTTTTTAGACGAATAAATGGCTATAATTATTAAATTAAAATTAATTAAAAATTAAAACTTGTTATTCGATTACAAATTGCGTTACTATATTACCCAAGGCACCCCTGTACATATACTCTGTTGTGTAAGTTATTAAATTTCATCATCAAAACACGTTAACATAAAGAAGCTGACAACAAGTACGATAAACCATGAATGTGAATTGCTGGAATATAGAAATTATGTTATGGCGACTTATTTTTGATATAGGGGTGGTAAGGACCAGAAAAATTGGTAAACCATAACACTGACCACATTAGCTTGGATTAAAATAGAGACAGAGAAATAGAAAATTAGTCACAGTATCTCGAAGGTAGTTACATATTCAACTCATCATTCCTCAATTTTTTCACAAATAAATAAAAAATTCAGTTTTTTTAGAAATTTTACATAAGTTTCAGCATTACTTTAGATAAGTTAGATTGAATGTAACTTACAACAAACATAGTAGCGAGGAATTTGCCACAACCCCATGATATGTCCATGTAGTCTCTCTGCTCTGACCATTGGAACCACATCCTAAGACCATCTTCAAGGAATGTGGAGATAAGACAAAGACGTGCCACTGTTGGTAGCACATTCTTGCCCTTACGAATCACCTGTATAACAAAATAAGAAAATATTGGATACAAGATATAATTTAAAAAAAACTTATTATTAAATTGTTGTTATCATCAAAAAAATTGGAGCTGGGAGCCGTTAAATTCAATCTGCGTAAGACTGCTTTGTGGAACACATTACAAGAGATATATATCCAGCAGTGGATTTTCGTTGGTCGAAATGATGATGACTATCAAATATCATAGTTAAACACTAGTCTGTGTAATCATAAAAATAGTATCAGTGAAAAAAAGACTATTAAGGTATATTAAAAAAGCATGGAGAAATTTCTATATAAAACTTCTTGCAAATATATCTAATTTGAAATTAAAGAATGTTTTTTAAAATAAAAATTTAAACCTTCAAATGTAAAATTATAAGTACAATAGTCGGTAGCAATATTTAGATAACCATTTGTTATCTAAAACATTTACACCATTCATGCTTACATATCAGAAGCAGTAATATATGTATATTAACTTACATAATTGTAATGAAACCTTTGATAACAATAATTATAATCCATCAATTTAAAGGAAAGTGTGATATCAATATAAAGTTTTTCATAAAGGTAAAACAAGGTTAAACATGTTAATATTACTTTTTAGTTTACTATGTACTTTAGATTGAGTAAAATAAAGAGATCTTTACAGACATACAAAGTTTTATTTAGATTTAATGAACTTTAAGGTATTTACTCTAATGACGTGATTTAAAAGTAATTGAATAAAAATGTAGTTACGTTTGGTAACTTTACTGCATTTTTCCTACACAAGCTAATAATTTGCACATCATTAAGTAAGATCAACCTATAAGTGAAAGGAATGTTGTGATAAAAGAAAGGTATAGAAATTATTAAAACACGTATCAGTTCTTAGGTTACAAATAACAAATACTTTTACACGATAAATATTTCAGCTATGTATAAGTAACAATACAGAAAATTAAATTCTAAATTAAAGATTTATTTCAAATAAAGGACATCTGTTAATAAATACTTTGCAAGTTTATAAAGAAAAATATTTGAATAAGTAATATCTCTTCAATTAAATACATAGGTATTATAAAAAAGAAACCTAATGCAATGTATTTTGTTTGATAATAATTTCCTCAATAAAAAAGTTTAAAGAGCAACGATTATAAGTGCGGTGACGTGACATCTAAAAAGATGAAGTATCTCCAAATTTCACACTTCTACAATTCGTAATATAATTACAAATATTAAATTTACCTGATCCGCCACATCTTCCGCAGTCGACACATACTCATTCGGAATTTGCATTTTCACTAGAAGCTCACAGCACTATTACTAAACGAAATTTCACTGTCGAACTCGTAGTCCGATCTTGTATGACGTGTGGATAGTTGGATTTACTTCCTGTTCAAGATATGTACTTCAGAATCATATATACCTACAAACGAAATATTTTTTTTTATAAAATATAACATAAATTAAAATAATTTTGTTAAATTATAAGGTTCCTAAAATTCGCTACCTTGTCTATAACTCAATCGTTTTTATATGAAAAGTACCGGATGTTTTGGTTAAAACTAATCGTACAAATGTCAAAAATTATAATCCGTTTAAAAACATTGATGAAAATAAAGTATATCAGGAAAATTTAAAAGAAAGAAATAGTAAAGCATTAAATAAATCGCCCATTTTAAATAAATAGAAACTTCATTAAAAATATTCACAAAAAATAAAATTTGTTTACTAACTTTCACAGTACTTAATTAATTAGTAAGATTTATATTTTATTAATAAATAAAAAATATGTATTATTTTGACTCATAAAGACATTCAACATAACTTACATACATACATATATATCACGCCTCGTTCCCGGTGTTGTAGGCAGAGACTAACATAACTTTTATTTATATATTTGATCTACAACATTGTATGTAAAATGTCAATGTCAATTTCATAATATTTTGTTAAGTTTTGTCTATTTCAATTAAAGGGTAATGCTTGGACTATTTTATATAATTAGAATTGTAAATTGTATAGTTCTATCGGATTAACTTACCTACGCTTTTACATAAATTTTCCTTAAATAAAATAAGTGTATTTATTGATCTACTCTTGAAACAAAACATTATTAAATAACCTTTTTCTTTCAGAAAATGCTAGAAGTAACGTGTAACGATCGTTTAGGTAAAAAAGTAAGAGTGAAATGTAACCCTGATGACACGGTAGGGGATTTGAAGAAGCTGATCGCTGCACAAACTGGTACGAGACACGATAAAATTGTGTTGAAGAAATGGTACACTGTATTTAAGGATCACATCAAGCTGTCCGACTGTATCCTTTACATAGCTTTTCTTAAAGCTTATTTCATTACTATACCTAATAAGTATGCAACTCGCAGTAAATCCTTTAAGCGAAAGTTATGGGAACACTACTTGTCAGTATGAAATATCAGTCTTCTCTTTAATTTTCTGATCTTATATCAGCTACCATTATAATTAAATTCATGTGTGTATGCTACTATTAGTATAAATTTAATTATGATTTAATAATACACATATAATATATCTTTCTTTTCATATTTGCACAACATTGCACTACAATTTTGTTCTCTGGTAAATCATGGGGTAGATTGAGGTAAAATGCCATTCAGCATTAAGTCTGCCTTTTTTTTTTGCCTTGTATTTTTTGTTTGGGTGTGTGTAAATAGAGTTTTAATTAAAATACTTTATGACATGGCATTATGGTGTAGCTCAGGTAGCAAGCACAAACATTATCACCATTTGATTCCTGCTACTTTATTTCATTAGTAAAAAAAATTAACTTTAACATTACTGTTTAATTTTTGTATTCCTAAAAACCAAACTTTTCTAATATGATAACTTTTAAAGAGTAAAGTGTTAGAAAGCTGTTGTACTTTATCTCTTCTGATATTTAACACTGGGTGGTATTACTAGTCAATAGCAAATGTATGTTATGTGAATTGATTGTTCTGTGTATTAATATTTTGTCTCTAGGTCTGATATTTATATATTAACAAAAAAAGGTAATCTACAGGCAAAAATTCACTGGTAAGAGATTTTGCATGTAAATCTAATACCTCATTTCCTTGAATATTGACATGGATTGGCATACAGTGCAAAAAGATAGTCTAGAATTCTACTTGAATATCAGCAATACATATTAAAATATTCTAGACTATTCGTAACTCTTATGTGAAATTTAGGTAAAGAAAGCAATAAATAGAGGTGTATTTTTTTTAGCCTAATAAAATAATAAATTTGATGTTAGTTACTAAAAAACACAAGTTTTTACTTATAGTGTCGAAGACAAGTTTTCAACTTGTAAAAATGTATTTGCTGAACTGATAAAAATGATTAATGTGGTATTCCACATGATTTCCAACATTTATATTTATTGCAGTCTTCATATCTTTTCCCTATATTTAAACCATCTTTTAAGATACAGAATTATTTTAGTTATGCATTGATATTTATTTTTTAGTTCTTCATCTATCACAGAATACTTCCTTAACATAATCTCAGATGAAATTCACGATGGAATGAACTTGGAGTTGTATTACCAATAATAGTTTTAATCATTAATTTACTTTTAAGTTTTTTTTTTTTTTATGCCATAAATTATAAGTAAAAAAAACTTTGTTTTATTTAAAACACCAGTTATATTGAACTATCTCATGCTGGTAAAGACAATTTTAGCTATATCATCATTTTCTGCCTATTCATATTCTGTGTAGAGCTTATTAGCCGTTCTTAATCGATTCTCAGTGATTATATAATTATTAATTATTCTTTAATTAGATCTATTCCTGGTCTAGATAAACTTTGTACTTATCATAAAATCGTTCTATGTCTGAAAATTTTTATATAACTATTAAACGCCTAAAAATAGGTTCAATTATATACAGACTATATATGTGGATCAGTAACTCGTAAATGAAAACAATTCGTTATTAATTTATTCTCTTTTTCTCAACACGTTAAACGCCATCACAGAAAAGTGTTTTTTTTTGTTAATATATATCGAAATGGATGTAATTTATCAAGTTATGTACATACACCGTTCATTAAAAAATCTGCCGTAGGGTTCCGTAAATAAAATAAAAAAACCTCTTGAGGTCACCGGTGACCCCCATGGCGTTTAAAGTGTTAATACTACGAGTTAGGATGCTATATATACTACACCACACTGATCATCGCCTTAAGACAGATGTTGAGTCTAATTACCCCAATGATGTTACTAGCTACAGCGCATTTCAAACTGGAAATCAGTAATGTTTGCTAGCTACGGGAACGCACCTACTTTAAACACATTCATCCAGCGTTTTAAAATTTTATGTAGGAAAAAAATGCTTATTTATATCTATAATATAAAAACTCTTGACCTCAAACCCACATAGTACTTAGTGACAATAAGGTGGTAGATATTTTCCTAAAATACTCCAACTCTGATATATTGCTAGTTACAACACTGAACATTGGTGGCAAGCAAGGCGAGATATAGAAAAATACCACCAAACACAAGAATACATAGTTTCGAAATTGAACTAGAGACCAACCAAGCGCTTTGAAGTTGCACCGCGTTGCCAATTAAATGTTAAAATTTTATAAAAATAAAATTATTAACATCCTATGGACTAAAGAGCGTCTACAGTACTCTCCATCTCGTTCGGTCTTGAGCTTCACCCTTAATTTCATTCAACATATTCGTGTTTTCATGCAAAAGGTCGTTGGTGAATAACCGGTCCGGGGTTTCATTGTTTCGGTTTCTGTAATCAGGTTTTATTTATTTTTGAGCAAGCGAGTGATTAGTTCACTGTGTCTTAGTCTGGTAGGAGGCTGCGACCTCAGAACTTTTAGATATAAAAATTTTATACATTGTACATAATTTTCCATAATAACATGATTAACCATAGAGAGAAGTATTATAATAGAAGTTGGTATACTCTGTCAAAAATTGTCAATTGTATCTCGTGTCAAATTTTGGTGAATATGTCCATGCCATATTAACCGTAATTATTAGTTTTTTGGAGGCAAAACTTCCTGGAGGTGCTTTTAGCATCGTATTTTTTAGTTATTTGTTAAGTATTAGTATTAGATAATATGGCTGAAAGTGAAGGTAAGTTTTATGTCATGTTTTCGTTTTTGGAATTTGTATCGTTTGTATTAATGCTTGCTATTTTCCAGAGTGCAACCAAAAGCCCTTCAAAACAAGTAAACAGCATAACGTGTTACCAATATGGGGTAATGAACAAACTATGAATCTGAATCCTTTAATATTAGCAAACATTCAAGGTTCTAGCTACTTCAAAGGTAGGTAAGCAAACAAACCAACGCACAGGAGTTTGGATTCACTTTATATTATTTTTATTTACGTTCGTATTATTTTTCCATTTTGTTATGTCTTGGTACGTCATGTGTTTATTAATATATTATATTGTCCCCAGTACATCTGTTCAAGTTGAAGACTTATCACGAAGTGGTTGACGAGATCTACTATCAGGTGAAACATCTAGAGCCGTGGGAACGCGGCAGTCGCAAAACTGCTGGTCAGACGGGCATGTGTGGCGGCGTGAGTATGTCACAAGCATTGCCCATAATATATTTATGTTGACAATGTTATAATTTATTACTTACATTCAAAATCAATTTTAAGTTTTTGGTTGTTACACAAATGTTGATGTGCTAAATCTTAACTTAAAAATACTATTGAAAATAAACTTTTCACTTTTATTTGATTTTATTTACCAATTCAATGAAATAGTTTGAGTGAGAAAACTACACTTCATCACTAAATAAATTGAACAATATTTTTATTATTAGGTGAGGGGTGTTGGTGCTGGTGGGATAGTGTCCACTGCCTTCTGCCTGCTCTACAAATTGTACACCCTGCGCTTAACTCGTAAACAAGTCAATGGCTTGCTGCAACACAGTGACTCACCATATATCAGAGCTCTTGGTAAGTACAAACTAGTAAATATTATTTTATGAGATATGGACACTTACAGCAAAACTATACGTTTACTTACTGATGATAAGTGTGCAGCTACTATTTCTGCTGTCAGAGTGTAAAAATGTATCACTGTTCTGATTTTATGGCATTGTGGCCAGTGAAATACCTTTTGTTGCTAAATGGCAAACAGAACTGTTCACTTGTTTGCCAACCCTGTTCATTAAAAAAAACTCTAGTGGAACATTGTTATGGGCAAGTTATTTAATATCAGGTGAACATCTTGCTCATCTTAATAATTTGTGATTTAAAAAAAATTATGTGAGTTTTTTACAGTTGATCACTATTATTATTCTAAATGTGATAATTATTTATAAAATGTATCTTCTATCATTGCTTATACATCTGAAATTGGTTAGATATTCTAAAAGGAAATAAAAAAGTTTGTAGAGGATTTAATCATGAAGTTTACTATAATCCATACTGTAAAACAGGCATAGATCTACAAGTGAGTTGTTAGATCTGTCGGATTATATGGAGCTGAGTTTTGGGCCACCTAAGTTTTGGATAAAAGGAGATTACATGTGGCCGAGATGCCAATGTTACGATCAGTGTGTGTGCATGGATAAAATGAAGAATGAGCATATCAAAGGTAGTCTGGAAGTTGCTCCAGTGTCAGAGAAATTGAGGAGCAAGAGTTTAGCTGGGTCCTATACCACGATAATGATTTGATGTAATGAAGAGGGATGAAGGACATATAACAAAGAAAGTAATGAAAATGAAAGTGGATGGTTATAAGGGTAGAGGAAGACTGAAGAAAGTGTCGATGAATTGTGTGAAAGAAGAGTGTGAATTCAGATATGATGGCTGATAGAGGGATATGGAAGAGAAGTACATACTATGCCGACCTCTGCATAGTTGTATATAGGGCAAGAGAAAGAATAATTACATATAACAACAATTGATTGAAAACAATAGAAATAATTGATTTAACACAGGCTTTATGTACATCCGCTACACCCAGCCACCGGGTGATTTGTTCGACTGGTATGTTGACTATTTGGATGACGAGGAGGAAGTCGACCCACGAGCCGGCGGCGGCGCGCCTTCGACTATCGGCGCGATCGTGAGGCAGATGCTCATCAAACTGGACTGGTTCAGCACACTCTTTCCAAGAATCCCTGTCCCAATACAGAAACAAATTGAACAGAAGTAGGTATAGCATTCTTTATTTAAATTTAATAATAACCTAAAATAAAAAGTAGTCGAACATATGATACTTGCACCTTAATTATATAAAAGAGTATTTTTTTTAATCGTAGCTTTATTAAAAAAAAAAGTTATATGATAATTGTTCTAATAATTTTAATGAAACAATTTGTTACTTTTAACTTGAAAAAAACTTTTTTACTATTAAATAATTTCTGTACGTGTTAATATTATGATTGTTTGTCGTGTTGTGCACTAATTTACAGGTGTTCATCATCCCGCAGGTAGTAGAGAAGAGTTAGTTGAAGAAATGTGTAATAATATATGGAGCCAGCTGTGATGTGGAGCAGAGCTACAGATAAACGAGTGTATTCTGATTAGCTGCTCTACTGAAGCACAGGTCTTTAGACCATCCAGCGCAGTGACCTAGACAACTGGCAAAGATCTTGAGCGTTTAATGAAAGATTTTAAATCGGTTAGCTCATTTAAAATCCTAATAGAGAACTGATCATTATGGAGTTTCTTTCATTAAGCTAATGCTTCTCTTATCATTCCCAAACAAATCCAAATAAAATCTCCAGCATGCAGATGAAGTTTAGCGTTCAAGATCAGTGTCGGCGGTAACTATAGGCTAACGTATTTCTTCTTAAATACTTTCTTCATTTAAAAGATGTTTAATTTGTAACAAAACTTAGGTTGGCAGAGCACACTAGGCAGTTATCTGCGTCGAAACCGGCTGCAAACTACAGAGGGGGAAGCGGTGGCGCAGGCTACAGCTCAACGCGCATGGAGTCCGACCGCAGGGAACACGACGACAGAGACCGGCGCGAATACGGCGACATAGACAGGTTGGCCGATTCTATTGGTATTATATTATTAGAAAGATTTATTAGTGGTGCCTAAAAATACTAGGATTTGTAACAGCCATATACAAAAGATATTTGTTTCAGATACTCAAAGGATAAGTCCGTAAAACGCGACGACAGAGAAAGAGATCGAGACAGGGAAAGAGATAAGGATCGTGAGCGAGAGAAAGACCGGCGCGGGAGAGACAGAGAGCGCGAGAGAGGTCGCGACCGTTACCGCGAGCGTTCCCGGGACCGCCACCATCAGCGCTCGCGCTCCAGAGACCGACGTCATAGATAATGCACGCCAAATTCACTTACTTTAACTCATTTTGTTTAATTTACTAATAACGATAAGACATATTATATTTGTTTTATTTGTTCCATTGTTCACTTGCAGTATCCCTTAAATCCTATCCTCGGACTTAAGCTACGATTGATAAGGCTTTAAAAGAGGTAATGATACTAGGTATAAAACAATTTCCTCTAAATAGCAAATTTTCGAAATGTCATCTTGATACTTTATTAATGTTAACACTACGAATGTTTATTTATATACAGGTAGCAAAAGAAAGACATGAAATTTAATAAAGAAAGTGTATTTATTCCACCAAGTTCCTCGAATGGAAACTGCGTACCTGAGGACGTAATGTTAGCAGGTACCCCATTAGGTGGTCTGACGATCTGGTGAAGGTTGCAGGCAGCGTAGGGTCGATCGATATGGAAATCTTTGAAGGATGCCTTTGTCCAGCTGTGGACATCTATCGACTGACGATGAAGTATCCTCCACAATATGTGGTCAAAATGGCCATATACCCGAATTGTATACTCATGTTTTTTGATATAAAAACATCTATTGCAATTCACACGAGATTCAAATATTTTTAGCGTACATTCTGTATTAGTGTAAACTTTAGGACCTAGTCTATGGCCAGATGTCACGAAACGCGCCAAAACGGTATCCGGTATGAAGTGCTGTGTTAGTTAGCTACCAAAGTTACTAGTTTTTAATACCTTAATTGTATTAGTTCTAACCTATTTTTACGAAAATTAATGAAAGTTGCTATATTTTGGTTACTTTAAAGGAAAAACCAATGGTGTCAAATAAAACACTCATTTAGACAAATAATCTCGTTTTTACATTATGAAACTGGCATACTAGTCGCAACGCTTTTCCACCGTGTAAAATTATTTCTTTCTTCCTAACCATTAATATCACTTGGTGTGTTCAGATTTGTTAATTTTTAGTTTTTTAAAATTCTATCGGTTAAAATATTTTAAGTTTCAACATTTTTAAATGCTTAACAACAAGCTATTTACTTTATTAACACGGATTATCAATGGTCTACAACATAACGAAAAATTAAAATTTTTTTTTATTCAAATTTAAGTAATTAGACGAGTCGGACCTGATGGTAAGTGAAACGCCCGCGCATAACAATGTGGCGCTAGTTAAGATATGCTGCACCGTATCGCACATACTACTGTTTCGCGCCAAAAATAGGCGCTGCGGTAGTGCCTATCTATACGGTCTCCGGCAATAAAGTCTTAACGTGGAGTAAATGCTTTCGCATATCTACGCTCGCGGGGGGAAAGGAGGTTATGTCGGAATTGTACCGACTAAAACTCACGATGTTACACCTCGTCGCCTTATGGCAGGGTCATGGGAACGCTCTCGTACACCTCCGCTACCCCGCCAGCGCCGGCTCCGACATGCAGCCCCACCTCTGGAAGGAAGAATCCCCTCCCCTTTCCACCTCTAATGGCACGCCGGAACATACAGCGCGCCTTCATCCCGACCTCTTATAGTCAGATCGACAACGGATCCCTTCGAATCCGTCATTCAGAGGCCATGGGAGCCAAGAGAGAAAACCCTCTCGACTCCCTGCGGCGGATCTGGTCTTAGGTTCCGCCGCCAACTCTAATACGGCCCCGAAAGATAGGGAAAGCGGCGGAACGCAATATCAACACACTCCTCTCCTACCTCGGCTGCAGAGGGCAGTAAAAACCTGCCCCTGCAGCCCCCCGGCACACATCTGAGGCGAGCTCACGGAACACACCCGGTGTAGCAACCTCTGGCCGGCCGGGTAGGTTACTCTTAGCTTCACCGTAGGTGACCAAGCCACGGCTATTGAGCCCCACCGCCACGACCAGGGCGGGAACCAGTTCGCGGGGGCAATAAAGTCTTAGAAACGTTTTAGTATTAGAGATTTTTTCTATAGACTGCGCAAAGCTGTGTTTTATGATTTTAGAACGCGGATTGCGGAACCGAAGCTCTGAGTATGATAAAGCTTTAATAGCTCTAATTAAGACTAACAGCACAACTATAATTTGAAAAGAAAATTGTTTTTTGAACTATCAGCCATATTTTGAAATTAAATGAAAATAACATTTACGAATGTTTCAACATTTTATTACACCGTTTTGAAGACGTGATAATGACGAGAATGTAACAATAAAAGTTGCGTAAGAATCTGTTACATACAACTTAATTTGCACTTATAAACTTATAAATAAATTACGCAAGATCTAAAAGCATCTGGATAAACAATATTTGCGTCATAGCTCACGCAGCTGCGCCTTTAACATTTTCCTGCTGTTCAAATTTGGGATATTTCTCTTCAACATCAGCCCATGATATCTTGGAATTTGACAAGTCCCTCACAACTACTGGAACATCAGCGAGGGGAAGACGCACCTGTCCCATGCTGTCTCTTTCTCTCAATGTCACTGAATGTGGCTCCTTAATGGTATCAAAATCAACAGTTATTGCATATGGTACCCCCAGTTCATCAGTCCTAGCATACCTCCGCCCAATAGATCCAGATGAATCGTCAACTTTATGGGACACATCTACCGATGTCAAGTCCTTTGATAGTTCTCTTACAAATGGTTGAAATTCAGCATTTCCGCTCAGAGGTAATACTGCACACTTCATAGGTGCAACTGTTGGTGGCAGCGAGAAATAAGTCCTTTGTTCATCACCTTCCCTCATCTTAAAGTTGTGCTCTAATATAGAATATAGAATCCTGCCAATACCAAAAGATGGCTCAATAACACTTGGTATTATTTCTTCCACATGAACTGTTTTCTGACTTCTTTTGACACTTACAAGGTTTGCATTAAGCTTAAAGTTGCCATTAGAAGTTTCAAGAGTATATTCTCCATCACCAGCAAGTTTGCTTTGCAGTTCCTCTAGATCTTCTGCTTGTAATGATGCTAATGCATCATTAATAACTTTTGCATCTTTCTTGAATTCCTTGCCTATTGCTGCTTTGTTTGGTACAGCTTCCACTATTTCAATTTGCTTTGGAGCTGGTAGTTTTTTCTCAGCGGCAAGTCTTATACCAGTAGCTTTAGTGTGTTGTGTTAGATCATAGGCAGATCTGTCAGCACATCCAACACATTCCACCCAGCCATAACTAGTGAGGCACTCTGCATCCCAACAATCACAAGCATAATGAGCCATTTCATTTCCCATATGCTGTCTGAATCTTAGTTTATTGGAATCAATGCCAACAGCTAACATGTACAAGTGAATCCTCGCCATAAAGTAACCTAGAGTTTCATTATTTACTATTTTTTTAGCTACAGCATCACCAATTGTCATAACTTCAGCAGGTTTTCCTTGTTCCTGACTGTCAGCAGAATACAGAAGCATATTTGTGTCTTTGACTGATTCAAACTTTGGATGTTCTTTAGAGTCACAGAAGTGTTCAATTTCACACATTGTAAACTCCCTTACTCGGAGCAGACCTGAACGAGGAGAGATCTCATTTCTAAATGAGTTACCAATCTGAGCAGCAGCAAATGGCAAACGCCCTTGGTTGAATTCCAACAGGCGTTTAAAGTTAACAAATATCCCCTGAGCTGTCTCCGGTCTTAAGAATCCCTTCACTAAGCCAGATGGACCAATTTGAGTGTTGAACATTAGATTAAATTCTATAGGTGGAGTAAGTTCATTGCCACTCACAGGAGATTTCATATCAAACCTCTTCATAAGAGCTGACATTTCATCTGCATTCATACCATCAAGTTTAATTAGAATGTCTTCAATTTCAGACTTAAGTTCCACCTTTGTGTTTTTTTCACTTTTAATTTTTTCTAAATGAGCTTTTATGAGATGATCCAAACGGAAACACTCTCCTGATTTTACATCTTTAGTCATAAGATCTGCAAACCTTTCTACATGTCCAGATGCTTTCAGAACAGGTTCCGGAGTAAGAATAGAGCAATCAACTTCCAACATTTGTTCCTGTAAAATAAAATACTTTCTCCAAAGTTGGATCATATTGCTTTTGAGTGCACATCCCATTGGACCGAAATCAAATTGTCCAGTAATCCCACCATAAATTGCAAAAGACTGATCATAGAAGAACCTTCTTTTAATTAGATCTTCCATTTTGGAGCGATCAAATAATTCTTCAGTAGGTGTAAGACTAAGCTCTTTGTCTTCTAAAATTTTTTTGCGTGCTTTCAATTCAGCAACTGCTTTTTTAATATCTATTTCTGGTGCTTTTTCTTCTTTTAGTTTTCTAACTAAATCCCCTTGACTTTTAACATTAGCTCGCAGTGGAGCTAAGATTTCCTCAATTTTTGGATCAGCCATTATTATTTCTCTTAGAGGATTTGGTATTTTTATTTTTCTATGAAGTTTATTGGATCCCCACTCGTGTGCAAATTTGCACTGAATGTGAAGTACTGGTAGACGTTTACTAATTACACTACACTTATAAACTAATCTTATAACGTTTCTCATTTATTACTCGACGCTTTAGAAATATATTGATAATCACATCTGGTATTATAACCGGGACCAAACACTTGGTCGCGTGTAGGATGACGAAATTATTTCTGAGAAAGTGACAGTAAAATCGATGAAAATGTCAATTTGACGTGGCTAAAGATAGTGATACCAGTTATTAAAAAAGATTTAGTAATTTTAGATATAGAGATATGATATTAAATAAAAGTGAAAAATTGAATTTGAATTGTCAAAAAATAAAAAAATAATTTTATTAATATAGTTATAGATAATTCTGTTATATTAAATAAGTTGGTTAGATAGACGCACTGATTATGTAATTTAATTTTGATTATAAATATCTAAAAAAGCATAGTTAATGCATAAAAAGACATGAAAAACAGTAGAACGAGATAGAAGACGTTACGTCCGAACCAACCATCACAAACTAAGTTCATCATCACCAGCTGACAAACCAAATGATAACCAGATCTCCGCATCGATCGATCCCGCGCAATAGTAAGTTATAACCTAAAAACAAAAATTAGTTGTGAATTCGTTGGTGGACTGTGGTAACCGGTTTCAGAAACAAATATTGTTGAAGAATTATTTTTAGTCTTATCTAAGACCCTTTGAGCTTTTTTTTTTTGCAACGTTAACCTCGTTCTTATGCTGGCAATGTTATATTCCCTCTCCTTTTCTCACATTAAATCACTGTATACATTATCGTAAGATAAAGCGTGAGAGGAATAGTTTTAATTATTTGTTTTCTTTTTCAAATATCTCATTTTTGACAGCACAAAGAAGGCGGCCATTTTATAGCTAACTTGAAGAACAGAGGAAGAAGCTGTAGCTTTAATACAGCAGTAATTTTTTGTAATTTTTTATTTGGTTTACAAACGCGTCTTTTTCACTTACGTACAAAGTTGTATACGTATTTAATATAAGTTTAGGTGTATTTATGTATTAAACAAAAAGAAATGGACGATCCTAATAGAATGATGGCGCATAGCGGAGGATTGATGGGACCGCAGGGATATGGCCTAGCTGGCGAGGGTGCCCCGACGGCAGGAGAAGGAGAGGCAAGGAAGCAAGATATTGGTGAAATTCTGCAACAGATCATGAATATAACTGATCAAAGCCTCGATGAAGCACAAGCACGAAAACATACGTTAAACTGCCATCGAATGAAGCCTGCCTTGTTCTCTGTATTATGCGAAATAAAAGAAAAAACAGGTAACATTAAAAGCAACATTTATTTTTATAATAAAACACGAATTTTACAGAATGCATTTTTTAATGATATTGATGTGTTATAAGAAGATTTCACTATGCTTTTACCTGTCTTTAGTTCTGTCCCTACGAAACACACAAGAGGAAGAACCTCCAGATCCCCAACTAATGCGACTTGATAACATGCTGATTGCGGAAGGTGTAGCAGGGCCGGAGAAAGGTGGTGGTGCTGGTGCAGCTGCATCAGCGTCTGCTGCTGCTGGCGAGTGGGGTAATTTAATTTGATTAATATAAGATGAATTATCAGTGTTTGGTATAAATATGCATGTTATTAATATAAATAGTGACAAAAATATTGTAGTAGTACATAGAGGTACGACTAATAAGCCATAAAGATAGATTTGGACTAGTTAATCTATAATTTGAACTAAATATAATAATTAAATAATCAGCACTAATGATGGTAAAGACAAGGCCTATGGTCTTTTAGCTCTGTTCTGGGAGTGATAACTTAATAATGAATATGGAGTATTTCTGAAGTTATAATTACTTGTCTTTATTTACTATTCAGTGTTTTACATAAGGAATGTCTAGGGTGGATATTTATACTGAATAGATTAAACATGATCACTGTGTGAATCTGCTGATAGGGCATTTCTTTTTTCTAAATAAATTAACACCATATTTAACAGCATGAAAACTTAGACATATTCGCATGAATAGGTGTTCTGTTTTGTGTGTTCTTACACTTATGCCATGGAAATATTAGTATTGTTAAGATTTGGTGTGGGGGTTTTATTGTTTTTAACATTGTTCGTAACTAGAGCCATTTGCAGTGGTAAGACATATCAACAATTTTATAATACTTTTGTAATGATCATCTTTGGAGACTTGAAATATTTATTTTATAGTTCTATATGTGCTAGTGGCTATGTGCCAGATAAACTTAATCCTAAGAGAAAGGGATGTTTTAAATTATTTTCTTGATATAAACATAGACTTAAATAAATTTACAGCAATTAGTTAGTCGTAATTGAGGTTTTAGTGAAGTCACTTGATAACCTTTTTATTTTTAATAATTTTGTTGGACAAAATTTAATTTGTAAAGACAGTAAAATAAAAAAAAATAAGGAAAAATGATTTTTATTATGATGATATTAACCCTGCAATTGGCTTAGTAACTTACGTCGGGATGGAGGTTGCATGTAACTCTTTCTGTCCCCCTGTTCGCTGCAACTTAAGGCACTGTGGCTCAAGCAGATAACGCGATCGAGCACTCGGACTATCGCGCGAAGCTTGCGCAGATTCGTCAGATATACCACCAGGAGCTGGACAAGTACGAGAACGCATGCAACGAGTTCACTACTCACGTCATGAATCTTCTCAGGGAACAGAGCCGCACACGTCCAATTACACCCAAGGTTAGTTCTATGTTAATTTGTTGATAATTTAAAATTTGTATTCTGAAATTTTTTTCCATTTTTATCCGTATTTATTCACAATTAAATGTTTCTGACTCTGCTGCGTTTAGCAGTGTCTGAAAACAAAAGTTTTTAACTCATGCATGTTGCCAGTGTTGACACATGGAACCGAGACGTTGCCCCTTACTATGGGCGTTATAAAAAGGTTCAGTCACCCAAATAAGAAATGGAGAGGGCTATGCTCGAAGTTTCTCTGCGCGATCGAATCATAAATGTGGAGATCCGCAGGAGAACTAAGATCACACATACCCCAAAGGTTGATAGACTTATGAGGCAGTGCACAGGGCACATTGTTCGAAGGACGAATGGCCGATGGGGCAGTAAGGTCCTCGAGTGGAGCTCGCTTACCGATAGACGTAGTGTTGAGTGGCCCCCCTCTAAATGGACTGACGATCTGGTGAAAGTCGCGGGATGGCTCTGGATGCAAAGAACGTGGGGCCGATCGATGTGGAGATCTTTGGGGGAGGCCTATGTCCAGCAGTGGATGTCTATTGGTTGATAATGAACTAATATCTCGATCTTTGCTCAGTACTCTACCTGACGACAATGTCATGGGGTACTTCTGTTATCTATGAGTAGTTTCGTTTTATTATACTTCTACTTTTTTATGTTCTAGTTCATAACATTCCGTAGATAGATACAAGTGATATTTGGAAACACATTGACTAAATTAATATAATCTTATTTAATTTCACTTTCAAATTGTATAAAGTAAATTTATTTGGTGACAGGAAATTGAGCGAATGGTGCAAATCATTCACAAGAAATTCAGCTCCATTCAAATGCAGCTCAAGCAATCCACTTGTGAAGCGGTCATGATTCTGCGCTCACGGTATGTGTTTAAACTTAGATCCCTTTTAAAATGAATACTCTAATTTTTGCCTTAATAGCTTATAAATGTAGTGTGCTTCAACCTAACATTTCAACCTTCAACGAATGAATGCCCTTGTTAAAATCATGACAGAGTGATGTAGCTCGTATCATAATTCTTTTGTGTATATTATCTCTTCTCAAATCTTCAAAATAAACTCTGATTACGGATATGTTGGCAATAAATTTTTTTTATGAGAAGAACAAGACTTTCACCTGATAATAAGTGATTGGCCTGCCCATAACAATGTGACACTAGTTAGAATGCAGCACCACTTTGTGCTTGTGGTTCTACACGTAGAATGTTATTAAGTCTAATTACCCCCAGTAATATCACTAGCTAGCCTTTCGAACAGGAACACAGTAATGTTTAAACTCTACTGTTTATCGGCTGCAATAGGTGCAGTGGTTGTGGTGGAGGTACCTAGAAGGTCTTTGGCAACAGAGTCCTACGATCAGTAATTATAAAATGATTCACATTGATGATCACATACTTCAGCTTTTAATAATATGAGCGCTTCATATTATGATGACAGATAAAAGATGTATGTACTTACCTTTTTATTCTTCGTCAGGTTCCTGGACGCACGTCGTAAGCGTCGTAACTTTAGTAAGCAAGCGTCAGAGATCCTGAACGAGTATTTCTACTCACACCTCTCCAATCCCTACCCTAGCGAGGAGGCCAAGGAGGAGCTCGCGCGCAAGTGCGGCATTACCGTCTCTCAGGTGCACAAATTAACCATTTTATATCTATATGATAATATAAGTTAATTTGTTGTAGGGATTGGTTGATGGTAAGGATTTTCTGAATCTGACTACTGTCTATACTTATTTCAAACCCTCCACTGTAACAGTATTGCACTATTCTTACCACCCACTAACTCACATTGTGCCAGTGTGATGGGTTACTGTCAAATTCCTTTCAAAAAACTTCGACAAACAACTTGGGGATCTTTGGAGGCGGCCTATGTCCAGCAGTGGAAATTTGTCGGCAGATGATGATGATGATCATGTATTAGGATCCTTAGCTAGAGTTAGTACGCAAAGCTTGAAGAAACGATATAAATAATTTTGCAAAGGCGGCTGGTGGTAGATCTATTGTTCCATGCAGTGTACAGATATTACTGTGTTCTGATTTGAAGGGTGCTGTATCTATTGTAATTATGATTATCAGAATGTTTTATGTCTTACTGTCAACGCCCAGTATTTTGGAGTAAGCATGCTTTATTATTCAAAGTCCTATTGTCCTTAAACACCATATGTTGTGTGTACTGAATATTTGATGAAACACATGGGTAGGTACTATGTGTTGTACGCAGATACGTAGCTAGTCCGTAGTCACAATGATGTCTTCCACCATATATGGTCGTCAGCTTTTCGCATCCATCCACTTCCGACCGCTCTTATGATGTCTGTCCATCTCAGGGAACGTCGTTCTACACTGCTGCGTCCTGAAAGCGTCTTCCACTCCAAAGAATTTCCTCTCTGACCAGCCGTCAATGACACGTTATATATTTTTCTTTCTTCTTGATACTCATGGCTTTTAATTCAATTAAAAAAAATTATAAATTCTCAAAGTGGATAAAGATACTTCAAATGTGTATGCTCGCAACTTTTATATAAAATTTGGATCATCTACCAATTTAAGCATGAAGATGGAAGGAACAGCATCAGGATTCAAGTACTTGATAATTTTTTTTTTATTAAAAATCCTATAGAAAATAGTTTTTTTTACTACAATGTATAAATGCTTTCAGGTGTCCAATTGGTTCGGCAACAAGCGCATCCGTTACAAGAAGAACATTGGCAAGGCTCAAGAGGAGGCCAACCTCTATGCAGCCAAGAAAGCAGCCGGTAATAATCGTCATCTACACGTTCATATAATTAAGGGTGTAATTAATTTATGGTATGATTTCTATGGGGTGGAACGGGTTTCGCACAATAACTCATGAGACCCCCAAGTCAACCTCTCCTGTTTGTTTTGCACCCTGATAATCAAAAACTAAGGCTGTGTCTCCCACCAACTCGCCTTGGTGGGAAATGGCCCAAACCCTCCCCTTATGAAACCCTACAAATGTGGTGATGTTTGAGGGAGGCCTATATCCAGCAGTGGACGTTTATCAGCTGATGATGATTATTTCCATATATTTTTATTATATTTTTTTTTACAAATATATACGCCATTTAAATCTGATATAACAAAGGGCCTTCTGGTTTAGTCATTTTAGATGGATAACGATGAGTTTAAATGAGATATTTGTTTGTTATAATTGTTTAGTAATGTTTGTGTGATGCCGTTTCCGGTTGCGTTAGTGCGTACGCTGCACGTTAGGGGTTAGAGATGCTCGCGCACTATACTGCCGTTTCCGCACACAGACCTGCCTTGGATTGGCGCGTGCAGGCGTGATGCTAGCTCCCCTCCGGCCCGACCCACCTCGTATTACAGTAAACAATAATTATTTAAGTCCTTATTGACGTACATACTAGATATAATTATATGCACTAGAAACTAATACTATATACACTAGAAAACTACCCCCACAGCATATTATAAAGAGAATGATTTATGTTCTCATACAAATAGGTCATCAAATCCTTTTATATATATAATCGTATGAAACTACGCGTCTACATATATCAGTGTTTCTCAAATTATGGTCTGCAAGGTTCTGCTCATCTTTAAATCAATGGTGGGGTGTGGTGGCACTGTCAGGTCTTGATAATTAGATGATCATAATGATGTACAATAATTATAAATTAAAGGATGGATAGAATATATTTGATTCCCATAGCGAGATGTATATACAAGTTTGAGAACCTCCGATATATATATATATAAATATCTAAAGGAAAAATACTTTATTAATCTTTATATTTACATTATTAATTTAATTAATTATTGATTAGTTGATTGAAAAGAAATTTGTAATAAAGTAATTTCCTTTATGTTATATAGCTGGTATACATGAGGATCACATTAAATGGTGACCCGTCATTAATTAGATTGATGAGGTGTGTTTTTCGCAGCAGCGGGCGCCTCGCCGTACTCTATGGGCGCCGCGTCGGGCACGGCGACGCCGATGATGTCTCCAGCGCCCACGCAGGACTCCATGGGCTACTCGCTGCCGGCGCCCGGCTACGACCCGCCGCAGCCGGGCTACGACGCCGCAATGGGCTACGACCCCATGCATCAGGATCTGTCGCCCTAGGCCCAAAAGTGAGTGCGGTGAATAGATTCCTGTTAAACCAATAAAGTATCTTTTAACCCTAAATTATTTTGACCTCATGTTCATGATGTATGACGGACAGCCAGTGTACAGCAATATTGGTATGATGGCAGATTTTCTATATGAGCGTGGAACAATTGGTAATTTGGTTTACTGGTGGTAGGTCTTTCCGGAGGCCATCTAGGCAGGTACTACTGCTGCGCCTATTGTTGTACCAGCACGAAGGTCGCCGTAGCTAGTGGTATTACTGGGGTATTAAGATTAAACATCTTACGTCTAGATGCGACGAGCACGACGTGGTGACCTATATTGTCCTAACTAGCGCCACTTTGTTATGGGCGAGCGTATTACTTACCATCAGGTGACCATCGCTTTCTTGTTATTATTATCCTCAGCCGATAGACGTCCACTGCAGAACATTGGCCTCTCCCAAAAATTCTCACATTGATCGGGTAGGGATTTATATTGTTCGGGCCATTTCCCTCCACGCTGGCCCAATGCGGGCTGGGAGCCAGAGCCTCGTTTGTTGATTAGCAGGCTGCACCACGGGCTGGTGAGGTTAGCTTGGATCCCGTGAGTTGTTGTGCGGGTACCCTTACACCCCCCTTGTCGTATTAAAATGTTGTTAGAAACTACTTTAGGTTATGTTTTTTTTTTATGTATCTTTGTTTTGTTGCAGGGGGCGTGCCGGGGGCCTGGGGGCTGTTTACGGTCGCGCAGCTTCCACGGGATTGCCATTTATATAAAGTAATATAGACGGCCGGAGCCTTAGCGTGTAGGACATTGTATACTATGGACTTAGGCACATTATTAGCTGTAATATTTTTGGACGGAACTTAAATATGCCACGTATTATCACTAACCTTACGGACTGGTGACGCAGTATTTCCTTTTTTTTATATATATATAAATCTCTATATATATATATACACATTGTGTTTAGTTATATTTTAGTATTGTATGTTGAGACTGCGATAAGTTTCTATAGATTTTATCAATCATTAACATGCAGATATAAGTGTATATGAATAACGACAACAATATATATATGTAGTATATATACTTTGAAATAGTTAATGCAGACATAGTATTATTTTTTATTTGGACCGGTGAGTGCATCATGCACCACCTTCACTGTATCCAGGCAGTATTAGTTCCCACTCTCGGATCTCTTTTGAATTCAAACCCAATGTACACCCAGCGGTGGGATATAAATTATACGATAGTTTTAAGATATATGTAGTGACGTGTTACTTTAAGTGTTCATTTCGTTTATGACTTGGGGCGTTCGTCCGCGAGCGTTGTGTTAACGCGCCGCTTGTGACTTGCGCTGTGGTTGTGAAAACGTATCGTAACCCGCTTTCCTTCAATTTCAAAACACTTTCTTTGGACAGCCATTTTTTATCTATGAATCTTGTTATAAGCTGAAATTGTGATAAATATTTTAATTATGGCCACTTTGATCATATATATTGTGGAGGTTACTTCTTCATGACCAGACGATAGACGTCCGTTGCTGGCCATAGGTCACTCCCAAAGATTTCCACATCAGTCGGTCCTGCGTTGCTCGCATCCAGTGGGTTCACGCGATTCTCACCAGATTCCCTGCCTACTGCCACTGCAAGTCTAGCAATCTTTTGGGCTATGTCGATGAGCTCAGTTTTCCTGCGGATCTCCATCATTCTTAGAATACGGTTTTTCTTTTGATATTGGGATAAACAGATATCGTATACAATATAATAACTAATACACATAGAACATAGACAAGGAGTGTTCATTATAAATAAAAATACTGTCAAAAAGTATGAACAGTTGACAAGAATTAACTTTTTCAACTTTAAAAGGTAATATTTTTATAATATTAATGTTTATATAAATAAAAGATAAATCCACAAAGATGGTGAGGAGTGGGCCATTTGGAATACTCCATGGCTTGCATTGTGCCAGCCGAAACACAAACACTATGTCGGCACAGTTATGGTGAAGCTTCCGCCAACCAAATTCTAAGCCTCTTTGGGTTCGAACTGCATCAGGAAGTGCAGATGAAGTTAATGTTAATTCTAGTACAATTATTGTCTATGGAATACTATATTAGTGACTTTCTATTAGGTGATGCTTCCGCCATAATTCCATTTATGCGGGCAGACAGTAGTGAGCAAATAACTATTATCTTGATTGGTAGCTTAAGGCACTTGACCTTCCGCAGGCGAGGAAACGAGCAGCTATGAGTTTTGTCGCTCAAGACGTACAGCCGATAAACCCTGAGCTCTGCTCGCTTTGCAATCAGAATCGCCGAGCGAGCAGTTTGCAAAGTCATGTACCATCACGGCCGCCAGGAGCGAGTGGTGCGAGTCATAGCTCGTCACCTTCGTCCACCCCCCTATAACACAGCGACAATACTATCAGAGCAGCATCCCCCCTTCTCGCTGCTCACTTCACCGTTGGTGGCGGGACGAGTGCCTAAACAACTAACAGAAAGTGTTTGAGATTTTTGTAAAGTGATCGGAAGTGCTGCAGTGACTACATCCTGTTTCCTTTTAAAGTAGCTCGCCATCTTCAGAATCTCTTACCACCGTATAAATTCAGCAGGATATGTGCGCAGCCACAGTGAGTTGCAGACGGCTCGCGTGCGAGCGGATGTGGTGCGCCCGCGCCGGCGTTTTGTGTGCAATTTAGTAATTTTTTTTTTATTGAAAGCTGTTGCATGTAACGCGGAGCCCTATTAACCGCGGTGATATTTTTGTAAAGCCCTCTGAACTTACGTCGGCAGGTAATATTATTATTTAAACTTTGTAGTTTATAAGTTGAATGTTGACGTTTATTATTTTTATATATTGATTAATAATTATTGTAATAACGATTGGAATATACGATGACGTAATACGAATACACTTAGTGGGATATATATATATATATAGTTTGAATAATGAGAAATATTATATAGATTTAAGTTGATGTGTTCTTTAATCGAGATATCTGTGTAACGGTATACGAGTTTAAAATGAAAATAAATAGTGAATGTTGTAATGTTGGTGCGGATCAGCGGCGCCTGCACACCATGTATACGAAGAATTCAATGTTGTTACGACCATCGAAATCGACTAAATACATTTTTTGTGTAGTTACCAGAGAGTTTCATTTTCAACCCCCCTTTTTTTTTGCATTGGATACCCTTCTGCTGTCGGGGGCAAGAGATGAGTTATGCTGGACTCTTGCCGGATAAGACCCCCACGGTTTCTCACTCGTGAAGGAACGCTTTCGCACACTAACATGGTTCCGACAGCGAGAGGCCTCGATAAACCACATCTCGGGGTGGAGCTAATGCTCTCCACCCCCATTAAGTATTAGGCGGACGTACCGCATGCACCGCCTCGAGGCCTTTCATGTTCAGTGATAGATTACTCCCGGGATCCGCCACCATGGCTTCATTTTAAACCCTAACCTTACTCTGTAAACGAAGCAACGAGAACAGTGATACTTTAATGGTAAGTTATACGCCTGCTCATAACGTGGCGCTAGTTAGGATACATACACAACACCTGCTTGTGATATATACAACATGTGCTTTTCTCATTAACGTGTAACATGTTAAGACACCTGTCGCACCGCTGCTGACAATGCATCCAACCGTCAAATATTTTCCATTGTCTTTTCACACCGCCGACGAGACTCGACTAGTTATGTTTCAACAACAGCTATCATAGTTTTACTGGTGGTAGTGTCTCTGTTGCTACAGACCGTCTAGGTAGGTACCACTGCAGCGACTGTTGCAGCCGACAAACAGCAGCGTGCCAACATTACTATGTACTGACTTGAAGGGTGTTGTGACTAGTGTAAATACTGGCGTCACGAGACTCAATATCTTATGCCCGAAGCGACGAGCTCAATGGTGCAGTGTGTCATCCTAACTAGCGCCGCGTTGTTACGGACAGGTGTATCACTTACTATCAGGTGAATGTCCCGCTTGTCTCCTCGCTTAAATTAATAAATACAAAACGGCAATAATCGCTGGGCGGAATTCGCATTCTCAAAAACACCCTGAGGAAACAGGTATCCATTATATATCATGTTGCGGGCTCGAGTGCATTCATTTTATTGTCGATTTAGAATAAAAAATATTAAACAGCTGAGAAGACGACGACGATGTAGTGGTAGCGGCAGTTCTAAGAAATGAGATATTTTGAAATAGAAACAGAAAAATCTGATTGCAAAATATTATTTCAGAATAAATGGCAATGATTAAAAAACTATTACAATTGGCCCAATGCGACGAGTTTAAAAATTTGTATACCTCGATAGAGACTGACAAAAATGTTACAAATTATAGAGCAGCTATCATTACAAACGAGCATCTCTTCATGGCGTCAATGGTGGTAGGTGAGCCTGTATTACCGGAGACCGTCTAGGTCTCCGTTGGCATCTAATGCAGCCGACAAACAGTACTGTGCACTCATTGTTTTTCGGTCTGAAGAGAGCTGTAGCTAGTTAGCTAAGTTCCCTTCAGAATGAATGACAATTACTGAGGTAACGATACTTGTTACGTCTCAAGGCGACAAACGTAATGTGATGCTATCGATATCATTTTAACCAGCGCCACGTTGTTTATGGGCAGGCGTATCACTCTGTGTCTCGTTGTATAAAAGAAGTATATTCATCTTAAATGTTATCATATAGTGGATCAAAACTTAATTATAATTAAACAAGAAATGATTCTAATTCTCTCTCTTACGTTGCAAAGCAGAACCCTTGGATTCAGGTGAGTTAATGGAAGCGTGTTCAGAAGAATAATTTGTATGTTTAGTAATAGGACGTATGTTGTATGCATAGTCGTTTAAGTATTGACCGGAATGTAAATAGTTTGAAGTGGCAATATTGACTTCAGTATCCATTACCACAAACATGCGTTCCGGTTCCAAGGGTGCTGTAGCTTGTGAAATTATTGTGGTTAGGATTAACATCTTATGCTTCAAGGCGACGAGCACAATGTGGTGTTGTGTATATCATCCCAACTAGCGTCGCGTTGTTATGGGTATAACTTACCATGAGGTGAACATCACGCTTACCTCGCGCTTTATCGATTAAAAAATATCAATCTTTTTTTTTTTATGGGATTTCATGACCAGGTATTTACAACCTTTAGGTCAATTCTTTTCTTTTTTTTAAAAAATAACAATGTTAGTTGTCCATAGACAATAATATTCCTGGGTAGGTTCCTCTCCCATGTTCATAGAGATCAATCTTAGATTTTTTTTAATATAATATTAAATAATATAATAATAATTATTGTTAGGACCGTCTTGTACCAGAAAACGCAGTGTTGGCCTCCTACGAGGTGATGCGACGATCTGGTAAAGGTCGCGGAAAGTAGCTGGATGCGAGCAGCGCAGGAGTGATCGATGTGGAGATCTTTCGGGTAGGATGTCCAGCAATTGACGTCTACCGGCTGACGATGTCTCTTAAGCCAAGCTGTTATACTTTTAAAGATTACTTGAACATGTGAAGTTGTTCCTAACCTATGTCTTAACATTGGAGACAGTATAATAAACGTGACTACAAAATATATATAATGTGATGTGGTTGTGGTGGTGGTGGTGATGGATGGTGCGGTAGTGATATAGTTTGTGTGTGCGTTTTATATTCTAACGCCAATTTTTTTTTATATTGTATAGTACAGTTTATACTAGTAGATATGAAAAACATGGCGCTTAATAAATCAAGAATAAGAAGTGAATGATAGCACACTAGCACTTTTATCTTCAAAAAGAAACTTGTTTTTTGCATTAGTTTAATAATAAAATTTTTTACATAATGTTGTTTGTGTACATGCTGTGGGTATACAGAAGCTGTTATCAGCGATACGTTATCTGATCACCACAAGCAGCGAAATTTGTCTTTCAGCTGGCCGACAGGTGAATACTAATCAAACGGAATTTATTTACATAAAGTATTTTGCTCCATTGTTCTTTGATAACGAGCTGATATTGATAATACATGTGCAACTGAATAACAGGATACATTTTTTTTTCACATGTTCTTTGAGTCGTGGTTAACACTCGATATCATACATTCTGGTATCACCGTCAGCCCTGTAGTCTCGATCTAGTAAGAATAGGACTAAGCTAAACCCTGCCTATTGTAGAAGGCGACTAAAAGTTTTCTAGGAATTTCGCGGGCCTTGAGGGTGGGGGCCCTTATCAACAAGCGAACCTGTGTGGGACAGCGCATGGCTCAGCAATGGTGCCTAGGAGGCTTAAGCTCCTCTTCGGAAACATGTTCACACAAAGTGTAGTGGGATACCGGTGCTTTCTATAAGAGATCCCGGAGCCTTTCCAGAATGCACTGATGCAGACCACCGACGGGGGTTTTAGTGAGTAAAAATCTCACATAACCCTGACTTCCCCTCAAAAGCAGAGTATCTTGCATATAATAGGTTGGGAAATATCTCCCTTCCGCCTTTTTGTCTTTTGAATTTCGCGGCTATGTACAAAGCGCTACAGAGCTCGTATCTGGCAATACTATACATAATTTTAAAGGTGTTGACATAACCTACAAAACGACGCTATGCATAATTAGTTTGGATATTGCGTTCAACAGTTAGAGACGTGTAAACATATAGTTCACTAACGCCGAATTTGCGGTATTTTAAAGTTTTCCTTCGTTAAAGGCAAATCCGCTAGATTAATGGTGTTTTGGGGGATGGTACTCTATCACTTCGAACCGCGGAGGAATGGTTTCGACGATTCAGAGCCGGTGAAAACGACACCATGGATAAGCCAGCCGGCGGAAGACCTGTGACGACAAATACCGATGAAATCATGGACTACATCGAGTTAGACCGGCATGTGGCATCTCGTGACATCGCCCAGGAGATGGGAGTTAGTCACCAAACCATTTTAAACCATCCGCAGAAGGCTGGATACAAAAAAAAGCTTGATGTTTGGGTGCCGCATGATTTGACGCAAAAAAACCTTCTGGACCGAATCAACGCCTGCGATATGCTGCTGAAACGGAACGAACTCGACCCATTCTTGAAGCGGATGGTGACTGGCGACCAAAAATGGATCACATACGACAATATCAAGCGAAAACGGTCGTGGTCGAAGGCCGGTGAATCGTCCCAAACAGTGGCCAAGCCGGGATTGACGGCCAGGAAGGTTTTGCGATGTGTTTGGTGGGATTGGAAGGGAATCATCCACTATGAGCTGCTCCCATATGGCCAGACGCTTAATTCTACCATCTACTGCGAACAACTGGACCGCTTGAAGCAGGCGATCGACCAGAAGCGTCCAGAATTAGCCAACAGGAAGGGTGTAGTGTTCCACCAGGACAACGCCAGACCACACACTTCGTTGATGACTCGTCAGAAGCTACGGGAGCTCGGATGGGAGGTTTTATCGCATCCACCATATAGCCCGGACATAGCGCCAAGTGATTACCACCTGTTCCTGTCCATGGTGAACGCCCTTGGTGGTGTAAAGTTGAACTCAAAAGAGGCTTGTGAAAAGTGGCTGTCCGAGTTCTTCGCAAATAAGGAGGGGGGCTTCTACGAGGGAGGAATTATGAAGTTGCCGTCTAGATGGAAACAGATTATCGAACAAAACGGCGCATATTTGAACTAAATCCGATCACTGTAACACTTTTTATAAAGCATTGAATAAAGAGCAAAAAAGCGGAAGGGAGATATTTTCCAACCTTATATTTCAACGAAGAAACCAAAAAAAAAGGTATCACAGTCGAGCCTGTTGCAGCCGACAAACAGTAGTATGCAAACATTATTGTATTCCGGATTGAGGGGAGTTGTAGCTAGTGTAATTACGGGGGTAACGATACTCAGCATCTTATGGCTCCAGGCGACGAGCGCATTGAGGTGTTGTGTACATCATCCCAACTAGCACAATTTTGTTATGGGCGGGCGTGTCACTTAGCATCAGGTGAACGTCCCGTTCGTCTCGTCGCTTCTTTTTATAAAAAAATATATTAATTAATGGAAATGGAGTATATATAAATAAATATATATATGAGATTTCCATCTATGTAGAGACTCATCGCGCTATCTCTGCAACCGTAGGGCCTGGAGACTTGACGTTTGTTACGTATATTTCTTTTGCCGAATACAGGCCAGCTAAGAATAGATTTTACAAAATTCTTTCCTCAAGGGAGTTGCGGGGGTGTTATGGTCAGCAAAGTGAAAGAGCGACAGCTAGTTATAAAATAAAACATTAAAGTTCATAATTTTAATTTCTATTTATTTGTTCCTTTTTGTATATTATGGAACCTGTTAAGAAAATCATAATCATCAGCCGATAGAAGACGTCCACTGCTGAACATAGGCTTGTCCCAGAGATCCAGACATCGAAAGTATATAGAAAATGCTAAAAACATATAATTATCTTAAATTGGATACTTTTATTTATCTATTTTTAAGTACAAAAAATTTCTAAATTATTCCATTTGGGTATATAATTAATTGATCCTTCAACCTTGGTGTAATCCAGGCTTAATAAGAAGCCTGTTTAGCTTTACCTGCGCAGATGGTAGTCTTTAAAGGAGCACTTAAATGGAACAAACATCTAATAAATACCATACAGGACTTTTAAAAAGAACAACAATGAGATAAACTTAAAATTGTTTTTCTTTTTTTATTTTAATATAGAATGTTGTATGTCGAGAAATTTTAAGTTATCTCAAAATATTTATTTGTATATATTTTTATCAGCGTCTTGACCTTCAACTTGGTGAATAAGCGATATACATGACAGGGACGTTCAATGGAAATGACTCGGCCGAGTCAGTTCAATTCAGACACTTGCCCGAACAAGTATTTAATTGTATTAATTGTAATGTTAAGATCTGTTACTGGTTTAACTAATATAGCAAATTCCGCAAAAAACCGTAAGTAACTTTATCACAATTAAATACAAATTTAATAACACAAAAATTATAACCTATAAACGAAAATTATCCATGAACCATAAACATGTATTTTTTTTTCATTATATCTTTAACATTTCAACACTAAGTTAATTATAAAAATTAATTTTTACGTTTTATGTGTTATATATTTTTATGCATAATATTTTATTCACTAATAAAAATAAAATATTACATAAATAAATTAGTTTAAGTAAATTATTTACTTATACTTTATTCGCCATGATTAGTTATTAGTATTACATGTTGTTTATATTAATTTTCTCATAATACTTTTTATTAATAATGATCACTCAAATGATAAATAAGAAATATTCACTATACGTTTTAAAGCAGGCGCATTGTTATAGTGTTTGTATATAGGATATTTATACGACATATTTTTTTAAGGAGACAAGCTGTAAGTTCTGCTCATAGTTACTGATTATTGGTCTCTGTTACTGGGGACCGCCTAGGCAGATATCAAATTGCGATTTTAAAAGCTGGTATAGGTGGTGCAATTATAAGGTAATGGGATTTAACATCTTATATCTCAAGGCAACGAGCACAATATGGTGCAATGTATACCATTCTAACTAGCGCCATGTTACGGGCAGGCGAGTTACTCAGCATCAGGAGACTTTCTTGCACGTCTCATCGCTTTATTGTATAAAAAAATGTCATTTAGTAAATTTTAAATAAATGTTCAATAATTTCTTTAGTAATACAATGTGTAGGTGGATACCCTTGCAGGGCCTTTTCTTTTTTTACTTGCAATGGTAATTATTAATAGTAACCTATACAAATAATTCAATAAATTAACAAGGATAATTTTACAACAAGGTCGTTTGGTTGCAGCTGCGAGAATGACAAGCATACACAGCGCTTACAAAGAGGAAGTGCACGATGTGCCAATTTCCGTAATAACACGGCCGTTCATACCGGAACTCGATGAGAGTAAGGTGAAGTCACTCATGGAAACAATACAAGTGAGTGAGCCTTTTACTATTTATTAATAACTAATAACTCCCAACACGCTTTTTATTTAGAAGAGATCGGCATAATTTCCTCCATGGCGCAGATGTTAAGTGCGTCCACTGTAATAGTGAGGTTTGTAGTTTGATTCCGAGGCAAGTAGTATAGTTTGATTGATGATTTTTATCAAACCCGCCTGGTATTCCTTCCTATGATAAAATTGCTGTCGTAACAATATCATTGTGTTCCGGCCAGGGGCGGACTAAGGCCTAAGCAATCTATGCACGTGTCTTGGGCCCGTAATTTTTGGGGCTCGAAAATTAGATCCAAACGCTCCCTTATGTGTTAGTCCGCCACTGGTTACGGCTGCCTATATATATGAGTCAAGAGTGTTTTCGGTAAGAATGCTTCACAATAAATATTGTTATTTAATTAAATTTAGATAAAATGTTGGCCTTATCTTAAATAAGGATAATATTCGAATAACAAAATCTTTGCACGTTCGCTATGCATACCTTTGTAAACTTCGATCAACATTCAAACGAGACTTGTGTTATAAGTCACTTTGTAATATTATTAACTTTTGGCAAAGTCAATCCAGAGGTCGAATGAAACAATTTAAATACATATACATAACATTTTCATATTAAATTGTTTACGGAGTAAAACTTAACTGTTTTTTTTTCTGTTCGTTCCTTTCTTGGGAACAGGCTAGGATTCTAACATCGTACTGTCTTCGTCTTTGATATTTAAAGTTTTTGTTTTATTTTTTATTAAGTACAAAGACAAATTGAACGAATGTGTTTACAAACGGGACATTTTCATCTATGAAATATTTTTCTTCTATAAACTTGTTCATTTAAGCGATTGTCAGAATTTACTGCAAATTATAATTTTGATTAATACCTACAAATTAATAGTTATAACCTTTAAATATTTGAATGTGTTCACATTTTTAATCATTATTCTGACTTAGTTCAGTTTCCAAAAAAAATGTGTAAGAAGTCATATTTTATAGTTTTTATTATTTATGGTTGTATTGTAACCGTTAAACGATTATTATTAATTGTAATTAATCTAAGAATTTTTGTAACGGTTTACCATTTTAATTTTTAGAAAGAAGAAGACGTTGGTAACGTGCCTCCTATAGACGTTCTATGGATCAAGGGTTCAGAGGGTGGAAATTATTATTATAGTTTCGGCGGCTGTCACCGCTTTGCCGCGTACAAGAGGCTGAATCGACCGACCATCCCCGCAAAGCTGATCCAGTCCACCGTCTCCGACCTGCGCACTTACCTGGGCAGCAGCACTCCGGACCTAAAGTGACCCTGTATCACCATGTACATAGAATGGAGCACAATTAGATAAAACCTTAACATTGTGGACGGTACTTAATTTAGGATAACTTGGCATTTATTTTATCCTTCATATTTATATGACTAACTTTTTTTTACAAAATGTATTGTAGTTTATAATGTAACATCCTTCAGTGCTCTACTACAATTATTATTATGAATAAATGAGTTATTTCTGCCTTATGAAGTAGCATATAAGCAGTATATTAATAATTATCGAAGCAACTGTTTCAAGTAGCTTTCAAATATTATTTAATATTTCGCTTTACTTCTAACAGAACGAAATATTCTGTACATGTATTTAAAGTTTATAAATTTGACTATATTCCAATTTAATGTTATTTAGTTGTAAGTAAAATATATATATTTCTGCATTAGCCGCAACGGCGATTGTTTAGTAAATAAAATAAAACAAAACATCACTTCTCCATTCGTGTATTTATTTATAATGGAGTCATCTTACCTAACTAGAGAACAATGAGATATGCTGTTGTTTTTGTATAATATATTTACAAGTGTCAACATAAATAATACAAAAATACATTTATACATCGCACTCGGCTTACAAACAAAGAAATGAACACAGAAATTAAAAAAAAAATTACGCAAAAAATGTGCGTAATTGCATCTAATTATAATAAATACAGTAAAATCATTAGGCAGTAATATAAAAAATGTTGATAATTGATTTTCGGTTGAAAAACCCGTCGTTATATTACCCAAATATGTTTGTGCATTTCACTATAATATACAAGAAAAATAGTTTTTTTTGTTTTAAAAAACAAATCCATTTAAAAAAGAATTAAAAACCTTTCAAGTTGAAATTATCGACGTATTGTATATAGACTAATATAATTTACTTAAACGTTCCAACAAATGCCAAACAAACAGAATTACTATATATATTAGCATATATCTCCACAAAATTATAAGATTTCGTTTCGCGTGACCAAAATATATCATAAGAAGCGTATGTTTTTTTTTTTAAACTGAATTAAATATATATATCTATATATTCCAACAACCACATATATCTATGCGTATGTTTGTATGTTATTAATTTTTATATTCGTTAACAAACAGCGGAAGATTTACGATCGACCACCATTTGCGACACATTATCTACTTCAATGTATCCATATATATGTTCATATATCATGAGGATCTATATATATATTTCGATTAATCATTCCTCTTATATTTTCTATCAATATCATACGTCGCAGATACGAGAGAGTATTAACATTGACTTTTTCTTTCATATGGAAAATTTATATATTTCAATTGTTTAACATCTATGTACAACATATTATGCCAAATCCGGAAGTGGATGCAAGATTCCAATTAACGTATTATATTGATAATACAAGAAAGAATTCGCAATAATACAATTGATTATTGTAGAGACTGGTAATACGTTATACGATATCCCCCCCATGAACAATTTTAACTACAACCAATTCCTACATCCACTTCCCGAGGAAAGTAATTACACACCGATATATAAATTTACATTTTATTTATAAATATCCTTTTTGTAATTCCGCTATATATGGAAGGACACATGTTTCCGTATTTGTAACTGTATGTAAATTCCCTTCGGTTCGTTATTATTAAAATCTTAAGCTATTTAAAAAACGACCGGAAAGCAGTGCGTGGACATTTAAATCCACTCGAAGGATCGAGAGTATAATGTATGTGAATATTAAAATAGATTTGATTAAACAGGAAGAGAAGGAGTTAATTTTTTAAATCCGACAGCAAGTGACAAGCCGGACGTTCACTGAAGCCCGCTCAGAACAACATGACATGTGTTATGATGAATACATTGTGCTCGTAACTTTGCTATACAGTTAAATCCTGTAACGCTATTATTCGATAATTTCACTAGCTACACCGCCTTTCAAACCGGAACACAGTATTGTTTGCACAGTATTATTTTGCTGCGGGAATAGGTGCTCCGGTGGTACTTACCCAGATATTCTCTGCCAACAGACCTACCACTATGAGAAATAGATAAAACATAGCGGAAATTATAATAAAAGATAACCTGGTTAATATAATTTGCTGGAATGCTGTATTTAGGTTAAAATTAACCGACCTATCATTTAAAAATGGTTCAACACCGCGACATATAATTATATGTATATCTTAATAACCGACGTTATCAGCTGACTGATGTATACATTTATTATTTTTCTAATCTTGAAATTAGGTATGGCGTTCGTTTTAAATAAAGTCCTAAATATTTTATTTTATTGTACTAAATAGGAATTAATATAGTCAAAATAAAATATTTAGTTTAATTTTTATACACGGTACTTTTAAATAGCGCAATGAATTCAATTTGATTTAAAACAGGACACAATAAACATATGGATTTTTTTTAATCATTATTAGATTCGAAATGAACATCAAATAAAGCTTTTTAGTTTTAATTCGGTCGAAAGACAATTTATTTAAAAGCAAAATTTCTAGTCTTAACATTGCTGTACACGAAAGTCATAGAGTAGAATAAATTTTTTAGCATAGAAAACTCATAGACTAAAAACGAAATAACATACAGAAATTTAAAAAAATATATATAATACAATCTTTTAATGAACATACAAAGCGTGTTGAACGTTTGCACAGGTTAGTGGAGTTTGGCACGTAAATCTCACTATAGTTATGTAAAAAAAATAAAAAAAAAAAAAACTTTAGTAATACAATGCCGCGTTTCGGAAAACGTTTGTATGCACTATCGTTGTGTCGAGCATCATTAGAAACGTCAGTTGCACCCTTTTATTGTACAAATGGATTAAATTGAAAGATGATAAAATACAGGCATTTTAAAAGAAAATAAATTAATTTCAATTATATATGCGACATTAATTTAATCCGGGAGTTGTTTTCTATATAATATCCGGTTTTAAATTATCACATATAGAGCAATTACTTTAAAAATAATGTAATTGTTTCTATTTGTGACTATATATGCGTCATTATTCAGTCGGAAAGAAATAATTTATTGATATAATGCTAATCTAATAAAACAGAGGTCTCTTTTGGCAGCGAGTGAAAATCAATAGAAAGGCAAATATTAAAGATATTTGATCAGAAACATATCTGTATTCATTTGTTTTTAAATAGTATACTTTATTTTTGGATATTGGAAACTATGACCTGTTACCTGGTTCCCTGGTGCTCCGCTGGTTATAGACTGCTAGCTCTGTTACAAGTTTATAGAATATGTATTAATATTTAATAAAGAGCATTAGTATTATCTAAGCTCATGTTACAGCAACGTTGTGTCTTCGACATATTTCTTTTTTCTTTGTAAAATACCATCTCTTGTAAGACTGCAGTGACAGTAGTATAATAGTCTTAAACGTTTAGTGATTGCTTTAATATGTACGCTGTATAAGCAATAATAAATAGTATTATACAATTGCTTGTACACATAATAAAGTAAATTGCATTGGTAATATTTCTTTTTAATTAAAATTTTCTATTAAAACTATCTAAATTTATTATTTTAAAAATAATTGCATTGCTGAATAACTTGGTGCTAAGTTTAATATAATGATTATATAAAAAATAATTATTAGCTTGAAATAACAACGACTACAGACATTAGTCGACTTTAAGTTAGAGCTTCTAAGATTTTAAAAATCGGCTACAAAACGTTAGGCAGAACGAAGTTTTAGCTCGGTTCGATTAATAAAGAAGCAGTTGTTATAGTTTACTTGCTATTTTTTTTATAAATTAAAAAAAAATCAATACATTTTTATATTTCTTGTAGTTTAGAATGTTTTTTTTTAAAAGTACATATAGTAGTGTTTGATAACGGGTGTGCGCACCATTTCATCAATGCAACCGTTATGGATCAAACACCATGATTAAATTTTGTATGGTATTTCAATAATGATTTTAATTTAAATATTTTCTAATAATTTGTTTATAAATTTATTATTTTATCAACCTACCTGCGAAAGAATATGCCTAATAAATTTGAGGTTATATTTTTTTATCAGTATGGTTAAAGGTAAATTGTTCATAAATCCTTGCTCCGTTGCTGAGAACTGTTTTGCTGTTTTACAAACAATATCTATCACTTACTCTATATAACATTCATATTTTTTTTTAAGCATTTCACCGGAAGCTATCACGAATAAAGCGTTAAGATGGACTTAAGCATTGTACATTTCTATACATTGTATAGGCCTTTATGAAATGATTCTAGACAGGTCACATTAGTCGCAGGACTGACTTTATGATCCCCTAAAATTCTCAACTTGTTACAGCGATCTGACGAAGGTCGCGGTAAGCTGCTGGAAACCAGCATCGCATGACCAATCGATGTGGATCTTCGAGACGTGGATACATCGAGCATTAGCAATCTATATATTATTATGAATATCTTTTCTAATATCGGTGCTTGTTTCCTAGATCGCATATCACGCACGCAAGTAGAAGATACGATTAATTAAAAAGTATGAATCCGCCTAGCGAAAAAAAAAACATTCTCTATTACCCTTCCTTGTAATTCCTCTAACTGCCTAGAATTTTAGACGGTGGTATGAGACGTATTTACATAATACTCTACTATAATCTATTTTCTGGCAATGTCCATGATTTTATACTTGATATTAATTGCATTACAACTTTACGTCAAATGGAAGTTACAGAATAAGTAAGCATTTAATTTCGGCAGAAAATAGCTTTTTACGATGGAAAAATATCTTTACTACGACTATATTCTAAATTTAAAGCATTTTAGGCACCATCGCACATGTCTATAGTGCAAAGTTTTTTTTTTTATTTCAAAAGAGGAAGAGAGTAAACTTGCTAGGACGTAGAGCCATTCGCGTTTTTCGTATAACATAATTGAGACATAACATTTAAATCTTTGCATTAATGTTAATTACACCTTATACACCTACACACAACGCGTATCGATATTATATTTCATAAATATATTCGAATATACAATTGGTTACATAATCGTAGTTCAGAAATATATTTTTTTTTATTACACATGTAGTATCGTTGACGCATTTTGTACAAATTAAATTTTCTAACTATAAATAAATTGAGATTTAATTCATCGTTATAGCAATTTTTGTTCACAATAGTGAATACACACATATATCTCCATGCACTAATGTATGTCCGCTTATCTTGAAGTTACAATAAAAATAACTTACTAATTCTACCATTACTAAAATACCAACATTTATATATTTATCTTTTATGACTAAAGTTCGCACGTCAATTAGCGAATTCACCTTAAAATATCATTATAATGAAACAGATATGAATTTTATTTATTGAGAGCAAGAACCACTGGTCATCTTATTCCTTTGTCATAGATAAATAGTCAAGAACATACTTAACAATATTACTAAAATATATCTTTCATCTCTGGTTAATTTCAGCCATAATCTGATGTTTGACAAGACATTGATGGCACACAATGATAAAGTCATATTTCCATATATTAACAAACGTCTCGTGAACATTGTCATGGCTCTCTTCAAGGTCACAACAGCTCCTAAACATTTACTTAAACAGTTCAGAGAATAACATCGTTTAACACTTACCTTTATTAATCATGTTCGCAGACAGCATATAATCCAGAGTCTGCTTCGACAGCATATATTTTCTTATATCGGTATCCACAGATTTTCTATCACCTCCTAGTTAAGCACCTCTTGTCGATATTTACCACTACCTCGCTACCCTAAATCAATCTCTCAAAACCTGCCGAAACTCATAACCCTGAAATGTGGAGGCTGGTGGAACGATGTGAAGTCTGGCAACACATGCTTTAATGCCTATGTAAACTGACACGTTTTTTTATGTCAAATGAGTGCTCACAGTCCACCTCCTCGATCATACCCGTCGACATTGTTGAAGCCTGTGGAACTCATGTTGTTGGAGTTTAAACGAGGTCACCGTCGTTCGACGGCGGAGCGAAGTGCATCTCGCGCTCGGCGAGGCACAGCTGGCATCAGTCCAGCGCGCCTATGCACTCCGGTTCCTCGCGGACGCACTCCTTTGGAAAGTAACCAGATCGGTTGTCATCCTGAGAATTAAAAAAAAATCCTGTATTATATTTAATCTGATAAAAAATGGTTGGCAATGGTTATACAAGGTATTATGGTTGCCTTGGGGGCCGCAACGCCACTCCCTCGTCGTGCAAGTCGGCAGTGACCTCTCGCTGCCGACTGTAATCGATCGTATGTTGAGCAGCGAGAGGTCTTGGAAGGCGGTGGCCTCCTTCTGCGGCGCAGTGAAGCGTCAGAACGAGGCCGCCGAGGGCACGAGGGAGGCCGACGCCGCTGCCGCACCTTGCAGGCGGCGGCGGGCCGGCGGGAGAGCGCGGCGGCAGAACCACGCCGTCGGCTTCCTCCCGCCGTGAGCGACGGGCCCCTAGCGGGGCACGGTATGAGGGGGCCTTCGGGCCGTTAGGCATGGCCCTTTTGTCGTGTTTCCCCTGGGGGTGCGTCCCCGGGGGAGTCTTGGTTTTTGTCCCCCCTCCCTCGTCGAAATGGGGGGGGAGTCTGGAGGGAGGAGGCCGCCGCCCAATTCCTTCACGGGAGGGCGGCAGCCGGGCGTGCGCTCCGTCGTGGGCGCGCGCGGTCGTCTGTGGGGTCGGGGGGCCCCAACGTGCCGGTCCCGCGAGGGGCCGGTACGGGACGGCAGGTGGATGCCTTTGCTCCCCGCGGGCACCCACCAGGAGGAGTTTCATACGCGGAGGCGCCCGGAGAGTTGCTTGACTGAAACCCGGGCGTCTCCAGTATGCGTATGGCGGGACAAGCGGTGGTGGTTTTAGTGGGTATGGGGGTCACGCACAACATCTCAGTGGCCCCGAGCCCCACATAACCCGGCGTCCCCCCCCTTGAAAAGGACGTTGGGTATGCGGTAACAGCATTTCCACCACCGATATCAAAAAAAAAAAAAAAAGGTATTATGGTTGCCTATAGATAATCACCTACCATGTTATGATCCACTTATCCGATTGCCCTTAATGCGTTATAAAAAAAAACAACTTGAAGGGTCACCTTATCGAGCGTTCTTCCTTTCCACCAGCCGCGGCTATCACCTTCCTTACTGAGCACGAGCACCTTGGCGCCGGGCCGCAGCGCCAGCTGGGATGCCTCTAGTGGCCGGAAGTCGTGGACCACCGTTGCAACCACACGCCGGAAAGGCCAACGCAGGTTCGAATTCAAGCTAAAAAATATAAAATTGTTATAATGGTTTACAAACCAAATAAATATATGCCAATGCTTTGTCTAGCAATAGACATGCATCAGTTTAGCTGATGATGAACTATACCAATAACGGTCCAAAATACTGTAGCATATAGAAATATGCATAAACTGTGATTATATGAAGCAGACTATCTATTGCATAAAACCATGGTAAATGACTAAGCATTATAAAAACACAAAAATTGATAGTTTTGAGTTGCTCACCCAACAAAGTTCTCGGAGAGGCTGGTGACTTCGTAGTAGGAGACCAGTTCAACAACGCTGCGGAAGAAGCGGGACTCGGAGAGGTAGTAGTGCTGCACCTGGTCGATCGACTTGCGGCACACGCGCATGTGCTTCACCGTATTATCCGTTCTGTGTTATTAATTTAATTAAATATTTTGCAATTCGAATATGTGGGTGGAGAAGAAAGAGGTAGCTGGAGGATTCGGCGATGTCTAAGGGAGAAGAAGGATCAGTTGCTATTTATTTTTTCTTTGACGTACCAACTAGAAGAACGAGACGTTGACCCGGTAGTAAGTCATAAGATACATCATTCAACACTTGGTATTACTGTTGAGATATAATTTAAGTCTCGTTACCACATTAATATCGCTAGCTACAATATCCTTCAAACCGGAACACGGTAATGTTTGCACACCTACCTACACACTGATGAGTTCGTGACTCCTTATTGACCCACGTCATGACTACCAACTAGGATAGGTCCTAGAGGATATCTGACAACGGAGACGTACCACTAGTAAATGTATTAGTATAAGTTGTTTACTTTAGCGAGAGCGCGTACTGCGCGTCGGTGGGCGAGTGCAAAGCGGCGCGCGGGCGCACGCGCAGCAGGAACGTCCCATCTACGCGCCGCTCCAGCCGTGCGGTCGCGGTCTCGCGTCCCATCTCACCCACATACCTAAATAAATTTAATATTAAAAATTATATAATATAATAAATCTCCAGCGTGGCGGGGAATGGCTCAAATTCCTTCATATGAACCTCTACTTTACGACAGCCTCTGGTGCCCAGCGGTACCGAAAGCCATGTTGACTGTATGTGGAAATTTATAGGGAAGGCCTTTGTTCAGCAGTGGATAATAATACTCACCACATGTAATAGTGCAGGGCCTGGTCAGGCTGATGCGAGTGCGGCGGTAGGGGCGGGGCCGGCGCGAGCCCGCCCCCGCAGCGGCCCGACAGCGCGATGCAGTCCTTATGCGCGCACGCGCTACACACGGAGCACAGGTATCCCTAAATGGATACCATAGACAAAGTACTATACAATCACAGAACAAAAAGTTTATTATTAATGTTTTACGTATACTTATATCACTTTTTTCCTTAAGTATAGTATTATTAATTAGGTTCATATTAATTATTTTATTGGCTACATTCTTTTGGAGTAATATAGGTCCGAGAAAATATTTTCAGGATTTTAAAACATAGTAAAAAAAGAATCGAGAAAGAAAACAGAAAAAAAAAGTAGATTATGCCTCTTGCCAAACAGTAACGTAGGCAATGTGTATTGAAGCAAGCGCTAGCATGTTTAGGCACACTTTAGACAAGTCCTGAAAAATCATACCTGAAAAATTCGGCCTTTGAGAAATTTTGAGCAATGATGGCAAGTGGCCGGCTTATCGAACGTGTGCAGCACGAACTTGTGGTTCGTACTTCGGCAGCCCGCCGGCTCCAGGTTATCTCTGCAAACGATGTGCTGACTTCAGCAGTGCTCTCACATTTGAAATGGAATTAATAGTTACAATCATTTTATAAGAGGAGAGAAATTGTAGATGCTTAGAAATATATATTGTATTCCCTCCAAAAGATGGAGCGATAATCTACGCAACATCTTGATGTGGTAAAGAATAGATTGAGCGAAATACCCCTTCTTGGAAGAAAATCCGGAACAATATTTTATTCCTTGGTTTTTTTTTACAGAACATCAACACATGTCTTGAAGTCCTTAATTTTGTTTAAATTTTTATACCAACAAATTTAAGACATTATATATTATAAGTGTCTAAACCGGTAATAGGAAAAGATCAGTAATTAGGACATAAATGTTACCACACCCTTAAAATATATAGAAACGTTCTGTACTGACATGGCGTCGCGAATTGCTTTGATCCACTTCCGTCTGCACTCCTCGGTGCGCGCGTACAGCGTGAACGTGGTGCGCTTGTTGCGCCGCACTAAGTAGAAGTGGGAGGTCCAGCGCGCGTCTCCGCGGAGGGTGCGCCGCACGCTTGCCTCCTCCACGCGGTATTCAGCCAGCCGCATGCCCTCTCGGTACGAGTACTGGTTGTCCTGGTGCAATGTGAATTAAACGTAACGTCATTTGTTCTATTAACATTAGTTTCAAAATTAATGGCACTGGCAAATTAATTCATCAATCTTTTTAATTTTTTATATATAATAGTTCTTAATATAACAAATGTTTATTAAGTGTATCTAAACTTTATCTATTATTTATGGTTACACAATGAATAAAAAATATAAGTGAATGAGTGGAAATTATATTAGTTTTATTAGAATAAATTAATTTTTAAACAATAATAGGATTAAAACTTTAGGAATGATGGCAAGTAATTTAAAATATAATTATACTAAATGTTACATAATGTACTTTTAATATTATTTGAATTACAAAATTGTTGTAAACTGACATTAATCACCATCAGCCGGTAGACGTTCACGGCTGGACATAGGTCTCCCCCAAAATTTCAACATCGATCGGTTCTGTTCCGCATCACTGGGCATCAGGAGCCATCGTTAGTTGGGTTTCATATTGGCGGATTTTGGCCACTTCCCACCACGCTGGCCCAATGCGGTTTGGCGTGAGCCAGAGCCTCTTTTGTTGATGAGCAGGCTGCACCGCGAGCAGGTGAGGTTGTTATGGGTCCCGTGAGTTGTTATGCGAGACGTCATAACATTAACAATGAAAGATAATACAAAGTATAAACTAATGATATGACAGACCTTAATAGGTTTGCAGAGCAGCATCAGTTTGTCGAACACGAACACGTATCGGGAGCGCAGCTTCTGATCTTCGTGCGCTTTCACTTTGAGCTCCCCATCGAGGAGCAGCCGCCCGTACGCAGCCAGCCCCGCGCCGCCCGTCCCGAGGTCGCCGTACTCCCAGTTGATTATGCTCTCCTTTTAAAATCAGAAAGAAATTATAGCTCTTGAGAGGAAACATTACATCTTTATATCATAGATTGTGATGAAGCATCGTGTAATACCTTATATATCTATATACATATCTCTATCTATATGTATTTATTTAAAACTACATTTCTTTGTTCGCTCATCACGTGAAAACTAGTGAATCGACAAGGAAACATGAGCATTCTATGCTGCGTGATTTGTAGATGGCTATAGGCAAAATAGATATTTAATTACAAAGATCTTTCATATTCCTAATTAACTTTCATAAACATATACATTCTGTTATTTATGCGGTTGCTATATTAAACGCTGGTATAGAAAGTCATTAACGGTTGGAGATGCTCTCAATGAATATTTTAGACAAATTTCAAGTCTAATATTATATTACGGCCACCAAAGCGGGCGAGGACGTGGTGTAAGAGATATATGAGGTCCTGCAAGGGGTATAAGGGATCCCGCACAACAACTGAAGGGACCCACCTCAATCTCACCTGCTCATAGTGCACCTGCTAATGAACAAACAAGGCTCTGGCTTTCACCAACCCGCATTGGACCAGCGTGGTAACAAAAGGCTCAAATACCCCCAATATAACAAACATCGACTCCTAGGACCTGGCGGTTTTTCGCGCAGCACAGTATCAATCGATGTGGAGATATTTGGGAGAGGCCTATGTCCAGTAGTGGACGTCTACCGTCGGATGATGATGATGAAAACGGGCTAGAAACAAGTAGTAAACATATTATCGTAAAGGACACATAAAATATATTAACCTGCACTTTAGCCAACAGCACGAGCACTTCGCTGTCTCTCTTCACCTCGTTAATGTACTGCGCCACGTCCACCATAGCCTCCTTAGCGCGTTCCAATCCACGGAACTCCTCGTGATTCTGCAACACGTAACCATTAACATTATGTTTAAATTAAACATCA
This sequence comes from Troides aeacus, assembly GCA_033220335.2. Classification (NCBI taxonomy): domain Eukaryota; kingdom Metazoa; phylum Arthropoda; class Insecta; order Lepidoptera; family Papilionidae; genus Troides; species Troides aeacus. Next base: position 1,538,873 of record CM067272.1, on the reverse strand, counting down.
TTAACTTAAAATTCTCGGCGGTAACGGAAAATGCTTTATTCTATTTCATCATTATCATCTGACAGGCGTCCACTGCTGCACATAGGCGTCCCCCAAAGATGTTTACATCGATCGATCCTGAGCTGCGCGCATCCATCTGTTTCTCGCAACCTTCACCTAATCATCGGACCACCTGGTGGAGGGAGGGGTCTGCCAATACTACGTCTTCAGGTACGCGATTGCCATTCGAGGACCCCGGTCCTTTAGCGATGTGCTCTGCCCATTGCTACTTGAGGCTAGCAATCTTTTGTCGGTGATCTTAGTTCTCCTCCAGATTTACTTATTTCTTATTCGATCACGTAAAGAAACCCCGTGGTATAGCCTTTTCCATTGCCTGTGCGACTTGAAACCTTTTCAATTTATTCCATTTTGTAATAGAAATTCATTTTAAGAATATCGCCGCTTGTCTAGTTTATGCCATATTCAAATTATCTATGGCCATTGGTATTACCATACACAAAAAGGGTTAAGAACAAGAAATGTATTATAAAAAATGCTTCACCGGTTGCGTCTCGTGCACCAGCTTGTCCAAGAGCAGATGGTACTTCAGCACTCGCTGCATCGGCACCGACAGTATGTCCCGTAGCTGTATGCGGCCGTCGCTGTGTTCTTTCTGACATTTCTGTCAATAAAACATAAATGATAAAGAAATAGGAAAGTAAGAAATGTGGAGATCTTTGGGGGAGACCTATGTCCAGCAGTGGACGTCAATCGGCTGATGATGATGAAGTGAGAAATGTAAATGAATTTTCTAATAAAATACATGTACTGGATGTATCTCCCATATTAGCATTCACATCTGGTTTTAAAAGTTTCGTATGTATTTACAGCTTACATTCCATCCCCCATATGAACCCTTACAATGACAGCCCCTAGTGGCGAGCGGTATTGGAGGCTTCGTTAACTGTAAGGTCAAGGGAAGCTCTTGGTTGCGGACAGCACAGTACCAATCGATGTGGAGATTTTTGAGCGAGGTATATGTCCAGCAGTGGACGTCTATAGGCTGATGATGATGATGATGATGATGAATTATTGTTATTGTATATATCTTATCTCTCTCGTTAGATTGGTTTTTAAGCATCATTAGAATAATGTGGTGTTGTGAAAACATCATAGATGATACATACCGCGAGCTGCTTCGCGAAGGTGCCGTCCCTCGCGTCGAGCGCTTTAAGGGTGTCCTGCGCATGCGTGAGGTTTGAACAGTAGTCGCCGTACAGCAGCAACCGCTCGCGCCACGCCAGGAACACATCCGCCAGCCGCGGGGCGCCGTTTCCCGGCACGCACGCCTCCGTCGCCAGCCTCAGCTGCCGCAGCAGCCCCGAGTGAATCTCATGCAGCTCCTGACAAATTATTATTATTGTACTAGTTGTATTTACAAACAAAATTATATTTATACCACTGTTTATGTAACTTTACAAGTTGCTGTTATATTAACCGGAAGACTCATAGCCGTTGTTATTTATTTACTCGTATTATTTGTTTTGTTAAAATATTGTGGAAAGTTCTCTGGTGGTAGTTTAGGAATAGGTAGGTAGTCAGTCCTGTAGTCTCGGACTATTAAGAATAGGGCCAAGGTATTCCTTGCCTGTCGTTCAAGGCGTTTAAAAGGGTCCTCTGATTCGTGACCTTTGACGATAGGGGGCCTCAGAGCTCAAGAAGCGAGCCTTAGGAGGATGGCAAATGCATGGTGGTATTGTATTTGCCTTAGCGCAGCGTGGGTACTAAGAAGGGCTTTGCCCTTCCGTGGGATCTTTTAGACAAAGTGCAAGGAAGCACCGGTGCGTTCCGTAGATCCCGGAGCTGATCCTAATGCGCTGACGGAGACCACCGAAGGGGTTTTAGTAATGAGAAGCTCCACATAAGTTTGTCTTCCCGCCAGAAGCAAGGTTTTTTTTTACGAACATTTCCCCCGCGATAAAAGAAAGGTAGGTAGGCAGTGGTATATAAACATTACTGTGTTCCTGTTTCAACGGCGCTGTGGTTAGTGTTAATAATGGGATAAGGAGACTCAATATCTTACGTTTTAAGACGACGAGCACAATGTGGTGCTGTGTATATCATCCTAACTTGCGCTTCGTTGTTAGGGGCGGACGTGTCACTTACTATCAGGTGAACTTCCTGCTCTAGTCGCTGCGTTGAATAAAAGAAAAGATATTTGAATACTGATATTTTTCACTGTCTAAGAAACAACGAGACCACATTCATCATTTTGAGACCAAAGATGCTCAGTCTCGTTACTCGAGTAATTACACTGGATCTGCGGTGGTACATATTCAAAGTATTTAATGTTAAATCAATAGGGAATTGCTCACCTTTATTCCGAAGAATATAACTTGCAGATCCTGTGGCTTAAGGTACGGTGTCAAGGGCCTCAGGAAGTATTTGATTATTTTACTCAGTACGTCAACGTAATTGCATTCCGTGTCCACGAGCTCCCTTATAACATAATCCCTTTTCTCCAGGCTGTGCGACGATGTTGCCAGCTGAAAAGTATAACAATTTTTAAGAATGGTGTTCTCATAAGTGAAAGTGACGGTGCGTGTTCATAGAAAAAGTAAGAATAACAAATTGACCATTTGAAGCGTAACCCTAAACATTATAGACAAGCAATCTCAAACTACGAGGCGAATAAAAAAAAAAATAATGATACCAGAAATAATGAGCGAATGAATAATTCAGGGTATGCACGGAATTCAGCGCGGAACTTTTACTCGGCCGGCGCGCACCGCGATTCCTAAGTCAGCCATGAAATTTCTTTTCTCCACCACCCACCTCCCCACCACCTTCCACTAGGTTATATTACGAAGGTCGAAAGTTGTCCAATATTCATCGGCTCTATTGCCAAATAGTTTTTTTTTTCTTTTGTTCGTTAATATTTTCACTTTCAAAACTGTACCGCGATATACTTTTCGCAATATATTTTGTAACGTTTTTTTTTTTGTTACAATCCAAAATCACGCCAATTCTATACAGACAATTGTAACGAAACGCACGACATTCACATGAACAGTAATTTTTATATATATTCTAATTATATTCTAACAAGGTGGCCTATGTTCGAATATAATTTATTATCTCTGGTAACATTATACATACATATTTACCAAATACCGCCAACTAAAACTACCTCTACAAAAAAAGCGCATGTGTTGCCTTATATAAAAAAAATGTAATAAATATTTAAAAAAATTTTACTTATATAATAAATATTATATAGTTTAATTATATCAGTAAAGTGTGCTAATTTATGCATTACCCAATAAAATACATATACAAGCCATTTATATAACCTATATTAATTTTGAACCAATATCAAGAGTTGAAAGTGAGCTTATATGACCATAGATTTTTTTAGGTTATTTGTTTGAGCGTAATTAATAAAAATAATCCACTACAGATAATAAATACAATGACAATATAAATATTTTTCTTGAATACATGACGGATTTATATAATTTAAATATTTTTTTATTATAAATAAACGTAGTCTAATAATTTCTCTGTTACTCAAGTAAGCTGACAAAATTTTAATTTTGACTATGGTTCTATATTTAAATGGAAATTTTATAACTTATATCTCGATGTTGCCATTATTAAAAGAAATATTTGCAGGGATATGATTTATTTATTATTTTAATAAATATATATATATATTTTTGTCAATTTCTTAGATTTATTCATAAGTCCTATACATTTTATATCAGTGATGTATATCATGCTAATGTACTGTACTATGTCAACTGATCTCCGGGAGGAGGTGCTTGTATACTTCTTACTTCATAATGGAGTTTGACAAGCATTTCAAGAGAAATATTGACTTCATTCCTCAATCTGATATCGACGATGTTGATGTCTGTTATTATAGTTAAATGGCTTCGCCAGCGCGTCAGGTGATCTAGTATCGGATGTGTTCTCGCAAACGCTCAGGCACCTCGCTCACCGCCGCCTTCCTTCATCACCCTATGTGACGCATGTGCTACCAGTTCCTACGTCGATTGTATTAAAGCTCACTTTAAACACTTAAAATGTATTGCAATTTTTGCAAATATCCATAGATAGTATAACTAAGTTCCTTATGATTTATTAAGACAGCACATGCTCTTTCAAAAAAAAAAGAATCATTTGAAAAAAGAAAATGAAAATAAAAAGAAGGCGGCGTACAGCGAAAGCGTTGTTCTGCGGCGCGTGCGCGGCGTGCGAGAGGTTCGATTGGGGCGCGTGGTGTGCGTGGTGAGCGGGGGGCGCGAGGTGCACTTGGGGCGCCGGCGTGGGGGCGCACTTCACCGCGCACAGGTCGTGGTATATTTCCTCGTCGTGGATCCGCGCGCAGTAGCTCGCGTACTCACCGACGTCCCCGACGTCCGGCGGGCACTCGCCGCCGCTGCGCACGCGCACACAACAATCAGCACACGCGCATTTCAAATAGAATCGAATCCAAGACTGAAACTACTGCATTGACGGGCACTACACCAGGGCCGTCTCGTGTTTACTACCTACCCGCTTGTTCCGTTTACGGACCACTCGTCCAGTCGGGGACATAACGTTTTGTTCAACATGGAAACATTCTTTCATTTTTTGAACTAATACAATCTACCAGCCATTACCGAAAGAAGTGCTTTGAACCTGATCAAATTGGCGCTAGAAACTTGGCGAGCTTAATTCATACTCTTTTAAATGACAAATCGTTTTTTTTTATTTCTGAATGTTCACCTGATGATAAGTAATACGCCTGTATATATATATAAATACGTGGCGCTAGTCAGGATGACTCGTCGCCCGAGACAAAAGATGTTAACTCTCGTTACCTCAGTAATTACACTAGCTACAGCGCCCTTTAAACCGGAACACAGTGATGTTTGCATATCACCATTTGTCGGCTGCAATAGCGGTGGTATATACATATATAACTATATCTGTTACCGGAGATCGTCTAGGTAGGTACTACCGCAAGGCATACTGCAGCCGACAAACAGTCGTTTGTTCCGGTTTGAAGGGCGTTGCAACTAGTAAAATTACTGGGATAATGAGACCCAACATCCTATGTCGCAAGGCGACGGGCACAACGATGCAGTGTATATCTTCCTAACTAGCGCCAGGTTGTTGTGAGCGGGCGTGTCACTCACCATCAGGTGAACGTCGCGCTCGTCTCGTCGTATAAAAAAAAAATCATAACTAAGACAAATTTTACGCTATTAACTCCTAGAAAATATTTCAATGTGATATTAAAAAAAAAAAAAAAAAAAAAAAAAAAAAAAAAAAAAAAAAAAAAAAATTGATTAGGAATAACAATTTACTTTGCATAGACATTAATTTAATTATAATAATTGATATAGCCTATCATTATATAATTTTATTAGTTAATTATTTATTGGTGTTACTTTCCTTTTTAACCCGCTTAACCGTTCAATCTATTCATATTACCTATTTGTATGAACTCCTGGTGGTAGGTCTCAATTGCCGGAGACCGTCGAGTTACCACCGCAGACGACAGACAGTACTGTGCGAACATCCCGTGATCCGGTTTGGGCGCTGTAGCTAGTGAAGTTACTAAGGTAACGAGATTTAACATCTCAAGTGTCAACGGCGCTTTCCATACCGTCATAATTAGCGCCACGTTTTAATGGTTAAGCGTAATATCGTAGATTCGTCGGATAAAAAAAAATCTGATGGATTACTAAATAACGTGACCTTTAAGTGACCTTCGCGTAGTCTATGATCAGGGAAAAGCGGTGCTCGGTTATAACACTCCACATCTCTGAATCGCTCTATACATTATCGAATTTAATGCCCGAGTGGGGGTCGGGTCGCCGCTGGTCATTCCACCATCTAACGTGATTATTATCTTAGCAGGCCTCATATGCCAGCGCCTATATCCGCCGCGGGGCAACACCGTGCAAACATCGACGGTTTCCGGTCCAGAGCGCAATGTAGCTAATGAAATTAGTGATACACCGAGATATTAAGTAACGTTACCCTGATGGTAAGTGATACGCATGCTCATAGCTACGTCGCGCTAGTTACGATTATATTATATATACAGCACCACATTGTGCTCGTCGCTTTTAGAGTAATAACACTAGATACAGCGCCCTTCAAATCGGACCACAATAATGTTACTGCTGCGGTAGTACCTACCTAGACGGTCTCCGACAAGACACTAGTGATGCTGTGTGGATATCACATAAAGAACGTCTTACTTTTGTTAAAAAGTAATCCCCCTATAACACGTGTTTTCCACTCCATACAATTCGGGGATTCCCCACTTTATATATTTATTTGGAATTATTTAGTTCATTTGAAATTAACTATTTTTTAGTTTGTTTGTATATAAATTATGAGAACAGGGAATTACATAGTATATAATAGTATACAGAGTGCGATTTACGAGAACCCTCATACAACACGGTTTCATATAATGCGGCATTAACATACGGTATATTTATGGTATACCGTATACGTAACCTAACCATATATGGTCATAGGGGACATTACTTAACACGACGTCATATTCTCAGGATGTTGATTGGATACGTGAGATTTAGGAGCTCAGCAAGGTTTATATGAAAACATGACATAGTGTAGCTCGTGTAAGTTGGTCTATATCAGCCCTGTAGTCTCGGGCTAGTAAGAGTAGAACTAAGGCAAGCCCTACCTGTCGTAGAAGGCGACTAAAAGGGTCTAGGAGTTTCGCTAGCCTTGAGGGTGGGGGCCCTTATCGCTCAACAAGCGAGTGTACAAGTGGGAAAGCGTATGACTCAGCGAAGGTGCCTATGAAGCGTTGGGCGTTCTTCAGAGATGTGCTAGCACAGTGTGGAAGGCCACCGGGGCGTTCTGTAAGAAATGATGCAGAGCACCGAGGGGATTTTAGTGAATAAGAATATAACATACCCTGACTTCTCCCCAGAAGCAGGGAATCTTTCGAAGATTTTCCATCGAAACAAAAAAAAAAGACTGAGGCTATGTGTGCCATCGGAATCAAATCCAGTTCGACCGTGTTACACAAAACACGTGGTTAGATGCTTCGGTGCAGATATTTTGTATAAGCAATAATTTATCGACAAAATAGTTACCATAGTTACACGACAAGATGGATTTTTTCCCTCATAACACTTATTTTTTTAATTACTTCATGAAACAAGGTTTCTTATTATTACATTGCGAGCACACAGTTATCTCATTTTTATGCATAGATCAGTATTCAATAAAATTTTAAGATCTTTTTTATTTACAGCCATTACGATTCGTTGGGCAGGTTTTGATTTATAAATTATTCATAAGCTCGTACCATGGATCGTTAGGTTTCAATTACATACGGATTTATATAATTTAAATTATGGTTACTTTATTGCGGGGCTATATCTAAATCTACCCTCATCATCATCAGCCGATAGACGTCCACGTATGTTCAGAGACTCCCCAAAGATCTCCACATCGACCACCTGGTGGTGGGCCTGCTAACACTACGCCTACCGGTACGCGGTCACCATTCGAGGACTTCAGTTCCCCATCGGCTGTAAGTCCTTCGAGTGATGTGTCCTGCCCATTGCCACTTGATGTTAGCAAATTTTTGGATTATAGCGGTCATGTTAGTTCTCCTGCGGATCTCCTCATTTCTGGTTCGATCACGCAGGGAAACCCCGAGCATAGCGCTTTCCATTGCTCTCTGTGCGACTTGAAGCCTTTTCACGCGGCCCACTGCAAGCGGGCACGTCTCGGTGCCATGAGTCATCACTGGCAACACGCACGAATTAAAGACCTTAGTCTTGAGAATGTTGTATTACTAAAATCTACCGTAGATTTTAGTTATATAAAATTCTTTGCAAAGACACCATTTAGTTACTTATCGTACCTAGTCTGGTCTCTTGGCTGATATGGTCATCATAATTTACAATTCGATCTCTGTGATTAAGCAAAGCACATAATTCGACTTCGATGGAGAAACGTGACGGCCACGCATGCGGGATACAGCACATTGCCGCCATCAACACTTCCGCCGCTCACTGTACAAAATTGTGTCGCCACTGCACTTGCTTTTAAAACACTTAACGGAACTACGCCTTCCGCAAACGGCGTCGTTTGCCAAATTGAAAGTGGAATGCGCAGATATAACATAATGTGTACATAAATGCATGTCTAGCAATAACACTAAAATTAACAATCATTAACTATGGTCACATATTTATTTACCAACAGCGAAATTTTAAAACGGAAAAAACAAAGGAACAAAAAATTCTGCATATAAAATTGCGTAATTAATTTCATATGGATTAACTTAGTTTCCTATATTTATTCATTAACGTATATTTTAATTATCCTTGTCATCTCTAGTCTATTCAATAAAAAAAATTGGACTGTAAATATTTTGCGTATGTCACACACACTAAATAAAAATAGTCCACATAAATGCTTTCAAATGAGAACCTATTTCTAGACGTAGGTGATGTACTAAAAATAGATTGTTTTTTTTTTTTTTTTTTTTTATATTGTCACGCCTTTTTCCCAGTAGGGGTAGGCAGAGGTGAATAGACCACCCACGTTTCGCCAAATGTGGTCAGATTAGGTCCCATGTAACAGGGGGCGAGCCTGTTGCCACTTTAGTGGGACCACCACACACACACACACACAAAGATGATATCAGTGTGCGGGTTTCCTCGCGATGTTTTCTTTCACCGTTTTTGTATCTCGCTGCTGTAACTAAAGTTCACAAATGTACATAACTTAAATATTAAGTCATTGGTACATGCCGAGGTTCGAACCCGCGACCTTCGGAATGAAAGCCGCACGCTCTAACCATTAGGCCAGCGAGCTACTTTTTTGCATTAAACATTAAAATTATTAAAACCTACGTAAATATTTTATTTCTATTCATTAGCAACAGAGTTATATTAATGACAACCCACCATAAAATTTTAATGTCTTTTTCATTAATACAACAGGCACAACGCATTAATTCTTATTACATTCTAATATAAAATCACTTTTACATAAAACATTTATTAAAAAGTGCATTCAATTATTTTTAACAATACATACATAATATTTTAAATAACTGATTTTTTTTTAAATGGTAATAAAACAATGACAGCACAGACAATAAATAACAGATTCCATTTTCAAAATTTGCAACGTTCGAAAGGTACGTCGGACGATTTCGTTTCGGTTCGCTTTGATGCTACCTAAATAATAATGTCGGGTTAATATTATTTTAACGAATTCAAAGTGTTATTTGTGTATTATATATTTGTGATTATAATTAATACCGCGAAAACAACACGAGCGATAATAGCTTTATACAGATTTGTAAACGGGTCTACGTTCATTTCATATATCGTATCGGCAAATGAATATATTAGGGGGACCGGAAAGTAATGTCGTTTCTGCGCATGCCAATACTTGATTGTCATTTGTCAGCTCATTGTTTTGTTCAGAGGCGTACCAAAGACATTGTGAGGTTATAGTGATTTCTTTACTTATAGACAATTGAATTACAATTTTTTTTTGTAATTTTGGGTAAAATGGCCAGCCAAATACCAGAAGAGGTACACATCCGGCATTGCATGCTCTTTGAGTTTCGCAAGGGAAATAACGCAACAGTTGCTACCAAAAACATTTGCGATGTTTATCCAAATGCACTGGACATTCGTAAATGCCAAAGGTGGTTTTCCAAGTTCAAATCGGGTAATTTTGATCTTTCCGACTCGTATCGATCAGGAAGGCCATCAGCGTTAGACAACGACGTGTTAAGGGCGGAAGTGGAAGCAAATCCGTGTCAGACGATCGAGGAATTGTCAAACAGTCTCAACAAACCTTGGTCGACCATCCAAGAACATTTGAAGCAGATTGGAAAAGTAAGCAGAGCAGGTGTTTGGGTCCCGCATAATCTGTCCGAACAGAATAAGGCTAACCGATCAATCACATGCAACTTATTGCTTCAACGACACAACACAGAAGCGTTTTTTGATCGCTTGATCACAGGAGATGAGAAATGGGTCCTGTATGATAACCCAAAACGCAAAATGCAGTGGCTCTCTCCAAATGAAATCCCTCGGAGTACTGCTAAGCCAGGTTTACACCCCAAAAAAGCGCTTTTGTGTGTTTGGTGGAGTATTCGCGGCATTGTTCATTTTGAATTACTGAAACCTGGAGAAACTGTTACTGCAGACCTCTACAGCGAACAATTGCAGCGAGTCAATCAATCTTTAATTGAAAAGTGGCCAGCGATTGTCAACCGAAAAGGCGTCATTCTCCAACATGACAATGCAAGACCGCACTGCGCAAGGCGAACTCTAGAAAAAATTAATGAATTGGGGTGGGAGGTGCTGCCTCATCCACCATATTCGCCCGATGTTGCACCATCGGATTTCCACTTATTCCGAGCGCTGCAACACTTTTTAAGTGGCAAAACATTTGCAAATTTGGATGATATCCAAAATGCCATCTCTAGATATTTTGACGAAAAACCAATTAATTTTTATCGATCAGGGATTGAAAATTTACTCACTAGATGGCAAAAGGTTATTGACAATGATGGGGAATACATCATTGATTAAAAATAAAGACTCGTTAAAAATGTATGTGTTTTGTATTTAGCGTAAGAAAACGACATTACTTTCCGGTCCCCCTAATAGCTATTGAGTACGTGTTTGCTGTATAAAAGGTTTCAATTGGTATATCGGCGTTAGTGTGAAGCGTTCCGGGAATCCGTATCGTGTAATAACTTCCAATTTATCGGTGAGCGATAACGTTCGCAAATTTTATATTTATCTAATAACATGAATAAAGGGGATTTTTAAGAATTTTTATATAATTTAAAAAATTTATGATGATTTTTTATAGAAGTAAAATGGCAGTAAAACCCGATTCCTTTGTCGTATTTATATATCGTTGGATGTATGCGGCTTTGCAACTCGAGTCCTATGTTCAGCAATAGACAATAGACTGTGATGATGTTTGTTTGCAGCCCTAATATAGCATTTTTACAATTTAAAAATTACATGCATATAAAATAATCGATCATCAGATGCTCTCTATATAGATAAGAGCTCCACGTGCCGTAATTTTTTTTTATTATCACACACAAACATTAAAGAATGATAAATGTATTTTCAGATTTATCAACTCACCAGGCATCTCAAATCTATTTCAGCTTCTCGGAATTAATCAGAGCAGACATTGAAATGGCTTTCTATAGGTCCAATTATTTACAGAATCGAGTTATTTTGTATTTTACTTAAATATAGTTGTATATAGATATATTAAGATTTAATTTGTTTACAATGTCGCCGGCTAAATATGCTTAAGCCTTCTTTTAGAAATATATTTTTTTTACCTGCAATGGCCTAACACTCGACCTCGATCGCACACTATATTAAGTGACCATAAAGCCGTAGGTTGTAAAACGTGTCGGTCCTGTAGTCTAGGGCTATTAAGAATAGGACGAAGATATTCCCTGTCTGTCGTACAAGGCGACTAAAACGGTCCCTCAGGTTCGTGGGCTTTGAGGGTGCGGGCCCTCAGAGCTCAATAAGTAAGCCTTAGGAGGACGGCAATTGCACGGCTGTTTTGTATTTGCCGTAGCACAGCATGGGTTCTAAGTTCTGCTGTGTTCCGGTTGCCAAGGTATGAGAGCTGGACAGCTCAGCCTCTCAGTCAACATACCGAATTTTTATCAAACTTTTTTATAATACCAAATATATGGTCTTCCATACGATATGAACTTGGACAGGGCGTTGTTAGGTTTTAACCCTTGCTCTTTATAGAGAATCCATTTACTGCGATACGATACACCCACGCACGAGCCCGCGTCCCGGCGGGGTGGGCGTGGGCGTGGGAGGACGCAGACTACCTAGTCCTCTCGTTTCACCTTTGCCCTTTACAAGAAGAATTTAGCCGCAAGTTGAGGATTTATATCCCTAACAATATTATTATTATAATCCTTTTGAGATTCTCTGAAATTCTATATTACGGGTAACTGTTATAGACTAGACTTGTAATAACCACAAGTTTTATATGTCAGGGGTCGGCAAGGTGTTTTGAATGCGGCTCATAATTAGTATTAAAGAGCCATTTGGATGGGACACATTTTTTTTTTCATTAATTTCGCGAAATAAAGCGGAGGCAGTAAAAAGTGACCTGAGACTATGAATTGCTGTCTACATTTATGCTATATAAATTTTACTTTCTTCTTAAAAGATGTACTAGAATTATATTGATATTTTCGGTGACTACCACCAGGTACGCCAGATATTTGATAGCCATCTCAAAGAAATAAAACATAAAAAATATCACGATAGTTCAATTTAAATCATTACATCAGCCGATAAAGATCCATTGCTGGACATAGGCCTTCATCAAAAATCCCTACAAACGTAAGGATTCATATTGGGGGGATTTGGGCCATTTCCCGCCACGCTGGCCAAATGCGAGTTGGTGGGAGCCAGAGCCTCGTTTGCTGATTAGCAGGGTGCACCACGAGCAGGTGAGGATGCATTGGGTCCTATGAGTTGTTGTGCGGGTCACTTTACATCACTATTTAAAATATGTAAGAGTTTAATTCTAACGACATCAACATTTATATTGGTAGAGCTATCGTTTAGCCGTGATGCTGGTTAGTTAGCCGACGGCTCCGCTCTGTCCACGTTTGTCTATAGTATATTGGTTAGCATGCATGTATGCCGTCCCCGCTTAAATCAATTCAGCGCATAGTGTGGGCGGTGCACCTCGCCATCACGCGATTCGATTTTCTCTATTTACTTCTCATCTGCCGCTGAGGAACAGGCTGCGGTAAATTTATTAATTTTTACTCTTCTCATATTTTGATAAATAATATAGCTACCCCACATTATCAACGCGAGCTGGTAAACGACTACAAGTGTGTAAGGGTTACCGCATTGAAACTAACAGGATCCATGCCAACGTCACCCGCTCGTGGTGCACCCTGCTAATAAACAAACGAGGCTCTCATCCTGCATTAGGTCAGCGGTAGCAAATGGCCCAAACGCTGCCCGATCGATGTGGGAATTTTTGGGAGAAGCTTATCTCCACGGACTTATGATGAAACGTCTACCTACAACTTTTTTTTTTATTTCAACGAAGCGACCAGACAAACGGGACTTCAATGTGATGGTAAGTGTTACAACTGCCTATAAGAATGCGGCGCTGATTATGATGGCATACTACTGCCACACATTGTGGTCATCGCCTTGAGGACATAAGATGTTAAGTCTCATTACCCCAGTAATATTTGTATGGACCCCTACCTAGATGGTCTCCGGCAACCGAGTCACTATCACTGGTTAGATTTTTCAGCTTCGTACCGCGGTCCACCACTTTGGCAAGCACGATCCTATAGTTATAAAATCGAGCTCGCATCGAAGAATTATATATATATTTCATTATCAGTATATTTTGTTATTGTTAATGCGTGCGGCGATTGCTGGATAACCTCTTGACTTGGAAATAACGGTGACATTAACAACAAAAATAAAACTGCCAAGATACCTCCCCCACCACCTCATTACTCACATCGCATCGATAAATAGAATAATAATAATAGATGGTTGTCGTTTTTCAGCCGCCTGTTATAATAAAATAAAATTTACTTAATTTAAACATTATATAAATAGGTAGGTATTATTTGTATTTTGTCGATCATGGCCGTCGGACGGTGACCAGCACGCGCGCCGAGCGGTAAGAAAGCAGCGGACGGTCACGTGCGCTCTCACATAATCTTGATTCATTATCATACGCCAACTGAACGCGCATCCGGCAACACGCGCACACTATAACACAGAGTCACGCACACTACTACATGATACAACTACTACATCATTCATTTAAGTATGAACTTGCATTCAATTTAAATATATCGTAACGTTCACCAGACGGTGACACGCTCGCATATAACGTGGCGCTGGATATACACTGCACCACTATAACTGATTTCACTAGCTAAAGCGTCCTTCAAACCGGAACACAATTATGTTTACACACTACTGTGCCGTCACTGCGTTAACTCACCAGTTATATATATGGTACACAATGTTAAACTATACCTTGGCTCAAAGGTCTCGATACCAGGTCATACAATCTCCATAAAAAAAAAAAAAAACTATTCTTGCTATTACACTATCGATATATTTTATTTCCCGCCATTTACAGTTTTTGTAGCTGTAACGGATCTGTTAACGCAACTTTTTTTTTTATTATATTTTTGCTTTCTCATGCAAACGAGACCAGAGTTCATTCACGGTATATTTGCTCTATTACTGTTTTAATGTAGAGTACTCCTGATATTAACGCCGATGGTGATGACAGTGATGATATTATTGTGCATACTTATGCAGTAGTACGTAGTAGTGTCTGGAACTATAGAAATATTTATTTGTTATATTATTGTTTTTGCCATATTTATGAACTCGAAAGGCAACTTGTTAGAATTTAACAAAAGGCAACGGTCATTAATGTTAGACTTAAAAAAAACTTATATTTAACAAACGTAAATTGTAACTTTTTTTACACCTTGAAAAGTGTATGAAAGTAGTTACACTTTAACTTAAACTCAAAACCGTATTTGCTAAACAAAACTTTGAATGCTTAACAATTTTTTTGTTTTTTTTTTTTTTTTTTGTACAACAGAAATTATTGTATTAAAATTTAAATCCCTTTAAGTCGTAGATAAAACACGAATATTACATACTTTTCTGTTTCCTGTTCAATTTATAGTGGATTTATTGTGAAGGTCAACGTAGCTGTAACATATTTAACTATTTCTATTATTTCACAACATAACCTCGACGCCGACGCGCAATAGCAATTCGAGATATATATGACCGTGTAATTCGTTAATTAACAGTTACAATTACAGAATATAAAACGTTTTTTTTATGTGCGAGTATATAATTGAAGGAAAAAAAAAAACACTTCGACCGCCAAAATTGCGATTTCTTTTATCCCAAACAGCACGTTCCCGTTCTTGATTTAGTTCAAATCAAATATTTACCACGTGAACCGTTTCGCATACGAATTATAAGCGTACGGGGGCTACTGTAATTCATGGAATCATATATTAAGGTAAACTTTAGTTTGTCTACACGTTGCATTATTTTTAGCGGCTACATAACGAGGGGAGCGAAGTAAACAAATTTCGTGAGACGGCACGGCTGTTGCGGCGCGCCCATTGCGAAACCTTTGCTCATACACACACATACACAACCAACATTAACAATACTAATTAAACACAAAAAATTTCATAAATTAACTTATCCAAAATAAACACAATAAAATGCTTTTGTATTACGTCTTTAAAGATAAATATCATTGTATTCAAATGATGTATTCTTGTGTGTGAGAATTGTGTTATTTTATAATTCTCTGGCAATATATATATATATATATATATATATATATATATATATATATATATATATATTTTCATCGCAATTCATATTAAATGTATCTCCTTTAGAATGTGTTATAGTACTTTGCATGTACTGCTGCCCATTGTCATCTATTTAATTTTGCGATAAAGACGTCTAAACTATAATATCAGATGTATACACAAGAAAGTAATAATAAATAATCTAAGGCTCACAATAAAGCCGACTGTCTAGTCTAGTCCTATTCAAATGCATAAAAACTGTCGGCGGCAGCGCCGGAAAGTATTATCATATAAATGAGCGTAACCTTACAAAAGGCTGCATTACACTACTGCGTTATACCAAGATGCATGCGCTAGTGTGTAAATATACTAAGTAATTTGAAAATAAAATCGCCACCTCAGGCATGGCGGAGGTGAACTTCACATAGCACAGATCCTCATATATCTCCTCAACTCTGTCCTCGCAGGTTGCACTGGGTATCGTAAACTGCACCCAGGGCACTTCCGCCGGCGCTGGCCTCTCCTGGCTCTCATTCACAGTGTAATGAGACTCATCGACAGACATGTTCACACTACTATAATTTGACAAGATTGTTACAATGAATCACACGGGGACAGCTGTTGTGGAAAATTAAAAAAAAATGTACTTACACTGACTGCAGATCTTTGTATATATCTTCTTCGGATTGAGTTCTATGGGCTGAGAATGGCCTGTAAATAAAATATTAATTGAAAAAAGGAACATTTTAATGCATATCTATAAATTAGTCTGTTAAAATTGCAAAAAAAAAATCATTGTTATCATTATCAGCCGACAGATCTCCACTGCTGGACATAAAAAAAATATATAAGATAATTTTTAAAGACATATATGACAAGTTTAATTTGATGAAATCTAACATTAATAATATTATATCCACACTGTCATTTTGATATTATTATAATGAAAAAAGCAATTAAAAATTATGATGTAAAACATAACACTTACTTTAAAGTTTTAGCTAATGATTTCGGGCATTGGCTAAGTTTGGCCAATGTGCAGAGCACTCGGTGGAAGTTTGATAGGTCAAATAGCATTGATGGATCAAAGAGATCCGTTTCCCTAAGCTCAAAAACCTCGTGGCATGTTCGCAGGAACACTTTTATATTTCTCATACATAAAAACTGAAAATGAATGATATTACAATTTTATTGTATCAATAAAAACAACCTCTCAGTTTTTAAAGATACACATTTGAGACAGTAGCTAGCTGTCCTGACGGTTAGAACGTGCAGCCTTCATACCGAAGGTCGCAGGTTCAAATCTCGGCGAGTACCGATGACTTATATTTAAGTTATACACATTTGTGAACTTTAGTAACAACAGCGAAGTACAAACTGTGACACAAAACATCGTGACGAAACCTGCACATGATAGAATTTATTTTAAGGTATGAGTGAAGTCACCAACCCGCATTGGGCCAGCATAGTGACTATAGCCCAATCTCCTTCATATTGAGGGGAGGCCTGTGCCCCAGCATTGGGGAAGTAAATTGGCTGTTATGGATTTAAGATAGTCCTATTTGTAATTTTACTATGTGTTTTATCAGTAAGTTAAACCATATTGTAACTGGAGGTTAACAGTGTTAACATATACTTTAAGAATAATAATAAAAAAAAATAAAAATTTTGTGGTAATGTTTGTTTTTTTATTACCATCATTAAATATTTATATGAAATTTTTATGTAAAAAAGAATTATTTAAGTAATTAAGTAAAATTTCACTGTGTCTATTTTACAGTTGCACAAAAAAACTGATGTGTTAACATGTATGATTACATAAAAGAGGATTTCAAGGAGTTCTTACTATGACATAGTAGACAGAGGCTTAAAAATACATTTTCAAATAGAAATAATTCAAGTTTACAAGTAAGGAATGTTACATTAGCTGCAGTCAAATTATATGACTTTTTCAATAAAAATATGAAGAACATTCAGATTTCATAAGAATAAAAAGTATTTATAAGTGAAGAAAGATCAGAGGCCTCATAAGCATAGTGAATATGTTAATTCAGGACTCACTCTCATTCATGTCACTGATAACAACAGAATATATTCACTACAATGGAATTATTTACGCAGGCATGAATGGCGGTACAACTTTACTGAATGCATAATTAACATCAATGTGTCAAGTGGGTATGTGTTCAAGTCCTTTTAAACCTATAAATATCATTTGCAATTATTATAACGTCTTTTCAAACACCATTTTAATAAACCTGACAAACTAAGAATTAAATGTTTTTAATAAAATGAGAAATAGTTCAATACAAGAATTGATAAACAATTTAATTATATGTATAATTGATTAATGATAAATTTATATAACTTCATAATATAATTAAAAGTAGAACCAATCCTTGCCGCTAGTATACCTGTGCCATTTGGGGTCGCTGGTTAACATCCTTCATGTCGATACATCCCGGATGCAACACATTGAGAAGATTGCAAAGAAGAACGCCGTCGCGTAAGGTGTACGCTAGGTCATGAATAGTGCTTGTCTCCCAATTTGCCTTGTGGTCCGGACGCAGCAAGCCACATCTCGTTAACCAGGACGCGCACTCGCGCCACAGCTCTTCACCGCCGGCAGCCATTATTTACACCCTCACTACACTGCACATCGATAATATCTACACCAAGCACTGCTTTTTAATAATCAACAGACCATTATTAACAAGGGTTAATTGATAATTGACATACAAATTGATACAACAAACATACGACAGCCTTAGCTGGATAAAGTAATTTTGACAACTGGTTTCCGGTGTAGCCAAGATCAAAAATTGACACTTGTAGCGTTAAAAAAATACAGAATACTAAAACAAATTGTCCAAATTTAAACTTTTAATAAAAATATTCTTTTTATAGAATCAATTGTCTAGCCTTTATAACATCAAAAAATATTCTTCTTTAAGTACAATTTTAAAATTTTTAATATAATTATCAAGTAACTTAAATCAAATTTAGGTCAATCAATAAACAGCTGGCAAACCATTACATTTTTTTTCTATAGCAATATTATTTAAGGTGGAGTGACGCGACTTGCTGCTGGTCGAACGAACGAATTTTATTAAGTTTTTGGTAAAGTGTTAAAATATTATTAGTTTTGTGGAATTGCTGAGCAGATTATATTGAGGTAGGATATCTATCATTATTAAAGGTTTCCGTTTTTCATAGTTTTGTATGTTATTTTATGTTTGACACACCCATTTATTCTCTAATTAGATCGATTGGTAATCTTCTGATGAATTCACGACTGTCAAGTAATAAATAAATGTCAATTAGAATAAAAGGTAAATAGTTACTCTACTCCGTATTAGTACCAGTTATCTGAAAATCTATTTTTAATTTAAGTCATACTCCTTATTAGGTGTATTTTTGAATATTACGTCATTGTATATAAAAAGGAAGGATGTATAGATAGACTGTAGGTATAATGTAGGCGCGCCGGTTAGTTTGGCTTGTTACTATTGGAGGCGGCGATGCGTGCTACGTACTGGGCTGTGGTATCTAGAGCGTCGATGTTGCATGCTGTAAATACTTCGCATCACCCATGTATTCTTATCCTTAATTGATAATTCTGTGTCGATTCAAGATAACTTTCTTTGAATACTGATAGTGACCACTGCAGTGCAGCAAATGAATAGTTGATGAGGTATTTCTCTTACACTGTCATTTTGTTTAAAAGGATTTATGGGTTTTTATTTTAATCATAATTAACATTTTATGATTTTATTTTTACAAATTATATAAGGATTATAGAAAAGAGATAAAATTTAAAAAGATTTTTCTATTTAATGAGTGATTATTATTGATTATTTTAACTATACAATATTGATTGAAAAGTAGATTTTCTAATTGAATTTATACATTCATGGAATGTTGACATCTACCTGTGTTATTTAGATCTTTGAAAGGTTTCTTTGCCTTGTATAGATCTAATTACATTTAGTATTGATTTCAATCACATTTCAGGCTTTCATGTCGTGGTCCTCAAATTATTCCTTTTAGTTTCGATGCTTATTACATTCTATAATTATTAACAAAATGCAGAAGTTTCACAATTTTCTATTTCTTATGTTCCATGTTTAAATTAAAGCTCATGTAACATTGTTTTAGAGAGTTATAGAAAGTTATCATTTACTAATTATTTTTACTACTTGTGTAATAATCTGTAATAAAATATTCATGGGAACAAATAAAATCTTTTTGTATCATGGTTATCAAATTCTAGCATTGATATAAGTAGTAATGTCTATATTGTATATTTGACATCCCATAATACATTCTTATCAGAATTGATTATGAACTGACTTGGTGACTCAAGCTGTGTGATGTAATCATTTTGAGATTAATGATGTCATTATGTCTTAACCTTCACTTTATTGTATTAAGGAATGTTAAAATTGTAATAACAATGGCTTTCGGCAAGTAAAAGAATTAAAACATTTTAAAATATGTATTGCTTATTACAATAATAAAGAAACTATGTTAACCTCCTTATTATTTTATCAAGTCATAAAAAATTTTAATATATGAAACTGTACTGTTCTTGTTTAATATTTCTGCATGTTCTAGTAGATGATTTTATTGTTTTAAAAAAATTATAATCTAAAAATGCTTGTAATAATAAAACTTTTATTAATATGAATTGTCATATTGTAACAGTCACATCAGTTAGTTCACTAAAAATGTTATTATGTGCAGTGAAAGGCTAATTATTTATTATTTTTAGCAAATTGAAACCATTTGAAAATGGAGCAGATACCGCCCCCTAAGGAGGTGAAGATCCTCGAAACAGCTGAGGATATTCAGGAGCGCCGTGAACAGGTATGCTTTATTTTAATTTTCAAGTCTTTTGTCTTTATTGTATTTACTTTGATATGTTGATATTTTAAAGAACAAAGTTCACAAGATTTCATTTATTTATTATTTTAGTTTCACATTCTTCTTTATTTGTTGGAAAATACTACATGAATAATGAAGTTGAATAAACTTAAGAGAATTTCATAGAACAGAGTATTCATAGATCATTTATATTTACACATTAGATGAAATTATAAAGTCCTCAATTTAAACTTTTAATGTGTTTAATAAATTTATAATTTTTAGATGGTTACCAAAATGTTAAATGGTTGCCTGAACAGATATTTAAATTACCTCCATTGCAAACTAATCATGGAAGATTAGCTTAATGACTCTTAATTGTTTATATTATTTAATGATGTGATGTCAAAGTATTACATATACATATGTGAAGTGCTTTATCTCGAAATGTTCAAATTATACTAATAACATATAATATTAACTAATATATATGTTTAGTATAGTATGTAGTTGAGTGATTTTTTATTTAGTGTATTATGTAATCTTTCAAAAGTAATATCACACTATATACCATCTTTGGCAGTAGTTTAATGAAATCCTATAAGCTCTGTATTAAATATTGAAGCTCTTCATTTGACAACAGTTTTTCGTTGAATTTTGATACCTTTGAACAATATCTTCCATTAATTATTGAGTTTTCCATGTGGTTGTAGAGCAGTGATTAAAATATTGTAAAACATTCATGGCCATTTGAATAATGTATAGTTTGGTTTGGATTGTAAATTTTTGCTCTCGATATTAGGTATTAAACCGATATGAAGATTTCAAACAAGAGGCGCGCGCTAAGAGGGAGAAACTCGAGGACTCCCGCCGCTATCAGTACTTCAAGCGCGACGCCGACGAGCTTGAGTCCTGGATCCAAGAAAAGCTGCAGGCCGCCAGTGATGAGAGCTACAAAGATCCTACCAACCTCCAGGTAAGAAATTTTGAAATTACCCACTCAGGAACATCCTTTAGGATGATTATAATTGCATTACTAGTCTTGTTTGCACGTTGATATTTTTTTTAAAAAAAAAGAGTAATTCAATACATATAAGGATGTAGCAGAGTCATAAGGACACAGTCATAAGGAAGTAGCAGAGTTTTCGCCATCCTTTGAATTTTTTTTCTTCATTTGTGAAATCAAATGAAGAAAAAAAATTCTGCATCAGAATATTAGAGAGATGGTGAAATGCTCATCATAATTACTTCAAATATTAGAAGTGCGTTAAAAAGTATTAGGGGGTGTAAAGGGTCCTCATACGCCAACTTCGCCTGCTCGTGGTGCACCCTGCTAATCAACAAACAAAACTCAGGCTCCCGCCAACCCGCATTGGGCCGACGTGGTGGGTAATGGCCTAAATCCTCCCCATACAAACCCTTATATACGACAGCTCCTAGTGCTCAGCGATACCGAAGTCTATGTCGACTATATATCGAGATATTTGGGTAAGGTCCATGTCCAGCAGTGGACGTATATCGGCTGATGGTGGTGAAAAGTAATAATTGCAAGTATCGATAGAGGAAGTCCTGTAATATTATATTAATTAAGGTACTTGTACATGAAAATGACATACATAATATATTAGGGGGACCGGAAAGTAATGTCGTTTTTTTACGCTAAATACAAACACATACATTTTTAACGAGTCTTTATTTTTAATCAATGATGTATTCCCCATCATTGTCAATAACCTTTTGCCATCTAGTGAGTAAATTTTCAATCCCTGATCGATAAAAATTAATTGGTTTTTCGGCAAAATATCTAGAGATGGCATTTTGGATATCATCCAAATTTGCAAATGTTTTGCCACTTAAAAAGTGTTGCAGCGCTCGGAATAAGTGGAAATCCGATGGTGCAACATCGGGCGAATATGGTGGATGAGGCAGCACCTCCCACCCCAATTCATTAATTTTTTCTAGAGTTCGCCTTGCGCAGTGCGGTCTTGCATTGTCATGTTGGAGAATGACGCCTTTTCGGTTGACAATCGCTGGCCACTTTTCAATTAAAGATTGATTGACTCGCTGCAATTGTTCGCTGTAGAGGTCTGCAGTAACAGTTTCTCCAGGTTTCAGTAATTCAAAATGAACAATGCCGCGAATACTCCACCAAACACACAAAAGCGCTTTTTTGGGGTGTAAACCTGGCTTAGCAGTACTCCGAGGGATTTCATTTGGAGAGAGCCACTGCCTTTTGCGTTTTGGGTTATCATACAGGACCCATTTCTCATCTCCTGTGATCAAGCGATCAAAAAACGCTTCTGTGTTGTGTCGTTGAAGCAATAAGTTGCATGTGATTGATCGGTTAGCCTTATTCTGTTCGGACAGATTATGCGGGACCCAAACACCTGCTCTGCTTACTTTTCCAATCTGCTTCAAATGTTCTTGGATGGTCGACCAAGGTTTGTTGAGACTGTTTGACAATTCCTCGATCGTCTGACACGGATTTGCTTCCACTTCCGCCCTTAACACGTCGTTGTCTAACGCTGATGGTCTTCCTGATCGATACGAGTCGGAAAGATCAAAATTACCCGATTTGAACTTGGAAAACCACCTTTGGCATTTACGAATGTCCAGTGCATTTGGATAAACATCGCAAATGTTTTTGGTAGCAACTGTTGCGTTATTTCCCTTGCGAAACTCAAAGAGCATGCAATGCCGGATGTGTACCTCTTCTGGTATTTGGCTGGCCATTTTACCCAAAATTACAAAAAAAAATTGTAATTCAATTGTCTATAAGTAAAGAAATCACTATAACCTCACAATGTCTTTGGTACGCCTCTGAACAAAACAATGAGCTAACAAATGACAATCAAGTATTGGCATGCGCAGAAACGACATTACTTTCCGGTCCCCCTATTATGTAATATTGTATTCATCACGTGACGTTGCGTGATCGTATAAGGTTACCCAGTTTACGATCGTTAAATGCTAATGCACGGTCACATTGCTTAATTTATAACAATAGAGTAGAATTTTTTTTTGGCCAACGGAGGCTATGCTGAAGTTGTGTTTGGAAATCCTCAGAAAATCGCTTTCCATATAACATGAAGATCACCAGTTCTATTCCAGAACAACATCTTGTGAAGTTCTGTTGGTGGTAGCGGTTTTTCGAACACACACAACGCTATCAGCATAACAGCATTGCTGTGTTCTGACGGGGTCAATACACGAGAGCCAGCGAGAGTCAGAGTATTCTGGGCGAGCACAATTCATCATTCACGATCTAATTGTCAGTATCAGGGACGTACGCAGATTTCGGGAAGGGTATGCAAACTCGACTCAAAATCTCCGTGCTTGTCTATACTAAGCAATAAATTTACTAATTTAGCAACAGTAAAACCCCCAATGAGTTTCATTATCATCATCATCGGTTGATAAACGGCCAATGCTGAACATAGGTCTCTCTCAAATATCTCCATATCGAACGAACCTGCGCTGCCCTAGTTCCGGCGCCTAGTCATCGTCACAGTCTGCATGGCCTCAGGTACCGCCCGGCAACAGGAGCCGTCATATGGAGGGATTGGGACCATCTCCCACCACGCTAGCCCAATGCGGGTTGGTCGGAGCCTTCCTTCGTTTGTCGGCTAGCAGGGTGCACCACGAGATTGTTTTTGTGAAAACGCTGTGCTCAGTGCTTTGACACATAAAATGTTAAGTTTCCATTACCTTCAGCAACTTCACTACCTACAGCGTCCTTCACACTGGAACACAATAGCGTTCCCATAATATGGCGGCGGAAATAAGAACTACAGTCATATCTAGTCGGTCGCCGGCAACAGAGTGTTAAGGACGGTTCTATTAATATATACTTTGAAATAGTAATAGACATCAAGCATTTTTTTTACTCTGTCGTACTACTGCATTGCGGGTCAGAATAAATAGGACATCTAACCCGTTAGTCACTACGCCACGTATATGGGGCACACGCCCAAATTGATACGATCACATCCACATCCTGTATCCGACGATTTAAACAGGAGTTTAATTTAACACGTGTTTCAATGATTTGATCATATTACTTACTTCCATATATACATCACCTTTAATTCATGGACGTCCACTGCTGGACATAGGTCTCTTGTAATGTGTTCCACAAGTCACGGCTTTGCGCTGTTTGAATCCAGTGCCTCCCGGGGATATTTTTATGTTCTCTATCCACCTGGTCCGGGGTCGCTATTCCAGCACTTTAAGACCCCAACGTTCATCGGTTTTATGAGCTAGGTGCCCCGCCCATTGCCATTTTGGCCTCGAAACTCAGGACTATGTCGGCGAGTCTAGTTCTTCAGCGGACCTCCTCAATTACCTATTATCATTATGTATATATAATGATAATAGGTTTCATTTGTTCGCCGATCACGTGAAAACTAGTGAACGTATCGTCACGGGAACATGAGTGTTGGCCGCGAAATGATTTGTAGATAATTATTGGCTATTATTTTCTGAATTTTATACATTATGGGGTATCATTTTAGCGGTTGCCATAGCAACGGTTTTCATAGAAAGTCGCTTGCGGTTGCTCTCAAGGAATATTTTAGACATATTGCAAGTCCTAATTTTATATAATGGCCAGCAAAATGGGCGGGGAACAGATAGTTTAACTTATATTACATTATTGGCATTTTATTAAAAGAAGCAACTGTAGGAACGAGACCCAATGGTTAACCTGATGGTAAATGATACGCCCGCCAGTAATAATATGGCGGTAGTTAGTATGATTTACACATACATATACATTGTGCACGTCGCTTTGTAACATAAAATGTTGAGCTTCCTTACCTCAGTAACCTCATTAGCTACTACAGCGCCCTTAAAGCGGGAACACAGTAATGATCGCACGTTACTGTTTCGCGGTATAGATAACAGTCGCATTGGTACCTATCACCGGTTTTTTTATCACGGGGAAATCTTAAAAGATACCTTGCTTCTGGGGGGAAAAGAAGATTACTTGGGTCTACTCACTAAAACCCCTTCGGAGGTCTCCGTCAGTGCATTAGGTAGGCCTCCGGGATTTCCTACGAAACGCAACCCTTGCACTTTGGCTAAAATATCCCACGAAAGAGCAAAGCCTGCCTTAGCACCAACGCCGTGCTACAGCCGATACAATACTACCATGCATTTGCTGTCCTCCTGAGGCTCGTTTAATGAGCTCCTAGGGCCCCTACCCTTTTAGTCTCCATGTACGACATGCAGGGAATACCTTAGTCCTATTCTTAATAGCCTGAGACAACAGGGCTGAAAAACAAAGCTACTGAGCACTTTCATTAGGCGCTCCTAACAAACTGAAATTTGGCGGTCAGTTTGAATAAACCATACCCGTTCTGATGATATCAAAGCACTATCGACTGCCTTCTGTCATAGATTCCTATTTACTGCTTTTCTGATAGGTGAAAAGTTTGCGGCAATTTTTCCAAGATCAATTTCCTTTCTTTTTATAATGGTTGTCTAAGATATATGTTATATTATAAGAAGTATTTTTGATGATTCTTTTTAACGATCGATCAATTTGTATACAAATTTAATTTAAATATCAAAGTATGATTTCTAAGCTCTCCCCCTAAAGCCACTATCGATCTCTTCAACCCTTCCGCATCCAATATTTTCTCACCTTTCTCCTCACCCTTTTGTACACATCTTTTACTTCATATGTATGTGTACATTTAGTTTTTGTATAATTGTATTCGTTTAATGTTTTAGTTTAAGTCCTGAGTCTGATGAAGCTGCAATAGCTGTCAATAAAACTTGCGGCACAAGCTTCAACATAAAAACAAGGGATGTTTAAAAGAAGTAAAATTAATTATCATGTTATAGTTGATTTTAATATGATTTAGTTAAAAAAAAAACTATTTGATAATGAATTCAACTATATGACGCAATACTGTTTCAGTATATTATATTGTCTACGTGTTGAGTTAAACTACGATAAACATTCCACTGCTGGACACAGCCTCCAAAGATCTTCACTGCGGTTTCCCGCGACTCTCACCAGATCGTTGGTCCACGTTGTAGTTGGCCATTCGAAAACTTTACTGCTCATCAGCCGTCAGACCTTTGAGCAATTGATGTATATATATAATATATCCTTAGTATATATCTTATAATGTTAAGTTCTCAATCCAGATAATATTATTACTGTGTATCACTTTAATCCAAAGGAAGGGTGCTATAAGTTTAACATACTTAACAGATTTTTTTTGTAGTTGTTTATTTATCATGTTTATAATGTAATCAAGTTCAACAAGAGTAACATAATAGGCATTGAAAACACGAAGGTTTGTGAACAATGCTACGATCAGGAACAGTCATCGAGACTATTAAATGGCGCAGAGCATACACTATGTATATCATATAATTTTCTGTAGGAGAAAAGAGCTAAGTAAGAGTAATAAACTATGTTTAAAAAGAAAAAGAGGAGGGAAACTATATTTAATGTTTTGTTGGGTTAGTGTAGTTGAAGGCTGCGGGGTCAGGATTGGTACTGCTCTTTGCAGCCGAGGTAGAGTCGCGGAGGAAGAGGAGTGTTGGTTTTGCGATTCACTGCTCTCTCTATCCTCCGCGGCCGTGTAATGGTTTGCGGCGCAACCTAATCTAAAATCCTAAACCCAATCCGCTGCAGGGAGTCGGGAGAGTTTTCTCTTTTGGCTCCCATGACTTTTGGATGACGGATTCGCGGGGATCCATTGCCCGAGTGACTATAAAAGGCCGAGAAAGAGGGCGCGCTGTGACTTTCAGCGCGCTCTTACAGATGTGGAAAGAGGAGGTTCTCCATCATCGTCTCCTTTACCATCTTCATTAGAACATTTAACATATAAAGCCGTTATTAACTGAAACTAATTAACAATAGAATTGTATAAATACGTTTAACTTGAAACAGGCTAAAATCCAGAAGCACCAAGCGTTCGAGGCGGAGGTGGCCGCGCACTCCAACGCGATTGTGGTGCTGGACAACACGGGCAGTGAGATGATTGCCGGTGGGCACTTCGCTTCAGAGACGATCAGGCGACGTTTGGATGAGCTGCACCGCCTGTGGGAGCTGCTGCTCTCCCGCCTCGCTGAGAAGGGCATGAAGTTGCAACAGGCGCTCGTGCTCGTTCAGTTCCTCAGACACTGCGATGAAGTCATGTTCTGGATTCACGACAAGGTAAAGAAAATTAGTGTTTATTTAAATATTTATTTGTTGACCATACCGAAACCTGAAGGTTGTAAGGAGTACGTTCTATTTGGCGGCAGAAACAGGCGCTGCGATAGATTCTACCTAGACGGTCTCCAGAGTTTAGACTCCGGTCCAATCAACAGAGACTCATAAAAAAAAAAACCAACATCAAATTGGATCTTATTTGTAAATTGTGCGCAAATGACTTACATCCTTATAGAGTATAACATTTATCTCCATTACCTTCTAGGAGACTTTCGTGGGCGCGGACGAGTTCGGCTCTGACTTGGAGCACGTGGAGGTGCTGCAGCGGAAGTTCGACGAGTTCCAGAAGGACATGGCAGCTCAGGAGTATCGAGTCACCGAGGTCAACCAGCTCGCTGAACGGCTGGTGTTGGAAGGACATCCAGAAAGAGAAACCATCGTTAAAAGGAAAGATGTGAGTGGAAAATAAAGTTTATACAGATTTTTATAACAAAGTTAAAAAAAAATACTCAACTCGTTCTTGACATGGTCCTGAATAAATTTTGGAAAAAATTAGCGAACTTTAGGCATTAAGGATAACACTAGTTTAATATGAAAAACAAAATGTTTAACTTTTAATCAATTACATTTTTAGAAAGTCATAAATAAAAATCGCATTAGTTTAAAGTTTGCTGTTAAGGTAATATCTCTATTTTTTACTTGACTTTATTTTCATTGCGCAGGAGCTGAATGAGGCCTGGCAGCGTCTTCGTCAAATGGCGCTGATGCGTCAGGAGCGACTATTTGGCGCCCACGAGATCCAGCGCTTTAACCGGGACGCGGACGAGACCATCGCCTGGATCTCCGAGAAGGACGTTGTGCTTGGCTCTGATGATTATGGACGGGATTTGGCGACGGTTCAGACTTTACAGGTGAGATATATAAATTAGGCTTTCTCAATTAACGTGATTAGTATTATATTAGCTCTAAATATTTATATCTTTTAAACCATATCTTGCTTCTGGGGGAAGACAAGGTTATGTGTGACTTCTACCCACTAAAACCCTCTCGTTGATCTCCGGCAGTGCATTTAGAGGGGCTCCGGAATCTTCTACGGAACGAACCGCTGCTCCACAGCAGCCTGGCTAAAACATCCCACGGAAAAAAACCGTCCATAGCACTCACGCTGTGCTGTACGGCAAATACAAGATCAGCATGCATTTGCCGTCCTTCTAAGGCTCGCTAATTGATCTCTGATCCCCCTCTCCCCCTCTCTTAACTCACGAACTCGGGGACCGTTTTAGTTGCCTTGTACGGCAGACAGGGAATACCATAGTCCTATTCTTAGTAGCCCAAGACTACAGGGCTGATGGCAGGTATACCTGTCCGGAGCTATAAAGGTTGATGATAAGATGATTACACATTGCCACATTGCAAACATCATCTTAAGACATGTCCATATACAATAATGTACAGTTATACTGGAACGACGTGAAGAGCTTTGGGGGAGGCCATGTCCAACAGTGGATGTCTGTCTGCTGATGATGATAATACTGGAACACTAATGTTGGCATTCTATATACCTGATGAAGCAAGAGAGAAAGACTGTCAATGCTGTATGTTAAAAATAATGCAATAAATGTAGGTGTCTTTTTGTCAATAAAGTTAAATCAAAATTACTGCATATCGTAGTCTGAAAAGAATGTTGTCCATCCATAATCATAGTTTCTAATTTCAATAATTGATATTATCAGCGCAAACATGAGGGTGTGGAGCGCGACTTGGCCGCTTTAGAGGACAAGGTGTCGACGTTGGACGGCGAGGCGGCGCGTCTGGCAGCCATACATGCAGACCACGCGCCTGCCATTCACGCCAAGCGTGACGAGATCACGCAAGCTTGGCAAAAGCTGGTGCAGAAAGCGAAGGTAATGTTAACTCTTTATTACCTTGAACACAGAGACAAAACGAATAGAATGTTCACTAGATAGTAAGTGATACATAACAATGTGGTGTTAGTTGGGATTGTATTAACTGCACCTAATTGTGCTCATTGCTTTGGGAAAAGATACAATTTTTTTTATTGTATCTAGATTGTCTCTAGCAACACTAGTTTAAATAGGTAACAAAAAATGTCTATTGTGTATATTTTAATTGCCTACTGTATATTTTGTCTGAAGTATTATTATTCCATTATCTTCTTTTTCACACAGTAGTAATTAGTAAAAGTGATAGACAGCAATGTAATATATATGAGGGGTGTACGGGGTCCCGAATATACACTCACGAATCCTAAGCCAACCTCTCCTGCTCGTGGTGCACCCTGCTAATCATCAAACAAGGCTCTGGCTCCCACCAACCCGTATTAGGCCATCGCAGTGGGAAGTGGTCCCAATCCCTTCATAAGAACACTTACAAATCACAACCCGTAGTTGCCGGCGATGCGAGCAGTGCAGGACTGATCGATGTGGGAATCTTTGGGGGAGGCCTATGTCCAGCAGTGGATGTGTTCGATTCACTAAGGATGATGATGATATATGAAGGTGGACAACAGATTGGTATATAAACATTGTTCTCACAGGAGCGTCGCTCGGAGTTGGAATCATCGTACGCTTTGCACCGGTTCTTGGCCGACTACCGTGACCTGATGTCGTGGGTGTCTGACATGCGCGCGCTCATCGCCGCCGACGACCTCGCTAAGGACGTGCCCGGTGCTGAGGCGCTGCTCGAGAGGCACCAAGAGCACAAGGTTCACCCTTTTTTTAAATGTCGATATTGGAAAAATCTATTACCTGGAAAACCATAACAGTAGTATACTGATCATGTTGTACGCAGGGTGAAATGGAGGCGCGTGAAGACGTGATCGCCTCGTGCTGCGCTCATGGGAGCGCGCTCGCGGCTGGTGGGCATCGTGCCGCTGCGGAAGTGCAGGCTGCGCTCGACTCGCTGCGCCGCGACGCGGACGCGTTGCGCACGCTGTGGGAGCAGCGCCGCGTGCTCTACTTGCAGTGCATGGACCTACAACTGTTCTACCGCGACACGGAACAGGCCGACGCGTGGATGCATAAGCAGGAGGTACGCAATGCTAATGTTATTAGCCCCCATAATTTTCTGTACTTCTGGGTATATAGTTACTGAGTGACTTCACTTCATCAAAGTGGGTCATATATGAAACAGCCTAGATGTTATGTTCCATGATAAAAAACTAGTGTTTTGCTAAAAGTTGGTACCACGGCATACCAAGTATAACACCTTACTATTATCATCACGTAAATTTGTGTATTATATAATATAACAGTTTTATTTTAATTAGTGTCTGATTTTACCTAGATGACTATATAGCACTGTTATTTGATACATACAATAGTTAACGTATGAAGTGTGTTTATTTTTCGCAGGCGTTCCTTGCTAATGAAGATGTGGGCGACTCACTCGACTCCGTGGAGGCGTTGTTGAAGAAACACGAAGATTTTGAAAAATCATTGGCTGCTCAAGAGGAGAAGATCAAGGCGTTAGACGAGTTCGCTTCCAAATTGATCGACGGACAGCACTACGCTGCTGACGACGTTGCGCAGAGGCGGGAGATGGTAAGAAGAATTTGCATGTTCTTTGAATAGAAATAGCCTATCAAATATTTTTTTTCAAGATTTGAAACAAGACAACTTTATGGATTATTTACAACTCGAATCTATGTTTTCTATCCCCTTTTATTTTTCATTACAATATGCAATCGCTTGAGATATGTCATGATTTGATTACGATATGTAGGACAAGTAAAAATTATTTTAAAACAATATAAAAGACAGATTATATTAAAAAAAATAACTTTCGTAGTAAACACAATTTGTTTTTTAAAATTAAGTTTAGGAAATGGTGATAGTATTCATTATATTTATTGTTATTTTCAGCTATTGGAGCGTCGCGCAGCTCTGTTGGAAAAGTCGAACCAGCGGCGCGCACTTCTTGAAGATGCGTACAAATACCAGCAGTTTGAACGCGACTGTGACGAAACCAAAGGTGTGTATGCCCAACATACAGAACCCTTTCGCCTAGCACGTCTTTCTGATTTTAGTAAAAACTGTTCAATATACTTATTGGATTTCAAGTCCTCTAAAAATTTGAGATATCTAACTCTTTGAGATATCTAAATTCTCGCTTCATCATTGGCTACAAATTATAAATACAATAAAAATAAACTTTGTTATGCAATATATAATTGTAATGACTTCCTGTCTAGGGTGGATCAATGAAAAGCTAAAATTCGCAACTGATGATTCCTACTTGGACCCGACTAACTTGAACGGCAAGGTGCAGAAGCACCAGAACTTCGAGCAGGAGTTGCAGGCGAACAAGCCGCGCGTCGATGAGATTACCGCGGCTGGTGCGCGGCTGCTAGATCAGGACCACTTTGCCAAGCGTAAGTGTAAAGTTTAAAAATGGATTAAAGTAATTTTCTTTACCGCTATTCTTAGTATCAATTAATACAATAAACAAAAGTATTTCAATAATGAGGTTTATAAAATTTGGACTGATTACTCCGATTTTTTAAAAACTCAAAGTTATAAATTTCTAGATCCATTTTTGAATATAAAATATCTTATTACATTTACTTTATTTAGAAGTCACAAAGCTATAAATATGTATGATAAATTTATAATATATTATGTAAAAATTTTATTTACTTAAATGCAAAAATCTTATTGTGTTTGGTTCAGCTCAAATTGAGTCGCGCTTGGGCGAATTGGCCGGTATGTGGGAAAGGCTGGTGCAGGCATCGGAGCTCAAAGGAAGCAAGCTACAGGAGGCAGCCGCACAACAGCAGTTCAACCGCGCCGGGGAGGATATTGAACTCTGGCTCTCTGAGGTCGAGGGACAACTCCTCAGTGAGGACTATGGCAAGGTATATAATAATAGACTAAAAATTATTTATACCTCGGAAAATAGCTAATGTATTAACATGCGGTAAATTCTAAATATAAAATATTTTTTTTATTATAAAGTAAACTTTTTAATAAATTATTGAATGTTTTGTTGTGAGAAATGTTTATCATACTTTACATCTCTACGTAAATATTAGGTCTTTTTTTCTCTCATGTCTAGCTTAAGGATTCTAAAAAGTGTTAACTACTGCCAACTCTACTATACTGCTTTACGGTT
This sequence comes from Troides aeacus, assembly GCA_033220335.2. Classification (NCBI taxonomy): domain Eukaryota; kingdom Metazoa; phylum Arthropoda; class Insecta; order Lepidoptera; family Papilionidae; genus Troides; species Troides aeacus. Next base: position 1,506,276 of record CM067272.1, on the reverse strand, counting down.
ATAGTGGATAATGCTATCATTAAGAACTATTTAAATTTAATATTTATTATTTGCGCAATTAGGACTTGACCAGCGTACAGAACCTGCAGAAAAAGCACGCCCTCTTGGAGGCCGACGTCAGCTCGCACGCCGAGCGCATCGAAGCGCTGCGGGCGCAGGCCGAGCAGTTCATAGAGCGAGGTCACTTCGACGCGGACAACATCAAAGCAAAGCGGGTATGTATAAAAATAATGTAAAGCATTTTTGAAAATATCTAATGTATTATTTTTTTTTATGCAATAATGATTTTTATTGTTTAGGATGCCCTTGTCGCTCGTTATGCAGCTCTCGACAAGCCGATGGCGATCCGCAAGCGCCGCCTACTGGACTCGCTGCAGGCGCAGCAATTGTTCCGCGACCTGGATGACGAGGCAGCTTGGATACGCGAGAAGGAACCCATTATTGCGTCTACCAACAGAGGTAACAATATTTTCTATTCTTTTAACATATTTGATAAACGTAATAAAGTTTGAAAATATGATATACTTTCTCGTACGTCCTCTATGTTATTGCATCATCTGATCAACATATTAACTTACTGTTTTGTTTAAGTTTGATTTTGAAACAAAATGACCAGAACGATCATATGGTTAGTAGTCATACCAATATAGTAATTATTGATGTATCATCATCATCATTATCAGCCTTCCGCCAAATGCAGTCCTCACTTCCGTCCGCTCTCGCTCATCGGTTCATCTGGAAGGAAGACGTCTTACACTTTGCGACCTGTACGCGGCCTTCACTCTAAAACTTATCCCCCATCGGCCGTTGGCCCATCGCCCATAATTGAAGTATACTGTACCATAATGTGATTGTTGCCTTAAGACACATAATGTTGGCCTTTGTTACTCCATCCATTTTACTAGTCACAGTATTCTTTAAATCACAAGAGTATTGTTTATAAACTACTTTTAGGCGGCAGAAATATGCGCTGCGGTGGCACTTGTTTAGATCATCACGAGTAACAGAGACCTAGCAAAAAAAAATTATAAGGATTTATTTTCCACGAAACTTACGTTTTGTGATTATTACAGGACGCGACTTGATAGGTGTGCAAAATCTGATGAAAAAGCACCAGGCAGTTATGGGCGAGATGGCGCAGCACGAGGCGCGTGTGGAGGCGGTGCGCGCGGCCGGCGCCGCACTCCGCGCTGCCGGCCACTTTGCAGCAGACGACATCGCTGCACGCCTGCAACAGCTGCACACACAGTGGACTCAGCTGCAAGAGAAAGCGCTGCAGGTGACCGCAGATTTTATTCTATTGCCACATCAAATTATTTTGGATCATCTTAAACTATAAGATTTTACTGTTTTTATTCTTATTTTATACTTTTTAAATTAAACTTTATATGAATTTTAGCTAATTAATTTTTATTTCTTGTGTAACAAAACGACATTAGTTAACACCTATTTTGTAAACAGCGCAAACAAGATCTGGAAGATTCTTTGCAAGCACAACAGTACTTCGCTGATGCCAACGAGGCAGAGTCGTGGATGCGCGAGAAGGAGCCGATGGCCAACACCCAGGATTACGGCAAAGATGAGGATTCCTCGGAAGCGCTGCTGAAGAAACACGAGGCGCTCCTATCTGACCTCGAGGCCTTCGGGAACACTATTAAAGCTCTGCGCGAACAAGCCGACTCTTGTCGTGTTAGTTTTATATTTTTATTATTATTAGTCACAAAGTACACTGTTATTATTAAAGCAAAACAAGGGCAAGGCCTTTTGGCTGATAATAAATTTAAATACGTGCAAATTAGATCTAGACCTTAATTAATAATACTTAATCTGTTGATTGTACAGCTATCTTCTTTCTGCTCTTAGTTTATGTCTTCTTGTCCAACGGGTTGTCTGGTAGAAATTGTTTTCTGACCAATAAGATCATGCCACGTGCTATCTAGTTGAATATAATAGTTAAATACTTTTTAACGCCAATTAAATAAGCGCGGCGAATCCTGCGTGCTCTCAACACCCTATTTTCTATTTTGACTTCTCCTAAACCACATCCTTATCTTATTTCCTGTTTTAAGTATTTAGGCACTAAACACGACAAAGAACCTCGCTCCTCTCACAACCCGCTTTTTTGTGCCCTGCTCTCACCTCTGACATTGTCCACTCTTCCTTTTCTGTCCAGTCCACTCTCCTATGGAATGCACTCCCTCTACATATCAGAACAGTAACTAATCGGTGTACTTTTAAGCAGAAAGTACGGGAATGTCTCTTCAAAGGCATTAGGACTGAGCTCTCCTTGAAATTATTTACTTAATATCATGCACGTGTGTCTATATATTTTAGTCTATATATATATATTTATTTATGTATGTATATATATTTATGTGTTTATTTGTGTTTTACATATTATATTGTATTTATTTGATACACCTACCTCATCATCTCTGCATTACCCAAGGTAGACTGGAAGATAATGCCAATGGCATTAAGTCCGCCTTTAGACGAGATGTATTATATAAAGTTAAATAAATAAATAAAAAATAAATACTTTTGGGATCATCGGTTGATTAGACTACATATGTATTTCTCTACTTATGTGTAAACATTAGTGTTTGTGTGTGCACAGCAACAAGAGTCGCCGGTGGTGGACGTGTCTGGCAAGGAGTGCGTGGTGGCACTGTACGACTACGCGGAGAAGTCTCCGCGCGAGGTCTCCATGAAGCGCGGTGACGTGCTCACGTTGCTCAACTCCAACAACAAGGTATTCAATTTAGTATATATTTCTTAAATTGGACTTACTTTATTGCCTTTGCCTTCGAAAATAAAGTATAGCTTTATATATGAAGACATTGATTCTTTTGATATCATACTTACATATTCAATAACAATAAATGTACACTCATATGATACTGTAACAATCATTTAAAAAGTGATGTTTTACAGTATCATTATGCCATCAACACTCAATTGTACCAGCAGAGAAATTATCAGCAATGAGTCCGTGTGTATACATAACAGTGTTTTACAGTTTTCAAATCACTTCAAATTACTTCACACATTCCGCAGTAGCTCGCTGGCCTAACGGTTAGAGCGAGCGGCCTTCATTCAGGTCGCGGGTTCGAATCTCGGCATGTACCGATGACTTTAATATTTAAGTTATGTACATTTGTGAACTTTAGTTACAACAGCGAGATACAAACGGTGAAGGAAAATATCGCGACAAAACCTGCACATGAATTAGAATTTATTCTAAGATGTGTGCGAAGTCACCAATCCACATTGGGCCCGCGTGATGACTATGGAACATCGCCCTCATATTGAGGGTAGGCCAGTGCCTTAACAGCGGGGATGAAAATTAGCTGTTGATATATATTCCGCATCTGCACAAGGCTTGCAAAGTTCATTGTTTTATTAGGACTTATAAAAACGATTCACTACACTTTTCATTCTACGAGACGAGTAAGATGTTCAACTGACGGTAAGTGATATGTTTGCTCATAACAATGTGACGCTAGATAGGATAATAGAGCCGTAATAGGACTTAAGGTAAGCCCTGCCTGTTGTTGAAGGCGACTGAAAGGGTCTAGGAGTTTTGCGAACCTTAAGGTTTGGGGCTCTTATCGCTCAACAAGCGAGCCTGCGTGGGACTGCGTATGGCTCAGCGATGGTGCCTATGAGAGTTTGGCCCCTTCTCGGGGACGTGTAATACAAAGTGTAGAGGAGCACCGCTGCGTTCTATAAGAGATCCCGGTGCTTCTCCGAATGCACTGATGCAGATCACTGATGGGATATTTGAAAGAATCTCACATAAACCTCACTTGCTCCCAAAAGCAGGGTATCTTCTGAGATCTGAGACAGGGCATGTTGAATCTCTTTACCCCAGTAATTACACTAGCTACAGCGTCCTTTAAACCGGAACATAGCAATGTTTGCACACTGATGTTTGACGGCTGTTGCGGTGGTACCTATCTAGACGGTCTGCGGCAGCGGCAGCGGAGACCTACCACAGTAAATCATATATAAAATATGACACTAATAATTAAGTGTCGGTTGATAATTCGTTAATATTTCCGTTTAAAATGCGCATTGTTTGTAACCGGTCGCGTCTGTTTCAATCAGCTCCACCTCCAGGTGACACCACCTCGTCAATCTGTCACTCGCGGCGAACTCTCGCGACGGTCGCTCGTCGATTTGCGATTGCGTACTCTAATATACACTATAATTAATTGAATAGTTAAGGAGTAGAGAAAGCATGATAGTCCTCAGTTGGTTGTTGGCGGTGTTCATTGACAATGTGTTCCTTTGTGACAGGAAGCAAGATGAAAATGTTTTATCGTCCGTGAGTTTTGTTTTTAATCTAAAACTAATTTAAACACATTTATATCTAAATTTATATCTAAAATTCCTTATTATTGTTATCAACATTATTAATTAATACTGTTCAATATTGTTTTTATTTTATCATAATGAAGCTGTTTGTTATTTAAAATTCTTTAGTCTATATATAATAGTCTATATAATGTTTATTATTTCATTATAGGAATTGATGGAAGCCTTTAAAAGATATTTAGTAGGCAGTTTTAGTATGAAAGTTTATAAGGCAAATTATAAGAATGAACTCCACAAGTTTCTATTATTTCCTAGGGAGTGTTTAGTAGGGATAGTAAAGACATAACCTTGTGTTCCAAAAGCAAGGGATCTTTAAAGATTTCACCCGCGATAAAAAAGGTCTTCAAAAAAAAAAAAATTATTGGTCTCTTTTAACTACATACATATATATCACGCCTCGTTCCCAATGGGGTAGGCAGAGACCAGCTCTCTCCACTTACTATGATCCTGGCACATCTCTCGCTTCCTCCACATTCATGAGCGTCTTCATGCATGATCGTCGGTTGCGAGTACTCTTTAGAGTCTTGAAGACACTGATATTAAATTTTATTTATGTGATGTAAATGATTTCGTAGATTTCTTAAATTTTACGAGTGAATTCTTGTATTGTTATAAACAGGACTGGTGGAAGGTAGAGGTGAACGATCGCCAGGGGTTCGTACCGGCGGCGTACGTGAAGAAAATTGACGCCGGCCTTTCTTCCTCGCAGCAGAACCTCGCTGACTCCAGTTCTATTGCAGCTCGCCAGAATCAGGTTAATACGTCAATATAGATACAACTTTAATCAATGATCAGCATTATCATTGGAGGTCTGTTGGAATTTCTTAGGAAGAAATAAACTGTTTTTGTTGTGTTTGATACTTATTTGTTATTGATTTAAACAGCATAATTAAAAAAAAATATATCTTTTATAATAATTTGTGTCTTTTCAAAATAAATACAGTTTGTATACTTTGTCAATAGTTTATTCATTCTCTATGTTATTATATATTTTTATTGTCATAATTATTGAATGGAAACTATTGTTGTATTATAAAAAACAGATCGAGGGGCAGTATGACAACCTGCTGGCGTTGGCGCGAGAGAGACAGAACAAGCTGAATGAAACGGTCAAGGCTTACGTGTTGGTGCGCGAGGCGGCCGAACTTGCAACCTGGATCAAGGACAAGGTGTATAGCATAATCAACACACTTTATTATATCCCGTCATATCATAATTCATTTGATATAAAGTGCTAAGAAAAAAAAATTTATACACTATTATAGATATGTCGAATTCTCGATTAATGTTACTACACTTACTATTAAAATTTAATGATAGCCGAGACATTTATAATGATAGTAGTAATACTGTAGTAGCACGGCTTAAGAGTGATCAGAAACATGGTTATGTTTACATCCTATGACTTGAGCATAAAAGGGTGGTGACCATAAAGTAGTAAGACAAATTTTAAGATTTATTTTTTATTCCAAGACTGAAATAGTCTATCTTATCATTAAGTGTATAATAAATTTAAAATATTAAACAAGGCTATGTAATGGATTTGGTGTTTGCTTGTAGGAGATGCACGCGCAGGTGCAGGACGTTGGTGAGGACCTGGAGCAGGTCGAGGTCATGCAGAAGAAGTTCGATGACTTCCAGAACGACCTCCGCGCAAATGAAGTGCGCCTCGCCGAGATGAATGAGATCGCTGTTCAATTGATGACAGTTGGACAAACAGAAGCTGCGCTCAAGATCAAGACTCAGATGCAGGTGCGTTAATTTTTTTATTATTATATATATATATATAAAAGATGTTTATAAATATCTATGTCACATTGGAATTGGACAAATGTTGAACACGATTGGACACTGTATACAACGAAAAATTTATGCCATAATATTAAAGAAATGCCTACCCCACTGGGAACGAGGCGTGATATATATGTATGTATGTAATATTAAACAAGTTTGCAGAAACTGTGAAATTTGTATAAAGAATAAAACAAGAGGAACAGATAGATATGGTTTTATGTCGCATCTTCGCCCAGCCACGAAAACTTTCGAAATAGTATCTATTGACACGATTGGAGGACTCGGTGATTCCAGATCTACAAAAAAATATCTACATCTTTTAGTTGACCACTTTACTAGATATGCTTTCATTTTAACCTCTAAGACACAAAATATAAGTGACTTTATTAAGCTAGTAAGTAATATTTCAGAAAAGGGAGATATTGGCATTCTGTTGATTAACCAATATCCTGGAATTAACTCAAAGAAGTTCAAAAATTTTGTAAGAGAAAAACTGATACGAATGGTTTTTTCTGCTGTGAATGCACCGTTTTCTAATGGTCCTAATGAGAGGCTGAATCAAACTTTAGTTAACAAAATAAGATACAGATTAAATGAGCCTTGAGGAAAGAAGGCTTGGACAACGATAGCACAGGAATGGGTCAGAATATATAATTTGACTATTCATACGGTAACTGGCTTTACGCCGAGATATTTATTAGATGGAGAAAATTGTTCTATATTACCTAAAGAGTTACAACACAAGAAAATACATCATGACTGGACTAGAGACAACAATATCATTAAAGAATACTTTGAAGTCACATAGTTATAATAAAACGATGATGGACAGAAAGTTAAAATTATGGAATTTTGAAGTTGGAGATGTATACATGGAAAATGGAAAGAAGTTAAACAGGAAAAAATTAGATGAGATTAGAATTGGTCCTTTTCAGATTTTGAAAAAAATATCAGATACTATATAAATACAGTATAGATACAGGACACAGAAAAAGAGGATATATTAAGGGGAAATCCTTTCTTAAGGGGAGAGACATAAAGATAATAAAACCTACTTCTTTTACAGTTAATTATTTTACCTGACATCTTCAATGTCAGTCGATTGAGAGCATTGTGTAAACATAATTTTGTAAAATAGATATATTTCTTTCTTGGTAATTGAAAATAATTATTACTTTCTAAATTTGAATAAAAAACTTTAAATGTCGTTTCTCTGTTATCATACGAAACTCATGGTTTTGTTTTATTGGATTTAAGTTCGCATATATATAAAACAAAACAAAACATCTTCACAATATCTATATTTATTACATAAAAATAACAATATGAGTAACCAAACACTATTGCTTAGTAATTTTTCATGTAACAGGAGCTGAACTCAAAATGGACATCATTGCAACAACTGACCGCGGAGCGCGCTGCGCAACTGGGCTCAGCACACGAAGTACAACGTTTCCATCGCGACGTGGACGAAACCAAGGACTGGATTGCGGAGAAGGAGGCCGCACTCGCCACCGACGACTTGGGCAAGGACTTGCGATCCGTGCAGACGCTGCAACGTAAGTTACACTGCAGATATTGAATATTGTTTTTATCCAGAGGTCGAGTAGAGGTATTTAATGTTTTGCGAAAGATATTACTTTTAAAATTTGAAAATAGGATAAATATTAACTTTTTATATTCTAGGCAAACACGAAGGTCTGGAGCGCGACCTGGCGGCGCTCGGCGACAAGATCCGTCAGCTGGACGAGACCGCCAACCGTCTGATGGCGACGCACGGTGACTCCGCGGACGCAACCTACAGCAAGCAGCGCGAGATCAACGACGCGTGGCAGCAGCTGCAGGCGCGCGCCAACGCCCGCAAGGAGAAGCTGCTCGACTCTTACGACCTGCAGAGGTGAGCCATCCAGATTGTTGTGTATGCATCATCCGCACGATATGAACACGTTGTTGTACCTAATGATAAAGGAAACACCTGCAAATCACAATAAACTGCTAGTTTAGGTAGTTTTACATTATGTCACATACACATCATATATACTCAATGCATTATATGTTATCATTACCAATCTTTGCATTTAGCTTCATCATCATTATCATCACAAGCAATAGACGTCCACTGCTGGACATAAGGCTTTCCTAAAGATTCCCACATCTATCGGACCCGCGCTGCCTGCATCAAGCGGCTCTTCGCGACCTTCAGTTGTTTGTAGGGGTTCACATGGCGGGGCCTCGAGCCATTAGGGATTTGAGCCATTTCCCCCCATGTTGGCCCAATGGGGGTTGGCAGGTTATTGTTCAATATATTGGTATCAGTATCCCATTTATATTTAGACTAACGCACTATAAAAGAAAAGTAGTAATTGCTTTTATAACCGTGCAACTTAGGTTCCTGTCAGACTATCGCGACCTTATGGCGTGGATCAACTCCATGATGGCACTGGTGAGCTCTGATGAGCTTGCCAATGACGTAACCGGCGCGGAGGCACTGCTGGAGAGACACCAGGTTAGTATCATTATGTTTGTGCTGCAGTGACCTAATTAAATTTTTTATGGGTTTTGGGTACTGTATAAAAAAGTTATCGAATGTATGGAATTTAATAGGACGAATTAACTGTTAAGTGAAATATCAAACAGTGAATAGATTTAGACAGAATTATATTTGAGTATGAAGTTCAGTATTCAGCATCAGTTGAAAAAAAATAATACACAGCTCCTTCGATGTTCCCTCCACCGGGACAGAGGACTTTTCTTCACAGGAAGGGAGTCGAAGCCATTTAATGAAGACACTAACCAATACGTGATTGGAGAATGTCACAAGTCCACGAAAGGTTTCCTCACTATGTTTTATTTACTGGAAGCTCAAATTCAAATGGGATCGAACCTATTATTTTTAGAACTTATTACAATTCATGTTTTCAATTCAGTTGCGGGGAACAAAGTTCTTGTGTAATCTAATAATAATAAGCATTTAGAACTACATTGTTTTTTTTGTAATAATTTATTTATACGACATAATCATAAGCGAATTGTCCACACAAGTATTATTCGAATAACACGGTCTATGTTTCTAGACCCAGCGGCTGGAGGTAGACGCGCGATACGGCATAATGCCGCAGGTCAGACTTGCACGCATGTGTGCTCCCAGCCTAACTTTACTCTTGTCACATTCGATCACCACAGACGCTCCAACACTCGGAAGTCACCCACAACCCACACTTGGTGTTCACATTCGTTATACTTCTTCTACGGATACCGGTTTAGTTAAAATAAACAACTAATTTAAAATAATGAGTACTCACTAAAATTTTAATTATTAATATCAATTGATTCGACTAACAGAAAACTATGATGCGAAAGTTTACTTTCCTATCGATGTTGTCGTAGGGTTTGTTTTTTTTTTATACTTCGGCTTATCAACAGGCAAAAAATAACAAATTAATATAATCGTGTAGGTGCTGTCGCAGGTTTTTTTTCTGTGTGTAATTTTTCCGGTGTGGTTATAAAATGATATTATTAATTTTAGTCTTCACCTAATACTTCTCTTCTGAATTAATTTAATCTTATTTTGCATATTTTCAAAGATAATGCTTATTTTTAAAATCTTTATATAATTGGAGATTTTATTAAACAATGAAACATTTTAATGTCTATTAATTGCTAAATATTATTTTGATGTTGGCAATATTGAATGAAGCTATTGTTCGCAGATAGCTTATATAGTGATGGCTTAAAATATTGTTTCTACAATCAAAGTCAATTTTAAATATCAATAGGGAATGGACAGGGAGACAGTGATCATTTCCATAATTTTTTCTGTTTTTTTTTCTTTTATCGGTTATTATTATTTATAGATCTTGTAGACAATCTATTTTCTGATGTAATAATACTATTTCCTCAAAAGATCTTAGAATACTTTGTAACATGAGGTACATCAGTTAATAGCATGAAATCTTTAAAGTGGCAACACATACATCTACATTCTAACTTCAATGGTTTAAAGTGTCTATGGGCTGTAGAAATCGTTTACTATGAACTATGAATTGACGTTCTAACCACAACCCGTGCTTACTTAAACTTGTGCGCGTACAACAGGAGCATCGTACGGAGATGGATGCACGCGCCGGCACCTTCCAGGCACTGGAGCTGTTCGGTCAGCAGCTGCTGCAGGGCGGGCACTACGCCAGTGTCGACATACAGGAAAAGCTCAATGCCATGGGAGATGCGCGACAGGAATTGGAGAAGTTAGAATCATTTTATGATAAACGAATTGTTGGAGAAAAATATTCATTTAAAAATATGTCATAAGTATTTGAATATTTATTTTATCCAAAACGATTAGATACAGTCTGGTCGCACAGCTAAATTAAAAATCATCCTTTGATGGATAAACTTCATTTCAGGGCGTGGGTGGCGCGCCGAATGAAGTTGGATCAAAATCTGGAACTGCAGCTGTTCTACCGTGATTGCGAGCAGGCGGAGGGTTGGATGGGTGCGCGCGAGGCTTTCCTTGCGCCTGCCGAAGCTGTGGAAGACCAGCCCGACGCAGTCGACGCGGCTGCCGCTGATAACGTGGAGCAGCTTATTAAAAAGCATGAAGACTTTGACAAGGCCATCAATGCTCATGTGATTGACCTAAGTTATATGCATGTATAAAATATATATTACTGGGCTCGTGATGCAGTAGCTTAGCTCCTGCCTTGTAACACTTGTAACGCCTAGTTCGATTTTAGGTCTTCAATTTGGAATGTCATTGATTTTTTATATCCACCGGTTTAGCTCTCATCATCATATTTTAATTGATCTGGCAATAGTTTTATTTCAGTCATCATCATTTCAACATTCGCAAGTCACAGTATTTTGGGCGCGCACGTTTTACCATTCATGACCTAATTTCTTTTATATACATACGATTATATGGATAGTTCTCAATTTATGATGGGACTCAATTACATTGTAATACCATCATCAGCTGATAGACGTCTGCTGGTGGACATAGGCCTCCCCCAAAGATTCCCACATCGATCGGTCCTACACTACCCGCATCTCCAAGAACCAAGGGCTGTCGTTTGTAGGAGCTCATATTGGGGGAGTTAGGTCATTTTCCACTATGCTGGCCTAATGCGGGCTGGTAGGATCCAGAGCCTCGTTTATTGGTTAGTAGGGTGTACCATGTGCAGGTGAGGTTGGCTTGGGTCCCGTAATTTGTCTTGCGTGGGGACCCCTTACGCTCTATTGTATATACGTAATGAATATCTTTTAAATATGTTAAATTATCGTTTATAGGAGGAAAAGATTGCTCAGTTACAAACGTTAGCCGATCAGCTGATCGCGTCCGACCACTACGCTGCGGACCCCATCGACAAGAAGCGGAAGCAGGTGCTCGACCGCTGGCGGCACCTCAAGGAAGCGCTCATCGAAAAACGCTCCAGGTGAACTTATCACTAATAATGAGGAGAAATAAACAAAATCATTCTTTCAAATCATCTCACGCCTTATCATCTTATTTAATTGTTGGTATTGATTACTTCATCATCATCACTGCTACTACTACTATCCACATCATTGATTATTTATCAATCATTAACATATATCAATTTCAAAAGAATAGCGTTTTTTTTTGTAAGACTTAAAATTTTACTTGTAACAATACTGTAGAATTAATATTATTTATTTTTTATACCCTCAATCATTTAGATTGGGCGACGAGCAGACCTTGCAGCAGTTCTCCCGCGACGCTGACGAGATGGAGAACTGGATCGCCGAGAAATTGCAGCTGGCTACAGAAGAGAGTTATAAGGTGAGATCCCATAAAATCTGTAGTATATTTTCTTTTGCCTTAATACAATTTGTAATAATGGGAAAATTAAAATTCTAAGTAAATAAAAAAAAAATATTGTATAAGATTATTACAGTTAAGGTTAATATTTATTATCATTAAATAAATGTCGTACAGTAGATGTGGTGTAGGAGTCCATGTGAAGTGCTAGTCTGTGGTGCTAGTTCTTTGTTCGAATATTTTTTATGAGCTAACCTTATTTCTTATTACATGATTTAAAGAAGTCTAACTGAATTTTGAGCCCAGATGTAGATAAAGCTTGGTATATCATATCAATATTATTGTAATATATATATATATATATATATATAATAATAATATATCGTTTATTGCTATAAGATAAAAATATATATAGTAAAGACAATAATTCCAATAAAAAATAAAACATTACACTTGGATCGTGTGGACACGGAACCCACTCAGGTAGTGTTGCAGCCTATAAAGACTGCATCCCTGGTTTTCAGTGGGACCTAAAAAATAAATGTCCTATTATTTATAAATTTTTATATGACATTTTAAAGATTGCTAGACTTAAGTGGCAGTGGACAGGGCACATTGCTTTATGGACTGATGGTCGATGGGACAGTAAAGTCCTCGAGTAGTGTCCGCGTACCGGTAGTGTTGAGAGGCTTCCCACAAAGTGGACCCACGATCTGGTGAGAATCGCGACGACCCACTGATCTTTGAGGACGGCTTATATCCAGTGGTGGGCGTCTGTCGGCTATCGATGATATGACATTTCAACGTAACGTTCATATACAACGCAACTTGTGTGCAGGACCCGGCGAACATTCAGTCTAAGCATCAAAAGCATCAGGCTTTCGAAGCGGAACTTGCGGCGAACGCTGAGCGCATTCAGTCCGTGCTGGCTATGGGCGGCAATCTGGTACAGCGCGGACAGTGCAGCGGTAGCGAGGACGCAGTGCAGGTCAGCTGTTACCATCAATATATCTATCATATTATTGCAGTATATTGTAATGAATGTACAGACGGCGCTAATAATACAATAATCGTAATAGTGTAAATATTTAATTAAGAGTTAAATACCACTGTGCATGTGTTTTGCAGGCTCGTTTGGCTTCGATCGCCGATCAGTGGGAGTTCCTCACGCAGAAGACCACAGAGAAATCGCTGAAGCTGAAGGAAGCGAACAAGCAGCGCACCTACATCGCGGCCGTCAAAGATCTGGACTTCTGGCTCGGAGAGGTAAATCGTAGATATGTATAGCTGCAAAGGAATAGGCTATTTTGTGACTTAAAGAGAGAGAGATAGCTGCAAAACCATTTCCGAGTAGAGTATGTTTAACATATAAATTTTGCCAAAATTGCATCTAACCAATTTCATATTGTTCCGAAAAAATATTCCAAAGATTAAAACAGAGTAGACTACTCTACAATTGTCATTTGTCTTCGAATCAATTGGTCTGTTGATATTTTTTATGCCATCGAAGCTGTACACGAGCATAACATCTGGTCATTGGTATGCCAATACCACAGCATATGAATGTCAATAATTTCTGAATGTTGACGACTTCCGTTTTAATATTTTCTAGTATAAGATTAAATACATCCTGTTGTTTCAGGTTGAGAGTCTGTTAACGTCGGAGGATTCCGGTAAAGATCTCGCCTCCGTTCAGAATCTGATGAAGAAGCACCAGCTCGTTGAAGCGGACATCCAGGCCCATGAGGACAGGATCAATGGTTAGTTATAAAATTATATAATATCATTGTCATCCATAAATGTAGTTATTTCAAAATTATTTTGAAGGTATCTTCTTTTTATTTGGAATCCTTTTATCTTTGGTTTGTAACACTTCAAGTGTTGATAGATTCCATAATCCTTTTAATTGATATAGTGTGATTTTCAATATAGTGATGAAATTTTATATAATTTCTACATTCGATAAAAAAATATGTATAAGATTATTATAAATCGTGAGTCTTCGATGAAACCTGTGTATGCACAGAAGTGCTCAACCAAGGCTTTTTAAGATTTAATCTCTTCAACCAATATCTATGCAACACTGTCTATCTTATTGGTAGGTCTCTGTTGCTGCAGACCATCTAGGTAGTTAACACCGCAGCATCGCGCGCTGCCTCGCTTCGTAGAATAAAAAATATTTTTGGTGCGCAGACATGAACGCGCAGGCGGACGCGCTGGTGTCGAGCGGACAGTTCGACAGCGCGGGCATAGGCTCACGCCGCTCCGCCATTAACGAGCGGTTCGAGCGCGTGCGCAACCTCGCCGCGCATCGCCGCGCGCGCCTCCATGAAGCGAACACGCTCCACCAGTTCTTCCGCGACATCGCCGACGAGGAGTCATGGATCAAGTGAGTAATGCATAACTACATCATTCTATTTATTTATTATAGATATTGTATTTCGTCACACTTACAATTCGTCGTATATCTTTACTGAATTATACCATCCAAGTCAGTAGTAGAAATATCAACTAGGGTTGATGTATTAAATCAAAAAAAGAATTTGAAGGACTCTGGCGAAGGGGTTGGTGACACAAGAAAATTTTCTTCGTTATGCTGCTTGGGTTAAAAATGGGCTTAATATTAAAAATACATTCAACACCACACCTACAGGTGGACTATTACCTTATATCATCAACATCATTATCAGTCGATATACCTCCACTGCTATACATAGGCCTCCCCCAAAGATCCTCACATTTCTAAGGGTTCATATTAGGGCGATTTGGGCCATTTGTCATCACGCTGGTCCAATGCGGGTTGGTATGAGCCGGAGCCTCGTCTGTTGATTAGCAGGATGCACCACGAACAGGTGAGGTTATCTTGGATCCCGTGATTTGTTGTGCGGGACTACTTACATCCATTATATCGTTGACTTCATGTAATACTTTCTTTTTGTGAAAAGGGAGAAGAAACTGCTCGTAGCCTCCGACGACTACGGACGCGACCTGACCGGCGTTCAGAATCTGCTCAAGAAGCACAAGCGGCTGGAGGCGGAGCTCGCCAGTCATGAGCCCGCCATTCAAGCGGTGCAGGAAGCCGGCGAGAAGCTAATGGATGTGTCCAACTTGGGTGTGCCCGAAATCGAACAGAGGCTTAAAGCTTTAGCACTGGCCTGGTCGGAACTGCAGGCCCTCGCAGGTGAGCGTGGCGCCAAACTGCAACAGTCGCTCGCTTATCAGCAGTTCCTGGCGAAGGTCGACGAGGAGGAAGCTTGGATCAGGTATGGATAATATTATATTTTATTATATTAGTATTCGTAGTAGTAATATTGTTTTAACATGTAAACATTCATTTAGAAATTATATGTTAATATGAATTATGTAGCTGTTATTATTTTCATCATAATACGTCCACTGCTGGACATAGCCCTCCCCCAAAGATCTCGACATACAGACAACGTGTCCTCCGCTACCGTCGGACGCTAGGGGCCGTCATTTGTAGGGATCTATAGGGTGGGATTACGACCATTTCCCACCACTCATGCCAGATGCGGTTATTGTTTGACTATAAATTAACTTAATCAAAAACAAACATTTTCAGCGAAAAGCAGCAACTGGTGGTGGTGAGCGAGTGCGGAGACAGCATGGCTGCGGTGCAGGGATTGTTGAAGAAACACGAGGCGCTGGAGGCGGAGTTGGCGGCGCGTGGTGAACGTGTGCGCGAGCTCACAGCGGACGGGGAGCGACTCCTCGCAGCTGGAAACCTGCACGCGGACGCTCTGTCACACCGCTTACACGCGCTGCAGGTAAACACATAACACTGATGATGACCAGTTGTTACTAGAATTTACACAGCGGAGGTTCCTGATGTGATTGCACGGCCTTAAGAGTTTATTGAAGACTAACCGTATTGTAAAAAATCTAATGGCATAATGTCAGCGTTCCTGATTTCCAGCTGTCAATGTAAAGTCATGAACACCTCATCATCTGCAATCTCATCGTCACTCATACCATATCAAATTAAGATCCATCTTTTATTTAATTTATAGGCTAAGCTAGACAAGCTGAGCGCGCTGGCTGCCCGGCGCAAGGCCGCGTTGGTTGATAACTCTGCATACCTGCAGCTCCTATGGAAGGCTGATGTGGTAGAGTCTTGGATCGCAGACAAGGAGACACACGTGCGCTCCGATGAATTTGGACGAGACCTCTCGACAGTGCAGACCCTGCTCACCAAGCAGGATACCTTCGACGCAGGTCACTAAACAGGAACATCATGACTAATTGCATATTATGATAGTTATGATTATGTCCGCCTATAAATTAGAAAAAAAATTATATGTACTTTACTAATTAAACTGTGTTTTATCAGGTCTTGCAGCTTTTGAGCACGAAGGCATCCAAAACATCACGCAGCTGAAGGAGCAGCTGGTTGCGGGCGGGCACGAACAGGCGGCCGCGATCAGCAAGCGACACGGCGACGTGCTCGCGCGCTGGCAGCGCCTCCTCGCGGACTCGGCCGCGCGCAAGCAGCGTCTCCTGCAGCTGCAGGACCAATTCCGACAGATTGAAGAACTCTATCTAACGTTTGCCAAGAAGGTATTTATTAAGTTGCGCTATCAACACGTGGTGGTTATCTTCTGTTCACTTTACATGCTAATACATTTTAGTAGTCTCATGAAAAAGACACATTTTGTGATCAAATGAATGGACAGATTGGTACCAAAAAATATTAATTTGAATAGATACCATATATCAATTGGTAGTGTTGTATTCTACTAACATTAACATTTATTTTGGTCAGGCGTCCGCATTCAACTCCTGGTTCGAGAATGCGGAGGAAGACCTCACTGATCCGGTGCGCTGCAACTCTATCGAAGAGATCCGCGCGCTGCGGGACGCGCATGCGCAGTTCCAGGTACACACACACACCCATATGTTACGAAATTCAATTAATTCCATGATATTTTATTCTCCATTGAATATATATATATCAGCCATCCTTCACATTTTCCAGAAGGGTCTGATGATGAGTATGCCACATCAAATGTGTAAAGATTGTCACCATTACGTTTATTGTTAACAGGCATCGCTGTCGTCAGCTCAAAGTGACTTCGCAGCGCTCGCGGCGCTCGACGAGCAAATCAAGTCGTTCAACGTCGGCGCTAACCCGTACACTTGGTTCACCATGGAGGCGCTCGAGGAGACCTGGCGTAATCTGCGCAAAATTATCGGTGTGTGTTTGTTTAAGTTACATTGTCATGTATTTTTTTAAAATACAGCTCTGTTAATGTTTTCACTGCTAGAACTTAAGGTCAAGGCCAGTCGTCTGCCACTCTGGGTAGTATTCGAAGGGCTAATCTACAATGAAATGATGAAAAAAAATCTCATTCTGAATTAAAATACATATAACTGTATTTAAAGATATTTTTTAATACTCTTGATATTATTTTTAAAGCGGAACGTGATGTGGAGCTAACGAAGGAGGCCCAGCGCCAAGAGGAGAACGACAAGCTGCGTAAGGAGTTCGCCAAGCACGCGAACGCGTTCCACCAGTGGCTCACTGAGACACGGTAAGTGTTCCACACATTTTATAATGAAGCAGTGACAACTTTTTTTTTTTTTTAGTTCAGAGGGAAGATTTGTCTTAACGTGGTGGTATGTGAGCTGCTGCGACAGTGTCGTCAGTATTTTTTTTTTATATAAGACCACATTGATATCATTCTATTGAATTTGTTTATAATTTGCAGTAATTTAGAATATAGTTGTCATCGCACATTAGAATAGTTAATATCACCACCACCATCACCACTTTTGGCAGAACTAAAGGTGGTAGTACTTATGAAAACAGTCTCTTCCATACAAGTTTTGATTTGATTTATACTTATCACTTCTACATAAGTACTGTGTTTAAGTGAACATATTCCACTTGTTTTAGACGGTACAATTTATAGGGACTGGGCTCTGGAAGTGAGGGTCTATTTTAAAACACTGACTTAATGGTTAATACATATTACAAACACCACACTATTACAATATATTGTTTGTATAACCCTAGGATGTTTCTCTGTCCGTGTCTAGATGACAAGTCATTATCATAACAGAAGACAATCATCTGTTATGACATTTAAATAAACATTCCGATATTCGAAAACTGTCACTACACATGTGAGAAGTGTTGCCTGCCATTACTTACACATTCAAACTTCAACAACTTGTTTCTTGTCTATGACACAGCCAAAGCATGTGGCTACTGATTATATAGTAGAAATGATTCACTGTATCAATTGGTGTGCAGGTACCGGCTGCTAGGCTGGGACGGGTAAAGTATCACATAATGAGTGTGCGTTTGTGTTGAACTGCATCAGAACCGCTTCGATGGCTTGTCAGAAAAGTGTTTACGCACTAATGAACCATTTGATGAGATAAACACACAGACTGCAATAACCACCACCATTAGCAGTTCTACTGACATTTAGTAATTTATTGTAATATTTAGTGTCTACGTTGACTTTTCTGGCAGGTGAGGATCGCTGATCAGTTTTTGATGTCTCTTAGCTTATACACCACATTATAAATGCAGTCCAACTAGCATTTAAAAATGCGTGAACGACTTAAAAATATTTAACTTAATTTGTGTAAACTTTGAGTATGGATGGTAGATGTTTAATTTTACTAATGTAACACAGTTCAACCATTTTCATTCAACGTAACTATCCAACTCTTCATCATGTATGTAAATATACAAAAAAAAAAGTTATAAATAGATGGATGGAGGTAATGGAAGACATATGCGGAGTTCACATGAGTAGAATCGGGTCAAGGAAATCATGATGAGTTGATAAAATAAAGATATTTTTTATATTGCAATCGAATCAGAAATGTGGAGATCCACAGAAGAACTAAGATCACCGACACAGTCCTAAAGATTTCTGGACTTAAGTGGCAGTGGGCAGGGCATATTGCTCGAAGGACTGACAGCCGATGGGACAGTAAGATCCTCGAGTGGCGGCGGTGACCGTGTAACGGTAGACGTAGTGTTAGGAGGCCTTCCATAAGGTGGACCGACCATCTGGTGAGAATCGCAGGAAGCCTTTTTGGATGTGATCTTTGGGGGAGGCGTATGTCCATCAGTGGTCGTCAATTGGCTCATAATGATGATGATGATAAATACTATTGTAAATAAGATTTTTATTACATTTATATTCGTTTCTTTAAACTTCGATGTTGCTTGTTGTATTTTTCGTATAAAATATTTTAAAATTTCATTAAAAAACTTACTAATTATTTATGGTTTGTATAGGCCGATGTTGTCGCTTCATCAGTACTATGGTAATGAGCTGTTCTATGTTGTTCCAACTTGCCTAGGTTTAACTTAAATTCACACATGTATGGTCTAGTTGTGTACGCAATACGATGTGATGATATATGCAGCACGTCGATGATGGAGGGTACCGGGTCGCTGGAGCAGCAGCTGGCGACGCTGCGGCAGCGCGCGGGCGAGGTGCGGGCGCGCCGCGCCGACCTGCGCCGCCTCGAGGAGCTCGGTAAGCACCCACAATGTACACAACGAATGGCCGTCACAATAAATACACTCGCCATGTGTTTGTCATATTAAATTTTTTTTTGTGGGGCTTTTATTCCTGAAGGATATGTAAGCTCCATTTTAAAAAAATTGTACTCGCATTGTTGTCGTTGAACACACGAGGCTTACCATCTTAGGATATGAAGGATAATGACACGTGGATTGCTCGGTAATACTTTATAAGAAATGTATTATTAAAAACTGATTTAACAAAGTATTATAATAATATAGAAATGCAAATAAATATATATTTATATAAGCCGGTAGCTGGACGAAAATATCTTCGATGTGGATGGGGGTAGATTAATTATATATATTTTTATGTTCCAGATATCCTTAAAATCATCTAGAGCATAGATGTGGATCAATCAGAGCTTCATAATTCAAACTTCCTACGATTGTTTATTTCAGGTGCCGCACTAGAGGAGCATCTGATCCTTGACAATCGCTACACGGAACACAGCACTGTGGGCCTGGCGCAGCAGTGGGACCAACTCGACCAGCTGTCCATGCGCATGCAGCACAATCTCGAACAGCAGATACAAGCAAGGAACCATTCTGGTGAGTTGCTTTTTGCCATGGACGTCTTTCGGCTGATGATCTAACCAGATGGTGTGCTGGAAGAGTTGCACCTCGCGGTTCCTATTCATTTATCTTACATAACTCGTTTTGTCACCAGGCGTGAGCGAAGACGCGCTGAAAGAGTTCTCGATGATGTTCAAGCACTTCGACAAAGATCGCTCCGGGCGGCTGAACCAGCACGAGTTCAAGTCGTGCCTGCGCGCGCTCGGCTACGACCTCCCCATGGTTGAAGAAGGCCAGCCGGACCCCGAGTTCGAGGCCATCCTCAGTGTGTATACTTTAACATCTTTCTTTTTTTTATTTTTAATCAATTGAATCCTTAAAATAACTAAATTTTGTGTATGTTCATGTTCCGCTCGCGCAGACGTAGTAGATCCGAACCGCGACGGGCAGGTGTCGCTGCAGGAGTATATGGCGTTCATGATAAGCAAGGAAACAGAGAACGTGCACTCGTCTGAGGAGATAGAGAACGCCTTCCGCGCAATCACAGCGCACCAGGACCGCGCCTACGTCACCAAGGATGAGCTCTATGCGGTGAGTCAACTACTCCACCAGGATACATAAAAATAAAGTAGCTCCTACTAATTATTTCTAGAAATGGAATGATGTTTATATTTACCCACAAAATACCAGGTGCACTTAATACTTGCTCGAGTCAAGCGTCCAGGCTTGGTTGATGGTGGTCATCTTGTTTGGTGCTAGATAGCACTGCTACCGTCTACCAATTGCAACTGAAACATATTGTTTACAGACACTAGACGAGTATCTGTCGTGTTATAACTAGTATGGTGTAACATCAATCAGTGAATTAAAGTGGTGCTGGCAATCTGGTGTGAACATCCTAACAGCATCAGATTCTCTCAAAGTTTTACAGCCCATAATTTTGTTTCAAGCAACTGGTGTCTGTGATCGATGTTGAAAACGTTATTTGTCTCGCAGAACCTTACCAAGGAGATGGCCGACTACTGCGTGGCCCGTATGAAGCCCTACGTGGAACCGAAGACCGAGCGGCCGATCCCCAACGCGCTCGATTACATCGACTTCACGCACACCCTCTTCCAGAACTAAACCTCTCCTCCGCCGCCGCGCAGTATATCTTATTAATCATATATTAAATTAAGCTCGCTATGTGTCGCTTTTTCTTTTTCCACCTCACCCGGCGATGCTGTGCGGAGCCAGCTGATGCACCGCTTGCTGTCCTGGCGCCTGTCGCTCCGATGTAGTTCATTGCATTCATATAACGCTACGGTAGTACTACTAGTGTTGGCCATCGGGAACGGTTCGCTTTCGATTCGAATGCGACCCGTCCGTCTCCAGACAGAACCGCTCTCGCTGGTCTACCGTCAGTCGGTGAGGGTACGATTTCCTTTCCTCTGAAACGAGCAGAGGGATAAGAAGCTCCCATCCGCCAAGATATATCATACATCTAAGTAATTTGAAACGTTTGGATCGCATTTAGCATATACTAGAAAAGTATTTGTTAATCTATGTTATATTCATGAAATTCCCGCCATGTCTGTCGTCATCTGTTTTATTTATTTAATCTGTATCTTTGTATCTAAATAAAGGCATTTATTTAAATTTAGTATTGTGTTTCAATACAACGCGAGCGGTGGAACGTAAACTGATAATATGACGTTTACATCAATAAACGTTACGTGAAGCAATTTAACGGACTTGTCCAGCGGTGGGCGTCCACCGGTTAAGGTGACGGTATTTTTCTACAGTCTATCCTCGGTGTGGTAATTCACTGGTTATAGGTCTGTGGTAAGGGGCTACGCACAACTAGTGGGACACGAGCCAACCTCACCTGCTCGTGGTGCACCCTGCTAATCAACAAACGAGGCTCTGGCTTCCACCAACTCGCATTGGGCCAGCATATTGTGAATTGGCCCAATTCTTCCTCATTATAAACCCGTACAAACGACTAAAGGGATAGATGTGGAGATCTTTACGAGAGGACTATGTCCAGCAGTGGACGCCGTATCAGCTGATCATGAATATATTTAATGAATTTACATTACATTTTCTAGGTGGGCTTATTGTCTATGGCGAAATATAAAATTCAAATTTTTCCGGTCACTAAGAGCCGTTTTAAAAAACAAAGTATATTTATTTATTAAAAACAACTGTACTCCAGGAGGGCAACAAGCGTACTTATATATATATATATACCAGGCCAATTGCGATAAAAAGATTTTATGTATAAGACACTGGCCACTTGTGATTATTTTGAAAACTTCGATTATTTAAAAGTAAAAATACAACTTGTATTTTCAAATTTCCTTCCCCAATTTTTTGAGAGCCAATTAAAATTTTCTTGACTAATTAAAAAATGGATCTGCGTCATGAACATTTTCGTGCTATGATTTTTTACGATTTCAAATCTGACTTAAAACCTGATGAGTCATTTGATCGACTTCGAATTGCTTTTATGAATGAAGGACCTTCAAAAGCAACTATCTATCGCTGGTATAGCGAGTTCAAACGCGGTCGTCTTACTTTGGAGGATGAATAAGCTATATCCCTATCTATCACGTCTGGTTCCCAGCGGGATAGGCAGTGACCAGCTCTCTCCACTTGCTACGATCCTGGCACACCTGTCTCGCTTCCTCCACTTTCATGAGCGTCTTCACGCATGTTCGTCGGTTGCAAGTACTCTTGATCCGGCCTTTCTTTAGGACATCCTCGATTTGATCGTAACATGTCCGCCTAGGTCGGCCTGCACCGATTTTTCCAATCATTCTTAACTTTTGCATACCTCTCTCGTTAATCTTCTTTCGACATGGCCGAACCATCTAAGAATCCCTTTCTCTATCTGTGTCACTACATCTTCAACCACGCCGCACCGCTCTCTTATCTTACTGTTCATCACATTGTCCATCAGCTTCACTCCAATCATACTTCTCAGGCTTCTCATTTCAACAGCAATAATCCTACTTTCATGTTTCCTTTGCCATACCCAACATTCACTACCATACATCAGTGTGGGGACCAACACGCCTCTATGCACAGCCAGTCCTGCTCTTTGTGATACGTTTCGGCTATTCATAAAGTTATCAAGTGCCCCATTCACTTGATTCCCTTTCAAAACTCTTCTTTCAATATCACCATCACACTTGCCATCTCTCGTAAACTATGAACCCAGATATACAAATTCTTTCACTTGTTCCACTACATTAATGTCACAGTTTGTCATACATTCTTCTCTTTCAAAAACCATTACTTTCGTCTTGTTTACGTTCACTTTCATTCCTTTGCTTATTAAAGCACCATGCACCATGTCTACCATCGATTGCAACTCCCTCTCCGATGACGATAATAAAACTTGATCATCGGAGTATAGGAGGCACTCGACGGTCAACTCATTCATTCTTAGTCATCTTTCAAATCATTCAAACAAGTGTCTTAATCTAAATTAATAGGTTAAACAGCCACGGCGAGGCCACACATCCCTGTCCAATACCCTTCTGGATGTTAAACCAGTCTGAGTAAGCCCCGTTTATCCTGACACAAGCACTGGAACCCTCATAAAGCGATTTCAGTGCTCGTATCAGCGTGCTGTTTGCCCCGTAAACAGACTGAGGCAACAAGAGAACTGAACTTAATACAATTTTTATTCCAACGGTGGAAAAGCAGTATAACGGATTCTTATAATTAAATTATATCTGTTTTATCAATGATTCCTTACAACTACTCTTATCTGACAATTTATGGTACTCATGATAACCTTATGCTACTGTTTGGCTACGTAACTCCTCCGCCCGATGAACAAAGCGTGCTGGAACTGCGGATTGGAGTAATTTTTCAACCCTTAGGTCCTGAGTTTCTTGCATTTCAGTGTCCGTCGGTGTCTAAATTTTCTAGTAAAATAACCTAAACATATAATTAATGAAAATGTAAGCAACAGGAGATTGTTAACCAACTGGGTTTTGTCATGAAAATTTATTGTTTTTAAGTGATTGTATTAGCATCTAAAATTTTTGCGTGATTTAACAAACTGTTTCTGCTTCGGATTGAAACGGTTTTTTTTTTTTTTTTTTTTTATTTACGTGTGTAACAAAATGCTAACGGAAATGCACACCCCGTCGCCAAATTGGGCCGGCGACGGTGGTAGTGTCGGACTCCAACCGACTAAAAAGCTTCACACGGTATTCCACTCTCATCCACGTGTTCGTGGGGTCGCGGGATAAAGTATTGCAGTTCATCCACGACCCCCCGAATGGCGCCCGAATGACCGGGCCCACCTCGAGGAGGGGTGTGAAGCACCCCTCCTGTTAAAAAAAAAAAAAAAATCCCTACGTGGCGACGCGTCGGAATACGAGACGCATCACCATATCCACCCCAGGAACCCTCTCCAAGGGGGGCACCGGCCCGACGGCCCTTGTCGGTCGCGGCGCCAGGTTCCTGCCGAGAAGCCATTCGGCGGTCGTGCGCTCGGTCCCGCCTTGCGGCGGTGAGCTGTCATCGCGCTCAGACCGCGTCCTGTACCCTCGGCGCCCGCTCTCGGATACGTTCGGTCTCCCGCTTCTGCGTCATAACAGAGTCGCAGAATCGGGATACCGCATTCCATGACGCCTCGCCACTGACCATGGTCCGGACCACGGACGGTAGCGAGAGGTCACTCCCTATCGCCGCTACGAGCGCGGCCCTGTCCCCCCCCCATCGCGGGCAATCGGCCAAGGTGTGGGACGATGTGTCCACCGGGTGGCCACACTCGTCGCACGCCTCGTCCGTCCTACTCGTGCAGTTCCGCCGGTGCAGATAGCTCCCGAAGCAACCGTGCCCCATGAGTACTTGCACCAGGCAGAAACTGAGGACTCCGAAGTCCCGGCCCAGCCAGTCACCGATGACCGGCCGGGCGGCCTCAACGGTGAGGCGACCGTACGACGGTTCGAGGAGTCGCCGCTCCCATCCCCGAAGCACCTCTCGACGCGCCTTTCGGCGCCACCTCTCCACCTCGTCGGGCGACGGAAACGAGCCCTCCCGCTCGAGGGCCCTCTTCCGCCGCCAGTAGAGGCGCGCCAGCGACTGCGCTTCGAGTTCCCACGGCGGTGTCCCGGCGAGGACGCACGCCGCCTCGAAAGAGATGGTACGGTAACCTCGTACGATCCGTATGGCCATGACGCGCTGCGGCGAGCGCAGCAGCGTCACGCCACGGGTCGACAGGTGTTGGGCCCATATGGGCGCACCGTATAGCGCCATAGAGCGCACCACCCCCGTGTAGAGTCGCCGGCATCCGACGCTCGGCCCGCCCAGATTGGGCAGGAGGCGGCTCAGGGACCCGGCCGCTCGAATGAGCTTCGGGCCCAGCTGCCGAAAGTGCTCGTCGAACCTCCATCGGCCGTCGAGGACGAGTCCCAAGTACTTCATCGAAGTACCGACGGCGATGGAAGTCCCACCGACTATCAGCTCCGCTCCCGGCGGAGGCGCATTCCGGGCGCCGTGGAAGCACAAGGCCTCGCACTTGCCCAGCGCAACCTCCAGCCCCAAGCGCCGAATGCGCGAGACGACGTGGGCCACGCCCGCAGTCGCCAACACGCGCGCCTCCCTAAAGGTGCGCGCGCGAGCCGTCACCAGGGTGTCGTCGGCGTAACAAGTCACGTCGACTCCACCGAGGTTGGCTCCGCGCAACACCGAGTCGTAGCCGATGTTCCACAGGAGCGGTCCAAGGACCGACCCCTGCGGAACACCGCACGACACACCTTGCCGACACCACTCGTCGTGCGTCGGGTACCTCACGGACCTGTCCGAGAGGTACGCCTCAGGTAGACCGGGACCCCGAAGTGGACCAGCGCCGCGGTGATCGTGCTCCACGGAAGGGTGTTGAACGCGTTGGCGATGTCGAGTGACACCGCCAACACCACCTCTCCGCGAGCCACCGCCGCGTCCGCCAGGGCTCGCACCCGCGCTATCGCGTCTACGGTGGACCTGCCCCGGCGGAATCCGAACTGGTGTTCGCTCAGATCCGGTCCGACCTCCTCCATGTGTCGAACGAGGCGAGCTGCGATGACGCGCTCGAAGAGCTTGCTCACCTCGTCCAACAACACGATCGGCCGATACGACGACGGTGAGTCGGCCGGTTTCCTCGCTTTCCGAAGCAGGACCAATTTCCCCGCCTTCCATATGCGTGGAAACCGACCCTGCCTCAGCAACGCCGTGAACAGCGTCCGCGTCCAGGACTCTAGGGGACCCATAACTAGAGCCCACACGCGGCCGGGTATACCGTCGGGCCCAGGAGCGGTGTCCTTGACACGCATCCTTTGAACGGCAGCCGACAGTTCCCCTACGCTGACGCCCGGGACGTCGTCCGGGTCGAAGGAGTCTTCCCCCTCCCCCCCCTCCCCAGCGCCGCGGGACAGAGTCGCTGTCGGTGGCGACCCTCGGTCGTCCCGCCGCGGGAACAGTGTGCGAACCGTCCGATCGAGAAGCTCCGGTGAGAGGCTACGAGTCAATGGGGGTCGCCAAGGGCGCAGCTTTTGCCGCACCCTCTTATACGGCTTCCCGAAAGGGTCGCCGTCCAACGACTCGAGCATCTCACGTTCGGACGCCTTCTTCGCCTCCGAGATCGCCGCCACCAGTATGGCCACGTCGGCCCTGTGCGCCGCGTACAGCCGCTCCTCCTCGGCTGTATCGCGCCTCCGTCGACGTCGGCACCTGTGGTACTTGCGTCGGCTCGCCACGCACGCGCTGCGAAGCCGGACGAGGTCCGCCGTCCACCAGTACGCACGGCACTTAGGAGGTAGGGAGCGGCGCGCCCGCGGCATGGCCGCGTCACACACGTGCGACACAGCCTGCACGAGCCTCTCCGTTTCCCGCTCCACGTCGACCGCCACCTCCTCCATGGATAGGCCCGCCGCCTTAACCCGGCCCTCGCGGACCCAGGCCTCGACTAGGGCCGTCTCCTCGAGCCGGTCTCGGTCGAGGCGCTTCAGCGCCCACCGAGGGCCGTCCCCGATCAAGGGACGACAAGGATCGCCCGGAGTCGCCGAGGTCGCGGACACACTGTATCGGACATACAAATGATCCGACAGAGTCTCCACGCCCTCGAGCACCTCCCAATCCCCGATACGGCGGGCCACGGCGACCCCGGCGAACGTTACGTCCACTATGGAGCCGCCGTTTTTCCGCACGCACGTGTTCGCCGTCCCCCGATTAAGCACGATCAAACCCGCTCCGATCGCGAACTCCTCGAGCGCCGCACCGCGCGCGCTCGTCCGCGGGCATCCCCAAGCCACCGACTTGGCGTTGAGGTCTCCGGCGAGGAGAATGCGACCTGACCCTAGCCGGCCGATGAGAGCACCGATCTCGTCTAGAAGCCGCTCGAACTCCGCCAAGCAACGATTCGGCGAGAAATATGCTCCCACGACCAGCACGTCCCCCACCCGCCCGGCGACGTAACCCCGACCGCGTTCCACCAACTCTAGGTCGAGGGAGCCGTTCGAGGTCACCGTGCCTATGGCCACCGATCCGTCCACGTCTCCCGCCCAGCTCTCCCGCGGTGGGACGTAGTACGGCTCGGTGACCACCGCCACGTTTATCGACCGCTCCGCCATGCTCTGGAACAGAAGGTCCTGAGCTCTGGCGCAGTGGTTGATGTTCGCCTGGAGGAAGTTCAGGTCCATCGTCACTCGACGGACATTTGAACCTCCTCCCGCGCGGCTTTCTCGCTCGCGCCGAGCGCCTGCGGTAGAGTGACCCTCAGGTCCCTACCGCCGCGCCTGCCGCCCTTCGTCGCCCCACCACCGACGACGCGCGCCCTGTCGCAGGCACCACCGCCGGATTTATGGTCGGCCTGCTTACCGGCCGCGCTGCATCGGCTGCAGTGCGGATTGGCGGAGCAGGTGGCCGCCCTGTGGCCGCTCTTTCCGCAGCGATAGCACTCATCGCTGCGGTCCGAGTCGGACTTACACTGCGCCCGCACGTGCCCCTTTTCGAGGCACCGGAAGCAGCGTTGCGGTCTGCTCGCGAGCAGTGTGACCTGCGCAGACACCCAGCCAACCAGGAGTCTGCCGCCGTCCACCACCCGCTGAGCCGCAAGCACAGGACAGCGTAGCCACGCCGTCCCGAGGCTGGAGGCGCCGAAGGAGACGCTGCCCGACCGAACCTGGTCGGCCGGACAGCCCCCCGCTCGCGCCACCGCGGCGACTTCGTCCGCGCTGGTGACCGAGTCATCCAGTCCGGAGACCTTCAGCTCGGCGCACTTTACCGGTCTCGAGATCCGCGCGACATCCTCGCCGAGAGACTCGCGGAGCCTCTTGGCGAGGGTATCGGCTTTCTCGCCGTTTTCAAGACCGGGCACTTCAAATATTCGTGCTCCGGTCGCCGCCGTCTTGCAGCGCATCCCGAGAATGCCGAGACCGTTCAGGTCGATCCGCTCCCGCGCCTGAGCGATGACTTCGGCGTACGTGACGCCCTTCGCGACCGCCTCAGGCGCAAGAGTAACCACGACCGCCGCGGACCGTGGGGCCCGCAGCTTTCGCGGCCGGTTCTTCCTGCCGGCTTTGCGCTTCGCGCTCCGACGCTGTTGCTGTTGCTGCTGCTGCTGCGGCTTCGGCTGCGACTGCTGTCGCTGCATCTGCCGCTGCTGCGGCTTCGGCGGCAGCTCCTTCGCCCGTCGCGGCTTTCGCGCAACGACGGTCCACCCCTCCTCCAATGGAGGTGGGGCGGGCGCGGGCACGAACTTGCCTGCGGACTTAGGGAGCTTTCTCGCAGCCTTCTGCGGCCCTACTTTCCCTTTCCCCTTAGCCACGGAGGCTTTGGGGGCGGGGTTCGCGGAGGCCGCGGCCGCTTTCGGCGCTGGGCCGGCATTCTTGGCGGCCGATGCCGCCTGCCTCGCGGCAGCCAGCGGTGGCCGGACACGCTTCTCCGGGAGAAGCCTGTCCTCCAATGATGCCAGGTGGGCCGATACCATCGTCCCCACCTGCACCATTACAGTGCGGCAGATCTCCTCTACCGACGTAGTCGCCGGTACGAGGCGATCGGCACCCGTACGCCGTTTTTTTGCCGGCCGAATCGTCCCCTCCCCAGGAGACTCATCGCCGGCGTCCGGACGAGAAGGTGCGGGTCTATCCCGCCGCTCTAACTCGTCAATCTTCGCCCTGAGGTTGGCCAACTTCTTGCGGAAATCGGCCGCCTCGGCGCGCAGGCGGGCGTTCTCCGCCTGCAGCTGCCGCGTCTCGTCCGTCGCTGTGCGAGACGCGATGGTGGTCACGGCCACCTTGATGGAGGCCGCGGCGTCATTCAGGTCACGCGCCAGGCCGGACTTGAGGTTCCTCGACTTGCTGGCGATCGTACTGATCAGCTCAGTGTCGTCGAGAACCATCCGCTGCAACGCCCCAACCGTCTGCTCGTCTGGAGCCGTCCTCGACTTCAGCGCATGCGATCGGGAGAGCTTCCGCTCCCGGTTTCGGCGGAACCTAGCCGCCGTCGCGACGAGTTCCTCTTCCGCCTGGAGCCTCAGCTCCTGACGCCTCTCGGCGTCGAACGCGGCCTTGGCCTTGCTAAGGCCGATATACTTGCCCGTCGTGGGCGGACGTCCACGTCGCTCCGGCTTGGGGCCGGGGTATAGCTCCCCGGCGCTCTTGCCGTCCTCCTCCGAGGAAGTCGACAAGCCGTCCTTGCTGGGACGCCATCGTTTGCGGTCCTGCCAAAAGCGGGATCCGCCTGACGCAACCGCAGTGAGGCTGCCGTCTGAAACGGCAGCCTCGTTGTCGCTGATGCGGGAAACAGGGGCCATGTCGACATCGCCCCCGTTTTTGGATGGCTCCCAGGGCAGCCGCTCCAGCATCACCCGCGCTGTGGGCAGCGCGGTCAGCGATAGCGCACGTTGCGCTAGTCTGTCACCACCGTGTGGTTGGCCAGCACCCATCGCGGGGCGCAGCACTTCCGCCATTGTGCGACTCGCCGAACCATCGGCGCTCATCTGCACACATCCACCGTCGTCGAAAGCAGTCTTGCCCACCCCAGAGTACGAAGGGCAGACGGCGCCAGGCGCCGTGTGGGATTCCCCAGCCGTAAAGCCGGGACCCACCTGGGGACGAATGTCTTTAGATCTGCTTGTCATGTTGGGTTTTTTTTTTTTTATCATAATTCCCCTGCGTATGGCGGGTCAGGGCCTTTATTTGCACTTTTAAGCATAATTTTATCACTTATCATTCTATTCCTTATTTCTAGTTTCTACGTTCTCTCCTTTCGTCCATCTTCTCTGTCATACCTATTCTTATCTTTCTTTCTTTTTATTCTCCTCCTCTTTTCTCTCATACTCCATTCCATTTCCTTCTTTCATACCTCTCGCTAAGTGAAGACTTCGTCGCCTCGTCCGTTTTTATGGGCATTCTCGCTCCTGAAATTAATCATCCTTTCTAATTTTACATCTTTTGATGACATTTTGTTTTTACAGTTTTAAAATTTTTATTTATTTTTAATTTGTTTCTTCAATTTCTTACTTTTATTTATTACAATTGCGATTTATTTTTCTTTAGCGTCTCTTCTACAACTTTTCTACAAAATGTAAGGAAAATATGGCGACTTTCGTCCTCACTCATCAGAGAGGCAACCGCTCCTGTGTCTAATCTTCTTCCTATTTGAATTTCTAGATCCACCCTCTCCCGCCCGAATAAGGGACAGGAGAGCAGGATGTGCGTGTCATGTTGGGTTGCTGATCCACAGCTTCGGGCGCTCGGGACCAAGTTCCCCTTGGCCATTCATCCCATCGGCGCGCTGTACCTTAGGATTGGGGTAATTTGGGAGGTTTTCTTCCTCTCGACTCCGGTCGCAATGACCGCAGTCCCCGCTCCGCTCGGGGTGTGCTATGAGCGGGCTACGGGTGCGCCCGGCGTGGCCGAAGCCAAAAGCCGCCCTAGGGGCGGACTCGACGCGCGACTCGACTGATTGCGCCGAAGAGAAAATTAAATCCACGAGGGATATCAGTTTTCCCCTCAGCGGGCGGTGGGATCGTCACTTCCCGACGCCAGTGGTGTCGGATTATTAGCCGTCAGTTGCCCTATGCCCGAGAGCATAAAGCAGCTGCCGTTGCCCAGGGTACACCAGTCCCAGGAGGTGCCCTTACCCCCGGACCGAGGTCCGAAGGGTAACTGCATCCCCCGGGCACACGTGGAGGTTATCCGACCCAGCGCCCCGGATTGAAACGGTAATTTAGGGACTCGTAAAGTTTACCTAATTTTAATAAATCTATCGTGTTTCGTTACTGGAAATGCTATTCATAACGATTTTACAAATTTTATTAATTGTGATTAAATTGGTGCCTTTAATACGTTGATATATTGTTTCATTATCGCACTTTTTCTGTATGATGATTTCCTTATTTGATACGACAATCCTTTATTTTTTACGTATTGATAAATCTTCATAATTGCAGTAATTGTTGTAGAGTTTACAGGTTCGTTTCTTTGTGTTATAATCTGGGCTATGCAATCCATTTAAGATTGTAAAGGCTTTCAGTCTAGATGATTACATATTTTGGGTTCTTCGTTTATATGTACACATGGCTCCTGGGGTTAAGCATATACATCGTCTCCGAGTACCAAGGATGGGTGTCCGGGGACAAGTATTAGATTATTGAAATTAGGAATAGAATAAAGGTAGGTATGTGAACAATTCCATTTCAACTAACGGCAGCTCTAATGTACAGTTTAAAGTTTCGTTCAAGAGCTATCCTAATCTCTGCTATGCTGATGACAAGAATATCCTCCGTGTGGCATCGCGTTAGCGGAGCTTGACTATCACCTGCGCGAGAGGCAGGTGTGGGTTGTAGTTTATGGGCAGCATAAAGTTTGCTATAGAAGTTCACTACTTCGGCGGATATCTCCGGCTAACTATATGTCCATTTTCTGTCTTGATCCTCAGCAGATGGGCACTTCCGGATGGCCGAGCAAAGATCTTGAGGCCCTTGTTACGCTCTATTGCTTCTTCAATTCGTTTAGTATTAAAGTTGCGATAGTCTCACCTTACAAGTTTTTGGATTTCTTTGCTGAAAGCCATGTATTCTGCAGATCCGCGGGCAGAGGCCGGTGTCTCGCAACGTTTCCTCATAAGACCTAGAGTCTTGCCAGAGTATTTAGCGTCTGGATTTTTACGCTGCGACCTAAAGAACTTACTACCTACATCGCGTAATGTTATCCGCCATCTTGTCCACATCTGTAGTATTTTCCAACAGACTGAACAGATTTTTTCAGTTTTATCTGGAACTTGTCAGGTATAGGATTTATTTAAGGTAGATTAGGGCGCAGAGACCATTTCATCATTCGGGATGTTTACAGCTTAATATCAATAGTTAAGGTGCCTCGTATTAGTCTGTGGTCGCTACCGATGTTAACCCTGTTGACCACCGATATATCCCTTAAAATACGCTTCATATCCGACGTGATAAACTCGATCTCGTTACTGGTCACTTGATCAGGACTTTGCCAATTCCAACTCCTTGGGAGCTTCGTTGTGTGTGTACGCAGGTAGGGAGCAGTTACAAAAGCGCGTAGCCGTTAACGCACTGACTTTATTGTGTCGCATGTCGGTGGGCGCATCCACAGCAAATTTTACACATACCCACTAATACATTAATTATGTATGTCGATATACCCCATATATAACAGACTTCTTTTTGTAGAAGGAATTCAACAAAAAGAGTCCTTCCCTATGGAGGAAGCCGACTAGCATTTGTCCCCTGTGATTTCTCGACCCCAAATCGAACACTCCGATCATCGATTCACCGCCTTTTTGTACTCCTACTTTAGCATTGAAATCCCCAACAACGACAATAAAATGGTTCTTATCGGTGGTGCCGTGGATTGCCTTAGATATATCATCATAGGTGGCCTCGACCTCTTCATCTAAATGAGTCGCCTTTGGAGCATATACTTGAAAATCTTTCAACGATATCTTTTTGTCAGTTTAAGTATAAGATACCCTCGCTGCACTCGGCGACACACTAGAAGATTCCACTATATTGTTAATGAGACCTCTGTGCACAAGGAACCCGACACCGCCCTGAGATAGCTGCTCACCTTCGCGATAATAGAAAAAGTGTCCCGATTCAAGGACTACAGTATCCTCCCCCTGTCCTCGGATTTAACGATAGTCCCGGGATCTGACATCTATCTGACCTTAGTTCTACTTCTAACTCTTCCACGTTCTCATCTCGCCTCAGTGTCCGGGTGTTGTAAGTGCCAATAGTGGTTGGTAAGTGGCGCTGGCCAGTTGACCGAGGATTATTAGCACCCCCTGTCCCACCGTAACTGTAACCGCCACTTTGGACAGGAATAGTGGGACTGGCGGGTTCTGGAGGCCGTAATTTGTATTTTTTGTTTATAGGAGTGTATTGTCTATAAGTCAAGCATGCGGGTTGGCGACAGAAAGGTATTGGTAGGGATAGGGAGATGTGGGGGGGTGTAGACTTTCGAGAGTAATGTTGCGAAATGCTCAGGAATAACGGGTAATGTAGGATGTTACTATTTGGAATATTTTTGGGGGAAGAATAGTAACAGCTGCGGTCTTCGGTGGTGCGATGCCGTATTCGTCGGACAGCTGAACTCACTGACTGGATGTGCTGGTAATGGTCGTAGAAATATTATTTTGACCTTTCTCTGCATTTTTTCTTCTTTAGTCGCCTTTTACGACACGCCAAAGGTAGTATAGCGGAATAGCGACTTCTTATAATTAAATTATATCTATTTTAAAAATGATTCTTTACAATTACTCTTATACGGCAATTTATCGTAGTTACGATAACCTTATGCTACTGTTTGGCTACGTTTTTTTAATGACTGATAATTGTTATATAAATTAGACGTGGACTAGATCAGAACAAAGTATTCAATTGTATACTCTTGGTGTTAATATCAAGGAAATTTCTGGATGCTTTCGGTCCGGCTCGTAGCGGCCTATATACGTTTGGTATAACGTTGTCCGTCATCTTAGTATATCGTTATAAAGTCAAGATTCATATATTACGGGGACCGGAAAGTAATGTCGTTTTCTTACGCTAAATACAAACATACATTTTTAACGAGTCTTTATTTTTAATCAATGATGTATTCCCCATCATTGTCAATAACCTTTTGCCATCTAGTGAGTAAATTTTCAATCCCTGATCGATAAAAATTAATTGGTTTTTCGGCAAAATATCTAGAGATGGCATTTTGGATATCATCCAAATTTGCAAATGTTTTGCCACTTAAAAAGTGTTGCAGCGCTCGGAATAAGTGGAAATCCGATGGTGCAACATCGGGCGAATATGGTGGATGAGGCAGCACCTCCCACCCCAATTCATTAATTTTTTCTAGAGTTCGCCTTGCGCAGTGCGGTCTTGCATTGTCATGTTGGAGAATGACGCCTTTTCGGTTGACAATCGCTGGCCACTTTTCAATTAAAGATTGATTGATTCGCTGCAATTGTTCGCTGTAGAGGTCTGCAGTAACAGTTTCTCCAGGTTTCAGTAATTCAAAATGAACAATGCCGCGAATACTCCACCAAACACACAAAAGCGCTTTTTTGGGGTGTAAACCTGGCTTAGCAGTACTCCGAGGGATTTCATTTGGAGAGAGCCACTGCCTTTTGCGTTTTGGGTTATCATACAGGACCCATTTCTCATCTCCTGTGATCAAGCGATCAAAAAACGCTTCTGTGTTGTGTCGTTGAAGCAATAAGTTGCATGTGATTGATCGGTTAGCCTTATTCTGTTCGGACAGATTATGCGGGACCCAAACACCTGCTCTGCTTACTTTTCCAATCTGCTTCAAATGTTCTTGGATGGTCGACCAAGGTTTGTTGAGACTGTTTGACAATTCCTCGATCGTCTGACACGGATTTGCTTCCACTTCCGCCCTTAACACGTCGTTGTCTAACGCTGATGGTCTTCCTGATCGATACGAGTCGGAAAGATCAAAATTACCTGATTTGAACTTGGAAAACCACCTTTGGCATTTACGAATGTCCAGTGCATTTGGATAAACATCGCAAATGTTTTTGGTAGCAACTGTTGCGTTATTTCCCTTGCGAAACTCAAAGAGCATGCAATGCCGGATGTGTACCTCTTCTGGTATTTGGCTGGCCATTTTACCCAAAATTACAAAAAAAAATTGTAATTGTCTATAAGTAAAGAAATCACTATAACCTCACAATGTCTTTGGTACGCCTCTGAACAAAACAATGAGCTGACAAATGACAATCAAGTATTGGCATGCGCAGAAACGACATTACTTTCCGGTCCACCTATTACTTTCGAATTTTGTAAAGTTAAGTGATTGAAGATTTCACTTTTGAAGCTCTACTTACTGTACAGGTACAGTGAGACTTAACGTGTCTAGGTTAAGATTACGTATCTATGTGGACATCTACAATGATTATCTTTAAATATGTTTCTATTGTTTTAGATAAAAACGTGTTTGTATGGTGAAAATGCGGTGGAGTTTATTAGCGTTAGCTTGCGCGGTCGCGGCGGTCTGCGCCGACGACAAGAAGGAGAAGGATAAGGACATTGGCACTGTCATCGGTATCGACTTGGGTACCACGTACTCACGGTAAGACTTTTAAAACGTCTTATACCTTTTTTCTCTATGTTTTTTACCCGATGAAAATTATGTTAATTCTTTTTATGTTTACTAGTAGCAAGGTAATTCTTTATATATCGGTAAAATTGTATGTAAGGGGGGAGGGCTTTAAGGGACAGTATTCTTTCTTATTTTAAACTAACAATGTTATTATTTAAATTGAAAACATAACACGATGTCGAGAGTATAGCTATAATGTTTGCTTATACTAGGATTTTAATGTAATTATCACAAACAGATGATTGTATTCCACATAGAACTTCTTAACGCTATGTGGAAAATTAACGAAAAGTTTGTTGATTGATCTACACACACACATATATATATATATATATATAATAGGTTGGGGAAAAAGAAATCCATTATTTTTATATGAACTTCAGTACTTTATTTAACATGCTTCGGATTGTTCGATTCGGGTCAAATATGCACCGTTTTGTTCTATGATTTGTTGCCATTTTAAAGGTAACTTCATAATGCCTCTCTCGTAGAAGTCCTGGTCTCTATTTGCAAAAAACTCTAGTAGCCGATTTTCACAATCTTGTCTAGATGCCAACTTTTTATCACTAAAGAAATTTTGTAATGCAAGAAAAAGATGGTAATCGCTTGGTGCCAAGTCCGGACTGTATGGCGGATGCATTAAAACTTCCCAACCAAGCTCCCGAAGTTTCTGGCGAGTCACTGTAGACGTGTGTGGCCTAGCG
Source organism: Troides aeacus (assembly GCA_033220335.2). Classification (NCBI taxonomy): domain Eukaryota; kingdom Metazoa; phylum Arthropoda; class Insecta; order Lepidoptera; family Papilionidae; genus Troides; species Troides aeacus. Next base: position 1,469,907 of record CM067272.1, on the reverse strand, counting down.
CTGTCCAGGTGGAACACGACACCTCTCCTGTTGGCCAATTCTGGCCGTTTCTGGTCAATTGCTATCTTCAAACGGTCCAGTTGTTAACAGTAGAGATCAGAACTTAGTGTTTGGCCATATGGAAACAACTCATAATAAATAATCCCCTTCCAGTCCCACCAAATGCACAGCAGAACCTTCCTGGACATTAGTCCTGGTATGGCCACCGTTTGAGGTGCTTCACCGCTCTTTGACCATGATCGTTTTCGCACAGGGTTATCGTATGTGATCCATTTCTCATCTCCAGTCACCATCCGTTTAAAAAATGGGTCTATCTCATTCCGTTTGGCCAAGGCTTCGCAGATGGAAATTCGATCCATCATGTTTTTTTCTGTTAATTGGTGTGGCACCCAAACATCGAGCTTCTTTTTGAATCCAGCTTTGGGTAAATGGTTTAAAACTGTTTTGTGGTCCATTTTTAGCTCCTGGGCGATGTTACGACTGCTAACATGCCGGTCAACTTCGATCATTTCTCCGATTTTATCGACATTTTCGGCGACCGGCCTACCTGTGCGAGGTGCATGTTTAACATCAAAAATTGCTGAACGGAATCTACGAAACCAAAATTGCACATAATTGGCTGTTACAGTATCGGGTCCATAAACACCATTCACAATTTTAGCCGCCTGGCTTGCATTTTCGCCTTTGTCAAAGAAAAACTGTAAAATGTACCGAATTTTCTCTTTGTTCACTTCCATTTTTAACACCCTGTAACTCACAATTGAATGCACCAAACAAAAAACAGAAACTTTTTACTGCGAAATGCCACCTTTCCAACGAGCATAAATCTGGAACTGTTTGATCGATACTTTACGAGAAATTTATCACTACAGCCATCTACCGAAAAAATAATGGATTTCTTTTTCCCCAACCTAATATATATATAGCTCGCTAGCCTAATGGTTAGAGCGTGCGGCTTTCATTCCGAAGTTCGCGGGTTCAAACCTCGGCATGTACCAATGACTTAATATTTAAGTTATGTACATTTGTGAACTTTAGTTACAATAGCGAGATACGAAAACGGTGAAGGAAAACATCGTGAGGAAACCCGCACACTGATATCATCTTTGTGTGTGTGTGTGTGGTGGTCCCAATAAAGTGGCAACAGGCTCGCCCCTGTTACATGGGACCTAATCTGACCACATCTGGCGAAACGTGAGTGGTTTATTCACCTCTGCCTACCCCTACTAGGAAAAAGGCGTGACTATATAAAAAAAAAGTATATATATATATAATACATTTTTTGTTCTGTCTACAGCGTGGGTGTGTATACAAATGGCCGTGTGAAGATCATTGTGAACGATCAGGGTAACCGTATCACCCCGTCGTACGTCGCATTCACTAGCGATGGCAGGCGTCTAGTCGGTGACTCCGCCAAGAACCAGCTCACCACCAACCCCGAGAATACGGTGTTCGACGTTAAGCGGTTGATCGGTCGCGAATGGGCCGATTCAACTGTGCAGCACGACGTCAAGTTCCTCCTCCCCTTCAAAGTCGTCGAAAAGAACAGCAAGCCCCATGTCTCGGTAAAGACCGCCCGAGGTGACAAGATTTTCGCTCCAGAAGAAATTTCCGCCATGGTGCTCACAAAGATGAAGGAAACTGCTGAAGCTTATCTCGGAAAGAAGGTGACACACGCCGTCGTTACCGTACCCGCTTACTTCAACGACGCTCAGCGTCAGGCTACGAGGGATGCTGGTGTCATCGCTGGACTTAATGTCATGCGTATCATCAACGACCCGATCGCCGCTGCTATCGCTTACAGCCTCGACAAGATGAAAGGACAGAAGAACGTTCTCGTGTTTGACTTGGGTGGTGGTACCTTCGATGTATCTCTGCTTACCGTAGATGACGGCGTCATCGAAGTAGCCGCGACTAATGGTGACACTCATCTCGGTGGTGAGGACTTCGATCAGAGAGTAATGGAGCACTTCATTAAGCTGTACGAGAAGAAGAAAGGCAACGACATCAGAAAGGATAACCGCGCTGTTCAGAAACTGCGTCGTGAAGTTGAAAAGGCTAAGAGAGCACTGTCCTCCAGCCACCAAGTCAAGATTGAAATTGAATCGTTCTTTGAAGGTGAAGACTTCTCTGAAACGCTCACCAGAGCCAAGTTTGAAGAATTGAACATGGATCTCTTCAGATCTACCCTAACACCTGTACAGAAGGTGTTGGAGGATGCTAACACGAACAAGAATGATGTTGATGAAATTTTGTTGGTCGGTGGTTCCACACGTATCCCTATGGTGCAACAGCTGGTTAAAGAATTCTTCAACGGCAAGGAACCATATCGAGGCATCAATCCCGATGAAGCCGTCGCTTACGGTGCTGCTGTGCAAGCTGGTGTACTAAGCGGTGAACTAGACACTGACGCGATTGTTCTGCTTGATGTCAACCCTCTTACCATGGGTATAGAAACTGTTGGAGGAGTGATGACCAAGCTGATCCCACGTAACACTGTTATCCCGACTAAGATGTCCCAAATCTTCTCAACTGCTAGCGACAACCAGCACACCGTAACATTTCAAGTTTACGAAGGCGAACGTCCCATGACAAAGGACAACCATCTGCTTGGTAAATTCGATCTAACCGGAATCCCACCAGCGCCCAGAGGCATACCCCAAATTGAGGTCACCTCTGAAATTGACGCTAACGGAATCTTGCAAGTATCTGCTGAAGACAAGGGTACCGGAAACCGAGAAAAGATCGTCATCACAAACGATCAGAACAGACTGACGCCAGAAGACATTGAGAGAATGATAAAGGACGCAGAGAAATTCGCCGATGACGACAAGAAGCTGAAGGAGCGTGTCGAGGCCAGAAACGAATTGGAGAGTTACGCGTACTCGATCAAGAACCAGCTCCAGGATAAGGAGAAGCTTGGCGCTAAGGTTGGTATTTTAAAAATATATGATATGATAATACATGTAAAATGTGTGGAAGTGTAAGGGTTTTCACAAAACACCTTATGGGATTTAGCCACACCTGCTAGTGGTGCGCCCTGCTAATCAACAACTGGGGCTCCGGCCCAGACCAACCCACATTGTGCAAGCGTTGCCGAAAATGAGCCAAATCTCCCCTTTTATTCCCAACCAGATCGATGTGGAAGTTCTTGGGGCAGGCCTATGTCCAGAAGTGGACGTCTATCAGCTGATGATAACTAATACATGTAAAATAGATATTTTAATATTTCATGTTCCAATGTTGGTACTTCAATTCTTTTTGGATAGAACATATCTCTTTGTCTCTCTCTTTCTAAGGAACTTGCATTGGTGGATGAAACTAATATTATGCTTGTGTTATCACAGGACAGCAATGTCAATGCGAAGATGAAAGAAGCTATCGAAGCCACGTTAAAGTGGCTCGAGGACGACCAAGACACAGACAGAGACACAGATAAATATTTGAAGCAGCAGAAATCATTAGAAGACGTTCTCCAACAAATCTCTAGCGGCGCCTTACTCGTTTAGCACAGAAAGCCAGCCATAACGTCGTACCTGAACATTCACTACCACCGGCACCGTGCGCTGACAGCATTCAACAATATTTCTAAGATACCTCACAAAAATCATTATTTCAACAAGATCACTCCTCTTCGAAGAAATCAGATTCATACATTCATCGACGTGCAATGACGACTAAAACATTGTCGATTAAAAATTATCGTTAAAGCATGTAGTAAGAAATCAATTGGTTTTATTATAAATGCAATAAAGCCAAAGTGTCTCGCGTAGACATACTTTTTTGGGCGACCGTTATAGAACACGCGTTCCGTCTCATTCGACGTGCTAAGTCATCATTAAGATATCGCATCGCATTACTGGACAACCGCTGGATCCGGCAGCGAAGCAGCAGCAGTAATACTTCGCAACGACCGCGTTGTCGTTCATCAAACAAGACAAGTGTCTTTCCTTTAACATTCCCAATCACATAGTAACATTTCAAATCCATAATTATTGCCTTCACAATGTATCAGAAGTTTCGTACATTTGTGCAAAGAATAATAACTTAACTTTACATAAATCATACACGTGTTCAACCAAAGATAATAGGGGGACCGGAAAGTAATGTCGTTTCTGCGTATGCCAATACTTGATTGTCATTTGTCAGCTCATTGTTTTGTTCAGAGGCGTACCAAAGACATTGTGAGGTTATAGTGATTTCTTTACTTATAGACAATTGAATTACAATTTTTTTTTGTAATTTTGGGTAAAATGGCCAGCCAAATACCAGAAGAGGTACACATCCGGCATTGCATGCTCTTTGAGTTTCGCAAGGGAAATAACGCAACAGTTGCTACCAAAAACATTTGCGATGTTTATCCAAATGCACTGGACATTCGTAAATGCCAAAGGTGGTTTTCCAAGTTCAAATCGGGTAATTTTGATCTTTCCGACTCGTATCGATCAGGAAGACCATCAGCGTTAGACAACGACGTGTTAAGGGCGGAAGTGGAAGCAAATCCGTGTCAGACGATCGAGTAATTGTCAAACAGTCTCAACAAACCTTGGTCGACCATCCAAGAACATTTGAAGCAGATTGGAAAAGTAAGCAGAGCAGGTGTTTGGGTCCCGCATAATCTGTCCGAACAGAATTAGGCTAACCGATCAATCACATGCAACTTATTGCTTCAACGACACAACACAGAAGCGTTTTTTGATCGCTTGATCACAGGAGATGAGAAATGGGTCCTGTATGATAACCCAAAACGCAAAAGGCAGTGGCTCTCTCCAAATGAAATCCCTCGGAGTACTGCTAAGCCAGGTTTACACCCCAAAAAAGCGCTTTTGTGTGTTTGGTGGAGTATTCGCGGCATTGTTCATTTTGAATTACTGAAACCTGGAGAAACTGTTACTGCAGACCTCTACAGCGAACAATTGCAGCGAGTCAATCAATCTTTAATTGAAAAGTGGCCAGCGATTGTCAACCGAAAAGGCGTCATTCTCCAACATGACAATGCAAGACCGCACTGCGCAAGGCGAACTCTAGAAAAAATTAATGAATTGGGGTGGGAGGTGCTGCCTCATCCACCATATTCGCCCGATGTTGCACCATCGGATTTCCACTTATTCCGAGCGCTGCAACACTTTTTAAGTGGCAAAACATTTGCAAATTTGGATGATATCCAAAATGCCATCTCTAGATATTTTGCCGAAAAACCAATTAATTTTTATCGATCAGGGATTGAAAATTTACTCACTAGATGGCAAAAGGTTATTGACAATGATGGGGAATACATCATTGATTAAAAATAAAGACTCGTTAAAAATGTATGTGTTTGTATTTAGCGTAAGAAAACGACATTACTTTCCGGTCCCCCTAATACTAAGTTCATTGCTTACCAATCTTGCTACCATTGCTTTACAAAACAATCAAACCTTCATTTTAAAAACGTTTTCTCGTTAACAAACTGCCTATCCACGCATTTCGTAAAAATTCTACATACATACATACATATACATATATATCACGCCTCGTAAAAATTCTATATGTAGGTTTTCAGTAGATAGTGATGTGTAGGAGGAAGTTGTATATGTATAATACATGTATAATATAGTAGATAAATACTGATAATTTTAGTTATATCTTATGTGAATAAACAGATCTTTTTGCGCTTACATTGTAAACGCTGGCTTACATTGTTAACCCCACGAAATAGATCAAAATAATGTACTATACACATAAAGAAGGTACAAAAAAGTCTGCCACAGTATATGTGTACCTCTTAGGTCTAACCAACAAAATAATATCCTTTATATATTATTTAGTTGCGTAGAGGCCAAGAAATGCGGCCGCGTTTCGACCTCTAGCACTTTATGATAAGCAGCGGTCGCACGCATTCGTCGGAGCTCTTTAGCAAAGAGAATAACAATTATTATTAATAAATAAAAACGTGCTTCTCAGCGTGATAACGTAATGCGTGCTTACGTACTTGGTACGTTACGATAAATTAAGAAAATATATGTATTCGTAATTGTATGAGAGTATTTATTTAAATATTAAAGTGAATTCTTCATCGAGACAAAAGGTTTTTTGTCTCGATTGTAGCGCGACAATGTTTTCGTACTTCGGTCGGTATCAAGGTTAATTATTAAACCGCACTTATAGTAAATACATTAGGTAATATAGGATTACATTAAAACCACAATTTATCAATTGTACTTCTTCTATCTTTCAACGAATATCTTTTTGTCAATTTAAGTATAAGATACCCTTGCTGCACTCGGCGATACACTAGAAGATTCCACTATATTGTTAATGAGACCTCTGTGCACAAGGAACCCGACACCGCCCTGAGAGAGCTGCTCGCCTTCGCGATAATAGAAAAAGTGTCCCGATTCAAGGACTACAGTATCCTCCCCCTGTCCTCGGATTTAACGATAGTCCCAGGATCTGACATCTATCTGACCTTAGTTCTACTTCTAACTCTTCCACGTTCTCATCTCGCCTCAGTGTCCGGGTGTTGTAAGTGCCAATAGTGGTTGGTAAGTGGCGCTGGCCAGTTGACCGAGGATTATTAGCACCCCCTGTCCCACCGTAACTGTAACCGCCACTTTGGACAGGAATAGTGGGACTGGCGGGTTCTGGAGGCCGTAATTTGTATTTTTTGTTTATAGGAGTGTATTGTCCATAAGTCAAGCATGCGGGTTGGCGACAGAAAGGTATTGGTAGGGATAGGGAGATGTGGGGGGGTGTAGACTTTCGAGAGTAATGTTGCGAAATGCTCAGGAATAACGGGTAATGTAGGATGTTACTATTTGGAATATTGTTGGGGGAAGAATAGTAACAGCTGCGGTCTTCGGTGGTGCGATGCCGTATTCGTCGGACAGCTGAACTCACTGACTGGATGTGCTGGTAATGGTCGTAGAAATATTATTTTGACCTTTCTCTGCATTTTTTCTTCTTTAGTCGCCTTTTACGACACGCCAAAGGTAGTATAGCGGAATAGCGACTTCTTATAATTAAATTATATCTATTTTAAAAATGATTCTGTACAATTACTCTTATACGGCAATTTATCGTAGTTACGATAACCTTATGCTACTGTTTGGCTACGTTTTTTTAATGACTGATAATTGTTATATAAATTAGACGTGGACTAGATCAGAACAAAGTATTCAATTGTATACTCTTGGTGTTAATATCAAGGAAATTTCTGGATGCTTTCGGTCCGGCTCGTAGCGGCCTATATACGTTTGGTATAACGTTGTCCGTCATCTTAATATATCGTTATAAAGTCAAGATTCATATACTTTCGAATTTTGTAAAGTTAAGTGATTGAAGATTTCACTTTTGGAGCTATACTTACTGTACAGGTACAGTGAGACTTAACGTGTCTAGGTTAAGATTACGTATCTATGTGGACATCTACAATGATGATCTTTAAATATGTTTCTATTGTTTTAGATAAAAACGTGTTTGTATGGTGAAAATGCGGTGGAGTTTATTAGCGTTAGCTTGCGCGGTCGCGGCGGTCTGCGCCGACGACAAGAAGGAGAAGGATAAGGACATTGGCACTGTCATCGGTATCGACTTGGGTACCACGTACTCACGGTAAGACTTTTAAAACGTCTTATACCTTTTTTCTCTATGTTTTTTACCCGATGAAAATTATGTTAATTCTTTTTATGTTTACTAGTAGCAAGGTAATTCTTTATATATCGGTAAAATTGTATGTAAGGGGGGAGGGCTTTAAGGGACAGTATTCTTTCTTATTTTAAACTAACAATGTTATTATTTAAATTGAAAACATAACACGATGTCGAGAGTATAGCTATAATGTTTGCTTATACTAGGATTTTAATGTAATTATCACAAACAGATGATTGTATTCCACATAGAACTTCTTAACGCTATGTGGAAAATTAACGAAAAGTTTGTTGATTGATCTACACACACACATATATATATATATAATAGGTTGGGGAAAAAGAAATCCATTATTTTTATATGAACTTCAGGACTTTATTTAACATGCTTCGGATTGTCCGATTCGGGTCAAATATGCACCGTTTTGTTCTATGATTTGTTGCCATTTTAAAGGTAACTTCATAATGCCTCTCTCGTAGAAGTCCTGGTCTCTATTTGCAAAAAACTCTAGTAGCCGATTTTCACAATCTTGTCTAGATGCCAACTTTTTATCACTAAAGAAATTTTGTAATGCAAGAAAAAGATGGTAATCGCTTGGTGCCAAGTCCGGACTGTATGGCGGATGCATTAAAACTTCCCAACCAAGCTCCCGAAGTTTCTGGCGAGTCACTGTAGACGTGTGTGGCCTAGCGCTGTCCAGGTGGAACACGACACCTCTCCTGTTGGCCAATTCTGGCCGTTTCTGGTCAATTGCTATCTTCAAACGGTCCAGTTGTTGACAGTAGAGATCAGAACTTAGTGTTTGGCCATATGGAAACAACTCATAATAAATAATCCCCTTCCAGTCCCACCAAATGCACAGCAGAACCTTCCTGGACATTAGTCCTGGTATGGCCACCGTTTGAGGTGCTTCACCGCTCTTTGACCATGATCGTTTTCGCACAGGGTTATCGTATGTGATCCATTTCTCATCTCCAGTCACCATCCGTTTAAAAAATGGGTCTATCTCATTCCGTTTGGCCAAGGCTTCGCAGATGGAAATTCGATCCATCATGTTTTTTTCTGTTAATTGGTGTGGCACCCAAACATCGAGCTTCTTTTTGAATCCAGCTTTGGGTAAATGGTTTAAAACTGTTTTGTGGTCCATTTTTAGCTCCTGGGCGATGTTACGACTGCTAACATGCCGGTCAACTTCGATGATTTCTCCGATTTTATCGACGTTTTCGGCAACCGGCCTACCTGTGCGAGGTGCATGTTTAACATCAAAAATTCCTGAACGGAATCTACGAAACCAAAATTGCACATAATTGGCTGTTACAGTATCGGGTCCATAAACACCATTCACAATTTTAGCCGCCTGGCTTGCATTTTCGCCTTTGTCAAAGAAAAACTGTAAAATGTACCGAATTTTCTCTTTGTTCACTTCCATTTTTAACACCCTGTAACTCACAATTGAATGCACCAAACAAAAAACAGAAAATTTTTACTGCGAAATGCCACCTTTCCAACGAGCATAAATCTGGAACTGTTTGATCGATACTTTACGAGAAATTTATCACTACAGCCATCTACCGAAAAAATTATGGATTTCTTTTTCCCCAACCTAATACATTAGGGGGACCGGAAAGTAATGTCGTTTTCTTACGCTAAATACAAACATACATTTTTAACGAGTCTTTATTTTTAATCAATGATGTATTCCCCATCATTGTCAATAACCTTTTGCCATCTAGTGAGTAAATTTTCAATCCCTGATCGATAAAAATTAATTGGTTTTTCGGCAAAATATCTAGAGATGGCATTTTGGATATCATCCAAATTTGCAAATGTTTTGCCACTTAAAAAGTGTTGCAGCGCTCGGAATAAGTGGAAATCCGATGGTGCAACATCGGGCGAATATGGTGGATGAGGCAGCACCTCCCACCCCAATTCATTAATTTTTTCTAGAGTTCGCCTTGCGCAGTGCGGTCTTGCATTGTCATGTTGGAGAATGACGCCTTTTCGGTTGACAATCGCTGGCCACTTTTCAATTAAAGATTGATTGACTCGCTGCAATTGTTCGCTGTAGAGGTCTGCAGTAACAGTTTCTCCAGGTTTCAGTAATTCAAAATGAACAATGCCGCGAATACTCCACCAAACACACAAAAGCGCTTTTTTGGGGTGTAAACCTGGCTTAGCAGTACTCCGAGGGATTTCATTTGGAGAGAGCCACTGCCTTTTGCGTTTTGGGTTATCATACAGGACCCATTTCTCATCTCCTGTGATCAAGCGATCAAAAAACGCTTCTGTGTTGTGTCGTTGAAGCAATAAGTTGCATGTGATTGATCGGTTAGCCTTATTCTGTTCGGACAGATTATGCGGGACCCAAACACCTGCTCTGCTTACTTTTCCAATCTGCTTCAAATGTTCTTGGATGGTCGACCAAGGTTTGTTGAGACTGTTTGACAATTCCTCGATCGTCTGACACGGATTTGCTTCCACTTCCGCCCTTAACACGTCGTTGTCTAACGCTGATGGTCTTCCTGATCGATACGAGTCGGAAAGATCAAAATTACCCGATTTGAACTTGGAAAACCACCTTTGGCATTTACGAATGTCCAGTGCATTTGGATAAACATCGCAAATGTTTTTGGTAGCAACTGTTGCGTTATTTCCCTTGCGAAACTCAAAGAGCATGCAATGCCGGATGTGTACCTCTTCTGGTATTTGGCTGGCCATTTTACCCAAAATTACAAAAAAAAATTGTAATTCAATTGTCTATAAGTAAAGAAATCACTATAACCTCACAATGTCTTTGGTACGCCTCTGAACAAAACAATGAGCTGACAAATGACAATCAAGTATTGGCATGCGCAGAAACGACATTACTTTCCGGTCCCCCTAATATATAATACATTTTTTGTTCTGTCTACAGCGTAGGTGTGTATACAAATGGCCGTGTGAAGATCATTGTGAACGATCAGGGTAACCGTATCACCCCGTCGTACGTCGCATTCACTAGCGATGGCAGGCGTCTAGTCGGTGACTCCGCCAAGAACCAGCTCACCACCAACCCCGAGAATACGGTGTTCGACGTTAAGCGGTTGATCGGTCGCGAATGGGCCGATTCAACTGTGCAGCACGACGTCAAGTTCCTCCTCCCCTTCAAAGTCGTCGAAAAGAACAGCAAGCCCCATGTCTCGGTAAAGACCGCCCGATGTGACAAGATTTTCGCTCCAGAAGAAATTTCCGCCATGGTGCTCACAAAGATGAAGGAAACTGCTGAAGCTTATCTCGGAAAGAAGGTGACACACGCCGTCGTTACCGTACCCGCTTACTTCAACGACGCTCAGCGTCAGGCTACGAGGGATGCTGGTGTCATCGCTGGACTTAATGTCATGCGTATCATCAACGACCCGATCGCCGCTGCTATCGCTTACAGCCTCGACAAGATGAAAGGACAGAAGAACGTTCTCGTGTTTGACTTGGGTGGTGGTACCTTCGATGTATCTCTGCTTACCGTAGATGACGGCGTCATCGAAGTAGCCGCGACTAATGGTGACACTCATCTCGGTGGTGAGGACTTCGATCAGAGAGTAATAGAGCACTTCATTAAGCTGTACGAGAAGAAGAAAGGCAACGACATCAGAAAGGATAACCGCGCTGTTCAGAAACTGCGTCGTGAAGTTGAAAAGGCTAAGAGAGCACTGTCCTCCAGCCACCAAGTCAAGATTGAAATTAAATCGTTCTTTGAAGGTGAAGACTTCTCTGAAACGCTCACCAGAGCCAAGTTTGAAGAATTGAACATGGATCTCTTCAGATCTACCCTAACACCTGTACAGAAGGTGTTGGAGGATGCTAACACGAACAAGAATGATGTTGATGAAATTTTGTTGGTCGGTGGTTCCACACGTATCCCTATGGTGCAACAGCTGGTTAAAGAATTCTTCAACGGCAAGGAACCATACCGAGGCATCAATCCCGATGAAGCCGTCGCTTACGGTGCTGCTGTGCAAGCTGGTGTACTAAGCGGTGAACTAGACACTGACGCGATTGTTCTGCTTGATGTCAACCCTCTTACCTTGGGTATAGAAACTGTTGGAGGAGTGATGACCAAGATGATCCCACGTAACACTGTTATCCCGACTAAGATGTCCCAAATCTTCTCAACTGTTAGCGACAACCAGCCCACCATAACAATTCAAGTTTACGAAGGCGAACGTCCCATGACAAAGGACAACCATCTGCTTGGTAAATTCGATCTAACCGGAATCCTACCAGCGCCCAGAGGCATACCCCACATTGAGGTCACCTCTGAAATTGACGCTAACGGAATCTTGCAAGTATCTGCTGAAGACAAGGGTACCGGAAACCGAGAAAAGATCGTCATCACAAACGATCAGAACAGACTGACGCCAGAAGACATTGAGAGAATGATAAAGGACGCAGAGAAATTCGCCGATGACGACAAGAAGCTGAAGGAGCGTGTCGAGGCCAGGAACGAATTGGAGCGTTACGCGTACTCGATCAAGAACCAGCTCCAGGATAAGGAGAAGCTTGGCGCTAAGGTTGGTATTTTAAAAATATATGATATGATAATACATGTAAAATGTGTGGAAGTGTAAGGGTTTTCACAAAACACCTTATGGGATTTAGCCACACCTGCTAGTGGTGCGCCCTGCTAATCAACAACTGGGGCTCCGGCCCAGACCAACCCACATTGTGCAAGCGTTGCCGAAAATGAGCCAAATCTCCCCTTTTATTCCCAACCAGATCGATGTGGAAGTTCTTGGGGCAGGCCTATGTCCAGAAGTGGACGTCTATCAGCTGATGATAACTAATACATGTAAAATAGATATTTTAATATTTCATGTTCCAATGTTGGTACTTCAATTCTTTTTGGATAGAACATATCTCTTTGTCTCTCTCTTTCTAACGAACTTGCATTGGTGGATGAAACTAATATTATGCTTGTGTTATCACAGGACAGCAATGTCAAAGCGAAGATGAAAGAAGCTATCGAAGCCACGTTAAAGTGGCTCGAGGACGACCAAGACACAGACAGAGACACAGATAAATATTTGAAGCAGCAGAAATCATTAGAAGACGTTCTCCAACAAATCTCTAGCGGCGCCTTACTCGTTTAGCACAGAAAGCCAGCCATAACGTCGTACCTGAACATTCACTACCACCGGCACCGTGCGCTGACAGCATTCAACAATATTTCTAAGATACCTCACAAAAATCATTATTTCAACAAGATCACTCCTCTTCGAAGAAATCAGATTCATACATTCATCGACGTGCAATGACGACTAAAACATTGTCGATTAAAAATTATCGTTAAAGCATTCAGTAAGAAATCAATTGGTTTTATTATAAATGCAATAAAGCCAAAGTGTCTCGAGTAGACATACTTTTTTGGGCGACCGTTACAGAACACGCGTTCCGTCTCATTTGACGTGCTAAGTCATCATTAAGATATCGCATCGCATTACTGGACAACCGCTGGATCCGGCAGCGAAGCAGCAGCAGTAACACTTCGCAACGACCGCATTGTCGTTCATCAAACAAGACGAGAAGTGTCTTTGCTTTAACATTCCCAATCACATAGTAACATTTCAAATCCATAATTATTGCCTTCACAGTGTATCAGAAGTTTCGTACATTTGTGCAAAGAATAATAACTTAACTTTTGTAGGTTTTCAGTAGATAGTGATGTGTAGGAGGAAGGTGTATATGTATAATACATGTATAATATAGTAGATAAATACTGATAATTTTAGTTATATCTTATGTGAATAAACAGATCTTTCTGCGCTTACATTGTAAACGCTGGCTTACATTGTTAACCCCACGAAATAGATCAAAATAATGTACTATACACATAAAGAAGGTACAAAAAAGTCTGCCACAGTATGTGTGCCTCTTAGGTCTAACCCACAAAATAATATCCTTTATATTAGGGGGACCGGAAAGTAATGTCGTTTTCTTACGCTAAATACAAACACATACATTTTTAACGAGTCTTTATTTTTAATCAATGATGTATTCCCCATCATTGTCAATAACCTTTTGCCATCTAGTGAGTAAATTTTCAATCCCTGATCGATAAAAATTAATTGGTTTTTCGGCAAAATATCTAGAGATGGCATTTTGGATATCATCCAAATTTGCAAATGTTTTGCCACTTAAAAAGTGTTGCAGCGCTCGGAATAAGTGGAAATCCGATGGTGCAACATCGGGCGAATATGGTGGATGAGGCAGCACCTCCCACCCCAATTCATTAATTTTTTCTAGAGTTCGCCTTGCGCAGTGCGGTCTTGCATTGTCATGTTGGAGAATGACGCCTTTTCGGTTGACAATCGCTGGCCACTTTTCAATTAAAGATTGATTGACTCGCTGCAATTGTTCGCTGTAGAGGTCTGCAGTAACAGTTTCTCCAGGTTTCAGTAATTCAAAATGAACAATGCCGCGAATACTCCACCAAACACACAAAAGCGCTTTTTTGGGGTGTAAACCTGGCTTAGCAGTACTCCGAGGGATTTCATTTGGAGAGAGCCACTGCCTTTTGCGTTTTGGGTTATCATACAGGACCCATTTCTCATCTCCTGTGATCAAGCGATCAAAAAACGCTTCTGTGTTGTGTCGTTGAAGCAATAAGTTGCATGTGATTGATCGGTTAGCCTTATTCTGTTCGGACAGATTATGCGGGACCCAAACACCTGCTCTGCTTACTTTTCCAATCTGCTTCAAATGTTCTTGGATGGTCGACCAAGGTTTGTTGAGACTGTTTGACAATTCCTCGATCGTCTGACACGGATTTGCTTCCACTTCCGCCCTTAACACGTCGTTGTCTAACGCTGATGGTCTTCCTGATCGATACGAGTCGGAAAGATCAAAATTACCCGATTTGAACTTGGAAAACCACCTTTGGCATTTACGAATGTCCAGTGCATTTGGATAAACATCGCAAATGTTTTTGGTAGCAACTGTTGCGTTATTTCCCTTGCGAAACTCAAAGAGCATGCAATGCCGGATGTGTACCTCTTCTGGTATTTGGCTGGCCATTTTACCCAAAATTACAAAAAAAAATTGTAATTCAATTGTCTATAAGTAAAGAAATCACTATAACCTCACAATGTCTTTGGTACGCCTCTGAACAAAACAATGAGCTGACAAATGACAATCAAGTATTGGCATGCGCAGAAACGACATTACTTTCCGGTCCCCCTATTATTTAGTTGCGTAGAGGCCAAGAAATGCGGCCGCGTTTCGACCTCTAGCACTTTATGATAAGCAGCGGTCGCACGCATTCGTCGGAGCTCTTTAGCAAAGGGAATAACAATTATTATTAATAAATAAAAACGTGCTTCTCAGCGTGATAACGTAATGCGTGCTTACGTACTTGGTACGTTACGATAAATTAAGAAAATATATGTATTCGTAATTGTATGAGAGTATTTATTTAAATATTAAAGTGAATTCTTCATCTAGACAAAAGGTTTTTTGTCTCGATTGTAGCGCGACAATGTTTTCGTACTTCGGTCGGTATCAAGGTTAATTATTAAACCGCACATATACAGGGTGTCTGGTGGCAGATTTATGTTTTCAAATTTAAATAAAAAATAATATGTTTGACATATAATTTTACTAAAAGTATTAAAAGATAGAGTACAAATGCGGATTTCATTTTTTAAAGATAATGTCATCCAAATGTCTTCCATCCTGTTGCACACACACACACACTGTTCGAAACGGAGCCTCGTATTCCGTGCCACACGCTGCAGTAAACTTGGTTCAATTGCGCTGATTTCTCGCCGAATAATTTCTTTTAAGTCCACAACAGTTCGCGGATTGTTGGCGTAAACTCTCTCTTTGAGGTAGCCCCACAAAAAAAAATCCACTGGAGTTAAGTCGGGTGACCTAGTTGGCCACGGGATGTCCCCAAAGCGACTAATCAGTTTTTGAGGGAGATTTTCTCGCAACAAATCCATCGAAGCTCTGGCCGTGTGTGCGGTCGCACCTGTAGCGCATCCTGTTGAAACCACGTGTGTGATGAGAATGATGAATGAGCTCGCAGGTTCGGCAAAAAGAAATTCGAAATCATGAGCCGATAACTCTCACCATTGACATTCGTCGCTTGGCCCCGTGCATTTTCAAAAAAAAATGGTCCGATTATCCCATTCGTGGATAAAGCGCACCAAACAGTTACCCTTGGGCAATGTAATGGTTTTTGGTGCTTCAGTCGAGGATTGCGAGTTCTTAGAGCCCAGTAACGGCAATTTTGCTTGTTCACGTGTCCGTTTAAATGAAAATGAGCCTCGTCGCTCCAAAAAATGGAATTC
Source organism: Troides aeacus (assembly GCA_033220335.2). Classification (NCBI taxonomy): domain Eukaryota; kingdom Metazoa; phylum Arthropoda; class Insecta; order Lepidoptera; family Papilionidae; genus Troides; species Troides aeacus. The sequence goes on along the minus strand of CM067272.1, from coordinate 1,453,951 downwards.
ACAGTGCGAAAACGCTCCAACATGGTTTCACAAAAAAATTTGCTCGACGCAGTCATTTTTTTTTCAATTCTTGAATTATTTGAATTTTAAAAGGATGAAACTTCATATCTTTTTTCAAAATTTCATGCACAATTGTTCTTGGAAGTCCCAGTGAAGCTGCACTTTTCCGTACTCTTGAAAAATGCTTCAATAGCGAACGCGCGATGCTCACCCGACCACTGCACCACTGCGACATCGTGACTAAGAAATCCGCACGATCGGTGATTCTAATGACACCACCTTCACTGCACCCCCGCACTGTTTATAACTTATTGAGATATTCGTTTTTTAAAATATAAATCTGCCGCCAGACACCTTTTAGTAAGTAACTCGCTGGCCTAATGGTTAGAGAGTGCGGCTTTCTTTCCGAAGGTCGCGGGTTCGAACCTCGGCATGTACCGATGACTTAATATTTAAGTTATGTACATTTGTGAACTTTAGTTACAGCAGCGAGATACAAACGGTGAAGGAAAACATCGCGAGGAAACCCCGCATACTGAGGTCATCTTTGTGTGTGTGTGTGGTGGCCCCAATAAAGTGGCAACAGGCTCGCCCCCTGTTACATGGGACCTAATCTGACCACATCTGACGAAATGTGGGTGTTCATTCACCTCTGCCTACCCCTACTGGGAGAAAGGCGACAATATAAAAAAAAAACTTATAGTAAGTACATTAGGTAATATAGGATTACATTAAAACCACAATTTCTCAATTGTACTTCTTCTATTCAGATCTTGCTTTGAATTTAGTATTAGGGGAAATAATTTTTAATTTTCGAAAATCGTAGTCTAAAGGTATTTAAGTACAAAATAGAATAAGTATCTTTTTTGTTAATAATCATTTGTTTTTAGCCGAAAGAATGGTAAGTCAAGTATTTTTTAGTGCAACACATACTATAGTAAAATATGAGAAAAATTTTGGCTTACGGATGTTGTCACTTAATGTTCGTAGTATTTACACAACTTGGGATTCGTTTTCAGCTTGCCGGTTATATTTTACTGCTTCAATTTGGAGGGAGTTGTAGTTAATCGGATTGATATTATAAAATAGCAACAATTATTGTTGTTAGGACCCTGTTGTTGGAGACCGATCAGACAGGTACCACCGCTACGCTTATTGCACCAGCCAAATAGTGTGTAAACATTACTCCCATCCGCCAAGATATATCATACATCTAAGTAATTTGAGACGTTCGGATCGCATTTAGCATATGCATATACTAGAAAAGTATTTGTTAATCTATGATGTATTCCTGAAATTCCCGCCATGTCTGTCGTCATCAGTTTTATTTATTTAATCTGTATCTTTGTATCTAAATAAAGGCATTTATTTAAATTTAGTATTGCGTTTCAATACAACGCGAGCGGTGGAACGTGAACTGATAATATGACATTTACGTCAATAAACGTTACGTGAACTTGTCCAGCGGTGGGCGCCCACCGGTTGAGGTGACGGCATTTTTTTACAGTCTATCCTCGGTGTGGTAATTCACTGGTGATAGGTCTGTTGTAAGGGGTTCCGCACAACTAGTGGGACACGAGCCAACCTCACCAGCTCCTGGTGTATCCATCTAATCCTCAAACGAGGCTCTGGCTCCCACCAACCCGCATTGGGCCAGCATAATGGGAAATGGCTCAAATCTCCCTTATTATACACCCGTACAAACGACTAAAGGGATCGATGTAAGGTAACGATCTTTGCGTAAGGACTATGGCCAGCAGCGGACGTCGCATCAGATGATGACGAATATATTTAAAGAGTTTACATAACATTTTGTAGGTGGGTTTATTGTCTATGGATAAATATAAAACTGACATTTTTCTACCATCACACAGCGGACATGTTTATGCTTCACTCTAAATGCTATCAACATGAATACAGGATTAGAAATAATTAAATAACCAAATGAAATATTATAAACTGCGTAATTCTTTCTTAATAATAAATAATTGTTATTTAAATACAAGACATTTTGAAGTAAATACACAAACACCAACACTACTCCGTTATACATACAAGGGCTCGCAACCGGCCCTGCACAGATTCAATTCATACATAAACGATATTAAAAACTTTATTGCTAACGGCTAAACAATTATTTACACGTATCTATATACTTTACAGATTTATTGTTCGAAAATCGATTTTATGTCCGCTTCAAGTGTACAACAATCCCTCCTACAACGCGGTAGATTGGTTCCGCGTTATAGGAATATGCGTTGTACGAGTATTCCTTTATAACGTGTTTCTACCACCCCGCATAATGCGTTACGTATAAACTATTTCAGTTACACTGTTCCCCCTTAAGGGGGTGTAAATCGAATATTAAGAATACTATGAATATTATGAATGAAATAAATACGTTTTATTAAAATCAAAATAAACTAAGAACTTTAAAAAAAAATTTAATATTAACCAAAAAAATAACTTACTTTTAATTAACTAGTAATTATTAACTGTACAAATCATTATAATTTTCACAGTACAGAAATATATTGCGGGAAATCCCCGCGTTGTGTGGGGAATTCCCGAGACACACGGAGGATGGAAATCGTGTAATATGAAAACGCGTTATAAAAGTACCGTGTTGTATGAGGGATTAGTGTACCTTTACCGGTGGTAGATCTAGGTATCACCGCAGCTCCTATCGCAGTCCGTGAACAGTACTGTCCAATAATTAGTTTTCTGTTTTGAAGGGCGCTATAACTAATGAAATTACTGGGGTAATGAGACTTGATATGTCTCAAGATGATGAGCACAAATTTGGTGCTGTGTACGCTCCCTTACCCCACCCTTACGGCGCATAGATATGCCACCTGACCATCAGGCTGCATCACCGATTCAAAGTAGCACAGGGAGCGATGAAGTGGATGGATGGCAATGGACCGACCGTGACTGTCGTGACACTGATGGCCGATGGGGGAGAAATCTTGGAGTGTAGGCCGCGTACAGGTTGCAGAAGTGTAGGACCCCTCCCTCCAGATGGAACGACGTCATCATCAGAGCCGTCGGAAGTGGGTGAATGCGAGAAGCTGAGGATTGTATTTGGTGGAAGACGCTGAAGAAAGCCTATATCCAACAGTGGATAAACAAAGGTTGATGATGTGTCCACTTACCATCTGGTGAATGTCCTGCTCATCTGGATCGCTGTTGTTTTATCAGAATATCTGCTGTTGAGCTTTCATTTGTAAACTCACAGTGGTGCTGGTCCAAAATCAATTATAACTCGGACAAATGCATGGTCTTCGGGATGCAGACCTGGCTTCAGCGGTGAGGATAAATTTTATGATATTGATTACGGGCTTGTAATAGTAAGTTGTGATATTTATTTAAATAATTTATAAGGAAACGGAACTGAAGGAAATGATCTGGTGAAGCAATTGGATGCAAGCAGTACAGGATCCATCAATGTGGGGTATCTCGGGTGAGGCCCATGTCCAGCTGTGAATGTCTATCGGCTGATGATGATAAATTTATAAAGAAACATTACTGTCAGCCTTTATTATGTTTAGACTAAAATACTCTATATATTGAACTTAATTCGCTGATGGGTTTCATATCCATATATAAACAATTTTTTCTAATGAGTGACGACACCTGATTGTGAGTGATAGATACGCTTGCCCAAAACAATGCAGTATTATGATGTTTCATACTGCATCAAATTGCAGTCATCGCTTGATACAAGATGTTGAGTCTCGTTACCCTAGTAACCACAGCGCCCTTCAAACCGAATGACAGTAATGTTTGCTTACTGTGGCGGTAGAAGTAGGCTGCGGAAACGCCACGTTGCAGGAACTTCCATCCAAATCAACCCTCTGTTGCGGGCATGCTGCGGTGGTGCTGCTGCACCTTCTATAAGTTCCAGTCCAGTTCTGGCCAGCTTTGTAAACGTTGATGTATGGAGCTCACAGGATCTACACTTGGGCTCGCTGCAGCAGCATCAGCTCGTCGGCGGTGAGGTGCGGGCGCAGCTTGTCGAGCAGCGGGCGCGGCAGCTGGTCGCGCGCGACCGCCAGGTGGCGCACCGCGATCAGCTCGCGCACGGAGGGCCGCTGGCGCGCGTTGTACGTCAGGCACCACTTCAGCGAAGTTATCAGGGTCGGAGGGAAACCTGTCGGAGCAGACAATTATACAGCAAAGTAACGAGGAGAGGATTCCCCATGCGTACATAAAGATGATATAATATTTTTATTTTCTTATTGAACGAAGAGGCCAGACAGAAGTTCACCTGATGGTAAGTGATACTTCTGCCCACAACAAGCTATACTACATCACATTACGCTCGTGCCTTTGAGACATAAGTTCAGTCTCGTTACTCCACTAATTACGCTACAGCGCCTTTCAAACCGGATCACAGTAACTTCTCTGTCGGCTGCAATATGCGCTGCGGTGCTACATACCTAGCCGGTGTCCGATAACTGTGACCTACCACCAGTGTTAGCTATAGCGTCCTTCAAACCGGATCACAGTAACGTCCGCACAGTACTATCTATCGACTGCAATAGGCGCTGCGGTGCTACATACCTAGCCGGTGTCCGATAACAATGACCTACCACCAGTGTTAGCTATAGCGCCCTTCAAACCGGATCACAGTAACGTCCGCTCAGTACTGTCTATCGACTGCAATAGGCGCTGCGATGGTACCTAGTTAGTCGGTCTGTAGCAACAGAGACCTGCTACCAGTAAGATCTTGTTGGATGCTGCAGCCTGTGAGGAGGTGCCTTGGGCCATGTCATGATGAGCTATTGACAATCCAATGCAGGTGCTGTATATTACAGCAGTGTACAAACATTACTATAATCAGGTTTGAAGCGGTCTGTAGCTACTTAAGGTATCAATACTATCGGGAGTGGATGTATCGGTGTCATGATAACGAGCACAATCTAGTGCAGTGTATAACATCTTAATCACCAGCACGTTGTTGTGGAGTATCACTTACCATCAGGTGAATTTCCGATCGTCACCTTTTTTTTTCGGTAGTCTAGCTTCCTCGTTCCTTGGTATAGTCAGGTGAAGGTACTCACGGTCCGCCGGCGGGTACTCAATGCGCTGGTTGGGGTCGAGTATGGCAGCGAGCTTCGCTAGGTTGGATATGTGGCCGAACGGCGTGCGCCCGTACACCATGCTGTACAGGATGCAGCCCAGCGACCACACGTCCGAGCGGAACGAGATCTACAACAGACGCACCAGAACCAGCACCGTCACTCCCGTACTACTCTCGCCGAGCACCAGGTGTTATCCAGTGGAGCCAAGTCATCAACATGAACTCTCTCTTTTTTAAGTTTGTAAGCGAAGATCTATAGAGCAAGCTAAAAGTTTTTTTTTATTTAATTAACCGACGCAACGACCTGGACCTCCACCTGATAGCAAGTGATACGCCTGCTCACAGTCACTGGATTGCTCTTGTCGCTGAGACAGGATGTTCAGCCTCTTAACTCCAGAAATTATACTAGCTACAGCACCCTTCAAACCGGATCACAGCACTGTGCGGACAGTACTATTTGTCAGCTGCAGTAGTAGTAATAGCTACTTAGACAGTCTCCGGCAATGGAGACAACCTCCAGTTAGCTACTAGTAACCTACAGCGCCCTCCAAACCGGATCACAGTAATGTCTGCACAGTACCGTTTGTCAGCTGCAGAAGTAGTAGTAGCTACCTAGACAGTCTCCGGCAATAGAGACCAACCGCCAGTGATATTTTAATATATGCCAGATATGATGTACACTCTTCAAGGTAAGTAGAGTACTACCCTCAATCCTCTGAAGATGTTATGCCAGTTATCAGCACCTTAATTGGCGGGGCTGCCATGTCGTCGGCGCGGCCGTAGCCGCCGGCGCCGCCCATCAGCGCCTCCGGGCTGATGTACGAGTACGTGCCCGCGGCCTGCGAGCGCACCACGCTCGTCGCGTCACCGCTGATCGCGGACGCGATGCCGAAGTCGATCAGCTTCAGCCTGCCCGACACCAGCACGAAGTTAGCCGGCTTCAGGTCCGCGTGGATCACACCTATTAATAAAGAAAAACAATAACTTCATCATCATCAGCCGATAGACGTCCGCTGCTGGACATAGGGCTCTTCAAAGACATCCATTGTAAAGGTTATATGAGGGGTTTCGGGCCGATTTCTCCACGCGGGCCAATGCGGGTTGGTGGGAGCCAGAGCCTCGACTGTCGACTAGCAGGCTACACCACAAACTGGTGAGGTTGGGTTGAGTCCAGTGAGTAGTAGTACCCTCAGATAGCAGCAGTCCACTGTTGGATTGAAGGTATATGAAGTATGAAATAAAGATGGCCTTTAAAGTCCACCATTTTGTTTAGAAGCTCAAAGATCACAGCAGAACCCTTAATAACTTCATAACTATGCCAAATATTAGGTTATGGCATCGAGCTGGACATCCACCTGATTATAAGTGATTCGCTTACCCACATTAACGTGACGCTGGTAAGGATGATATACACAGCAACTGATCATACAAGTGCAAAGTATGACGTCACACTAAACAAAATGGCAGACTTTTTAAGGCCACCTTTACTTCATATACCTTCGATCCAAGAGTGGACTACAGAAAGCTGAGGACACCTTTGATACATAATACTTTCTTTTTTTTTTACTGCTGATGGTAGGACTCTGTTGCCGGAGACAGTCTACTGACAAACGGTACTTGTGTACTCACATACACTTATTTACATACCATGTTCGTGTATGTAAAGTACGGCGAGAAGCATCTCCTCCCAGTAGTGCAGCACCAGCGCCGGAGGCAGCCCCGAGCCGCGCGCTCTCAGCAACGACGACAGATCCGTCTCGCCCACCTCCAGCACCATGCGCAGCAAATGATTCGCGCGGTCGTATTCACTTTACAGAAATATTGTTTTAAGAATAACTTATCACTTCCGTTAATGGGACATGGGGAAAATCATAACATGGCCACACGAAGAACCAAAAGTGGAGGAAGTACAAAAATTTCATATTTGTAATGGGGTAACGAGACTGTGGTGCTGTATATGTCATTTTAAATAGCACCAAGTTGTAATGTATAGGTGTATTACATTTACCATCAGGTAAATGTCCTCCTCGTCTTTTGTCTTCATTGTATAAGTTAGAATTTATATAAAGGTACCACGATGAATTCCACATCAGCCCTGTGATGATATTTACCACCCCACAAAGACTACATGCATCACATTTGAGTTAGAAGGATTATGAAAACTACTTCTAAGTAGTACCAATAGAAATAGATGCTTCTGTGTCAACCACCAAGACCATCAGTGGTAACGGAGACCATGTGTGTTGTGCATATAGAAGGTTGATAAACAAAAATAATTCAATGTATATATGATTTAAATAAAGAATTAATAAAAAATGATCCAATCCAATCTAATCCAATCAGCCGGAAGACGTCCACTGCTGGACAAAGGCCTCCCCAAAGATTTCCACTCAGACCGGTCCTGGGCCACCCGTAACCAATGGTTGCCAGCGACCTTGACCAGGTCGTCGGTCCACCTTGTGGGGGTCTGCCCACGCCACGTCCTGCGGCACATGGCCGCCACTAGATAACCTTTCTGCCTCAACGGCAGTCGGTTCTGCGAGTTATGTGCCCTGCCCATTGCCACTTTGCGACGGCGACCCTTCGAGCTATGTCGGTGACCTTGGTTCTCCTGCGAATCTCCTCATTTCTGATTCGATCTCGCAGGGAAACTCCGAGCATAGCTCGCTCCATCGCCCTCTCAGCAATCTTAAGCTTGCGGACAAGGGCCACAGTAAGCGGCCACATCTCTGCTCCATATGTCATCACTGGCAACACACACTGGTCAAAGACTTTTGTCTTGAAACACTGCAGTATATTGGATGAGAAGATATTAATAAAAAATGATACCATTCATTTTTGATTTTTTTTTTTGGGTTGTGTCTTATTTTGAGCCAATGAAGCTGACATATTTCCAAGGGATAAAAGAACCCCAAAAAAAAAATTAAATTATTTTTTATATATGATGATATGAAGAGTTGAATATAAACCCCCCAATCTCCCGTGTGAATATGCTCATAACAACCTGTTACACTCATCACATTGAAAAATAAAGTTATATCTCTTCATCTTGCATTAATTATAGAACTAACTACTACTACTAAAAAATTATATAATTATTATATTGCTTCATCACTGGCAACATTGAGAAACTAAAAGAATTAGTAAAATAATGAAGAGGATTGAATTAAATATCTAAGTACTCACTAATCATACAAGCGTATGACCCTGTCTGAATGCTGCAGTTCCCTAAGCAGCCGCACTTCATTAATGTAACCCTGAGCCAGTTCCTGGTCTGAACCAAGATAAACGCACTTCACTGCATATTCACAAGTGGTCCCAACTTCTAATACCTTTAACAATATGACAAATATATATTGTAAATAAATTATACAGTAATAATACACAAAAAAAATCTTTTGAATAACTATGTGATGACCACGATGTTCCCCATATAGTAAACAAAATGCTTGCCAGAACTAATTACCTTATATACTTCACTGGATCCACCTGTTCCTAACTTCTTAAGAAACATATACTTTTTATCTTTAATGTTAGTGGTTTTAAACATAACCTTAGAGCTATGCCCCATGACCCCCTGTGGGTAGGAAGGTGTTGCTGCACAAGGTGTAGCCAATTGTTTTCTATTTAGTGGTGTTTCTGGTATAGGACCGGCAACTGGAATCGGTGCCGGAGTCGCAACTGAAACTGGAATAACAACAGGGAGTGGAGCAGATGCTGGTGGTGCACAAACTGGTTCTGGTTCAAGAGTTTGTTCATATTTTCTTAGTGGTACAATATTCTTGCTCTGGTTTTGTGTGAATAGTTCACATCTTACTTTATCCCTGTTTTGTACAATCATCAGGGACTGTGCTTTTTTCTGGCTCTTTCTTGAGGAACCGGGAGTAAATTTGCGAATGCCGGACTTTATAGTAGGTGTATTCGTTTTCATCTTATGATTTTGGACTTTGACTCCTTCCGGAGTTTTTTTTAAGTCTGTGCTCGGTTTTTCTTGTTTTTGGATATTATTGTCCTGTGTCATTAGAACTGATCGATTTTTAACTTCTAGCGTCGGAAAAAGATTGAGTTTGGCATTTTTACTAACACTTTGAGCATTACGGTTTTCTATATTGGGGTAGGTTCTGTGCGATATCTCGTTTTCAGTTGTATTCTCTTTATTATTTACTCTAATTTTCTTTTCGGAAGCATACATTTTGGTATAATTATCATGCGATTTAAGTAGTGGTGTCGATTGTTTGGCTCTGTTTGTATCAAGTTCAGTTTTCTTAGCGACAGTTTCGAATGATGAATCATCACTATCGCTAAACGAATAGCCTCCGTCAAATGAACTATCCTGCATTTCCAAAGGCTTCAAATTTTCAAGCAATGCGGATAGAGGCATTGGTGCGAACTTGTTTGAAGTTGATTCTGTGTTTCCACTCATCTTTGTTATGCACGGTATACTTTTGAGTGTCTCCATCATAGAGTAATCACTTCAAACATTTTTAAGTAGATTATTAATTATTCAATATTGTTAATAATTAACTTATCATCCAATACTAACACGAATTATTTACAAACCGTTGAACAAGAAGTCATTTCAAATTTGACATATTGTCAGTTCGTTATTGTCATTATTTGTTGTCTATGCACAGCAATTGCCAGAAATATAAACGCTAAAAATGTTTTTTAGTCCATTTGTTTAAATATTTATTTTCCTGATAAAAAATAATATTTAACATAGTTTACTTTGTAACTTAAATATAGCTATTATTTGTAAAAAATGTATGCTAAAATTCCTGCATAATTTTTTTTTCTTAATTTTTATCTTTTCGTCGCTATCATTGAGTGCCATCTTCAAAATAAAGTTTGATCTTTTAAAGAAAAAAAATTGCTACAACACTACTATATTTATCTAAGTTTAAAAGATTTGTTACTTTTAAAAAAGACGAAGAGTAGATAGAAAATGCAAGATACATTATAATGCAGAAACTAACATGACAACAAAACTGTAAATTCACTAACATTTATGTTTACATTAGTAAATATGTTCATAAATAGCAGATCGTTTAGTTTATAAATAAACACTCATTATGAGGGAACAGGTTAGGGAGACGATGATGATGTTATTTTTATTTGTGCAATTAAGTGACGAGAACGTTCATTTGATGTTGAGTGGTACGCCTGCGTCTAAAAACGTGGCGTTAAAATATTATACAAAGCTCTACATTGTGCTCGTCGCCTTAAGACATCAATATTCACTGCCGTTACCCTAGTAATTACTCTAGCTACTGCACGCTTCAAAACAATAACAGTAATATTTGCACACTACTTGTTTGGCGGCAGAAATAGGCGATGCGGTGGTACCTATCTAGACAGTTCTACCCAGTTAAGTTTCTCAACGTCACCTAGTTAATAGTAGTATTGTTAAACATTGTCGAATTTGGTATATAATATGGCAAGGTGGACCAACTACTTGGTAATCCTACTGTCTTTGCCATCTAGCACGGAATGTTTGGAGGCAGGTAACATCAGATCGGTAGAGCGGGAACTTTATTAAAGATGTCTCTGTTTAGTAGTGAGCAGCAATTTGCTATCATTGATAATCATTATAGTATGATACGGCGGAATATTACTAGTTGTTTCATCGTTTGTTTAGGCCAGTTTATTAGAAGAAATCTGCATATTTGATAGTATCAATGTATTGTGTTTATAATATAAATCTTCATAAACCTTATCAGTGTTATTGAGAATTCTTTTTGTACTCTACGGCATTATCATGTCTGTGATCTCATAGTACTATAATACCAAACAGAAGATTACCCTGATAATCACCACATGTCATTCTTGTAACTACTAGCATATAGAGAGCAGCATAAAAAAAAAGAATTTTTTTATAAATTTATTAATATTACATATATTTACAACATTAATGAATACTGATTGCATTAATAATTTATTTATATAATATTTAAAAGAATACGATACATAATCAAGTAGTGTCTTATTAAAAATATTTAGACGAATGTTCACTCATCAGTAGTCTTGGTGGGATACCTGCAATCAGGAGATTCGCACTCGCACTGCATCCATTTAGACTTGACCGACCAGAATTTGTCACCATAGTCAAACCTAGAAATCAGAGTTGCGAATTGTTATTTTTCGAGGGCTATATAATCTAATATCATCATTATCATTTTCATCCGACAGACGTCCACTGCTGGACATAGGCCTCCCCCAAACATCTCCGCATCGATGAATCCTGCACTACCCGTATCCAGCTGCTTCCAGCAACCTACACCAGATTGTCGGACCACCTAGTGGGGGGCCTGCCAGCACTACGTCTTCGGGCACGCGGTCGCCATTCAAGGACCTTAATACTCCATCGGCTATTAGCCCTTCGAGCGATAATGATAATCTAATATATATATATATATAGGAGATATCCAGGGATTCATTGTCTCATCACGAGTTCTCCGAAACTGTTGGACATAAACATTTAAAATTTAGTAGAGATATTGGTTCTGGTATTTACAATGCATTTTATAAAATTCCTTCCCCAAAGGCAGTTGGGGAGTGTAAGTGTTGGCGAGAAACATCTAGTATATAATAACAAATTAGATTAGATTCGAATAATATGTACAAATCAACAATAATAAAACCGAAACAGGAGTATTACGTGTAACCAGGTGAACGTCCGGCTCATCCGTTGCATAATTGAATAGGAAAAAAAGAACTCCTTTATTGAAGAGTTTGGGTGACAAATTCCAAGAGTGTGAGTCTGTGAAGTACGTACGTGAGCTCCTCGCCGGGCGCGATGTCCCGCAGCGCAAACAACGCGACGACCGGCACGCGCAGGTCACGAGATTCGGTGAACACGCGTACGGGCGCGAGGCACGGTCGGCAGCTGTGGTTGATGAAGCGCGCCGCGCTGCCGTACTCCGCCGCGTCGACGCACAGCTGCTCCTTGGTGAAGCATTCCTGAACGACACATTCTCACGAAATAAGCGGCAGATACATTTTTCAGTCTCTGGAAAACGAAAGGTGGGGAGAAGGAAAAAGCTCCGCCGAATCAGAGACAGAAAGGACTGTACCACGCTGATCGCCAACCTTCAGTAGTCGGTGAGGCACTTTAAGATGAAGAAGAAAGCGCGGATAAACAATCCATTAGAACATCTCTCACATGTGTAAGGACTGGAACAGCATAGTGTGAAAAATTTTTCTTTATTATTCTGCACAAACTTTTTTTCTTTTTTTTTAAAATCTCATATCTATATATTGATCTTAGACTTTAAATTTAATATATGCTTTAAAATACGTTATTAATATAAAAAGTAGCGTAGTGGGATGAAAATCATCATCATTAGCCCATAGACGTCCACTGCTGGATAAGACCAAATATCTCCTCATGCAGCCAGAATAGGCTCCAATACCGCAGGGCACCAGGGGCTGTGGTATATAGAGGTTCATATGGGGAATTTGACTCATTTCCCACTACCATGGCCCAATGCACGTTGGCGGGAGTCAAGGCGTCGTTTGTTGATTAGCAAGGTTCATCACGAGCAGATGAGGTTGGCTTGGGTCCTGTGAGTTTTGGTGCGGGACCCCTTGCATCCCTAATATAAATGTAAAAAATAAAATCATCGCGGTCACCTCCAGCAAGTCTTGTTTGACATCCAGCGCGAACATGTAATGGTCGTGTTGGCGCGCGTCCGCCTCCGCGTGCCGCAGTAACTCGCCGCAGTAGAGCGCGACCGGCGCGCCGGAGCGTACCGGCTGCAGCGCGCGCAGCGCCCACCCGCGGCGCGCCGTGCGGAACACCTGCACGCGCACGCTCACCGAGCCCGCACGCTGCACACGCGACACTACGCGGTTGCCGCACACGCGCTGTACGAAGTAAACGATGGCTCATACATATTATTCTACAACACTATAATAGTGAAACGATAAACGCCCACTGCTGGACATAGGCCTCCCACAAAGATCTCCACATCGATCGGTCCTCCGCTGATCGCATTCAATGGATTCCCGCAATTCTCACCAGATCGTCGATCCACCTTGTACTATTGTAATTGCAGTATATATATAATTAAAATATTCTTACCACATATGCAAAACTTTACCCAGACAGGCAGCAGTACATGCGAGCTGGCTGAGAGGTTAGCGAAAACAGTAACACTAAGCGATGTAATAAAAATAAATTTAAATATCCAGTACAATAAACAGCTAATTAACGTCCCCACAGCTGGGGCACAAGGCTACCCATAGCATAGGTGATGAGCCATAGTCACCACGCGGGCCCAATGTGGATTGGTGACTTCATCACACATCTTATAATAAATTCTAATTCATGTACAGGTTTTCTTGCGATGTTCTCCTTCGCCGTTTGTATTTCGCTGTGGTGAATAAAGATTACAAATGTACATAACTTAAATATTAAATTCATCGGTACATGCCGAAATTCGAGCCCGCGACCTTCGGAATGAAGGCCGCAGGCTCTAAACATTAGGCCAGCGAGCGTCCTGCTAACTAAAAATTAATCACAATTTTTATCCATTATGGTGTTTATACATACGTATTTTACAATAAGATGTGTACGCTCACCATGTCGCAGCGGCATGTCTGGTTGCACTCGAAGAGCATGGGCGGGTCGTGATATGGGAAGTCGCGCGGCAGCCGACCGGCGCGGTACCACGCGCGGACGCTCAGCGTGCCGCACGCGCACCCACCGCCCGCGCACGCGCAATCTCCACCGCGGCACGTGCAGCCCTGTAGCGAACGCACACATAGTAAGAGAAGAACGTAGGAAAAGAATAACGTAGTAAGAGATATAAAATTACAAAAAAATATTGGTGGATTAATTAGTACAGTTCCATAATAAATCTATACCCCGACATAATATGTAAACGCATTTTATTAAATAAATAAATCTTTTATTTGCAAGGATATGGTTTACAATAAGATGTTCTTATAATTAGAGTTTCACATATTCTGCTTAAAAGCGTGCAACAAATCTTATAACAAGTACCTAATGTTACAATTATATAGACATAAGCTCGTTTCAGGCATACCACTACAATACCAAAATTTTAACTTTTATAAAACTTAATATTTTTATTCTTCATTTATGTAATCATTTATATTATAATACATTTTTGAAATAAGCTAGGTATATAATTCGTTTTTGAAATTTTTCCCCGTTAGATCTATAATGTGCTTTGTATATTAAGCAGGTCGTTGCTGATTAAAAAGCGAATGTATAGTATACCTGAAGAGAGTTGATGGAAGTGTCGATGGAGACGGGGCGCGGCGTCACGTGGCTCGTCACGTACGTGAACTCGTCCGGCGGCGGCGCGTCGTCAATCTCGTTCACACAGGGCAAAGGAAACGGCTCGCGACCGTTAGATATGTCGCTGGGGATTGAATCTCATTTTACTAACAACACAAAAGGTAGTATTCTAATTTTAACACATGTACAACTTTTTTTTTAAAATATATTGGTATCAGGTGGCAAACTGTTAAGTTAGATTTAGTAGGTTTTGGAGATGAAGCTGTCGTGGTACTAACACCGGTGAATAGTGTTTCCCTTCTTTAATAGGGGGTTTGGGATCGTTGGCGGTTTGGATAAGGTTTCTCATCCCCTTCTTAACGTCCCTGCGGAGAATGATGGCTGGACGTGGTCTCCGGTCATTGAAGTACTCACGAGGCTGGTAGGGTTTGCATAAAGCAGACTCCGGGCCGGGATATCCCAGCATAGATTGTGTTCCGTACGGAGATTCCATGACATCTCCATATAACTATGACTTCCCCCCCCGAAGACCATATCTTTTCCAAGATTTCTACCCCACAAAAAAAATATAGTCGGTTTTACCAGGTGGGCTGATCGAAGATGTGGCAAGCTGAAGGTGTTTTGACACAGTTAAATTGTACGCACTTGCAGAGCAAACGGCACCGCGTCGGCTTCTCGGAGACTGCGAGCGCCATCTGCATATTGAGCGATATAGAGGTGCGGCACTGCCCGGTGCACACTTCCACCGGAAGCTCGCCCGTCGAATTCTCCACGTCAGTCTACAGGACACAGAAGTGTATAATTATAATTTTTAGGATAAATTCTAATTCATGTGCAGGTTTTTTCGCGATGATTTCTTTCACCGTTTGTATTGCGCTGTTGTTACTAAAGTTCACAAATGTACATAACTTAAATATTAAGTCATCGGTACAAGCCGAGATTCGAACCCGCGACCTCCGGAATGAAGGTCGCACACTCTATTAGGCCAGCGAGCTACAGGATACACTAGAGTACTTCAAGACACATTGAGCTTATTCTATGTAGAACTGTGAACAATAGTTATAACGCTGCTGGTACACCACCATGACTATCCTATCAGGATATGTCATTTCAGCCCGCTGTGACCATTGCTGATGTAAAGCAGTTGGAAGGTAGTAATAAATATGACTTGTTACTGGTAATTGATACTTACTCGTGCACCTCTTGCTAGTAATATAACGACGCACGCGTAGTGACCCTGACGAGCCGCGACGTGCCTGATGAAGGTAATTTTCAATTATACATCTCTTTTGACAGGTGATGTACCGGAGCAACGAAATTTTAATGAGTATTTTCAAAACATTAATTAAGAGATTGAGGTGCTAATAATTTGTTTTCTTTAGTCGACGAAGCGGCGAGTCGAGCAATAACTTCACCTGATAGTAAGTGATACGCCGTATAGTATACGCTGCGCCAAAATGGTACTCATTCAATTGAGACATAAAATGTTTACAACAGAAATTTCAGTACGACCTTCGAACCGGAAGTTAGAAGTGTTTGTACATCACTGTTTAGTGGGTAAAATTGGGGCTGTGGTAGTAATTGTCTAAATGGTCTCCTACAGACACCTAATACTATATTACCAATAAAGTTAGCAAGCAAACAAGTGCCAAGTTGTACAGTGCAAACGTGTGAGGACGGTTAGTGGTATGGGAGATTATGCCAACGGCAAATAAACACTTGGCCTATTACCCACAACAGTTTATTTGGTAGAATACAGTTCTTTGCAAAGGCGCGCGTACGAAAACACCGTAAGTAATAATCCTAGGCAATGCGGCGTGCGCTCCGCGTCGTCCGGTAATTAACACTGGCCCGGGGGGGAGGCGCGCGCGCCGACGGCTGGCTTCCTTCGGTGACGTACTGCACAATGGATGACGTCGCGCGTGCGAGTACCCACTAGCCGGATTAATTTTGTAGCAAGGCGCGATCTCGTCAACTGCACTTCCCGAAGGTAAGTGCTTGTTTCGAAATAAACAATTGTTTATGTATTACCCGCGAATTTTATTTACGGTATCGTGCTCCCCACATGGCTCCCCTCCAGAGACCGTCACTACGGGCGAGAATAGTCGCGGAACTTAACTACGCGTCCTGAACGTGTTCTAATAATTTTAATGTTTTCAGGTTCCCTGTTTGCCGCGGTGTTCGTGACGAGTTCTCTGATGCCGTTGTCATCTTTCAGTATGTAAGCTGGTTTTAGGCGATCTATGGATACCTTAACGGGTTTGCCTTTTACCAAAAGCTTGAAGACCTTTTCGCCTTTTTCCAGTACTGCGTGTGGTCCGGTGTATGCTGGTTGCAGGGCTCTGCGCAGTGCGTCTTCTCTCATGAATACATGACTGGCGGTAGCTAGGTCTTTGAAAATGAATATAGATGGATTGCTGTGACGAGACGCTGGCTTTGGTTGGAGTTTCTCGGTCAGGGATCGGAGACGAGCTATAAAGTCTGTCATATCTGTTGTTCCAGGTGTGCTAGGGTGAAAGAATTCACCTGGCAGTCTCAGCGTCTCTCCGTATACAATCTCGGCTGATGAAGCCTGTAAATCGTCTTTGAATGCGCTTCTAATCCCCAACAAGACGAGCGGAAGTGCTTCAGTCCAGTTTCCTGTTGAGTGGCAGGTAATAGCAGCTTTGAGTTGCCTATGGAAGCGTTCGACGAGTCCGTTACAGGCTGGGTGGTATGCTGTGGTCTTTTTATGTTCGAAACCGGATATTTTTGCGAGATGTAGAAATAAGGCGGATTCGAACTGTCGTCCACGGTCCGTGACGATAGATGATGGACACCCGAATCTTGCTATCCAACCAGACAATAGGGCTTTTGCTACCGTTTCGGCTGTCGCGTCGGCGATTGGTATTGCCTCCGGCCATCTGGAAAAGCGGTCTACAGCAGTGAGGCAATAGCGGTTTCCATTAGATGGGGGAAGCGGCCCGATGAGATCGATGTGAACGTGAACGAATCTTGCGCGCGGCAGTGGGAAATTACCCACAGGTGCGGTTACGTGCCTCGTTATTTTGGCGCGTTGGCAAGATAAGCACGCGCGTGCCCAGTCCCGGCAGTCTTTTCGGATTCCGGGCCACACGTAACGTGTTGCTACTAATTGTGCTGACGTGTTTGCCCCAGGATGACTTAACATGTGTAAGCTGTCGAACACCTGCTTTCGTAATCTTTTTGTGACGTAGGGTCTAGGCGTCTCCTTGCTGATGTCGCAGTACAATTCTACCTGTGTTCCCGGTAGCTTTACTTTTGTGAGGCGCAGCGAAGTGCTGTTATTTAAAAGCTCTCTTAACTCTAAGTCTTCGTGTTGGTCTTTAGCTAGCTGTTCAAAGTTTATAGCTGTATGAACTTCTTCTATACGTGACAGCGTATCTGCTACTACGTTATCTTTGCCAGCAATATGGCGTATGTCTGTGGAAAACTGAGACACATAATCTAAGTGCCGAAATTGCCGAGGTGAGCATTTTTCCTTTCGCGTGTGGAATGCAAAACATAGTGGTTTGTGGTCCGTGTAAATGGTGAAGGTCCTAGCTTCAACCATATGTCGGAAGTATTTCACTGCTTCGTACACTGCGAGAAGCTCCCTGTCGTAAGGAGAATACTTCTGCTGGGCTGGGCTAAGTTTTCTTGAGAAGAATGCTAAGGGCTGCCAGGAATCATCCTTCCACTGTTGCAAGACTGCGCCGATTGACGTATCGGAGGCATCGCATGCCAGTCCGAGTTTTGCCTGACAGTCGGGGTGTGCTAGCATGGTGGCATTGCATAGGCCTTCTTTGCATTTATTAAACGCCTCCAGAGTCACGTTAGAAATGTTCACCGTCTGTGAATTTTTGACGGAACCACTTAGTAGTGCGTTTAAAGGGGCTTGAATTCGTGCCGCGTTAGGGATGAATCGTCTATAAAAGTTTAGCATTCCTAAAAATCTTCTCAGCTCCTTGATGTTTTTGGGAACTGGAAAGTTCTTTATTGCTTCCACTTTTGTATCTAATGGCTTGGTCCCATTGTCTGAGATGGTATATCCTAGGAAAGTTATTTGTGATACAGCGAATACGCATTTCGAGATATTAATTAACATACCGTAGTCTTTTAACCTGTCGAAGACCGCACGTAGATGTGACTCGTGCTCCTCGTTGTTTCTCGAAAATATTAGGAAATCGTCCAAGTATGCGTAGCAGAAGTCTAAACCCCTCGTCATCTCGTCCACAAAGCGTTGAAACGTCTGTCCGGCGTTGCGCAAACCGAAAGTCATAAAAGGGAATTCCCATAACCCGAATGGGGTTGTTATCGCGGTTTTTGGGATGTCCTCTTCACTAACGGGGATTTGGTTATACGCCTTCACGAGGTCGAGTTTTGAAAAGACCCTGCATCCTGATATATTTTGGGCAAAATCATGAATATGACGTATTGGGTATCTATCGGGTATAGTTCGAGCGTTTAGCGTACGATAGTCCCCACAAGGACGCCAGCCATTTTCTTTTTTCGGTGCCAAGTGTAAGGGTGATGACCAGGGGCTTTTTGATGGTCTTGCTGTTCCATCTTTCAGCATGGCTTCGAATTCTTTTTTGGCTATCAACAATTTGTCTGGAGCTAATCTTCGAGGTGGTGACGAAACAGGTGGCCCAGGAGTTGTTTTTATGTAATGCACAGTGTTATGCTTGATTTGCCTTTGGATACCTGCTGGGTGAGTTATTTCTGGGTATTCTTTTAACAGGGCATGGAATTTTGAGTCGCCTGGCACAATTTTTATTGAATATAGCATGTCCGACGAAGCCTTTGGTGCTGTGCCCTTTACGAATATTGAAGTGGTAGCGTCGACTAAACGTTGGTTTCGGATGTCGACCATCAGGTTGTAGTACCTCAGGAAGTCTGCTCCGATAATAGCTTTTGTGACGTCGGCCACGATGAAACGCCACGGGTATTCTCGACGTAATCCCAGATCTAAATTAAAGTGTGCATAGCCATACGTGTTAATGGTGGAGCCATTTGCTGCGCATAACTGGTAGTTGGTCTTAGGACGGTGCTGTTTAAGTGCGGTGCGAGGAAAAACGCAAAGCTCACTGCCGGTGTCGATGAGGAATTGCGTCTTGGATTTGCGATCAGTCATAAACAGGCGACCTGGAGAATTAGGGCAATCGTCTGTCGCCATTACTGACTGCCCGGTGAGTTTCCCGACGGGAAGTCGCATGGTTTATCACATTTAGTAGCGTTTCTCCCAAACTTGGCGTGGTACCAGCACATGGGGAATTTCCGGTAGCTAGAGGACGAGCGTTTGCTGGACTTATTGCGTTGCCTGGATCCTGAACGGTATGGTGAACGAGGCCTGCTCATGGTTGCCATCATGTCTTGCATTTGCTTCCTTAGCTCGGCGATTTCGTTTTTTACTTCGCTCCAATCTGAGCCTGGGGTGGCTGATGATGTAGAAGCCGCTTGAGGAATCCTTGGCGCGATGTCTTGTACCTTGTCAGCTAGGTCCGCTAATATGTCTAGGGATGCATGTGGCTGCACTGCAATGACGGTCTGGATATTGTTCGGGAGACGGGATCTCCAAATTGACAACAAAATGTCTTCCGAGAGTGTTGGTCCGCCCAGATCCTTGAGGTGTCTGAGGAATTGGGATGGCTTTCGGTCCCCCAGCTCTTCATGCATCATCAGCTGCTGTACCTTTTTGTCTTTAGAAGCTGTAAGACGTTTGATCAATTCCTCTTTTAATTTCGCGTATTTATCTTCCTTTGGCGGTGAAATAATTAAATCCTTGATCTCTTTGCCGTACTGCTGATCCAGTTGGCTGATGACGTAATTAAATTTTGTTATGTCAGCAGTGATGTTCGACAGTGCAAATTGACTTTCGATCTGCGCGAACCATATCTCTGGCTCCTCTGGCCAAAATGGTGGAATCCGGACGCCGATACGATTAACTTCCAGTACGGGTGCGGTGGAAACGCGCTCCGTCGGCGGTGCTGCCGGCGCGCTTGTGTTGTTGTTTGACATTTCCTCGATTCTTCCAAATACCTTACTTCGCGAGTGTTCAGCGGGGTCACCAGTGAGGACGGTTAGTGGTATGGGAGATTATGCCAACGGCAAATAAACACTTGGCCTATTACCCACAACAGTTTATTTGGTAGAATACAGTTCTTTGCAAAGGCGCGCGTACGAAAACACCGTAAGTAATAATCCTAGGCAATGCGGCGTGCGCTCCGCGTCGTCCGGTAATTAACACTGGCCCGGGGGGGAGGCGCGCGCGCCGACGGCTGGCTTCCTTCGGTGACGTACTGCACAATGGATGACGTCGCGCGTGCGAGTACCCACTAGCCGGATTAATTTTGTAGCAAGGCGCGATCTCGTCAACTGCACTTCCCGAAGGTAAGTGCTTGTTTCGAAATAAACAATTGTTTATGTATTACCCGCGAATTTTATTTACGGTATCGTGCTCCCCACACGTGACTGTATTCCGGTTTGAAAGGTGCTGTAGCTACAAAAACAATTGGTGTAAGGAGACTGAAGATAATATGTTTCACAGTTAAGAGCACAATATAGTGTCATATATAATATCCCAACTAGCGCCACATTGTAATAGGCGTAATTAATATAAAGTGAACATCTTGCTCGTTCCGTCAGTATATGTACTCACAGCGGCGTGTCCGCGTGCGCATTGGTCGCCGCGTGCGCGTGCGGCGCCGCGTGCAGCAGCAGCCGCAGCGAACTCGCGTCCCCGTGCAAGGCGCACCAGTGCACCACACCGTTGCCCTCGTTGTCCGTCGCAGCCGCGTCCGCACCACGCTCCAGTAACAGTCTGCATGCAACAACCACTTTACCAATGGTTTCCTTGTCACTCTAGAAACTTTCGAAAGCGGCTACTGTGACAAAAACGTCACGGTTGAAGAATATCAGAGAAAGTACTGGCATATCTGGGGCGTCCGAATTATTCCGCCGAACCAGAGACAGAAAGGTCTGTACCACACTGATCGCCAACCTTCACCAGTTGCAAGAAGCACTTTAAGAAAGGATATGGACCATGGATGATCTAAATGAAATGTGTACTGTGAATTTATTAATAGTAGTACGGTTACGCCATATTTCGTCTTGAAGGTGGCTCTGATTTCTGAGCTCACAGGTAAGCGCACCATTTTCCAATAGACATTTGTCTATTGGTAAATGACTGCTGGGATAGGCCTAAGTGCATTACTGAACATAGGCTTCCTCCAAAGATCTCCATATAGTCAGCATGGGCTTCGGTACCACTGGACACTAGGGGCTACCGAATGCATGGATTCATATGGGAGGATTCGAGTCATTTTCTACCACGCTGGCCCAATGCGCATTGGTGGGAGCCAGAGCGTCTTTTCTTGATTATCAGGATGCACCACGAGCAGTGTCGTGAGTTGTTGTGCGGGACCACATATAAATGGACATTTGTCATTTATAGTCAATTTGTTGTATAATCAATGTATAGATCCCTCACTAGGTCTAGATATGTACTGGTGGTGGTTACATTAGAGGCAGGAGCAGTACTATCTTGTGAATATTCTCATCTTATGCCAAGCCGTGATCCATGTAGCAGACTATTGTTGGCATAACCCAAACAAGATCAAAATTAAGAAAAGAAAGAATTCTGACCTGACAACATCAGAGTGAGAGTTCTCGGCGGCCCACACCAACGGAGTCCAACCGCCGTGGTCGCGGATATCCACCGACGCGTGACCCTCGTCCAGTAGCAAAGCGCATATCGCCACGCCGCCCAGTTGCGCCGCAACGTGCAGCGCGGCCATTCCTTCAGGACCCTGCATAATATATATATTAATTTCACCCTTTAGAACTCTATTGCTTTTCATAATTTTGATAATACCTTCATCATCATATTCATCAACCTTTGTTTATCTTCTGCTGGATATAGACCTTCCCGAAAGTCAGAAGAAATTCATAAATCTCTTAAGTTTTACATAAGTCTACTTATAACATTAATAACAAGGAAATAATAATTATTATTAATAATGAAAAAATACTTACTGGAAGGTTGACATTACATCCAGCTGCTAATAAATATCTGATAACTTTCATGAAGTCATCATCATTGAATTTTTTCACCATGGAGCTATCCCTTTCTGCATGCTCGTTCGTTTCCGACTGTTTCGCATCCTTGTCATCTATTTTCTCGTCTTCCTTCCAGTCCACCTCACTCTTTTCATCTATCTCCATTGCTTCGGTCTTTTCTTCTTGACTTACGTCAGCTTCATCATTTTTCATTACATGTTTGTCTAATAATGCTATTAACAAAGACATGAGGTAAAACTTTATTTATTAATATGACGATTTAAGAAAAAAATATTAGTTATTTTTTTGCCAAAAATTTCTTGTTACCTGTAATAGCTTTTAGTAGCGGCGTGCGTTGATCGGATTCGACCGCGTCCAGCTTGGCGCCGGAGAAATGCAGCAAGTACACCGCGGCCGCGTGACCGTGACTCGCCGCTACACCCATTGCGGAGTCCAAGCCTTCTCTCTTCGCCGCAACTGTTCATAAGACCGTTTTATTGTATGAATTTAAACTTTTGGTTCATCATAAACCGATAGAAGTCCATTGCTGATCTCCATATCGATCGGTCCCGCATTGCTTGAATCCAGTGGGTTCCCGCGATTCTCACCAGATCGTCGGTCCACCTTATGGGAGGCCTCCCAACACTACGTCTACCGGCACAAGGGCGCCAAGGACCTTACTGCTTTAATGAGTATTATTTGGAATAAAATTATTAATATACTCCAAGCCCAGCTTCATGTTATTCTAAATTTGTCTACCTCATTTCATAAGGTCACCTTTAAAAAAACAAATCTAGGTATCAATCTGTCCAGCCTGGCAGAAGCAAACTGTGAATCAATTTTATACCAGGAGGTAAAAATGACCAATTACTTGAAATTAATAACATTTATAAAAACTTTTTTTGATGTTTTTTTGTCTATATGATGATGTTATAAAATATCGAAAATTAGTACCAAACGCAAAATATTTGTCATAACTGACAATAGGCCAGCATATACATTAGTTTACTCCTGGTGCCATATATACTATCACTTCCCACTTTCTTCACTACCTTTATCTTCACTTAAAGCTAAGGCCCTTTTACTATTTGTTTATACTCAATAGAAAAATTTACCTATTTTAGGTATAAGCAGTTCTGCAGCCTCTCCAGCTATAATCGCATCATGCAGTTGTTCCAACTTAGATAGTTGTTCATCCTCATCTAAT
Source organism: Troides aeacus (assembly GCA_033220335.2). NCBI lineage: Eukaryota > Metazoa > Arthropoda > Insecta > Lepidoptera > Papilionidae > Troides > Troides aeacus. The sequence continues at coordinate 1,430,332 of CM067272.1, read as the reverse complement.
ATGTCCATCTCTTCACAAAGTTTCTTCAAATCAATTGGTGGTGATGGTAACAAATCCTCTGGGATAAGGGGGCTTTGATCTTTCATTGGGTTTTCTGCAGCAGAAAAGCTGAGGTATGCTGGTATACTGAAAACAAAATCATGAAATTAGCATCACTACCTATAAATATATAAAAAGATTACCATCATTATTATTTTAACTTATTGATATATATGGGTGTAAGGAGTCCCACATGACTCGTGGGACCAAAGCCATCCTCACCTACTCGTGTTGCAACCTGTTAATCAACAAACAAAGCTGTCTCCCATCAACGCGCACTAGGCCAGCTTTATAGGAAATAGCCCAAATAAAACCCATATGAATCCTTACAAATGACCGTTCTGTGTTTGGCAAGTGCAGAGCAGTTGGTGGATCCCACATCTACACCACAAGACCGATAGATGTGGCGATTTTAGGGGGAGGTCTTTGTCCAGCAGTGGATGTGTATTGGCTGATGATGACGATCATTCATTTATATATACAGTTGAATATAGACTTTAAAAGTTTCGAGTAAAATAAACTTTTTTTTTATTCTATAATTTACATCTTTCTCCAGGAGAGATAAATAACTAGGGAAAGTAACCCCTGGTATGAGAACTTACGATTGCTCTCTTTGCTCCGGCAAAAATACCCGTTTTTCATTGCAATGCATCTCGATCTTCACACGGCTGCAATCGGTGTTGGCGGGCTGCCATTTCACAGAGTGCACCCCGCAGTGCGGGCAGCCGGGGCTCTGCTTCACATCACCAGTACGTTCTCCGCTACTAGCTATACCACATTCCAAATGGAACAAATGTCCCAGTGAACATTGGTAAAAAATACCCTGGAAATAAACAAATAACAACTACTCACGGAACACAAGCCAATTTCATCTGCTCGTGGTGCACCCTGATAATCAACAAACGAAGCTCTGGCTCGCACCAACCCGCAATGGACCAGCATGGTGGGAAATAGCCCAAGTCCATTCATATGAATCGCTACAAACGAAAGCCCCAGGTGCCCAGTGATATGGGCAGCACAGGACCTTGTCGAGATGTTTGGGGAAGGCCTATGTCCTGCAGTGGACGTCTATCGGCTGATGATGATGACTATGAAGTTACAGCTTTGACTGTCGTCTTTTGTAAGTCAAAAGTTGGCAAGTAGTTAGCACAGTAGCACAAATAATTTAATAAACATATTAACACACATTTATCTTCGACAATGGGATAATACTTCATCTCAATTTAAATGAGAAAGCCATGGATTGTGTAGCATGCTCAAGCTGAGTGACTGAAGCACAGCACTATAGTAATGGCTACAACTAAGAAATAACCTACAATCTTCGAAATTCGACTATATATCATCAGGGATTCAAAACAGGCAAGTAGCTGCTCAGTGGAGGTAATAGTAAACACATTTTTTAGTTACAAGATAAATAACATTTCCATGGTATCACACATATACTTTTCGTGTATGCCTAACCTGTGCGCAGAATAGACCGCAGGCGGGACAGCACATGTGCCTGTCGAGCTGAGCGGCGTGCAGTCGACAGGTGAGCACGTATGGAGCTCGGGGGCCGGCCCGACGAAGCGCCAACAACTCTCCACCAGCGCGCGCCGCACTGTGCGAGCACCCAACGCGCACGCAGTCCACTGTCTCTATAGCCTGACAAAACACTGGTTCTGCAACAAATTTAAATTTATATATTATAAAGGATGTTTTTAATTTATCTCTAATGTACAATGGCTAAATACTTCGTACAGTGGACATCCAGGTTAGATTCCGCAATGTTGTAGAGTTTAGTCAATAGAAGGGTTTTAAACTGTCTTACTGGCTGCCAATTTTGCTTGTCTTGCTGAGGAGTCGGAAAAAGTCATGGTTGAAGATTATCAGGGAATAGATTTGCATATCTAGGGCATCCAAATTGTTCCACCGAACCAGAGAAAGGATTGTACCATGCTGATTGCCAACCTTCACTTGTTGATGAGGGACTTTAAGAAGAAGACTGGCTGCCCCTCTCTGATATTGAAGCCATGCCATAAGATAAACCCTTGATTCGTACCCTTCATTAATTTATATGTGATCAGTTTGCCTATGAACATTGGTTTATATTCATATAGAAGTCAACACTACTTACCAGTGAGCTCATCCGGTGCAGCATACATATTGCTGGACGTTTCACAATTGCATGTAGCGACAACAGGATAATGGTCCAAGGGTATTGCTGCTTCATCCCCTTCTTCAGCGCCTGTAGCATCACTAAAAAGGGCAGAATTTTTAATACTGTAATTTATGACTGTAGTACTGACATTGTTTTTTAACATAAAAATTACAAATTAATTCATATTGTTAATATTTTTAATTTTTATTTACCGGTCATAAAAATCACTGCAGCTAAACCTAAGCCTTGAAGAGCGCCTTGGTTGAGCCCTGCAGACAATTTTCAATATATTACATGAAAAGAATTTATATAAAATGTTATAATGTTTCTGATATCAAAAAATATTTGATTTAATAAACTTCTACCTACTTAGATTCATCATCTCCCATGGACATTGATGACTGATCACTATCATTCATACCATAAGTTGAACAGAGTCTAGTAGATCTTCTAGGTCTCTCACCACCAGAATTACCCCCAACAGGGCAAAAGAATTCTTCATCACTGCTGTCCTCATCTGCTTCAAGTAGTTTGCTAATAACTTCTGTATCATCATCAATCTCTTCGTCTTCAACACCATCATCAGGGTCATTATCTTCATCATCGTCAGTTCTGTAATATAATTTAGGAACAACACATCTTGATTCAATTTTAAATTATCAACAACTATATTGGGGCTTTTGTCAAATCAAAAAGTAGAAATGCTATTTCTAGGAGCTTGATTAAGATGGTCCAGTAATAACAAGGAAATAGGAAGAAGATTAATTGTGTATGAAAGTTGCATGTTTTCCTTAATATAAATGAAATTAACAAAATCTCATAAAGAATGTACTTTAACAATTTTTTATTTTGTTAAAATCTGCAATTAGTTAAATGTGTAAAGATTACCTGTTTTCTTTATCTTGGACCTGATCATCATCATTATTGATAGCTTTCAATCCAAGTTTACACAAATGTTTAACTTTCATATCTGATGAAGACTTCTCCTCAGCTCCTGTTTTCTCTTCTTTTTCAACATGCATTGCTCTGTGACGTTTCGTAGCTTTCTTTTCAACTCCTGTTGTCTCCACATCATAGCTTTTTGGGTGTGCACCTCGTCTTGATTTTATACTATCCTCAACAGATTTTTCAGTTTGTATACCAAGCCGTGCATTGTTTTGTGATTCTAATCCTATTCTCAACTCTTCATTAGCCAATATTTTAGCTGTGGGTTTGATTCGCCTAGATAATCGTTGTGTGGGGCCCGACAATGTTTCATTATATGATTTTTCTTTCCTGGCTATGGCATTTGCTAATACATTTTCGGAAAATTCCTTGCTGCGGCGTCTTGTTGATCGTTTTGGTGTAGCTAGCGAGCTATCTGATGCTTCATCGTTTTCTGACACTGACTGACTAATATTGAGGTCTTTTTTGGAACACAAAGTGTCATTATCGTCGTCGGACTCCCATCTCGTATTACGATTTCGATTGGAACGTCTAGGAGAAACCTCTTCGTGTTTTTCTTCCGTCGAAACAATTTTCATGTTAGTGCTTTTTGCACCAGATTTTTCTGACCGAAAAGTCATTACAATACGAGGTTTGGAATCTTTAATTTCAGTCTTATCAACTGTGGAGTCTGTATTCTCGACTCGAACCGTAACATCAGGAACAACATCAGTTTTTTCGTGTTTCTTTTTAGTGTTTCCGTCGTCTTGATCCGAATGCATATTGCAGAGCAACCTTTACTTTCAGGAGGTCAAGGTAAACACTGGGTATTTAATATGTTAAAGAAAAATACATACCGAATGAAGAAATGCAATGATTCAATACATTTATCTACATGTTTAAGAAATTTGAGATACTAAAAAATATGTTCACGTTATGTTTTAGGACAAATGATTTAAAGGGTTTCTCTTCGTATGTCTGAACACGAGATTTATTCATTTATTTGTGATATGATAAATTATAATGAGAGAATTTAAATTACTCTTGTGTAAATTATGTTTATGTTGATTAATTTATATTAAGTTTAATTTCACAGAATATAAACACACAAGACCCTTTTCTTTTTTCTAAAATCAGCATTAATGCAACATTAATAGTATACAGATTATAAAAAAGTATCGTCTTTACTGACGAAATGCATAGCACTCAACAAAATTTTTTAATAACCCTTTTTAGCGTTTATTATGCGTATAAATACACCATTTTAATGACAAAAAGTTTTGAATAAATTATGTATAATAAAAACAATTACAATATTAAAAAAGTACAAAAACAAATTATGTATTATATGTTTCTAAATTTATACGTTGGCGACGGCGTTGTACACATCGGCGATAACCACATTGTAGTCACATATGTTATTCATTCAGGTCCACTCTTCAAACTGAAGTTTGGCGATCAGATTGAGAAAACCAATTCGATCCTCAGCTATTATGTTATAGGTACTTTTAAAGTTTAGTTAAATAAAAAAAAATATGTTTGAGAATAGTTATGCAAGAATGTAATTCGTTACATTGTATTTGTGTAATATGCAGTCAAATAAAGTACTGGTGGTAGGTTTTGTAACCGGAGAAGGCTTAGGTAGGTACCACCGCAGCGCTTAATTCTGCCGCCTATCAGTAGTATGTAAACATTATTGTATTCCTGTTTCAAGAGCGTTGTTGCTAATGAAATTACTGGTTATATTTTGTATATGATCCTTACTAGCGCCAATTTGTTATGGGTAGGTGAAACATTCACCATTAGGTGAACATCTCGTTTGTCTCGTTGCCTTGTGGAATAAATAAAAACAATATTTTTCTGCGCTTTGTAAAACTGTATAGCAAAAACTACGCCCTTCTCAATGAATTAATAAAATATTGTCTTTTGTCTATCTATCTCTTGGGTTAATGGCGTTCCCTTATAGATTTCGTCAATGTCAAGTGTGTATAATACTAAGTTCACAGATTGTAATTAAAAATTAAGTGAGTAGCTAAGAATGTTTGATAACAGGATCGCCGCCTCTGCACATCAACTGCGATCCTGTCATCAACCCTGTCTTTTGTCTAAAATTAAATTAAAAATTAGACATGACAGAGATATTTGACACTTGTCACAGAACAGCAGGTTGTACAGTTGACAGGTACAAAAATGTCAAGAATTTATTAATATTAGTTGTTAAAATTATATATAAAAAAATTTATTTTTTGCTATGATAGTACATTTCTATATTCATCAAAAAACAAATAAATTATAATAAACATTAACTAACCTCATTTGTGCAACTGTACAAATACTTTTACTTATCAGAAGTAATTATACAAATGAGTTAAGTACTGTGCAGGAAGAAATACCAGTACGCACTTTTTGCATATAATTGGTAGTTTCCTGATGTGCGAAGCATCTATGCTTTGTTTAATTATATGTTATAAAGTTAATCACATATTTTATTTAAACTCAAATTTTCAAATTGCTTTTGGTATGTAAATCACAATTAATGATCGTATTCCTAATTTAATAAAAATATCCATTAAAATATTTTATTTTTCAGGTTTTTTATTACATTTACTCTTCCTTTTTTTAAATTTTCGCATTAACTATCAACATGAATAAGCTTTTCTTAGCACCAGAACATGTTTTGCAAGGTGGTTATTTTCATGAAACTCTTAGAAAATTACAAGAACCTAATACTAGTATTCAACCACATAACATAATGTACCCAGTGTTTTTGCTGTAAGTAATTTGTAATATGATAAATAAATTTTTAACCTAAACTTATTTTAGAAAATTCATCAAACTTTTCTATAAGTTTACAACTATCAGTTACATGTTACTGTCATTAATTTTATATAATAGAAGTATATAAACTTTAATCGAAAGAAAATTTTAATTGAAAAAAATTACTTGTCAATAATTTGTTAAATGAAATGAAAATACCTCTGAACTAAAGATAACTAAGACATATGCTATTGAAACAGCATAATATTTGCATATATACTGTTTTATTATTGTTGTTAATGTAGTTAAATTGGTACTTAATGTAAAACTTATCTTAAAAAAAAATTAAAAACAGGTTAATATCTGATGTGTGTCTTGTGTGTACTTTAATTGCTGATAACCTTTACATTTCTTATCAATGTAAAATTTTAATTTCCATCACTTATCATGTACATGTTAAATATTTTGTGCCATATGTAAATAAGCAAGCCACCATATATCCTAACAAAACAAAATTATACAAATCTTCTAGGGAGAATGATGACGGCTTTCAGTCTGTGTCAAGCATGCCCAATGTCTACAGGTATGGCATCAATAAACTTATTCCAGCTCTTACTGAGCTCATTGAGAAGGGATTAAAGTCTATACTGATATTTGGTGTTGTCGAAACATTGGAAAAGGTATTTATTGTTATCTTAAATTTCATTTTTGTGTTCAATATCAATAGATAATGATCATGGAAAATTAAATAATTCAGTAAAGTAATATTAATTTTTTTTTTTTTAATTTTTGTTATTATGTACAAAATTTTTATTTATTATTTATTTATGGATATAAATTCGTGTACAACAATCAAAAACCTTAATAATTATTCTAATTAGCTAGGGTAATCTGGTCTTTGTCCAGCTGTGAACATCAGTTGGCTGATGATGATGATGATGAATATGGAATTTTTTTCCACACAACTAACTTTATAAGTAACATTTATTATGTTATAAATAATGATTGCATTTTTATATCAGTTTTTATGAAGTATGAATAAGTATAAATCCTTGTCAGTTTAAACTAGTTTGGATTCACATCACTATGAAATATAGTAACATTTTATATTTTCAGGATGCAATAGGCAGAAATGCAGATTCTGCAGCAAATCCAGTCATAAAAGCATTGCCCAAATTAAGAGCAGCATTGCCGCAGCTTGTATTGGCTGCTGATGTTTGTCTATGTCCTTACACATCACATGGCCACTGTGGTTTGTTATCTGATAATGGTGTCATAGACCATGCCGAGTCAGTAAAGAGAATCGCTGAGGTAGCTCTGGCATATGCTAAAGCAGGTAAGTAAATCCAACTGATCATATATTGTGAACATTTAATTATCTGGATTTGTAAATTTATGTAAATATTTTAGCAAGAAGAAATAAATTTTTGATTTTGAAATTAAATATTTGTAGTCTACAAATTTCTAAGATGTCGAATGTATTGCAATTATATTCGAAAAAACGAAATTTATATTAATTTCAAATAAACCTTTTTCTGATTATAATCTAATTGTTTTCAGGTGCCCATATTGTGGCTCCGTCTGATATGATGGATAATAGGATTAAAGCTATAAAGGATGCCCTAGTTGCTACCAAGCTACAGAATCAGGTGAGATGTAAAAAATAACTACATTGTGGTCACTTACTATCACATGAAAGTACAGGTGTTTCATCTATCATCACTTCAATAATGTCTCAACACAACCCAAAATAACAAAGTAAAATTAAATATTTGTATTCTCCTTGTTAGCAATATGTATTCAGTAAAATATCTTTTAATAATAATTGATTTTTAATGAATAAAAATATTGCAGTATTTTCTATACTTTGTTTACCATAAAGCTTACTGGCCTAATGGTCAGAGAATGGGCCTTCATCCTGAAGGTCGTGGATTCGAATCTTTCCATGTATCAATGACTTTAATTTTTAAGTTACATACATTTGTGAACTTTAGTAACGACAGCGTAACAAATGGTGAAGGAGAAAATTGCGAGAAAACCTTCACATGAATTAGAATTCATTCTAAGGTGTGTCATAGTAAAGTTTATTCTAAGGGCCCAATGCGAACTGGTGACTTCGCACCAGTCCGTATTGGGCCTACATGGTGACTATGGCCCCATCACCCTCCTATTGAGGGTAGGCCTGTGCCCCAGCAATAGGGACGTAAATTAGCTGTTTTGATTTACCATAAATCATAGAAATTAGCTAGTTTTATCTTCTTTAGTTTATTTCTGCTTGGAATTGACATGTGTGATAGATACTTAGCTATGGTATGGGCATGTGTTACAGAGGCATAAGGACATATAACAAAGAAAATAATGAGAATGAACATGGATGATTATAAGGGTAGAGGAAGACTGAAGAAAGTGTGGATGGATTGTGTGACAGATGACATGTGTAAGAAGAGTGTATATTTAGATATGACGGCTGATAGACGGATGTAGAAGAGAACTATGTACTATGCCTATCCCAAATAGCTGAAAAAGGGGTGGAAGAAGAAGATAGAGAGTTAGACATTTAGCCATTTTATATTATTCTTCTCTTTTTCTTTGTATTTTGATAAGTGAATTTTTATTTATATTAACTTAATGTATAGATAGCTTAATATGAGCAATTTAAAATAATAGATATTGGCATTTTAAGAATTCTTCAGTGATATACAAGACTTGCTACTATTCTGCCTCTTTCTATCTGGTCAGTCTTAGCGGTCTAGCGATTTTTTATATAACTAAGCGCCTATAAAATACATCCAGGTTTTGAGAGACCCTATCTCCTTACCCTAGCACATTCTATGCTGCCATTGATAGAAAAAAGGCATATCATTCTCTACGTATCTTTTAAATAGTATTTCCAAAAATAGGAAAAGGTAATAAACCATATGGTTTATTGGCATATAAATTCATGACCCTGATTACTTAGATTTGAATAGTATCTCTTTGGTCTTCTTCATCTTGTTGGTCCTGTATCTCCTTACAACTTTTTAGAGTGATAATATTTAGTAAATGCTTTCCCCAAGTGGGAGACCGGTTAGAATCTATAATACTAAAGAAGGAAAAGTCCAGCATGATATATCTACAATCATTACTAGCGTGCCCTGTCAGTGGGCTCATCTATCCGAAGATTACAGGTTCGTGCCTACGAAGACGGCTACACAGCTGCAGTTACAGACTGTAACACAGCTGTTACTATTCTTCCCCCCAACAATATTCCATATAGTAACATCCTACATTACCTGTTATTCTTGTGTATTTCTAATCATTCCTCTCAAAAGCCTGCATCTCCCCCACATCCTTTCCCTACCAATACCTTACAGCCGCTAAGCCGCATGCCCAGCTTGGTGACTTAAGGGCAATGAACAGGAAGTAGGTGAATGCGGGAAGCTGAGGATGGTATTTGGTGAAAGACACTGGAGAAGGCCTATATCCAGTAGTGGATAAACAAAGGCTGATAATGATGATGATAATGAAATGCTTTCGGTGATATTAATTTTATTAATTATTGCGACCAGGTGTCGGTGCTGTCTTACTCGTGTAAGTTCGCGTCTTCCATGTACGGGCCATTCCGCGACACCATGAAGAGTTCCCCGATGGCGGGCGACCGCAAGTGCTACCAGCTGCCGCCTGGCAGCTCCGGTCTCGCAATGAGGGCAGCGGTGAGTACACCAGCCACGGCCAACTTATAATTAAAGAAAAAAAAATATATTTTTATTTAACAAAGTGACGAAACGAAAAAGACGTTTACATGATGGTAACTGGTACGTTTGTTCATAACAACATAGCGCTAATTATGATGGTATACACTTCACCACATTGTGCGTGATGCCTTGAGACATGGATGTAATTTTTCGATATTATTATTTACCTACTTCATCATCATCAGCCGACAGAACTGGAGGATGAAAACAATAGTGACGTTTTCATCATATTACAATTATCATACTATGTTGGGTACAGGCGCGCGACGTAGCTGAAGGCGCTGACTTCTTAATGGTGAAGCCTGGCCTACCGTACTTGGATATCGTGCGCCAGACAAAGGAAAAGTTTCCTGATCACCCTCTCTTCATCTATCAGGTAATGCGAGACTATCCGATAATAATTACGTTTTATTTATTTAATCTCAGTGATGTAGTGGATAGAGGTGGTCTATGCCTACCCCACTGGGAACGAGGCGTGATATATATGTATGTATGATATAGTGTTACGCCCTGGTTTGGATTTGATCAAAATTTATACTCTGAACGAAAAAAAAAATCTTTATTTATTATTCGCCGATAACAAAGTTTCTTCCATCAACCCCCACAGCGCCAGCGTGGTAGGTTACAGCCCAATTCCCCCTCAATGAACTCTAATAAACGATGTGATCTTTAGGAGACGCCTATGTCCAGCAGTGAAGTCTGTTAATGATAAACTGATAATGATGATGTTGATGTTGATAACAAAGTTTCAATGAATAAGATCTTCACAAGTCCAACATTACTGGATAAGTTCGAAACTAGAATTATTCATCTTGTTTTCTGAAGATGTGTAGCGCTTGAAAGTCATATCGACGTTTACAGCTAATCTGATACTGGGCTCGTGGACCCGGATCCGCGGTCTGATTTTTAAAAATAGTGTACTACTCGCACTAAGCACTCGCGCTGTGCTACGGAGAAATACAAGACCACCATGCATTTGCTGTCCTCCTAAGGCTCGCTTATTGAGCTCTGAAGGCCCTCACCCTCAAAGCCCACAAGCACTAGCACCCCTTTAGTCGGCTTGTACGATAGGCGGGGAAACCAGTTTTTCATCATCATCATCAGCTGATAGACGTCCATAGCTGGACATATGTAACCAGTTTTTACCTAGATAAATTTATAATACTGTACATATTTAATACACAGCTGAATAAAGATTGATTTTTATCATAATCGTGTCTTCTTTTCTTTGGAATGTTTCAAGTTAAAGAAATTGTGCTGGAGTCAAAAAAAAAAATATTTACTACCGGCAGGTATCGGGCGAGTACGCGATGATTTGCCGCAGTGGGGACGACAAGGAAGTGGAAACCATTCTGATGGAGACGCTCACATGCATGAGGAGGGCCGGTCAGTATAACATTACAGCAATATCATTTTTATGCTCGCTCTTCTATAATGAGGTTACATGAACTTGAGTTACACATGCTATTAAGTGATCATGAAGCAGTAGATCGTAAAGCATATTGATCCATACCAATGGACACTGTCTTATACGTACGTTCTGGTTTGAAGTGCCTAGTAGCTAGTAAAATAACTATAGTAACTTCATTAGCTACAACCGCCCTTCGTCAATGAAAAAAAGTACCATGATATGGAAACAGTCGATAAAACAATAACACATTGGCTATATTTTTAAATGTAATAAAAATTGTTTATAAGTAAAAACTATTTGCTTTCACCCTTTGTAGCATGCTCTATGGTAATCGCTGGTCAAATATCTATAACCAGCAAAATACTTTCATCATGATATAGTGGTATTAGATATTTTGAGTTCTAAACCGTCTTTTCAGTGAATAGATAATTTTTTTTTATATTTTCTTCATTAAAAACTCAATCTTATTAGGGATTCGAACCGGCGCCTCTTCTAGACCTATAACAGATACGATCCTTTTACAAACTTAGTTATAATTATAAATACATGCATTATTGTATTATTATATTTTTCTTACTTGTTTCAGGTGCGGATTGCATAATCACATATTTCGCGCCATTAATTTTAAGCATAATATCAAATAAAAATTAAACTTATTTTTTAAATGTTTATGACATTTTTTATTATTAATATTTTGAAATAATATCGGTGCCCATTTGTTAATTTGCTCAATTTCTTTTGGGAAGTACAGTGACTGTTGTTAAATTATAAGACATTTTATAATAAATTTTTATTTTTTTAAATTTTATTTCATTGTGTCTTTGGTAAAAAAATCCTTAATCTAATTTTATTTTTCTATTAAATGACTATAAATTTCAATACAAAAAGATGCACTATGCATAAGTTTAATAGAGAGTGAAAGAATAATTTGTCCTATACCTGTGGTGTTATTAACTAAGAGCTATTGAAATTCCTGGTGTTATGAGAATATACGATTAAAATAAAATATAACATCGAATATAGTTTTACATTAACAGTAACTATCGAAGTATGTCCATAACTTTGTGACTGGTATACAGTACTTATATTATTTCGCATAACCACACTGTTATAAACCGTTTGCAGCTACAATTATTATTATATTTACTTTAGACTTGCTTGCTGATATGCGAAATACCATCTTAAAAAATCCATACATTAATCAAACGAAATAATTGCATCATCTCTTCTACATATTTTTTGTTCAATAAAGTTTACACCATCTTTACTATGCCGAGAAACTAATACCGTTGTCTTTTGAAATATATACATATGTATATATATCAGGCAAACTGTATTCCTATCTAATCCATTAATTCATAACTTAGTATAAAATAATTGTGTTTTAATGACAAAGACTACAGTATTAGGTTATTTTTGGAGTAGTAATTTTAATAAAAATAAAAGTTGGTATAACTTGTTTTTCAATGTATACTATACTATACTATTAAAAATCACCTTGTAGTCACACAAATATAATATTAGCCGATTGTTGCAACGAATAATAATTAGCGTAATGTTTATTAGTACAAGATTTACATTTAGTTCTAATCATAATTGATTTATAATTTATAAATTTTATCGTAGAAAATACAACAAATATTTTATACTTTTGTATGCAACAATCAAACTTTCTAGTTTTACAGCTTTTAAAAATTACGCCAAATCTATTTTGACCTATTAATAGTTTTGAAAGCGATGTGTCCTGCTCGTTATTAACGTGGGCCAATCGGATTAAGACAAATGGACACACTTGGACCAATCAGAAACGACTTTTTATTACGTCACGATCCGATCAACCAATAGCATTTGCCCACGAGGGACACTAGCGCTAAATAACTGCGTCAGCCGCGCGTCAAACTTCAGTTTTTCCCGAGACATCAGAAGTGAATTATCATACCAGTTGAACGCTCTGCGAGTAATAATTTTGTGTTTTATCGTGGCTGTTTGGGAAGTTCGTCGATAATCTTCGTTAATTAATCAATACTTAATATATTTAGGTAAGTCTATTAATGTTCGCTCGATTAAAATAGCTCTAACTCTGAAAAGAATCCATAAGCATTCTATAGATTATATATATCATGACATTTAATACATTTCATTCTTATAAGAATATTTACTTAACTGCTTGATAAATTAGAAGTATGTTGTATTCAATCGTGTACTCTTGGTGTTAATGTCAAGGAAATTTCTGGATGGTTTCGGCCCGGCTCGTAGCCGCCTATCAATATTTGGTATAACGTTGGTCGTCATCTTAGTATACCGTTATAAAGCCCTGATTAATTTACTTTCGATCTTTGTAAAGTTAGGTGATTGAACATTTCACTTTGATGCCTTACTGTACAGATACAGTGAGGAGTGACGTGTCTAGGTTAAGATTACGTGTCAATAGCAGTATGCTTAAAAGAATTTACAATCAGCCATCTTAACACATTCGAATACTTATGTCCAAGTGTGGACATCTACAATGATGATCTTTAAATATGTTTCTATTGTTTTAGATAAAAACGTGTTTGTATGGTGAAAATGCGGTGGAGTTTATTAGCGTTAGCTTGCGCGGTCGCGGCGGTCTGCGCCGACGACAAGAAGGAGAAGGATAAGGACATTGGCACTGTCATCGGTATCGACTTGGGTACCACGTACTCATGGTAAGTTTTTCAAACTTCTTACTTTTACTATTTTCTGTATGTATTTTTCACGATGATAATTATATATTTTTTTTAATCTTTACTGGTTAAAAAATATTATTTAAACATTGGGGAGGAGTTGAAGGGACAGCATTCTTCCTTATTTCTTAAAAAAAAAATATTTAAGATGACGTAGACATTAATAAAATACTCCTATGTGAAGAGTATAGCTATAACGTTTGCTTATGCTAGGATTTGAGTATAGTTATCACAAAGGCTTGATAGGTGTTCCTTGGAAAATGAAATTATCAAAATGGCTTCGAAAAGGTTTTGATTGATCTATAATAATTTTAATATAAATTTTGACAACTTTTGATTAACGATCATTGGTTGTTAAGTTTCACAAAACATACAATTGTATAAAAGAAAAGAATCTTTGGCCTTACGCCAAGTACGAAAAGATTATGTTCATTCAAGTAGGAGTAGTAGCGAGTTTGTTCATTAACATATATATAATATATTCTTTGTTTTGTCTACAGCGTGGGTGTGTATAAAAATGGACGTGTGGAGATCATTGCTAACGATCAGGGTAACCGTATCACCCCGTCGTACGTCGCATTCACTAGCGATGGCGAGCGTCTAATCGGTGACGCCGCCAAGAACCAGCTCACCACTAACCCCGAGAATACGGTCTTCGATGCTAAACGGTTGATCGGTCGTGAATGGACCGATTCAACTGTGCAGCACGACGTCAAGTTCTTCCCCTTCAAAGTCGTCGAAAAGAACAGCAAGCCCCATGTCTCGGTAAAGACCGCCCAAGGTGACAAGATCTTCGCTCCAGAAGAAATTTCCGCCATGGTGCTCACAAAGATGAAGGAAACTGCTGAAGCTTATCTCGGAAAGAAGGTGACACACGCCGTCGTTACCGTACCCGCTTACTTCAACGACGCTCAGCGTCAGGCTACGAAGGATGCTGGTGTCATCGCCGGACTTAGTGTCATGCGTATCATCAACGAGCCAACCGCTGCTGCCATCGCTTACGGTCTCGATAAGAAAGAAGGAGAGAAGAATGTGCTTGTGTTTGACTTGGGTGGTGGTACCTTCGATGTGTCTCTGCTTACCATCGATAACGGCGTCTTTGAAGTAGTAGCGACTAACGGTGACACTCATCTCGGTGGTGAAGACTTCGATCAGAGAGTCATGGAGCATTTCATTAAGCTGTACAAGAAGAAGAAGGGCAAGGACATCAGAAAGGATAACCGCGCTGTTCAGAAACTGCGTCGTGAAGTTGAGAAAGCAAAGAGAGCACTGTCCTCCAGCCACCAAGTCAAGATTGAAATTGAATCGTTCTTTGAAGGTGAAGACTTCTCTGAAACACTCACAAGAGCCAAATTTGAAGAATTGAACATGGATCTCTTCAGATCTACCCTAAAACCAGTGCAGAAGGTGTTGGAGGATGCTGACATGAACAAGAAGGATGTTGATGAAATCGTGTTGGTCGGTGGTTCCACACGTATCCCTAAGGTGCAACAGCTGGTTAAAGAATTCTTCAACGGCAAAGAACCATCCCGAGGCATCAATCCCGATGAAGCCGTCGCTTACGGTGCTGCTGTGCAAGCTGGTGTACTGAGCGGTGAACAGGACACGGACGCGATTGTTCTGCTTGATGTCAACCCTCTTACCATGGGTATAGAAACTGTTGGAGGAGTGATGACCAAGCTGATCCCACGTAACACTGTTATCCCGACTAAGAAGTCCCAAATCTTCTCAACTGCTAGCGACAACCAGCACACCGTAACAATTCAAGTGTACGAAGGCGAACGTCCCATGACAAAGGACAACCATCTGCTTGGTAAATTCGATCTAACCGGAATCCCACCAGCGCCCAGAGGCATACCCCAAATTGAGGTCACCTTTGAAATTGACGCTAACGGAATCTTGCAAGTATCTGCTGAAGACAAGGGTACCGGAAACCGAGAAAAGATCGTCATCACAAACGATCAGAACAGACTGACGCCAGAAGACATTGAGAGAATGATAAAGGACGCAGAGAAATTCGCCGATGACGACAAGAAGCTGAAGGAGCGTGTCGAGGCCAGGAACGAATTGGAGAGTTACGCGTACTCGATCAAGAACCAGCTCCAGGATAAGGAGAAGCTTGGCGCTAAGGTTGGTATTTTAAATATTTATTAGTTCATATAATACATGTAAAATGTGTGGAGATGTAAGGGTTTCCACAAAACATCGTATGGGGGGATCCAACCTCGCCTGCACGTAGTGCACCCTGCTAATCGACGAATGTGGCTGAAATGGCTCAACCCTCCCTGTTGAATCCCAACCGGACCAATGTGCGAGTCCTTGGGAGAGGCCTGTGTCCAGCAGTGGACGTCTATCAACTGATGATAATGAATACTTGTGAAATAGATTATTTGATATTCCATATTCAAATGTTGGTACTTCAATTCTTTTTGTATAGAACATAACTCTTTGCCCCTCTCTAACGAACATATCTGTTATCACAGGTCAGTGATGATGACAAAGCGAAGATGGAGGAAGCTATCGACGCCGCTATTAAGTGGCTCGAGGACAACCAAGACACAGACGCAGAGGAATATAAGAAGCAGAAGAAATCATTAGAAGATGTTGTCCAACCAATCATTGCTAAGCTCTACCAGGGTCAAGGAGGCGTACCGCCTCCCGGCGCAGGTGGCGAGGACGAAGATTTCAAAGACGAGTTGTAACCTAACAGACTAGCGCGTGATCGTAGCCAAATGTGATCTCCGCTCACTACAGATTATACACTCGGTGTTACCATGTCGCTCGCGCAAAATTAAATTTAGGTAATATTGAGCGTCGAATCTAACCGGCTTGTAAAGCTTTCTTTTTTAACAAATGACAACACTTTGTCATCGGGCAACACCGTGTCGTGTGTAATCTGTAACGGCGCACGGATACGGAGTGTAGCTCTTGATGTGTATATTTATTGGTGTGCGTGTGAGTGAGAGTGTGTCTGCGCGTGCGCAGCGGTGATGTCGTCAAATCTCAGTAACAACGTTGGCAGAGTCGGCCGCCGCGCGCGCCTTGTTTGTGTGCGCGAATGTGTCACAACTGTAAAGAAAAATGCATTTTTGTTTTTAGAATAATTCCCAATAGTGTGAGATTATTCTCAAGGGTCGCATTTGCTGCGTTTGCACAACCCTGGTCTCAGTTTCATCGTGAAGACCTACCTCTGTGTTCTAACTGTATAATTGTTTTGAGACTGCTGAATTAATTGTTAGCTCGTAATTATGTAGTAATTTAAATAATTCCAATTGAAGTACGGAGGAGTACATAAATAAAGATTTTTCTATTAAGACATTTTTTTCTTTTAATTGTTTCCAATTCAACAAAATCCAATCCTAGTCGCCGCGAACATTGATCAAGGGTGAACCGAATTCAATGTTGAAAGCGGGTGCCGCCATTATCGCCGCTTGAATCTCCACCTGAATTTGATCTGAAAAAAAATGCCAGCACATGCAAAAAAATATCAATTTATTATTTGATAAGTCTTGACCAATATAAAACTTAGCAACAGCAACGAACCGCTGGCTGAATGATCATTATACCGTTGTCTGAAACAAAATTGCGACTATAAACGAAATTTACCAATAGATTTGAGCGCGTCAACTTCCACGGCGTTGAGGCCGGCGGCGGCGCGCAGTTCTGCCAGAGTTTCCGAGAAATACGCATCCAACTGTCGGTATGAAATAGAATTTTTTAAACATCCTTGACTTGATGAAAATTAAAACAGGAAAGAAATATAAAAACATTAAAATGAACGAATAGAAAAACGTGATATCGAATTAGTCGAACAAACTAAAGCGGTAGGTAGTTTCCTTCGAATTTTATAACTGACTTATTGGACCTGCGATGGGCAGACCTAGCAATAAGACTCGAAACACTAATCACTACATAACCGTATCTGATGATGTATTACTCCTACCAGTAACTAAAGGACGACGTGATCGGTGTTTGTGAAGAAATGTTAGTTCTCTTTACCCATACAATCGGGTAAGCTTACTTCCGCGTCAAGCCACGCTTCGTCATCGTCAGGATGGAGCATTACACGAGGTCCAGAGCCGAGCGGCGCCTGCTGCCCGGTGCACCAGTCTACGCCGCGCGCGAGCACACGCGACTTGCAAGTCTGCGCGTCCGCGCTCAAGAATATCACCCTTAGGAATCCAATTAAAAGAAGAAAAATTATTTCTTTGAACATCACAACGAAGTGAAGAGTAGAGAGTCTACATTTTAGTAGGTTACGGGAGACAGTCTTTAAATACAACCGTGGCTCTCATTTCTGCCGTCAAGCGGTTGTGTGCAAACGTTACCGTGTACCGGTTTGGAAGAGGTTGTAGCTAGTAACGTTACTGAGCCTTTGTCTCATAACAACACTCATTGGGCCAGGGTGGTGGTAAATGACCCAAGTCCCCCCCCATATGAACCCCTACAACGGCGGCCCCTGGTCCCTGGCGATGCGGGCAGCGCAAAACCGATCGATGTGGGGATTTCTCGGGGAGGCCTATATCCAGCAGTGGACGTTTATCGGCTGATATTGAATGACCAAAACATTTAGGCGCTAGATAAGATGTTTCCACAGCGCCACGTACATATTTAACAACAAATTCCTTTGGGGTAAGAATTTCATAACATCTATTCTCAGTTGACCTGTACTCGGCAAGGAATATTCGTACCAAATTTCAAGTGTCCAGACGCTATGGCTTGAAAGATATCGTGATGAGTACACAGTTGGATAGCTGTTACATGTACTTGTATTTTTTTTGTTGGTTAATTATTTTCGATGTATAACAATTTCAACAGAGCTAGCTTATTTCATTGTACCTGAATAACACTTTACTACTTGTAGATTAGAAAGTGATTACTCCGCCATGAGGCTTCGGTCGCATAACTGGTGCAGCTTTCAGTGCAGCCAGCATGAACTTTCTAAGAGAAAGGCGTCCACTGCCTAGAGTTATAGTGACTATCGTTTGAATAGATCTATTATCTGTATCCGTTACGATGTTTACAAATATTTTGAAATCACTTCCATAGGTACACATATCATCAGCCTATATACGTCCACTGCTGGGCATAGGCCTCTCCTATACATCTCCACATCGATCAGTCCTACGCTGCTCGCATCCAGCGACTTCCTGCGACCTTCAGTCAATCATGGCCTTAAGTACCACCGGACACCAGGTGCCGTTGTTTATAGTGGTTTATTTAGGGGGTTTGTTCCATTTCCCACTACGGTAGCCCAATGCGAATTGGTTAGAACCGGAGCTTCGCTTGTTGAATAATGGGATGCACCACAAACAGGTGAGGTTGGCTTGGGTCCCGTGAGTTGTTGTGCGGAACTCTTCTTATACCATGTGTCCAGTTTACCTACTACTAAATAAAGCTAAGCCAATTTAGAAACCTAAAAAGAAACAGTAAAGCAACAAACCGATTTGGTGGGGTTGGCATATTATCCAAATTTTCAAAGTCCGCGCCGGAAGTAGGATAACCAGTGAGCACCCAACCATTATCAATACAATCCTAGAAAATTAAAAGTTTAATATCAATTATGAAACGTTTTTTTTTTATATACGACCAAGCAATGAAACGAGCAAGACGTTCACCTGATGGTAACTGATACGCTTGCTCATAAAAACGTAGCGCCAGTTAGGATGATATACACTGCACCACATTGCGCTCGTCGCCTTGAAAGATGAGATCTCAAGTCTTGTTAACCCAGTGATTACACTAGTCACAATACCCTCAGCCCTGTAGTCTCGGGCTATTAATAATAGGACTAAGGTATTCCCTTTCTGTAGTACATGGCCACTAAAAGGGTCCCCTGGTTCGTGGGCTTTGAGAGTGGGGTTCCTCAGAGCTCAATAAGCGAGCCTTAGGAGGACGCCAAATACATGGTGGTCTTGTCGTAGAACAGCGTGAGTGCTATGAAGGGCTTTCCTCTTCCGTGGTATGTTGTAGCTAGAGTGCAGGGGGTACCGATGCGTTCCGTAGGAGATCCGGAGCACCTCCTAATGAATGCACTGATGGTGACCACGAGGGGTTATTCGTGGTTAGAAGCTCCAGATAACTACCCTCTCCCCAGAAGCAAGGTATCTTTTAAAAATATTTCCTCCGCGATAAAAAAAAAGCTACAGTGCCCTTCAAATGCAATAGGCGCTGCGGTGGTAACTACTGGTTAATATATATTTTTATGTCATAGTATTTACTTCGCCGAAGATCGGGATCAGTGGCGTTCATTGGGAGAGAGATATATCCAACAGTAGAAAACCGCAAGCTGATGATGATGATAATTTACTAATTAAGTCTAGTAACATCGTAGCATAAACGTCGCACATTATACTACTACTAATATGAAACCAGTGAAAAGTGGTGATAGGTCGCTGTTGCCGGAGACCATCTAGGTAGCACCGCAGCTGCTATGGTAGCTGACAACAGTGAGCTAACATTAGTGTATTCAAGTTTGAAGGGCGCTGTAGTTAGTGAAATTAATGGGGTAACTAAATTTAAAATAATATGCTTCTAGGCGACGAGCATAATGCGGTGGAGAGCACACAATTCTTACTAGGGTAAGGTTGAATGGGCAGGCGTATCACTCAACATCAGGTGATCGTCCCGTTCATCTCCTAGAGTAAGAAAGAAACTAAGCTATCTACGATAAATATGCTCGCCTTTTCAGCGAGGCGACGCTTGACGATCTCCGCCTTGAGCCTCGTGCAGAGGCCGTAGCTGCGGAGCTTCTCGCCGATCTCATCGTCACGTTCCTTCGCCTCTTTGTAAATATTCTCGAAATGCACTATGAATATACAGATGAAGACACATTTCTTTAAGGATCTACTTTAACACGTTATTTTAAATTTATGACATAGGCCAGGCCTTCTTAAATTGTGAGTCCCCATCCCAAATAAGTTTGCGTAAAAAAAAGTTTAAGAAGCCTTGACCTAGGCCTAGTGCGGTTTGATACATTGCGCAATTTATATAGTCAATGAATAATGTTCAATATACACTGTTTGAATTCTAATTTACTTAATTTTGAAAATTGATAACTATTTAATAAGTTCAGTGCTTTATGAGATATAAAGGATCTCCTACGATTATCTGTATATTTTTTTACCTATATAACGTAGCTAGCTGGCCTAATCGATAGAGCGTGCGGCCTTCATTCCAAAGGTCGCGGGTTCGAATCTCGGCGTGTACCGATGATATTAATATTTAAGTTATGTACATGTGTGAACTTTGGTTACAACAGCGAGATACTAACGGTGAACGAAAACATCGCGAGGAAACCTGCACATGACTCAGGATTTATTCTAAGGTGTGTGTGAAGTCATCAACCCGAATTGCGGTAGCGTGGTGACTATGGCTCAAACGCCCTCATATTGAGGCTAGGCCTGTGCCCCAGCAGTGAGGACGTAAATTCGCTGTTATGGATATACGTAACGGCTTTACGGCTACCATATAATTAGTGTTGATTGTCTAGGCCAATTGTTGTTGATTACCGTACGTACAATGTATCAGTCCGAAATGTTGTCCTAGTGCGGTAGCGTGGAGGCGACGCCCGCAGCCCCGCGGCCCGAGCAGCAGCACGCGGTACGCCCCGGGCGCGCCCACCGCGGCCAGCGAACCGCCGGCGCCCTGCGCGCCCGCCGCGGCCGAGCTGATCGCGCGCACGCACCGCGCCTCAATCGTCTTCGTATCCTCACCGCTGTTTACGTGGACCTCCTGAATAAATATACATATTTAAGAAAGCAACGAGACGATCATGAGTTTCACCGGATGGTGACTAATACGGCTGTCCTATCGGTTAATAAGGAAGGTCCGGCCAACAGCACTGTTAACTCAGATATTCACTAGCCACGGCCGATTCTCCCAATACTTAAACCGTTTCAAGTGTCGGCGATGACGTCGTGGTGGAAACGGTTCGTCATTTGCAGACGGAATGTCCTATACATGGATGCTTGAGGTATGACTTTGAGCTGGTGACAGGCTCAAGAATATATACATCCAGTCTACCCGAGATAATAAAAAATAAATCAGTAAGAAGTAAGGTCATAGATTATTGTATAAAAATATATAAAAAAGTAAACAATAGAAATGAGGACAACTAAATGTTTCTTTACATATATAGACACAATAATATTGTGTATTTCTGTGAATATTAGGTAATTAGATAGTATATATAAGTTTGGTAAATATCTCCCTTCCGCTTTTTTGCTCTTTATTCAATGCTTTATAAAAAGTGTTACAGTGATCGGATTTAGTTCAAATATGCGCCGTTTTGTTCGATAATCTGTTTCCATCTAGACGGCAACTTCATAATACCTCCCTCGTAGAAGCCCCCCTCCTTATTTGCGAAGAACTCGGACAGCCACTTTTCACAAGCCTTATTTGAGTTCAACTTTACACCACCAAGGGCGTTCACCATGGACAGGAACAGGTGGTAATCACTTGGCGCTATGTCCGGGCTATATGGTGGATGCGATAAAACCTCCCATCCGAGCTCCCGTAGCTTCTGACGAGTCATCAACGAAGTGTGTGGTCTGGCGTTGTCCTGGTGGAACACTACACCCTTCCTGTTGGCCAATTCTGGACGCTTCTGGTCGATCGCCTGCTTCAAGCGGTCCAGTTGTTCGCAGTAGATGGTAGAATTAAGCGTCTGGCCATATGGGAGCAGCTCATAGTGGATGATTCCCTTCCAATCCCACCAAACACACAGCAAAACCTTCCTGGCCGTCAATCCCGGCTTGGCCACTGTTTGGGACGATTCACCGGCCTTCGACCACGACCGTTTTCGCTTGATATTGTCGTATGTGATCCATTTTTCATCACATCGTCGCCAGTCACCATCCGCTTCAAGAATGGGTCGAGTTCGTTCCGTTTCAGCAGCATATCGCAGGCGTTGATTCGGTCCAGAAGGTTTTTTTGCGTCAAATCATGCGGCACCCAAACATCAAGCTTTTTTTTGTATCCAGCCTTCTGCGGATGGTTTAAAATGGTTTGGTGACTAACTCCCATCTCCTGGGCGATGTCACGAGATGCCACATGCCGGTCTAACTCGATGTAGTCCATGATTTGATCGGTATTTGTCGTCACAGGTCTTCCGCCGGCTGGCTTATCCATGGTGTCGCTTTCACCGGCTCTGAATCGTCGAAACCATTCCTCCGCGGTTCGAAGTGATAGAGTACCATCCCCCAAAATACCATTAATCTCACGGAACGTTTCTCTAGCGGATTTACCTTTAACGAAGGAAAACTTTAAAATAGCGCGAATTTCGGAGTTAGTGAACTATGTGTTTACACGTCTATAACTGTTGAACGCAATATCCAAACTATTATAAT
The DNA here is from genome assembly GCA_033220335.2 of Troides aeacus. Taxonomy (NCBI): domain Eukaryota; kingdom Metazoa; phylum Arthropoda; class Insecta; order Lepidoptera; family Papilionidae; genus Troides; species Troides aeacus. The sequence goes on along the minus strand of CM067272.1, from coordinate 1,407,272 downwards.
TATGCATAGCGTAATCGTTTTGTAGGTTATGTCAAGACCTTTCAAATTATGTATAGTATTGCCAGATACGAACTTTGTAGCGCTTTGTACATAGCCGCGAAATTCAAAAGACAAAAAGGCGGAAGGGAGATATTTGCCAAACTATTATAATGTAGTAGAGATAATGCAAAAAAAAATAATTAGAAAAATATTTTATAAATTAGTAGTGAATATTATATTGTAAGTAAATTTGAAAATGTTGTAAATAACAAGATAAAGTAAAGCGATGAATAATAATATCAGAGATAATTAGAAAAAAAAATACGCGTGTCTATAACAACATGGTATTAGGGGGACCGGAAAGTAATGTCGTTTTCTTACGCTAAATACAAACACATACATTTTTAACGAGTCTTTATTTTTAATCAATGATGTATTCCCCATCATTGTCAATAACCTTTTGCCATCTAGTGAGTAAATTTTCAATCCCTGATCGATAAAAATTAATTGGTTTTTCGGCAAAATATCTAGAGATGGCATTTTGGATATCATCCAAATTTGCAAATGTTTTGCCACTTAAAAAGTGTTGCAGCGCTCGGAATAAGTGGAAATCCGATGGTGCAACATCGGGCGAATATGGTGGATGAGGCAGCACCTCCCACCCCAATTCATTAATTTTTTCTAGAGTTCGCCTTGCGCAGTGCGGTCTTGCATTGTCATGTTGGAGAATGACGCCTTTTCGGTTGACAATCGCTGGCCACTTTTCAATTAAAGATTGATTGACTCGCTGCAATTGTTCGCTGTAGAGGTCTGCAGTAACAGTTTCTCCAGGTTTCAGTAATTCAAAATGAACAATGCCGCGAATACTCCACCAAACACACAAAAGCGCTTTTTTGGGGTGTAAACCTGGCTTAGCAGTACTCCGAGGGATTTCATTTGGAGAGAGCCACTGCCTTTTGCGTTTTGGGTTATCATACAGGACCCATTTCTCATCTCCTGTGATCAAGCGATCAAAAAACGCTTCTGTGTTGTGTCGTTGAAGCAATAAGTTGCATGTGATTGATCGGTTAGCCTTATTCTGTTCGGACAGATTATGCGGGACCCAAACACCTGCTCTGCTTACTTTTCCAATCTGCTTCAAATGTTCTTGGATGGTCGACCAAGGTTTGTTGAGACTGTTTGACAATTCCTCGATCGTCTGACACGGATTTGCTTCCACTTCCGCCCTTAACACGTCGTTGTCTAACGCTGATGGTCTTCCTGATCGATACGAGTCGGAAAGATCAAAATTACCCGATTTGAACTTGGAAAACCACCTTTGGCATTTACGAATGTCCAGTGCATTTGGATAAACATCGCAAATGTTTTTGGTAGCAACTGTTGCGTTATTTCCCTTGCGAAACTCAAAGAGCATGCAATGCCGGATGTGTACCTCTTCTGGTATTTGGCTGGCCATTTTACCCAAAATTACAAAAAAAAATTGTAATTCAATTGTCTATAAGTAAAGAAATCACTATAACCTCACAATGTCTTTGGTACGCCTCTGAACAAAACAATGAGCTGACAAATGACAATCAAGTATTGGCATGCGCAGAAACGACATTACTTTCCGGTCCCCCTATTACTAGTTAGGATACGCTGCACTAACTTGCGCTCGTTGCCTTGTCATATAAAGTCTTGTTACTCGCCGTTATATCACTAGCTTCAACGCCATTCAATCCGGATCAAAATAACATTTGCACAGTGCTAAATATCAGCTGTAATAGGCGCTGTAGTGGTACCTACCAAGATCGTCTCCGGCAACGGAAACATCTCAGGTAACAAAGCCTAAATTATAAAAATCATATAGAAAATGTCAATTCGCGCTCGAAATACCGGTTTGCACTAGTTGTAAGTAGATATTACTATTTCTTCGTTTAAATGTTATAGTTACTTTACATAACTGAATTATAACATAGAAACTTTTTCTTAATGTGCATATTTTTCATTTTGTAAAAAAAAAATTTCAGCTAGGCCCTAAACCCGCATGTACTTTAGCCATTTTTACCATAGCCATTTAAAAAAACCTATTAAGATGTGAACATTAATTTGGTTATGTGATAGTGGAACTGTAGCATCTAAATAACTGAAACTATTTTTTAACATCAAAACTTTTTGCTATTCTAATATTATTATTTATAATATATATATGTATATACATATATATATATATATATATTAGGGGGACCGGAAAGTAATGTCGTTTCTGCGCATGCCAATACTTGATTGTCATTTGTCAGCTCATTGTTTTGTTCAGAGGCATACCAAAGACATTGTGAGGTTATAGTGATTTCTTTACTTATAGACAATTGAATTACAATTTTTTTTTGTAATTTTGGGTAAAATGGCCAGCCAAATACCAGAAGAGGTACACATCCGGCATTGCATGCTCTTTGAGTTTCGCAAGGGAAATAACGCAACAGTTGCTACCAAAAACATTTGCGATGTTTATCCAAATGCACTGGACATTCGTAAATGCCAAAGGTGGTTTTCCAAGTTCAAATCGGGTAATTTTGATCTTTCCGACTCGTATCGATCAGGAAGACCATCAGCGTTAGACAACGACGTGTTAAGGGCGGAAGTGGAAGCAAATCCGTGTCAGACGATCGAGGAATTGTCAAACAGTCTCAACAAACCTTGGTCGACCATCCAAGAACATTTGAAGCAGATTGGAAAAGTAAGCAGAGCAGGTGTTTGGGTCCCGCATAATCTGTCCGAACAGAATAAGGCTAACCGATCAATCACATGCAACTTATTGCTTCAACGACACAACACAGAAGCGTTTTTTGATCGCTTGATCACAGGAGATGAGAAATGGGTCCTGTATGATAACCCAAAACGCAAAAGGCAGTGGCTCTCTCCAAATGAAATCCCTCGGAGTACTGCTAAGCCAGGTTTACACCCCAAAAAAGCGCTTTTGTGTGTTTGGTGGAGTATTCGCGGCATTGTTCATTTTGAATTACTGAAACCTGGAGAAACTGTTACTGCAGACCTCTACAGCGAACAATTGCAGCGAGTCAATCAATCTTTAATTGAAAAGTGGCCAGCGATTGTCAACCGAAAAGGCGTCATTCTCCAACATGACAATGCAAGACCGCACTGCGCAAGGCGAACTCTAGAAAAAATTAATGAATTGGGGTGGGAGGTGCTGCCTCATCCACCATATTCGCCCGATGTTGCACCATCGGATTTCCACTTATTCCGAGCGCTGCAACACTTTTTAAGTGGCAAAACATTTGCAAATTTGGATGATATCCAAAATGCCATCTCTAGATATTTTGCCGAAAAACCAATTAATTTTTATCGATCAGGGATTGAAAATTTACTCACTAGATGGCAAAAGGTTATTGACAATGATGGGGAATACATCATTGATTAAAAATAAAGACTCGTTAAAAATGTATGTGTTTGTATTTAGCGTAAGAAAACGACATTACTTTCCGGTCCCCCTATTATATATATATGTTAAAGTACTTTGAAATTAAGTTGTAATAAAAATTATTATGAACTTATATATATTTAAGCGATAACGTAGAAGAAACAAAGAAAACTAAGGCTTTACATACTTAGGTGTACCGGTATGAAATGAGCGTTTCTTTGTGAAAATAAAACACTAATTATTAATGGGAAAGAAAAAAACATTTCATTCAAAGTATTGGCCATTGTTTTCTACACATTGTGACCACGTTTCTGGACCACCACAATTTGTGGATACCACGCCAATAAAATTGTTTGTCTCTTAAAGCAAACCAACCAGACACTCAATTTTCGACCTCCTCGTAGGTACCAAAGTGCTGCTCAGCCAATGCGTGTCCCATCGATGAAAACAAATGGTAGTCGGAAGGAGCCAAGTCTGGTGAATACGGCGGGTGGGGTAGCAGGTAGCAGGTAGCAGCTCCCAGCCGTGTTTTGATTGTATCCTGAACCGGTTTTGCTTTGTGTGCAGGTGCAAATTTACCTTGCCGTGTCTTCTGGCCCATTCTGGTCGCTTCTCGATCAATGCATGGTTCAAATTGATCATTTGTTGTCGGTAGCGATCAGCGATCAGTATTAACGGTTTCACCAGGTGGGAGTTTAGGAGCTCGTGGTACCGCCACCACCACACACCTTTCTGATCCCACTAAACACACAGCATTGTCTTCTTGCCGAATCGATCTGGTTTTGCAGTCGATGTTGATGGTTGTCCCGGATTAACCCATGATTTTTTCCGTTTACGATTCTTAAAATAAATCCATTTTTCATCGCCAGTAACAATCCGATGCAAAACCGATTTTCTTTCGTGTCTTTGAAGCAAAGTTTCACAAGTGTTTTTTCGGTTTTCCATCTGACTTTCATTCAATTCATGTGGCACCCATTTTCCACACTTTTGGATCCTACCCATAGCTTTTAAACGGTCAGAAATTGTTTGTTGTGTTGTTGTGCAACATTTAACATTTCTGCCATTCTTCTTCCACGTTCTTCATTTCTCATATCAAAATCATTATTTCTGAACCGTTGAAACCATCTTTTGCATGTTGCTTCTGATAGAGCATGATCACCATATGCCTCGACAAGCATTCGACGCGCATGCGACTCTGCAGCACTTTTCTTCAAATGAAAACAAAAAATTAATGCTTTCCGCGAATCATCACTTTCTGGTACAAAATTCGACATTTTTAACACGATGAAAAAATATGATGTTGTCTGTTCAATGACTTGATGTAGACTAAATATGTTTCACAGATGTCATAGCAAACAAACAAAAAAAAAATAAAATAAAGGCTCGTTCAAAACAAATGTTCCCTATCGAGACATTTGTATTTTGACGCTCACTTCATACAGGTACACCTAGTATAAGGAGATACCTATTCCTTCACGTGGGTAGTGGAGCAATATTTAACGAGACCACAGTGTAGTTTCTGCATGTGTATTTACACAGACCCGCATTGGGCCAGCTTGAGGGGTAATGACCCAAATCCCCCCCCATATGAACTGATCCATGGCCTCTAGTGCCCGGCGATGATGGCAGCGCAGAACTTTTGGGATCTTTGGGGAAGGCCTATAACGTCTATCGGCTGATGATGATAATGATATGGTTCGGTAAAGAATTCCATAAGCGAACCGCCGTAACGGAAAATTGGAATAGAATTTTTAAGTGAGAAGATGTTAAAGGATTGAAAAATATCTTGTATAAAGAATAATGTGAGTATCTCTTTTTTATTTTATATGTCAGTATCCCAATATTACCATTCTTTATCAGCATCATCATTATCAGTCGACATACATCCACTGCTGGACACAGGCCTCTCTCAAAGATCACCACATCGATCGATCCTTCGCTGCCCGCATCCAGCTGCTTCCCGCAACATTTACCAGATTGTCGGCCCACCTGGTAAGGGACCTGCCAATACTACTTCTTCTGGTACGCGGTCGAGGACCTTGGTGCCCCATAGGCTATCTATCTTTCGAGCGATATCCTCCCATAGCCACTTGAGGCTAGTAATCTTTGCCCACTATAAGCACCCACGTCTCGGTGCCAGGAGTCATCATCATTCTTTTTGACACTATATTAATCAACAAGGTTAAAAAAATCTTTATCACGATTTCTTTTTACTACAAGCAGCAAAATGCTTTTGTACTGTAAAAACATAAGAAAACCTTCAAAGTAGCTCTGTAGGCAATCTTAAGTCCCTCAAAGTCTTGATCGAAGAAGCTACGGTAGGAAGTGTGAGGGTTCTCGGTGGGGGTAGCCTGCGGAGGTGGCGGCATCAGCACCAGAGTTACGGTTGGCAGTACACCCACCTGTTGCAAGCAGCGCGCCTCGCGGAGGCAGCAGGGGTGATCTGTATTGTAGGAGGATAATAATTGGAGCATCCTATCAAATATTTTGCTTGTATACTGTCCCGTTCTGCCTGTAGTGTGTTAATTTTGAGAAAATTTCGACTGTTACCGATTGCACTAATATCCCCTCAAAGCATTGAAAATACATTAACGTTTATTTTCAACAACCAACACAAAAAGTGGTGTATTAAAATATTTAGAACAGGGAAGGTAAAAATGGTGTAAGGGTCCAAGCACAACATCACCTGCATGTGGTCTGTTAATAAACAAACGAGGCCCTGGCTTCCACCAACTCGCATTTTGCCAGCGTGGTGGGAAATAGCCCAAATCCCCCCATATGAATCCATACCCGATCGATGAGGGAATCTTTAGGGGAGGCCTATGTCCAGTAGTGGACGTCATTTGGCGGATGATGAAGGAAAAATTGAGAGTAAAAAAAATATAGTGTAAAGTGTGATTAGAACCACCAACGGAACCTCTCAATAAAAAAAATTACCAAACATAAGCCAGCCGCTCTGCGCAACCGGATGTTTCATCGTCAGCGACTTGGTGACTTCGGCCATGAGCACGGGCGAGATGCAGCCGGGCACGTAATTATCACACTACGGACGTGAACAACCCGAATTTAATATTATTATCGAAATATTGATTAATCACATCGATACCATTCCATTGTGTCATCACCTTCTCATAGCGATCCATCACGCAGCGTCGTGTGATAACGAAGAATCCCAAATCCTTTATAAGATCTTTAACGATCGACTTTACATCTGAAAAGCAACATCAATATTAAAGCTAATTAATTTTTTTTATTATTCTAAGCCACGAGAGATGCAAGACGTTCACCTGATGGTAAGAGATACGTTTGTCCATTACAATATTCGCTACTTGGAATGGTATATACTGCACTACACCACCACCCTCGTCGCCTTGAGACGCAAGATGTTAAGGCTCATTACCTCAGTAATTTTACTAGCTACAACAGTTTCAAACCGGAATATGATAATGGCGCTGCGATAGTACCCACATAGACGGTCTTCGGCATCAGGCCAACCACCGGTGTTGCAAACCTGCGATAAGGGCATATTGTATCCTACGCACATGTAAAGCTCTACCTTTTGAGATAAGTATGATATTCTTATAAAACAAAGGTCACCATATCACCAAGAATATTATCCAAAATAGAACGCCTACCAATTTTCAATTCTGGCGAAATCAATAGGATAACTCTGTCTGCGTCCTTTGCACTGATTATGCGGTGATTAAGAAAAACCTTCATGTGTTTCAGATGGTCTTGTGGTAGGTGTATCACCAAGTCCTGCATCATATCCTACAAATTAACGTGCCTTGGGTAGTAAATAAAGTAAGTGATGCGGCTATCTATAATGAAGTAGCACTGGTACAACATTGTATTCGTCATCTTGAAACATAAGATCTTGTCTCATTACTCCAGTAAACTCACTAGTTGTAACACCCTTTAAATCGAAACAGTAAAGTTTCTACGCTACTGTTTGGTGAAAGAAATTGAAAGGCTGAAGATTTACGGTGGTATTTTCCTAAAAGATCTTTGGCAATAGAGACCTACCAAATAAACCTACACTCTCTGAATGAAAGCAGAAAAGACGGTATACGGTTTCAGTTTTATTGCAATCAACTGGACAAAATATTGTATAACCTACAAATAGACATTTTAATTAAATTTACTCTCTTTCATACTTTGTACATCTATTAAACAGTCTCTTTTATATTCCTATTTTTCTCACAAGAGTTAGAACTACACACCACCACATATCTCTACAGCGCTGGCGAAGTGTAGGTCGGTGTATATGTAAAAGTGTAACCTACATATTATTAAATAAGAAAATAACTAATTGCTATTTTTATTCTCTACAGTAGTTTGATCAAGAGCGTACTAATGACGAGGTGATGTAATTATAATTGAAATGCATTAAGTATACTTTAAAAAGCTTGTAAATCCTGTATTTCTCCATGTATGGTATATACTTCAATGGTATCTGCAGAGGTCGTTTTGTTGCATCTGTCTCAGTCATTATTTATATCGTTTATAAGATAATAACTCGAATATTAATATAAAATCTGACTAACACTCCGTAACGACCTCTCAAGTTATATTTTAAGTTATTTTTTTTTATTTGAATACAACTCCAAAGTATATAAATGAAACGGCCAGAATATTTATTCCAATCTTGTTAATTAGCAGTGATAAATATTCTCGAACTACGCAATGACTGTGCTAAAAATATGATAATTTTTTTAAGGAGAATGTTTTAATACCGCTCAATTGAAATAGATAAAATAACTTTAATTGAAATTGTAAAAAAATAGACAATATTTTGAATTAAAAGATGTTTTCAAAATTTTGATTAAGTCATAAACAGCTGATTGTCAAATGAAATTTGTTAGGTTATGTTTTGGGTACAAATTTTTATGATTATAATCGTTTCTTGTTCCATAGTTATAAGCATCACCACTGGATATATTCGGTTTATTGTTACCGCATTCGTGGATCAGAGTTCAGTTCAAATGATAAGTGATGACGATGTTTACACATCGACGTAATATGAAGAGGCTAACGTGTATTCTCTTGGTCGCGTGGAAGCCAGCGCCAAGGTCATTTTTTGCTATAGCTGCAGTTAAGAACGTAATTCCGAGTCTAACAAATTCGCAACAGTGTGTCGATGACCGGCGTTGGGTTATGTTGTAGTTTAGTAGTGAGTAGAGTAATAATTAGAATGGCCTCAAATAAATTTAGCTATGAGGTTAGTTATTATAGTAATGTTTAATAAGGTTCCTTGTATTCTTTTTATTTATTTAAAAATGATAAGTACTGGGCTTATTAATATTTTTTTTTCTCTAGCATTCATTGACTAAGTTCTGCCAAATTTAAATTTATTACTTTATATTACATTTAAAATTATGTGTTTACCACAAATAGTTTGTGGTAAACACATAATTTTAAATGCGTAATTTTTGTAGGAAGCTGTGAGGAAATTGAATTTATTACAATCCAATAAATCAACTATAGAACAAATAAGGAGAGATATAAAATTAGGCCAAGTAAGTACAAATTTTGGATAGACATAAATATTATGTTAAACTTAAATTACTGTTTCTTAACAACAAACATATCATTTTGTTGGGAAAAAAATGGTTCTTTAATGTATATTTGATTTGTGAATCCTTTTTATGATTAATAAATTTTTGCAATGTGGATTATTTCTATTATTTATAAATATACCCTTGATCTCTTCAGAAATGTACGAACTTAGAAGATATGGAGAAATATTTATTCAGGACAGGAGTGTCCTTATCAACTCTAGACCAACTCTCTGTTATTCATGTGGCAGGCACCAAAGGGAAGGTAATTAATCTTAAGAACACACTCCTTGGCTTAGAGAGATGTTTAAACTGAACAATTATATACAATATATTTGATTAGATCTAGATAAGTGAGTGTAGTGTAAGTCATAGATTAGTAAACAGTTTTTAACTACATTATAAAAAAACCTAGTGTTTTTTAACTTTTTTTTCTTTGAAAAATGTAGTTAAAAGTAGTGTGTGGCAGTAGGCCACTGTTACCGAAGATTATCTAAAAAGGCAATAGCAAGGATACTAATGATAATACTGAGCAATGTTTTATCAAATATTGTAAAGCACTAAGAGCAATGTGATTTAGTGTATATATCTTATCATCATTAACTAGTTACTGTTTTATTAAGATGATATGTCACATGCTAATTGTTTAATCTTTACAAAAAAATAAAAAAATAGATTGGTATACATAAGCGCCAATAATGTTTATATATGCTTTTTTTGTTTAAAATTGTTATGAAAACCTTATGTGTAAAATAATACTTTTTATACACTATCATTTGATATATAGTAAGGATGTGAAGACTCGGTAATTTGTATGAATGACAAGGATTTTTGTGTTAAGTCATTGTAGACTTTAACAAAACTGTACTATTATAGTTATTTTTAATAGAAAATTCATTACTTAGTATATAATGTATTTTTTTTTATTAAACGAAGCGACTATACAAGCTGGATGTTCATTTGATTATAAGCAATATATCGGCTCATAACAACATGTCCTTAGTTATGATGTGATTCAATAGCATCACATTGCGCTCGTCGTCTTAACACATAAGACGTTAAGTCTCGTTACCTCAGTAATTTCATTAGCTGCAACCCTCCAAACCGGACCATAGTAATGTTTGTATGCACTATTTGGTGGTAAAAATAGGCACTGTGCTGGTACCTACTTAGACGTACTGACTAGAAATGATCAAGGAATTTGATTTTGCATAAAATTTTTATACAGTATGTCATTTTTTTTTTGAAAAAGGGTTCAACCAGTGCAATGTGTGAGTCGGTCTTGCGCCACCATGGATATAGGACTGGTTTCTACTCCTCGCCTCATCTGGTCGCTGTCCGCGAACGCATCCGACTGAACGGTCGCATCATCAATACAAAAACCTTCGCGAAGCATTTCCATGACGTTTACGATCGGTTGTACGCTACACAGGTGATGATGATCAGAAGGAAAACTAATTCTAGTACTGTAATATAACTATTGCAAGATTTATTATTTATTTACCTATAGATGTGAACCTAAGTTAAACTGCGCTGATTATGATATACACCGCACCATTTTGTTTTCGATACCTGGAGACGTATACAGAGGACGTTATTCCAATTTCCTATCTACAGCGCCATTCAAATCGGTATATAATTTGGCTTGGCAGCAGGGTGAAAACTATGATAGTGATTTTTTCAATTTAGTTGTTACTACATATAACTTCTTCGTGATCAACGTGGTACAGTCTTTTCCGCGTTTGGTTCGGCGGAACGCCTCAGATATGCCAGTACATTCTCTGATATACCTCAACTATAAATTTTTCCTTCTCATAATATTTTCATTTAACTTCTTGATGCAGACTTATGAAGGCGATATGCCCAAGTACTTCGCGTTCCTCACGGTGTTGGCCTACAACGTGTTCCTGAAGGAGGAAGTCGATGTGGCCGTCATTGAAGTGGGCATTGGCGGTGTCGTTGATTACACAAACGTACTCAGGTAAAGAATTTGAAATTTATTTATGAATTTTTTTAGTCTTCTTTAGAGGAAACAACTGGTTTACGTTATAATATATAATGAAGGTTTTTATTGATGGGGACCATCCGGATTGGTACCAATATAGCGTCTATTTCTGCCGATATACACTAGTATGAGGACATTACTATGTTCGGGATTAACGAGCTTTGTAGCTAGTGAAATAACTCGAGAAACGTGCGCTGTATAATTTACTGTTTACATAATTTTTACTACAGGAAGGTCCCAGTAGTGGGTATAACTGCGTTAGGCCTCGACCACACTTCGATTTTGGGCAAAACTCTACCGGAAATCGCGGAGGCGAAGGCCGGCATCATGAAACGAGACTGTGAGGCGTACACTGTACAGCAGCCGCCAGAGGCCATGGAAGTGCTGGAGAGAGTCGCTAAAGATGTAAAGGTAATAACATTTTAATAGCAGAAAAAAATAACATCACGCATTATGTGTCAACAAGCCTCAAGGAATTTTACAATTTTTTTTTATTTTTTTGACGATACAATAAGATTAATGGAACGTTTACTTGATGACAAGTTTAACACCCACATTTAAAAATATGGCTCTAGTTGGTATAACATCATCATCATCATCTTCTCCCATATATCTTCACATTGATCGGTCCCGCGTTGCTCGCATCCAGTGGGTTCCCGCGACTCTCACCAGATTGTCGGTCCACCTTGTGGGAGGCCTCCCAACGTTACGTCTACCGGTACACGGGCGCCACTCGAGGTTCTTACTGCTCCATCAGCCGTTGATCCTTCGAGCAATGTGCCCTGCCTACTGCCACTTAAGTTTAGCTGTATTTTATCTTTACTTTAATATAGACTGCATCATCGAGCACGTCGCCTCAAGGACAAATACCTTGGTAATTTCACTAGCCAAAATGGTGCTGGTTTATATTGGCACAATCATTATTGCATTGATATTTATTATTATGTTAAAAGGACTAAATCTTCAACTATTTTTTTTCAGTGCTCGTTAAACATAGCTCCAGACTACAGATCATACACGTTTCAGAACGGATTAAAACTCCATCTACCTGTAGATTTAGACGCTTACCGCATTAACGCATCTCTGGCTATACAGTTAGCGCACGCGTGGATGCGTAAGGATAAAGCGTTCAATATAAACCGTGGTACAAACCATGGTGGTAATGGGGTAAATGGTGGCCTCGATTGTAGTATTATTTCGAAGTTACCAAACGAAACTATAAAAGGACTATCCAGCTGCAGATGGCCGGGAAGGTATCAAGTGATTAAGACTGAAAATTCCATATTCTATCTAGACGGAGCACACACGAAGGAATCTATGGAAATATGCGCACAATGGTTCAAAGACAATAATCGGTAGAGTATTATTTTTTTTTTAATCATTACTGTCAGGTGATCCAAGGTTAAATGTTCCTGACAATATTATTAAAAGTATTTTTTTTTCGACCAAACGATGAGGTTAACGGTTTACCAGATGTTACGCCTAATAAAAAAGTGGCGCAAGTAGTATGATATACACTATACTACATTGTGGTGAAACATATGTTGTTTTGTTCGCCTAGTAATTTAACCAGCTAGATCACTGGAAACCTAAACATAGTAGTGTTTGTGTACTATTGTTTTACAGCAGATTTCGACATTGCTGTAAATTCTATTTGGACACTTCCAGGAGCAAACCTAGTAAATATTTAAATAATCTATACTGTTACACTACAGTTTTGTTGAAAATTAAATAGAAAAAAAAAATAATGTGTAAATAAAAGAACTTATATATATTTATTATCAGTTTAATAAATATCAAATGTAAAATCCTGATGATACATATTAAGTCTAATATTACATCAAAATTAAGTAAAAACTATAATTGCTAATATATATAATAAAAACTTTCAACATCTGGCAAAATTAATATGGTTTTAAAGCAATTTCTTATATGCTTCATTTCCCAATAGGGAAATGAAAGTTGTGATGTGGTGTCAGCTGTTTATCAGCATTACCCACTCTTAAAAGACTTCCATATTTTAATGAAAACAAAATATTTTTTTTTATCTCTCAGAATATTGTAATGATCAGTTCTCTATAAAATATATTTATTTTAATTTCTTCCACTCTTTACTTTAGAGCACTTTCAATGCAGCTCCTTTCTTACTAAATTCACTAAGACGCTCACATCCTTCTTTAAACTTCTAATTTTTCATAAAATCTAAGAGATGCAACAATTACTCTATAGTTAGTTGAGTGTCATTAACATCTAAAAGTCTGTCAACATCCGTTAGCCATGATATTAAATGGTCCAAGTAACCACCGTCTTGCTTGTAACTAAGTAGCAATAACTGCATATGTTGAAAGGCAATGGGTTGTTCGAGCATAAGCCGTAATCTCTCATCTCTTAGAGACAGCAACTTTATAAATATTATTGCAATCAAATTCCACTGTATTGACTTAAACATGATGTTATTAGCTCTAAGTTTAAATGTGTTGACAAGTAATCTGACATCCGAACTGATTGTCAATGATGACAACTTGAGAGATCGTAGTAAATCAGGAAGCACTTTGTTCAAATGCTGACACACAATTCTTCTGCGTAATGCATTTTGAGCATTTTTATCTACTAGAGGTAATTGAGTTGGTCTATCTTCTGTTCTATTCCCTTCTGAGATATTTTGTTTATCATTATCATTGTGAACAAGAATCTCTGTATTTCCAGTGAGAAACCCTTTTACTTTTAATTGCATTTTCTTACTTTCTTCTTGTAAAATGGAATAATCTGGTAGAGGTTTCATTTCTCTTTGCATGGTTTTAGCATCATACTTCCTGTCTTCTAATTCTAGCATGTTTAGTTTACGACACAGAGCATGGTATTGGTCATATGTGTTGGAATTATAAAAAATACTTTGTGCATAATTGCTTAAATACTCTTTTATACACTTGCCTTTATCTGTTACCATTTCTTTAACCCTCTTATCCCCAAATATAAATATTAAAGTGTCCACTGTAAACCATTCAGCTAAACACTTCTCTACTTCAATAGTTATTGTTGTTACAGAAGGTTGTTTTTTCTGGGGAAGTTTTTTTGCAGATTTAACATTTTTGTTTTCAATTGTTTTCACTGATGTATTATTTAATATAGGATCAATTTTCATTACGGGCTTTTCTATGATTTCACCAACTATATTTAAGGGATTTGGAATTGTTTTATTCTGTTTTGAAATAACCACAGACTCTTGCTTAATCTGTTGTTTGACTTGATTATAACACAGTTTTTTGTCCTGATTCAAATCTGTGTTGGTTTCAAGATTTTTATCAGTGGTTTTATTATCATATTTATCATCACATACAATGTTTTTGCTTGCAATAACTTTTGAATCTGTCTTTAAGCTATTTAATTTATATATATTATTCAAAGTATTATTTGCCTCTTCACCATCATTACCCATTGCATTTAGAGTGGCATTAGTAAAATCATTTATAGATGTAAATGTTTGACTCTCTGACCCCTTTCCAACTGGCTCTATTATACTAAGGTCTACTTCTTGTCCTAAACTACCTATGGTATCCAGAGGTATAAGGCTGAATAATGGCATTTCTTCATACTCCCTAAACCATAAAGGGCTTGTTAACATCTGTTTTTTTATATGCATTGCTGACTTGTAACAACTATTGCTGCAAAAACTTTTACGAGCTGTTATATCGTATACTTTATTTGTTTTTACTGATATTCGATACTTTTGTTTTGGTATGTCCCTTTCATGTAACGAATTGTGGCATAACGGGTAACCGCAAAGATGAATAATACACCGCTCTTCTATAACATCTTCGAAGTGACACTGATTTATTTCTGGTAGACACTGAATGAAATATGTGTCCGATATTTCCTTGTCGAGTAAACTTTCAACAATTCGTTGTGCCTTTGCGTTACATTCCTGTTTCTTTATAATTGCTTGACGTATTTGTTCTTTAGTCATCTCCTCGATCTTTCTAGGCTTTTTATTTTGTTTTAAATTGGTTTCTTCCATTTTATATTATTGTTTTTGAAGGATCGTGATAATAACTAACCTTTACATTTAATGTCACTGTGACTTTTTGCCTTTATGGCATATTAGTTATTGCCACTATGACTTCGAATTAGTTTATACATTTTTAAATAACATATTTAAAGACATTGCATCTTAATTTGTACTATTTTTGTTACAGATATTCCAGAAAAAGTTTGATTTTTAGCGCAACTGGGGACAGAGATGCTGAAGTGTTATTAACCCCTCTGAAAAACATTGATTTTGATACTGTGTATTTTGTTATCCCAACAGCATTTAAAGATCTAAACCATAAAAATGATAATTATTCTGTTATAGAATACAGGGATTTAATAGCAAGATGTAATAAAAACGCTGAAAAATGGAAAGGACTTATAGATAATTGTAAACAAAGTAATGTAATGGTTTTAGAATGTGTTTCAGATGCATTAGCGAACCTAAAAGAAACTAAAGAATGTAAATCTGTCTTGATAACTGGATCTCTACATTTAGTGGGGGCAGCACTTTCTATTATTGATCCTAATTTAAGTGAAATTTAAGTATAATTTTGTTAACGCAAAAATTTGTGATAAATAAAGGTATTGATATTTATATTGGTTTTCTATTTCATTTATTTGGAAATTTAATGTCAATAATAAAGAGTCGACATATATAAAAAGTAATAAAGACTCAACTGGCTGGCCAAATGATTAGAGCTTGTGGCCTTCATTTCGAAGTTCGCCTGTTCGAATCTTGACTTGTACCGATGACTTTAATATTTAAGATATGAACATTTACACAATAATAACAACAGCGAAATACAAACGATGAAGGAAAATATCGTGAAGAATAATACACATGAATTAGAATTTATTCTAAGGTGTGTGGGAAGTCACCAAGCCGCATTAGGCTCACGTGGTGACATGGCCCATCGCCCTCATATTGAGGGTAGGCCTGGGCCCTAGCAGTGGGGATGTAAATTAACTGTTGGAAAAAAATACTGTATGCATGTTATAGACTTGTGCTTTAAGTAATTGGAAAAATTAAAAATATGACGTCTAAAGGAGACGAAATGAAATATAATAAATATTGATAAAGTTACGGATGCCAACGCATTTTTATTTTATGTATACATTATAAAATTATTATTATTACATACATTTAATTTTAGCAGCATAACCAGACCTCACTATTGTTCTTTAATTTTTTTTTTGTTGGTAAACTATATCGACACGGTGCTTAAACAATTATGTAAAAGTTCCATCTACACTAAAACGAAAAAGAAAAATAATGATTTACTTACTATTATTTTTTTTATATTTTATCTGTACAATGAATGTAATTGTGCAAAATGAAATTTCGAACGCTACTAATGTGACATTTACTTTTATAAGTTTAAAAGACGATTGACATATAATGTCATGTAATGTTTTTATGTCACTGAGACTAGTTCATCGCATAATGTGCAATACGTTCAATGTTCATTTTGTATTTAATTTCTATTTAAAATTAATTGATTACTTTCAACAATAAATTTAACTGATAAATTGATTAAATTTTCACTTGATTTGACGACGACGGTTTGATATGTGTGGATTTCCTAATGTGAATTTTCGTGATCTAGTTCCTCAGTTTTGATTTATCAAATATTATCTTTAAGGAGGCCTACTAAATCTATTTACTTTGTTCGTTATCTGTCTCGTGATAAAAATGATATCTGTCTTCCCACCAGTAGTGGTTTCTAAATAATATTAAAGGATTGGCTTTTCTGCTACTGAAACCTGTTACATTTCAATTTTATCCTGTGGTAAGCCCGAATTTATTTAACCTCTATTATTATATTAATTGCCTATTGTAATTCATTCAAATAGTCCAGACTTTTGTTTTGTTGTTATAACATAATTAATTTAATAAGTATGAATGTTAGGTTGTCTTATAGTTTCCAAATTAAGCATTTGGTTTTTTAGAATGACAATTTTTTTTTCCAAGAACAAATGCTTGTACTACTTCTATAAAATTATATATATGTATATAAAATAATTTAAAAAATATTATCCCAACAAATGCAAAATTTCATGTTTATATTATGCCATACTTTCTAATATATTTAAATTTTTAACAACAAATAAAATATCTTAGAAAGGTATGTTTTGCATAACACAAAATTAGTGTTTTAAAGTGTAATATCTGAAAAGTATTGTGAATCATTGTAAACACTATCAAATTGCCCAGGATTTTATGTGAATGATGTATTCTTGACATATGAACAAACTATATACTACTATTATTACTTTGCAACAAAATTTGTTGTCAGACATATGTGCTCCTTATTACAGTTATGTTTTTGACAAAATATCCTTTGCATACAATGGTTTAACAGTAGATAAAATATTTGTGGAAGTATATATACATGGGGCATTTATACCCCTATTTATACCACCATTATAATTTTGACAAAACCAAGACCATGTTTTGTGGAACACATTACAAGAGACCTATATCCAGCATTGGATGCCCAAGCAATGTATGATGATTACATTTATAATAGTTTAGTTATTTACATATACTTTTTAATCAATATCATAGTATATTAATTCATGCTATCTTATCACAGCTCAGAATGGTCAGTAGGTTTCATATGTAATGATTGGTTGTGCAATTGTTTTAATTTTTGTGTGGGAAAGTTTGCCTTTTGTTTTATTGAGTTGGATGTGTACAACTACAGTAATATAAATTTAAAGTAAACACTGGCTACTACACTTAATCAAACAGATTGATACAATTGTGAAAAAGCTCCATCCTCACTGAGTAAAAGTCATATTGATTAAAAAAACTTCAGAACATTTAAAAAAAATGTTTATAGAGCTCCATCATAAACAATGCCTGTATATCCATCCTACTCATGTGCCTATAAACATCCACTGCTGAACATAGGCTTAACCCAAAGATCTCCAAGTTGACCAATCCTATGCTACCTGCATACAGTAGCTTCCTGGGACCTTCTACAGTCAGCATGGCCTCTGGTACGGCCCGTCACTAATCACCGTCATTTGTAGAGGTTCATATGGGTATAGTCCATAAGTTACTGTTTAATTGAAGAATGAATTTTGTATCTACAGGAGCAATGTTCGAAATTTTAATCGACAAGCTGCACTGCACTACCAGTTGTTGAAAGATAATGATATAACAAGTTTGAGATTCAAATTTTTATTTAGTTTCTTCAATACTGGTGTAATTGCAATACTGGTTCAATCAATCTGTGCGGCTGCATTTTTCGTAATTATTATCAGCTTTTGATTCCTAAGGTGGAGTTTATAATTTTAGAATGAAAATGATTTGAAAATTCATACATACATATATATCACGCCTCATTCCCAGTGGGGTAGGCAGAGACCACCTCTCTCCACCTGCTACGATCCTGGCACACCTCTCTCGCTTCCTCCACTTTCATAAGCGTCTTCATGCACGCTCGCCGGTTGCGAGTGCTTTTGACCCGGCCTTTCTTCAGGACATCTCCGATTTGATCGGAATATGTTCGCCTAGAAAATAAAAATTGAAAATATAAATTAAATATTATATTTGAAAATTCATCATCAATTTACCATATTATTGGTTGTTGTTGAGTTCAGCCTCCTATATTAGATTGTTATTCCGATCTGTTTGTGGCGGTTTTATTTAACGATATCCTATAACGTTCACTAGATCGTGAGTCCACTTTGCAGGTGGTCGTCATTAGCTGCATTCATCTGTATACTTGATTAAAAACTATTTACTTCTTTTACTGCTCGTAGGTCTCTGTAGCTTGAGACTCTCTAGGTAGGTACCCACGGCAGCGCCTATTGCTGTTATCAAACAGTACTGTGCAAATATTAGTGTGTTCCGGTTTGAAGGATAACAATATTCAACTTATAATGTCAAGACGACAAACGCAATGTGGTGTAGAGTATGTATTAACTAGCGCCGCGTTGCTATGGGTCGTTGTATGGTATCACTTACCATCAGGTGATTCATGTATTCTTGTGAATCAAAATTTTTATACAATCATGAATACGATGACGATAGACAAACCTACTAAAGTTTCGTATCAGTTCAGACGAAGAGTTTTCTTTTTAGATATCCAATTGATAGAGAAATTTTAGGTTCGCATTTTTCTTTATGACGATGTAGACATATACTGGAAAACGAAAGGAGGGCCATGGTTGAGGAATATCAGGAAATGGACTGGCATATCTGAGGCATCCGAATTGTTCCGCCGAACCAAAGCCAGAAAGAACTGTACCACGTTAATCGCCAACCTTCACTAGTTAGAGTGACACTTTAGGAAGAAGACATATAATGATCTTAAAGATCCTTTCGATTTTACGTACTTGCAACTAGTAACCATAATTATGATTAACCCATATATATATAGCTTATAAATATGTTGTCACTTTATTACTATAAAACTTTTTATATTCCCGAAGATCAGATCCACAAGCAATGATCTTCATGTGCTGGTAGTCGACATGAGATACAAATAGCCGATGGAGTACTTGTGCCAACTATCTTGCATTTACTATGTCTAGTGTCAATTTGTCGGGACTGTTGCCAATAACCACCACATTGAGGTATTAGTTGAAATTGTGATGATTTATTCTTTATACGTTTTGTATTTTTCTATATTTGGGAATGATTCTCAAGTTTAGTACAGTTTTGTGTCTTTATTTATTGTAGAGAACAAACTCATACCTATTGCAATTGTTGACTAGGTTCATCCTGATCATTATTATCATCAGCCGATAGACGTCCACTGCTGGACATAAGCTTCCCGCAAAGAGTTTCACTACAAGATAACTGTACGAAAAGGTGAATTCAATAGTAGGTATACTAACAAAAAAAAGTATTATTGTTATTTGTTTGTCAAAGCTATAAGTTGGAGACAATTTTGTTGGATCAATGACTTCAACCATCATCTCTTCATCTTATTCTCACACATTTACTATCAAGTAGTAAATGAGGCGGCTTTGCTGTAAAGTTCGTTTGAGGTTCGAAATAGTTACTTAAATGTCGAATGACGTACCTTTGATAGGTAGTAAGGGGTTCCCTCCACACGCACATCTTGCCGAGCCCAAACAACCGTTCCTAACCGGCAACCCTGCTGAAATACAGACGCGGCTTTGACCACACGTCAATCCGCACTGGGCTATCACAGTAAGTTACGGCCCAATTTCCCTCAATGAATTCCAACGATGTGGGGATCTTTGGTGAGGCCTATGTACAGCAGTGGACGTATGTCGGCTGATGATGATTTATGTTTGGTACACAGAAGATCGCGAAACAACAACGTCAAAACTATGACAACCTCTAACTTGAACTAGTTTATTTTTTAATAATAAATTCCCTATAATAATGTATCTCTATGTCTACTATAACTACGGCCACTTGTCCGCAGATGAAACCAATTCATAACCATAATATTCACAAAGCTATAAGATTGGATGGATACATATTAACAGTTACACAAAAACCTGTACATCATAGAATTGTAATTAAATTTAAAACTTCATCACGATGGCCACGTTTTCGATTTTGGTATAATGAGAAATTAGAAGGAGAAATCTTCGAAAGATACCTTGCTTTTCAGAAGAAGTGAGGGTTATGTGAGATTCTTACTCACTAAAATCTCCGTCGGTGGTCTGCATCAGTGCATACGGAGAGGCTCCGGGATCTCCTATAGAATGCATCAGTGCCCCTCTACACTTTGTGTCAACACGTCTCTGAAGAGGAGCCTAAATTTCTTAAGCACCATCGCTGAGCGATACGCTGTCCCAAGCAGGCTCGCTTTTTAAGCGATTAGGGTCCCCGACTTCAAGGCCCTCGAGACTCCTAGACATTTGTAGTCGCCTTCTACGACAGACAGGTCTTATCTTAGTCCTATTCTTACTAGCCCGAGATTACATGGCTTAGAAGCAGTACCCACTAATAAATCTCTATTGAGGAGACCATCTGTGTAGGTACGCCACCGCAACTCCTACTGCAGCCGACAAATAGTAATGTGTAAACATTACTGTCTTCCCGTTTGAAGGCCGCTATAGCTACTGTAATTACCAAGGTAACGAGACCTAAAAAAATTACGGCCTCAATTAGGATAATGGTATCGTCCTGTCTAGCGACACGTTATAAGGAGATCAGATCCCGTCGGATGAACGTTTCTTCTGTCTCGTCTCTTAGTCGTATAAAAACAAAATTGGAGCAGCCAAGAGTTATCACCTCTTCAGATTCATTTGTAGAAGTCTAAGCAGTGTTTTGGAATTTGAATGTCTATTCTACACAGTTCTTCGCTCTTCATATTCCTTTCTGCCAAACTAATTTTCTTTACCATTTCTTCACTCCTCGATCAGTAAGACTGTGGTATGAGCTTCTACCTAATGTACGGGCAGTTCGCAGTAAAGCTTTTTTTTTTCGGGGGGAAATTTTGGAAAAGATACTCTGCCTTCTGGGGGGAAGTCAGAGTTATGTGGAGATTTTTACCCACTAAAATCCCCTCGGTGGTTATCTTCGGCGTTTGGCGAAGTCACGGGATTTTCGTTCGGAACACAACCACGGCCTCGCTAACGCTATTCTGGGATAGCTCGTCCCGGGGTCTGCTTATACAGATACCACCAGCCTCGTGAGTATTACTTCAACGACCGGAAACCACGTCCAGCCATTGTCCTCCTCAGGGTCGATTAGAAGACGATGAGAACCCCTATCCTGAACGCTAACAACCCCAAAGGCTCCATTATGGTAGGGGAGCACCATTCACCGGTGCGACGTGTTGACGCACGGTAGTGCCACGACGGTTTCTTCTCCGAGCGGGATCTGGCTTCTCTCTATCCCGCTCGGCAGCCTCCTTTTGTACCATTACAGTTTCGCAAAAGGAGGCTACGGCCGTCCATGCAACGTCTCCTCCCAGCATCGCCGAGACGATTGCTGGCAAGGAGAGGTTCGCAGTAAAGCCTACAATAACCGAATGTTGTGGGAACACTACATGTCTCAGTGAAACGTCCCTTTACTCTTTCATTTCCTCATCTCATATCAGCATCATCAGCCGATAGACGTCTATTGCTGGACATAGGCTTCCCTCATAGATCTCCGCATCGAAAAGTTTATTGAGAGGGATTAGGCCTTAGCCCAGTGCGGGTTTGTGGGACGCGCAGCCTCGTTTGTTGATTAGTTGAGTGCACCACGAGCAGGAGAGGTTGACTGGGATCTCTTGAGTAGTTGTGCGGGAACACTTACACTTCTTACTAGCTATAATATTTACCTACATTTTTACACTTACACGACACTGCACTCATACTTTTGCTCTCTGCTCAATACTAAGGTAGACTGGGGGAGAATGCCATTTGGAATTGAGTCCGCGTTTTTGTAAATTTTTTTTGTGTGTGAAAATAAATTTTTATATAGATAAATAGTTTGAGCCAATGGGACTGACGTATCCATAAGTGATAAAAACCCTCCGAAAAGAAATATATATATATTAGTAGTAAGTAGCTCGCTGGCCTAACGGTTAGAGCGTGCGGCTTTCATTCCGAAGGTCGCGGGTTCGAATCTCGGCATGTACCGATGACTTAATATTTAAGTTACGTACATTTGTGAACTTTAGTGGTAGTATAATAAAGTGGCAACAGGCTCGCCCCCCTGTTACATGGGACCTAATCTGATCACATCTGGCGAAAATTGGGTGTTTATTCACCTCTGCCTACCCCTATATATGCGTGACAATATAAAAAAAAATATATTAGTAAACTAAATTATTTACAAACATGTATACATGTATGTAACTAATGTTGAATAGCGGTGTGTTGCCATTATTATACAACGCTACGGGACGAGCGGGACGTTCACCCGATGATAAGTGATACGGCCCGCCCACAACAACGTGGCGCTAGTTAGGACGATACATATTGTGATCCTTGCATTGAGATATAAGATATTTTATAAATTAATTGTTACTTTAAACTTTTACTCTGAACTCAAAACGTAATACAACAACAATAAGCTCGCACGTGTTACAACAAAAGAGTCGAATTAAGTTACGAGCCTCTACAGTTTCATACTTCATGGTACTTGGTTTTATTAAGAATGTATTTTTTTCTAATTTATTAAATTTTTATGTACTTTCTTATACGTTATCGGATAGGTATTGAAGTGAGGTACTTATTTATGAGCTTTATACGTATTTTTTATAAATAAAATTTTATTCTAACATTAAATAAAAATGTAAGTATGACGACTTATTTTTTACTGTCGCGACTTTAAAAGAACCTTATAAGTTTTAACCTCGAAGTGATGATTAATAATGTAATTCAATAATATAGTAATTAAATAATAATTAATAAATTACAATTTGTGAAGAAATAAAATCATCGAACTTTTTCCTAGAAAATCAGGAATTTTTTGAAAAATATTAAAAAAAAATTAACTCTAGAACCATTGTTTTTTTATGGGGTGTTCCATACATACACAGATAGCATACAAGCTATACTTCAGTCCTGATAGATCTTATACACCTATTACCTTTCACCCTGTATAAGAAAGAGAAAGGGGATTCATAGGACTTGGGTTTAAACTTTTGCCTTCCGCGTTAAAAATCTAAATTTGTATGAAAATGTCAAATGTTTTTTTTTTAATGTATTCAATTTAACATTAAGTCTCATGAATCAATATCGTTCAGTCTATATTAAATAAACAATAACCCAACTATTGTTCCGGCAGTGTTTACAATAATACGAGGAGCGTGTACGAAATATTTGAGTCACTCGGGTTCCGGTGTACGGCGGTGCGGCGGGGCGGCGGTGCGGCGGTGCGGCGGTACGGCGGTGCGGCGGTACGGCGGGCGCACGCTCGCCTATTGAACACTTTGTTACATAGCACTATGTTAAATAGCATCTGTTCGATTTCAATGTAACAATACTATTGTTATAAAACGTACGCGTGGTAAAGTTATCAAAACTGTTGCGTTAATTGAAACACAGCTTCGTTTATATTTAATGTGTTACAATTGTGTTACAATTGAAGACGGTCGGAAATATTCCGATTGACCGAAATAGTAATACTTGTTACATTATACATAAGTACCAGCTGTTACCCGCCCGCTTTGCTGGCCGTAACGTCCCCGGAACTCGATTTGGGGAAGGAATTTTGTAGCATCCGTTCTTAGCTCATCTGTACTCAGCAAAAGGAACATTTCTACCAAATTTCAAGTCACCGAGCCTTTAGATGATTATCAGCCGTTGCCGTTCATTGCTGGACATAGGCCTCTCCCAAACATCTCCACATACAGTCAGCATGACCTCCGGTACCGCTAGGTATTAGGGGTTATCGTATGGAGACATTTGGGCTCTATCTCGCTGACCCAACGCGAGTTGGCGGGAGCCAGAGCCTCGTCTGTTGATTAGCAGGTTGCACGACGAGCAGTTGACTTTGACTTGAGCCCTAAGTTTTGCGGGACCCCTTACGCCTCTTTAGCTCCAGAGATATCGTGATGAGTCTATACATAGTTGGAAATCTCTTATATGTAAAGAAGATAACGGAAGCCGTGATAGCTCAGTTTATAAACCGGAACTTGTCGCTACACGTCCCAGAGCTTGAGCTTCCTTTGTAAAAATTATCGAGAGGAAACCGACATATTCTTAGAACCAATAGCTTTCAAGTATGTAACATCAACTCGCGCTTGGCCAAAGTGGTGAATATATATACCTGGTTCTCTCCGAGGAGAGGCCTTAATTCCCAATAGTTAGATTATATATAATCTGTGAGCATCAATATGTAACTACATAACAAACGAAATTATAAAGATTTAAAAATTTTTTACTATTGAAAAAAATGTGGCCAGCACTAATGATTGTATAATAAATAATGTTGGCAACATTGTGTGGAAACGTTCCGTTACACTGTAAATCTAGATACCTGGAAGATTTATGATGCATCATAATTATAATACATACATAAATTGTAGTCAGCCATAATATTTGTTTAGTAAATATTCTTAACGTTTAAGTTTTATATCTAATGCTTGATAAAATAGTATAAAGTATGTAAACCGGAAAGATTTTATTTCTTGTTGGGAGGGTTAACAAACAAATAAGTAGTTTACATCATGATCAGTGATACCGTTGATAAAGGTTTCCAGCGAGAGCAATCCTCATAACTTGTTCAAGTTCCTTATTAATATTTGTGCAGGGTTGTGCCCCATGATCGCGCGCCAAAATGATGCACATGTGGATGTGGTTCGGGTACGACGTCGGCGACTTCCTATTTCCTGGCCTGGAAGTCAGCTCGCGTTGGGCCTTTGCCCTCACTTGGATCGTACTGTTCTTCGTAGCATTTCTCTTTGAGGGCTCTAAGGTATGATCTAACTTGGCTATTATCTAAGTTGTAGCAAGTGATGAGCGAAAAATATCACAAGAATTATTATGTAAATATAGGAGTTTATATATCTATTTTTATTTTAGGTATATTTGGCAAACGTACAGCGTGAGGCTCACAAGAAGTTGTATCCGTATAGATCAGATGAGAGGAGGAACTTGTTATGTGAACGGTGAGTTTTTGTATTGATATTAAAAAATTTAACATAGTGCCAATCACTAAAACATCGTCATTATTTGTCGGCCATTGCCCACTGCTAAACATATACCTCCACCAAAGAGATCCCACATTCCATTTTGATCTTGTGTCCACGACTCCATTTATCAATTTTCATTTGTGAAAACAGATTTACTCAATTGTCTAAATTCCTATTTCCTGAACCGTAATAATCGTTTTTCCTCCCAAAAAATTTATCTTTTTAAATGAAACCTTCCGGTGATCGGCTCGTATATTTGTTTTTAAACTTTAACACAAAATTATTACATAATGTACAAACTTTAACCATAGACACAAACTAATTTTTAAATATATAATGATCATGTGCACGACCCGCTAATACTTTTCCTCTATTGAATAGTTTATGGTTTAATTTAGAAATTTAAATGTAGGTAAGAAATAATTCAGCAGAAATGAACGTCCATCGGCTGATGATGATGATGAAGAAATAATGTATAAACGTATATCGGAAATATTGTAAGGTGAAAAAATTTGTAGTAATATCGCGGATACACATACATGTATATATGTACGAGTGGCCATTCATTCGCGCAGTAAGCAGCCCACCACTCGAAATAGAACTGTCCATTGTACTGCAGCATTTTCTCAGGGTTATAGTCAATATTTATTATACTGTCAATCGTCTGGTGGGGACGAACTTTGGTTTGTGGTCATTGTTTTTTAGACTTTCTTACACGAAAGCAATATGCATTGTTTTAAAGAACCATGCTACAGCTGCCAACGGCTCCTCTTCAGAACCGGGATCCTTGTTTCCACGCTAGCTTCCCGAGCATGCCTAGTGTGCTATCGCAGTCATATTCTGAATAGTTTTTATATCATCACTGTATTTTATTTGTTAATATATAAGCCTGCAAGCTTTCTTCATCATCATCGCCCTTACTGCCTCTAGACATGTGAAACTGAGAACTATTTTTAATCTGTGGTCGATAAGAAATAACCGCAGATTTTAGTAATTTGATTAATCCTATTGTTATTTAAAACTTATATTTCATCATCAGCCGATAGACGTCCACTGTCGGACATAGACCTCCTTAAGATTTACACATTCAGTCAGCATGGCGTCTGGTACAGCTGGACACCAGTGGGTGCCTTATGTAGGGGTTCATGTGAGGGCATTTGAGCTATTCCCTACCGCACTGGCCCAATGCGGTTCGGTGGGAGCCAGAGCCTGGTTTGTTGATTAGTAGGGTGCACCACGAGCAGATGAAGTTGGCTTGGATCCTGCGAGTTATTGTGTGGACCTCTTGAATACTTGTCTTATTATTCTATAATGTCAACAATATAAATCTATTATATATTATTCTCTCTAAATATATATGCGTTCGGGAGGCTACGCAGGATTATGCTCATCCCAACTACAGCAGTAAGTCTAAAGACTAAGGTCTTTCATTCGTGCGTGGTGCCAGTAATGCCTCATGGCACCGAGTTGTGGCCGCGTACAGTGGGTTTTAGGAAAACGCTTCAAGTCGCACACAAAACAATCGAAAGGGATATGCTCAGGGCTTATCTGTGTGATCGAATCAGAAATCAGGAAATCCGCAGGAGAACTAAGGTCACCGACATAATACAAAAGATTGCTAGCCTCAAGTGACAATGGGTAAAACACATCGCTCGATGGACTGACAGCCGATGGGACACCAAAGTCCTGAAATAGCAATCGCGTACCGGAAGACGGTGTTGGCAGGGCCTCCATAAAATTGTCCGACGATGTAGTAAACGTTGAGGGAAGCAACTGAATGCGGGCAGCATAAGATCGATCGATGTGAAGATCTTTGGCGGAGGCCTGTGTCCAGCAGTGGATGTATTTCGGTTGATAATGATGATGATGATGAATCCAAATATGCAGTGTAAAAACACATTTATTATAAAGAAAATATAATGAACGCTGTCATTCGGAATGAATGAATTAAGGTTATGAAATATTCATAGATATTTATATATTAATTACTAATCAATACGATTTGTTTATTTAATTAATAATATTAAAATCTGGATAACATTAAACATGAATACTGTCACTCGTGTGGAGATTGTTAAGTTGTACTGATGAAGTAAGTGTGATCATAATAAACAATCCCTTGATAATATACATTGTTGGCATTGTCTACTCTTTGTTCATCAGTTATCACGATCGCATTGCGTATATGTAAATAAATAAATATAGTTAATTGTCTGTCTGTTTATAATACACTAATAGAGCAAACAAAGGGACTACGTCCCGATCCCACCAGTTTGAATCGACGTCTTCGCAACGTACTTCCGCTCCACATCGATGCTTAGGGTCGGTCCTATAGGCACGTCACACCTACCAATGACATCAAGACACCACTCGCGGATTCACCACACTTCGGATGCGCCGCTTCCGCCGCTGGTCGAGGCGCCCGTCAGGCACGGCTGCCCATGTGGTCCTCATCGACCTCGGCCCCCGACGCAGGCAAAGGTGATCCGAGAACGGGCTCGATCCCTCCTCCGAAGACCACAGTCATTGCCGCTATCCACGCGCACCGCGCACGTCTTAAATTCGTATTTATCTATGTATATATCTTCTCCTCAACCTTTCCGCATTCAATATTTTCTCGCTTTTCTGCCCTCCGTCCCCCCCTTTTTACTTACAACTTTATCTACATATATCTATATATTTAGCTTTTGTGTTTCGGTGCCACGGATACCAGATCCTCGTGCCCTGATGAAGCTGCAATAGTTATCAATAAAACTTGCGGCGCGAACTTCATCATTATATAAAATGTTTAAAATAAAACTTTTCACACATTTACTATGATTACTTTCCTTCCATATATCAAATAGTAATTATTTAACATAGTAATTAGTGATACTATTTAAAATTCAACATATCGCAACCAGTGAAAGCTGTTCACCTATTGGAAAGTGTATGGTTTAAAAGAAAAGAATGTATATTAAAAGTGACACTTCTGGTGGCCAACAACCGACTACGAGCCGCCGCCGGATCCGAAGATCAAGAAGCGCAGACCACGCTACGCGCTAATCCCAACATCCTCAGGGGTCATGCACATCAGGCACATCTCCACCGTGACCATAGGTTCTACAGCAACACACGGAGTACTTGAAGTACACCTGCAATCAGATACGGTTATCACCGTCCGGAGTTTCCGCTACAGGCGACTGTGGTCGGAAAACGGACCCGCGCCTATGTTCGACACCAGAAATAAAAAAAATCCAGAGACGCAATCGAATAACCACAATCCGAATAGTACACTATTTTAAAAACAGGATGTAGAGTCGTATCCATGGACCCAGTATCAGATGAGCTGTGAGAGTCCAAATGACTACTAAGCCAACTTTAGAGAATAGAGGTAAAAGTGACTCTCAAGTATAATAGAAAATAATAAAATAGGCAAAAGTAATTTGGGTACGACAGCACCTATTTCTACTGCTTAGGAGCACTGTAAATACGGTGTTCCGGTTTCAAGGTCGTGGTAGCTAGTGAAATTTAATAACTTGTATCACAGAGCACAATGTGCTGCTAATTGTAACGCTCAATATTGTTGTGGGCGTATCACTTACTATAAAGTGTGTGTCGCTCGTGCTCGCTATGACGAAAAAAAATTATCATATATTATTTGATACTTGATGAATAGAAAAGTATTGATTCGGAACTGTGACCTTGTACATCAGGATTTCGCTGGGAATGGTTCTAGGTGCAACGGCCCCTAAGAAACTTATAGCAAGCACTTATTTCTCGTGAGGTCACCGAAACTTTCACCAGAGCCGCAAACATTTCAATGTTAGGTCTCTGTTGCCGTAGACATTTCTGGTACCATCGCGGTGCCTATAGCAGCCGATAAACAGTACTAGGCAGACACACTATGTTCTGATTTGAAGGATATATATATGTGCAGGTGTATCGCTTATCATTAGGTGAACGCTCCCTCGGCTCTTCTTCTTCTTCTTAGCATTTGTCCCGTCTTAAGACAGGGTCTGCTTTCTTACTTCTCTCACTCCACTTCGCTCTATTTGGAACATCACTTTCTTTGAGATCGCAGCTTATATAATTTGTTGCGGCATTTGAATAAGTTTGCGAGCTGTTTTGTTCTTCCTGATAGTGTTCCTACATTCAATGTTGCGAATCGGACCTTCTTGGTGTTTTTTGGGACTAGCTTCTTTAGTCGGAACCGTCCTTGATCCAATAGCCCTAGTGAACTTGTCGCAGAGGTAGGGCGATGCGTCTGCGCGCCGTTTTGTGGCGAAGCTCTATCTGTACTACGATATCCACATTGCAACCTTTTCATCATTTCTAAAGCTTTGACAGTTTTGGTTTTATTAGTCTAGTGCCGATTGTCATCTGACGCACTAAAACCTGCTCTTTTATGTTTTATATTTTTTTTTTTTTTTTTATATAGTCACGCCTTTTTCCCAGTAGGGGTAGGCAGAGGTGAATAAACTACCCACATTTCGCCAGATGTGGTCAGATTAGATCCCATGTAACAGGGGGCGAGCCTGTTGCCACTTTATTGGGACCACCACACACACACACACAAAGATGATATCAGTGTGCGGGTTTCCTCACGATGTTTTCCTTCACCGTTTTTGTATCTCGCTGTTGTAACTAAAGTTCACAAATGTACATAACTTAAATATTAAGTCATCGGTACATGCCGAGGTTTGAACCCGCGACCTTCGGAATGAAAGCCGCACGCTCTAACCATTAGGCCAGCGAGCTACTATGATGCAGGAAAAAACCGCGAATCTATGGCGTTCATTCGTCGATGTAAGGTATTTAGTCTTACATAAAGCGGGTTCAGGTTATACCGCTTGATATTCGGTCGTACCGCGTGATCTGTGCTTATCATATTTAAAAATCGATGCGGCGACACCTTTTCACACTTAATCTCAAACTACCCACGCATGCCACTCTGCAGTATAGTTGCAATCATATTTAAACGATCGGCACTCTTCAAATTATTCTTGTTGCCATACATATTCAAGAGTTTAAACAATTTTAATACAGTAAAAGTTTTTCATCAGTACCAGCATATTTGTTTTATTACGTAGGGTAGTTGCAGGCGACACGATCCGTAACACCAACAAACAGTTCTTCTCACTGTGATAGTAATCCTCAGTCGAAATATAACTATCATATTATATATAAGTATAGTTACTCAATAAAATCTATCCCTCGGCTCTTCGCTTAAATTAATAAAAAAACTGCTAATTTTTTTAAATACTCAATCAAAGATTCTTCTAACATCTACTCGAGTCAGTTGATTATTATATAATTGGTGACTCAGTTTTTTTTTTGTTACCAAATCGCAACAAATCTACAAGAGAATACTATTATATGTTAAACAATTTATTTAAAAAAAAAATGGGAGAAATATTTAAACGTTAATATTCCTGTGATACGAAAACGATATAGTGACTGGGATATTCTATATATGGCTATAAATTTATAATAATAATAGTCTTTAACAAAAAACTTATATCTCTCATATTGATGTAGATAACATTTTCGTTCCTGTATTATATATTAGACAAAGAAATCGATTACAAAAAAAAAAAATCTAAAATATTCAATAAATCAATAAAGAAGTTTTGAAAACGGAGCGTACGCTTGCGAGAGACTAGTGAACTGTGTGTATTATGCACGGTATGTACATGTGTGGGTGTGCGAGCGAGACAGCGAATACGTGAGTGACGTTTGTATGAGACTATGCGTTATTAAGTACGTGTGCGAGCGACACGGCGGATTCGCGTGATGTAAGTACTGCTGTGTGTATATAGGCTATTGCATGTGCGAGTGAGAGAGCAAATACATAGGCGCGTGGTCGCAACCGAAACAGCAAATTAGAAAGCAAAGGATAAGAATATGATAATTAACATTTTTCCTATTTACACTATATTTAAAATAAATACACGACTACATACCATTTGTAAATAATTGTTATATACAAAAATTTGATTAATTTGTAAGCCAGTGCCGGTGCTTAATTTTTAATTGATGTATAAATTATGTGATAAAATAAATGAGGTTATGAACTCAATTGTAATTACGCGTCGTTTTGTTCCTTATTTGCATGGTGTTTTTTTTATGGAAGAAACTCAACGCAATAACGAGAAAGATTGTTTGAAAATTTCTATCGAAGCTGTATTTCTATTTAGAATCGATGCAATATTTTATATTACAGTGTTAACTACCATCAGCTCTTGTCCGCAGTTCTGTTCGCGTCGCGCAATTTTGTTTCTCAAATAATCGTGGCTCGTATGGTTTTATCTTTATACACTATATATAGTTTATAGAACTATTATTAATTAGTTATTTAGATATAAACGTATTAATTAAACTTTAGTAAATTTGTATTGAATTCTAATTGTAGTGGTAACAAAATAAATAATACATTAATAGTAGATTTAATCATCATCAGCACATACACGCCATAGGCTTACATAGATTTCATTTTTTTTTTTTAAATTTAGACTCTTATTAAGTTAATGGAATAGTAATTTTATTTTTAACGGATGTAAGTTGATTGCTTTGTAGATTGTATGCCGGAAATTGCAATTACCATTTTTATTACATACTGTAAATTAAATTCAGACTCTTTATTACATATTATTATATGTACTATTCCTATATACTTCATCTTCTATATAAAGGTTTCTGGAGTTCTTTTAAATTACCTATTTAGCGCTGCGGCTAAACGCTGGTTTTGGACTGGTAATACGAAGGTTTCCGATACGATTCCGGACCAAGTTATATATTTGGATAGCAGCAGGGTTTTTCACGAATCCCTTAGTGTAAAGTTGTGTTGATAATGGTCGGGCTGATAATGGAAGCCAAAGCATATAGAACGAGCACACTCTACGATCCTCGGCTTCATCGTTGTTCAATACAATAACTTTCCTTTTGTCTGGTAAGTCAAGGTGTTGTAATGATGCAGGGAACAGGGTGGCGCTATGGAGCCGACAACCAGCCGCAACGCCAGCACCGGGCAGGTCAGCCGCTGGGCTTCGCTGCGGGTGCGGTGCGTGTCATCGAATCTCTGATAAAAATGAAACGGAAGGCATTGTTCACCAACTACCACTGTTACACTGGTGATGGGTCAGGAAACATTGCCGTGTTCCAGTTTGAAGGGCGTTGTAGCTAGTGTCTTGAGACGAAGAGCACAGTGTGTTGTAGTATATATCTTACTAACTAGCGCCACGTTATGTGCAGGCGTATCACTTACCATCAGATGAATAAAAAAAAATTGCCTAACCATAAACAGTACGGATTCCAAAGTCCAAGATGGACTTTAGTGATTTAATTTGAAGAATAAATATTGAATGAAAATAAATCTATAGAATATCTTTGATACTAAAAACACTTAAAAATTAAATAGTCCTGACAATTTTGAAGTCGGCTATCAATCCAAAAAAAAAAACTTGCTTCAACAGTTTCCTCACTTGATACCTTAAAATTCTAGCACCTTCTTCAGTTTCTAGATAAGAAAGAAGCTGTCCTCATTACCTTTGAGCTTCATATTAATGTAGTCTTTCGGCAGCATGGCGGTGACGATGCACCAGTCGGTGGTGTTCCTGCTGCACAACGTGGTCGGCTACCTGCTGATGTTGGCCGTCATGATCTACAACGTGCACCTGCTACTCGCCGTTGTATTCGGAATGATGCTCGGTCAGTTACCAAGTTACAAATTAAAGTGGTAGTCTGGGTAGTTACCACCGCGGCGCCTATTGCAGCCGACAAACAGTACTATGCAGAGATTACTGTGATCCGGTTTGAAGAGCGCGGTAACTAGTGTAATTACTGGCGTAACGAGACTCAATATCTTACATCGAGCGCAATGTGGTGCTGTTATCATCCTAACCGGCGCCGCGTTGTTATGAACCGCGTACACCGTCACAATCATTTGTGAAGGTGATCAGAGGACGACCCTGCATCCTCCTCCGCACTATAGGCATTTTCAGTTTTTAAATATATATTTATCTATGTATCTATTAGTTTGTATTCCCTTCTCTTTCCTTCTTCATCGACCTCATCAACCCTTTCTCGGCCAATATGATCACGGCGCAAACTTCATCGAAAAAAAAACATTATAGGCAGGTGGACCATTCAACAATGCATCATCTATATCAATCTCCATAATTTTACCCCTTCACTTCCAGGTTACTTCCTTTTCGGTACCAAGCTGACCCGCCTGCAGATGCAGTGCTTCAGGACCCGGCGCGTGGTCATCTGCACGCCGGAGTGCGACGACACGGGTGAGTAATGGTGATAGGTGATAATGTAAGGCACCAAGTGGTCCGAATGGTCTTCTTCGCCGTCGAGTTGGACCTGTGCTTTTTAAAGTACATCACTAGCCCCGGCGAGGGTTCGTAAGACACGAGCTCTTACTTCAGCGAGAGTCCTGACAGGAGGAATATGAAAACTTGTTTATGCTTTGTGGTGGTGACAAAGAAACTTTCAGCGTTTATAAATACCAAGCAGTCAGAACCCAGGGTTTACTCCACTCATTGAGTTTGTTGTATCATTTGCAGCTACGTTGCCCTTATCAATGAGTTTACAGTTCAATGAACTCTGCAGCCAGTGACTGCTGGTTGATATAAACATGAATAATAATAATGTAAAAGTCTTAAACTAGGAGATACGAGATTTTTTTCTCATGTACCACTTTTCAAACTTAACTAGTTCCACTGGACGGCCTGCTACATTTTTACCATATTCCCAAAACTCGACAAAAATGTGAGGGTTAGAGCCAATGTCCGTTGTCGAGTTGCCCGTGGATCCCGAGGGATCGTTATAAAGTCTTCACTTTAAACATGGAGGGTTAAAGAACTCTGGCTTGGTTCCAGAGATATATCACGTTTGCTCAGTGGTAGAATGTATTTGTTTTTTTTTTTTTATTCGACGAAGCGACGAGCCGATTTGGACTTTCACCTGATGTTAAGTGACACGTCTGTTCATAAGAACGTGTTAGGCTATATACATTGCACCATATTGCGCTAGTCGCCTTGCGACGTAAGATTTTAGGTTTCTTTGCCCTAGTAATCTAACTAGCTACAGCGCCTTTCAAATCGGATTACGGTACCGTTTGTCGGCTGCAGTGGTACCTGGACGGTCTCAGACAACTGAGACCTGCGATCAGAGTTACTGCTTTCCTCATATTGTAAATCTACCGCAGTAACAGCATCTCTGTGTTCCAGCTGTTAGAATATGAGAGCCAGTGTACTCTAGAAGATGACACTTCTCTACTACATGTCCTCATTGTCAGTAAACACCATGTGACGATCGCATGACCTTGTCAGCCCGTTGCAGATAATGCGAAGGCGTGTTTGCGTTTGCGTCAACGATACCAGCACAGGTCCCCCGCACAGTCCGTTACTAACATACCCCTCCCCTCGCAAGAGCGATGCAAGCGCGAGAAGTGCAGCTGGGAGGTGTGCGAGGGCAAGCTGTGCAAGGAGCTGGACGCGCTGGAGCTGCAGCACACGGTCGCCGCGGTGGCGGTGGAGCCGCGCTCGCACAAGTACCGGCGCCGGCACCGCTACAGCCGCTAGTACCCCGCACCACCCACACCGCCATCACCACCATCACCATTACTCCTCTAGCTTCATTTACTTCCGTTTTATTTAGTTGGATTTCGTTAGTTGTAATTTTTTTTTATTATTTAACGTTTTTTTTATGTCGTTGATACATTAAATTTGTTTATAGTTTCAAAATAATAATAGATTTTATCATTTAACAAGTTTTAAACACAAACACTTTTTTTTTATAAGTTGAAATTAGTGCTGCTGCTCCTCATGACGATTTGAGTTCAGCCAGGACTCCAGTCCTCCCCCAGGCTCTGCTTAGCTTCAGTCATTCAAAGCAAAGCTTAATATAAATACAATGAAATTTAGTATATATTAAATTTTTATTTATGCGTAATCCATCCTCTTGATACTGATGATGTAGGCTCTTGGAAGCCACAGCGACTCTTACAGCTCACCTGATACTGGGCTCGTGGACCCGGATCCATCCGTCAACTTCAAGTGGAATATCTCCGTAGATAATTTGACAATTTTTTTTTCTCTTAACTTTTGCAGCAGCTTTGTTTGTAGAACAACGATACGACGCACAAATAAATTCTTTACCGTCGGAAGACACCCGCAGCCAGTCAACTGACGGTCCTTTTTTTTTTCTTATTACATTTTCTTTAGCTTCCGTATTTAGACAGTGTTACCAGTAAATAAAATTTAGTGGGTAGCAACAATAGAGATATTTAGAGCGATATAAATAATAGTAGTGTATTTAAAATAAATTCTCATTGTTCCAGCTGATACCACGACGCCGCCACTACTGAACACTTCGACGGACTCGGAGGCTGATTTCTTCATCTGCCGCACGCGCACCTGCATACAGCCCTCCCACTACTTCCCGGCGAGCACCTCGCGCGAATCCACCAACGATCTGGCGAACGCGACTTGCTACTACGGCGCTAAAAAGTGCCCCTCCAAAGTCGCCAGGGCGAAGAAGGTGCAAGCGATCGCGCAAACCCACTGCCATCACACGGAGAGTGAAAAGGAAGACAGCCCGAGCGTGGAAGACGTTCAGCTTCTTCGAACCGAGCGGCATGGCTGTTGCAAAAAGAAGCAGGAGCCGCCGCCCGATGACAGCAAGTGTTGTAAATCAAGTCCCGAGTCCGTTGTCACGGTTCACGAGCCGAGCCGCTCGTGCTGCAAACTGGACAGCCAAGACAGAGTCGAGCCTAAATTAAGAGAGGACAGTCCACAAATAACGTGCTGCCATAACGCGACGGCCGCCACTACCGACAGCCAAGAGCAGATAATGAACCAATGACGCGGTAGACTGGCGCCGAAGCTCAATGCTAGACAATAATTATATAAAATGGCTGCCAAAGGGGATTTTTTAAAACATGACCTAATATTTTTTTATGTGACGCATATATAAAAGAGTGTGCCTTCCTTGGAAAATTATTTAAACATAAATATATTTTTAAAATGGCAACATAATATTAATAAATTGTTTATGGCATAATCTATGAAAAGAATAATATGAATTACAATTTGACATGTTGTGTATATTTATGTTGATTGTTTTTAATTTATCATTTAGTTTATTTTTATATTTTTTTAAAGGACCTCCCTTCCGAAGCTGAGTCACTTTAGGAGGGGAATTTATTTAAATACTAGAATGGACATATCAGTTTATAAATATTTTTTATAATTTAATTGAGCTTAGATGTTGCGTATTTTAAAAAAGAATGTATTTTTATTTTGCTCAACTTTTAATAGAATAACGGATGACGTAATTTTATTGACATTATTATTTTTTTAATTATTCGCGTGTTATATACGCTAAATAATAATTTATTATAATGAATAGAC
The DNA here is from genome assembly GCA_033220335.2 of Troides aeacus. NCBI lineage: Eukaryota > Metazoa > Arthropoda > Insecta > Lepidoptera > Papilionidae > Troides > Troides aeacus. The sequence continues at coordinate 1,370,310 of CM067272.1, read as the reverse complement.
GGCGGGGTTGTTAGGGCTCCATGCGGTCTTATAGAGACTAGTATAATTTTATTTAGTTTGCTTTTATTTAGTGTCGCCATGTGCCAAAAATGTCTTGCTTTTCAGTAGTTGTTATTGCAATAAATGTATTGTTTGTTTTCATGAGAGACTTTTCATGTTGCATTGTCATATCACTATCATTAAATCTGTAGTTGACTTATAAATAAAGGTTTTTTCCATAAAAAAAATAGTAACTTAACATGTTTTATTAAATAAAAATTCTCCATTGCAATGATTTATGCAAATTAATAAAATTTTAATTATTTTTATTACTTTACTGCTCGTATGTCACTGTTGCTCAGCCATGTAATCTCGGGTTAGTAAGAATAGGACTAAGGTAAGCCCTGCCTGTCGTAGAAGGCGACTAAAAGGGTCTAGGAGTCTCGCGGGCCTTGAGACGCACTTATCGCTTAACAAACGAATCTGCGTAGGACAGCGCGTGGCTTAGCGAAGGTGCTTAGAAGAGTTAGGCTTCTCTTCAGAGACGTGTTGACACAAAGTGTGGAGGGGCACTGGTGCATTCTGTAAAAGATCTCGGAGCCTCTCCGGATGCACTGATGTAGATTACCGAGTAGGTTTTGGTGAGTAAAAATGTTACATCGCCCCAAAAAAAAGTCTCTGTTGCCGGAAACCGACAAACAGTATTACAAGAAAATATATCTGTTCTGGTAAGAAGGGCGTTGTAGCTAAGAGATAAAATAGCGGTAACAAGACTTCTTAAGGCGACAAGCATAATGAAGTGCGGAGGCCGTATTCATTGTAGGTCCCAGGAAGCCGTTGTATACGGACAGCATAGGACCAGTCGATGTGGGGATCTTTGGGAGCCTATGTCCAGCGGTGAACGTCTAACGGCCGAAGACAATGATGTAAAAATAATACAAATAAAGTAATTAATAATCTTTATTTATAATAGAACGTTTAAATTAATAATGTTAAAATGATACGTTAACATCTAACTTACGTCTAATTGTTTTGTTACAAATAAATCACATGGCGGGGGCGCGGCGTCAACCCCCGCGTACCAACCACCCCCACTCTACGCGCGTCTCGCTCGAGATTCACGAGATATACAGTAATAAACAAGAACTTATCACAATTGAACTTACTTGTCTATAGCCATATTTATTTATGACACACAGATTATAAAGTAGACTGACAGATAAAAAATAGTCCGGCTTTCTCAGGTATACTATCGAAGTCCTTTAAGCCAGTATAAATTATACTAATAACAATGAAGTTACAACAATAAATCATACATAATCTTTAATTAACAATGTCTACACAAAATATACATAAAAAAACGTTTATTAATAATACATATCTCATAAACAATGTATTTATAAAAATTATATAAATACGTTACAAATTATACAAAAATAATAGACTAGTTTATGAATTTTCAACCCTTGAAATGTTTTAATTTATTTAAATAATTACTATTTGTTAAGTTTCTACCACTTAAAACTTTATCGGTGTTAGACATTGTTTGAAAGAAGAAAATAAAACATCTCAAACTACGGATGCCCACAGGTGGACATAAAAATAAACCCAATATTTATATGAGCGACAGAGAGCGCTTATTTAGTAATCTATTTATTTATTTATATCGCATTAAATATATTAACATTAACACAAAATGTAAATCCACTAAAAATCGCTTGCAATTGATTTATCAATTAGTAAATAACGTATTCAGATATTTACACAGACTAAATTCACTTAAATCTAACAATAAATAAATAATAATAAAAAAAAACTTAATGTTATACAATGTGTATCTGTATATGCACGTTCACAATACTTGCTGTATATATTGAAACTCCGACGCGCCCCCACCGCACCCCAGCTGCGAGGTCTCACAAACAATATTAAATAAATATGGCCGTTGTGAAAAAAAAAAAGAAACTATATAATTTCACTTTTACCCATTTCGAATATACATTTACTGAATATAATTATATTACTTAATTTACAACTAAAGCCCGTTACACACACATGCACATAACAACATAGAAGAAACGTTTATATATATATATATAACTCCGCCCGCGTTGGGCCAGTGTGCGGACATTACTGCATTGCATAATCTGTACGTATATGTATATATTTATGTCATTAAGGGACAAGACGAGCAGGATGTCCACCTGATGTTATGTGATACGCGCGCCCATAACAACGCAGCGTTAAATAAGATGGTATTCACAGCACTGCTTTGCGCTCGCCGCCTGAGACGTAGATGTTGAGTCTCGTTACCCCAGTAATTACATTAGCTACAGCGCCCTTCGAACCGGAACGCAGCAATATTCGCACAGTAAAGTTCGTCGCTGCGGTGGTACCTATAGACGGTCTGTGACAACAGAGACCTACCGCCATCTACACATACGTATATATATATTAAGAACATAATAATAACATATACAATGGGTGGTACGGGCTTGAACTTAAACTTAAATATCTAATGGTTAAACACAATTACTGGAATGAAATAAGAAAGTATTCAGACGAAAAGAAATTTTTAAAAAAAAAGGAAGACAAACTTGACAAAGAACACAAAGTAAAATTGATTGACAGCAAAACAAACTCCTCGATGTGTATACTTTCCAAATTTCATTCCTTTCCCTCCGCCTACCTCACAATGTTGCAGCGGCTCCGCACATGACTCCTGATGACTTTCAAATATAAATATGACAAAACTCCCTCCACTTACTATAAAGATCAATTAAGGGGTAGTGATAACAATTAAATACTTGACCTATAATATTAGATATAGAGAATGATGTGAGAACCAGCAGAAACACTCGCTGCTATTACAATGGAGCACAACAATGCTGTTATGTAGACAGATCTACAATATAAAAATATCAGCACAGACGGGTTCCAAAACAAATTATCATCATCATACAGCAATAGATGTAATAAGCAGGTCATATTGTTCGAACGACTGGCAGCCGGTGGTGCAGCAAGGTCTTTAAGTGACATGTAGACGTAAAACTGGCATGCCACTCATAATATAGAATGACTTTGATGACGGTTGAGTGAGACCACTGGATATAGGCAGTGCTGGACTTGCAGATCTTTGGAGGAGGCCCATGTCTAGTATGGATATTTATAGGCTGATGATGATGAATCAAACAACAGAAATGCAGTTGAAGAATTGAATCTGGGATCTCAGTGTTGTAAGACAATTGCTTAACTATGGAACAAGGTAATAATTCTGCTGGCAACATTTAACTGAAACAGATGAAATGGATGTATTTGGTGTTTTGTGTGGAATCCACCTGTGGGACTGCAAAGGTCGAAGGTGTTTAAAAAGAGAACGAAAATATAAATGTTCAACAATGTAACAATCACGATAATTAAGATAAGTGCTCCAGGTAACTGGTGAGACCGAGAAAAGTGGGAGATAGAGATATTATTGAGAAGTCCCCATTGCAGCGTGTGTGTGCCAGAGCCGCTTGAACATTTGCAAAGTTTAATTCTTATCTTCAGATCACAGACTGGTGCACTGGCTCCGTAAAAAAATAAAATGAAACAAATTACAACAAACCTTACCAGCTAGTCGTTAACGTTAAACATTACGAGTGCAAATTGTATCCAATGTAATACTTATTATTACTATCGATATATATATATACACACATACATATATATATTTATATATATAATATGTCTTCTCTCTAATTTATTAAATATCATCATTTAAAATTACAATCAACATATTTTTGAAGATTAAATATTACCATGACAAAGAATGTTGCCATATTTTACAATAAAAAAAACGATGACTGAACTGTTATACAGCAAGTACAGATTATCTACCATTACATCTAGTAAATCTAACTCCGCAAACTGGCAACACTTGTTGTCAAAATTGAATGATCAAACATTCTCGGTCGATCATTCAATTTTGGATTCCACACCGATTATACTGTACAACAGTTTTTTTTCTTCCTAGTCTATGGCATAAACAATTGTTTGTTTTAGTTATAAAAGAAAATGATCTAATAATTATTTTAATATTTCACAGTGATAACAGAATTTTTTTTGTGTTTTTAATGAATTTTTAAACGGCTGTACCGTTGAGGAGCCGTGAGAAAATCAAGTGTCAAAAAATGGCGACACTGGTGAGGCCATATCATACGTGTGATGTTAAAACAAACATCTGCAAGTGAGCTGGCTCAGTGTTCAGGCCATCAGCTCCCAGTACTGCGTGAGCCGCTCGCCGGTGGGCAGCGCCAGACCCTGAGGCCGCATGAAGTTCATCTCTATGGTTTTGAATCTCTTCTTCAGTTCAGCATCGAACATCTGCTGAAATATTGCTTTATGGAAATAATTATGATATTCGGAACACAACACTAATAATAAATAAGTCTGCGAAGACCATGGTATCAATATTAGGACCTTTATATTAGGGCTGAATCATTGAGGTGGAATTCCACTGTGTTGTTATCAATGTGAAGGAGTTGAATGAAGATTTATATTCAAAATGTACATAATAGTGTACTATAACGGTGACAGGGTAGCTTTACGGGAATCACCCGTCTTGCCGATTTCTCAATCATGTAATTCGATGGAAGACGTTTATCATCATCAGCCGATAGATGTCCACTGCTGAACATATGCTCCCCCAAAGACCTCCACATACAGTCAGCATGGCCTCCGGTACCACTGGGCACTAGAGGTTGTAGTATGTAGTTTCATCATATGTATTTGGATGACAATTCAAAAAGTGAAAATCCTCATCTGGATTCTGTTCATAAAAACCTTTATTAGTGCGATAAATTAGAATAGTTTTCTTTTATAATTTTGAAAATATAACTGCCATCCAACAACAATTATGTACTGATATAACTACTGATACTGATATATTAGATAGATAGATGTATTAAAAAGGTAAGTGCGCGTGCGCATACTGACCGCCGCGTCGGGTGGCACGAGCGCGTGCGCGGCGGCGCGCTGGTCAGCCGCAGCGAGCACGCCGGCGGCTGCGCGCGACACCGCGGGCGAGACGTGCCGGCGCAGCGCGCTCACCTCCCACAGCGAGGAGCCGAGCGCGCGCGACGCCACCGCGCTCGTCTCTTCCATCACATACGGATCGGTCGACACTAAATACACACAAAGGTAATATAGTACTTTTTCCTCCTGCCTTTTCCCACTTTTCACACTCTTCTTACACCGTCGTCTTTCACACAATCCATCCATACTTTCTTCGGTCTTCCTCTACCCTTATAAACATTACCATCAATAGTAATATAGTACAAACACTATTAATGAGTAATGTTCTCTTCAGGGTGTAACAGGACCCATACAACTCCCCAGACCCAAGTCAATTTCACCTGCTCATGGTGAACAGTGTGCAATAAACTAACTAGACTCTGGCTCCCACCAACCCGTATTAGGGCAGCATGGTGTGAAATGGCCTACATCAACCCCTAAAAACGTGGAGATCCTTGGGGTGGCCTATGTCCAGCAGTGCATGTCTATCGGCTGACAAAGGAACTATTTGCTCATTCTTTCTACTCACTGATAGCCGGTGTGTCTTCATAGCAGATCATGCGCTTGAGTGCAGGGTGTCTGAGCAGCAGGTTTGCAACTAACTGCAGCAGCGCAATAGCGTCCTCTGGAGACGCGACCAGAGCCAGTCGGGAGAGCCGTTTAGCGAAGGCTGCCACTAGACCTTCGGGGAGATGGCTGGAAGGATTTACGAAATTACTTCGGTAACACATATTTCATATTTAAAGAACTAACATAGTCAATAACAATGGTAGCTTACCAATTGGTATTACAATACACACATATATATCACACGGCATATGCAATTGGTATTGGTGATGGATAACTGCATATGCATCATGATGAGTATGAAGCAACATTGATAATAACTATTATTGTTTTGTTGATGACATGTTAAGTTATGCATATTATCAGGGTTGTGTTACATACTGTCGGTCTACAACCAGATGAACCAATTTTGTGTGAGTTACCTGTTTCCTGGTATTTATTATAAGACAAGCTTACGTTGAGCTAAGGAATATGTCGGCGAGGTGCACGAGGCGCCGCTTGTAGCGGGTCGCGAACATCTCCGGCTCAAACATTGCGTACAGCCGATCGTACATGTCTGGGTAGTCGATGTTGTGGCGGCGTACCAGCTCCAGCACGCCCTGCAGCGCCAGCATGCTGATTGGTCCGCCTGTGTACAAATATATAATGTAAGGGGTCCTGCACAACTCTTGACACAACCTCACCTGCTCGTGGTGAAGCCTGCTAATCAACAGACGAGGCTCTGGCTCCTACCGACACGCGTGGGCCAGCGCGGCGGGCAATGACTCAAATGCCCCCAAATGACATGGTGGGAAATGGACCATGTCAGCCCATATCAACCTCCACAAATGCAAAGATTTTTGAGAGAGACATATGTCCTGCAGTGGATGTCTATTGGCTGATAATAATGAATACAAACAGTTATTATTTGCATTCTCTATAAAAAATAATATTTTTAACAAAATATTACTCATAACTATTAATTGTTTATTTAGTTTATAATATATTTTAAAAGTAATTGAATGCAATATTAATAGTGGTGATATGACTGACCAGCATCGAGGCTGTCGCACAACATGTCGGTGGCGAGGTGGGGTCGCGTCAGCAGCGGCATGAGCCGCTCCACCAGCAGCAACAGCGCTCGGCGGTGAGCACGAGGATCATCGCACAGCGCCCACTGGCACGCGAAGCCCCAGCAGCGGTTTGCGTGGCGCCGACACACAATGGCGTGATAAATGAATTGAGGTTTCCCTGTGTGCAATATTCTCCAGCCTCAATATATATTATGAGGAAATCTATAGTACTGAAAAATGCTTGTGGTCATGTATGACAAAATATCTCCTGACAATGGATCTCTATCATTCCTCTTCTGCTTGTATCTCCTCTTAGTTGACTATTTAATCTACATAACATATAAGTTATTATTTAAATAGAAATATTATGAAAATATAATTTAAGCAAATATATAAAAATTCTTTTTCTAAATTGTTTTTTTCATTAAGTTTTGGAAATAAGTTTTACATAGATTGAAAAGAGATCGTAGAAATAGGATTTTATGATTTAATAATATACATATATTAAATAGTTACCTTCAGCAGCACATAAAACCTTTTCCTCTTTTTCTTCATCTCTTTCTTTAGCCTTGTTTTTTGCCTCGGTGGGAATTTCAGCTGCTAGCAGTTTGTCTAACAGTTCTAGGTAGTTCTGCATGTATATTGATGATGGGGTTCTAAAAAATATCCAGGAATATATTTGATGGTATAGGTCTTCAACTCAGATTCCCCAATCCTTAAGAATTACCAACAACCATATGATCTTTTAATAATACTTTTACTGTATCTTTTTATTAGAATATTTATGAATTTGCTTATAATTGAAAATTTAGTAACTTACTTTTTGTAACCTATAGAAGAGAGCACTTTAAGCCCAAACTGTTGCACATCCTTGTACTCTGTGAACTCTTGGAAGCGAGCAATTTGAGCTGACATAGATAGCTCTGAATCCAAAAGAACAGTGAAAATGTTCTATAAAGGAGAAACATGAATTTAAAACAATCTCAATATATAATACTTTGTAATAAAAAGAACATTTTCTATTAATTATCAAATTAAAAAAAAAAATAACACATCTCTCACCTTCAAACGCACAGATGGGAAATAGTAACCAGTTGTTGGTTCCAAAGGGTGTCTACCTTCAGCCTGAAGCAGCTTGCAAACAGTGACAAGTGCTTGCAGCCGAGAGCTGGTGCGCCCACAGCGAATACATTCCAAACATCGAGCCAAAGCAGCCTCATAGCAATCATGCAGCCACCTTGTATACTCAGCTTCTGGACTATGATCTTTTGAATAGAAACAAATTATTAGTGATAATATTTACATGAAAATAATGTTTAACATTAATCATTAACTTGATAATTATTTGAAGAACTTGCAGCACAAGTGAATATAAACTTTTTGGATACACACATCAACTTGTCACTGCTAGTGTAGATTACAATAAATAAATCAATATATTATAGGTAAAATAACAAACAGGTTTCATGCTTAATAAATCTTCAAATAAAAATTGTTTATATATATTTTATAAATAGTTAAAAAGCCAGAAACAATCTTAAATAAAAACCTTTTAAAGTTACAATTTCAAATACCAAATTGCTAATCACTAGATGATTACTAGATATATGCTTTAACTAAAAAAGGATCCTATATTATTTAAAAGATGTGTATTTAAACACCTATGCTAACTCATTCCGCAATAACAAGTCACACCAAGTTCCACAATTTTTACATAAGGTAAAGAACACCGCATGTAGCGATTTTGCAAATGTTTCAGTGTATTGTAACAATTTAAAGCATTCAATAACATTTTCAGATAACAAATTGATGTTGAGACTTTAATGACGTAAAATATCAAGTAAAGGCGTCATCGACTCGAACTAAGCGATTAAATCAATAATACAACGATCGACATAAAACGTATAGCGCTTCTACTTACCTATCGGTTTTAATGGGATGATTTCTTGCACCAAATCACCTCTTTTCAATAGCTCTGTGAACATTACTTCTATTGTCAGCAAAAGCGGCGTATAATTATCAGATTCAGCCTGAAATATATCCAATCAAACAAGTAATTCATGAACGTAACCTAAGACGTAATTTTTGCCAATTATATTGCAGTAAAAACCTGCAAGTTATACTCACATCAAACATTTGTAGAATATCGGCAAGATTGTTAGCATGTTTTCTAGAGTTCAAAAACTCATTTGCTTTATTTCGCAGCTGTGCCGATATCATTTTCGATAAATTTGGTTGCACTGCAGCCATTTTTGTATTGAAAAAGATTGATGTACAGATGACAAAAACTCACTTCAACAAAAGTTAGTTTATTTATATTCTGTGGATTTTACGGTTCTATCAACGCATTTAAATATTTCAACTTAACGTTAGGTATAATTTAATTTATAAATACTTTAAATAGATAGATAATTATAAAACAAAACTGAGAGATATTAAGTTATTATTTCTTATAGATGATATACACCATTTTTTTTTTTTCAAAAAATATAAATAATCTGTTAAACGCTGTCTAATTTAAAAATTAGAGGTTAGTTTACAAACTTTGAAGCGGTAGTCTAATGTTGTGTTTTAGTAAGTTGTATTATTGATTCCTCGGTTGATTAAATTATTGAAAATATATCAAAATGGATGGAGATCTGTACGATGAATTCGGCAATTACATTGGACCCGATCTCGAATCCGATTCAGAGGAAGAGCAGAGTGTTTATGGACAAGATAACCGTGACGCTGACGAAGATGCCATGGATGAGGACGAGGATGGTGATGCTGAACCAGAAGCAGCTCCTATGTCCGTGGTCTTACACGAAGATAAAAGGTAATTCAAAAAGTATTTATTTTTAACATTCTATTTCATGTTTCTGTGTAATAGTAATTACTAATAACTTGAGTATATATGTTAAACGTTTTGTTTTAATTTATTTTTTTAGGTACTATCCACAAGCTATAGAAGTTTATGGACCAGATGTCGAGACAGTGGTTCAAGAAGAGGATACACAAGCTTTGGATAAACCTCTTGTTGAGCCTGTGAAGCACAAAAAATTTCAAGTTCAGGAGCAGCAACTGCCTGAGACTACATATGATATGGAATACATGGCAGACATGTTAGACAACACTAATCTTATGAGAAATGTTACATTGATGGGACACTTACATAATGGTATTGAATGAAAAATTAGTTAACTAATTTAGTATACATACATTAAAGATATATCCTTTTTACATAAAATAACTCTATTGAAAACTAGTAAATGTTTATTTTAGTCAAAAATAAACATTTCTATATTGAATATGGCTCTAGCTTATTTTTTATTATATATATATATAAAATTTATATATAAATCTAATTTTTTTTTATGATATATTTATATGTAGATATATTTTTTCAGGCAAAACTTCCTTTGTTGATTGCTTAATAAGACAGACACATCCTGGGACAATAAACAATGAAACTACAATACCTATGCGCTACACAGATACATTGTTTGTAGAGCAAGAAAGAGGTGTGTCTATCAAGTCTATGCCTGTCACACTCCTACTCAAGAATATTAAGGGGAAGTCACACCTACTTAACATAATGGACACACCTGGACATGTTAATTTTAGTGATGAGGTTACTGCTGCATTAAGGATATCAGATGGTAAGTCAAGTTTGTAAAAAAAGGTGTTGTTTCTTCAGAAATTGATCATTTTATATTTAAGTAATATCTTAAACTCTGTCTTTTTTACTTTAAATAAAATATGTCAACCATGTTGTTCATTTGGAATTTTATTTCTTTTTTAAACTAGTATTTTAAGTAGTCATCATGTTGCAACTTATCTTGTTATTTAAAGTTTACCAGCTTTGTAATAAGTAATTAGATATAAACTTAGACTTAAACATTAAAAAAGAATGACTCATGCCATTTACAGGTGCTGTGTTATTTGTGGATGCAGCTGAAGGAATTATGTTAAACACTGAAAGACTCCTCCGGCATGCGGTACAAGAGAGAGTACCACTGACTATATGCATTAACAAGATTGACAGACTCATTCTAGAGCTAAAGTTGCCTCCTGCAGATGCCTACTATAAACTTCGGCATATTATTGATGAGTTGAACTCCTTAGTGGAAACTAATCAGCCCCAAGATAATCCTGATGAACCACCTGTAATATTCTCGCCTTTGTTAGGTATATAATTTGTACTATTGTCAATATATCAACATTTATTAATATTTATAAATAACTCAAAAATTTCTATTTTATCAATCTTTACTATTACATGTATTAGAATAGTACCATTTGTGATTTCGTGGAAATGAGTCATTTAATAAACAGCACTTAAACAGTGTGGTCATCAAATGACATAGAGATTGGCAATCCTTAAAAAAGAGTCCCTAGTCCGAGTAGTGTGTGTCCCAATGTGTGGGCCTTAAAATGAATATGGAGAAGACAAAGATTGTCTAATGCCCATATTGTACCCACGCAAATAATGGTCGAGGGCTCTACACTGGAAGTTGTCGACGAATATATTTACCTGGGACAAACAGTCAAACTAGGTTAGTCCAACTTCCAGAAAGCAGTCAATTGACGAATCCAACTTGATAGGGCAGCATTCGGGAGGTTATGCAGCATCTTTTCTTAGATCCCACAGTGTCCGATGACAATTCTCTTAACTCGTGCGTGTTGTCAGTGTTTACATACGGAACTGAGATGTGGCCCCTTACTCATCGGTCGGTCTTATAAAAACTAATAGTCACCCAAAAGGCAATGGAGAGGGCTTTGCTCGGATTTTCTCTGCGCGATGGAATCAGAAATGTAGAGATCCGCGGAAAAACTACGATCACCGATATAGCCTAAAAGATTGCTAGACTTTAGTGGCAGTGGGCAGCTCAAATTGCTCGAAAGACCGACGGTCGATAGGGTAGTAAGGTCCTCGAGTAGCGCCCGCGTATCGCTAGACGTAATATTGGGAGTCGCTAGACGTAATGTTGGGAGTCGCTAGACGTAATGTTGGGAGATCGCCCACAAAGTGTACCGACGATCTGGTGAGAATCGCGAGAACCCACTGGATGCGAGCAACGTGGGACCAATCGAAGTGGAGATCTATGGGGAAGGCCTATGTCCATGTACGATGATGACGTCACTGTAGTAGAAACATTAAGATAGTGTTTATATTAAAAGTGTTTGCTATTCAAAATCCTATTACGAGAGATTTAATTAATTTCATCAAAATCATACCAGATAATATATAATTTATTAAACCGTAATTATAATTTTTTTTTTTAATGTTTATTTTATTTATAGGCAATGTGTGCTTCGCTTCGTCTCTCTACGACGTCTGCTTCACGCTAGAGTCGTTCGCCGCTATGTACGCGTCAGCGCACCCTTACGCCGGTCTTCGCGCGTCGGACATGGCGGCGTGGCTGTGGGGCGACGTGTACTTCAACGCGAAAACTCGCCGATTCACCAAGAAATCGCCGCACGCGTCTGCGCAGCGAAGCTTTGTCGAATTCATTTTGGAACCGTTGTACAAGATATTTGCTCAGGTATATATATATAAATTTTTAAGTATCATCATGATCATGATTAGCCGATAGACGCCCACTGCTGGACATAGACCTGCCCTAGATTTCCACATTCAGTCAGCATGGCCTCCGGTACAGCTGGACACCAGGGGCTATTTTACATAGGAGTTCTGTGGGAGCATTTGAGCCATTCCCCACCGCTCTGGCCCAATGCAGGTTTGTGGAAGCCAGAGCCTCGTTTGTTGATTAGTAGGGTGCACCACAAACAGGTAAGGTTGGCTTGAGTTCCGTAAATTGTTGTGCAGAACACCTCCGACCATGTATAATAGTATCATATTATATTTAAAACTGGTAATCTCTGTTTTAAAAATTTTAACGGTAAAGAAATCTATACTAATTCTTTTAAGTGCCTCCTTGGCATATTAGCTGACAGCTTGCCAAGTAACACCATGTTGTCTTCTGACTGCGGCCACATGTGGAGTTGGTTGTAGGGTTTTACGATATCTCCTAGTGCAGCATAGCTGTGTTCTGGCTATGAACTCATAATAACCAAACTATTTTAAGTGAGCAAGAGATACAGACACAGTGGATGGTGACATCCACTGTGTCTATATGTCTTAACATCAAGTGAAATTCACATGTATTAAAAAAAAAATTCTAAAGCTGAAGTGTTTTTAGCTCTAGTTTTAATTTTTTAATATCTGTTTGGAGTTGTTTTATTTCTTAACAATAGTTTGTTAAAGGGAAAATAATGCATTATTCTTTTTTTTTATTTTAGGTTGTAGGAGATGTAGATGACACACTACCAGCAGTTCTGGCCGAATTAGGCATAAAACTGACGAAACTAGAAGCAAAGCTCAATGTTAGGCCTTTGCTTAGGCTTGTCTGCAGCAGATTCTTTGGAGATTTCTGGTGAGTTTTACATTGCATTGTCTTTACAGTTTTCCATAATTCTTCCTTTAATTTAGTAGATTCGTAACCACTATGGGGTGTAAGGGGTACCGAACAACAACTCATGGGACCCAAGCTATCTTCACCTGCTTGTGATGTATCCTTTTAATCAACAGAGGCTCTGTCTCCACTAACCCCCATTAGGCCAATGTGGGAAATTGTCCAAATTCTCCATAAAAGAGCTCCTACAATGGATGGTTCCTGGTGTCCAGCTATTAAGACAGGTAACAGGACAGGCCAGCTAAACATATTCGCCTCTAACATCTCATTTGTTGACATTAAGCCATAGCCAGAAAAAGTTTGTTGACCCTTGCATTAATCTTCTCTTCTTCTTAGACCTCTCCAACTTGTGAAGGTTGGCGATCAGCGTGGTACAGGCCTTTCTGTCTCTGGTTCAAAGGAACAATTCATACACCTTAGATATGCCAATCCATTCCCTGATATACCTGAACGATGACTTCTACGTTCTTCCCACCTTTAATCTATTTATTATTTACATTAATCTATAGGTGTATATATGGAACTCTTATCAAGTTACTGCTTCTTCCTCAGCGGTTTCGTAGAGATGGTGACCAGGCACATACCATCACCGCTAGACGCAGCGAAACGTAAAGTGACGCACTGTTATCGTGGTACCTCAGGTCCCCTTCGAGAGAGCATGCTCACTTGCGACCAGAACGGACCTCTGGTAGCACACACGACCAAGATGTACCCAACCGATGACTGTACATTCTTTTTGGTTAGTATGAATGAATGTATTCTTCTAAATACGGAAAGATGTTATGGCATATTCTATCCATCCATCTATGCAGAATAATTTCTGGTTCTGATTACCCTTGTTATATATATTATTTAAAACATCTGTTTGGCGAGACTGATGGAATTTCCTAATATTTAGTATGCTAATACCTATTATTTATTTATTTCAATTAAATATAAATCTGTTATTATTTTATTATGTTCTAAAATTTTATTTATTTTCATAGGTTCAAAAAACTATCTATATTATACCAATAAATATTACTAGGGTGGTGCACAGTACTTCTTTTTCCTTTTGTGCCTCTCCAACTATTGAAAATTAGATACCAGTACTACAAATCCGATTTTGTGGTGCTCTAGGCGCAACAGCTCCGGGGCTCTTATGACATTGGTTCATTCCTTGATGTTGTGTGTAGTACAACCTACACTATCTAGAAAAAAAAACATTATTTTTAATGTTATATATATATTTTTTTTACTTCTGTGGTATTTTACTAATCTCTGCTAAATATTGACTTAAAATTAGTGAATGAATGTTACCATGTTGAATAAAAATTTTGACTTTTACTTAAACTGTTCTGAATTGCGTCCGCGCAGGTGTTAGCGCGCATAATGTCGGGCACTCTGTACGCGGGGCAGACGGTGCGCGTGCTCGGCGAGAACTATAGCGCGCAGGACGAAGAGGACTCGCGGCTCATGAACGTCGGACGACTCTGGTTATACGAGGCCAGGTACAAGGTGTGTTTTTATATTATTTTACCAAGCAAAAACACGTGAGAGCAAATCGTTCACCTGATGATAAGAGAAACGCCTAATTATAACTGCACTATGTTGAACTCATCTTCTTGAAATATAAGATGTTATGTTTCGTTATCCCAGTAATTTCACTAGCTACTATCTCCTTCAAACAGTAACACAGTAATGCCTCCACTGATTTGAGCTGCCGTGGTATTCGCCTAGAGATTGTAGTTGTATGTACTTTACTATATGTTACAAAAATTCTGAACATTATTTCCATAACATAAAAAGTATTCATATAAGTCTGTTGTACTTCTGTGTAAATTATTAATGGGCGAGATTTCGCGGGCTTGTCGGTTGTCCTTATCACATGCGTAACTTGGTAACGATTCTTAAGGGTGTTATGTTCAACATCCTTAAGAATAGTTTCCATGTTTCAAGAGTTCTGACTAATAAATTTTGTGAAAACAATTTTTTTTTTAATTTGGGTTTAACATAACATCAAGTTGACGATGAATACAAACTGATTGTAACCCGCAAATTTAATTAAAACAGAAGGAGGAAGGGGTGAAAAAGTATTCATTCATATATTCGTTTATAAGGGTTGCAATTTTTGTGTACTTTAATTAAACGAATTTAATTTTGAGGTTAGACCTCTTAATAATTAAAAATTCTTAATATTGACTACTAGTAAAATTTGATCCACATAATTCATTAACAACGTAGGTCGAACTGAATCGTGTGCCGGCTGGGTGCTGGGCGCTGATAGAGGGCATCGATCAGCCGATCGTGAAGACATGCACGCTGGTAGCCGCACACGAGGAGGCATTGCTGCACACCTTCCGCCCGCTGCGGTTCAATACTCACGCAGTGGTCAAGATAGCAGTGGAACCTGTGAATCCGTCTGAGCTACCGAAGATGCTCGATGGACTGAGAAAGGTTAGTTATGAATATAGCAAGTGCAGTGTTAGCCTAAAACACAATGACGATGTTGATGATAAAGATTGTAAAAGTTATCATCATCAGCTGTTAGATGTCCACTGCTGGACATAGACCTCCACCAAAGATCTCCACATCGCTTGGTCCACAGTTAGCATGGCTCTCGGTATCTTTGGGCACTAGGAGCCGTCGTTTGTAGGTTCATAGGATAGGTAGGATTTTTGCCATTTCTCACTCCACATGCTGACCCAATGCGGGTTGGTTGGCATAAATATTGTAGTAATGCATTTTTTGTTTCGGCTCATTTATCAGTTCCTACCAGCCGAATTCCTCAGATCACTCGTTAATATACGTTATATAGAATATATGAAGATAATATATAAATAAATAAAATACATAAAAGCATTTCTAATTTCTTCAGATTTCAAACGATAACATTTCATATTTAAAGTAAATAACTTTTGTAATGTCTAGGTGAACAAGTCCTACCCGCTGCTGTCTACCCGTGTCGAGGAGAGTGGAGAGCACGTTGTGCTCGGCACGGGAGAACTGTACCTAGACTGCGTCATGCACGACCTTCGCAATATGTACTCTGAAATCGACATCAAGGGTGAGCTGATTATATAATGTGTGATAAAATTTAAAGGGAAGTAACGGGTCCCGCATAAAAACTCACTTGATCCAAGTCAACCTCACCTACTCGTGGTGCACCCTGCTAATCAACCAACGAGGCTCTGGCTCCCACCAACCCGCATTGGGCCAGCGTGGTGGGAAATGGCCCATATTCCCCTTCTGAACCATTATAAATGCGGAGTTCCTTGGAGGAGGCCTATTTCCTGCAGTGAACGTCTATCGGCTGCTGATGATGATGATAAAATTTACTAATGATTAGTGGGTGTGTCTTCGTTCTAACGCAGCTTTCTCTTCCAATATAAGTTATAGAAAAAACATATCTTTTCTTTAAGTTTTTCCACTCCTCTCCACAGTCGCGGATCCGGTGGTTTCGTTCTGCGAGACGGTTGTGGAGACGTCGTCGCTGAAGTGCTTCGCAGAGACCCCGAATAAGCGCAATAAGATAACGATGATCGCGGAGCCGCTTGAGCGCGGCCTGGCTGAAGACATCGAGGCGGGCGCGGTGTGCGTCACCTGGGATAGAAAGCGCCTCGGAGAATTCTTCCAGAACAAGTGCGTCTCGTTTTCATCTCAAATTCAATATTTCATTAAATTTCAATTTTAGGCGAATCAGGATTTATTTTTAACTTTAGCTTACGACAATCTCGTTCTTGTACCTGTGTGACGGTATTGTGCAAATTTTTATTCTAAATCTTTTTTTTTTGGTACATCACTTCTTTTTCTATTCAGTCTATCCTTCTATGGAATGCACTCCTAAATATCAGAACAGTAACTAATCGGTGTACTTTTATACAGAAAGTATGAGTAATCCTCTTCAATGACATGAGCCCTCCTTGAAATAATTTTTAATATTTAGTTAATATCATGTATTTATTTATTTATTTCAACACCTACTTCAATACCTCTGCATTACTCAATAGACTGGAAGATAATTTCAATGGCATTAAGTCCGCCTTTATATGATGTGTATAAAATTAAATTAAATAAATAAGTTAAAAAAAATTAATACTTATTTATAGTATTGTTTATTATATATAGATTTGTTTGTTTGTAGATACGATTGGGATCTTCTAGCAGCAAGATCTATCTGGGCGTTCGGTCCAGATTCGACCGGGCCCAACATCCTTGTGGACGATACACTGCCGTCGGAAGTCGACAAACATCTGTTAGCTTCAGTTAAAGACAGCATCGTGCAAGGTTCAAATTACAATTTTTTATTTAATATAACAATTAAACGTAGGTCTTGTGGGCGTGTGGCGTGTGATTGGTCTTGGAGGCGTAGGGGATCTTAAGGGATACATGCCAACCTCACCTGCTCATGGTGCACACTGCTAATCAACAAACAATGCTCTGGCATCCACCAACCCGCATTAGGCCAGAGTGGTGGGAAATGGCCCAGATCCCCCATATGAAGTCCTACAAACTTAGAGATCTTTTGGTCGCGCAGTAAGAATAAATAAGTTTTGTTGTAATTATTTTCCTTATTTATATGCGTTATGCAAAAACAGAGGTAGTTTATTTTGTAACGGGTAGTTTAGATCCCCATTTGAGCTAACACCAAAGTTAAGGAATGTATAGCATGTTCTAAGTACAACAGCTTTGATGGACATTTGGGTATCCCTCAATCGGCACGTGGGGTCGGCTGGAGTGATAAATGACATAAATATTCACCTCTTATAAAAGTGATCATGAGTCCCAGCTATAGAAACATAAAATGGGTTACTATGCACAAAGGAACTTCACATTTCTGTCTATTAATCTTCCATATTCGTTAGGTGATAGATGTACTCTCTCTGGTGATTTTAACCCACTAGATGGATGGTTAATAAAATGTTATTCTATTGTAAAAAAAAATGTTACAGGATTCCAATGGGGCACCCGGGAGGGACCACTATGCGAGGAGCCCATACGTAATGTGAAGTTTAAGATCTTGGACGCTGTGATAGCACAAGAGCCGCTGCATCGCGGGGGCGGCCAGATCATACCAACGGCTCGTCGAGTATGTACAAAAAAATAAAAATTAATACTATGGCCAATGAACATAATCTAACCAATGCCAAAGTCAAAGCCAATGCCAATGCCAAGCTATAACCAAAAACTTGAATATAGATTGAAGTGACCATTTTAATTTATATTTTTTCAGTTGTTGAAGCTACCGGAAATTACTTTTTAAAGAGGTCGTTAATATTTTAAGATCAGATTATGCTCGTCTGATTTATAATGAAGAATGAAATATATGTAATTTCAGTACGTACCTTGTACCGCAAGGTCATACGTTAGTAATGGTCCAATAAAAAAGAAGATAATAATTTTTATCAACAGGTGGCGTATTCGGCGTTCCTAATGGCGACGCCGCGGTTGATGGAGCCCTACCTGTTCGTAGAGGTGCAGGCGCCAGCTGACTGCGTGTCCGCCGTGTACACCGTGCTTGCGAAACGCAGAGGTAGTATTCGCGGCATGGATACAGTGACAGACGTTTGTGATATACCGTGTCACAAATCTAATATATATTTCTTGTATGATCTTCATCACGCCCGTTGGGCATTTTATAACAACTTCTGAAACTCCCAAGTAAGAATTATATTTTGCACAGGTCACGTGACCCAGGATGCACCTGTGCCGGGCTCGCCGCTATATACAATAAAGGCTTTCGTGCCAGCTATCGACTCTTTCGGCTTCGAAACTGACCTTCGCACGCACACGCAGGGTCAAGCCTTCTGTTTACAGATCTTCCATCACTGGCAGATCGTGCCCGGTGACCCTCTCGACAAAAGTATTGTTATAAGGTATTTGTTTTATTTTATTAATAATGTCAGCATCATTAAATTTATTGTACTGTTTCTGTTACTTTAAAACTGCGTTCCTTTATTCAGACCTTTAGAGCCCCAGCCAGCAACGCATTTGGCCCGTGAATTCATGATTAAAACTCGAAGACGCAAGGGCCTGAGTGAGGATGTCTCCATCAACAAATTTTTCGACGACCCTATGTTGCTCGAGCTCGCCAGGCAAGATGTGCAGCTCAATTAAAATTGTGTTGCATTTCCACTATATTGTTAAATATAACTTATAAGTACTAATAAAACATTTTGAAATAATTTTGATTCGTACAATTATTTTTAACAATTTACCTTGAACTGTACATATAAAAGAAATTATTTACCAACATTAAATAATACCCTTCAAGTGGATATTAATATAATCACATCATGATATATAAAACATGATTTACATGAATTATTTTAATATAATAGTATCATCTTGGGTTCTAAGAGATACTTTTTGTAATCATTTGTATATTTACTTAAATATGAATGTAAATAAATTTTGATATTAAAACTTGAAAATTAACGAAATGGCACAGCGTTAATGGACGATTACGATAATTTTCCAATACGAAGGAAAGCGCTTAACATCCAAAGAAGGCATAAAAATCTGAATTGACGGCAAAGGAAGTATTACTTATAATATTTATAGTAAATTTATTAAGAATAATAATGATACAAGACAATTATAATAATTTACAAAAAGTCTATGGAGCCTTTTGAAATTACATTTGAAGACTATAGATATTTAAAATAAATATTAACCTATTAAAATTTTCGCTCTAATAGAAAATACCATCCAAAATAGAGTAACCAATAATTTAAAGTTGACTAATCCTCATTTACTTATTTAGAACAAAGTAATACGTACAGTCAAAAGTAAGAATATCGATTTTAAAATCATAATGTTGGTATCGAATAATCCTCTCTATCGGGCGTTCTCATCGAATATTGCCTGACGTTCAATTTAGCTTCACTTGCCAAACGATTTCTGAACAGTAGACATTACGGTCTGTGCTAGTCATAAGATTTTTAAACTTGTATCCCGCAGTAGTATAAAAATAAATCAATTTCAATTGTCTTAATAATCTTCTAGTATAATAGATAAAATTTCCTGAGCGATAAAACCAGACGACATTGCGATGGATAAAGATGAAAATGTTAGGACCAGCGGCGACTACTTCGTCCACCGCTTGAAGTCGCTCACCGACGAAGAGAAAGAACGCCTAGACAATCAGAACACGCGTATCATTCCTGAAACGAAAGCTTCGAAATTAGAAAAGGATGCTAAACGCCATTGGGATATATTTTACAAACGTAACGAAACAAAGTTTTTTCGAGACCGGCATTGGACGACACGTGAGTTTCAGGAATTAATTAACTTCGATGCAGATGAACGTGTAGTTTATCTAGAACTGGGGTGCGGCGTTGGCAATATGGTGTTTCCTTTAGTCGAAGAAGGGTTTTCAAATTTTTATTTTTACGCTTGTGATTTTTCACCACGTGCTGTGGAATTTGTTAAACAAAATAAGTTGTACAGCGAGGACCGCATAAAAGCATTTTGCGCTGACTTAACTACAGACGATATATTCGACAATGTGTCTGAGAATAGTGTGGATATCGCTAGTCTTATCTTTGTACTTTCGGCTATTCATCCAAATAATTGGGCCCACGTTGCAAATATTGCGTACAAGGTACTGCGGCCTGGTGGGGTGTTACTTTTTAGAGATTATGGTAGATACGATATGGCTCAGTTGAGATTTAAAGCAGGGCATAAAATAGCAGACAACTTTTATATGCGTCAGGATGGTACTAGGTAAGTAATCAAGTACAAAGTACAGGATTTGTTGTTATCCAATATTTTTCTTATTCAGTTAATTACAAAATTTAAAAATAATTGAAACTTAATTAATTTTAAAAAAAGTTATCTAAAATTACAATTGTCTGCTTCAGGAGTTACTATTTCACGGAGGAAGAGCTTTCAAAATTATTTATGGAAGCAGGCTTTGAGATTATCATGAACACCTATGTACAGAGACGAACTGTAAATTTCAAAGAGGGAATTGATGTGCCTCGGATCTTCATCCAGGGGAAATACAGGAAACCTGCCTCAGGTAATATAATAATAGCAATTAAAAATACTTAAACAGTAATGTGTACATTTAGTTTCAATTAATGAAATAGTTAAGTATTACTTTTTTGCTATAAAGTTCAGACTACAATATTGACGTATGAATATATCATATTCTTCGAATGTCATAATAAATTACTGTGATGAAAAATGCTAACCATTGATCAAACCATGATTTTGCATGTATATTAGCTCTAGCTGAATATATACATATATATATATATATATATATTTAGACATTTCAAATATTTTGTCAGTAGCGATTATACTTAAAATTTGTTATTACAGATTGAAAACCTGGGAGTGCAAGTTTATCTAATGGTAAGTATTGCTTTATAAATCTAATTAAATATTAGGTATACATAAAAAGAAAGTGTTGAAATAAAAATAAATAATAACAAAGTTACAATCTTTATAAACAAGATTCTGTGTGAACTTAAGGCTGGGACAGCACAAGATATTTTGAAGTTTTTCTTTATGTTGTCTTTTTTTAAGCCAATGGTGTTGACATCGTTAAGGAAGACCCAAAAATAATATTTAAAAAATTAGTTTTTGTCTATTTGTTATTTTGATATAATTTATTTTTACTGAATATAACAAACCACTTTGAGACTACAATACTCATGATGACATCGCAGTGCAGCTGAAAACACTCTGTTACCTCACAATTGGTAATTTATTAGATTAGGGTTACTTCATATTTTTCACTAGTCAATTTTGGTAATATTCTTCTATTTATTTGTATTAGTCTGATTCTTTTATGTATTTAGTTATCATTTTAGATTAGGGCCACCGGTTGTGAGGATTGATGCAAAATATTGCCATTGGGCTTATCTGAAGTATTTTATCTTTAATTTATTTTAATTGTAATAAATAGTGCAATTATAAAATAGTTGTACTCTTTCAGATTTTCACTCTTAACAACCGGAAGAAAATGTAGTCACTATTTATGAAACTAATGTAATCTATTTTAATACTCGATGAGAGCTTTTGAAAATTCATTAAGAAGGTGGTTTCTAAAAGAGAGAATAATTTGTATCAATATGTTACACCGTTCGGATGTTGTATTTGGTAAGCTTTTTTATATTATTATAAATAAATTATGAAATAGCTAATGAATGGGATTGTATTATGTCGATCTTGTTTCTAATATCATAATTATAAAACTCGCACACACTGTTAATGCGACTAGAAAATTGTATTATTGAAGGTGTATGTCTAGCAGTGGACATAGATCGGCTGGTGATGAAATTTGTACTGAAAATTTTTTTCACACTTTCAGTTGGTAGCTTTATGAGATACTATTACAATTACAAGATCCATCATCATCAGCCGATAGACATTTACTGCTGGATATCTAATGGCTGTGTGTATTACAAGATAATTGAAGTTATTTCGCATGATGATTTCATAGTTCATCTGATTGCCATGATGCATAATTGCTTTGTCTTTCGCTCCTATCTGATGTCACTTTGTAGTTAACACTATATAAGTACTTGTTTATTGATAATGATTAATAAACTATTATATCTCAAATTGAAGGTACATACTGAAATGTCAAGATCACCCTTGAAATAGGTGAGTATCAAGATATGCCATAATACATAGAACATAAGGTGTTGTTAAGTCTCATGATCATTAGCCAATAAACATCCACTGCTGGACATAGGTCTCTCCTAAAGATTCCCATATGATTAGATAGGGATTCATATAGCTGGATTTGGGCCATTTTCCACCACTTCGTCTCAATACAGGTTGATTATGGTTCGAGCCAAGTTGTTTGTTGATTAGCAGGTTGCACCACAAAGTAGGTGAGGTTGGATTAGGTCCTCTGAATTGTACTGTCATTGCTCAGGAACATCACTTGCACACAACTTTGTAACAAACAGCTGCATTGGTACCTACCAAGATCATGTTGTTAGCCACTTTCCACCAGTAAATCATAGAAGTTTCTTAAAATTTTTCAGAACTAAAATTTTATATTAAATACTTTGTAATACAAACATTATTTATAAAATCATTACATTTCATAATGATGAGTCCATAGTTCATCTGATTGCTATGATGCATACCCCTTAATGTCTTTCGCTCCTATCTGATTAATCTTGTTCTCAATAGAGGATATATTAATTAGAAAACATATCTTTAATATGTTTTTTTCTCTTTACAGAATATGTACCTGATGAAAATTTGCTGTCTGCTTTGTTGGCGGTAACACTCATGATCCTTCAGGGAAGGAACTTTATGGCGCTATAGATATTGTGATCAGTTTTTACACAGCTGGAATTCTCTTATATATAATTAATGTTAGTATGCCTATATTTACATTGAAGAGTAAATTTTTTTTTTTTTTTCCTGATTAACCTTAAAACAGTATCATTATGATTTTTGTCATAAGACATGGGAAGTTTTCTCATTCAGCCTGTAATTTCATAAGCTGGTATAACCCCTCAAATTCATATGTAGTAATTATTTGCCATCAACTCTTTATGGTGGTAACAATCTCTGTGATGGCACCATCTAGGATATTTTGCTGATAGTGTTCAGCATCAGAAATGTTTCTCTAGTCTCGACTTAGTTTCATGGTCATGATATATTTCTCCATTCATTCACACCCTTGATCTTGTCTCCGTTAATGTTCAGGTTTTGATTCTCCATGATGATTTCAGATAGGGACATCTGATTACATAATGCTGTTAACATAACTATCAATACTGATTGTTACACATTAGATATTGATATTAATTTGTTTTTGCAGTTATAAAACTTATGATTATATTTCAGATCACTTATTTCACACACTGTCAGAAGTTATCGAGTCTTTGTTAAAGGTATGTATAATTATTGTAGGATTAAATATACACTTTAGCAGAGTCATCTATGCTATCCCTCTCCCATTACTCGGCATTGCCGTTTCTCTCCTGCTCATTGTCCCCTCTCTTACCTATATCCCTTGAGAATGAAATTAGAGTAGTAATAAAATATTCACTATTAAATCATCATTATCAGTCGATAGATTTCCACTGCTGGTTATAAGCATCACTCAAAAATCTCCCCGACTCATAATGATTCATTGTGAGTTGTGTGGAAATCCTTACAGCTCTACTCTTAAATCATGTTACTCCTTATAAATTACATGATGAATCCTGATAGGGACATCTGAACAATTATGCTGTTACAGTTACTATCCACACTGATTCAATTAATATAAAGATTTTAACAAAATGTTATTCTAGTTTCATGCTCACAATAGTTCTTTGTTTTTTACAGAATAATGGAATAGAATATACCTTTAGAAGTGATTAGGTAAGATCTGATAGTAACACGATAAACTTTAGACCTTATAAACATGAACCCTCGTTTGTTAAAATCACAAGTTGTAGTTAACTGTTTAGCGAGATCTTAAAGAAAATTTAATATTGAATCCATTAACCTGATCCATTCAGGTTTTTGTGGTGATTGTTTAAAGCTTCATGATGACTGCATAGTTCACCTGAATACTTTTGATGAACATTTACGTGTTCCGCTGTCTGAGAAGTATTAATATATATATTGATGTTTAGGAACTTGACAAGTCTGTGTGTTAACATGCAACGTTTTTGTTGCAGACAAACTTGACATTAGCAAATTTTGAAAATCGTAAAATTATATTTAAATATGAGATTTGAAGAATGCAATTTTAAAACGCTATCAAAAATTTTGGACTCTTGCTTGGTAAGTACAGGATTTATAATTTACTTTACAAGTTATAAATTTTTTTATTCAGAACTAATTAAATAATATTAAAACCTGTTAGTAAAATGATGATCTGACCAATCAGGTCTCCCTCAACAGAGAGAACCCAATTAACCATGTTGACCAACCTAACGCGTCTGATATTTGAGATTTAACTATAAATAAATGAAATGTTTTATATTTGTACTAATAGTAGATTTATTTTCAGAATGGACATCAATATCATTACAATGATATCTATTAATTTGTATTAATATGGTAAGTTCAAAAAAAATTATGGTTCAGGTTTAATTTTTTCATAGATTGAGGATAGAGGATAAATGATTAAAGAATGTAATACTAATAAGCATGGATACACAGTTAGCATATATAATTATCTTCAGCAGCCAATAGCAATATTGCTGGACATAAGAGTTCACATTGATTGGTTCCATGCTAATAACTTTAACTGCATCATGTTGTATTCTCTCTGCATTAGCGCTCCAGTCAAACAGGAACACAGTAATGTTTACACACTACAGTTTGCAGCAGAAATATACATTGTGATGGTATCTACTTGACAGTTTCCAATAACATAGTTTATTTACATTCTTTAGAAGCTCAATTTAAATGATGACTCGACCAATCAGGTCTCCCTCAACAGAGAGAACCCAATTAACCATGTTGACCAACCTAACGCGTCTGATTGTCTGATACTTAACTACATATAATTAATTGTCTTACATTTGTACTAACTATTGATTTATTTTCAGAATGGACAACAAAACTGTTACGGATGATTGTTACTACAACTTGGATTGATATGGTAAGTTTAAGAAGTTCTTTTTATGGTAGTTATAAGTCGCAAAGAGAATGTTGACTTGATTGTAATAGTTTGTGCTGAATTTTTCATTTATGGTACGAAGCACCGAGACGAAAAAAAAAACAGCAATGAAACGCAAAATCAAAAAGAGCTTATGCTCCGATCGACAAACGCCCCGGTCGCGGCGACAACTCTACATGTATTTGGTTTCAATTTGAACCTTATCTCAAAGCGACATGAAGCATTTAGATTAGCGCGCCCGGGCGTTCGTTGATGCAAGCATCAGCTAATTTTGTGTTTCATTGCCGGTTTTTCTTTTAGTAATGTATTTTTTATGAAACCATTGTTTCATTTAGTTGTACTAACATGATGGAGCGAAAATAATGATGATAATAAATCGATTTAAAACTACGTTTTTTTTTATTCATGATCGATTTTCTGATGATATGTCTTCGATTTTGGAAGCAGTCTTCTAACACAGTATATATCTTGATTTATGTTGACATTTCTTAATGATGACTCGACCAATCAGGTCTCCCTCAACAGAGAGAACCCAATCAACCATGTTGACCAACCTAATGCGTCTGATAACAATCTACTTGCAGAAGACATTATTTTTATATAACATAAGTTTTACATAGATGTTATTTTCCAGGTAATCAATAATATAGTTCTGGACATCTACCAAATGATGATGATGTATATATTTCTGCAAACATGGAAGACATACAAAGTAAGTATTAAACAATTATTTATAAATGTTGTAAATAATCCAACTTTATACATTACACTAAATAAGTAAAGAAATCTATGTCCAGCTGTGAAATGCTGCAGGCTGTTGATGATGTGTAATAATCACAACAATGAAGCAAATTGATCTTTGTGTCACACATTAAATATATCAGTAAAGGTTATAGTATCATTACATCCGATGGATGTCCATTGCTGGGCATGTCTCGTAATGTGTTCCACAAAGCAGTATTACGCTGTTCAAATACAGTGGCTCCCAGCGATTGCTTTTATGTCCTCTTTGTGATGGTTTTAACGAGGACTATATCTTACATATATGGCAACTACATACATATAATGACAAATTGATAATAAATTAATTTTTCACATGTTTATATTTCCATATATTAAAATAATATATTTAATCTCCCGTCTGAGGTTGTATGGAATGCACTCGATCATTTTGCATTCTTTCTATTCCAAGACGGATAGAGCTGTGGTTAAAACTGCTGGCACATTTGAAATAGTGTTGCCAGTTATTACAACACACTACAAAGTTTTGTTATTTTAAATTGAACTCTTAGCGTTCTAACAATATTTATTTTTGTAAATAAAAACATTTGTCATCATATATTCTTTTCTGTTACAGTACTATGATTGCAGGTGCACGCAGAGACTAATCTCAAATTTTGAGCGATTGAAAGTACATCACACCACTCTGTAGATGATGCAGTGATGTGCTCACACATCTGTGGGGAACCGCTTATATTGTTGAGAATAAAACGCAGCCGATAGTATTATATAGCAGTTCTCAGCTGCACGGGACGCCGTGCATCTTTCGCACCATATGGGCACGTCGAGTGTCCACCGGCGTGCATCAAAAGACGACGCGCGCCCCGAGCACACTCGCCAGTCAAAAAGTCAAAAGCCAATCAGATAGTCATACCTGCACCATAACAGTGAACGCGCGCATATATGAACTGTAATGGCGATGTTAAAATATATACGACTATTTTTAATTATAGTTTTTATATTCAGTCTCGTTTTTCATTTTACCCTTAGTCATTCTATTTTACGTTAATTATCAGTTCTTGGCAAAAAGAACGAATGGTAGATAAGGAAAGACATTCAAGGAATTTATATATATATAGTAAAAGCTTATTTGCATCTTCAGTATTTGCTGATTAAAGAAAATGTGACTCAATTCTTATATTCGCGGATATAATAAGAACATAAAGTACTCCCAATAGGTATCCAACCTTTGTAAATGCCGTCAAATGAAGTAATAAAAAAGCGTATTCGCGGCATATTTGTTGTACATATACCCCGCGAATAAACAGCTTTTACTGTATATGGACAGTTTATTTTCAAAGTGGTGCGAGTCCATTTTCTCTAGTTTCGAGAACATTAAAAAGTTATGTCTGTTAAACAATTAGGGCGAATGATGTGAAGACCAGCAGTGTCCTTAACGTATTATCAATATGTGATCTGGTTACATAAACTTGTTTAGGTGTATTTTACTTAACTGTTGTAAACTTACGGGCTGCTATTGGAATTGCAGTACTTTTAATATTAGTCAAATGTAACATTCGTTTTTAAACGTCATTTTACTGGTGGTCGGTTTCTGTATCTGCAGACCGTCAAGGTTACTGCAGTCGCAAACGGTATTGTGCAAACATCCGAGTACCGGGTGCTGTAACTATTGTAACATGTGGTGTATCAGGCGACGAGTGCAATGTATACCATTCTAACGTATCACTTACCATCGGGTGATCGTCTTACTCGTCTCGTCACTTAACTAAATAAAAAAATGCATATTTTCTGGTATTACATATTTATCTATTTTAAGAACTGCTTTTTTATTTTAGGTGCTAATTTTCAAGATTATTTCTATGTAAGAAGCAAAAAAACGTATGAAACTATTATTTACGATATCTTTATAAAAACATTGGATATATAACGAAAAAACCGTTTTAAAAAAGTGAAGGGTTACCAATACCACTTCGACAATATGCTAAACTGTTATTCCTGACATAGTCACTTTTTCTGAAATATGTAAAGCAGGATAAATTTAAAACTCGTTTTGATTTGTTATATAACAATAGCAAAATAAATGTTTTTCTAGAGAATATTTATTATAATAATATCTTAAGGGGGACTTGCTTGGCAACACTACTGTTACTGTCAACTGTCATAACTATACAATAATAAAAATATTAGGTTCAACTTGGTAGTTAGAACTATTTGTATTATTTATGTTCTATATTTTATACCAAGGTGACTAATTGTATTGTAAAGCGCCGTAGATACAGTAATATACCATTGTTTAATTTTTCTTTAAGAGTAACCTTTATCATGGCTCGAGGCAAGGATAAGAAAAAGTAAGTTTTGTAGGTTATATCTCGTGTCATAATAGTGATCATAACATTATTTTGATAAAAATTACTTTCTTCTTTAGGCGTAAATTAGAGAAGAAACAAGAAGGAGATGATGTGCCAAAAAAAATACCACACACCTTGGAATCATTACGAGAAAAAGATGAAACTATGCTCGCAAATGTTGATGAGGAGGAGAAGTTGGAGGTTAGTCAAAATAAATATCATAACGAAATATATAACTATATAATATGTAATTTATGAAAATAGGGCCTCCGTAACTGCGATCGCCAAGCCGCCTGCCAAGCGTGGCGATTATGGCAATTCCCCCCTTATGATGAGATTGATGAAAATATGGTTATAGTTGTAAAGTTTTTAACAAGTTGGAAATTATGAAAATTTTTAGGCACAAAAAGATATGGAATTAGATGAGCTGTCATCATACTTTCAAAACTCATACGAGCCGAAGGTACTTATCACGTATTCAGACAATCCACACACGAAAACAAGAATATTTGGCAAGGAACTAATGAGGATGATTCCAAACTCTTTATCCAGATATAGACAGAGGTTTGTTGACTACTTTTAGTTAAAAAGTTTGTGGTGGTGTGTAGATGATGTCAAACTAATCTAGCAATAATTGAGGTTCTAGTCATAAGCGAAGTATTTTTTTTACTTAATAAGTGTCCAACCCAATTGGACAGTTTGTCTTTACAACATATATTTATATATATTGATTTAACTCGTCATACTGAAAAAAAGTACATTTTAATGAATATTAAATTCTTCAATAATGTTGACTATATTACCAATTCAGTATGTATCAGAAAAAGTGCACTTAGTTTTTTCTGCAGGTGTTTCTCTTTGAGGGTTCCTAATTTAATATTAAATGAGTCTATGTCATAGACATAAGAATATTTCTGTTGGACTAACCCCTGTGTTGTAAAAAGGAACTGATAATATAATGATCGAAATGGAGATGGTTGGTGGAGGCCTATGTCATCTCTCAGATGATGATGAATATAATAATGTAAAGGGCAGCAGTTTCGCTTGTACAACCCTTTACTAGATTATAATGTTTGCCTAACCATAAACTGATAGTGGTTATTACTCTAAATGTTCGAATGCTGAAATTAATATAAACCAATATTGTACAAAGACATCCTTAAGTCATGGTCAAAAATGTGTTAAGTCGATTAAACAATTACAGGTCCTCGGTGAAACGCATAGTACAATCAGCGATACGTGAAAGTTATACGGATGTTGTGATAGTGAATGAGAATCAAAAGCAGCCCAATGGTTTTCTACTCATTCACTTGCCCAGCGGGCCCACGGCGCACTTCAGGCTCTCAAGTTGCAAGATAACACCAGAGTTAAGAAAGGATTATAAGGAAATCACTACTCACAGGCCAGAGGTATTAAATTTTTTTGTCAGCGAGTTTCATTTTACATTTGGTAAAGCTTTTTTGGACACTTTGTCCCTTAGTCTTGGTATATCAACCCCATGTTTCTCTCATAGCCTCTCATCAGTCTCTCTAATTTATTCAGGTTATACTAAACAACTTCAGCACGCGCCTCGGGCTGACGGTGGGCCGCATGCTGGGAGCGCTGTTCCACTATGAGCCGGAGTTTAAAGGGCGCCGCGTGGTCACCTTCCACAACCAGCGCGACTACATATTCTTCCGGCATCACAGGTAATTTTTTAAAAAATATAACTCCGGTTTGAAGGGTGTTATAGCCAAAGTAACGACACCAGGCAGGATATATCTCAAAGCGATGAAGACAATGTGGTGTAGTGTATATCATTCTAATTCATCATTATCATGATCAGCCTACAGACGTCGACCGCTGGACAAAGGCTTCTTCCAAAGATCTCCACATCGTTAGAGTTCATTGAGAGGAATTGGGTCGAAACCCACCACGCTGGCCCGGTGGTCAGAGCCTCGACTGATTCTCAGCAGGGTGCACCACACTCGACTTGGGCTCTGTAAGATGTTGAGCGGGACTCCTTGCACCACCTTCTATTCCCACTCATTCTGAATATTACAACGTCAATGTCTCCATCGTATGGAGCTGCGTCCTATATGAAAGAAAAGAGGCGTCACTCGATATAAAGTGTCGAGGTTATCAGAGAAGTTCTTACCTATCTTCTACATAGTCTTTTCCCCAAACCGATGCCGTTAAGCTTTAAATATATCCTCAGGTACGAGTTCACAACGGACGGCAAGCGCGCGAAGCTGCGCGAGCTCGGTCCACGGTTCACGCTGAAGCTGATCTCGCTGCAGCAGGGCACCTTCGACTCCAAGCACGGGGACTACGAGTGGATCATCGCCGGCCGCCGGCACTTCATGGAGACGTCGAGGAGACGTTTCTTCCTATAAATACATTAGACTTAATAAAACTATTCTCGCAAAGTTGTATTTTATTTTCTATTTGTAATGTATCTTATTTTTTAAATATATTAAGGGACGATACGAGACGTTCACCTGATAGTAAGTGATACTCCTGCCCATAACAACATAGCGCCGGTTAAAATGGTATACACTGCACAATGTTGCGCTGATCACCTTGAGACACAAGATGTTGAATCTCGTTACCGCAGTAGCTTCCCTGGCTATAGCGCCCTTCAAACCGGAGCACAGCAGTGCTTGTACGCCACTGTATGTCTGCACAAAATAGGCGCTCAAGTGGTCCCCCCCATCTAGGCAATCTCCGACAACAGATCTCCGTATCCCCAGTAGGTCTTTATTAGTTTTTTTTTTTTTTTAATCTAAGAAGTAACGAGACGAGCGTGACGTTCACCTGATGGTAATACGCCTCCTAATAATAACGTCGCTCAAGTTAGGATGATGACATTGTGCTCGTTGCCTTAGACGTATAATGTTAAGCCTCGCTACGTCAGTAATTTCACTAGTTACAGCGCCTTTCAAACCGGAACACGGTACTGTTTGGCGGCTGCAATAGGCTCTGCGGTGGTAGTTACCTAGATGTTCTCCGACAACAGAGACCTACGACCAGAAAAAAGATAGTCGGTAGTGATTTACAGGTACGTACATCTTCCTCAGCATCTAATAAAGTGATCTATTTTATTGATGCAATAGTAGGCTTCGCTAATAAATATGTCTCCTATCCGTCCAGCAATAAAGCCATAATTGGATGCGGACTGCAATAAAACTGTTTATGGCCACCAGCTGCGTGCCATCGGACGCCGGTGTTGATAGGGATGTGCAATACCTAGAAAGTGTTTACGTAATTTTTTTAAAAACAAAGGAATTATTGACCGTCTGTCTCCTTAGCTACAACAGCGCTTATCGCAGCCGACAAACAGTACTGTGCAAACATTATTGTGTTCCGGATTGAAGCAATCTGTAGGTAGTGAAATTGCTGAAAGAAACTAATCTACGTCTCAACTCCATTGAACCTATATAATTCTATATAAACTTAATGCAAGAAACATCGGGTACAGCAATCACATAATAAATAAGTTATAATCTTTTTAGTTATTCAAAACATAGCTTTCTCTTGGATCCTTTAATCATTACCATCAGATCATTTCTGATCAAATCTCTTTGAGCAATTGAACATATGATTAACTAACTAAATGCCAACTTCATTACTTATGAAGAGTAACATCTTAAGGAATTCTACATATTCTGAGTACAGGTATCGTAGATTCGTGACTTTTTTTTAAATTGTATAAAGCAGCGCTTGACGACGATCCCACTTGATGGAAAGCGGTGATGTAGTCTTTGGTAGCCTATTCACCCTTCTGTTAAAGAATTCCACGCCGAACCTGGACGGAAACTCTGATGCCGGCAGACTGTTTCAATTCTTCGGTTTTTACATTAAGGTCGAAGCGAAACGCTTCATCCTTATGCGTGGAATCTCGACAACGTAGGGATGTATGCCCGGGGGTGAGTCTGTACGTCTGGTGATAGAAGAGTGATGGTCGCCAACCGGCACCCGGCCATCGTGGTGAGATAATCACCTTCGCTATTCGTTTGTGGGGGATGTCGATTTCTAGAAGAGAGAATAATAATAGTGTAGTTTACACTCCGTCGCACTTCGTGGACCTACCTTCGCTTCACTATAAGCTAGACTTTATTTCATTACTAATACTATTTAACGATGTAAGCAAACAAGTCGTTCCGATTCGTGCGATTAATTTGTTTATACTGTTTAATTTATAATATCATTATGAACGTGGAAGATTGGTAAATCTTCTTCATCAGGCTATTTGTGAGCAGCTCTTTAAAAATTTTTCTTTTTTAGTTTTATTTATATATTTCAATCATTCATACTAGCGCTCTAACTACAGTACTTGTATAATAAAACTCCTATAATACAGATGCTGTACTAGAATCTATATTAAAAGTTGCGACGTAATTTTATTTATTTTTTGTTCTACAAAGCGACGAGACGACAAAGACATTCATCTGAAGATAAGTGATACTGCGCAAAACATTTCTCGTCGCTTTGAGAAATACGATGTTAACTCTGGTTACCCCGGTAATTACACTAGCTACAGCACCTTTCAAACACACAGTAATGAGTGTACTGTACTCTTTCAACCGTCACAGGCGCTGCGGTAGTACCTAGCAACAGATACCTCCAGTTAGTCTCAAGTTAAAAATTTATTGTTTGTTGTGTGGGGTGTAAGGGGTCCCGTACAACAACTCACGGCGCCCAAGCCAATCTCACCAGCTCGTGGTGTAATCTGCTAATCAAAAAACGAGGCTCTGATTCCTACTAATCCGCATTCGGCTAGCGTGGTGGGAAATAGCTGAAATCCCTTCATATAAAACCTTTCAAATGACGGACTATAGTACCCGGCGATACTAGAAGCCATGCTGACTGTGTACCGATTGATGTGGAGATCTTTGGGAGAAGTCTATGTCCAGCAGCGGGCGTCTATCGGCAGATGATGATGTATGTGTATCAAAACAACGAAAAATAAATATTGCTCATCACGAACTCATAAAATTTTTTGGATATCCAACATCTGCTGATGGAGTATATAAAATATCACAACAAAAGAGAGATGTTGATGCGTAAACATGGCATCAGTACTCCAGACTTGGGCGCCTTACAGCTGGTGATGTGTGGACCAAGGTCTGGGTAGCACGAGATATTTTTGAAATGTAACTACATTATTAGCACCCTAAATTTTTTTGTGTCGTGTCTTTGTTTTGGGCCAATAGAAATGACATATTCCTAAGGGACAAAAGCCCACCCCCCAAAAAAAAATGTTATATTTTTTTTTCATTAATACAATATTATGGTAGTCAGTCTTGAATGCGCCGATCTTTAAAAGGAACTATTAACAATTCTGGTTTGCTTTGTCTTCGATAGTACTCCTTATCTTATATATTTATACACTCGATATCCAGATATTTATTACCTCATCATAAGATCTCCAAATGTATTGTTCGTAATCACCCAAAATCTGATATAGATATCGCTTCTGCTGTTTAGAGGTTAGCTAACAACGGATTTTACAAAATTCCTGTATATTTCTCTCCAACAGACATACAAGATATATTATGTATTCTCGCACAGGAGTGAACACGTTTTTGGCGACTCACGATGTGAAAGATTCGTGGGAGATCTATTAGATCTCATAACGAATTGAACGTGTTAAAAAGGTAAACAATTTTCTATATGTATTTTTGCAGAACTTGTATATTCTCTCAGCTCACATCTGCTGATGATTAAACTGCGATGTTTATGAATCGTTCGTGTAATAAGATCCCGTGCTGCATGAAATGATCCCACCACCGCCCCCCTTCGGTCTTCCCTCGCCGTCGACGTGCGTGACAGTTGCATAAACAGCCACAGGATTTATAAAGCATAAATACGAATATCATGAATGCTAGTAAGCAAAAATGGTTGAAACTATGTATACATCAATTGCCTACAAATAATACTGACTGTAGTTACATTCACCGTGATATATAAACTGCGGCGTAGATTCTGCTTCCTGCAGGAAGTAACAATTAAAAGAGCGACGCGTCATTGACGTTTCCGCGACTGTGAATACACAAAGAGTTCTTCAGTCTCCTCACACACATTTCCAATTCAATGAATAACGTATTTAAAACAGGACAAGAACAAAAAAAAAATCGGGTGTGAGTTCACACGCGGTAGGAGTCGAACTTTGTGTTGTAGTCAATGTGTGAGGGAACGAGATGGATACACGGTGGTAGGTACAAACAAAGAGAGAACGATGGATTGATAATTTATTTTATTGATTGAAATAGAAGAGATCGAAAGAGAGAAAGATAAATTGAAGCATTAAAAGTAACATTTTAGTAAATATAGAAATTTTGTGTGTTTGTATTTACTTAATTATTTTGTCTTGCTGACCTAAATAATTTCACCGGCACTAATATTCTATATTCACTGTTGTAGTGTAGCCTTGGTAAATGTAATTTTTAAATGAATTAATGTGTTTTTTTCTTTTAACTATCTATGTATAATTTGATGTACAAAGGAACCTTTATATTAGTTATATGCATAAATTTCAAGTACTTCTTTGTTCGTTGTTGAATTTCTTAAATAATAACGCCGTTGGTTACTTAATAATAAATAATTAAATATTTTTCCAACATTCTCCTGTTCGTACGAGGAATAGATGAAAGGTGGAGAAATTAAATAGAAACGGATCAGCTCATTCTGTCACAGCTTGAACTTTATAAAAAAGGCTTGAACATAAAAGGTGGAGAGAAGGAAAAAGTTATGGTTGAGGATTATCAGAGAATGGACTGGTATATCCGGAGCGTCCGAATTGTTCCGCCGAACCAGAGACAGAAAGGATTGTACCACTTGAAGCACTTTAAAAAGAATAATTGTCTCTATTTCGTTACAAATTTTCGTTTTACAAAATCTAATTCAAATCCTCTCAAAAGAAGTTCCACTTCAAATACCTTATACACAGAAGTATGACTACATGAGTACTACTTCTTTCTCTTGACTTTCACTTGCCGATAAGCAATTCGTCGCTCCACAACAACGTGGTGCTAACTAGGATATATACTCAGCACTATTTCGAGGTCGTCGCCTCGATAATTGAGATGTTAAGACCCGTTACTGTTGTGTGAGTTATCAGAGAACAAATGCTTGGGGAATAAAACGTGAATTAGTCAGTATGAATAAACTTGTGACGCACTATGCTATTGCTATTCCTCTCTCGCTTGTAATAAGTACCTTAGAGTGCGTATACGTACAATATTATGAATATACAATTTAAATGTGCTGCGATGACATTACACAAAGTGAATTGAAAAATCTTAGATAAAATGATGTATCGGCAATCAGTTAAAAAGAGGACATCACTATTGAGTTACCAAATTATATAGTCACTTAACACCATTAGTATCTAGTAGAAATTTAAGAATATAATCCCAAATTGAGAATAATCTCTAGACCTCAATACTTCTCCTTACCGCATCTTTAATTAATGTGTTTCCGACTCGAGCAGCGGGAACTATATTATAATTCATTATCATATAAACGGTTATATCCTTAAAGCAATTAATTACATTTATTGAGGAAGTTGAGAGCAATCGTTTTACAATTTAACTGCAATTGCAATGGGAATGCGACTTCAGTTACTAAACAGGTTTTAAATATCAATTGGCATGTTAAACCGTATTTTTTTTGCGGGTAGTCTCTGAAAATGAAACAGTGTATCCATTGTGACACAGACCTCTGAGTCACAATGAGAGCGACTCTTAACGAATCAGGAACCTTGCTAGTTCGATTACGAAGCCACATATATCTACCATTAAACTAACGTCACAGGTTATGGAGTTAACTTTTTGGTAGGGTAGTTTCGAATACGCTGACTGTTAACTTATGAGAGCCGTGAGATTCTGGATAAACGCTTTTTATTATCCACGGACTCACGGTCGCTTTAAATTTTATAAAATTGAGGTCAAATTAGCTTTGAATATCGACTTAGTTATAATTATTACTTTAACATATTAGTAGATCTTTATCCGGATAGAATTATATATTATATAATAATTTATATAGAATACTAGGCTATCTTTGAAAAGAATAGTCTACAAATATGTCTTTCGTCTAACATAAATGCATACTATAATTAACACCTCCGCTGCTGTTTTAAAAGTTTTGTTTTAGCCGACACGTCGAATGGAATCCTGGAACCGGCTGACCAGTTCTTATACAGCCGGTCAAACGACGCACCGGTGTCATCAGATTTTGGCTCCTTTTTATTTAAAAATATTAACTAAAGAATAGAACCCAGAGCTATAATAGAATTCTGCATAAAGCTGTAGCAATTTCTGCTATTTTAAGAGACATTTTTTTTATATACCTAAGACATATTTTTAAAGCTTAGTTTTTAAGTTTTTCTTTTTGAAATGGCCTGAAGTTACAACCTAATTTCTCATGTTGTTAGATGACTATCAAGTCATGTATGTGTAAGGGTGCTGTACCACAAGACTCGAGCTTTCATATGGCGATGGCAGGAATACACCAATGCTATTACGGATAGAAATATAAGTCTGGGGTAATAATGGCATGGTTAGATAATATTTATCCAAACTCCACAACCATGTAAGGCATACGATTAGCCGTTGCGTTACTGAGATAATAAAATCTAAATGTTGTGTATTGTATCTATCAAAAAGCCAGCAACAAAATCGGAGCACCCTGTAATAAGTTAGCGTGGTCATAAATAAAAAGTTCTACACGAACGTTAAGATTTTATGATTTTCAGTCAAACAATTGTCTCTGTAGGAAAGTGTGCGTGGTCACGGGAACGTTCCTTTGTCCCCTGTTTATGTTGGGGCTGAGGAAAGAGCAAATAATCCGGTTCCAAGAAACGTGGCATTATCTAAAACAAAGTGTGTGCCCGTTCAAAGCACAATGGCCGCGCTCTGCGCTCCGGTTGTTTGCCGACGCCGCTTTGAGGCGTCACAGTTAATATTTTCGCTTCTATACAAAAAAATCCAAACAAAGCTTTTAAAAAAGAGGTGAAGGGGTTTTATTACGTTCATGTAAAGTGTATAAAAAGAAAGATATTTATATTTCTAATGGGCTTAGATGTACAATTATGGACTATTTACGAAGTTTATATTTTAAAAATAACGACAATTACGTTATAAAAATTTAAATTTTTTTTCGATAGGTGGCGCTAAAATAAATTATTACTCCTAGTTATTTTATTCACGAAGTAGCTCTATTGAGTGATATATGATGTAGATTACTATCGTTTATTTTTATTAATAGGTAAATACAGAAAACCTATTATTTTAGGGAACAGGCAAATAAAGGAAACAAATTTATAGAAATTTCTTATATTATCAAAATTTTCCTATGATCCATGTTTAACTGCAAAAAGCTATGACTACTACGAGTTTTGATTAAACGCGTTGTAAAAATTAATTTTGTGAGTTTCTTAAAAACAATTTATTTGAAAAATTAATCTTAGAGACATCTACCAGCAAACGATGCACCTTACTTATGTAAGTATTCACAAGATGGCGTCACGGTGGGATATGGAGCCTCAACATGGTGGCTTTGCTTTGTTCTAATTGAGAGGCAATTAATTTCTTTGTGTCAGAGATTTTTAGTAATGAAACATCTCAAAATGTAATGTAGTAGTAAATATATTCAGAAAATAATAACCATGTTCGACTGGAATTCGTCAGTAAAAAAAAAAGTATAGACACGCTATTAGTAAACTTACAATATTGTCTTTACCAATCTCTATAATTGATTTTCTCCTTAATAATAGTTTGTTATTGCTTTATACATTATCGTATCGAGTATAACAATCGATAACAGAGACGTTACAATAGATAAC
The DNA here is from genome assembly GCA_033220335.2 of Troides aeacus. NCBI lineage: Eukaryota > Metazoa > Arthropoda > Insecta > Lepidoptera > Papilionidae > Troides > Troides aeacus. Next base: position 1,331,701 of record CM067272.1, on the reverse strand, counting down.
TACGAAAACCTTAGGAATAAGCCGGCGGCCACTCGATCTACCTCGTACACGTAAACACTTAATTTAGATACAATAATAATTACATATCACAATGAGACGTCCCTTCAACGCCGTCCACTCGCACACGAATAATACAAAAAAATATTCAAAAACGAAGGCACGAGATCTCTAACTAGGTCTACGACTAAATGTAAACATGCCCTAAGTATGTCAAACTAAATGCTCAGACTCAGTCGAGTTACGTTTGGAAGTTACGAGCTAACTAGGAGTTTAAAGCGGTCCCGGGGTGCGACGGCGGCCTACACCGAGTCCTTCGCCTCGAACTTGTCGGCCAGGTCGGCCATCAGCTCCTTGTAAATCAGCGGGTCGATGTTCTTCCCCAACTGGTACAGAACGAACCAGTCGCCGATCTGCAGCTTGCGCGCCACCGCTTCCACCTGTTCCTGGGGCGCGAGGCGGCTGCGCGCGCGCAGCAGGTAGAGCCGCACGCGCGGGCCCGCCACCACCGCCGCGCGGTAGATCAGCGAGACGGCGCTCAAGATCGACAGTATCACGAACCAGAACCACAGGAACACATAGATTTTCTCGTTGACGATGTTCAGCGGCAGCACGCACAGCCCGTCGAACTTCTGCACGGTTCCCGAAGGACCGTACTTGTGGAAGGTGCATTTGGTCACTTTGGGGAACACGCGCGCCATCGGGTCCTCGCGCTCCTCCGGCTCCATTTCGGTGAAGCGCACCACGTCGCTGCCGTACGTCGAGAACTCGCCGTCGAGGAAGAAGTCCATAAAGTATATCTGACCGACCACGTTGATAAAGTTCAACACCTCGCAGATAAAGAAACGGAAAGCGTAAAAGTTTTGTGTGTGCAGGTTCGTGGAGAAGTAGTCGACGAGAAGTTTCTTGCGGTCCTTCTTGCACTCCTCCCCGACCACCGGACAGTTCAAGTCCAACACGAGCATCTTCACGCGGCCTCCCTCCCACGTCTTCCAAAGGTAGCGCGGCACGTAGAACAGAATGGCTTGGAAGAACAGTACGAAACAGACCCACTGGTAGTACTTGTGGTATTTGACTTCGTCCTGACCGTCGACGTGAGACGCGACCCCGGGTTGCACCATGTCCTTGCCGACTCGGCCCACGAGCCGGTTAGGTATGGTGAAAGTGGAGTAGATCCAGCAGTACGTGTCCATAACGGAGTAGGGTATTTCGTCGACGATGCAGTCGATCGGGTCGCCGATGTACTGCCGCGACGTGACGAGCAGCGAGAACGCGATCAGGATGATCACGGTGGCCTTGTAGTGCAGCCGGAACACATTGTTGTCGATGCACACGGAGTCGAGCTTCAGCAGCCCCTTTACGGAGCCGAATACGTCAAACATGGCGGTCGGGGGGCCGCGGGCGCGCGGCGCGTCGGTCGCGGTCGGTGGAGAACAGGGGCGTGCGCTTCGCCCTCGCGTCGAGTGCGGAATGCGCGGGGCGAGCGCAGCGCCCGGGCGGGCGGCGGCGGTGAGCGGCGGCACGCGGCGCCGCACCGCGACCCGCACCGCACGCCGCACACCCGCTACCGCCTAGCCGCGCCCGCGCGCCCCGCCGCTCGGATCAACGACACAGCACTGACCCTATTTCCACCTATATTCGTGGCGTCATCTGGTAGCCGCCGACGCCGCCGCCAGCGGCCACCTCCCGTACTAGCGATGGAGTTACGTGCAGCGAGTGTTACAATTAAACGGCCACTTGTCTGCTGGTTGCATCACCCGACTGCTCGCCGGTGAGGACTCTGCTCCGGCGTCCGACTGCCTCGCTTGAAGCGACGCCTTAATGTTATTTCCGCCATCGCAGTGCGGGCGCACGTGCTGTCCCTCAACTGTTAAGCGATCTAAACTTAGTCTTAAGTAGAATGTAACTTGATTATGTTTCAACTTATCATCATATCATGCATAAAGTTAGTGGGAAAAAATGTGCATTGTTCGTATGCAGGTAGCTAGTCTTTGTAAAGTAATGCCGTAGTGAATGTCTCACCCAGCAACGACTTTTGTTTGGGGAACACGCTTCACAATCAAATCAAATATGATCTGTGAAATTCTTAAAAAGTTGACGAGGTGTTCTTTCCAATTTTAGATATTTAGAAAGCGTTACCATCATCAGCCGATGATAGATGTTCACTGATGAATATAAGCTTCCACCAAAGATTACCACAATCGAAAGGTCTTACGTTGTACTGGTTCCGGCTTCTTACTGACGTCCGTCACAGTCAGCTTAGCCTTGGGTACAGCCAGGCACCAGGGTCCGTGGTTAGTAGGGGTTCATATGCG